>CM029405.1:41497144-43929644 GCA_017139565.1 Luffa aegyptiaca | reverse complement strand
TAAATTTCTATGTGTTCGTTACTTAAATACGTCACGAGTTGAAGTTATTTTTAATTTCAAAGTATTATTTATAAAGGGGTGGATTTTAAAATTGAGATGAAAGTTTGAGTTGAACAGTTAATTAATTATTTATTAGTCTTTAAAATGCATTAACTTTGAAGAATAGTCTTGTTTCAAAAAAAAAAAAAAAAAAAAAAATTTGAAGAATAGTCAAAAGCTTGCTTCGTTTGAACTCAAGACCCAATTTGTTTGACTTTGATTAGTCAAGTTTTTATTTAATATAATCTCTTCTGTTTTTGTTTTCTATTATTTTTAAATAAGAGAAATAATAAAAATTTCCAATTCAATTTTTTTTAAAATAATTGTGTGGTTTTGAGGACAATAAGTTTAGGTTAGTTTAAATCATTGAGATATTTTAAGATACCATAGAAAATTGGCTTTTCTTAGAATCTCAATTTAATGATAAGATGAGATGTGTCTGTTCCAGCATTATTTAACGGTTACGGTTAGGTTTCATCTTAAAGATACCTATTACTACTATTATGAATGTCGATAATTTGATACTCTCTCTATTTGATAAGGAAATAAGCGAGGAAGGAGATCCATGGGGGAAGTGTATACTAGAAGAATACCAAGCTCTAGGGGTGTATATAAAACTCGAGAACCCGAAAAACCCAAACTATTCAACCCAACCTGGGTGGTTGGGTTAGAATTTTTTTCGATTTGGGTTGGGTTGGATTTTTAATAAACCGAAAATTCGGTTCGGTTCGCGGGTTAAAGAAATGTTGGTTCGGTTCAACCCGAACTGAACCGAATTTTATTCTTTTTATATATAATAATAATAATAATAATAAACTTAAGTCTGAGTAACCCTAAAATCACACAGCCGACAACCTCTCCTCTCGTCCCCTTCAAACTCTCTCTTCTCCCTTCTCCCTTCTCCCCTTTGAGGCCGCCTTCACCATTTCCGCCTTCACCGGCAGCAACATTGTTCGACGTCTAGTGGTTGCAGTTCTGACGCCTAAATAGAAGAAATTAGTACTTTATTTGCCTAACCTCCAATGAATAGAGCTAGAGCTAAAAGACTATAAGATGCATTGAATGCTTACTTCCTAGCTAAGGTGTCTACCATGGTCAAGAGTTTCATCCTTTCAAACTTAAAAAGACACCTATTCATCCAATGAGACTTAATGAATCTGAAAATTCAGATTTATTCTCATCCTTAATGTACTATATACCTTTTCACATTCATGTATTCATATTTAAGAAGGGTCATGTATGGACCTGAAGGGTTGTGGGTTAAATCTAGACTATATAGGTGAAGGGTTGTGCTCTTTAATTGTGACTTTTTTTTTTTTTTTATGAAATTGTGACTTTTCAATTGGTATAAATATAAATAGGAATGTAATTTGTCATCTGAAAACAAGTTGAAGTTGAAATTGAATGAAATTTCATATTGAGTTTAGTCTCTCTCAAGCTTGATGCTTTCTTTGTATTCTTGTATTTAGAATGCATGTTTTAGAACTTTCGATCTAGTTTGATCAATGAATTGTGAAGAGTTTGAAATCTTGAATATTGGAATAAATTCTCCTTTCTTCTTGATCATCGATCAAATTTTCCAAGTAAAAATATGTTTATTAAATTACATGGGGTTCTATCTCAAAACCAATTGGCTATGAGTGGGGTGACCCTTGTAGCTTATAAATTGTGAGGTCTCCACTAATCTTTTCAATGTAGGATTCTCAACAATGTTTAACTTTCTTGAGGTTGTTTTATATCATCTTTGATTATATAGGAGTTATCTTTGTTACTATTGTGGGGGTTTACCTGGAATAATAGGGAGCTCTCATGCATGATTGAGGTAATTCATTTATCTCTCTACTCTTGCAATTGTTAAACTAAAAAGAAATCTAACCAGGCAAAAAAAAGTTGTCGAACATCAAAACTTTATCTTAAAGAGACTAGACTACTATGAATAGCTAGCCATCAATTGATTTAAGAAATTTAAAAACAATTACTACATATGAGCTATTTCTTGTTTCAAGTCACAAGAAAAACCTTGTTTTGATTAAATTACCAATTTAGTCCTTATAATTTAGATTCGATTTTATTTTGGTCTTTAAAATTTAAATTTTTTCAAGTTGGTCCCCACTGTTTTAAAACTTTCTAATAATTTGGTCAAATCTTATAGATCATCCTTATCATAAAAGTGTTGAATACATATTGTTGAGTATCCCACATTGAAAAAGTTAGTGGAGACCTCACAAGTTATAAGCTACAAGGGTCACTCCACTTATTGCTAATTGGTTTTGAGATGGAAGCCCATATAATCTAATATGGTATCAGAGCCCATAAAACCCAAACGGGTATTCGGTCCAAGGAAAAAAAGAATTGGGATCCGATCGAAGAATGGTGAACCCAAGGAGGCACCATCTTGAGCTACAAGGGTCACTTCACTGATAGCTAAGCTTAGATCAATTTGTTTCACTTTTGCTTATAAACATTTTTTTTTTTCACTTAAAAATACATTTGTAATTTTTTTCAAAAAAAAAAAAACATCGGTAAATACTTAGAAAACTATTCCAAACAAACCCTTAATTGGTCCTTAATTGGTCCTTCAAGTTTGAAAATTATTTCTAAAAGATATCCAAGTGAGTTGGTGTTTGGTTGTTGACTTCCAAAACATTATCAAAATTTGATTCCCAAATTATATCTTTCAACTCCACCACTAACTTAGGGGCCATTTGATTTGAGGTATGAGATGGGAATAAGGGTAGGAATCAGCAAAGGATACAAAATCCCTTGTTTGGTACAAGGTTTAGACCTATTCCCATGAGTTTTGTATACACATGGCCATGGATAAGAATATTTAATTTGATATCGTTGCAAAAATATGAGTTTTCTTCATGTCCTTGTTCTCTTTCTCTCTCTTATTTTTGTTAATATCAATCTTTCTTTTAATACATTTATTTGTTCTATTAAAATTAACCATATTATTTAAATTAATTTTTATAATCAACCGGATTATATAAAACTTATTTTATAATAATGAGTTGAACTAACCTAATTAATTAATCAATTGTAGTAAATTAATCATAACTAATTGATTGATTAAAAATATACCCAACGAATTCCCATTTCTAAAAAGGAAAAGAGAAACAATTTTTATCCATAAATTTTTCAAGTTGTATCAATTTCTACCCTAAACTTTTAATCTCATTGAATGGTCTCTCAAACTCAGATAAGTATTGCAATCTTAACTTAAAATTTAAAAAAAAAGTGTTGCAATTTCTAACCTCCAATCATTTTTCTTTTGAAAATTCGTTAAAAAAAATATATTCTTGTATGCTTTCAATAGATTATAAAACATATGTACAGTATAAAATTGATAAGATTTCAAAGAAAAACAACGTTAGAGTTACATTTTTAATCCACAAACTTAACATTAATGTAATTAAGGATATTAAATAAATAATTTTTATTTATTAAATTAATTTAGTTTATTCCATTAAAATTATTTCTGGATCAATTAGAAAAAAATATATTCCCTGATATTATCAATTCATTACTTTTTATTAACGCTTTGAATTAATTTTGATTGTTTTGTTGATTAATCTATTAAAATTACATAAAATTTCCATGATTAATCCTATAAAATAAATAAAAACAAAATTGATTTTCATAAAATTTTGATGATATTCTCATGCACAATCAAACACAGTTATATTTCATTCTCAGTTGTCTTTATTTCCAAATATATTATTCTCAGTCATCCTTTATTATTAGGTATCTGAAAAATCTTAAACCAAACCGTTCCTGAGGATACGTTGAATCACAATGACGTTTGCCCTTTTTTCTTTGATGTAAACCATTAATACATAAATATATGCACACAAGTTTTATGGTCAGCAAAATTCGGGGTCTTATCCCTTTTAAAATAAAGGAAGTTATATATATTCTTTCGCTATTTATTTATAGTTAAGAATCCATCTAAGACTTGGAGGATTAGGTACGACGACGTTTAAATGCGACCATAACTTGACGAACTAAAACATTAAATAGCGCGTGAATTGCACGCTTAAGAAATCGCGTGAGCGTTCTATTTGTTTTCCCACGCGCAATTCAATTTCACACTTCAATTCAGCGTGTTACCAACAATTTCTGCATTTCCATTTCTATAAAGTCCAAAAAGAACTCTGAAACAAAAAACGAAAACGAATACGAAAATCTAAGCGTTGTTTGAAAGCGACGTCGTTTGATGAAAATGGCTCGCAGTGAGATCTCCGTGGCCGTCGCCGTCGTGGCGGTGGTAGTGGTGGTGGTGACCGCCGCCTTCGTGGAGGCGCAGGTGCCGGACTGTGCTTCAAAGCTAGCAGGGTGCGCGGAGTTCCTGAAGTCCGATAATCCGCCGGCGACGTGCTGCGATCCGATCAAGCAAGCGGTGACGACGCAGCTCGATTGCCTCTGCAACCTCTACACCTCGCCGGATTTCTTGCCGTCGATCGGCGTTAATGTCTCCGACGCTCTCCATCTCACTAAAGCCTGCGGCGTCCCCGTCGATCTCTCCAAGTGCAGCAAAAGTATGACAGTTGTTTAGATTCCAAAGGAATTTTGGCTTGATTTCAAAGGAATTTTGGCTTGATTTCGTTCGATTTTGTTCTTCTTGTTGTTCGATTTATTCTCTGATTTTGTTTTTGTGTTTGGTTCTGTGATTAATTATTGGTTTAATTTTTCTATTCTGCTCTGCTGTTAATGTAAACAGCTTCTGCTCCGGCTCCGCAGCAAGGTTCACCACCGGCAGGTAAATTTTTCGAACTTTCATGCCTACTTTCGTCATTTCACTCTTTTGAAAAAAAAAATCTGCAAACTCGTTGATTTTTTTTCTTCGGTTGAATAATTCAGTTTTTCTTTTTCTTTCTAAATAATGACGTGTGAATATTTCACGTTTATGACAGCTGGATTTTCTTTTTGTGAATAAATTTATTGGTGTTTATCAGTCAACCCATTTTTTTTTAGTTAAAAAATATAAGTCCCAAAAAAAATAAGAATTTTAAAAAAATAAAATTAGTGAATTGGTCTACAGTGTACTTAAACATTTGCCCAAATTTTCATATCATCCTCCACTCTTAATGTCAACCTGAGTAAATAAAAAATAGCCAACTATGATGATTTTTTGAAATATTGTAGATATTATTAAAGAATTTTAAAGGTTGGTTGAATGTATTTTTTTAAAAAAGTATTTTTGTATTTGTTTTATAGGTTTCTAAATTGTGTGTGTTTTGTTTAAATTTTATTTTAAAAAATTAGTTGGAAAGATATTTTGAGGTGTTGTTGTTTATGTAAGGTCTTTAATTAGGTTTTATTTTGGTCCATGAGTTTTCAAACTCGACAATTTAGTCCGAGTTTTGGATTTCGTTTCAATGGTTAAATGAAACCTAACCCAACGACCCTTCGGACTATTTTTTTTTTTTTTTTTTTTACAATTGTGAGAGATTCAAATCACAGACCTTTTGGTCATTAGTACAAGTTTTATGTCAATTGAGTCATACTCTTGTTAGCCAACGTATTTAAATTTAGTTATACTTGAAAAATAACTAGGGATTTTATATGTATTATAAGTTTAACCAACTACAAGACATGTAATAATAATATGATTTTTTTTTTTTGTTCAAAAGTTACTTTTAAAAATTATCCCACCAAACAAAATTTTCTGTTTTTTAGTTATTAGAAACTGTAATTTATTTTTAAATATTTCTAATATAATAATATTCTAGCAAACCCTTAATTTCTCTCTTTGATAAAAAAAAATTAGAGACAAAGTTTGAAGAGTTTCTGGAATATTCTACGAGAGCCTAACTTAACTGTCATAAAATTTATATCCTCGATCAAAAGTAATGGGTACTTGGAGGAGTATTGATGAGAAGCCCTGTTTTTCTTTAATTGTATGAGGAGACTAATGGGAAAATTTCTTGATTGTTCAAAGCAAACCTAACAAGGGGCCCACTTTCTTCTGGTTTTTCACACAAAATAAGCTTATGAGAATGGTTTCTTCCCTCACTCTCTCTCCTTTCTTTTTCTTTCCTTTTTTATAATTACCTTTTTGATCTCCAAACTTTAGACTAATTATGTTGATTTCATCCTTCAATTTCAAAATAATAAATAATAATAAATATTCTTGTTGAGTCCCTTGGTTAACATTTTTAAAATAAAATATTAATAAAGTAATAATAATAGTTTTAATGAAAAAATAATATGATAAAAATTTTCTTGAAGGTTCTTCTCCCACTTTCTTTGCCCAATATAATATTGTATTTGAATTTTGAGGATGAAATTTCCAACAACTTTCTTACTTTTTAGGATTTAATTGTTTTTTTTTTATTTTAATGTACATTTTCTGAAAATAATGTATTATCAAAAGTATCAACAAAAAGAAGGTGATCTAGGATGTGAAAATCAAGTTTAGATTTTTTTTCTTTTTATAAATTAAAGGAAAAAAAAAAAAGACAAAGCATTTTAATATATAGAAACTTACTAGACAAAATTATTTTTTAGAAGTATGTTATTTAATAAAAATTAACAAAAAAACATAACTTTGTTATATTTTCACATGTTTCATTAGCGTTTTCTCAAGGAATTCTTTATTAATAATGATTTTTTATTATTATTATTTTTTTTAGAAGGCTTAATAATGATTATAAATTTAGCGTTATTTATTATTATATTATTATTATTATTTTCACAATGAGGAAAATATTCGAACTTTTGATCTCTTAGTTGAAAGTACATATTTTATGGCCAATTAAGCTATACTCATATTGACTATAACTTTAGTGTTATATTTTCAAATATCATATAAAAGAAGTAAATGAGAATATAATAGCAAAAAAATGTCTTTTTAAATAATTTATTAAAATAAAAAAATTGAAATTTTGGTCAATAAAACAATTTTTTAAAAGAATACTCCCAAGACAGCCCCAAATATTTTTCACTATTAACTTCTTTGTTACATTTTCTACTTCTTACAAATACATCCAAAATAATCTTATCCCATGAAATAGAAAACAACCAACAATGTCATTAATTAAAAGATTTGCTAACTCAACTAACATAAAAAGTTGTGGTTAATGACCAAGAGGTCTGTAATTCAAATCTCTCACCCTCGTATTACAAAAAAAAAAATTAAATGGATTTTTTTTTGAGTAAATTAAATGGACTCTTACAGTTTCTCAATCAGAGGGCTATTTAAATTGGTTTGAAATAGTATGATTATTGTTACTTTAGAAACATGTTGAAGATTGACACTTCATTCTATCCAACATTCTTCTTGGTTTATGAACTAATTTTTGTGATATTTTTTGGAACAGTTCCTGGAAATGATGCAGAAAAACTTGCATTAACTGGATTTACATCTCTGCTCTTGTTCGTCGCCTCCCTAATCTTGTATTAGGATCTCGTAGTTTCAAGCATAGTGGATTGAACATATTATTATTAGAGTAAATCACATCGTTGAGTTTTTGATATATATATACTTTAGGGGTTGAGGTGAAAGTGAAAGGAAAACTCCATATTTGGAGCATTTGTTTGCTTGTGTCTATTTGTATCATGTTTGGTCTCCTTACCACAATATTAATTTGATTTGAGATATGGTCTAATAGTCATTGTGATTTGATCAGTTTCAATAATGTAATACTCTTTGTATTCTATTTGAGTTATAATAGCCAAAGTCCATTTTATTAATTCCAGCCCCATAGTACTTTTTTTTTCCTTTTTTTTCCATTTATTTTTGGACTATATTAAAATATTATAATACGGTAGTACTCTTGGATGACCTCCTGGTGGAGGAACCACAAAAGGTTTAGTGCATATTTGGGAATGATTTTGAAATTGCTAAAATCAAATTATCTCGAAACATACCTTTAATAATTTAAAATCAATTTCATGTGTTGATTTTACACTTTTAAACCTGATTTTCATATCAATAAACATTTATTTTGAATTAATAAAGACATGTTTTATAATGATTTTGAATATGACAAAAGTGATTTTAATCATTTCAAAATCATTCCTGTTGATGCCAAAATCCGGCCAGAAGACTCACCTGACCTTCACGTGACACCAGCAGTGAATTTGTAGAAGCTGGGAAGACGTGACCTGCAAGACCAGCAAAAACTGCTGCACACCGGCGTGGTGTAGGCCACACCGCCTCCGATGCCTAAGTCAGAAAACTGAAGAGAAGCTATACATAGTAAGGGGAGCAGTTAGGGATAGAGTTTTCGGCCCCTTCTTCAGTGATGAAGAGAGGTTTTTATACCTGTTTTTCCTCCTAGGGTTTTCAGGAATTCAGAGGTGTTTTGGGACGAACCAGGCGGAACCGGGGCGATCCGGGGTATCAGGGGCCAAAAGGAGGTGACCGAGCTCGGCCTGCGCAAGCGGGCCGAATGGTCGGCCTCGGCCTTTTCCCGAGGCCGACCATTAGGCTAGGCCTCGGCCAAAGGCCGAGGCCGACCGTATGGGTCGGGCCATGTTGGGCCGACCGTATGGGTCGGGCCATGTTGGCCCGACCCTTTGGTCATGCCTTTTGCTGGATCGGTTTTCTGGTCCTACCTTTGCCCGATTGTCCTCGTCAGCTCCTTGTTCGTCAGTGTGGTCTAAAATTACCTATAACATTAAACCCCCACTCTTGAATTGGGATTCAGGTGCGACTTAATGCTATAGGCTGAGCTCCTTAAGCCCGGTTTGAGAGTACAACTCTTGTCTCGTGCTGACTTATGTATGACTTCTTTGTTACCAGAAGTGGCTGGAGGGCCTCTCTGGTCGGCCTCAGCCTCGGGAAGAGGCCGAGCACAGCATTTTCCATTTTAGCTTAGGGGGCGTTGCCCCCGAACCCCCACAGCGAGACCCCCGTACTTGGTCATTCGGAGTGCTTTATTCCAGATCCAAGGCTTATCCACAATTAAAAATTGGAGAAACAGAAAACTTCACAATCCTGCACTGAAGAGTTAATTTCTGCGAAAGAAGAATAAGGGAGGTAACTAGGGTCGGCCTCAGCCTCAGACCCCTATTAGTTCAACACTTAGCCCCCTGCAGTTATTCGTTAGTTCTTGCTGGAAAATGATGAGTGAATAAGCTAAAACATGTAACCCATTGGTTAGACATGTTGAGCTAACGTGCCTTTTGTTTAATAGGGAATGCATATCCCCTGTTACTTGCTTTTTGTTTAATGGGGAGTGCATATCCCCTTTGCAGCCCTCAATTTCAGGTAAAGCTTCATTTAATCACAAAGTGTAGTTGGGTAAAGAGAAGAATACCCTTAGGGTTTGTGCTCGAACTCGGCAAGTTGTGCCTAACCAGATGAATTGAGATAACCTGTGGCCCTGAGGAGGTTGTGGAGATGCGTCAACCTCTCTTGCAGGAATTAGTCTCTTCCCAAGGGTGCGTACACTCTGCTAGGGACCTGGGGAGGTTGAGGACATGCATCAACCCCTCTGCAGGAATTAGTCTCTTCCCAATCGGGAAAGTACGGAAGTTTGGCCTCTGCAAATCATTCTCGTCTGGCCACACACGCCATATCCTATGGAAAAATGCTTTGCACAGACACAATATAAAGATCTTTATTAAATTTGCAAGTGCCTGGGCTTTCGTGGCTGAATTTTGGACTTGGCCTCTAGGTGGTCGGCCTCGGCCTCGGCATGAGGCTGACCAGCTTCCTTATGCTATTTGTTTGCTCCGTAGTTGGATATTTCGGTTGTGTCAGGCCGGGCATTTTTCCTGCATTGCTTGTTGTTTTGCTCCTCCAGCTGCTGTATTCATCCCAGGGGTGCGTACACTCTTCTGGGGAAAAGCTTGGGGAGGCCTAGGAATTTCCCGAGCCTCTCTTCAAGCATCGTGGTCATCCCAGGGGTGCGTACACTCTTCTGGGAAAAAGCTTGGGGAGGCCTAGGAATTTCCCGAGCCTCTCTTCAAGCTGCTGTGTTCATCCCAGGGGTGCGTACACTTTTCTGGGGAAAAGCTTGGGGAGGCCTAGGAATTTCCCGAGCCTCTCTTCAAGCATCGTGGTCATCCCAGGGGTGCGTACACTCTTCTGGGGAAAAGCTTGGGGAGGCCTAGGAATTTCCTAAGCCTCTCTTCAAGCGTCGTGGTCATCCCAGGGGTGCGTACACTCTTCTGGGGAAAAGCTTGGGGAGGCCTGGGAAGTTCCCGAACCTCTCTTCAAGCATCGTATTCTTCCCGAGGGTGCGTACACTCAGTCGGGGAACAAAGTATGCTTAAACTGCTTTCTATCGTATTTCCACACAATTTTGATGGCATACGAAGCAACAAAGTATTTTAAATGGAGAAACTGTAGTCAAAAGCTTGAAGCTTGAAAATAGCCAGACAACAATTATTGCAATATAACTAACGACCATGATTATCCCAGTCCCCCACTCAAAAACATGTATTCAATACGTAAAACATGCATTTTTTGAGTAAGGAAAGACTTACCTCGTGACCGGGCTCTTAAAGGTGGCGATCGGCCTTAGCCTCTAGGTGGTCGGCTTCGGCCTTGGCATGAGGCCGACCAGCTCCTCTGTGTCATCTGCGTGCTCAGTCCGTGACTAGCTTATGTGTTCATCCCAGGGGTGCGTACACTCTTCTAGGGAAAACCTGGGGAAACCTAGGAAGTTCCCGGGCCTCTCTTCAAGCAGCTGTAAACTTCTTGCCTTTCGGGCTCTGGTTGTGCCTCTCGAATCGCGGTCTTTCGCTTTCTGCCTGGCTCTCCACCGGATGGTCTTTCTAAAATTGTTTAGGGTTTAGGGTTGACACCGCCCTTACCTTGATCTGCTGGTAATGGCCTCTAACTTCTGTCATTCCCCACAAACTCTTTGAGGTAACCCTCTCGGATTAGGGCTTCTATCTCGTCCCTCAATTGTATGCATTCCCGGGTTGTGTGACCGTGGTCTCCGTGGAACATGCAGTACTTGTTCCGATTCCTCCTGTCTGGGTCCGACCTCAATTTTTCTAGGCACTTCATTAGGTTTGTATCCTGCATTGTGGCCAGGGCCTGTTCAAGTGGAGTTGTTAGTGGTGTATACCTGTCAAACCTAGCTTTTGGTTCCGCACGACCCCGAGGTTCCCTGGTTTCTGGTAGGCCTCGTCCATTGGCCGAGGACTGCTCTTGCCGGCTTCAGCCTCCCTCTCTTCTTGTTTGGACCTCAGCAGTTCCTCGGCGCTTATGTACCTTTGTGCTCGGGTCATGAATTCCACGTATGTTTGTGGTTGGCTCTCACCGATCGAGTTGAGCAGTCTTTCATCCTGCAGACCTGAAATCACAGCAGTCAAGGCAACTCCATCGTCATAGCCTTCTACCTGCAAAACTTCGTTATTAAATCTGTTAATATAATCCTTCAAGCTTTCTCGGGGCCCCTGTTTTACTGTCAGCAAGTTGATTTGAGGCTTCTGTCGGCTCCGGGCTCCTAGGAATTGCGTAACAAACGCTCGAGCCAACTCTTTTAAACGGACCGATTGACTTCCGTGGGATCTTACTAAACCATTGCCTTGCCAAACCTGTGAGTGTTAGCGCGAAGGCTCGACACCTTGTCGCTTCGTTCGTCCCGTGAAAATCCATCCAGGTTAGGTATGCGTCTAGGTGTTGTTTCGGATCTTTCTTTCCGTCATACTGTGGGAAGTTTGGTACCTTGAATTTATGTGGCACCTCTCCTCCCATTATTTCATCAGTGAAGGGTGGTCCCCTCTGTCCGATTAGCCCTTCTATGTCCTCATTCTCAATCCTCCTTTGGGAGTTGCGATGGCTATCTTCCTCTTTTAGCCATTTGGATAGCTCTCGCCCCTTTTGGCCCTGCTCGGCCTCGGCCATCAGCCGAGGAGTGCTCATGTCGGATCTGGCCTCCATCTTCTACCCGGCGTCCTTTTCCTCTGTCTTCTCGATGCTGGTCGGATACAGAAACTCCCGACTCTCTCTCTCCTCCTGCTTAGACCTTAGCAGTTCCTCAGACTCCAGTTCTTCCACTGGTTGTCCTCTTGGGTCAGGTCCACAGCATCGTGGACACACGGAACCTTACAACAGTCTCCGAAGTTAGGGTCGGCCTTTTCCATATCGAGGTCGACCCCAGTCTGGTTCGGCGCTTTCTGCTCATACCCGAGGTTTCTTTCTGGTTCCTGCAGACCACCACCGATGCGCGGTCTGAACTGGCAAGCACTCTTCCCCACAGACGGCGCCAACTGTTGATGCCAAAATCCGGCCAGAAGACTCACCTGACCTTCACGTGACACCAGCAGTGAATTTGTAGAAGCTGGGGAAGACGTGACCTGCAAGACCAGCAAAAATTGCTGCACACCGGCGTGGTGTAGGCCACACCGCCTCCGATGCCTAAGTCAGAAAACCGAAGAGAAGCTATACATAGTAAGGGGAGCAGTTAGGGATAGAGTTTTCGGCCCCTTCTTCAGTGATGAAGAGAGGTTTTTATACCTGTTTTTCCTCCTAGGGTTTTCAGGAATTCGGAGGTGTTTTGGGACGAACCAGGCGGAACCGGGGCGATCCGGGGCATCAGGGGCCAAAAGGAGGTGACCGAGCTCGGCCTGCGCAAGCGGGCCGAATGGTCGGCCTCGGCCTTTTCCCGAGGCCGACCGTATTGGCCCGACCCTTTGGTCATGCCTTCCGCTGGATCGGTTTTCTGGTCCTACCTTTGCCCGATTGTCCTCGTCAGCTCCTTGTTCGTCAGTGTGGTCTAAAATTACCTATAACAATTCCCAAACATGCACTTGGTATAAAAAGAAATATAAAAAGGGCGTGACGCCAAACGAAACAAAAAAAAACAACAACAACATATAAGGAAGAAAAATTAGAGAATAATTTACCAGCATCTAGGGAAGAAAATGTTGTAACTTTTTTTTTTTGATAATATGTGTGTGGGTAGATTTGAATCACATACCTCTTGGTCATCGGTACAGTCTTATGTCAGTTGAGCTATGCTCATGTTAGAAAAAATGTTGTAACTTATTGTTTGATTTGATGGTGGAAGTTTTTTATTTTTTATTATTTTTTTTATCTATTATTAATTTTTTTTTGGAGTTGTCACGTGGTTTTTTGAGTTTTCTACGTAAATCTCAGTGTCTATATTTTTTTTCGCTTTCTTGTGTTTTTAATTTCATATCAAACATATGACTACACATTAAAATTCCCATCATAAAGTTCTTAAAAAAATGTTCATATCATATTCAGACCGACGGAGTTGAACAACTAGAGGATATCATTAAAAAAAAAAAACTGATCACCAATTAAAACAAAATCAACTGCCACGTGTTTCTGGATGTGTGTGTATATATATATATGGTAATGTAAAACTCCACTTACTTAATTTTAAAAATTATTAGGATTATTTTTCAAAAAAAGAAATTAAGATTTTTGTGATGGATGGTAATTTAAGGCATGTTTTTTTTTTTTTTTTTTTTTTTTTTTTTTTTTTTTTTTACATATAGCAACTCTTAAATTTTTTTTTGCAAATATGACAAATCTATCACTAATAAACTTCAATTACAATGTATGTAATCTATTGATGATAGACTACTATCACTGATAGAATAGTCTATTAGAAATAATTGAAATTGTGATTAAAGTATATTATTGATAGGCTTTAATTTTGTTATATTTGCAAATAGTTTTGACAAATCTATTGGTGATAGACATCTATCATTGATAGACTTTAACCACAATACATGTAATCTATTAATGATAGAATATTATCACTCATAGAAGAGTCTATCAACAATAATTACACTTGTGATTGAAGTTTATCACTGACAGACTTCTATTATTGATAGACTTCAATTTTGCTATATTTTTAAATAGTTTTAGATTTTGCTATATTTGCAATTATTTTAGTTTATTTTGTTATTTGTGTGAACAACCCAAATTATTATGACTACACAATAAATCATCTTTTTTTTGGACAACTAGATAAATGACCATTTTTAATTAGGGCATTTTGAAAAATGGTCATATGATTTTTTTCATTTGAAAAATGGTCAATTGCTATTTTTAGTAGGTTTTTTTTACCACGAATCAGATGAAAATACCCTAGAATGAAATATAAATCCAGTGAACCGATAAATTCAAATACAACGTAAATACAATAAACTATAAATTCAAATACAGCGTAAATGTAGGAGAAAATCTATAGTTTATACTCAATTTAACGGCACATTGAAAATCAATCAAATTCAAATTTAACAAACATAACTTATAATAGGGAAATAGTTGTAGAATTTTTTTTTTTTTTTAAAAAAAATGTTAACTTTTACCTTAAAAATAACATGAATCAAGGGAGAGAGTTTTTTTATAACAAAAATCAACCAATTAGCATGAATCAAGGGATATATAATTATGTTAACTTTTAGCTTAGAAATAGGTTGTGCAACGAAAATGATTGAATATGTTAACTTTGTGTGTATTTAAATTACTAAATTCATTTACACACAAAACCTTATTTTCTTTTCCAAACCTTTACTAGATATTGTCTCGTTGGGTATTCAATAACCTAACTCCAAAGTGTATTCAGTAAACTTGTAGATAATTTCAATCATCTTGAAAAATGGGAAGAAATCATTACTCACAAATATAATGTTACTAGAACAATAAAAAAAATTAAAGTTTATAAAAAGAAAAATTATGCAAATACAGTGTATTCAGTAAACAAATTATGCAAATACAGTGTATATAGTAAACTAACATATTAGACAACATTCAAATAATTTCACTATGGTAAACATCAAATCATCTAAGCAAAACGAGAAGAAATCATTATTACTCACAATTTCCCTTAAGCTTAATTCGAAAATTGGGATTTTGTATTTACCTTGTTTTTTAAAAAAAATTTGTAACCCTTGAGATTCTTCCCATTTTCTTCAATTTGTGCCGTCTTTCCCATTCTCATCTTCTTCCAACCATTACAAACGAAATTCTTGAGAAACCTCCGATTTTCTTTTGGACACCTTTTTCCATTCTAATCTTCTCCCAAAAGCTTTCATTTGGAAACCACTGAAGACCTTGAAAAAAAAGAAAAATACTTTGTGTTGAAAAATAGGATACGGGGAGGAAAATAATGATAGATAAATACAAAATACAGTATTTAACATACTATGTTTCGAGATTGATAACCCTTTCAATAATGAGAAGTAGTGAAGACCTACAAATCGAACAAGATTATGATTTCTGGATTGTTAGAACGATGAAGATGTTGAGTTGGATAATAAAGATGTCGGTTTGGATAATGAATATGCTTGATTTGAGGATTAAAAATGGCAAATCTTAATAAGGTTTATCTTTAGAGATTTAAAAGATAAATCCATAATTTGAAAAATATAGTAAGGTATGACAAACCAACTAGGTTTCATAAATCAAGGAAGGGAATGATTTTTTTTATATATAAAAAAAACATTTTAATTCTACGAAATCAGAGGTGGGAGGGTATAATTGGAAGAAAAATTCGTGAGGAAATAAGTTAAAAAACGGTTTAGCCATTTTAAAAAATATGTTTAACCATTTTTTAAAAATATGGCCATTTATAAGGATTTCCTTTTTTTTTTTTGGGAATTATGAAAGATGGCTAGAAAAAAAAAAACCACTTTGTTTTATGGCTAAAATAGTTTAGTATTTGGAAATATGGCTACCGTGAATCAAGGAACAACCGATCGATCTTTTTTTTTCCCATTGTATCTCTGGTATATACTTGTATACACAGATGCCATTTTTAACAGTCGTTATACACTGAGATTCATTTTTCAAATTTCATTGGATGCACGCAGGTTTGGTCTCCAACCGAATTCCATGAAATTCGTTTTCTTCTCCTTCTCCAGTCAAAAAGGATTTTCCTATATTTCCATTTTATTCTCTCTCTCAATCAAAAAATCTTGGATTTTCCTCAATATATGTTAAAAAAAAACTATAATTTTATCCTATGTTTTCTCGATCCCAACAATTTTTCAACTTTTTCTACATTTTTACTCGTCTCTTTACGATCGAACATCTCAATCTTTGCCTGAACATTACAATCTTTACAGAATTCAAATTTCATCTCCACTATTTTTGCACGATAGCATTTGGGAGAGGAAAATTCCTACACTATTTTCAAGTTTAGCGTAGTGGTAGTTAGACTCGACCCTTTCTCATCTCACTGAATTCGTCACAAACCTTAATAGGCTTGATGCTTGAAAGAAAATTTCACAGATCTCCCTCTTCAATAATGGTGAAGACAAGTTTCAGATTATAAACTTTTTTGAGAACAGGGATCTTGTCAGGATGCTCGTTGGGGTATGTAACAGGATGTACCATGATTGTTGTTTTGTCGTATATTTTGAAAGTGTGGATACTAGTATCCGGAGGGGATGATGCAAGTCTGAATTCAACGGAAAACACAATCAAATAGAGGAAGAAATTCATGTAAGTGTACATATCAATACATCACAGTAACTTTGTTGTCGATGTGGATGTTGAACCTGTAGATACCAATATACACGAGGCAGTGTTGGACCAAATCCACTAAGGAATGCTAATCAGAGAAGGATGATGTTTGTTTCCTTAATTCAGTTGTAAGTGATGTTGTTTTTACACTAATATATACATATAAATACATGTTGTAACTGAGTAATATAGTCCTTATAAGAAAATTTTGGATTGTGTAAACAGGGTCCTCAAAATGAGGTTTTAAAGCATTTTACGAGCAAGTTTTGGATTTCATAAAAGTGCCTTTAGACAAAACAATATATGTCATCAATAATTATCATCAATTTCGAGTCTCAATTGAACAAACAAAAAGAGGGAGTGAAAAATGATCGAGCAATCCATTGTCAAGGAAGATGACGAGAACCAGGTAATGTTTAGTTACTGTATTAATTATATGTATATATTATTAGGTACATAAAGACTTCAGAGATTTATACCCTTATCCATATGCGAGCGATTGATAGAATCGTTGGATATGATGCTTGTTTGTATATAAACATATATAGATGTATGTTGTTATAACTTATTGTGTATTTGTACACAATTACTTCTATGCTTTCATGTATGTGTTATTATATACACACAAGTATTGAGTGATTTTGTACGAAAAAAATGTATATTGATAGTTCCACATAAGGTTTTTTTTTTTCGATTAAGAATTTAAAATTTTTCTTTAAACGATGTTAATTACAATTTTAGTTTTAATGCAAGATTGTTTAATCTTAATGTCAAATTCAGTTTCTCTCCCCTCCCAAAGGTTGCTTCATTTTTTTGTTTTGATTTAGTTGGTTAGTTTGTTAAAATTAGATTTCATTTATCTATTTTGATTTAGTTGGTTAATCTGGTGTTAAAATTAGATTTTCTTTTTTTTGTTTTGATTTAGTTGTATTTCTCTTTCTAAAGAGTGTAAGTTAGGGGCAATTTTATCCATTTCAATTAGAAATTCATTAATTAAAATCAAGTTTAGCTATTTATTAATTTCTAAACATGTTTAGCCATAGCTATTTTTGTTGTTACCCTCTTTTTTAAGCTCAGTCGATTTTCTTTCAAAGAAATTTCAAAGAAAAAAAAAAGAGAGAAATCCTTGTAAATGACCATAAAAAAAGCTGGTTTAGAAATATGGACAAAAAATAAACGGGTGAAAAATGACCAAATTGTGCTGGTCACATGACTTTATTTGTGCATAGATTTCCGTTTTTACCCTCATCTTAAATTCAATATCTTTTATCCTAAAATTAGAGATTATGTATCTAAACAATCTCTCCTAATTTAATCTTAAATTATTCAAATAGATTCTATTTCATTACTGAATTACTGTTTGAATTAAAAAAAGATATAATTTCATATTTAATTGATTGTCACTCTTGAACAACATGCCGTCAAAGTCTCCAATTCCTATTGCTCTAGCCGCTCTATCCACATGTCGTCTTCTCTAAATTCTCTTCTCCTCTCTCTACTTCTTTCATTTACAAAGCCAAATTCGAAGGCATCAATTTCAGAGAACGAGTCGACAACTTGGTTTGCAACCTTTGATTGAATCATTTGGATCGAGGTATACATAGACACAAGGGCAACTGCAAATTGTTCTCTAATCATCTCCCAAACTGCAATATATAGTTGTTGAACCCACATGGTCCAGCTTAGAGTTTCATATGAAATTTTTTATTTACGATTGATATTTATTGTGATTTTTGTTTCTCGTGTTGTTTCAACTACTAATATTGAGACGTTCGAAATTGTCGCGGTGAAAATTGTAAGTTCTGATCATTTGATTGATTAATTTTGTGGTTGATGATTTCTTACTTGTTCTTTTGTTTATTTGTGTTTTGGATTATGTGGAGTATTCTCTCCAATTTATCTTAGTTGGAGTTTCTGTGCGTGGAAATTTTGATTGGTGGAATGGAGATTAGAGCTTTATTTTCTAGAGGGTGTTTACTGATATGTTTGGTTTGGTTTTCTCCGGTAGGAAAACAATAAAAAACAAAGATCCACAATTACTTTATGAGGCCAAATGATACACAATATTCTTTTTTTTTTTTTTTTTTTACAATATGGGGGTGGGGGATTCGAACCACAGACCTCGTGATTATCAATACATCTTTATGTACTCTTGTTGGCAATGATACAATATTCTTCGAGGAAGTAAGTAAGCGATTATGATATAATTTTCAAATTGTGTGTATAATTGCTTTGCTAGGAATATTTCTAGTACTTCTCAATATGAAATTTTTAATCAAAAGCTTCTTGGAATCCATTTAATCCTTTGTCTCTCTGTTTTGCATTTTCAGTAAACAAAGCTTCATGGATTCATATTTTCGACAAGGACTGTATAGATGGTGGAAAAATCTCCCTGATATTCTGGTTAAGTGTGAATTTAATCTTTTTGAGGTTAGTAGGTCACACTTTATTTTAGTAGACATAATATACTATAATATTGTTAGTAAAACTATTCTTAGTTCTATTCTTAGTAGAGTTATAGAATGTAAAAGAGAAATATAAATACAGGTTGAGTACATGATATTTGTGTGAATCGATATTAAATTTTTTTATTTACGAAGAGATAAGACACTGTCACTGTCATAAAACTATCATATTCAATAGGAATTGAACATATGATAGAAGATTTTTTTTTTTTCATAGTTTTTTAATACAAGATATTTGCATAATGCCTAAAATCTAAATTAGATTTTGTCCCGCTCTTGGCTTCTAGATATTTATTTATGATGTATCGGTATTAAATTATATATAGATTTTTAATTATTTTGTATTTTCAAAAAAGTTTATCGGTCCCTTGATTTAAGGGATTTGTAGGTGAATTGATTTTGTTTAATTTGAATTATAGATTTGATTTAATTAATTCAAGATTTTTAGTGGAGGGTATTTTCGTAACTTAATATTTCATATTTATTAATTCATAAAGTTGATTGGGTCATTTATCTAAATAATATGGGCAGTTGTATTTTTCAAAACAGACTATTTTTTTGGGTTAACTGCAAAAATAGACAAAATAAAAAGTCTGTTTTGAAAAATAGCAACTGACCCTAATATTTAGATAAATGGCCAAATTAGTTTTTTGAATTAAAAAATCAAAATTAGCAACTTACCAAAATACCCTTAAAATGAAAAATTAAGATTACAGGGTAGTTAAACGAAATCTTGGATTCAAATTAAATAAAGAAAATCGGTTTGAAGAAAATACGGAAGAATCTAAAAAATAATCGAATAACCTAGGGAAAAAAATGCAAATATTGAAATAGTACTTAAATATGGAGAATATCAACCAGTATACCAACTCATGAATATCATTCCTATTTTTCATTTTAATGACAAATGGAAGTAAATAAATTCACATAAAATTACTAAAATAAAAAATCTACAAAATTGAAGCACCAAGAATGTGAAGGTATGTTAAAAAAAAAAAAAAAAATGATTTTCATGATTGCAAATTCATGCATTCAAGATGCAAGAAATACCATGTAATTCTAATTTTTTATTTTTTGAGTTTGTAATCCTAATTTTACTCCAATGATAAAGAGTAAGAGTATGAAAATTAAATTGGCTAAAAAAAAGTATGACAATTAAATCAAATCTATTATTCAAATAAAATCAAACAATTCAACAAATATAATAAAAGAATTGAAATTATAGGGTAGTTAAATAAACTATAATTCAAATAAAATCAAACAATTTCATTCCCATATCTCAAATCGTTATTTATAAAAAAAAAAAAAAAAAATTGAGTGTTAGATATATTTTAAAGTGAGCTAAGAGAAAATAAAATCAAAACAACCACATTTTTTAAAAACTCTATTCGAATGCAAAGAATATAAGTCTAATATGATGGATCAATTTAATTTAAAAACAAATTTAATCTTGAAATTAGACCCAAAAAAAAGATCCAAAACAAAACAAAACTACAAGAACAACACGGAACAAGATTAAACATAAAAATGTCAAACTCATTTTCCTTTCTTTTATAACTCAAACTCATAGTTGAAAGATAAAAATACCTATTATTTGAATGTTTACATGCTTTCCTAAGAGATTTAAACATTCAGTCTTGAATGGGGTGGAAGCTAGTGTTGATAATCATGTAAAACACAAGTACAGAGCATGGAAAAATTGGGAAAATAACTTGCCCAAATATTATTCATTAAAAAATTGAATGTTAGCAGAATATTAGCAAAAATCCACCCCCATATTAGCCGAATTAAGCTTCCAACCATCCTATATTGAAGACATTAAAACCATACCCGTATGGCTTAGATTAAAAGCAACTCATATTAAAACTATTTTCATCCATCATTAAATCGATTGACATCAAAATCAAACACTTTTAGTTTTAGGCTTAAAATTATTCAACGAATTTACCCCTAAACATTCAAATTCCTCCACTCCTCGAGATATACGAATTGCTCCAAATAGAATTGTTGGGCGATTCCCAGTGGAAGTTGGTCGCTGAACTTAAGAAATGTATCTTAAAAATAAATCAAATCAAGCAAGAGGTTGTTGTTGTTTAGATATACAGTGTCCTTAATTCTAGGGAGAAGTATGAAGATCAAGGGTAAAAATGGAACTCTACGATACAAATACAGTCATGTGAAGATCACGTTTTGGCTATTTTTCACCCATTTATTTTATGTCTATCTAACTAAATCAGCTATTTTTTTTTGTCCATTCTTGTTAACCCAAAAAAAAAAAAGAAAAAAGCTCAGCCCACTTTTTTCCACGGCCCATTTTGTAAAATAAAACAAAACTGAGCCCTAAAACAAAACTCTCTCATCATCTACGCTCCACGCCATTTCTTTTTCTTCTTCACGACGTCTCCTCCGTTTCCGTTCACTGCCGCCGCCGCCACCGTCTTTCTTCCGCTCGTGCCGCCGCCACCGTCGTCTTTCTTCCGATAGTGGCGCCGCAGCCTCCCTCCTAACGGGTTTGCACTGATTTTCTACTCCCGGTATTCTCCCAATCTCATCTGTCTTTCTTCTCACTTGAAAAACACAAATTATGGAGGATTTGTTTGATTTTTTTCCCCTTAAATAACAATAGGCGAATAGCAATGAGAAATAACAGCCTTAATTTGTAGCTTTGATTCGGACACGAATCAGTGATCCAATTCTCTTCTAATTCGTAGTTTTCATTGATTGACCGAACAACATCAACCTTATTTATATTAATTGGTTTGTTTACATTAATTTATAAAATTAGTTTGCAGCAAAATGTAAACAAAAAATGGTGAAAGGCACCCGTAAAGATGGTTTGAAAATTCGGGGAGTGATGAAAAGAAAAATTCGGAGACTAAAAAATGGGAAAACAAGAGGAGAGGCAAGAGTGATAGGAAGATAAAACCCTCAAAGACTGCTAATCTCTACATTTTCCATGCTGTTGCTCTCTTTTACTCATTATTTCTAGCCTTATGCCCCTTTGCTGTGTTCTTTGCCTTTTGTTGGCTGACTGAGAGAAGAAATGTTGATATACATATATAGATACAGAGAGGAAGACCAAAAGGATGGAGAGAGGGGAGAGGATCATGAAGTTGAATAGTTTGACGAGTCTAATGGACTTCTCCAAGATTCAATTCACTCATCCTAATAATTATTTGTAAATCAAAATTAATTCATAATTTAATTTCTTATTAAAAAATGATAGACAAAAGGTATAAAATGGTGTTATCTTCTATAACACCATTTTATCTTTTCCAAAAAATTGATATGTATTTTATTTAAAAAAAAACGTAAAATGATAAATGAAAAACTTTAAAAAGAACAATTGGTCTAAAAAAAAAAAAAACTTTAAAAAGAACAATTTAAATGAATGAAAAATGAAAAGGGAAAAATGGGAAGAGAAAATTTTTCTGCTCTAGCCACTTTTGTATATAGTATAGATTTTTCAGTAATGGTTGATTGCTTAAGCTTCTTCAATCTATTTCTATCATCAACCACCTTGGCCAGATTTGGATAAACAAATTTAAATGAATGAAAAATGAAAAGGGAAAAATGGGAAGAGAAAAATTTTCTGCTCTAGCCACTTTTGTATATAGTATAGATTTTTCGGTAATGGTTGATTGCTTAAGCTTCTTCAATCTATTTCTATCATCAACCACCTTGGCCAGATTTGGATAAACAAATTTATCCATTGCTCTCTTTTGTTGTGTGGTGGCTTTGGTTGTGATTTACATTAGCTTCCACTAGATCCTTCTCCTCTTCCTCCACAACTTGCACAACAACTCATGCTTGCTTGCTTTCTACATGTTCCACATCTTGATCCATCAACAACTTCCATCTCATCCTACATCTCTTCATCAATTGTGTTCAAATCATAAGAATCATAGTTTGAGAGAGCATTGCTGTCTTCCTCTTTTTCCCCCTTTGCAAGGCTTTGTTTGGTACTCCTTCAATTCATCTCTTACATTTGTGTCGCTACCCTTGGTGATTTTTGTACAAAATATACACTTGCAAGTGATTGTATCCTTTTCATTTTTCAAAAGGACATTGCCAACCAGGATGTTTGTGTTTTTGCTCAATTTCTCCCATCCTGTTATATTAATATGATTATATTTTAATGATTTAAAAGGAGTATTCAACTTAAAAACTTAAAAGTTAGAAAAAGAAAAGTTAAAAGAAAGAACCTCACTCGAATCAGCAAGGAGAAGAAGCTGAGAAGCAAAAGGTGAAGAAGCTAATGAAAATGCATAACTTGGAAAATGAAGAAGCCACAAATAAGTGAAACAAAGGTGAAAATGAGATCCAGTGAAGAAGAAAGTTAATAAGTCGAAGAAGAACATAGGCTCCTGAAGAAGTGGAACGAAGGAAGGAGAAGAAATTTCAAGTTTGTTCGTCTTTGTTGCATGAGAATCCCCCAAGCGGTTGAATATAAAAAATAATAGAAGAGAAGAAAGAACACGTCTATTTGCATGGCTTTTGTGGTCGTTTTAGTAGGCTCAGAGGATTAGGTTTTGTGGGAGTTAAGTTTATAATTAAAAAAAACCGTAGAGAATAATCGGGCGAGCGCCTTCGTCCGTGGTGAAGGCATCCGTAGGTGATGCAAGGCGTAGCCAGGCTTGCCTAATTGAAGCGTAGGGACCCAATTTGCCTTGCCTCTCGCCATAGGTGAGCGCCTGGGATTGCCTTAATAACACTACTCTAGTCTAAATTGATGAATTGGAATGTAAAATTAGTGACGTGGTTGTGGCGTTTCTTCTTTGAGCAAGACACTCTATGGTTTAGGGTTATTGTGAGTAAGTATGGACCTCATCCTTTTGAATGGGTATCTGGTCGGAGGCTTAAGGGTTCTAGCAAAAACTTCTGGACTGCAATTGCTTCGGGCTTCCCTTTGTTTTCTCATCATATCCTGTGCTCTATAGGGAATTGTTTGAAAACATACTTTTGGGAGGACCCCTGGTGGGGGAAAGACCCTTGTGTTCCCCTTTTCCTCATATTTATAACCTATCTGAGAAGAGGTTGCATTAAATAGCCTCTATTTTACCCTCCCATGACCTCGCCTCCTCCCTCTCCTTGGGCTTTAGTCATCCTCTCACCGACTGTGAGGCAACTAACATTGTCAGTCTCCTTTCAATTCTTCTAGATCGGGCCACTCACCAGGGGAGGAGAGACTTGCGAGTTTGGACTCTTATACTCTCTGAAGGTTTTTCTTGCCACTCTTTTTAACAAGTTCTTTGTGCTTCTCCTCCCTCCCAGGGTGCATTTGCTTTCTCTTCTCTTTGGAAGGTTGAAATTCCTAAGAATGTGAGATTTTTTGTCCGACAAGTTTTATATGGTAGGTTGAACACGCAAGATCATCTCCAAAGACATTCCTCTCCCTCTTTGGTGTTGTGCTCCCAATGGTGTGTTTGTTGCTGGCATTAGGAGGAGACTTCTAACCATTTGCTCGGGGATTGTTTGTTCATGTCTTCTCTTTGGAACTGCTTCTTTTGTTCCTTTGGGGTGTCCACAGTTCGAAATGGAGATTGTGGTTCCATGATTGAGGAAGTGCTTCTCAACTCTCCCTTTGGCGATAAAGGAAAGTTTTTGTGGCAAGCTTGCTTCTTTGCTACTCTGTGGAATATTTGGCTTGAAAGGAATGGTCGTATCTTTAGAGGGATTGAGAGATCGGGGGAGGATCCTTGTGAGTTGATTAGACTTAACACTTCTTTATGGGCCTTTATTAAATATTCTGTTTCGTTGTGGGCGTCGGTGACGCACTTGTTTTGTAATTATTCATTAGGTCTTATTTTGTTAGATTGACGTCCCTTTATCTAAGGGGATTACTTTTTGGGGGCTTGGTTTTTTGTATGCCCTCGTATTCTTTCATTTTTTCTCAATGAAAGGTTGGTTCTTTATAAAAAAAAAAAAAAAAACACTTCTTTATGGGCGTCTATTAGTCGAATATTTTGTAATTACTCTTTGGGGGTTATTCTTTTGGGTTCGGTTTCTTTCTTGTAATTAGGTTTTGTGGCCTTGGTTTGTGGGCTTGTATCTAGTTTCTCGGGGTTTGTTTTTTATATGTCCTTGTTCTCTTTTTCGTTCTTCTTAATGAAAGTTTGGTTTCTTATAAAAAAAGTGTTATAAAAAGAATTATGTTAGGCACTCCAAGGGGAGACCGTAAATGGTATATTTTCACGGAAAAAATGAAAAGAAGTCTTATTTGAGAACCATCTGCTATTCCACAACATCGTTGCTCTCTTTTTGAACCATCAACCAAGCAGCAACTCCTGCAAGATTATTTCTTCCACATTTTTATGGAAAAACCAAGTCAGCTGAAAAAGATTGCAGTTGAAAATCCATCCCTTGTCCGCAAATTGACTGTGGAGGAGAAGGTGGCTGCTAGTTTCTGAACTTTTACTACAAAGGAGACACATGTTGGGGTAGAGAGCAATTGTCGGATGTCTTCTTTGAACTCTATCCATAGTGTTTAGGCTTCTGTGAGCTAACGACTAGATGAAAACTTAACTTTCTTGGGGCTACTTCCTTCCCAAATTTCCTTGGAAATCGAATGATTAAGGAAGGGATTGTTCCCCTGTATTAAAATAGTTGCTGACTGCTAGTAAATGACCATGAGGAGTCTGGAGTCCAAATCATCTGGTCCTTCTCTCCATTTGGTCTTAATCTTTCTAGAATGTTTATAAAATTGTCCCATTTATCCATTAATCTATCAAGAAGCCCCCATCTGAGATTAAGATTCCACACTTCTCCCAAGGGAGACCAACAATCTTGAACCGAATAAGCCTTAGAAATTGCTATGGCGTGGATGGAAGGAAATTCTTTGTATAAAGGTCTTGAGGTAGCCCAAGTGTCTTCCCACTTCCCAGAAACAGATTTTTCTGTCATTACCCAACTTGATGTTGCTTTCGGAGAAGTCTCTGTTTTTACAAATGTTCTGCCAAGGATTGAGTTTCAAAATTTTCTTTTTGCTGTTTGGGATCCATCTGCTATCCAAATGCCCGAATTTGCTTTTTATGACTTTCTTCCAATGAGCATTTTCTTTGGGCATATTTCCACAGCCATTTGGTTCGTAAAGCCAAATTTCTTTTCCTCATATCACCTACTCCCAAACCTCCACAATTTTGGGGGGCTGACTTTTTCCCGTCAACTAGGTGGTTGCGACCCTTATTGTTTGCCCCCTCCCCAAAGAAAATCCCTGATAATCTTGTCAGAGAGAAAATACAAAGGGATGCTTGTGAGCATTGAATTCACCAGAGTCAATTTGCCACCTTTGGAGATGAGAAAACCCTATTGATCTTTCAGGGCCTAAATTCTACTTCTACTGTTCCTCTCAAGCCAATGACCCAAAGAATGACAAGGAAGCACGCCTGCCAAAGAAAAGTGTCCTCCTTGAGAAGGGGAGACAATAAAACTTAATCCAAACTCTACAATCCCTGCTCCAAGCCACCCTTTGACATTTCTTTTTCTTTTCCTTGTATAGACATGTAATTATTTCGTTTATGATTGGAAAACAGTGAATAAAAACAGCATATCTTCCAGGCTGGGCAGTGGCTGTAAATCTTTTTAAAAGATATTAGCCTTTACTTTGGATCCAAGAAACATGGACTTAGACAAAGAGATGGGGCATGATCAAGATGCATCGTGGGCATGATCAAGTGTCTGTCATGTGTCTAGCGTGTTTGACTAATGCTGGACAGATCTTCAATATGTTTAACGAGTGTCTACCACCTGCCTAAAATGCTTAATAAGCATTTGTCACGTATTATTCTTTTTTACTAATATTTCAAATGTCAGTGTTTGATGAATGTCAAACGTGGATACATTATACACTTTGGTTTGAAGGAACACCATAATTGTGTACTTGTCTATGTTCTCGTATTGTATATGGATATCTTGCTGGATTGGACCCTTGTACAATTTGTGTTACTCAGGCTTCAGTGGGAGGTGTGTCAACCTTTTTCTCCCTTAAAAAAGGGATTCAATTGCAGGACTTGTCGCAAATTGTTGAGTTCCTTAGAAAAAGATATCATTTATGTCTTTTTATTTGATTTTGAAATTATTAGGTCACTGTAGTGACAGTCAGCCTGGAAGTATTATTATATCCCTGATCTGTTAGCGGAGATAACATATCATGTTGCATGATGGATAATTGGATATCTTCTGAAGTCTGAACTTCATTTTCTCCTAGTGTGTGTTGTAATGCAACTTCTTTTGAGTGTCTGTGACTTGATTATAATATGATTTCTGTCATGCTTTTCAGGTAGTCTGCCTAGGAGCATAATGGGTGATTTTTCCATTCAGATTAGTTCAAACCTTGTTGATATGCTTATCGATGATACCGAAAAACCAAAAAGAAAACCGAGAAGAAATAGAACCAAGGTACCTCAAGAGAGTAAAAAGGTCGATCATAAACATATATCTGATGATTCTGGAATGCTGAAGGGAAGCACAAGTGATGGATGGCCACACCAATCTCCCCCGCTCTTCCTTCCCGTAATTCCTCCCATACATTCTGCCAATGCAGAGCTAGATGCAATCCGATCCGTCCTGCAAGAGAGTGAAAGGGTTGTGGAGAAGTTGCAGAAGCATGAGGACAAAATGCTGCAGGAAGTCACTCAAAGGGCAAAAGACCTCCATGACAAGGAGTTCAAGCTCCCTTACCAGAAGCCTATGCCATGCTTGGCCGAAAGTGAAGCTTGCTTTCAATGCTACAAAGAATATCCCAACGACCTCTTGAAATGTGCTCGTCTTGTAAAAAATTTTGCCGATTGTAACCGCCAAGCTCGGCAGCAAATGAGCTCGGTCGAGAAGTAGGATTGTCATCTGCAATGAATCTCATTTTCTATGCTGAGAATATTGTGATTTCAAGTTCCTCCCAAGGGGAAAAAAAGAAAAAAAAAAAAAAAAGAAAAACTGATTTTGCCAACAGAAATAACCCAAGACATGAGAGTTGGGGGTTGCTTTTTAGTCAAATTTGTGTATTGTCTTCTTAAACCGTTTTGGCCAGCCTTTCTTTTAGGCTCTGCCGGACGAGAGGCTTGTTTTGTAATGAAAATAAATCAGAAATCAGCGGCTTTTATGGATGTACTTTTAAAAGTGAGCTTTTAAGAAATCATGTTAATTAGTAGTATTAACAATCATGGGTTGGCTCTAATGGTCAACAAGGGTCATAGAAAAAATAAAAGGCTTAGAGAGAATTAGTTCAATCTATGATGGTCACTTGGGATTTAATATCCTAAGAGTTTTCTTGACAACCAAATTTAGTGGTGTCAGACGGTTGTCTGAGATTAGTCGAGGTGCGTGTTTAAGCATACCACATTTGGAGGTGTAAAGTGTTAATGCCATTATTATTTTATTATTATTATTATTTTTGAGTTCAACAACATTTGGAGGTATGAGAATTTGGATTTTTGACCTCTTGGTTGAGAGAATTATGCTTGTAATTGGATGATGATTTAGCAATGCTTGATATGGCATGACTTTGTAGATATATACCAAATGAAATTTGACAAATGAACCAAATTTAAAGTGGCATAGTAATGCCCGATATGACATGACTTTTTAAACTTTAAAATGACATGGTACAATATATCTTGTTTTTGGAATATTGTATTAAATTCCTTTTATATAACACACAATTTTATCTTTTTTTAACTTCACATTTCGCGCACAATCTATTTACAAAGTTGTGCTAAATCAGTTGACTATTAGACTATGTATCACTCCGATGATTGAATTATTGATTTAGGAAAAAGAGATTTTATGAAATTGAATTTATAAAATTGATTTTCATATAATCATATTTATGTTTGGTTCCAAACTTTAAAAAGTGATTTTCATGTATTTAAAAGTGATTTTGAAATATTATGTCTGATTTCAAATGTGATTTTAGAATTCCCAAATTACTAAAAGGGCATTTTACATTCAATAAATTATTTAACTTAATAATATAGAATAAATATGTTGAAGTTTAGTCTTATGTAAACCCATTGCATATATAATATATCTCTACACATGTTTGTCTAAATGAACCATTCAAATCGAACTATTGTAAAAGATAAGACACTCAGCCTTATATATATATATAAAATCTTTAATTAATTTCTTAAAGATGATGATCGTTTTATTAGGTCAATATCAACTATATACATATATTATATGACTAATTCTTCTAATAAATCATGGAATATTTTTTGAATGGGTGGTGTTAGTGACTTATGTCAAGGCAACCTTTGGTAAGGTAGAGACTCCCATATTACAATTTCTTGACCATAAAATAGTGTGGGCGAAGCCGCATAATTTTTTTTTTAACAGAATGACAACGTTTGCTTATGTTAATTGTTTATATAGACGCATATATAATCTTTTCATTTTACAAACTAGATAGGGTTGAAACTAGAAGAAAACTAATGAAATCTTAATTATTCTACGTATACTTTTTGAATTATGACATACTAAGACTATTCTATTTTTCACTCCATTTAAAAAGGTAATATGTATGTCATGACTCCTTACAAATTTATGGGAAAATCATATATCTTTACAATGAAATATCTACATTTTTTGAAACCAAGAAATGCACAATTGCCCCCTCATGGTAATAGAATATAATAAAATTGGAGAGAAATTATGAAAGAGTCTTTAGAAACCGTCAATACTAACAAATTTTTATGGAAAATAATAAATAAATAATAAATGATGGAAAAGAAAAAGGCAAAAAAAAAACCAAATACAGTGTACTCAGAATAGAATCCACAAAGATTTCAAAAAAAAAAAAAAAAAAATCTACAAGCAACCATTAAACGAAGGTGATTATTTTTTTTATTTTTGATTTCCAATCGAAATTAAACTTTAGGGCTTTTGTTCACAAAGATTTCAAAAAAAAAAAAAAGATAAAAAAAAAAAGAAGAAAGAAAGTTAGGAGGTGATTCCCGGTCAATCACCAAATCAAGAATCACCTCCCAACAAATTTCTCAAAAATCAATTTAAATTGATTCCAAATTTTTAAAAAATCAATTTATCTATTTGCCAAACATGTTTATTTTAGAGGAAATTGATTTTGGCATTGGTAAAATTGATTTTGACAATGCCAAAATCACTCCCAAACATAGCCTTAGTCTAATCAATACTTTCTTATAACTCATAACTAAGTTTTTGAAAGGAGTAAAAAGAAGGGAAATTTTCAATTTTTTTGAAAAATGAACACATGTAAAATTTGTAAGTGGAAAAGTATTGCATTTCGTAATTCAAAGTTTTAGAAAAATAATTCAAACTCCTTAAAAGTTTAGGTCCCGTTTGATAATCATTTGGTTTTTGAAAATTATGTTTGTTTTCATCCAATTTCATTACAATTGTTTTTATCCTTGTTAAAGAGACACTTGAGTTCCTTTTTTTTTTTAAAAAAAAAAGACACACTTGAGTTCCAGAGCCAAATTTCAAAAACAAAAACAAGTTTTTGAAAACTATTTTTTCTAGTTTTCAAAATTTGACTTGGTTTTTTAAAACATGAGAATGAGGTAGATAACAAAATAAAGAAACTTGTAAGTGCATGTAGTGTTTTTTTAAACTTAATTTTCAAAAACCAAAGACAAAAAACCAAATGATTATCAAACGGGGCCTTAAAAATTAAAATAGACACAATCCTCATACCTGAGAAACAAAAATTCCACTTTATCCGAAAAAACATTTAAGAATCAAAACAAAAACAAATAGAATTTCAAAAAAAAAAAAAAAAAGGATTTGAACATCATTTCTACTCTTGAATTTAATATAGAAAAGAAAAATTTTCGCATCAAAATGACACATGAGAACCACGTGCAGATCACGTGAAGGAAAAATGCACAGGCGAATTCCGCGTTTCCTCCTCGTTCGACAAACTAAGTCAACTAATTTATCGCCGTTGTATTTCAATTACTCGGCTCCTTTCCCTTTCCTCCAATCGGCCGTCACTTTCTTCCCGGATTCCCACCGGCCGGAATCTCACCACTCCAACTTCTGACTTTCCGATGCAACTAAGCTTCGATTTCAGATCTTCTCCTTCTTACTAATTCTGTCTCCTCAGGTACTCCTCACTGCCCTTCTGATGAACTCTTCAACGCATTGCTCTCTTTAGCTAGTTAATTTCTAATCAATTTTGTTTTCAATAGTCATCGGAAGCTTAATTTTCATCAAAATCTGTTTCAGTGAAGCTAATTTTTAGAATAATTCGTTCTCTTAGCAGTTTCTAAAGCTGGTAGTAGTTAGCATAAGTTAACCAATTTAAGTTTAGTTGTATGTTTGAGTTCTATGTGCTTACTGCAAGTATATGAGTTGTTGTTGTTGAAGTCATTCTCTGATTCTAAGTCTCTCAGAAAATGGAAAAGGGAAGAGAGCATTAGCTGAAGTGAATTGGATTTTGGTTAAGTTGCCCTTTAGAGTAAATGGTGAGGAGTGAGGACACAAGCTGGATTTGTGTATAGTGGACAGATGTAATATGCTGGGTACATTTTGGTATTTCTAACGTTTTATGACTAGGATTAGTAACTTTAGAAGTTCTGATTGTAAGAGCTTTGTAATATTGTGGTATTTTCAGTATATGAATGCTACTTTTCCTATGTTTCCTGTTTGTGTTTTTAGTTTCAAATGATTGTCTCACCTTAGAAATTAATAGTGAGTGGAAAAACCATCATGAGTTGGCCTAGTGGTCAAGGACTTGGAATGAATTCAATCCATGATGGCCACCTACCTAGGATTTAATATCCTATGTGTTTCTTGACAACTAAATGTAGTAGGGTCAGGCGGTTGTCCTGTGAGATTAGTCGAGGTGCCCGCAAGCTGGTTCGAACACTCACATATATAAAAAAAATTGTGAGTGGAAAAAATTTATCTGTTAATCATAAAAGATCAAGTTTGTTTTAGGCTTCTTAGGCTGCAGTAGTGTAAGGGCATTTCATAATGGAAATATATGTGCTTGTGGTTCTACATAGTAAAGTAATGTGGATGCTCAATACTGTAAACTTTCGGCATTAGATCAGAATCTTCCAGTTCCATTATCAGTATTTTGGTTGGATCATAGTCCATGGATCTTCCAGAGCAAGTCTCTTTCATAGCTCGTTTGGTTTGAATCATCTCGTCTAAAGGCCTCTACTTGGTGTTTCTCTCTCAAAGCTTTTTGTCGTCTTCTCATCATAGGATTTTCATCTAATTTGGAATGCTTTTATTTATCATTTGTAATTTGTATTGTTTGGACTTTATGCTTTTTATTGTTTCTCTAGTGGAGTTTGTATCCTTTGACTTTGAGGTTTAGTTTCTATTCTTTTCATCAATGAAAAGCTTCGTATCTTGTTAAAAAAAAACTTTTCTTAGTCAAGTTTGTGACAACTTGGGGGACAAAAAGGTAATAATAATAATAATAACAATAATAATAAGAACAACAAGAACAACAATAAAAAAAAACAATAATAGTAATTTAGATTCCTTGAGGGAATAAAATGGGACTTTTGAAATCTTTAGACGTAGTATGATGCCTACTTTAGAAACCTTGAACAAAAGTAAGTAGTAGGAAAGAGTTAGAAAAACTCCTCACAAAAGATAAGAATATTATTTTTAAAAGAGAGCAGGAAAAGAGCCTTGAGTGAGAATAACATCAGAATGTGTTCTAAGTGAATGAGGAGGACGACCTTAAGGCCTTTATATTGGTGGCCATCGAGTAGAATTAGATGAAGTCTGGACTCTCCAGAAAATCAAGGTTAGATTCTTGCTGCTGTGTCCATTAAGGCTGTTCACCATCTGACAACTGCCTACAACAGGGAAATATCCTTGGTTTGAGTTGATTTGTAAGTCATTAGTAGATCCGTATATGGCCTTTGATCAAGTATGTTCATCGTAGTAAATAATAAAGATAACTGACTACGATTCTCTCTCTGGAGTTGTTAAATAGTTTGTCTTCCGATCACGAGGTGCACCTGATAAGCTTCAAAATTTCTGGAAGTTTCGTCCTAGTAGAATTTTGACTTGATCTTCATTGTATTTATTTTGAATCTTTGATCAACTGATTATTCAAATGCCTCTCTTTTGAGTCATTACAATTTTCATGGTTCTGTAAAGGCTAAAAGACTTTAGAAATGGATCTCTCATCAGTTATTTTGAAGATATTGTCAATGACCACTGACTAGCAAATGATGGAACAAAAAATTGTGATATTTTTCATTTAAATTGAAAATTTAGAGATTGTCGGCTTCCAGAAATTTTGTAAATCTGAAGGCAGGTTTTTGGTAAGCCTAGATCACTTTGAATTCCAAAGACAAAGCTTTCTTAATTCTTGCTAGGCCTCTATCTTATTCTTTTCAACCATAGCTTTCTCTTTCAAACTCATTTTCCATCAATCCAGGGATAGAAGGGCAGAGGTCTTTGAGATCTCCTTCAGTCTACAAATTTTGGTCATTCTTGAAAATTTGTTAGACCTCCAATTATAAATACTTATTATTAGTTAGATGAGAGAGATTGTCCCTCAATTTTTTCACTAGTCTTACCACACTTGTAATATAGCAAACTGAGGCATTGGTACTAATTGATCGTGAACCAAGAATAATTTTATCTCCCAGCCATGGGTCCAATTGAATATTGCAGTCCCTGAGATATCGAGTTAGTATGGGCATGGATATTATTTATTTGTGTGAAAGGAAAAGGAATTTGCAAGGGAGTTGTTCTGTTACTTCAAGGTCCTATCCTTGCTGATGAATTTTTATCATTGGATTTAGGGGATATTGATATCATTCCTTGCAATCACTAACTGGATCGTCGGAACCCAATATGAAGATTATCTTGTGGAAGGTGAGGCACTTACCCTTTCTTCTGACGAGGAAGAGCAAGTCACCTTTAAACCCAAGGTTTGCCACCCTAGAAAAGCATTGATCACCAAATTTAACTATTTGCAGACGCATCCCCAGTTAGCAGCTGACCATATAGGATACTAAACTACCAACGTGCTCAAGTGGTAACTGATAGATCAGTGCAAGAAATGCTATCAGGCTATCAGCTGAAATAATTCTGCCTACTGCTAGTCCCTTTTCCATTCCTATTTTACTCGTTAAGAAAAACGTTGGAAATCAGTCCTTTGCATTAGTTTTCAGCATGCCAGGCTATTGATCCTTCTAAATTCCTATTCCTGTAATGAGGGAGCTCTTAGATGAATTAAAGGGAACCACAATTCTTTCCTTGCTTGACTCAACTTCTGGATATAATGATCATAGTCACCTTTTGCGTGCACGAGTATCACTATGAGTCCCCGATCATGCTTCGGGCTTAAACTGCATTAGCTGCATTCCAATTATTAATTTCCATTGTAAACTCAGCCTCTCTCTCTCTCTCTCTCTCTCTCTCAATGAATCTTAAATGTCTTCTTATCTATCTTTCCTATATGTTATTTCCCCTCATTTAACTTTATTATACTTTTCTGACCTTCTACTGTAATTTTTATATTCTAGGGGCACAAAATATAGTATACCTGCTGCAATGATAAAGGTATTCTACTAAATAATAGCTTCACAGTTTGTGATACTTCCTATAGACAATGGTTCGAGGAAGGGATGCTTGCTGGGAACATTGTGTCCTTGTTGATGCAACGAGACAGAAAGTTCGATGTAATTATTGCCAACGGGAATTCAGTGGAGGTGTATACAGGATGAAATTTCATTTGGCTCAAATTAAAAATAAAGATATAGTTCCATGTGCTGAAGTCCCGACTGATGTTCGAGACCATATTCAAGGTATATTAAGCACTCCTAAGAAACAGAGGGCACCCAAGAAACCAAAGGTGGATATGGAAACTGCAACAAATGGACAGCAACATAGCTCCTCTGCTAGTGGTGGCATTCATCATGGATCCAGTGGACAGAATGAAAGCAACTGCCCATCAACGTTTCCGTGCCCTTCACCAAGTGCACAACCACCAATTGATGATGCTCAAAAGCAGAAGAAGGATGAGACTGATAAAAAAGTTGCCATTTTTTTCTTCCATAATTCTATTCCTTTCAGTGCTGCCAAATCCTTGTATTATCAGGAAATGGTGAATGCAATAGCAGAATATGGAGTAGGATACAAAGCACCGAGTTATGAGAAATTAAAATCTACTCTTTTGGACAAAGTGAAAGGTGACATTCAGAATTCTTACAAAAAATATAGGGATGAATGGAAAGAAACAGGCTGCACTATCCTGTGTGATAGCTGGTCAGATGGAAGGACTAAATCATTTCTAGTCATTTCCATTACTTGTTCTAAAGGAACGCTGTTTTTGAAGTCAGTCGATGTATCAGGTCGTGAAGATGATGCAACTTACCTGTCCGACTTGCTTGAGACTATCGTCCTCGAGGTTGGAGTGGAGAATGTTGTCCAAGTTATTACAGATGCTACTGCCAGTTATGTCTATGCTGGGAGGCTTCTCATGACCAAGTACACTTCCTTATTTTGGTCTCCATGTGTTTCTTATTGTGTTAATCAGATGTTGGAGGACATTAGTAAAATCGAGTGGGTCGGTACCGTGCTGGAGGAGGCAAAGATCATCACCCGCTACATTTATAGTCATGCGTGGATTTTGAATACAATGCGAAAATTCACCAGCGGGAAGGAATTGATCAGGCCGAGAATTAGTAGATTTGTGACTAATTTTCTCTCCTTGAGGTCCATTGTGATTCTTGAGGACAGTCTCAAGCACATGTTCAATCATTCAGAGTGGCTGTCCTCGATTTATAGCAGGCGTCCCGACGTGCAGGAAATTATTTCCTTGCTGTATTTGGATAGATTTTGGAAGGATGCACATGAAGCTGTCAACATTTCTGAACCACTTATTAGAATTCTGAGAGTCGTTGATGGAGACATGCCTGCCATGGGCTATATATATGAAGGAATAGAGAGGGCAAAGGTTGAAATCAAAACATATTACAATGGCATTGAGGATAAGTATATGCCTATTTGGGACACAATCGACCGGAGATGGAATTTGCAGCTTCACACGACATTGCACGCAGCAGCAGCGTTCCTTAACCCGTCCATTTTTTTCAATCCAAACTTTAAGATTGATCTGAGAATTAGGAATGGATTTCAGGAAGCCATGTTGAAGATGGCGGCGACGGATAAAGATAAAATGGAGATCACCAGAGAACATCCTGTCTATGTAAATGGACAAGGTGCTCTTGGAACTGACTTTGCTGTCTTGGGGAGAACTATAAATACCCCAGGTATGAACCATATTTTGCATATGATTTATAAGGTATATTAAGGTGGAAATGAAGCAAAATCCTGTTTTCCTTATAATATCTGAAACTGGGTTGTGGCTGCATTTCAAGTACTGGGATCTATGTAACCTATACCATGTTGATTAGTCTAATTTTGACCCTTACTTTTAAGCTCAATATATAGCTTTGTCCTTGATATTTCTAATTTTTTTAAAAATTTCAATCTCTATTCCCTATTTTAAAAGGAAGATGATGTGTGAATTAAAAGAACAAAAACAATTCTTTTATAAGGTTATCAGTTGACACTGACAGTATAGTAGCATTTTAATGAATCCATTTTCTATAAACAACACATTATTTTGAGTTGGATAAGTTATATATGTGAGGCTAAATATATTTAGTTTCTCATGGTTTAAGATTTTTTTTACTTTAGTCTCTCACCCTGGATAAATTTTAAAATTGATTCATGAGACACTTATATGACATAATACTAAGTGAGTTGGCTAAAATTTAGGGAAAAAAGGTCAGATAAGAGAGCAAATTGTCTAACTCCTCTTCCTCAATTTAGTTTCTTATGTTTTAACATCTTTTGCTTTAGTCCCCCACCTTAGACGAATACTAAAATTGACTAATGATAAATTTACATGCCATAGTGGTTAGTGAATTGGCAAGAATCTAGAGGAAAAAGGTCAGGTAAAAGAGGAAAATTTCTAATTATAAGTTTTCTTATCTTAGATGGCACTTTTTCGCCACAAAAATTATGCCAATTTACTCAGATTACACTATGTAAGTTTATCTTCAACCAATTTTAACATTCAGTAGGGAGAAGGGACTAAGTTTAAAAATGTTAATACATAAAGGATACATACTAAATTGAAAAGATACTCAAACATTATTGATTAGCATATACTTGGCCTAAATGTAAACCATCCCAACTAACCCTCCACTTAGATCAAGCCAGCTGAAAGCTTCCATTGGCCTGTAATCTCCAAAAGATACCTATTCTGTAGTATATCTGTGTTCTTTTCAGATACTCATTTCATTTTCCATATTGCTTCCACAGGTGATTGGTGGTCCGGGTACGGTTACGAAATCCCGACGCTCCAGAGAGCAGCGATACGAATACTAAGTCAACCCTGTAGTTCTTATGGGTGCAGATGGAACTGGAGCACGTTCGAAAGTTTACATTCGAAGAAGCGCAGTAGATCCGAACAGGAAAAGTTGAATGATTTAGTGTTTGTACAGTGCAATCTTTGGTTGCAACACATTTGTTGGACTCGGGATGGTAAATATAAACCTGTTGTATTTGATGATATAGATGTAAGTTTAGAATGGCCTACGGAGTTTGAATCCTCAGCTCCTGTTTTAGATGATTCATGGTTGGATAATTTGCCTCTTGAATGTAGAGGTAGCCCTTAATATTTAAGGCAATCAGAAACAGATAGTCCATTATTCCCTTGATTCTATATTATCTCCACGTAGATATCAAAGAAAAGTTGTAAATTAGACGTCATTTGATAACCATTTGGTTTTTGAAAATTAAGCTTATACACACTTACTTCCACCTATAAGTTTCTTTGTTTTACTATCAATCTTCTTCCTTGTTTTTGAAAACAAGTTCAATTTTGGAAACAAAAAAAAAATAGTTTTCAAAAACTTGTTTTTGTTTTTAGATTTTGGTTAGGAATTCAAATGGATCCTTAACAAGGATGAAAGCCATGGTAGGGAATTTAGGAAAAAACAAGCATAATTTTCAAAAACAAAAAACCAAATGGTTATCAAATGGGGCCTTAGTATTTATCTAAACTTAAACTTCATGCTAACAACTATTTCAGTTATGCATATCTACAAGAAATTAGATGAAGAGCAATGCCAACAAACAATGTCATTGTCGTTAAAAAGTTTAGCGACACTTTTAGGTTTGTTCATGACATGCCACTAATACTCATTTTCTAAAAGTATCAGCAATGAAATCTATCATGTTGCTAAAAGTAAACTTTGTATGATGAACAAACGTTGTTAAAAGTCACTTTTAGAAATATTTGAGGCGTCATAGAAAAATTACTTTTAGCAGCATAATAAATTTTAGGGAAAAATACACTTTTGGTCCCTAAGATTTGAGTTAAGTTACACTTTGGCCCCTGAGTTTTCAAACTCAACAATTTAGCCCCTGAGGTTTGAGATAAGGAGCAATTTGGTCCATGCCATCCATTTTGCCGTTAGATCTAATGGGCTGTTGACGTGACACTATTATTTTAATTTAAAAAATTATTTTTTTTGTTTTTTAAATAAAAATATATTAAAATAATAAAAATATTAATTTTTTAATTATTTTTTGATTCTTTCTCTCCCTCTCTCTTCCCCTTCTTCTTTCTCTTCCCCATCTCCTTGACCTTCTTCATTGGCGACCAAGTTTTTTTTTTCTTTATCTTCTCTTTCTCTTATCTTAAAAAGTTGTCGGCGCTGGCGACAGCGACGGTCGGCGGCCGGTGTGGTTGAAGAAGTAGAAGAGGAAGAAGAGGATGAAGGAGTAGGAGAGGAAGAAGAGGATGAACGAGTAGGAGAGGAAGAAAGGAGGAGGAGAGCGAGGGAGAAAGAAATAAAAATAATAATAAAAAATATTATTTTATTTTATTTATTACTATTTTATTAAAAAAATTAAAAAATAATTTTTTTTTAATTAAAATAATAGTGCCACGTCAGCAGCCCGTTAGATTTAACAACAAAATGGATGGCAGGGACCAAATAACTCCTTATCTCAAACCTCAGGGGCTAAATTGTTGAGTTTGAAAACTCAGAGACCAAAGTGTAACTTAACCCAAACTTCAGAAACTAAAAGTGTATTTTTCCCTAAATTTTATTACATGATGGTTACTTTTAGCTCATGGATGGTTTTGCTAAAAGAAGCAAAACGTCATTGAAAGTCTTTTATTATTTTAAAAAAAATAGTAAAATATCAATTTATTATATATGTTTACTTTTAAATTGAGAGCATTATTGTCTCGATTCATCCTTGCACATATCAATACAAGCATTTGTGCATGTTTCTTAAAAACATGTTGCTAAAGTAGATTTAAGTGTGATGTAATATGCAAACGTTACTAAAAGTTGATTTTTAGAGACAATTTTCTTATGCATCGCATAACGTTGGAGCTATAATCAATCTCAATCCTAAGGAAATTTGAATTGAGGTTTTATCTTTATTAAATTTTATGAGAACATAAACCTTTAGATGTCCAGTTAAATTACATATTTAATTCGCAAACTCTCAAATTTTGAAAATTCTACGAGAGTCTTTAAACTTAGATTTTGTGATTAAAAAAACCTATCATCAATAATATATAATTTGAAATGTTTATCATATAAATATTAATTGATTTGACATGACATTATAGGTGATGAAAGAAACATACCATAGACTATTGTTTAAAAAACACTTTGGAAAATTTAGCTAAATTTCATAAAACAAAAAACAAATATTTGAAAACTATATTTGTTTTTAGTTATAAAATTCCACACTAACTTGAACAGATATTATTAACTTTCTCCACTACTGGAAAAAAAAAATCATCACACTAGAAAAAAAAAATCTAAATAAATAAAGGAAAGGAACTTTATTTTAAAGAATAGAAAACAAGGCAAATTGTTTTAATAAAAACCTTTTCCCATTCTTGAAATTTGGTTTTCAATTTTCATGATGAAAGCAAATTGGGTGGGTGGTTGTTTTGTATTATAATTAAAATAAATATACAAAACTAAGACACCCTAACTTAACTTAAATTATGAAACAAGATAACTTCCATTTGCTTTCATGCCCTTTGCTTTCTTTCAAAGTCTCTTCATTTACCTCCATTTCTGGCCACCAACACTTGGAGCAAAGGGAATACCACTATTTTTTTTTTTTTTCCTTTCACTTTAGATTAAGTAAATGATTAAATATATTGAATGATGCATGATTTCAATTTAAAACTATATTCGTAAATTTTCAGCAGGCGGAAAAGGAAGTTTGGATCAAAACAGTAACACAGATTATTTCAAACTATGTCATGAGTTGTTTTCAGTTACACAAATCCCTTTATAAGGATTTAAATTCAATGTGTGCAAATCCCTTTATAAATATAGAAGATATATTTAGTTAAAATAAATAAATAAAATCTATAGGTTCATATTTCAAAGCGGATTTAGAATTTTATGTCAGAGGGGACTTAAAGTGGTGTGAAGATAATTTTGAATACATCGATATATATTTATTTATTTATATTTATATTTTGATATTAGTTCGGGAAATAAAAGATGACTTATTTTTATACCAAATTATAAAAAAAAAAAAAAAAAGAAGCTAACTTAAAAGAATAATAACCTTTTTTTTCCACTCTAAAAAAACCTTTTTTTTCCATTTATAAGAATTATAGTTTCTTATTAAAAATAATTTACTAAAAGTTTTAAGAGATTTTTATTAATCTTCATTAGAAAGAATTGCGTGATAAATTTTTTATACTTGTTAAGAAGAATTACGTGATGATTTTTCTTGCTAATTTGGTAGGACTAATGATTTTGAGTTGATTTTAAATGGAATCAAGTGAAAATAATTTATAAATCACTAATGAATGGTCCAAATTGTTTTAAATATGAAAGTTGAGGGTTGAAATTAATATAATTATTAGTTTGAGGTTTTAATCAATACAACCCAATATTTAGAGATATTAATTGATTTTTTTTTCTAAAAAATTATAGTTTTATATATTTGTTATTATTGATATTTTAGACATTTATATTTATATACTTTTAAAAATAAAATATGATTTAAAAGACAAATTATTTCTAAAATTTTTACTTTAATTAGTTCTTATATAATATATAATGTAAAAAATTGTTCACAATAATAATAATAAAAAAAAAGCGAAAAACGAGTGGTTACCAGCTCAAACTCAGAACGTGACTCAACCTAAAAGTTGAGGAGGGGCTCAGGCCCCCTGGACTTACAGTAAATCTGTCGTTGTTTCAAAGAGTTCTTTAGGTGAACCACTACCTAAGAACTTGCAAATTTGAATCCAATCAAAACTGAAGATGTTCTAAATGTTGAATTTGTTTAGAAAGAGAAGAGGTGCTCGAGTATTGGAAACAAAAAGAAGTTGAAACGCCGTTGGTGGGACGTTACGGAGCATCGGGGGGTCGTCTCTCTTCCAAATTTAAAAAAAAAAAAAAAAAAACAATACCCTGGCAGTCGCGTGTTTCACATGGAGCGCTAGGGTTTTTAATGGTACATGCGATTTTTTTTTTCAAAACTCCTACATATCAGTTTGGCTTTGGTCCCCGCCGTCCTCACTTCTCTTTCTCCCCACTTCTTCTCCGTTTTCCAACTGGCGTCGCAAAGAAAAGTAATTTTTTTATTATTTTTCTTTTTAGAATATTGTTGAAAAGTGTTATTATGTTAGTTTTTGTCGTTATTTGAGGTTTGAAAGGAGTTTTTTTTTGTCGATATTTGGATAGGAAGGGGTTGTTTTTTGTCTCTACTTTGGTTCTACAAGATGCCAAATCTGCAAATCTCAACCTTTTCATCGCATTTGTGAGTTTTTTTTTTTTTTTTGCTATATTTTTTTCTAATATAGAATGATTTAGCATTGTTTTAGAGTGTTGTATACTAAACCTATACTTTGATTGAATGTTGAAGTCTTATTATTATTATTATTATTATTATTATTATTATTATTATTATTATTATTATTATTATTTTGCTAATGTATGTTAGATTTCAACCTTGTGGATCTTTTTTCTGTTTATTTTGGTATTGGATTGTTTTAGTTAATTGTTGGATTTTGTTTAAAGTGTTTACATTTTAGTTAGTTTATTATTATTTTTACATATAAACATATTTAAAGTGTTTAAGTTGACTTAAATTTATTTTATATGTTAATTACTATATTATTCTCTTAGGGTGACTTGAATTTAATTCAAATGTTAAATAATTAGGTTTATTTAAATTTTAATTTAGTTTATAATATATGTTAGCTTATTAATTAGAAGGGTAGTTTAATTTAAATTAATTAATGTATATTTTTAGAAACTAATTATGCATTATTTTCTTTTTGCATAGAAAATGAAAGACAAATGTTTGAGATTTGTTTTACATACAAATGGTCATATGATTGATGGTGTAGATGGAGTTGAATATGATCGACCAACATGTGGTGGTTTCACTGTTAATGCTCGTAGTGGGGTTGTCTTTGAACAATTTTTTGAAATGATAGGAGGATTGTTGGGTGTAGATGTTAGGGAAAATCAATTAGAGATAGTGTATCGACACCCTAAAGTAACACCATTGGGATCAGTTAGATTTATGCTAATATCTATCCCTAAGAATCAAGTGATGAATTTGATGTTTTCAATTGCATTGCCTGTCCCAAATGTTGTACACTTATATGTCAATGTCAGAAGAATAGAAGATAATGTACAAAACTTTGGAGAAATTCCCAGCCAGTTTTGAACCTAGCCAATGCATCGATCCTGAGCCTGAATCGGTAGCACCACCCATGTGATGGTGAAGATGTAGTTGTAGATAATAATTATTTTATAGAGTGAAGGACCGAAACAAATGATGAATTTGAAGATTTGTAATTTGATGGTCGTGAACATACCATCCCTTCAGTAGTATTCACCCAACTAGATGGTCACATGGTAGATAGCACTATAGAACACGACCTAGTTGTAGCACCAGTGCCAGTTCAAAATGATCTGTTGTACATGGGTTTGATTTGTCAAGACAAAGAGATTCCTCAACATGTGGTGAAACGCTTTTCTGTTAAGTGTCACTCACCTTACCAAGTTGTCGAGTCAACGCCGGCGATTTGGACAATAAGATGTATAAAGTGGGAAGATGGATGCAAATGGCGACTTCGTGCCATAAAAAAGAAGTCTCATGAACTTTGGAAGATCACTCAGTATGTTGATCCTCACTCGTGTTTCTACTCAGAATTGAATTAGAGTCATTTGTAGTAAGATTCAACAATGATTGCATTGGAATTTTGCGAGACTGTGAATGAGCAACCTTCTATCAATGTGTTGAAACTACAATCAGAGATAAAAGAAAAATTTGGGTACCACGTTCCTTACCACAGGGTGTAGGAAGGAAAAAGAAAAGCCTTGGTTAAAGAGCATTCACAATATGTATACCCTACAGAGCTTGTAGAGGAACCTAGGGAACAAGAGGATCCAGATGATCAAGTACCGAGGGGTCGTCGGCAACTAGGTCGTAATTGGCGACATCCGCCTTGTGGCTCACATTAGTCATATTAGCTTTGTGTATTGACTTTTATTTATTTATTTATTTATTTTTAGAATAAATGCTTCATAAAAGATCAACTTTCCATTGGGATATCAACTGTGGGACAGGATCCCCCTAGTAATTTGATTTTCAAACCCAATGTCCACATTATTTAAGGGAAAATTATGCTGGATGACTAGAAAAAATAAGCCGTTCAGTTTTTTTGGCTAAAATACTTTCGTTTTCTCGGATGTGGCTGCCGCGAATCGAGGGACTCCAGGCGGGTGGTGATTTTTCATTTTTACCCCTAGGGTATATCCGTGTATACACAGACGCCGTCTATGTTGCCGTTACATGCCCAAGATTTTTTTCTCCACATTTTGTGGGATTCTCGAATGGTCTGTAACTGTTTCCCCCAGATCCCGTTTTTTTCTCCTTCTAACAGTCAAAATCGGTTTTTGTTTATATTTCCTATTTCCACGCATTCTCCAACTCCTCTCTCAACTACTGTTTAAAGATTGCGAACGATCGTCGAGGATGGGGATGCGTACGATCGTCGGAGAGGGGGTTGCGAACGGTCGTCTGCACGAAGGATGGAGGGAGGCTGTACAAAGAGTCGTCTACACAAAGAATGAGGCAAGAGAAAAATTGAAAAGAAACTGAAGGGGGCTGTAATTGAAGGACGAAACCCAAGGTGGGAAGGTGGAGGGTTTATCTCTGATTTGACATGCAATAAATTGAGGTGAGATTTTAATTTTGTTTTTTTAAATACCCCCCGCTTGAATATTCAATGAAGTTGGAAGTTCAGTTTATGTAATTCCTTGTAACTACCGTACTGGGGGGAATGTTTGTTATCATTTATGGGTGTGTAATTGGGGGTACTCATTTTTTTTTTTGTGAATCGTATGTGTTCACAGCAGGTAGTGTAATTCCGTGTAAATACAGTACGAGGGGATTGTTTTTTGTCAGCTATGGGTTTGTAATTGGGGGTACTCATTCTTCATTTTTTTTTTTTTTTGTGTTTTTCGTGAATCATATGTTTATCTTTAATTAGGGGCAATCATATGTTTATCTGTACTGCTAAAAGAATTTGATGTTTATTTTTTTTTCCAGAAGCCAGCTTGTTATTCATTTTTAGCTAGATGATAGATTTTGCCATAGAGAATTCAAATTAGGTTGTTAGGTGGTTATTTCTCTCCCTTCCTCATAAATCTCCTACCTTTTAATTTTGTTTTTTTAAATACCCCCAGCTTGAATATTCAATGAAGATGGAAGTTCAGTTTATGTAATTCCTTGTAACTACCGTACTGGGGGGTGTTTGTTGTCATTTATGGGTGTGTAATTGGGGTACTCATTTTTCTTTTCTTCTTTTTTTTTTTTTTTTTTTTTTTTTGTGAATCGTATGTGTTCACAACAGGTGGTGTAATTCCGTGTAAATACGGTACGGGGGGATTGTTTTTTGTCAGCTATGAGTTTGTAATTGGGGGTACTCATTCTTCATTTTTTATGTTTTTCGTGAATCATATGTTTATCTTTAATTAGGGGTAATCATATGTTTATTTGTACTGCTAAAAGAATTTGATGTTTATTTTTTTTTCCAAAAGCCAGCTTGTTATTCATTTTTAGCTAGATGATAGATTTTGCCGTAGAGAATTCAAATTAGGTTGTTAGGTGGTTTCAATTATGTATTTCTCTCTCTTCCTCATAAATCTCCTACTTTTTAATTGCATTTCTCTCTCCTAATATTTGATCTAAACGGTAGGAAGTTTTTAGACGTGTTGCTAGGGGTAATTTTGTCTTCTTCAATTAGGAAGTTATTAATTAAAATCACGTTAGCCATTTAGTTAGTTACAAAACCTTTATAGCTATTTTTCAAGTCCCACCTATTTATTTTAGCCATATATCTCGTTGCCCCTTACTACCAACCAATTAGGGAAACAATTACTCTAACTATCTGAGTCCCCACTTTGACATGCTTTGTTTGCCAAGTAATGGGTCATCCCATTATGAAGTCTGTTCACGTGCTCAATGGAATCAATGTTTAGGGCTTCAATTAGGATTTTAGCCTCACAAATAAAATTCATTATCTCTGTTGCATCTTCTTCCTTATCCTTCAACAAATTCACAACTTGCGTATTATCAATCTCAACACAGATTTTGGGCGTCTCGTTCGGGAGAGTTCACAACCCCTCATTGATCGCGATTGTCTCCAACCAGCTAATCTTCCATGGTCGTTTGATGCATCTGTACCCTGCTATCAGAAGCGAGTCGTTCCAATGACGCGAAATCCAGCCGATTCTGCCTTGTTGTCTTCGATCACTCCAAGCCGCATCACAACTGAGCTTCCACATTCCGGTCGGCAGTGGGATCCAAGACGAGGGAGATGGAGAGACGTTTAGAAGATGAAGAGTTGTTTGGAGCAACTCAGATCAGGTCTCGTCGGAGAGAACTTCTACTGCAGTTGAACTTATTGACTACAGTTAAATAAGATAAAAGTGTATTGACTTTTATTGAACTTATATTTGTAGTGAATTTTAATTAATCAATCATCAGTTAAAAATGTATGTTTGTAAAAAAAATGATAATGGTTAATTATTTATCCATTAAAAATATTACTTTATGCTAAGAAATAAACAAAAAAACAAGAATTGACTGAAATAACAAATTAAAATGAAATTAAGAAACAATAACAAAATCAAAATATCTAAAGAAAAAAAATAAAATCACAAATTATAAATAAACTACAAGTATCCACAAATTGAAAAAAGAAAAATTAATATCCAAGGAATTGTTGTAAAAAAAAATATTCCAAAGAATTTAAAACATTAAACAAAAAAAAGTATAATTAGTGTTTTATCTTTTTACAAAAATTAAAAATTAAAAGAAAAAAAAAAGGAAAGGTTATTAAAACTACAAATGAAAGTCAAATATTTTATAAGAGACAATTGAGTAAAATAAAAAGAAAAGGAATATATTAAAAGAGAGGGGAAAAAAAGAAATAAACTTCTAATTCAAACCTGACACATGTGGTTGTTAGAACTACTAGAAACCGATTTGGCAAAGGGGTTGGTTGTGGTAGGGGTGAGCATCATAGACCGAAAAACCGATCCGACCGACCAAAACCGACCGAACCGACGTCGGTCGGTCGGTTTTATAGCAGTTTCGGTCGGAGTCGGTTTTTCCATAAGAAAAACCGACCAGTCGGTCGGTCGGTGGGCCTAAAAAGGCCCAAACCGACCGAACCGACCGATTCCCTTTTCTGAAATTAAAAAAAAAAAAAAAAAAAAGCTAAAGCATGCACGGTTTTGTATTTTCCATGTGAGAAAGAAGAGCATTAATTGCCTATACATATAGGGTATAGGTAATGATTACCTAGGTAATCATTATTTTTTTTTTTAATAATTTATTTATTATTTCTTAAACCTTGAGCTCACGTACCTTTCATCTTCTTCCTTTTTTTGAAAGGCTTTTCATCTTCTTCCTTTTCTTTTTTTGAAAGACTTTCATCTTCTTATGTTTTTTTTTTTTTAAACTTTCATCTTCTTCTAAAACCGTGGACATGGACCTCCATTTTCTTCTTCTCTTTCAAGTCGAAACTCAACCCACACCGCCGCTCCTCCGTGCCGTTGAAGCTCCGCCGTGCCATTAAAGGCCGAAGTCGTGACGTTGAAGCTCCGTTGAAACTTCGATTTCTCTCTTCTCCTTCACACAGTCGAAGCTCCTCTTCTTCGTCGTCCTCCCGCTTCAGCCCGTCGTCCTCGCAGCTTCAGCCCGTCTTCCTCGTCACTCCTGTCGTCCATCGGTTTAAACCGACCAAACCGACCGACCGACTGGTCGGTCGATCGGTCGGTGAATTTCAAGCAAAAAAAAAAGTCGGTTTCCAGAAGGCTGGAAACCGACATGGTCGGTTCGGCGTCGGTTTGGAGCCAAAACCGACCCCGACCGACCGTTGCTCACCCCTAGGTTGTGGTAATTTGTCTGCGGGAAGAGACGACCTGCTAAGCCGTTTGTAGGTCGTCTCTTGGAGCGCCGTTTTTTTTAATATAAATATTACGGAGAGATGACCTACCAGATTTTTTTTTTAAAAGTGTGGCCTGACACGCGACACATGGATAGGTCGTCTCTCCAGCTGGAATAAAAACCACAATATTGAAATAAATAGTTTGAAAAACCTCCTATTTTCCTAATAAGTTTTAAAACTAGCAATTTTAATAATAATAAAAAAAAGTCCAACCCACCCCACCTGAAATATGAAAACAAGAAAAAACTCTGAAGAAGAAGTTGATGGAGGAAGAAGACGACGTACTCAGAAGCCGACAGCATGATGGCTATCGCCAGCGAGAAGGGGAAGGAGAGAGAAAGGGAGGGGAGGGGATTCAAGGGTGTAGGAGAGAAGGAGAGAGAAAGGGAGGGGAGGGGATTCAAGGGTGTAGGAGAGAGGGGAGAGAGGGGGATTTTTTAAATTATTTTATTTTATTATTATTTTAGTTTAAAAATTAGGGGAAAAATCAATTTTGACCCTGAACTTAACATGTTGTATCGATTTTAACCCTAAACGTTCAATTTCATTAAATTGAACCCCAAACTTAACAAATTGTATCAATTTGAACCTCAAACTTACATAAGTGTTGCAATGTAGACTTTTGGTCAACTTTTCATTTGAATTGCCATTAAAGCACGAAATTGACAATTTCCCCTTTTTTTTAATTCACATTGCACTTGAGTCGATGTTTTGTAAGAAATTTGTTGGAGAAACTCTTTATCAGAGAAATCGAATATCCTAGACTATTCTTCTCATTGTTATAAAAAAAAATCACAAAGTTATTGGGAACAAGAAAAATCCAGAAAATATGAGAAATAATAATTAAAAAAAAACTCAAAATTTCTTTGTTTTTGTTTTCTACATTTGTACATTCTTCTAATTAGCAAGGAAAAAAAAAGTAAGAGAAAAAAAAAACCCATAGAGTTCTTAGCAACAAGAAAAAACCAGAAAATATTTGAAGTTAAAAACCTCCAAAGTTGCTTTGCTTTCATAATCTTAGATAGCAACAAAAAAGCCCTCACAAAGTTCTCAACAACCAGAAAAAGTCATCTAAAGTAAAATTTCTCCAATATTTTATTTATAAGAAACCAATTCAAGAGCAATGTGAATTAAGAAAAAAAAAGGAAGAAATAGTCAATTACGCATGATGATTCAAACGAAAGTTAACCAAAGGTATACATTGTAACATTTTATGCAAGTTTTGGATTAAAATTGATACGATCTGATAAGTTTGGGGTTCAATTTGATGAAATTGAAAGTTCAAGGTTAAAATTGATACAATCGGCCAAGTTTAAGGTTAAAAATGATTTATTTCCTAAAAAATATTATTTTATTTTTTAAAAGTTTTACGATACTGTTAAAAAAAAGTAAGGATGTGGGATTCAATAGAGTTATTTCCTAAACCAGGAGCTTGATTGTCTGATTTTGAAACCTAGAGATTCAATAGACAAAGACTCCAAATATGAGGAATCAAAAAGGTATTTTACCCCTATTAAAATTAGTCTTTGTTGTTAGTTTGAAGTAGTGATGCCTATGGAGCAGGGCAAAGACGAGGTGACTTCCCCGTTTCTATCCCCACCCCCTATTTAAATCTCTGTCCCTGAGAAATTCCTCATTAAATTTTGTGGAGATCAGGGCAAAGATTTCCCATGAAAATTTCCCAGGAATTTGATTCCCTACGAGGAATTATTCCCGGTTTATTTTTTTTTTAATTCACTTCTCATGGGTAATATCATTAATTTTCAATTAGATAGTTAATCATTCGAGAAATCTTCATGTAAATGGTTAATTTCCAACGAAAAATCTTCATTCAAAAATAAAAACTTTAAACCTTCTAATAGAAACAAAATAATATTTTATATTAAATTATTTAATTATTAACATATGTTTTATGTATATGTATGTATATATGTATGTATGTGTGTATATATATATATATTATATATATAGGGTACGGAATAGGTCGTCCCTACCCTGTTTAGCTTGCGGGAAATTTCTTCCCCCTTTCCTGCCTAAACAGAAATTCTCGTGGGAAAAATGGATATCCCTAGTTTGAAGTTACTTCTTTTTTAATCTAATTTGACTAAAATAAAAGATCCATTAAAAAAAAAAAAACACAATGTGTATATGTTTCCAAAATTTAGTAAACAAAAGCTGATAGATTTTTTTTCCTAAGAAAAGTTAACAATAAACTGAAGGTAGGGATTCATTTTAAAACTTATTGGAAGTACAAGGTTTAAATTTGAGAACCTTTGAAATTATTGAGATTAAAATAGAACACATTAAAACATACACATCTAAATGATATTTGAACAAATATTTTAACAAAGAAAAATAAAAGATATAATATGACTTTTACTCTTTTTTTTTATAGAAAAAATTCACTTTACTCGAGTTTACTTTATTATTATAAATGTTGCAAATTTTCCAAATGTTAGGCTTTTATCATAAGAATCATCAAAAACAAATATTTTCACATGTGTTCAATAAATTTAAAAAAAAAAAAAAAACTAATAAATTAAGTTGTCTTCGGATGAGGTTTTAGAGACAAGTAATACTAGGGTTAAACTTTATTAAAACAAGTGAATATTAAGATACCTATTTTATATATTTATCGACAATATGTGGACGGGATGAATCCAACCTTTAACCACTAGTTGAGGTACATTTTTTATGTCAGTTAAACTATGTTCATATTCCATATCAAGACTTAATCTGACTTAATCTTGTGTATTGACTTGTTAAAGTTTGTCAGAGAACATAGCTTAGTAGATAAAAGTTCAGATTTCACACCCAAAAAAGACTCAATAGAGTTTCATTTTCATTAAAATTAGGAAAATATAAGAAAAATCCAACAAAAAGTAAAAATTACATCACTTACCAATTATAACATTGAAGAGTACGAAATCAAATCTTAATTGACTTTAACATGCAAGGAAGTTGAAGGGTAAAAGTTAGTTTTCTGTGAAAAAGTTAAAAACATATTTAAAACCCAATTAAACCAAATTTCCAAGTGGGTGCAAGGAAAATACATTGGAAGGTGGAAACAGTGAGCCAGTCTTACCTTAATGGGATGGATTTCGAATCTCCAAGAAAAATCCACACCCTTGAATTGAAACAGTCAAGCAGTTGGTCAATAAGTCAAATAAGCCCCCACGGTTTCTTCTATCGTCACTATTCCAAGCCTTTCCTTCTCATTCACTCCCCCTTTTCTCTTCTCATCCTTTGATGATAATTCATAATTCATAATTTTCCTTTTCCTTCCCTTTCCCTTTCCCCCACCAACACCCAAATCAAATCTTCCACTTCCAGGAAAAACCTCTCTGCAGAACCCAGCCAATCGACAATGGCGATGAAAACCCACCCTTCAATTTGAATTCCTGGAAACCCCTTTCCCTTTATCGCCAGCCAAACACTTTCTACAGCACAAACTTCTAACCCCAACTCCAATTTTCCCTCTGCGAGATTGAAGGCGCTCTCATTTTGGCCAATGTCACAGCAGAAGATCATTTCCCACATCGATAATTTACCATCAACGCCGGGGAAGTTCAAGCCGGAGAAATCTCCGCCGTACATTCACCGGCTGAGGGTCCACTCCGCCATTTCCAGGCTGACTCTATGGTCCTCCTTGTTCTTGATTTTCATCATCTGTTTCTTTTTCCTCTCCCCTCCTTCCTCCTCCACCTCGCCCCGCCGAGCCCTCGGCGGCGACTCGTGGGGCGGCCCTAATTGGGAGAAAAAAGTCAGCCGTTCTGCTCAAAAGCGCTCCAGTTCCGGCCACACCGTCCTTGTCACCGGCGCCGCCGGCTTCGTTGGAACCCATGTCTCAATCGCCCTAAAACGACGAGGCGATGGGGTTCTTGGACTCGATAACTTCAATGACTACTACGATCCACAGCTCAAAAGGGCTCGGCGGAAGCTTCTCGATCGCACTGGTGTGTTCGTTGTAGAAGGAGACATCAACGATTCAGAATTGCTTCGTAAGCTCTTCGATGTTGTGGCTTTCACTCATGTTATGCATCTTGCGGCTCAGGCTGGAGTCAGGTACGCAATGCAGAACCCAGGTTCTTATGTGCACAGCAATATTGCTGGTTTTGTGAACCTTTTGGAAGTGTGCAAGTCTGCAAATCCACAGCCCGCTATTATTTGGGCATCTTCAAGCTCAGTCTATGGATTGAATTCTAAGATACCCTTTTCGGAGAAGGATCGAACTGACCAACCAGCAAGTCTTTATGCTGCTACAAAGAAGGCTGGAGAGGAGATAGCTCATACATATAACCATATTTATGGGCTTTCAATCACTGGTTTGAGATTCTTTACTGTTTATGGACCTTGGGGTCGCCCTGATATGGCGTATTTCTTCTTTACTAAGGATATTCTTAAGCGTAGACCGATAACAATATATGAAGCTCCTGATCATGGTACAGTTGCTAGAGACTTTACCTACATTGATGATATTGTGAAGGGGTGTTTGGGGGCTTTGGATACTGCTAAGAAGAGTACAGGGAGTGGTGGGAAGAAGAAGAAGGCTGCACAGTTGAGGATTTTCAATCTGGGAAACACATCACCAGTACCAGTGAGTGAGCTTGTTACCATACTGGAGAAGCTGTTGAAAGTTAAGGCAAAGAGGAAAGTTCTGCCAATGCCCAGAAATGGAGATGTTAAGTTCACACATGCCAACATAAGTTTGGCTCACAAGGAGTTTGGTTACAGGCCGACTACTGATCTCGAGACTGGACTGATGAAGTTTGTGAGTTGGTACCAGGATTACCATTCTGGTTCCAAGAAGAGAATTGCCCGGGCTTTCTCTAACATTTAGATTCTTTACATTTGATGTTGTTTGTGTCCACTGATCATCAATCTTTGATAGTTTGCTGCATTTTTTTAGTCATATTGTGCTTTCAAAGAAGCAGCACCTCCTCCTGCATTAGATTTGGTTTTTGCTCTTCATTTCCATTTTCTGTCAGCAGGACTATAAGCCTCTTTTCATAGTTGTCCCACATGTTACTTCATTGTTTCTGTTCTTTTTTCTGTATTTTTCCTTAGGACTATAATCTGTTGAGGCTTTACAGTTCATGACTGAGAGAAATGAGGCATGCTGGTTGGTTGGTGGACTTCACTTATCATCTTGAATAAGATAGCAGTTTATGAAATGGCCTCTGTTTATGCAAGTCATACATTCTATTCTCTGAATATTGAACTGACCCCCTAATAATGTTTACAGCAATACATATTAAAGCTCTAGCAAGTTTCTGGTTAGCCATTCAGTTCTATACTCAAGTTGGTTGTAGAAGGATGTGTTCGTTTCTGCACAACCTTGATTCTGAACTCGTAACAATTCTTGAAAACTCAAGGCCAATGTAACTCGGGCAATGAAAATCAAGTTCAGCCATTGCATTGCATATGATTCAAGTCTGTACTTTAAATAAACACATCATGTTACAAACAAGATTTTGGAATGCCCTTTACAAGAATGTTCTTTGATTGAAGAATCCGCAACCTGTATGCTCTAAGATTTCAATTTTTTTCCAACCCTGCTGATTGGTGTTGGTTTGTTGTTGTCCTGACTAAACTATATGAATAGCATACCAGTAGCTTTCAATCAGACCATTCAAGAAGACAAGTCATCTCTATCCAAAATTACTTAAGACAATTCACTTGGTGAGAAGAAACCATTTTCTTGGCTTAGTGTGATTGGTTCTCGAAGCACCTTAATGTTCAGTATTGTGTGAATTTTCAAAATTATTTTGACTATCAACAGAACTTTATAAATAAAAATTTTGAAAAGTTTTTAATGGACCTAAAGAAACACTTTTCATCCTTCTAAAATTCTATCTCAAACTCACTCAGCTTTAGGGTAGTATGCAACTATAAGTTCTAGTGTAATGTTCAACTAAAGATGAAGCAACAAGCTATGGTACTACTGATAGAACTATGTTTGTAGAAATATGTTTGAAAGGAGTCTGCTTATGCAAAGCCTATTTTCTTAATATCATCATCAAATGCCAACAATATGTTCATATATACACAAATCCAATCTGTCATTTGATTTTGGTTATGAACTCGTTTATACAATATAACTGAACTCACCCAAGTCTTCAATAAAAAAAGTTCCAAAAGAAGAGAAGTCTTCAATTCAAAAGAATTTGAACCATAACTTCTATAAATTAGAGAGAGAACACAATTCAAAAACCAATGATAGCAATTATTTAGTTAGTTTCAGTATCAGAGCTGAGATCCCACCAAGCACCACTGTTATCATTTTGCCTATTCTCACAACTTCCCCCTTCAACAGAACCCTCAACATCTTCATCCTCTCCAATATCATCCAAACCAAACACTTTCTTCTCCAATTGAGGATTGTAAGTCCATTCCAAACTCTTCAAAATATCTCGATCCTTCCATTTCCCCACAACAGTCACAGCCTCCTTCTTAGCCTTCCCCATTAAAATCTCCTTCCAAGAAAACCCTGTATCAGCATTTCTCTTCAATGGCCCATCATTAACATCCCCTACAACAACTGTCCTGAGACATCTCAATTTAGCCTCCTTCAAAACATTCACAAAATCTGAATCATCTGATACAAGAACCAAACACTCAGCTCTTCTCCTATCCATAATCTCGACCATGTCGTTTCTCAATTCTACATCAGCAGCTTCTGGCTTATTCGAAACAGTCTTCACCAAAAACCCTGCCCTCTTCAACTCATCTGCTAAACCATATCCCACTTTTGGAGTCAAAACATCCCTGGCAGCATTCTTATACTTCTGTATTTTCATCGAATACTTAGCGAGCAACTTCACTCTTCTACTACCTTTCGCAGATTCTATCTGATTCAACCTCTTCTTATGCTCACTCTCATGAATTTGCTTAAAATGATTCACTAACTTCTCATTCGTATAAAAATTCCTCCCACAAACACGGCACAGATACGGCTCAATCGATTTAATCACACCCTTACTTTCCAATTGATTCAACATCTTCCTCTCTCTTCTCTGCTCCCTAACAACTTGCGGCACATAGCTAAACGCATGCCGATTCGCATACGCCACCATGTATCGAACGACGCCGAAGGAAGCCGCTGCAGCTTTCAGCTTAACAGCAGCTTCGTAAGGCGGTAAGGATTTCGGTGGTTTATTATCCAAATCCCAGAAAATAGCAACGGTGGACAAGGAAGAATCCGGAGAACTGAATTGCAGTTTGGTTCCGGAATGAAAACATCTAATTAGTTCAGTTTCGTTTCGGAAGTTGAACGATAAATTCCGAAGTCTAATGAACGCTATCATGGCGAGAAACTCTTTCTACATGTTCTGAGGATGAGAGAAAATGGATGAACGGAAGAGAAATGTTAAGAAGAGATGGAACTGACCTCGAGAGAACAAGAGTGAGTTGCAGGAGGATCGGCCGGTGAGCGACACGACGGCGGGAATCTCGGAAGAGGAGGTGGTGGCGGGGCTTTGTAGAGCGGCGCGTAAAGATGCAGATGGGTGGATTTAGGTGCAGGCTCGATCGGTGTGCCCAAATTAGAAGAAGCCCAATTTCAAACAAAGATTGGGCTACTTTAACAGGATTTTTGTTTTTTTTTTACAATATTATAAATTGCTAAACTTAATTTTAAAAACAAATTATTTTAATATCGTAGTTTTTATTCCACTAAGATGAGACCGTCTCTTCAAGAGACAGACATTTCCACGTGGACGATTTTATTTGTCACGTTATATGTTGTCTCTTCAAGAGAGGACTTCTACAAGCATATAATAAATCATCTTGAGTTCTTTTTAGCTCAACAACATTTGGAGTGAGAGGATTCAAACTTCTGACATTTTGGTCGAGAGTATATGTTAATTATCGTTGAGCTATGCTCACTTTGGCTATAAATAATCTATCATATAGAGTGATAATGTGCATACTCTACTGTAACATATTGCTAAATCATGAAGAATAAATTTAAAATTTCCCCTTTTTATTTTAAAAAAATAATCTCATTTTTGCTCTTTAAATTAATAAATAGCCATTATATATGTTAATTCCCAATGTTTTGTTTTTTCTTTTTGTTGTTCAATTTGGTTTATATTATTCAAAAAGTTTTAATTTAGTCTTTTATTCATTAACATTTTTCAATTTAGTACCTTATTACAAATGAATGTGTTAAAGCTAGTTGATAATAAACTAATATGACATAAATCTATGGTAGAAAAAAAATATATCATCTAAGATTAAAAAAATGAAATTTCTACCAATTTAATTTCTTATAAAGTTGAGGGAGGAACTAGATACGTTTTTCTTGTAGTTGACATTTTTCCTATAATTTTTTGTCAATTCACAAAATATTATGTCATGTAAGTTTATTATTAGCTAATTTTAACATTTATGAATGGTGAGTAAATAAGATGAAAAATGTTAATACGTAAGAAACTAGGTTGAAACTTTTTAAACAATCACTAAATTGAGAGGGAGAGGGGGCGGGGGCCAAAACACCAGGCCTCATTTGACAACCATTTGTTTTTAAAAAATTATGTTTGTTTTCTCCCAATTTCCTTCACATGTGAATTCATAGTCAAAAAACAAAAACAAGTTTTTGAAAACTATTGTTTTTAGTTGTTACGCCCTAGGTTTTCCAACCTACAGCCTAGTGACGTTACTACTCACTCTAGACTCTTAAGCAACTAGGACAACTCTCTTTAAACCGAATGTACCGAAAATTTTGGCAGCATAACGACGTAAAACTAGTTATCCCAAAATTTTACAACACCTGCTAAAGACTTTTAACACTTCTAAATATGCAAAGAAAGTCAAACTCCACCAAACTTCAGCCAGATTTCACAAACCTATTTCCTCTAAACGAGACAAACCCTTTCGATACATGCAATAAGCTAAAACCATGCAGCGGAACATAAAGACAACTTATTAACAAAAAGAGCTAGACCACTAGCTAAAACATTTATTAAACTTAATCAAAATAAACAAGACTAGTTTAATCTCAGAAACAAAACCTTCCTCAGGTGAATCCCTCACCATATTGGACACTCCAACAATAAACCAACTCAAGCTAACTCAAGCAACAAAATAAAGCTACTAAGAAACATAACAACACTCTAGGAATCTTTCCTCGCAATTCTCCACCTCGCCACCAAGGTCCGGATCATCCTCGATACCTGTAACATCTAAAATGTTGGGGGAAGGTGAGGAAGGGGGTATCAGTACAACCACGGTATTGGTAAGTAGCTCACACGAGCCCAGATCACAAGCATCAAACAAGGCAAACAACATGCTTCTCACACGCATACAACATGTTTCCAAAAGCAGTAAAAACTCATCATGCTCTCAAAGCAATAAACCAACAACATGCTCACGAGCACCAAAAACCACGCAAAACTACTCGCATGCATTACGCGCCATGCTGCGCAAAACCAAACACGTGAATTACGCGCCACGCTGCGCACCTACACATGAATTACGCGTCATGCCACGTTACCGCTAGACTCATGATACACTTCCCGTGACACATGCTAGCCTAACCAAACATGCTTAACACGACATCTCATCATGCTAAAATGCAACACCTCGTCATGCCACACACAACAGAACATGCTTTAACAACAACACAACAAGACATGCTTATCTCAAGCAACTAAACAAACACGCTCATCTCAAGCGTTGCAGTATATCCAACTCCACAAAACATGCTTATCACAAGCAAAACACAATCCACGCTCATCTCGAGCAATACAACAAGGAACAACACAGTAGATCATATTTCTTGCAAGTATAAAGATAAAGCAAGAAAACAAACAAACATACTTCATGCAATCAAACACAACCCAGCAAGTAGAAACTACTTACAGATCACTTTTACAAACCAACGCTAGCTGGAACTGCACAAAAAACGCTCCAAAACGAGCTTCCAGCTACAAATAAACTACCAACCATTAAAGGAAGTCTATACTAAAGAAAAGCACCCTAAAACATGATGCTAAGGGCGAAACTGAACCAATAACGATTTATTTCCTTGCTGGACAGCGGCGGCAGCGACTGAGGAGGAAGGCGGCGGCGGCGCGAGCTCAAGCGGCGGCTGGGGAAAGGGTCTGGGCGGCTGAACTCTCACGGCTGGGGGGGGGGGGGGGCTTCCTCACGAAAGAAAGAAAGAGATGGAGAGAGATGAGAACTTAGGGCTTCTCTTTTTTCCTTTTCTTTAAAAAATTCCTTTTTTTCTTTTTTTCTCAATAACCATAAGCCCAAAAATAGCCATTCTAAGATTAGTTTTCAACTAACCTTCAATTAGCGTGAATATTTCAACGCTTTAACCTCTCAGGTAACCAACACTGGCTAACTTTTAATCGAGCTTTTAAGGAGAGAAACTAATTAGTATAATAGATTAATTTCCCCATACCTTAGTATATAATTAAATCCCTAAATTCAAGCCAAAAATAGAATTTATATTTCTTTCAACTCTAAACTCGGGATTTAAATACACCCAAGAGTGCACGGGGTGTTACATTAGTTTTCAGAACTTGACTTGGTTTTTTAAAACATGAGAAGAAGATAGATAACAAAACAAAGAAACATGAGTAGAAGTAGTGTTTATAAATTTAATTTTCAAAAATAAAAATTAAAAAAAAAAAAAAAAAACTAAAAATCAAATGGTTACAAATGGGGCCTTAGGGACTAAGACATATGTGGGCTCAACCCTTTTTTTTTTTTTTGGGAAAAATACCTTCTTGGTCCTTGAGTTTTGAGGAATATGTGTGTTTGGTCCCTAAGTTTTCAAAATAAACCTTTTTAGTCTCAAGTTTTGAAAAATAAGTTTAAAAGGTCCCAAAGTTTTCAAAATAGACCTCATTAGTCCCTAAGTTTTGAGAAATAAGTTTATAAGGTTCCTAATATTATTTTTTTCAAAATTTTAAATCAATACTTTTTAATTTTTTTTAATTTTAAAAACCATTCGATATTAAAAAATAATACAAAAATATTAATTTTAAAAAGTTGAAAAAATAATATTAGGGATCTTTTAAACCTATTTTTCAAAACTCATGAACTAAAAATGTCTATTTTGAAAACTTAGGGATCTTTTAAATCTATTTCTCAAAACTCAATAACTAAAAATGTCTATTTTGAAAATTTAGTGACCAAACGCACGTATTCCTCAAAATTCAGGGACCAAACAGGTAATTTTCCTTTTTTTTTTTTAATAAATATGTGTAGTCTCAACAATAGAGGAGGTATGCTAATCAATGATCTACTGATGTAGCTAATGTTACGGAAGCTGCTGCTAGATATGCTATTGGCTTAACGGGCTCTAAACCCTCCAGGTCGTTGGCAGATAGAAAAGGCCAAGATTCGAACTTGACATCCCAAGGAGTCTCTGTTCATCTTCGTTCAAGGCAGGATACATCATAACTTTGAAAAATTTTAAAAATTAAAAATCAAATTGAAAATAAGTGGAAAAATTACTAGGACTATACTTGCTCATTTCCTTCCCAGGTTGAAAATTAGGGTCAAATGACATTGGTCACTCAACTTTTAGAGTTGTATCAGTTTGGTTTCTAAAAAGTATCTAATAGATCTCTGAACTTTCAATTTATGTCTAATAAGTCCTTGACTTTAAAAATGTTTAATAGGTCTTTAAACTTTCAATTTTGTGTCTAATAGATCTTTAACATATTTGAGATTTTTAAAAATTAACCAATCTACTCGATATTTTTTTAGAATACCAATCTACTAGATATAAAATTGAATTTCATGTCTATTGGGACTCTAACTTCCAATTTTATATCTAGAGTAAGCTTGTGAATTTTAAAAAAACATCGAATAAGTCAGAGGACTTATTAGACACAAGATTGAAAGTTGAGGGACCTATTGGACAGAAAAGTGAAAGTTTAAGGACAAAAGTATTTAGAGACATATTAGACACCAAATTGAAAGTTTGATAACCTATTTGAAACTTTTTAAAATTCAAGGACCAAATTAACACAACCCTAAGAGTTTAAGAATTAAATTTGTAATTTAATCATTACTTAATTAAACTGAACTGTCTAATTTTAAATTTAATAACCAAATAGAAACCAATTCTCAAACTCAAAGAATTAAAAAGTATATTCTACCCAATATAATTTGGTATATCACTAATGAGATAAGCTGTTTCGAATGGGGTAGTGGGAGGTAGAATATTGAAGTTACTTACATATGTATAATCCATAAATACACTTTACTTTAGAATGAATTTCCCTTGTTCTCTATGCACTTCCATATTGACTTTTGAATAATCTATTTCAACATTGAAACATTACATAAAAGATCTATATATTCTTCTCTGCAGGCTGCAGCTAAGTTTCTTTTATCCTATCAAATAAAATACTAGAATAACATTATGAAAATTTGTATTATATACTCTACATATATCAAATCTTTTAAAACTTTTGTAACATATTTGAAAACTTGAAAAACAGACATTTATTTAAAAGTATATCAACCAAAGCAAAATAAACACGCGTTTTTTTTTTTTTTTTGTTAGTTCAAATAATCGTGAAAGCTCAAAGGCTAAAATTTAAAATTAGCCAAGCTCAAATAAGCGGGTTTGGGGAATAACAAGTTTAAGAGGCTAAAATGTTTTCTCAAGAAATGCATGCTTACTAAAGTCTCATTTATAACCATTTACTTTTTGAAACTTGTATACTATTCTCTCTCAATTTCCTTACTTGTATACTAAAGTCTCAAATTAGAGGGTTTGTGGAACAACAAGTTTTTAACTAAAAAAACCTTTGATAACCATTTGGTTTTTTGTTTTTTTAAAATTAAGCTTATATACATTACTTTTTTTTTTTTTTTACAATATGTGGAGAGGGATTCGAACCACAGACCTTGTGGTTAGCAGTACAACTTTATGCCAGTTGAGCTAAGCTGTTGGCATATACATCACTTCCACCTATAGGTTTTTTTTTTCTCTTTCCATGTTTTCAAAAACCAAGCTATTTTTTTTTTTAAAAAAAAAAGAAATTTTCAAAAATTTGTTTTTGGTTTTGAAATTTGGTTAGGAATTCAAATACATCCTTAACAAAGATGAAAACAATGGTGTGGAAATTAGGAGTAAACAAGCATAATTTTAAAAAACCAAATGATTAACAAACGGGACCTACATTTTTTAGTTTTCAAAACTTAACTTGGTTTTTGGAAACATAAGGAGCCAAACAACAAAACAAAGAAACTTATAGGTAATAGTATTCATAAGCTTAATTTTCAAACACCAAATGATTATCAAACAAGACCTAAAAAATTAAAATTACCAACAATTTCATCGGATGAAATTAGGTAACTAACCGAAAATAAAAACATAAGATTAAAGCATCTCTCTTGAAAGGGTGGCTTCAAATTACCGCCCTACCCCAGAATAGTCACCCTCCAAAAGGTCCTTACTAGTTATTAATGGCAATGATGAGAAAGATACTACTGTCTTAGCCGTAGTTCTACTATATTACCCATCCTCACATGATCACAGCCTGCTTAAAAACACTTCCAGCTCCAGGGTCTCCATTAACCTCGTAAGGGCAGCCCTAGACCTCAAGTTGCAACTTATAAGCTTGTAATAGGTTATTTAGGCAGTAGTTAATGGCCACTAACCAATCTAGGAAAAGAACGAATACCTTTTCAGGTCCATCTCCTCTGAGAAGAGTATGGAGACTTGAAAGTCTCAACACACCCCCGGAACAAGCATATTTAGAAAATCTCTTCTTTGACAATCTCCTAAACAGAGTCTTAAAACACACTCCTAAGTCCTAACTATAAGGTGCACGAAAGGCACGCTCTGCATCAGGCACTACTGCTTGGGAGCGTGCCTCCCGCCCGAGCCTGCCATAAGGCGAGGTGCAGTGTTGTTGTAACCCCAACCACAAAAACCTGATGTTTGAGAAATTAAGAATTTTATCCGGTATATCGTATATTGAGTTAGTTATGAACCATCTTCATTTATCATGGATCAGAAATATAAAGAAATAGCCACCATACAAAATCCCAATAAGCTTGAAAAATTCCAGTACGCCAGGTTGCTTACTTATGCAGCGGAAACCTAACACAAAATGCTTCAGACACGACATTTCCATCCTTGAGTTTGGAAGAATATCAAATATAATTAACATAAGAAAAACTATGGTGTCCAATTAGACAAGGAAGAAACTACAAAATCATTATGAGAAAGACTAAAATTGAGCATTATGTTGTTTCTGTGATAACTGGGAACAATTCAATGTCTAATCAAGAACGACCTTTATGGAAATACCTTACATCAAATGGAGTAAATGAAAATATCTTAATCGCCCATAAGTGCAGCAGTGGACAAAATCAAGCAACAAGTGTGCTAGCAGTAGTGGACTCGCTGAAACAAGAAAAAGGAAAACATAAATAAATCACCAGGGAGGAAGGATGATGGTAGTAAAAGTTATTGAATAGCCAAGAACTAAATTTCTAATAACAATTAACAAATGCAGGGAAAAGTTTTTTTTTCTTTTGACGTTCAAGCATAACTGGAGATTGATGCTAATGTTATTATCAAAGAATCCTTCAGGGCAAGGGAATTATATGATTCACAAAGCAATACAATACTTCACATAAAGAGAGGAAATTTAAATCAACCCTAATAATTAGTAATTGCAAAGCTTAAAAACAATAATCATCAAGTTCTAATAAGATAACAAAATAAACTACAGAGAATCAGATCAATGACCACTTACTATTTCCAAACAGGTGGGAGCTTCTTGGTCTTCTTGTAGTAGCGGGCTAGCCGGTGAATCCTGCTCTCCACAAGAATCAACCTGAATTTCGAGTCTTTGTCCTTCCTGTTCCTTTCCAAATGCTTTCTAATCGAGACGGCTTTCTTAATCAAATGGTAAAGATCCTCAGGAATCTCCGGAGCAAGCCCTTTTGAAGATAACCAAAATCACAGCCAAACAAGTACACATTAAATTACCACTACACCAAAAGCTTAAACCAATAGATTAAGATACATTTAATCCTTATATCAATCAAATATCAATAGGCTACATTCAACGCCACTCAAAACAAATAGGCGAACAAGCATTTGAAGTGTTTGAACTGTACAAGTTCACATAACATAAGATTTTCAATTGAGAAAGAACAGAAACAAATACCATGAGCTTTAAGAATACGCAAGATCTTGCTGCCAGTAACGCTCTTAACCTGAGCAATACCATGAGAATCACGAAGAATTACACCGATCTGAGACGGAGTCAAACCCTTCTTCGCAAACTTGCAGATATTTTCCTCAACCTAATCATCCCACACACAACACACACATTCCATAACTGTCCGGTTCAATGGAAGTAAGTTGTAGCTCAAACATTTTAGCCAAAGGGACTTACATCTTGAGAAGAAATCTTGAGCCAACTCGGTGGAGTCCTCTTGTACGGCAATGCGGAAGCCGAAATACCTTTTCTGCAATTGAGAGGAAGGATTGAGTTATTGAGTCGGAGGGATCAGAAGGAAAACAGAAAATAGGGAAAGAGAGAAGAAGAAGAACTGACCCTCTGCTGTGCATACGACCCATTGTTGAAGACTATGGAGGGGATTCGGAAGCTGTGTCTGCTTCAGAAACTGGCAATGGCCTCCTCAACTGCTACTCGACGAGACTCACGAAACCCTAGCGCTGTTGAGATGGGCCTTATTTTATAGTTTTATGGTTGTGTACTGTGTTATTTGCAAAGTTTATGCTTGTGGCCTAGCCAACCAATTGAAGCGCTTCAAACGACGACGTATTCTGCTCTGTTTAATTTTGCAATGCAAACGTTTTTTTTATATATTTTAGGGGAAAAAAAATCAATTTTTACCCCCTAAAGTTGCCGCTTGTACTTTTTACTCTGCCGTCAATATCTACCAACAAAATATTTTTTTTTTACTGTTTTGTCCCTTTATTAAATTGTTAATTTACAAAATATGTGATTAACAACTAATTATAAATAGTAAAATAATTAATTAATAATTAATCATGAATAATAATTTTATAGAATCTTAATGGTTAAAGGTTTTTCTACCACTTAAATGGCTTTCTTTTTCTGTAATTTAATTCAAAATGAAAATTTAAAAGTTTTAGAATTGGAAAAGTTTGGTAACTCTCACATTCTACTACTATAAAAATGAGTTTTCTTCACCATTTTTTTCACCAACATTGACAACTTTATTTTTTCTTTATTTTTTTTATCTCAATGTTTTGCTATCAAAGACTCTTCAACATTCAAAGTGTTGGGATTTATGTCCTAAAGCCTTATAATTAGGGCTCGTTTGATAACGTTCTCGTTTCCCGTTTCTTGTTTCATATTTCTTGTTTCTTGTTTTTTAAGAACTAAAAACAGAAAAATGTTTGATAACTATTTCTGTTTCTTGTTTCTCTAAAAAAAAAGAAACAGAAACAGATATGTGTTTGATAACTGTTTCTCGTTTCTTGATTTTTAGTTGAAATAAAATTTGGTACATATAATATAAAAATTATATATAACATACATTAAAATTATAGTCAGAGGTTGCCGGTGGCGACTGGTCGGCGGAGGTCGGCGGAAGTCGGCGGCGATCGGTAGTCGGAGGTCAAAGGTCGTGGCCGGTCAGTGGAGGTCGGTGGCGGCCGGTTAGCGGAGTCGGTGGCACTCGGTAGTCGAAGGTCGATGGTGGCACCCAGTAGTCAGAGGTCGACAGTGGCGATCGGTTAGCAGAGGTCGGCGACGCTCGATAGTTAGAGGTCGATGGTAGTGGTCGATCGCAGTCGGTAGTCAAAGGTCGACGATGGCGGTCGATCGACGAAGGTCTGCGACGACCGGTAGTCGCAGGTCGAAGGTGGCGGCCAGTCGGCAGAGGACGGTAGTAGGAGGTCGATGGTGGCACCCGATAGTCAGAGTTCGACAGTGGCGGTCGGTAAGCGGAGGTCGGCGACAACTGATAGTTAGAGGTCGACGATGGCGATCGGTCAATGGAGGTCAATGGCGGCCAGTAGTTTGAGGTCAACGGTGGTGACCGGTCGGTGGCAGTCGGTAAGCGGAGGTCGACAGCGACGGGTCGTCAGAGGTCGACAGCGGCCGGTAATCGGAGGTCGACGGTAGCAGTCGGGCGCAATTGGTAATCGGAGGTCGATGGAGGTTGGCGACGACTGGTAGTCGAAGGTGGACGGTGGCGATCGGTTGGTCGAGGTCGACGACGACCGATAGTCGAAGGTGGACGGTGGCGGTCGGTCGATGGAGGTCGACAGCGGTCGGTCATCGAAAGTCGACAAAAGCAATCGACCGCGATCGGTAATCAGAGGTTGACAGTAGTGGGCGATTGACGGAGGTTGGCGACGACTTGTAGTCAGAGGTGGACGGTGGCGATCGTTCGGCGACCGGTCGTTGGAGGTCGACGGTTGCAGTCAGCCACGGTCGGTAGTCGGAGGTGGACGGTGGCAGTCGGTCGGTGGAGGTCGACGGCGGTCGGTCGTCGGAGGTCGACAGTAGCGGTCGGTCGCGGCTGGAATTCGAAGGTCGACGGTGGCGATCGATCCGTGGAGGCCAGTCAGTGGAGATTGACAGCAGTCGGAGTTGACGGTAGCGGTCAGCCGCGACCAATAGTCGGAGGTTGACGATGGTGGCCGGTCGACGGAGGGCGACAACGACTGGTAGTCAAAGGTCGACGGTAGTGGTTGGTCGACGACAACCAATAGTCGGAGGTCGACGGTAGTGGTCGGTTGGTGTAGTCGTCGGAAGTCGACGGTAGCGGTTGGCCACACCCGGTCGACGGTGAAGGATTTTGAATTCCTTAATTCCGATAAAGTGGAAGCGTAATTGGGACCGATTCGTAGTTAATTTTGTTTATCCAAAAATATCATTACATTGGCAAAAATCATAGAACAAATTCTATAGAAACTTAAGGCTAAGCATACAACCTTAAAACTAATTCTAAAGGGGAGAAGCAAACATACTGTCGTTGTCCTCTCTGAAATATCAAGAGCGCCTTTCTTGATTTCATAGGGACCAAACATCAACAATTGGGACGCCACCAATTGATCTTCCCCACTATGACTCTGAGATTAGGAACGTAGTTGTGAGACTACCTAATCTTGAATGGGAAAAATTCTAGAGAGAAAATTCTCCCTAGAGTTCTTGGGTTGAGAGAATATGAGAGGGAGACAAGAATGACCATATGGTGGCCATATGTTGTAGTCCTAAACCCTAGGTTTAGTGTTCTATTTATAGGAGAAAGACCATGAATAAAATATTCATTTAAAATCAATTATTTCCATAATTGATTTAATCTTTTCCATAATTAATCAATTCCATAACCAATCAATTCCATAATTGATTAATCTTTTCCATAAATGATTGATCACTTCCATAAGTGATTAAATCATTTCCATAAATGATTAATTACTTCCATAAGTGATTAATCATTTCCATAATTGATTAATTTCCAATTAATTAATTCTTCAATTAATTAATCAACAATTAAATATCATATATTTAATTTCAAACCATCTATTAGTTAATTAATTAATTGTCCAATTAAATATCATATATTTAATTTCAGACCTTCAATTAATTAATTCTATAATATGAATAAAATTCATATTAAAATTTGAACTCCTTCAAATTCTCTTATATCCTATAAATTTAGTAGGAATGAAATTCATATTAATATTTGAACTTCTTCAAATGTTTATTTCTCTCATAATAATAAAGTTTAATTTCAAATTAGACTTTACATTTTAATGTCTCACTATACATTATATTAATTTGTATCTCATACAATTAACTTAATTCCCAATATGAATTTGAACTATTCAAATTCTCTCAAGATATAATTGTTCCTAATTACTCTTTACGAGCTAGCAGGGGACCTAATGGACCTACAGATCAGAAGCTCCAATGATATGAGGTTAACTGATTAAACTCATTAATCAGGTTAACCAATATTCATTAGATATGGGTCATTCCACTAAAGACCCACAGCTGAACTCTTCTCACTGTAGAACATTTCTGTGTCCACAGATATAGACCTATACCGGTAAGTCAATCATTCACGAGTGTCCATAATCACAGCTGAGTCAAATTACCGTTTTACCCCTATGTTACATCTGTCTCCTTAAGTACCAGTGCTCCTCTAATGAACAACATGTTTATGGTCCAACCAATAAACAGAAGTCTCTATTGGGCCAGTAAGAGGGCGGGATCCCTTTGTTCAAGTCTCGGAGTCACCACTTAAGGGAACACTCATCTACTTCTCCTAGAAGTGGGAAGGAGTGAATTCCTTCTTGTGTTGTCATGTCCCCAGCCTCCCACTCGGTCTTGTCCCCAAAAAGGAAAACATATTGAGTCGGCGTATTGGTCACTCTCACCCATGCTAATCAAAGGACAATCCCTCATGAGAAGGAGTTCATGACACACTCAGGATTAAGACTGAGTTACCTACGTCATCCTATTGAAACAGTAACCTAACTAGTTAACAATGTTATATCTAGTGGTTTACCATTTCATGGTCCGGTCTTATGCAAACTCATTGCATAGTATACCTCCGCTCGCATGTCTACTACATGGACGCTTTGGATCAATACGTTTGTATCAAATACAAAGCGGGTCATATCACATAGTGTTACTAGGATAAGGTACCCAACCTTATCCTTGTACTATAGACCTTTTAGGTTGTTACTTGAACATTGATCCCCGTATGTCCCCACATACTAGTTCAAGTTACATACAAACAATCTTGGATCTTAGTTTATTGGATTTGGGTCAAATTGTTCAATATTTAACAATAACACTTTATTGTAGAAACTCAATAACACTTTATTGAAATAAGTATATAATTTGTTTACATTCACTATCTACGAGTTTTAGGACATAAAACCCAACAGACGGATGTCCGCGACGACCGGTAGTCGGAGGTCGACGGTGGCAGTTGGTCGGCGGAGGTCAACGGCAACCGGTAGTTGAAGGTCGACGACGACCGATAGTCGGAGGTTGACGGTGGGCGGAGGTCGGCGACGATCGATAGTCGGAGGTCAACGATGATGGCCAGTCGGTGGAGGTCAACGACAACCTGTAGTCAGAGATCGGCGGAGGTGATAAAAAAGGGAAAAAAATGTAAGAAATAACATAAATAATAAAAAAAAATGAGAGAGAAATAATTAAGGAAAAAAAAAAGACGAGGAAGTGGTTAAAAAAATAGAGGAAGAGAAGAGATTGGTGTAGGAATAGGAGGGAAAGATGGATACATGTGTGAAAGGTAGAAAAAAAAACAGAAACAGAATTTGAGAAACATCTTTTTGTAGTTTCTCAAATTTGGCCTCTTTTTTAGAAACGTTTCTAGAAGTTTAGAAACAAGAAACAGGGATGAGTTATCAAACAAGTCTGTTTCTTAAAAAAGGAGAAACGAGAACAAGAAACAGGAAACATGAACGTTATCAAACGAGCCCTTAATGTTTTCATTATTTAATTATTATTTAATAATTATTTGATACTTTTTAATTACAATTTACATTATCCATTATATGAAAAATCCAAGGTAATAAGTGTAATCTTGAACAGTATGTGGCTGACATAAAGGATCTATAGTATATGGATAAGGTTAGGTGTCTTATCTAGGTAACACTATTGATACGACTCACTTTATTATAGTTACAAATGATTTGATCCAAATCATTCACGTGGAGACATGTGAGTGGAGGTGTCATATACAATGAGTTTGTATAAAACTGAACTACGAAATATTCAATCTCTCTTTATAAATCTATTATTTGAGAAGATTAATATTTCAACGTGATGATCATATGTGACTCGATCTTAATCCTGAGTGAGTTATGAACTCCTGCCTATGAAGGCTCATCCTTTGATTTGCATGGGTGAGAGCGACTTTCTAGTTGATTCAATAAGCCTACCATTTTGGAGACTTGACCAAACAAGGAGCTAGGAACATGATTAGACTAAGGAAACAACCTAGTGTTCTAATTGATTTTTATTTTCCATCTTATATTTCTGTATTTCTAGTTTTGTTATTTCACTTTTTATATTTAATATGAAATTAATTTCCATTCAAGTTGTGTTTTTCTTTCCAATCATTATGAGCTAAAATAGCTTTTTGGATTCAAAGATGTGGATGTCCTAAAGGATATTCAAAAGTCTACTATATAATAATCACAACTTTGCTCACCTTCTAACATTGTTTGTTTTTATTAATTTAAATGCTTAATTATTACTAACTTATATTGATCACCTAAGTTAGCATAATATGTTTAGTTCAATATCGAAAGAGTTGGACAATATTATGATTTTCATAAAAGCAATAGGAGAATAGACTAGAAATAGGTATATTCATAGTTCGACCCTCTAGACATAGGACGATGTCTATAGAGCCACTAGAATTGCATGCTTAATTATCTAAGTTCGAATTAGCCATAGAAATATAGGGTTTAACCGCTTAGCCTTTTAAAAGTACTTCATAAAAGACTGAATAAGAGATAAATTTGGTTCACAATACATGATGTTGTCAGACAACTTGCGAACGCATAGTAGACTTTAGGGTAGAAACAGATTGAAATCCCTCCTTTTTACTTCAGTACCATCTCATTCCAAATTATTTACCTTTGTCTCGAACTATTTTAAAATCTTTACTTATTGAATTTTGTTGCAACTATTTGCTTGGGTTCAATACTTGGAATTCTTTCATTCTATACTACTTGAGTAAGACAACATATACTTGCACTTTGCTCTCGCATCAACCTCCAACGACATGAGTTAAAGGTTGAACCAGAGGAAAAAAAACAGAGATAAGTAACCCAAATCACTTGGATCAAGGGTGGATCTGTGTAAGGGCTAGGAGGGGCACATGCCCCTGAAATTACAGATTATATATACATATATGTATATATACCTATATATACATATATATATATATATATATATATATATATATATATATATATATATATATATATATATATATATATATATATATGGGATGTGGTTTGTTGGTTTTTTTTTTAAACAAGATAAACTGCATTAAAGAAAACAGACGTTACAACCACCCTCTAATGAAGGAGGGGAGAACCAGGCGGGAAGATCAGACGCCCAAAATACATGTCCAGACTCCTCGCAAAGAGGATTCTCCTGATCTGATCCAAAAAATCTAAAATCAAAATTTACAGGTGAAGCAGCATGCCTAGCCAACCAGTGGGCTGTTGAATTGGCTTTGCGATTACAGTGGGTGAATGAAATTTCTCTCAAATCCTCGGAGAAAGATGCTATCGATTCAGCGATGGGCTTGAGCTCCGACAGGTATTCTTCTTCTCCGACAAGGATTTTGATCACAGCGAGGGCGTCCGTTTCTACTTCCAACCCAAAATGCAATTGAAGGCAAGTATGACGAATTGCCTTGATTCCCAATAGCACTGCTTTGGCTTCCATAATTTTAATTTCCCAATTCCGAACGATTTTTTGTAATCCAAAACAGATTAAGGATCCATTCGAGTTGTGAACTGCCCACCTAAGGCCTCCGACGTTTCTTTGCTCGAACCAAGCCGCATTTGCATTTAGCTTCCATGAGTTTGGCTTCGGTCTTTTCCAGATTACATGACTCACGTGGTTCTTCAGCCTTTCCAAATTTGGATTCTTAAGGTAAGCACTTTCCCAATCATTAATGTTGCTTTGCACATCGTTGATGAGGTAGTCTACAGCTCCCCAGTTTGTTGAAGCTTGGTTTGTTGGTTAGTGGGGCACGTTATGTTGTTTTCGTCCGGGGAGATCTCCGGCTAAAATCTTCGTTAATGTATGTTTGGGTTTCTAACTTGTGTCCCCCTAACATCAATTTCTGGATCTAGCAAATTAGGATCTTAACTTTTTTTAATTATTTGCAAATATTTTTCCTATAAAATTATAAGGGCAATAGTAAAATGCTATATTTTCTTTTTCTTGATCGTGAACATCCAAGCAGGAAGATTTAATTACTGATTTCAAATCATTTTAGTTCCAAACACAAATATAGGAGTTTGAAATAATTTCCATCTTTTAAAACCTTAGAATTTAAAATCGTTTCTATCTAAATGCATATATGCCAGACACAACATCAAAGAATGTAGGACCTGTTTGGTAGCATTTTATTTCTTATTTCTTGTTGTTTGTTTCTTTTCTTTACTATTATTATTTCTTGTTTCTTGGTTACTCTAAATTATCTTTATTGTTTCTTGTTTCTTCTTTTTGAATAAAAATTTTTTTTCTTGTTATCTCAATTTTTAAATTTCAAAAATATAATTTTACATAAAAATTACTTCTAAAATAGTTAAATATTAAAAAAAAATTAGGGAAAAATACTCTTTTGGTCCCTGAGGTTTGGGTTAGGTTTCATTTTGGTCCTTGAGTTTTCAAACTCAACATTTTTACTCCTGAGGTTTAGATTTCGTTACATTTTTTGTCCCTCCGTCAGATTTTCCGTTAAACACTAACAGACTGCTGATGTGGCATTAGTTTTTTATTTAAAAAATATATTTTTAATCTTTTAAAATAAAATAATATATTAAATACTATTTTATTATGTTCTTTTTCTTTTCTTTCTTTATTCATCTTCTTCCATAATCTTCATCTTCTCCACCACTCTCAAACCCTAATCTCAACTCACCCCAACAGCAACCATCGCCTCTCGCCGTTGACCACTGTCAATTGCCGTCGTCGCAGCCGTCATTCATTTTTTTACTTTATTTTTTCCATCTCCTCTCCCACTGTCGGAACCCATCGGAACGCTACGACTACCGCCGTTCGTACCAGATTTGGGGATTTCCAAACGGTATTCTCACCAGATCTCACCAGATATGGGTGTTTGTGTTGTCGTTGTCGAAGATATCGAGAGGGTTTCATGCTGCTGTCGTCGAAGAGATCGAGAGGGTTTCGTGCTACCACCGTCGAAGAGATCGAGAGGGTTTCGAGAGGGTTTCTCACTTCGGCTTAGATTTGGGTGTTCGTGTTGCTGTCGTCGAAGAGATCAAGAGGGTTTCTCACTTCGGCTTAGATCTGGGTGTTCGTGTTGTCGCCGTTCATGCTTTCGCACTGCTGTCACCAATAGTTTTGGTTGCTGCAATTCGGAGTGCACGCTGGAGAAGAGATCGAGAGCGAAAGGGGGAGAGAGGGAGGCTGAACGAGAAAATAGGGGGAGGGGGCGTCCATGGGCTGAAACCCACGAAGAGAGAAAAAAAGAAGAGAAGGAGAGAAAAAAGGAAAAAAAAAAGGTCCAGCTGACAGAGTCGGCGATCGACCGACGACGGAATGTCAATGGTGGTGGAGACTGGAGGTTGAAGAAGATGAAGAAGAGGATGGAGAGGAAGAAGATAAGGAAGGAAGAAGATGAAGAAAAAAGAAAAAAGAAAAAGAAAAATAATTTAAAAATATTTAATATTTTATTTTATTAAAAAATTCAAAAAATATTTTTTAATAAAAAAAATATATATGCCACATCATCAATCTGTTAGTATTAACAGAAAATTTGACGGAAGGACCAAGAGTACCTCAAGGGTAAAAATGTTGAATTTGAAAATTCAGGGATTAAAAGTGTATTTTTCCCAAAAAAATTATGTTATATTTATTTTTAAATATTTATTACACATTTTATAAGTTAAAAAAAAAAAGAAAAAAAATACACTTTTGGTCCCTGAGGTTTGGGTTAAGTTACACTTTGGTCCCTGAGTTTTAAAACTCAACAAAATTACCTGAGGTTTGAGATAAGGAGCAATTTGGTCTCTGCCATCCATTTTGCCGTTAAATGTTAACGGATTGCTGATGTGGCTACATTTTTTAATTAAAAAAAATTCTTTTTTATTTTAAAATAAAAATAAATAAAAACAATAAAATATTATTATTTAATTATTCTTCAATCTCTCCCTTCTTTCCCTCTCCTTCATCCTCTTCCCTCACCCACCTTCTTCCCTAACCCTCATCCTTCTTCTTCAAGTATTTTTTTTTTTCTCTTTTTTTCTTCTCTCTTACCCCATTTTTCTTCTTTTCTTTTTTTTTTTAAAAAAAATATAGAGGAAGGAGGAGAGGAGGGAGGAGAGAGGTCTCATGGCGTCTTTACTTCAACTCATTCGTTTTTCATCGACCCTTTTCCCCTTTCGTCATTCCTCTCTGTTATTTCGTTTCTCTCTTCCCCCTTCGCGTCGTTCTTGTTCTTTGATTCATGGGTTTTCGCCGGTTTCCTCTGTTTCCGAGAGTTCTTCGCCTGGTGCGGCGGCGACGGCGGTTAGGAGTAGATCAGAAAAGAAGAAGAAGGATACCATGACGGTTGGTGCTGGAATCACTGTTCCCGCCGGGTTTTTCCTGTGGGGAAACTGATGTATGTTTGTGTTCTTTTTTTTTTTCTTTCTTTCTCGCTGTTGATTTTGGGTTAAACTGGAATTTGGGGAAATGAAATTTGGTGTTTGATTTGCAGTGGGTTGAGATTCTTGTGTGCTTTTTGATTCAAATTGTGGCGGATGACTCAAAGAATGGGGACTTCCAGCCAAGAAATTCTGTTCGAGACTCAGTTTATGCTGGTGGAAGCCCACGACGGCTCTAACTTCGCCGAAAATGGGGAGGAGGGCGCCGCCGTTTACACAGTTTTTCTTCCTATTCTTGAAGGCGATTTCAGAGCTGTGCTTCAGGGGAATCAGAATAATGAGCTCGAAATCTGCTTGGAAGTGGTAAGAATTGAGAAATTCAAACAGAATTTGCAGTCAAAACTAAAAACAACTCATGATCTCTCAAGAATAATAAGTCTCACGATGGGATAATATGCTGAAATACCAAGATCTCAATGGACTTGAATGGATCCAGTAGTATAGACTTGAACGCCCCCCATAAGGCTTGTGATCCCTGAGTAACACTTTCTTGGAGGTACCGTGTTCAAATACGGCGAGCTTAATAAGAAGAAAAATGGGGTAAGAGCAATGTATTAAATTTCCATCGACATGGACATGCAGGGTGATTCGACATTTCCATTATATCGTAAAAAAATTGATAAAATATAAACAAAACAATAACAAAATGTAACTAATGTAAATATAATATTTACAATAATTATTTAAACTTATTTTTAAAATGTAAAACATTTATTTGTTAATTTAAATATTTTTTTGAATTTTTGAATTTTAAATATGCTTCCAGAAATATCCATCGACATCGACATTTTGTCGATATTTCCATCGATATTTCTATAAAATTAAGACCTCGACATTTACGTCGACATCGATATTTTAATCCTTGGGTAAGGGAGAAGAAGAAAGGAGAATAAAAGAGAAGGAAAAAAAAAAAAAACACAGTCGCCGGCCCGCGGCGACGAGCGGTGGCTGGCCGCCGGCCGCCGGAGACGTAAAGAAGAAGGATGAGGGTTAGGGAAGAAGATGAGTGAGGGAAGAGGATGAAGAAGAGGGAAAGAAGGGAGAGATTGAAGAATAATTAAATAATAAATAAATAATAAATAAATAATAATATTTTATTATTTATATTTATTTTTATTTTAAAATTAAAAAAAAGAATTTTTTAATTAAAAAATGTGGTCACGTCAGCAATCCGTTAGCATTTAACGGCAAAATGGATGGCAGGGACCAAATTGCTCATTATCTCAAACCTCAGGGTAATTTTGTTGAGTTTTAAAACTCAAGGACCAAAGTGTAACTTAACCCAAACCTCAGGGACCAAAAGTGTATTTTTTCCTAAAAAAAATGATAAAATGATGTTTTTACTTATGTATTTGAAAAAATGGAAATGAAAACAAGAAACGAGAAGCTTGGTCCCATTTGATAACTATTTTGGTTTTTTGTTTTTAGTTTTTGAAAATTATGCTTGTTTTCTTCCAATTTCCTTATCAGGGTTTTCATCTTTGTTAAAGACACATATTTGAATTCCTAGCCAAATTCCAAAACAAAAACAAGTTTTTGAAAACTATTTTTTTAGTCTTAAAAACTTTGCTTGATTTTTGAAAATATGGGAAAAGTGTATTAAAAAAAACAAATAAACTTATAGGTGATAGTAGTGTTTATAAGTTTAATTTTCAAAAATAAAAAATGAAATGATTATAAGCAAGGTTTTAGGTTTTGTTTGATAACCATTTGGTTTTTGAAAATTAAACTTATAAACATGATTTTTACTCATATGTTTTTTTTTTAAAATTAAATCAGAAAAGTATTATTACGCCACTTGGGCAAAAGCTGAACGGTCTAATTCGACCCGATTACAAATCCACCTTGGAAATTCGACAACCGAGGTCTCACTAATTCTAACATTAGCCATTTTTGCTAAATCATGAGCAGCCATATTACAAATCCTTGGTTTAAATTTGGGGCTGTTTGGCCCATGGTTTCGGAATCAAAACCCATGTAAGGGAGAAAAAGACTAACCGAAGAAAGGACTCCTTTGGTGTCAGAGGGCAAGGCACGTATTTAGATATGAAGAATGGTAATTTTATAAGCAAAGATGAAAAAAGTAGGTATTAATTCACCAACTACCATTAGTACCATTAAGAGATGTTTAAAATAAAAGGATGACACAACAATAACTCAACTAACTAGTCATTTCAACTAAATACTCTTCATCATTCCACTTCATTAATTAAAAGAAGGTAAAGTAAGAACTCAACTATCTAGTCATTTCAACTAAATATTCCTCATTATTGTCTTCCATTACTTAAAGGAAAGGTAAGAACAGTAGAAACAATAAACTCAACCACCTGGTCATTTCAACTAAATATAATGAACAATGACTTGAATTCTTTTACCAGAACATATCTAGATGCAACATCCATTTTTTTTAAAAAAAAAAACAACAAATTCAATATAATTGCATACTAGGAGGCCTTAGATATTAGACTCGTAACAAAATATTTGTTTGACAAGGAAAAGAACAGAACCAATTTTTTTTTTCATTTTCTTGAATTGAAACAAATAATACCAACCAAACAGTGAACATATCAAGCTACAACATCCAATATAGAAAAAAAATTGAATAAAATTGCATAGTTGGAGGCCTCAGATCTTAGACTCAGAAAAAATTTGTTTGCACAAAGAAAAGAACAGAACTAACATTATATAGATTGTCATTGTATCGTCCTCATTCTAACTCAATCCAGAAAACAAACATTAAGCCACAATATTCTCAATTAGAGGGTACAAAACAGAGCCAACATTGTACATTTTTTTTTTCAAAACAACATCAGAATCAAATAAGGCAACATTGAAAAATTTAGAACCAACAATACAAGAAATAAAAAAGTTTGTGGCAAAATCAAGAAGGCCTCAGGTGTTAAAGAATATCATTGGCATAAAAAAACCTCAACACATTAAACAGATTCATCGTCACCTGCCAAAGGTTAAAGAAATGAACCTGTTCAGTGGACACTGAAAGCCCCCCACCAAGCTCCACTCATCCGACCACCTCCCTGATACCAGGCCTCAGACGCTACCTCACAATCAGAACAGAGAACACTTTTTTTGAATGGGAGGAAGCCACGATACAAGAAAATTGATGGAAATTTGGAGGCAGCAAGAGAGAGGGTCGAGTTTATGGAGCGGCAAGATGGAATCACGTCCACTACATGCTTCACAATCCCTCTCCCCACTCCAATGCCCGCCAGAATCCGCCCTTCGTCGTTAGCAAATACCGCATGTCAAAAAACAGAGGAACGAGAGGCAGAGAGTGAAAAAAACGGGTTCAAATCAGCAACAATCAGAGACGAACAAAAATCCCATCTCAGAATGGACAGAAAAACGAGAAAATGAGACAGGGCGGAGAGAACACAAACCTGAGTCAACAAATCCCGCTCATTCCTCGTTCCTCGTTCCAATCGATCCAATGTTCGATCTGTTACATAGCTCATTTTCTGGCGACATACTAATGGAGAGAAGGGAGGAAAAGAGAGCGGAAGACGAAGAGCTAGGGTTAGGGCTTCTTCGGCAAGGAGAGGAATGGTGAAGGGAGAAGGAAACGATGAAAAGATGGAGCAGAAAACGCATGAATAGTGAAGGGAGAGAGAGATGCAATAATGGAGGAGCAGAAAACGCGTGAGGGAGAGAGAGAATATGCGAAAACCTAGGAGGCTGTGTTTCAAAACCGGTTAAAAAAAACGGTGGGGCTGTGTTTTAAAACCGACCCATTTAAACACAGTGGGCCAAACATGGTTTTGGGTTTCAAACCCAAAACCATTCCAACCCTAGACTATGGGCCAAACGCCCCCTGAAGGAAGATGCAAGACTCCAAATGGATTTACCCAAAGCCTCCAGGTCACTCCAGACAGGAGATTTCTTTGACAAAAAATTAATAGCGAGCTGGCAGTCGGATTCAATAATGAGCTTAGAGCAACCCATTTCCTTTGCTTTCTTCACTCCTTGGTAAATGCTTGAAAGTTCAGCCAAAAGGGGGTTCATTTGGAAGTCGACCCAAAGAGAAGAAGAGAACAAAATATCACCCTTATCATCTCTACCGATCATGCCCCGTCCCATTGAAGGAGAATTAGAATCACAAGCTGCATCGGTGTTTACTTTCCAGAAGCTTGCTGGGGGAGGAGACCAACATGCAAAACGATTTTTCGGAGGACGATTCACTCCATTGTGTCCGGTAAGTCTTGAAGAACATTTCTCATGTGCTTTCAAATAGGAATCTAGATACTTCCTAATCCACTGGCTTCTTTGATTAATCAAGGGAATATCCTCGTTGTGGACAATTTTGTTCCTGTCGATCCAAAGCGCCCAACAAGTGACAACGACAAGCCCGAGATCCTCTTGAGATGCTACCGAATTGATCTGGATTCATCTGTCAACAAAGCTCCCATTGAAATCTACATCAAGAAACACATTATTGTAAGTACTCCTCCATAATTCTTTAGCTCGATTACATTCAAACAGAGTATGATCCGAATTTTCATAGGGAAAATTACACATAAGACAGGTAGTCTCATTCCCTATTCCTCTTCGATATAGATTCATCTTATTAGGAATAGAGTCATTTAGGGCTTTCCAGCAGAAGTGTTTAATTTTGGAGGGGATTTTTAATTTCCACAAATTATTCCAGACATGACTCATAGAAGATGAACTAGAAGAAATTCCATCTAGTTTGATTTTCATAAAAAGTTTATAACTGCTTTTAACAGAATACTCTCTCGTCCTATCATAGTGCCACATTAGTTTATCATTGAGGTCTTTATGAATTAGGATACTCCTGACAGAATCAATATCAAAATAGACAACAACCCTCTTAATTTTATCTAAATCCCAGACCCCTGAAGGAGTTATGAATTCAGCCACCTTACTATCTATCAAAGCATTATTAATACATATAGGCTTAAAAGAGGTTTCCTTAGGGAGCCAAGGGTCATTGAACATAGAGGTATTCACTCCATTTCCTATTCTGAATCTCAATCCTTTGGAAAGGAGGTCTCTACCCCATAAAAGAGATTTCTAGAGGTAGGATGGATGTTTGCCTAGCTCACAGTCAAGGATATTTGAATTACTAAAATATAAACTTTTAAGGAATCTAGAGACTAAAGATTCAGGGTTGGACAGAAGCCTCCATACTTGTTTTGCAATTAGAGCTTTGTTAAAACCTTCTATATCCCTAAAATTCAATCCCCCAAGGCTTTTAGGGAGGCATAATTTCTCCCATTTTACCCAGTGAAGCTTCCTTTTATTTAAACTAGAACCCCACCAGAATTAGCATTTCATGATTCTGTCACACGGTTTTTTTGGAAATTTGAAAACACTCATCATATAAGAGGGAATAGCTTGTCCTATACTTTTTATTAAAATATCTTTACTGCCAATAGAAAACAAAGATCTTTTCCACCCTTGCACTGATTTCCAGATTTTTTCAAGCACAAAGTTGAAATCTCTAGACTTAGTATTAGTTAGGACAGAAGGCACTCCCAGGTACTTCCCAAAGTCATTAACTTGGTTAACCCCTAGAATATTACTTAGGAAGCATCTTTTATCTTTATCTAGTTTAGGAGAGAAAAGAATAGCTGATTTGGAGTAATTAATGGCTTCACCCGATACTGATTCAAAGACATTAATGAGATCTTTTAAGGCTACCAATTCATTTTCTTCAGCCCTACAAAAAATTAAGCTATCATCGGCAAATAGAAGGTGAGATATAGTTGGACCATTATTGCATACAAAGCCCGAGATACTACCTCTGTTGTTGGCTCTAGAAATTAAGTGAGACAATCCTTCGGTCACAATTAAAAACAAATAAGGAGAAAGAGGGTCCCCTTGATGGAGACCCCTACTAGAATAGAACCTACCCTTCTTTTCCCCATTAATCAAGCAAGAGTTTTTGTCCCCCCACTTAAGCCAATCCTCCCTAGACATTTGCTTCCAATATATTTCTTCTTCTTCCAAAAGTTTGTCCAATTCAAACTCAATCCCATGAATCCTATCAAAATCTACAGAGGATATATTAGTGTAAGCATCTCGCAAGGCTGTTTTGCAATCCCTAATTCTATTTTTCCTTTTGTTATTTAAATCTCTCCCCCAATTCGATAAAGCCTTAGAACATCTATGCAAATTATTAGAAAGAGAAGAAAAAGGAAAGAAATCACCATTCCAACTCCCATTTTGAGCTATTAGATCCGCACATTCATTGTAGTTGGTCCAAAATTCCTCAAATTTAAATTGGTTCCTCTGTTTCCTCTGTCGCTTGGGACGTTGTGAATCCACCCTGATTTTGATAGGTTTGTAATCCGAATATATCCAGTCAAGGTTTTGTGTATCCACACTACTGAACAAGGAATCGAAACTGGAATTGCATAAGAACCAATCAAGTCTTTCCCAAATGAGGGTTCCTCGCCTGTTCCCATGCCAAGTGAATTGATCTCCAGGAGGGGGCAAATCTCTCAACTCACAGTCAACCAAGCACTGTCTGAAGTTATCCATGAGTCTCCTGTCTCGAGTTGGGCCACCTGATTTCTCTTCATTATAGAGTATTTCATTGAAGTCTCCTGCCAGTAGCCATGGAATATTGAATGGAGCTTTCGAATTAGTTCCCAGGTTAAGGTTTTCTGACTTGTTTCAGGAAAGCCATAGATACCAGAAAAACTAAATCTTTTCCCTTCCCATAAGATCTCTGCATCTATGTGATTATTGGAGTATGAGGAGATGGAGACTAAATCTTTGTCTTTCCAAAGCAAACATAAGCCACCTTTTGCTCCTTGACCTTTCACAGTGAAGCATCCTTCGAATTTGCAAATCTTACTAATCTTCTCTATTGTTCGTTCGTCACACTTTGTTTCACACAGAAAAAGTACTTGGGGGGACCTTGATACAACAAGGTTCTTGATTGCACGGAATGCTCTCTGTTATGAATCAAAGCAACTCTGATACCAAATGTTATGAAACTCCCAGGAAATGTATCTAACAACCTTGCTGAAAAACAAGACCTTTAGATCTCAAATCTGAAAACCCCAAAACCGATTTGAAAATCAACCCAAGGAAAGTAAAAACCGGATTACCTTGTCGATCAAATATCTCAAGGCAAGAAACTTGCTTGAGATTCGAATCACTCCACAAGCATGATTGATCAAGTCAAGCTTGAATGATTCTAAGCATGCAACCTAAACTACATGGAATTGCAAAGAAACTTAGCTCTAGGCTAAAGGAAAAGCACAAAGGCTCTTTTTACTACATTTCCAAGTCTCCTCTTTTTACAAAGGAATTACATGGCATTATATAGCCTTAAAATTGAACCCTAGACCTTCCATGAGGCATTTCAAGAGTTGTAACATTCCAACTTTATGACCATAATCAACCATTAACTAAATGTAACCTAAAAAGTAAATAAAATGACATAAAATTGAAAATACATTCAAAAGGCACCATAAATCCGAGAATAGGAGTTTTCAATCAGCCAACTTAATGTTTGTAACCTCCCATGCATAAATGAAGCCTCATTTGAAGTAGCTTGAAGTCCATGTTCCATAAATGACGCTTTGACTTGTCTTCAATGAAGCTTGAGTTGAACTTGAGTTCGTTAAATACAACTTGACTTCAAATTTATGTTACTCGACTTTATTTAATGTAACTTGAGTTTGCCTTTGGTTCGTCATAAATGAAGTTCGCGTGCATTTAATGCATCTCCATTTTGAAGCTTTTCTTTAGTTTTGGATAGCATGGTAGGATTCATATCACTCTCGGGTTCCCCAAACCCCGAGTATTCCAAGTTATGATTTTCTGTTTCTTTTTGCCATTTGACAGCACAGACTCCCTTTTTCCTTTTCTGTTGACTCATGTTATCTTCCAAAGAGCATTCAACCAGACCAATTCTAGCCTTCCTTTTCTTGCTCATTTTCTTCCTTTTGGGTAATGTCAATTCTATATGATCCTCATCCTCCTCAGCTGAACCTTCTCGCCTGGTGGCTGACTCTTCACCGTGGATTACTGCTTGTATATCTTCCCATTTTGAGTCTTCCTCGGTTAAATCTATGGAAGTCCCCAAATATTTTCGTATTCCTTTCTATATTCATGTTTGTTACTTTTTCCGCAAGGTCTCTATGCAATGGGCTTTCTTGATTGAGGTCCACATCTATTCTAGTTCCTGACCCTCGTCTATTATCCTGATTCAGTTCCGTCTCTGTTTCTTTCCTTGGTGATTTCTTCTCTTCATATTTTGGTGACTCTGGTTTCCGTGGCAGTCTGTTGAAACCTTGAAACTTAAGCCATGAACCAAATTCGAAATTGTTTTTATTTATATCCTCTCTGCCATCAATTTCTTGGCACTCCTTTGCTACATGTCCCAATCTGCCGCATTGGAAACAAAGCTCCGATAATCTTTCATATCGAAAGGATACCCAACATTCCTTTTCTGATCCTTCTGGTTTCAGTAAAAAACCTCGTTGAAGAGGTTTGGAGATATCCAATCTAATTCTGACTCTGATGCTGTTGCCCCAAGCTACACTTTCTTTACTGCCACCGAATCGAGAAACTCACCAAGATTATCACCTATTCTTCTTGCCACAAGTTCATTCCTGTATCCTATAGGAAGATTTATTATTCTCAACCAGAAATCCACTTTGTTGAATTCTAGATCAATTACTCTTTGGCTCGACGACGGTAAGTCTAATACGAGAAGACTTTTATCGAAGAACCAGGGCCCATTCTGAAATATCCAATTTCTGTCATCTTGACTTTCGAATTTGAAGGAAAAAATGTTTCTGTTAAAAATTCTATACTAAAATCTCTCGTTTTCCAGGCCCCTGTAAGAGCATTCTTTAACGCAACCTTTGAAATATTACGGCTGGACAACAATTTTCCGAGCAAACAGTGTTCAACTTGCCCCTTAATCAGCTTTGTCTCCTCCTTATTCAAAGATAAAAAATCTTTTTTTTTCTTTCTCCATCAAATTGAAACTTCTCCATTCGTTAATCAGGTCGTCAATCTCCATTGTTCACTACAGGTCACTTTGCTTTCACATTTCACGCATCAACTTGCCCAGCAGCTAGGCTGACGACGACCCCAGATTTTCAGGGGAATATCTCCAAGAACCAGAGAACCGGTCTTGACTTACACTTAATCTACTCATATGTTTCTTTGTTTAGTTCTATCTACCTTCTTCCATGTTTTCAAAAACTAAGTTAAGTTTTGAAAACTAAAAACAATAGTTTTCAAAAACTTGTTTTTGTTTTTGAAATTTGGCTAAGAATTCAACTATTTTCTCAACAAAGATGAAAATTATTGTTAAGAAATTTGAGAGTAAACAAGTATAATTTTCAAAAATAAAAAATCAAATAGTTATCAAATGGGACCTTGATTTTGTTGTTTCCAAAATTTAATTTTGGAAACATTTCTTTCAAACGAGAATTGGAAACAACAACTGTTATCAAATTTGAAACAAGAAACTAGAACGCTATCAAACATTTTAGTTTTTTTCTAACATAAGCATAGCTTAGTACTTAAGACATTACTACTTGTTGGGAAAAACTTTCGATTCTACCGTAGGAATAGATAGAAAAATAATAGAGAAATTGAAATAAAGCAACAAAATAAGAAACACAAGAATTTACATAGAAATTCCAAAGCGGAGAAAAACCTCAACCCACAGAAAGAAATCCACTATGTGAAAAATTTGTACGATCACAAAGAATTCTCCCCCCGATTCCAATTACAAGAAACACTCTCTCAAAGCTTTATACCACTCACACTACCAGAGTCAGTATATATACCAAGCTTAAAATGATTCTAAATGGGATGCTTTGAAACCAAAGCCATAGACTCCTTTTATAGTACTTGGAGTCCATCACTTCCTTGAACTTTTCTGACGTGGGACAAACTCACTTCTAATATTTTGCCAAAAACCCAACACTACTTTCTCCAAAAGGTTGTAAAGTTTAAATCCCCTGCCCACGTGTGATGTAAACTAATCATTATCATTACTGTATTAAAGTAGGATGTTGGATATAATATAATTTTCTTAACAATTTTACATCAACTCTTTAGTTGCTAATTTTAATAGTGTTTTTTTTTGGAAATCTTAATAGTGCTATTTGTTGATGGTCAAATTTGGACTAGGCGAATCACCTAATTTCCACGTGACACCGGCAGTGAATTTGTTGGTAAAAAGGGAGAAGACGTAACCTGCAAGACGAGCAAACGCTGCACACCGGTGTGGTGTAGGCCACACACACTCCGATGCTCAAGTTAGTTCAAGAGAAGAGAGAACGATGGTCGCTCTAGAGTCTCGGAGATGTACCTGCTGTATTTAGTATTCTCTTTTTCGATCCCTTTCTCAGGTGGCCTTTGTCTCTATTTATCTTCTCTTCAGCTAGGGTTTTCTTTGGAGCTCTGGGAGACAAAGATGGGTCGATCCATGACGGGTTTGGGCCCATGCCCTTGGTCGGCCTCAGCATTAGGCCGAGGCCGAGGAGAGGAACCACGTGGTCGCAGGCTCCTCTTTTCCTCCGATTGTGACAGGCCACTCTTGGGCATTTGGGCTTATTATCTTCGGGTATTTCAAAAATTAGGCCAACGATGACTTTTACCCATAACACTATTGATATAGGGTGTGTTTGATTTAACTTTTCAAGTGTTTAATTTTGAAAAAAAAAAAAATTCTAGTGTTTGGCAACCTCTAAAAATGACTTGTTAAAAAACGAGATTGAGAAATCAACCATTTTGAGAGAAACACTTGAAAGCAAATTTTTTAAAAACAATTTTGTTTGTTAGTATATAGTAACTTGTGTATAAAAACACTTATAAGTAAAATGTAACCAAACATATGAGTGTTTAAATTCTAAACAACCTTTATACAAAATGTTTAAAAGAAAATGCATTCTTGAAAAATACTTAAATTAGAAGGTATTCCAAACGGTGTTGTAAAAAAAAAGTATTCCAAACAGACCCTTAATCTATTATACAATTTATTTGGGGATGACCGTTGATTATTTTAAGACTTATTTGTCATCTATATAATTTAAAAAATCTAAACTTGCATTTATACTTGATTATTGATATTATATATATGTTATACAATTAAAATAAATCACATTAAATTTTAAATTTATTTTGAGAAGCTTGATCAAAATTTGCAAATGAAAGAAAAAGTTCTAAACTTTTATATGTTTATTTTTCAAATGGGCTAAAATTTGAAATGTAACTTTTAAAACTAAATATAAAAATAGTTAGAAAATGAAGTATTAGAATTTAAAAAGATATGATGTTTTTAGATTGTAAAACCTAAAAAAGAAACATGTCAAAATATATCACACTTTGCAATGCATGTAAAAAATTTCTACCTAGCATTCTTAAAAAAGCTACTAATTACTACTTTTTGTCTCTCTATCAAATTTTAAATTTACAAAAGCATGTTTTTTCTTTCTTTCTTTTTTTTTTTTTCGAAAATACAAAAGCATGTTGTTAACCCGAGCTCTTTGAGAAGTTTGATTTAAGGAAGATTCGATTGAAATTTGTTTAGGTACAAATGATCTCTAAATAAATATGCTCCTTCGATTTATTATTATTTTCTCTTAAATGTAAACTTGGATTCTATACATATCACTAAATAAAGAAATTTATGAGTAGAAGTAGTGTTTATAAACTTTTGAAAACTATTGTTTTTAGTTTTCAAAACTTATATAACTTGGTTTTTGAAAAAATATGGGACGGTAGATTACTAAACAAAGAAGCTTAAGAGTAGAAGTAGTGTTTATAAGCTTAATTTTCAAAAACCAAATGGTTATTAAACGGGACCTAAGTCCCCATTCGATAACCATTTGGTTTTAATTTGGTTTTTGGTTTTTGAAAATTAAGCTTAAAAACACTACTTTCACCTATAAATTTCTTGGTTTTGTTACCTACCTTCTTCCTATATTTTCAAAAACCAAGTCAAGTTTTGATAACTAAAAAAAGTAGTTTTCAAAAACTTGTTTTTGTTTTTGAAATTTGGGTAATAAACAAAAGAGAGAAATGTGATTTTTTTATTAAAAAAGCAAGAATGTGTGCAAACATGAGTCACTCTTTTTTTACCTCCAAAATCATGGACCGGGCAAAATATACTTTTAGTTCCTAAGGTTTGAGGTTGATGTCTATTTGGTTCCTGATGTTTAAAAAGATACACTTTAGTCTCGACGTGACATGTTGAAGTAGATAAATTTTATTATTTTATATTAAACTTTTTAGATTACAGGACATTTCTTTCTTTTTTTTCCTTCACCATCTCTCTTCCCCCATTTTTTTCTCTCTCTAGAACATCCACTCTTCAAATCTCTCTCCCTCCTCCCCAAATCTCTCTCCCTCCAAAAATTTTACCGTGCAAAGTTTTGCTCTTCATTGACATTATCTTGTAAAATCTTGTTCGGAAAATGGGGTTTAGAGTTAGCCATTAAGGAGCTGTTTGGGGCGCTGAATTGATTATAATATCTGGTGGTTATAATAATCTGGGGATTATAATAGTCTGGGGGTTATAATAATCTGTGTTTGGAGTGCAGATTATTATAGTCTGGGATAAAATAATCTGTATTTGGGGTGCAAATTATTTTAGTCTGGGATAAAATAATCTGTGTTTGGAATGCAGATTATTTTAGTCTGGGTTAAAATAGTTTGTGTTTAGATTGCTGATATGTTTAACATGAGATTATGAATCAAATGTTCAAGTTCTGTTTCTTTCCTGACTTTTTTTTTTTCCCTCATTCAAATTTGTATGTCAAATATTATATTTTGCAAATATCAATAAAAAATTGTTTGGATTCAGTTGTAAAAAAAATAAAGTATTGGGTATACTGGTTAAATGATGTGTTTAACTTAAAAGGAAACAAAAATAACCTAAGGTAAGAGTTGATTTTCTTTGTTTTAGGGTCATGATTTTTTCACAAAAGAAGTCATTTTATGATTTCATATTAGAAAACCATATTTGTTTCATTTCTGTATTTTCAACGTAAAAATGGTAAATGCTTATGTACAAAAAAATTATATAATAAAACTCCATATTTATATATGTAGAAAGACAACTGAGAAACTGGTAAGTGTTTCTAACATGGAATGATCAACTGAGAAACTGGTAAGTGTTTCTAATATGGAATGACCAAAAATCGCTTTTTTCTTTTTCTTTTTTCCTTCTATTTCATTTTCTTCCTCCATCTTTATCTTCTTCCTCCATCTCCATTATCTTCATCTTATTCCTCAATTTCCATCTTCATCTTCATCATCTTCTTCCTCCATTTCCATCATCATCTCCATCTTCTTCCTCGACCTCAAACTCCATCTTCATCATTTTCTTCTTCCTCTAACCCTAATGCCGGCAACGATTTCAACGACTTTTCCGACGGTTGCCGACAAATTTTTCGACGACCAAAATTTTTTTCCTTGTTTTCTTTCTTTTCTTCTTTTTTTTTCTTTATTTTCATTTTTTATATTTTTGAAAATGAAAATGAGAAGAAATATGAAAAAAAGGAGAAAAAAAAATCGGTTGTCGGAAAAGTCATCGGAAAAGTGGTCGGCGGTCGTCGGAAAAGTCGTCGGAAACTTCGCCGGCCGATGGCGACCGGCGGTCGTCGAAAAAGTCAAGGAGTCGCATGGGAGAAGAGAGGGGAGAGTTACTGTAGAAAATGGATAGAATAGTCGGGTGAGTTGAATGATGGTTACTGTAGAGAATGGATAAAATAATCGGGGGTAAAAATAATCCACCTCACCATTTATTTTTGTTGATGTCCCAAACACTGAATAGGTTATAATAAAGGGGGTTATTATAACCTATTCAGTGCCCCAAACACCCCCTAAAGGGTTTCAATCGAGTTTCCCCTTCGGTTTTTGGTGTATGTTGTCTCTTTTTATGGTTTTCTTTGATGTGATACTTGAATTCTTCAACTGATACTGTTTAAATCTTATTCGCAGTTCATGATCTTCGCTAAATAGTGGCAATATTAATATCAGGTTTACTGTGTTTTCGTTTTCTACTGCTCTAATTGGACATGGAACATCCTCCGGTTGAAGTTATTGGAAACATACTTTCTCATCGGCAATCTTCCAGAGACGTGGTGATCGCTTCGGCAACTTGTAAGAAATGGAGAGAGGCTTGGTGGTATCACCTCCATTCTCTAACCTTCAACTCGAATGATTGGCCATTGTTATGTAGAGATTTAGAGGAGGGAGAGAGATTTGAAGAGTGGATGTTTTAGAGAGAGAAAAAATGGGGGAAGAAGGATGGTGACAAGGAAAAAAAATGTCATCTAATATAAAATAATAAAATTTATCCACCTCAACATGTCACGTCATTTTTCTGTTAGTCAATAACGGTCAAATTAACTCAAGAACCATTTAAAACTATTTTTCAAATAATAAACCTAACATTATTGGAAACATACTTTCTGTTATTGACAAAATAATGAATCTAACATTTTTTTTGACAACATGGGGTTGGAGATTTGAACCACATACCTCTTGGTCGTTAGTACAAGCTTTATTGCCAGTTGAGTCATGCTCATGTTGGCGAACCAACATATCTAATGTGGCGAGAGGTGGATAGAAGAAGTATGAAAAACTACTACAATAGGATAAGAAATTTTCCTAGGTCAATTAGAGAGTTTATAAAGGACTTGTTTGGCAAACAATCCGGATTTTGTTTTATGTTTTTGGATTCACTAAATCTAGTGAATATGTGTTTGGCAGATGCGTTTTCGAAAACTGTTTTCGGATTCTGTGATCCAAATAGTGAAAATTCTGAAAACATTTTTTTTTTGTTTTTAGTGTATCCAAATTTTGAATCTGAAATTTTTAAATGCAGAATTAAATTAAAAAAGATAAAAACCTTCATAAATATAATATTTCATGTTTAAACACAATTCATTTTTATGAAATTAAAATTTGTATAATATAATGTATTATAAATTATATGATAGTGTAAAATATTAATTATACAAAATTTATAACATATAACATGTTTATAAATTAATTAATAATAGTTTATATTCAACCAAATATATTTAGTTGATAACTACAAATAGTTTATGGTTTATAAATATATTATTAAACACATTTTGAACAATTGTTGAAATTGAGATTCAATTTCTGAATCTGCTACCAAACACATATATGAAAACATGAAATACAACTATGTTTTCATTGAATCCCTTGTTTTCAAATTTCTGTTTTCAGATCACTAACCAAACGCACCCTAAGTTTTCTCTTACCAATCAAATTTCGATTTACTCTCCATTTATGACCTAACAATCACCTCTAAGGAGAGCTTGAGAACCAAGGGCTCTTTTAAAAAAAAAAAAAAAAAAAAAGGCGAGCCAAGGGCTTGTTCCACTACAAGAATTTTCGTCTATGCCCACACTTCTTTTCGCCGACGCAAGCTAATTCGTCGGTTATACATCCTTTCAGCTGACGAAAATGGGAAGTGTCGGAGGTAGTTTGGGTTCGGGGATTAGCCGACCCAACATGCGTCGGCTAATATCAATTACTAAAACGCCGTGTTTTGAGGGGATAAGCCGACGCAATATGCGTCGGCGAAAATCCCGATAAAAACAAACCCTAAGCCCCATTTTGTTTTCGTCTCCCAGCCCCTCATTCGTCGTCCTCGTCTCCCAGCCCCCCCTTTTGTTTCTCCTTCTCGTGAAGGCTACGTCGGTGCAAAAAGTGACGGCGGCGGCGAACTAACGCTGTCTTCGTCTCCCACGCCCCTCTCATTCTCGTTTTTCGTCTCCCACGCCCCTCTCATTCTCGTTTTTCGTCTCCCAGCCCTCCCCCTCCGGTTTGTCCATCTCGTGAAGGTCACGGCGGCGCAAAAAGGTCTCCAGCAGTCAAGCCCTCGCTGAATTTCTCTCGCTTCAGTATTGGGTATTTTTCACTTAACTCCCTCTTAAGTTTCTTGAATTTGGGCATTTTTTGTATTGGGTACAATTGGCGCGATTGCATACTCTAAAACTTTGGCTCCAATGGTGATTAAAATATCCATTCTTGATTTCGTCTTTGATTTTCAACTTCAAATTAAATTTGATTTTCCCTGTGGATTGTAGATGATAAAGTGATCTATTAGTTAAGCAATGGAAAAAAATTATTACAGTAAATAATGGAATAAAGAAGGGCAAATACAAATACAAAAATTATATATATATATATATATATATATATATATAGGCTTAATAACGACTAAATACCATTTGATGTTAATTTGTGGTTTCAATTTCAAATGGATGTGCATTCCTAACGTAGAAATTTTGTTGTGTTAATCGTTAATTCATCTATATTTTTTTTTATTGTAGGTTCGTTTTGATGTAATATTGAAGGCATATTTTGGGAGATTTATTGGAATCTTGAAGTCATATTTTGGAAGATTCATCGGAATCTTGAAGGCTTTATTTTCGTTGATCAACTGAAGACAGATATCGAAGTCTTCTTTTTTATTTTATGTTTCAATTATGTATTAAGAATATCGTTGTAATGACCATACTTGACAGATATTTTTTATGAAATTTTCATTTTGAATTTTCACCGATGCAACTTTCGTGGGGCTCACCTAGCATATGAATTATCAGGTCATGTTAAAACAAAAAAAAATCTTCTACAGCTATAGAGAATATGCCCAAAAATTAGCCCATAACGAATATTAGCCGACGCAATTTATTATTTTCACCGACGCAACTTTCGTGGGCTCATCTCGAAAATCTGCGGAATGAAGCCGTATTATAGCCGACGCAATTTATGACTTTCACCGACGCTTCTTGCGTGGGCTAAACTCGAAACCTGAGAAATGAATCCGTATTATAACCGACGCAACATTCGTCGGTTATTATAGCTTTAGGCGACGCAAGGGTTTGCGTCGGCTAAAATATCCCTCTCTGCCCACGAACCGCCATTTTCGTCGGTTTTTTGGATTTAGCGACGTTTAAGCAGACGCATTATTGCGTCGCCTTTTCCTTTTAGCCGACGCAAAAGGGGATTTGTCGACGTTTGGTTGCGTCGGCGAATCCCGAAATTCTTGTAGTGTTCCTTTCTTTAAATTTCATTCAATTGGAGCTTAGATGTTGGTAGTAATTAATATTGTAATTTGTTAAAACGAGCATAGCTTAGTAGTAATTGACATGTACCATCAACCAAGAGGTTAAAGGTTCGAATAAGCTCTCACCCCAAATGTTGATGTACTAAAAAAAAATTAATATTGTAATTTTTTTCTTTTAATAGGCTTCCATTATAAATTTCCAATCACTAATAGTTAAATTGGAACGATTTTTGAAAAAAAAAAAAAAAAATTCAAGTCGAGCACTATTTTCATAAGCACTTTTAAACAAAGCACCAATTATGTACTTTCTCTAGAAGCACTTAATCAGGTGTTTTATAGTGTTAAATTTTCCAAAAACACTTTCCATTATAATATCATCTATTTGATTAATAATAGTACTTTCTGAAAGTTGGGAGGAGCTATCCTATGAAAATTAAATGGTCCACCCATACATCAAGCTAGCAAAGTTATTCTTAACATAAATTCCTATATATATATATATATATATATATATATATATTTGTTGACATGGACCAAACATCTTCGTTACACTTTGATAGTTCCATATATCTTAAGCTAACATGAGCACAACTCAACTGACATAAAGTTTGTAATAAAAAAAGTTCCACATATATTAGCTTAAAAAAGCTTATTTTTCAAGTACTTCTTTGCCTTCAAGTATTCTTGGGAGTTGAGAGGGCTTTTGCAAGCTTTTGCTTTTCAGAAGGAAGTTTGACATCAGTGGCCAATCCAATGGCTTGGAGGCACAATATAATGTACCAAGTGATATCAAGTTGCCACCATTCAAACCCATGTCTGGCTGAATACTCAAAAGCATGGTGGTTATTGTGCCAACCCTCCCCAAATGTAAGCAAAGCCAACAACCTATAAGAACAACACATTATTATTGTTTAAATCAAGGTAAATATATCATACAAAATGTCTTTGATCCAAACACACAAGAGCTGATTGATAGGAGAATATATAGAAGTTTTGAATTGTCGAACCAATTATTCTTAGATGAATCACGAGTGTTCCACGGTTGCTTGCCCCAACTATGGCATATTGAATTTACCATACTAGTTATATGGTAACCACATGTCACTGCGACCCCCTGCAAATGAAAATATCCACTTTGATAAATGAAGAAAGTATTTACGTTGATATGCCTTGAATCTAATATGAAGCGCTCTGAATGACCAAGTACGGGGGTCTCGCTGACTGGTCAGCGAGTAGGGGTCCAGGGGCGAAGCGCCCAATGGGGGTTCGAGGGCAACGCCCCCTAAACTAAATTATGTATAGAGATTAGATTATGATTTTTCGTTTTGGACTTTTATTTTGGGCCTATTATGTTAGGGTTAAAGAGTGATGTCATATATAAACCATCTTAACCTATTTTGCCATAATCTCTGTAATCTGAATACTCCTCATAATTAATAAGATTGTTCTCTCCTTCTGCTCGTGGACGTAGCTAAGACACCGTTAGTGAACCAGGTAAATCCGTGTGTCGTTTTTCTTCGTCCTTTCATTCTTGTTCGTTGGTTTACGGTTTCTGTCATAACAATTTAAACTTGGAATGGAAAGAAAATGGATAGAAAGAAAAAGTGGAAGATTTGTTACCCCTGACCAAACTAGAAATGGAAATCCTCCCATCAGATATAACACAATTCCAAGAGCCAATGGATGAAGCAAATACGTCTTTTGAATAAATCTATAGAAGATTTGCCCTTCTAAGTCACTGACATTGTCTGGTCTTCCGTACTTCAAACAAAATCCCAAAATGTTTGTATCTATCGCTTGAAAATCTTCGGCATATTTTGGACAAACTCGTTTGGTTAAAGCATAGGAGTCCATGGTCCAACCTAGGTGACTAAACCAAAATCCATGGATTGGACTATGAGGGTCTCTTTCCGTCTCAACAAACTGATGATGATCTCGATGTGTACTCACCCAATCGATTGGATCGCCCTACCATGTTAATAAAAACCAACTAATTATCTTAGAACACAAGTTAGAAAAAAAGAAGGGACAAATACCTTTTTGGTCCCTGAGTTTTGACGAATATGTGCGTTTGGTCCCTAAGTTTTCAAAACATACCTTTTTAGTCCCTGAATTTTAAGAAATATGTTTATAAGGTCCCTAAGTTTTCAAAATAAACTTTTTTAGTCCCTAAGTTTTGAAAAATGTGTTCAAAAGGTCCCTAATATTATTTTTCAATTTTTTAAATTAATACTTTTAAATTTTTTAATTTAAAAAACCATTCAATATTAAAAAAATAATACAAAAATATTAATTTAAAAAAGATTAAAAAAATAATATTATGGACATTTTAAACCTATTTCTCAAAATTCATTGACTAAATATGTCTATTTTAAAAACTTAGGGACCTTTTAAACCTATTTCTCAAAATTCATGAACTAAAAAGGTCTATTTTGAAAACTCAGGGACTAAACGCACATATTCCTCAAAATTCAGGGACCAAAGAGGTAATTTTTCCAAAAAAAGAAAGTTATTCTAACACAAAGTTCTTTTTCTGCTCTTTTTTACACAAACCTGAAGTGCCATTACTCCCACATACGCAAACAGGTACTCCAGCCATTTAGGAAGTTTGAAACTCTTATGCGTGAGATTTCTATGATACGAGAGTGCCATCCCGAAAACCGAAACGACCACGTAAAGTGTAAAGGCAACCAAAAGGGCAGCCCAACTAAAATGAAAGGGTGCAAAAATACAAAGTAAATGTGCTAATAAGATGAAGGTAGCAGAACGTATATCCAAAAATGTCCATTTTCTCCTCCAAAGGGCCCTGCGAGACCCTGCCACCTTCTTTTCTACTTCTCTTGGTGCTTCCATAACGAAGTGCTTCTAGCAATTGTTTTCTTTATGTTGTGTGTTTATATTCTCCAGTGAGAACCATATATTTATAGTTGATTATTTGTTGAACTCAAAAAAAAAAAAAAAAAAAAAAAAAAGTTGATTATTTGTTTAATTTGGTCGAACCATTATAAATTTTTGGTATCATTTATTTAATCTTGTTTAACTTTTAACTTAATTTTACAACTATTTATTACAGTCACTGTTAGAATTAATTATCGTAAATATCTTTGTTATTTAGTAGATTAGAAGAAATTAGCTTTCTCATTTATTGCTAAACTAACAATTTCGGTATCATAATATATCAAAAAGATACAATAATGCATAACTATTTTTTGTCACTTGTCAATTTAATTTTAAATTTATAATGCACATTGTTCACGAGAGATGTATGAGAAATTTGTAGAACATTCTAAAGGTCGATGGTTCGATCTCCATTATGCAATTGTTCAACTAAAAGAAAAAAGGAAAAATACACTTTTTGTCCCTGAGGTCTGAGTTAGGTTTCGTTTTGGTTCCTAAATTTGAAAACTTGACATTTTGGTCATTGAGGTCCGAATTTCGTTTCATTTTAGTCCTCATCCATTTTTTCGTTAAATATTAAACATGACATCTATTTTTAAATTTTTTAAAATAAAATATTTTTTTAATTTTTTTCCCTTTTTCTTTTTCTTTTTTTCTTTCTCCTTCTTCCTCCACACTATTCTTCTTCCCTCCCACAAACCTAATCCCATAACTGTCCTTGTCGCTACCGTCGTTCGTTGATATTGTCGTCGCCTATTTTTTCTTTTCTTTTTATCTTCCTCTCCTTTTGTTATTCTTCTATTTTCCCTTCTCATTCTTTTCCTCTTTCTTCCTCTTTCTTTCTGTTTTCTTTAAAAAAAATAATAAATAAAGATCCTCGTTCTAGTTTTGGTCCCCCTTCGTTCCGATAGTACAACGAGGTTGCAACAGTGTGGGTCTCGACTCAACGACGTGGGCTCGTTTCAGATCTAGTCCCCCTTCGTTCTGGCAATGCAACGAGGTCGCAATGACGAGGGTCTCGACTCAATAGTAGTTCAAATCGCGGGGTCTTGACTCAACAACGACATCCTCGCAAACCCACGGGGTAGCGATGACTTAATTCCCTTAATTTCGGCGAACAAACTCGCGCAAATAGACCCACTTCTGTGTTTTTTTCTTATGAACCGGAAAGACACTGTATAAAAGAAAAAAATACGGAGTAAATATATTCTACAACCACTATATATAATAAAAAATTACAAAAATCATAATTAAACCATATTAGAAGATCAAAAGCGCTTCAATGGTGGTAGATGATTTGATTGACAACAACGACAACCACATCAAACAAACAGAAGTTGTAGAATAGAAGAATGTGATGATTGATAGTCGAGACATGCTTCCAAAGCGCTATCATGGAAGACAATTATTCGTTTTGCACGGATTGCTAGCAAACTACAACGATTGTCTCAGCAGGATACAACAATTAACTCTGTTAGAACAACAACCTCGAACTACACGTATTTGGTAAAACTCTTGGATACTTGCTCTTAACAAAACCAAAATGAAAATAAGAAAAGCGGTAAGAAATCTCGAAAATGGGATGCATATGAAATGAAGAAACGAACTACTATTTATATACAAATAGTATCTCTGGAAATACGAAAAAGAAAAACACAAAATACTCAGTAATTACATTAATTACAATATATTTATGAGTATATACAGCAGTTGTAGAATACAAAAGGCCAACCGTTTACTCTGTAATCTTGAGCAATTATAGCAGTTGCAAAACACAAAAAATCATAAACTGTTCATGTTAATACAAGTTACAAATTTAATTTTTGGACATTAAATTCGTAATTTAAGCAACTGTTTTGAAACTTTTGATAAACTAACCACCATTTTCTTTCACACATTTACACAAAAATCCAACATTAATCACATAAATTTGGTAATTGTAGTTGTCTACCATAGTGATTGTTGTGGGTGATTACAAACCACCCCAGAATCCAAGGACTAAACAGGACAACGCAACACCAACACGAAGGCTTGATCGGATTGTTGTATATTTTACAAATAAAATGTGAAAGAAAGTGATTTAAATTAAATTTATCAAGAGTTTCAAAATGGATTGAAACATCAAATTCAATTTGAAGTTTCATATACAAATTTAACCTATGGAAGTTAAATTTGGTGTTATAACTCAACTTTACATATGTTTCAATTTGATTTAATTTTGTTCTTTGGAGTTACTAAGTTGCTAGCCTATAAATAGCAACTTGTTTCTTCATTTGAATTATCTCATTCCATTTAGAGCATTCTTCCTTCTTTCTTTGTTTCCTTTGATCTTGAGTGTCAAGTTGAGAGCGAGTATCCAAGAGTTTTGTCAGATTCGAGTAGTTCGAGGTTGCTGTTCTACCGGAATTAGTCATTGTATCCTGCTGAGACGATTGCTGTAGCCTGCTTGCAACCTGTGCAGAGCGAATAATTGTCTTCAGGACAGTGCTATGTAAGCGTGCCTCGACTATCATTGTCAATATATTTTGCAACATTTATCATATATACAGTGTCTGTATTGTTATTTACATTGTAATTGTTAGTATCCAGTTAAGGTGTAATCGGTTTGCTAGTGTAATTCAGTTCTTATTTGAGCATTATCTCCAACAGAAGCGTACGCCGGAGGAGAGCGAGTCGAAGGGATTGGGCCGTCTCGGCCCAATCCCATGCTCGGCCTCGGTCGAAGGCCAAGGCCGACCACTTGGCCCACTCATGTGGGCCGAGTGTTTTCCACCTCCGTTTGGTCCCTGCTGCCCCGGTCCGCCCCAATTCCACTCGGTTCAGCCCTAAATCGCCTTCGAACGCCAAGTAAACCCTAACTGAAGACACAGGTATAAAGGGGAGTCTCCCACACCCGTAAAGGGGGCTGAAAACTTCTGGACAGAAAATACTCTTATTGTGTTATCTGACTTAGGCATCGGAGTGCAGGTGGCCTACACCACACTGGTGTACAGTGGTTCTGTCTGGTCTTGCAGGTCACGTCTTCCCCGTCTACAACAAATTCACTGCTGGTGTCACGTGAAGGTCAGGTGAGTGGCTTGGCCAGATTTTGGCATCAACCGTGATTATCTTCTCTCATGTCGATATCATTCCTAGTTACATCAATCATCTAATTTTAATAATTTAATTTCTTATATTGGTGGTTGTTACCTTCTTTGCAATGATACTCTTATATGTTTTGGTGAAGGTAACCTAATGTTATTTGATAATATAAAAGTTATAATGGTAGTGATTGATAGGGTGTCCAGAAACTCCAGTGAATCAAAAAACCCTACCTACCTGACCCAATTCCTAAACTTATTTAGATAAGTTTGGATTTAAATAAATAGAAACTTCACGAGGTGGTGATTGGTTAAGTTTATCTAAAGTTACCTATACTTCATAAGCCAGTATGACTTAACTGACATAAAGCTTGTACCTTGACCAAGTTCAATCTCCCACTCCCACATGTTGTAAAAAAAAATACTTTTAGAAAAATATTTCTTTTTATTTACAATAATATTATACATGGATATGCCTATTTTAACTTTATTTCATAGGATAATTCTTTTTTAATTAATTATTCATTTATATATAAATATAAATACAATATCTCGAATGTAATTTTTTATAATATAAATTGAAATTGATTTCTTAACCTTAATTCAAAGGTTTTGAAAATAAATAAATAGGTGTTTTAGATATAATTCAACTCAACTCAAAATATATATATATATATGAGTACATCAATATTTAGGGTGGGGGATTCGAACCTCTAACCTCTTGGTCGAGGATACATACCAATTACTGTTGAGTTAAGTTCAGTTTGGCCAACTCAAATATTTTGCAGTAAGGTTAGATTGAATTCAATGTATTGTTTGGACGATGAATTTATAATATACTTCAAAATGTATTGATGTGGTCAGTCGATTTTGGTGACTATATAACTTACATGGGCAGCAATCACTTTTTTTTTTCTTTTTTGAAAGAAGAATGATTCATTAATCAAAACAAATTCTCCGTTGGGATACAAAGAGTGCTAAATTCAAAATCCAAGAAGGATAATTATTTAGCCACAATGTTGGAATAGATTGTAAACCTGCCTTAGCTAGATGATGAGAGCAAACTTATTTCGGCTCTTATTCACATGATCAACATGGAAAGATTAAAAAAGATTTGCCATCTCATTTATATCCCAAATGAGCGCATGGATTTCTGAAGGACAATTGGACTTATTGCTTAGAACAGACACCACATTGAGAGAATCCAAAAGAATTCTAATGTTTTTGGAAGTCCAATTTGTGTGCTAAACAAACAACTTCAAGAATGGTTCAGGCTTCAAAACATAAAGGAGATATAAAAGACATATGGGCATCCATCATCACGGCCAACAAATGGCCTACCGAATCTCTTAAAGATACACCGATACCTGATCTGTGATTTTGTGTATCACAAGCTGCATCTACATGTATAATCACCTCATTACTATGCTTGAAAATATCATTGTCAACCTCAATTTGATTAATCTTCGTAATAAAACCATTTGCTTATCGGCAGCAGTCACCTTAATTGCTATAATAAAAATTTTTAATGTAATGATGGAGGTTACATGGTTAGTGATTATTATGTGAAACCTACATTTAACACGATTAAGGTCTTAGGCGGTTTACCTCCTTGTAATCGTAATGAAAAGTGTGGAACTTACTTGCTTAAAATTGAAGGTGTTTACAAAAATTTGTAACCAGAAAGAAAATGTGTAACCTACTCCAAAATCTGTAATCCTATTCAAATTCCTGATTAGACCCAAAAATGTGATCCATATTAAAATGAGTGAGAGTCAATTTTCTTTGCTCTCATTCCTTCTGTTTCTCGCTAACCTTTTTACGTTTTTCCTCCCTTATTTTGCTTTATGAACGATGCCCTAAATCGACATTATAAAATGAGTGAGAGCGAGAGGAATTATAAAATGGCCCAAATGAGTTTGAAAGAGTCTAAAAGTGGCCTAAATTAAGGCCAAAACCAAGATAGAAATGAATTTCTATTCCACCCCCAAACCCCCAAATCGACATTATCAACAATTGCAGCGGTTATCAATACTAAAAATTGTTGCATTATGAGAGAAGTAAATGTTGCGATAGGTGTAACTATCGCAGCGTTTGTTAGATGTCATTCCAACAGTTTTTAAAAATGTTGCTAGATCCCTTGTAACACCACTTCTGCCAGTGGTTCTTAAATCGCTGCAAAAAGTGTTGCAGCGATTATTATCCGTTGCAATAGCTTGATAAAACTGCTGCAATAGACCTATTTTCCAGTGTCTTATGAATGCTAAAACCTATTAAGGCGTGTGTAAGATTGGCCTAGCACACATAACCCACTCCTAGCCTCCAAAATGGCCCAAACGAGTCTAAAAGTGCCTAAAAGCCAAAAAAAAAAAAAAAAAAAAAAAAAAAAAAAAAAAAAAAAGTCTGATTCTCTCACTCAATTCACATCCCATGAACTCACCCAAACACATTCCAAATCTCACAAACTCAATTATATATATATATATATGCCCAACTCATTGAAACTCACACAAACTAACCCTAAACAAAAAAAAAATGTCTAGCTAGCTCATATAATCTTAATTCAAATTCCACTAATTTATCCAATTTAACCCTTAAAAACAAACACGTGCGTAACTCATTGAAACTAACTCTATAGCTATTTGTATAACTACCATAACTGTATGATAACTATACAACCAAGCAAACTATGACATAAATAAAGAATCTTAACTCACTTAAACCAATTTCTTAACCCAATTTCTTAACCCAATTATGGCTACAATAACTTCTAAATAGTCATACAAGGCTAATAATTAAACGTAAAGTACAATATAATATCAACATACAACTAAACACAATAAATCTAATAAGTTTCATAATGATTTCATTAACACTAAAGAAATCATCCATACCTAGTTAGAAGAGACATTTTTGTGTGATTTCCATGTATGATTAAAATAAGTCTGCTTCAAAAAATGGACAAACTACACTAGAGTAATTAAAGTGAGAAAATTATGAAACTTTCAAAGTGGCCAAAAAATGTCTTAAAGTGTCCAAAAAATGCCTAAGTGTCTTATGGAGACTAAAATGAACTTCAACGTGCTTAAGCGAGCCTAGTGCACTTCACTCACCCCCTCGAACCTACATAAGGGATTTAAAGGTACCTAAGTTCTCTATGAAGCAAAAAAACTAGCTTAAAATGACCTTTTAAAGTGTGGACCCTATCCCCTTGATAAAAAATAATAAAGAAGTGTCTTAAAGGTGTCTAAGTGTTCATTAAGCCCAAAAGCTAGCTTGAAATGACCTTTAAGACAGTCAAATGTGCCCAAGTTGTATAATTTGTGTGCACCAACCTATTTGATTCATGGAAGCTAGATTTGTTTACAACTATTTGTAAATGAATACATCTAAATTTTTGGAAAGTCTTAATTTCACAAACTCACCCAAACTACCAACAAAATCAAGCATTCAACACAAGAAATCTCTAAACCCAATTGAAATCAAAAAACACAAACACATCGAAATCCAAATTACAAAAAATCCAACATTGACCACAAGAATAATGCACAAAACTAAACGCAAAGTAAAATAAGGAGAAGACGAAATCAAAACCTTACACTAGAAATCGTAACCACGGGCCACCAAAACAAGAATTGATCATAAAATGCCAAGAATAAGGAGAAGACGGTGGTAGGGAGATCGTCAGACAACAACTGCAGAGATAAATAGAATAAGAAAAGAGAAAACGAAGGAATGGAGAAGAAGAAAGGGGGCTAGGATTTCTTGCTTCATTAGGGAGTGTGTCCCCAGGAGAATGGATATCTCTAGTTCTACTTTTAATATATAATAAAATTAGTTCTCACGGTTAGCTTGAAGTTAAGTTTTTTCCAACATTCATAAAATAATAATAATAATAATTGTTGATGCCAAAATCCGGCCAAGCGCTCACCTGACCTTCACGTGACACCAATAGTGAATTTGTTTGAATCCGGGGAAGACGTGGCCTGCAAAACAAGGGAAACCTGCACACCGGTGTGGTGCTTGCCACACCTCCTCCGATGCTTAAGTCAGTAATCGGAGGGAATATGAGCAAAACTAGAGAGCAAAAGGAAGAGAAGAGTGAGTTTTCGGCCCCCCTTCTTCAGTGACGAAGAGGGGTTTAAATACCTGCTCATGCTCCTAGGGTTTTAGGCATTCGGAGGCGATTTGGGCTGAACCGAGTGGAACCAAGGCAGCTGGGGGCACCGGTGGATCGAACGGAAGCGGAAGAACTCGGCCCGCGCAGGCGGGCCGAGTGGTCGGCCTCGGCCCATGGCCGAGGCCGAGCAGGGGGTCAGGCCAAAAGCCCGATCCCTTCGGCTTTGGCTCGACCTTCTGTCCTGTTCTTCCTCCGGATCCCGTTTTCTGGCTGCCTCCTTAGGCTGGTATCGCGCTGTCTTCGTCAGCTTCTTGCATATCGGAGTGGTCCAAAATTACCTATAACATTAAGCCCCCACTCTTGAATTTGGATTCAGGTGTGACTTATTGCTATAGGTTGAGCTCCTTAAGCCCGATTTAAGAGTAAAGATCTTCCTATTGTGCTGACTTATGTGCGAATTTTCGTTATCCTGCAAGATAGGATAAAACTAAACAAAGCAGAAAACTCCCTGAATAGGGGTTAGGCAAGAGAGAAGTGAGAAAAGTGGGGATTGAAGAAATAACCCGGCCTCGGCCTCGGCCTTGGCATGAGGCCGAGGCTAACGTTTGGAGCGAGTCCAAACTTTTATGCATTTTATCTCTCGTTTTGGACGTTTGTTCAGGCCATTCCTCTGTTTTGTAGCCCCCTGTGTAAGTGTTTTTCTCGCTTAGCCATTTAGATGGCGCACGCGGTAAGACCCTGGTGCCGGCCTCGACCATATTTCATACTATTGAAAATTTCGAGTTCCTGCATCAAAATGTTATCTGCAAAAGAAAAATGAGGGAAGAGACTATGGTCGGCCTCGGCCTCAAGTCCCTGTTAACCCAAAATCTAAGTTGCTGCACTCATACGTTAGCTTTTAAAAAGTAAGATGAGGGAAGAGGCTAGGGTCGACCTCGGCCTCAAGCCCCTGTAAAGAGTGACTAAGCAAAATCGACGATTACCATAAAGATGTGAGCACTTAGAATGTGCTTCACCTGGTCGACCTTGAGCTTATGCCTTAAAGTATGGAGAATGACACTCTTGCATAAACAAGGTATGGACGTGGCCTGGTCGGCCTCGGTCCTGTTCCTGTAAAAATATGGTATGGGCATGGCCTGGTCGACCTCAGCCCTATTCTTGTAGAAACTTGGTAAAACACTTAATGTTATGCATTGGTCAAACAGAATAATGACATTTTTGCAAAAGAATAACATAGGTACGGTTTGGTGGCCACCACCTCTTACCATAACAATTTCAGCATCATCATTCCTGCAAAAAGCACTTAGAGCACTAAACATGTATTTAGCCTAGTTGGCTTTGAGTTCGTGCCTAGGCAAACAATTATCAATTTGCAACAGAAATATTATGAGCATGACTAAAATTGAATAGCCACAATAGCATACATGATAAAAAATAGAGAGGAAAAAGCAATGACTTAATCCAGCCTGGTCGGCCTCGGCCATCTAGACATATTCTTTCCAGGCAAGCTTTAATCATCACCCAATCGATAGTCTCCCCTCCTCAGCCCCCTACTCAAGTGTTATTTTAAATCTACAAATCATACTTGAGTAAAAGACGCTTGGGACGTAACTTACCACACATTGAAGCCTTAATGCCTCTGCACCTCCTTCTACTGGTATGGCTTCGACTGGAACCTTGGCTCCATTCCCGGGCATCCAGTAGTTGTTGACCTGGGGAGTATAGGCATTGCCACTCCGACGAGGGCCTTGGGAGTATAGGCATTGCCACTCCGACAAGGACATTTGAATAAGTCGCTGACCTCGGGGAGTATAGGCATTGCCACTCCAACGAGGGCCTTGGGAGTATAGGCATTGCCACTCCTACAAGGACATTTTAATGAATTGCTGACCTCGGGGAGTATAGGCATTGCCACTCCAACGAGGGCCTTGGGAGTATAGGCATTGCCACTCCTACAAGGACATTTTGATGAGTTGCTGACCTCGGGGAGTATAGGCATTGCCACTCCAACGAGGGCCTTGGGAGTATAGGCATTGCCACTCCTACAAGGACATTTTGATGAGTTGCTGACCTCGGGGAGTATAGGCGTTGCCACTCCAACGAGGGCCTTGGGAGTATAGGCATTGCCACTCCTACAAGGACATTTTAATGAATTGCTGACCTCGGGGAGTATAGGCATTGCCACTCCAACGAGGGCCTTGGGAGTATAGGCATTGCCACTCCTACAAGGACATTATAAGTTGATTACCTCGGGGAGTATAGGCGTTGCCACTCCAACGAGGGCCTTGGGAGTATAGGCATTGCCACTCCGACAAGGACATTTGAATAAGTCGCTGACCTCGGGGAGTATAGGCATTGCCACTCCAACGAGGGCCTTGGGAGTATAGGCATTGCCACTCCTACAAGGACATTATAAGTTGGTCATCCTCTGCATGGTCGGGCTGTGCCTTCCCGTGGTGGGGCAGTGGTGCTCCATCTCTGTGGAAGCTACTGGTAGTAAATCTTCAAGTGTTCCACTCAACCAAGGGCATTTTCGCCTGTCATTATTGAATCGTCTGCAACAACAGAACTAAACATGGAACCTTTATTAAGATTAGCGCCTCAAGCGTTTTAAATTTCCTACACCTACAAATGTAAATGGTAAAATCAGAATGAAAATGCCACCAGTCATTAAAAAACATAATGGGAACAAACACATAAGCTATCACTGCCTCATGAGGGAAAGAGGTTCCCCTGGTCGGCCTCGGCCTGATCGTCCTCGGCCTGGGCCTTAGCCTCGAATAATCTGTCGTCTTTCGTATTTGGTTTCTTTGCTCCAATCTTATCCTCGTCTCTTGTTCGACTCGATTGGCAATCAAAATTGCATTGACATTGTGATATTGGAGACACTTTTAGGCCTTGGAAGGTCGGTCTCGGCTTCGGCCTAGAGTTGGCCTAAATCCGGTAGCTTTTCCTTCTTAGCCCCCAGTCTTCCTCGAGTGTGCGTTACCTCAATCTTGGATGTTGATAGAATGATTTTTAGTTCTTCAACGGGACTTTTTTTTACTGATTTGCCCTCCAATGATGACCCTGATCTGTCGGGGGGTTTCGTCCTGACCTCGACCTGGTCGGCCTCAGCCTGGTCGGCCTCGGGCTCGGGCTCGGGTCGGCACTGTTCGTTTTGCATCTGGAATCTAGTTTTTCTTCTTCATCCTCTTTATCCGCCAGGTAACCAGTGTGCAAATCCCACTAGCAAGCTTCTTCCCCACAGACGGCGCCAACTGTTGATGCCAAAATCCGGCCAAGCGCTCACTTGACCTTCACGTGACACCAATAGTGAATTTGTTTGAATCCGGGGAAGACGTGGCCTGCAAAACAAGGGAAACCTGCACACCGGTGTGGTGCTTGCCACACCTCCTCCGATGCTTAAGTCAGTAATCGGAGGGAATATGAGCAAAACTAGAGAGCAAAAGGAAGAGAAGAGTGAGTTTTCGACCCCCCTTCTTCAGTGACGAAGAGGGGTTTAAATACCTGCTCATGCTCCTAGGGTTTTAGGCATTCGGAGGCGATTTGGGCTGAACCGAGTGGAACCGAGGCAGCTGGGGGCACCGGTGGATCGAACGGAAGCGGAAGAACTCGGCCCGCGCAGGCGGGCCGAGCAGGGGGTCAGGCCAAAAGCCCGATCCCTTCGGCTTTGGCTCGACCCTCTGTCCTGTTCTTCCTCCGGATCCCGTTTTCTGGCTGCCTCCTTAGGCTGGTATCGCGCTGTCTTCGTCAGCTTCTTGCATATCGGAGTGGTCCAAAATTACCTATAACAATAATAATAATTTTCATTGAAGAAAAAACATAATATTAATATGTTTCCAAAATTTACGGAGAAGATTAATATTGGCTAATTTGTTTTCTAAAAAGTTAATCATAAACTTGTGGCACGAATTAAATTTAAGATTTATTAATTTTCTTTTATTTTTTTATTTTTAATGTTTCATGCATTTACCCCACCCCATATTTCCTTCCCTCCCCTTTTTACGATGAAAGATGAGTGTAAAAAGATTACCCCACCCCATGCTTTTATTTAGAAAAATTAGAAAATAAATTTTTTTATTAAAATAATAGCAAACGGTTAGAATTTAACAGAAAATTGGACCAAAAGTGTAACAAAATCCAAACCTCAAGTTTGAAAATTAGGACCAAACTGTTACCTAACCCAAATTTTAGGGACTAAAAGTGTATTTTTTAAAAAAAAAAAAATTAACTACCTGTTATTTTTTTTTAATCTATCTATTTGGTTATCGTGTTGTAAAAAAAAAACTATGTAGTTTTTTTTTTTTTTTTGAAAAGAATAAACTATGTAGTTTTTTTTTTTTTGAAATAGAATAAACTATGTAGTTATTGATTGTTTTAAATTCACAACGGTGCATGTATATATTTGTACTCTCAACCAAAAGATTAGGACTTGGATGATCAATCATCGACCTATTCATATTTTCAAAAGAAAAAAAAACAAAACAAGTTTAATTCACTATTTTTAATTTTTGGGGTCATATTTCCATTTTCCCGTTCCTTAAAATAAAATCGAAAGATAAAACAAAGAAAAATACGTCACCTCCCACTCTCAGGCGAGCGTCAAAGGGAAAGGAAAACAGAGAGAAAAATCAGAGCTCTGTGAAGATTCAAACCTAAATCGAAACCGGAGATGGGCAAAGATCTGAGCGATGACCAGAAATCCTCCATGAGAGAGGCCTTCACCCTCTTCGATACCGACGGCGACGGCCGGATCGCCCCGTCGGAGCTCGGGATTCTAATGCGTTCTCTCGGCGGCAACCCCACTCAAGCCCAACTCAAAGCCATCATCGCCGAGGAGAATCTCACTTCTCCCTTTGATTTCAATCGCTTCCTCGAGATCATGTCCAAGCACATGAAGCCCGAGCCCTTCGATCGCCAGCTTCGCGACGCCTTCAAGGTTCTCGATAAGGACAACACCGGCTACGTCCTGGTCTCGGAGCTCCGACACATTTTGACGAGTATAGGTGAGAAGCTGGAGCCCTCGGAGTTTGATGAGTGGATTCGAGAAGTGGAGGTCGGATCGGATGGTAGAATTCGGTATGAGGATTTCATTGCTCGAATGGTGGCCAAATGAGGAGAGAAGTAATGGAAAATTGGTTTTGTGTGCTTTACTCGAATGCTTTCTGAAGTAATTTGTGGCGATCTTTGTTGTTTTTTTTCTTTTTTTTTTTTTTCCTTTCTGTTAATTGGTTTCAGATTACAAGACTTGCTTGGATTTTGGTGGGATGGATGCGGGTGATGTTCGCATACTTTCCCAAGTAATGCTAATATTATTTGGAAAGATTTAGGATTATGATGGGATGGATATGTTTGGTTGGATTCGAGGTGTATTGAAAACTGTGGTTTTCTGGGTAACGTAGAATCTGGTGATTTGTACGTGTTTCTTAGCTTAAATTCCAAAAAATGATTAGTTTCTTCCACGATTTACTGTCTTGCGCTGGTTGATATTACTCCGGGCTCTTTAAGTTAGAGAGACGGAGATGGTTGTCTTTATGTTCACCATGCCTTGTTTAGTTTGTAAGATTTGAACGATTAATTAATCTTCTCCTTTTTCATTTGGTTTAGCCTTTTCTTTCTATGTTAGCCTCATGAGTTGAGAGACCTGATTGCATATGTTTTATCTTTAAATCCTTCTGATATATTTTAGGTGTCGTAGGATTAGTTATATTGTATGTGTTCAAGATGTGTAAGGAATCCATTGCTACAATGTAAGAGTTTCTGATGCAATGAATTGAGTCAAAACATGGGCATTGAAAGCTTGGTTCTAGATTCCATTTTTTATTCGAAGTACTTTCTTTTCAAAAAGGATATATATAGTGTTTGCTCATGTTATATCCCTCTCAATTTGTTGTTTAAGAGATCTTCAATTTGTGGGCAGGATATACAGATGCTTTTAAAACTTACACCTCTCTGTATTTGAGATACTTCACAGTCAAATTTGAGATGAAAAGAGTAATGGTTTTAGTTGTAAGGCTGTGAGGCTACAGGAAATCATTTGCAAACCTTGTGTTTTCTCTTTTTCCATATAGTGTTTTACATTCTTTTTGTTTTCAGTTCTGAAGAAACGTTGTAGTTTGTAAATTTTAGTATTGATTTACCACAGGATCATCGTTTGGCTCTCTGTTGGAATTCTGTGCGGTCCTTACATTTATAGTGAACAAGATTTTGGAGGTTCTAAGTTGTCTTCATTGGATATCAGGGTGAGGTTCAGTTTAACATGTAGCTGTTTGGAATACTCCATTCCTAGTATGTTAAATTCATATACCAACTTATGAGAGTCTATGGTCTTTTGCCTTGAAAAAACATATGCTTTGGAAGTTCATAGCCATGTTTTATAAGCAAATTAATGGATCTTTTAAGTAGATAGAAGGAATAGAAAATTAAATAGAGTCCTTGCTTTAAAAATTTTAGTAACCTTTGTACTTTTTGGGAATTAGTCCTGAACTTATAACTAGTATTGGTTAAGATCTCTCCAAACATGGGGAGGGGTATATAGATTGGAGGCATTTTTATCTATTATGTAAAACTTTAAGTATGATCTTGTAAAACATTATCTGCATTTTATGAATATCAAGAAACAGAGCTGGGCTGTTTGATCATGTCAATGTTTGATCATGTCAATGACTCTTTAGGTTGATCAATATACTCCAGTCAGGTATAGTCGGGTATAAAGCTTCCGTTTTGAGTTGATAGACCAACGGGAGATCTCTAGTTATAAATTTAATGATCACTTTTTTACCACTGATCAAAGTTTTGAGTATAGCGGGTGGATTCTCGATTATTCGAGGACTTCCTCGTAAAAATTATAGACTTAGCATCTTAGCAGAAATCCTGTACTTCATGACAATCTGACCAGGAGTATTTGGACAGGAAACCACTCCAACCACACACACACACACAGCTCTTAACTACTTTTTGTGGTTTCTTAACCTTGGAAGGCATTAATGTTGAAGTCAAAGTATGAATCTGCCCATTTTTCTCTCTTCCCATCATCTGTGTTAACCAACTTCTCCTCCACTGCTCTATTTGCTTAAGCTGGAACTATCTCAAGATTTTTGGCCTCACATAGCTTTTCATGTTTTTCTTTTCCTGGCAAAGTTAAGGGTTTTATGGTGTAATGTGAGCAAAGCTCTTCCCTCCGTATGCCTTTTGTTCAACTTGTCTGATCAATCTCAATTGGAAGGTTTACTTTTGTAATCTTCCTTTGGGTCTGTGAAACATTTTTCCCCAGTTGTTTAACATATATCTGGGTTATTGTTGATCATGGAAGATGATAAAGTGGCATGTAATTGAATTTATTTTCACTTTGTATGAAAATTCTCATTTACTTTAGGCTCCACAAGGATTGAAGGGACTATATCTGCTAGCTTATCGTCAGTGCTAATCATATGTGCTGCTTATTTCTTTGACCAGTTTAGTTGGCTGCCTTGTGTGTAGACCTTTGTATTTTCTACATGCATCTTCTAGATAAACCATAGGCCAGAATTACAATTTTTACATCCTGAATGTTTGGTATTCTGACTTGCTCATTCAAACCTAGCGACTCATAAAGTGAGAAATGTCTAACCAATTGAACCATGTTTAAGTTGACATTTCTTATGCTCTAAGACATATCGAAGGGTTTGCAGTTTCGGAATGACCAGAATGTCAAATGCAGAGTTAATCTACCATAATTTGAACTCATATTCATATAGTTGATGCTTAAAAAACAAAGGGCAATGCTATGCCATGGGGTAGATTTTTCCACTGTAGTGTTATTTTGAATGGTCTATTCTTGTGTTTTGTTTCTCTTTCTGATAACTTTGAATTGCACTGTAGGTAAAGCATGCATCTGTCCCAAGCTGTTCTTTGATTTATGAAAAGAGCATATGAAATATAATTTTTCTTTGAAAAAAAAAGTCTACCTTTCTTAAAGAGATAAAAGTCTCTTTATTTTGTTTCGCATGTGGCTGATCATGTGCCTTCAGGAAGATGAGCAGGTTTATTCAAATCAGGTGAAAAAATCCAGACCAGAATTCTTAAAGGGGCAACAAGAAAAATGGCTAAAAAAAAATAGGTGGCTTGAAAAATGGCTACAAAAGTTTATAAATTAAATAGATGGCTAAACGTTTTACTGATTAATAAAATTCTATTTGTAAAAGACACAAATGCCCCCCAACAAACTGCCTAACGTGTTCCTAACGTTAAAAATTAAAATCAGATTTTATGAGAGATAAAATACACCCCTAAAAATAAGTTGGAGAAATTTTAGGAAGCTTGAAATTCAAAAATTAAAGAAACAAAAACTAGTTTCAAAATCTAGAAAAAGTTGTATCATATTGTTACTACTGAAAAAAATTGTTTCCCGGAAAAAGGAGTCGATACCTTTATTTTGGAAGGAATACAATGCTCAACCCCCAGTAGAGAGAAACACCTTCGGACTACGTTAATTGGAAAACACAGTCCTCTCAATAAGAGGATATACTACCTGCAAATAAGAAAACCTTAGAAAACAACTTAGTAAATGTTGTACAAAATTGGCCATGAAACAACTAACAAAAAAAGGACCTTAAAGGCTGCCATTATGACCTGTCAAATCACCGCCCACCCTCCCACCAGAACGCCACCATGCATTGCACCACCCCCCGTCGGTCCATCTTCATCTCCCTCCCCTCGAAAATCTTGAAAGACTTAATCCTCCATTTCCCACCATTTTTCACCCCCAACACAGAGTGTATACCAATCCCTACCTCTCGTATCGCGCCGACGACCCACATCCGCCGTGCCGGCGACCTTCTTCCGCCACGCCGTCGAGACTCCTGCTCGCCCCACATCCTCCATCGATTCTCCTTCTGCGCGAGGACTGTACAATTTCTCAGAAATTCAAACTAAGGTAACGGCTTCATTCTCATTCCCTTATATTAGCAACAAACTGATACATTCCCCAAGATTTTAGGGATTTTGTTTCTTCCAAGCAATCCGAGAATATTACGCTCTATTGTAAGCAGAGACCAAAAAAGACTAAACCCGTGGAGGTAAGACTATGTATTTACTCTTTAGGTTGTGTAAAACATGCTGTAATTACTCGTGTAATTGTGTTAAAAAACAGGAAGAAGTTGACGCAAGCGCCGATATGGGGGAAGACCATTCTATTGAAGATGATTACTCCTCAAGCGATAGCGGAGACGAAGGAGTTAGCAAGAAAAAGAAAACGGTAGACAAAAAGGTAAAAAAGATCACCCACATCATCTCCCTTGTGAATTAAAAATTAGAGAATTAAACTCCCTAATTAACATCTAGGATGCGAAGAGCCCAAAGGGAAGGACAAACGAACAAAAAGGGATGAAAGTGAGGAGGTCGAATCCACCAGAGCGGTATGTACTAATAAATACTATTCCATCATTGTTGCAAACTCCTCTGGAAAGTATGTTGTGGTGTGGTCATATGAAAGTGTGTGAGAGGAGTTATATACCCCCCTGCACCTTACAATCTATGTATTGGCAAGCCTGTGTACATTGTCTGCCTGTGAACGTGTATGTATTAGTATATACATCCATGATCTCATACATTTATATACTGATATGTGCAACTACTATCTCGTACATCTATATACTGATATGCTCGTACGTACGTGTGTTTGAACAGTTATATACCCTCCATTGTCTGTTTGTGAACGTGTATGTATTAGTATATACATATATGATATCGTACGTCTGTTGTCTGTGTAGATTGAACTGTTACATACAACTATGGAATTGTTTGATGTTTTTTTTTGGGGTAATCCATCTGTTAACTGCTTCATGCCGCTGAAAAAGATAATTTTTTACCGTTAGAAAGCCTAAGCCTGAAAAATAGGTAAATCAGGATCAAAACAAACCGCCAACCGATCCCATGTAAGTAGGGATCCATCCACCACGCAAAAAGGGGACGTTTGCAACAAAAAAAGACTGTTAACGGCGTTTGTATATAGTCGTATATACCAGGGGTAAAAACGTCCAAAAAAAGCCAGGAAACGGTTCCTAAAATTTCGGTAGCCACGCCTACAAAATCCGGACTTCCATAGCCAAAAATCAATAATGCTTTTTTTTTTTGTAGTCATTTAGCACAATTTCCCATTCTTAAATTTATTCAAATCCAATCAAACTAACTAATTTTTTGTTTTGTATTTTAGAAAATCGAACTATTCAATTAAGGACCGGTTTGATAATGTTCTTTATCTTTTTCTCGTTTCTCGTTTCTCCTATCTCATTTCTTATTTCTTGTTTTTTGTTTCCTCTCTTCTAATAAAAAAAAAAATAGAATTGTGTTCGGTAATTATTTTTTGTTTTTATTATTTCTTTTTTTAATTGAAAGAAGAAACATAAATATTCCCTAAAATTGTGAATAAAAAATGTAAAAATAAAATTGAATATTAGTTTTTAATATTAAATATCTAAAATTCTTATGTTATATTTATTTCCAGTTATTTATTACGTATTTTATAAGTCACGAATTACAAAATTAGGTTCTTATTTATGTTTTATGAAAAAATTGAAAACATAAAAGAGAAATCTGAATTTTTTGCCTCCAAAATCTCTACACAATTTTGAAAGCGTTCCTGAAAAATGAAAAACAAGAAACAAGAACAATTACAAAACACTTACATTCCTCGAAAATTGGAAACAAAAAAACAGGAATGTTACTATACGACCCCTAATTGACTAACCAAAAATGTTACCAAGGAACCTCTAAACTCCCAATTTGGTAAATAAATTTAAAAAAAAAAAAAAAAACTTAGGTTTGCACAACTAATAAAGCCACATTTTATGGGACATCAATCACTTGTCCAAGCTTTGGTGGGCCAACTATTAGCTCAAATTGTTAGTTGTCTTTCAAATGGAGAGATTCCACAACTCAGGAAACAGAGTGTAAAGGCCGTCCAACACCATAATTTAAATTAAACTAAAGTACTCTCTTTTCCTACCAATTTTGGTTCCTTCATTGTTGCCTTAGCTAGCCTAAGACAAATGTGGGTTTTTTTTTTTTTTTTTTTACACATTGTAGACACCGTATTTGGTCCGGCTTGATTTTAAGTAATAATGTTTGAAGTTTTCCAATATTTGGTGGTCAATTTGTTTTTATGATATGCCAACAAGAGCATAGCTCAACTGGCATGAAGTCGTATTAATAATCACGAGGTCTGTGTTTCAAATCCCCCTCCCCACATATTATCTTTTTTTTTTTTTTTTTTTTTTTTTTTTTTTTTTTTTTTTTTTTTTTTTTGGTCTTCCCCATTCCTATTCAATGGGAAGTTTTCATGAAAAAACTCCCCCATTACCTATTCTAAAGCTTTTTCCATGGTTGGTATTTTTCTTATTTTTTTTTTATTTTTTATTTTTCCCACCATTTTCTCATCCATCTCCCCCCTAAATTAGTAACCCTTCAAGTATAAAAAGGGGGGAGATGGAGGATGAAAAGACAAGAAGAATGAGAGGAAGTTTAGAGTAAAAGTGAGCTTGAGAGAGTTTAGGCATTTTAGAGAGTTTAGACATTTGAACAAGAGTTTAGCTTAGAGAGTGATAGAAAAGGAGAGAAAAAAAGAGAAGAAGTTTAGAGTAAAAGTGAGCTTGAGAGAGTTTAGGCATTTGAGCAAGAGTTTAGCTCAGAGAGTGATAGAAAAAGAGAGAAAAGAAAGTGGAAGAGGAAAAGAGGAAAAAAGAGGGGAAGGAAGGAGTATACGGGGAGAGAAAACATTGGGTAAGAAAGAAGGAAAAAAGAAGAAAGAGAGAAGTAAAAAAGGTGGGGTTTTGTTTTTCTATTTCCTTTTTTTTTTTTGTGTTTTTTCTTTTGTTTTGTTATTATTGTTATTATTATTATTATGATTATTATTATCATCATTATCATTATCATTTTTAATTTCTCTCTCATTTTAGTTCACTTTTGCACTTTGCCAACTTCATTTTTTTTAAACTTTCTAATTCATTTGTTTTTTCCTTTCATTCTCCAAATTGCTTTAATCTAATCTTTAATTCTGCTTGGTCAATTTCAATTATTGTTATTGTTTTGATTTTCTTTTGAAAGGGATTATGGGAACTGAGTAATGTGTCTTCGTGGAGTTCAACTCCCGTGTAGGCGTATGAAAATTCTCATTTTCCCTAAAAAGAATTCACTCTTTGAATGATTTTCTTCTTTTACATCTATTTGTTTTTTTTTTTTTTTTATTTTTTTTATTTTTAATAAACACAATCATGTATCACCCATATTTCCTTTAATTAAAAGAGAAATTAGGCATGATTTATATTAAATTGGATATCCAACTCATAATGTTTAATCCTTACTTTATTTCTAAAGTTAAGGTAAAAACAAATGAGACATCTTGTGTTTATTATTGCATTTTGGGTTTATATTTTTACATTTATCATTCTTTTTAAGAAAAATAAAAATAAAGGACTGTTTTTATTCATTTAATTGGACAATTTAAGATACTGTGGTAATCGTTTTCTTAAACGGGTGTTGTAGGGTGCTAATACCTTCCCTACACTCAAACGACTCCCGAACCTAATTTCTGGTTTTCTAAGACTGGTTTTTTTTTTTATTTTAAAGGTGACCAATCACACCTTCAATGATTGGTGGCGACTCCAACTTTCTTCTTAAAAACCCAAGAAAGGATGTCGGCCGCTCCGCGTCGCGATGACGTTGCGACAGCTTGGCGACTCCACTGGGGACTTTTGAGGGTCAAGCCATGAATATTTTTATTGTCCTTTGAATTGAATTTTTCTTTAGGTCCTTTTGTTATTGTTTTGTTATTTATTTATTTTGTTTTCCTTACTTTATAATATGATTTGTCTTGCATATTGTTATTCACTTGTCTATTACTATCTTGTTATGTTGTAATTGTACTTTATCTTAGTTATGTCATTCATTTGCATGCCATCTTGTTATTATCATTTTTTTTATGTTGTAATTGTACTTTATCTTAGTTATGTCATTCATTTGTATGTCATCTTATTAATCATGCATTTCACACACTTTCACTAGCCTCCTACCCGGGCTCTACCTTAGGACTAGACTCGGAGACTGAGTAGTGTGACCTTCGTGGAATTTCGATTCCCGTGCAGGCGCATGAAATTCTCCACTCAAGCCTACTACATCGTTAAATCGGTGGGTAAGCTTGGGGACCTTTTCTAGGATGCCTTAGAGTTAAACTCCACTCATATAGTTCTAGGATTTGACTTATTACATGCATTATTGTCAAAGTTTATTTATTTATTTATTTATTTTTCTTCTTTCCCTTGTATCTCATATTTTCAATTTTCACTCATTGAAAATATCCTTTAAAATCTCTTTTAATGTAGTTAAGAAAATTGTGCAAATTAAATTAACAGAATTTTCGATTATTTACATTGGCAGAAACTAAAGTATGAGTAAAATAAAATCACCCCCTCCAATACAAGAAATGGGTATAGAAGATCAAGCAACAGTGCGTCAATGGTCAGAAAATGTACAACAAATCCACGGAGATTCTTTAGTAGAAAATGTTGTTTCTCAATTTAAGGATGTCAGTTTTCCAGAAAGTCAATTAGAAACAGTAAAACGGGCTTGGGAAAGTTTAACTGTAGATAGAAAGGCTAAATTTACAAGCAAATATGGCCATCTAGCTCAGCTCATGTATGTACAAGTCAATTATTCAGTATTAAAAGCTTTGGTTCGACATTGGGATCCAGCCTACAGATGTTTCACATTTGGCTCAATCGACATGACTCCTACAATAGAGGAATATCAGTCCCTTCTGCATATGCCAGCACGAACAGAGGTTGAAGCTTATTCTTACGATCAAGAGCTTACAATGAAAAGAGCATTATCTACTCTTTTGGGCAAGATTCGTACAAGCGACATTGAGAAACAAGTAAAGACAAAAGGAGAGAACACATGCCTACCCCTGGACTACATCCTTACTCTTCAACAAAAATTTGCAAATGAAGACAAGGAGTTAACTTTACTGGCATTGTGTATCTTTAATGTTGTTTTGTTTCCTAAAGTATGTGGATATGTTGAGGAACGCGTGGTCAAGTTGTTTGCTAAGATAGAAATAGGAGTTGATCCCATTATTCCTGTATTGGCAGAAACTTTTCGTTCATTGAATTATTGCAGAACAAAAGGAACAGGAAGATTTATAGGGTGTGCACCATTATTGTACATTTGGGTCCTTAGTCATGTGAAGTGTCCACCAGAATTCAAATGCCCAGAGATCAAATTTTCAAGTTCCTGGAATAAGCTGCAAAATCCCATTTCAGAGTTCGTGCAATCAGGTTGGAGTTCATCCTCCCCTGAAAGGAGCGCTTGGGAAGCCTTTTTCTCCGAACTAAAGGTAGAAGATGTAATGTGGAGAGCCCCTTGGATGTCAACTAGGCCAATGATCTATAAATGTGGTAAATTTCAAAGTTTACCTCTTTTGGGTCCTTGGGGATGTATATCCTATGCTCCTTTATTGGTAGTACGTCAAATTTGGGTCCGACAATTCATCCCTGCTACGCATGAGTTGAAGGATTTCGAATTTGCTTATGATAAAGGCTTCTGTAAAGACAGAATTCAGAAAATTGTGAAAGCATGGAAAATGATCACTAAAATCCAGAGTGGTCAGTTTCATGATGATACCACGGAGGCGTACAAGACATGGCATGCGAACAGAGCTAAAACCGTGCTTGTGTCACCAAAAATGAAAACCAAGATAAAACTTAATGCAAAGGTGATACCAGATCAACAGACAGAACAAGCAGCACGCGAAAAAGAATGTGATGAGTTGAGAAAAGCAAATTCATCATTGGTTCAAGAAAATGAAAGGCTGCAATTAGAGATAAAGCAAGGTTTGTTGCGCAATGTTGAACTAGAAAAAGAGTTGAACCGATTAAAGGGTAGTGTTAGCAAACAAGAACAGTTAGAAAAAGAAATTTCAGCGTTAGACACAGAGGCTCGCGACCTGAACAGAAGAATGCATCGATTAAGAAGAGATAATGAAGTCTCCCAAGCAACTCTCAAGTCAAGGAATGACCAAGTTTTGAAGCAACATTCTGAGATTGCATCACTCCATGAGTTGATGAAAGAGCTCGAAGATTGCATTAGTTTGAGGAACCAAACGGTTATTGAGGTAGAAGAAAAGAATGGAACGCTATGTCGAACAATTGACGACCTGCAATTAACGCTCAAGATTAGAGAGGGTCAACTAGGGGAGCTCATCAACGACAACAAGGGTCTAAGAGAGTCCGTTCAGTCACTTAATGTTCACCTCGGTAAGTATCAGGATGCCACTGACATATTAATAAAAGACTATACCTATCTAAAGGAGCAGTACGACAGAGCGATGATTTTGGGTTTATGAGGCAGAACCACTCGACACTACGAAGTAAAGCGGAGCATATGCTTACTCAGATTAGGAGAGTCACTCGAAGGGCAGATGAACTAGCAGAAGATGCACGTACTCTCTCTAAAGTCATAGCACCTACACAGCCGAATAGCAAGAATGTGCTCAAGTTTCTGGGAAAACTTCGTATAAGTTTAGAGTATTGGGGGCAATTTTATTAACTTTTTACTTTAGTTTATGTTTTATTTAGATAGTTGAAATATCTTGTAATTCAATTTTGCACAAATTTTGTTACTACATTGTTTTATCATTTTCCAATTTAATATCAAGGCCATTTTCATTTTTCTTTTCCTCTTCAATTGTTTAAATGTTTCGTTTTGTCTTTCTCTTTCTTACACTAAAATCTCTTTTCATTAAAAATATAAACAGAATCATAAGATAGCTCGGTCACCTCGAATCCACCGCACCTACGTCACAAGATACAGGACAAGGATCATGGAAGAGCAGAGTACTGAGATGGAGAAAACAAGGAAAGATATTGAGGAGTTACGAGAAAAAATGGATGCAATTCTTGTCGCCCTGGAAAGAGGCAAAATAATACCTGATATTGCTCAGTCCAGCAATACAATGAATGACCCTCCAATCCGGCAATCAACAGGGGGTACTACTCCAAAATATCATCCATTGTACAATATTCCAGTAGAGCAGCACCCATTTCCATTTTTCAAGAATGAGCAAGTGCCTATACACAATCAACCTGGATTTTCACTACCCACAGAGGTACCTCCCAAGGTGACCATTACAGTTCCCAATTTAGATGATCCTGAAATTAGGAAAGAGCTAACGGGAGGTGAGAAAGTCTCTTCTAGTGAAAAGCTTGAAGTCTTGGAGGAAAGGTTAAGGGCAGTAGAAGGAACAGACATCTTCGGAAATATAGATGCGACCAAGCTATGCTTGGTACCAGATGTAATCCTCCCTCCAAAATTCAAGGTGCCTGAGTTTGAAAAGTATGATGGAGCATCCTGTCCTAAAAACCATCTCATCATGTATTGTAGGAAGATGGCAGCATACGTCCAAAATGACAAGCTGTTAATTCACTGCTTCCAAGACAGTCTTACTGGTCCAGCATCTCGATGGTATATGCAGTTAGACAGCACTCATATATGTTCATGGAAGAATCTAGCCGATTCATTTTTAAAGCAATATAAGCACAACATAGATATGGCTCCTGACCGCCTAGACCTCCAGAGGATGGAAAAGAAGAGCACAGAAAGCTTTAAAGAGTATGCCCAAAGGTGGAGGGATACTGCTGCTCAGGTGCAACCACCTTTAGTCGATAAGGAGCTATCGACCATGTTTATTAATACTCTCAAATCTCCTTTCTATGATAAGATGATTGGGAGTGCCTCTACCAATTTCTCTGACATAATGACAATTGGAGAGAGAATCGAGTACGGAATTAAGCATGGAAAGATAACTGATATGGCTGGATCATCGACAGTGAAAAAGGCGGTTCCATCGAAGAAAAAAGAGGGGGAAGTTCAGATGATTGGTTTTAATTCAAGACAACCATACCCTAATGCCGGAGTGCCACAATATCACTATCCACCTCCATATGTTTACCCTCAACCCTATATCAATAATACGTCAGCCCAATACTCATCCCCTTACGTCCAAAATCCTCGTCCTACTCAAGGCTACCAGCCTCGGAATCAACAGAACACTCCTTATGTCCAAGGACACCAAAACAATAAAGGCGTCCGAAGACAGACTCATTTTGATCTGATTCCGATGACATATACCGAACTTCTACCCCAACTCTTTCAGAATAATCAGCTGGCACCCGTGCCAATGGACCCAGTAAAGCCACCTTACCCAAAGTGGTATGACCCAAATTCCCGTTGCGACTACCATGCAGGAGCAATTGGACATTCCACTGAAAACTGTACTGCACTCAAGCATAGGGTGCAAGCATTGATAAAGGCAGGATGGTTGAACTTTAAGAAAGAAAATGGTCCAGATGTCAACAACAATCCTCTGCCAAACCATCAGAATGCACAAGTAAATGCGATAGAGGTTTGTGGAACTGATTTGAAAAAGAATGCTAAGAGCGTAGTGACTCCCATGGGAGAACTATTCGAAATATTATTCAGTAATGGATACATTGGTGTAGAACGCCTCCAATTAGATTTGGGTGTCAGAGCATACGATGACAGTTTGATGTGTTCTTATCACACTGGGACAAAAGGGCATTCTATCGACCAATGTCCTCATTTTCGTCTGAAGGTCCAGGAGTTGTTAGATTCACATTTTTTAACAGTTTCTCAAAAGATGGTTCAGCTCCCTCAGTATGGGGAAGTTGATATTATAGAAGAATGCTCAAGGTTGTCTCTCAAGCCAAAACCGTTAACAATTTCTTATCGCGAGAAGCCCAGTACCCCAAATTCCAAGCCAAGACCGATTACCATCCAGATTCCGACTCCCTTTGAATATAAAAGTTCAAAAGCAGTACCTTGGAACTACGAATATAAGGTAACTATTGGTTCTGAACCCCTTCCAATCCATAATATCATTGGGATAGGAGGTCTAACACGAAGCGGGAAGTGCTATACACCAGAAGACCTATTGAAACCCAAGGGTAAAGAAAAAGGAAAAGCCAAGATCACTGAAGATATCAAGGAAAAAATAGAAGAGCCCATTGCAGTGAAGAACCTAGATGTTAAACAGCCAGCATCTGAAGATGACATCCAAGAATTTTTGAAGTTGGTTAAGCAAAGTGATTATAAAGTGGTTGAACAGTTAGGTCGAACCCCTGCAAAGATTTCCATATTGGCTTTGTTATTGGCTTCAGATACGCATCGTAGGACTTTGTTGGACATATTGAATCAAACTTATGTTCCGCAAGATATTACGGTGGACAACTTGGATAACATCGTTGGAAACATAACTGCATCCAGTTCAGTAACTTTCACAGATGATGAGTTACCACCAGAAGGCACCGGGCACACTAAAGCCTTGCACATTACAGTTAAGTGCAAAAATTTTGCTGTGGCAAAAGTTCTAGTTGATAATGGTTCCTCCTTGAACATAATGCCTAAATCCACGTTGGAGAAATTGCCTGTTGATATATCTCATGTAAGACCCAGCACTATGATCGTACGAGCTTTTGATGGGGCACGTAGTGAAGTTGTTGGAGACATAGAAGTGCCCATTCAGATCGGTCCATGCACCTTCGATATAACCTTTCAGGTTATGAACATTAATTCGGCCTACAGCTTCTTGTTAGGGCGTCCCTGGATTCACTCAGCTGGAGTGGTCCCATCATCATTACACCAAAAACTTAAATTTGTGGTCGACCGCAAACTAGTGATCATATCTGGACAAGAGGATATCTTAGTGTCAAGACCCTCCTCAATGCCCTACATAGAGGCAGCAGAAGAGGTTTTTGAGTCATCATTTCAAGCTTTTGAGATTGCAAATGCCACAACTTTATACGGAGAGATAGGGAAGATGGAGCTGCAACTTTCAAAACTCTCCTTAACAGGAAGCAACCAAAGCCTCGAAAATTTGCTGAATATGTCGAAAAATATGAAGAGGTTTGGTTTGGGATATAAACCAAGCAAAAAAGATATGATTAAAGCACACAGGCAGGAAAGAGAAAAACGACTGGCTAGATTGGAGAGTCGTGAGCCGAAGTATCAAATGAATACCATTCCTCATCTTCATGATACCTTCATCTTTGCTGGAATAATTCATCCAGAATCTCAAGACCCTGCAATCATGGCTATAATCGAACAGAAGAAAGAAGCTGGTCCCTTGGTTTATCTGTGCCCAGAAGACTTTGAACTCAATAATTGGACTGTAATGGAGCTACCATCATTTGTTAATGAGATATCAAAGTAATTTTTAAACTTTTTGTTTGTTTTTTGTTTTGATGATTTATGTGTTCTATGTCAATATTTCATTTTGTTAATGAAGAAGCATTTTTTCTTTCTTTCCTATCATCCAATGAATCTCTCTTGTCTCTACTTCTTTTAGCATTGATTTCATTTATTTCATTCCTTCCTTTTATCTTCTTTCATCACACTGAATAATCCCTCTCTTAAACAGCGAAATTGGGATTGAAAGCGTTAATGATCTTAAATACGAACTTGATTCTCCTACATACGATGTTGAGTCCGATGAGAGAACAAGTGGTAATGAGGAAGATCTAGAACTTACTCCTGAATTGTTGAGAATGATTGAAGAAGAAGAGAGGATATTGGGACCACATGAAGAGTTGATAGAGACGATTAACTTGGGATCTCAAGTAGAGATTAAGGAAGTTAAAATCGGGACCAACATATCTGCTGAAAGCCGTCAAGGGTTAATAACATTGCTTCATGAATACATTGATGTTTTTGCCTGGTCTTATCAAGATATGCCTGGTTTAGACACAAGTATTGTGGTGCATCATTTGCCACTTAAGCCTGAATGCAGGCCAGTGAGACAGAAGTTACGCAAGATGAAGCCGGACATGTTAATCAAAATAAAAGAGGAAGTCATGAAACAGATTGATGCAGGATTCTTAACAGTTGCTAATTATCCAGAATGGGTAGCTAACATTGTGCCAGTACCTAAAAAGAATGGACAGGTCCGAATGTGTGTTGATTATAGAGATTTGAATCGAGCAAGCCCAAAGGATAACTTTCCACTTCCTCATATTGATGTACTGGTAGATAACACAGCTGGATTCTCAACTTTTTCCTTTATGGATGGATTCTCAGGTTACAATCAAATCAAAATGGCACCTGAAGATCAAGAGAAAACTACATTCATCACATTATGGGGAACCTTTTGTTATAAGGTCATGCCGTTCGGATTGAAAAATGCTGGGGCAACCTACCAACGGGCCATGGTTACTCTCTTCCATGACCTAATGCATAAGGAGATCGAAGTGTATGTTGATGACATGATTGCTAAGTCAAAACCAGGGGAAGAGCATGAAACCATTCTCCGAAAGTTATTCGAGCGATTGAGGAAATTCAAGTTGAAATTGAATCCGAGTAAATGCACATTTGGGGTCACTTCTGGCAAGTTGTTGGGTTTCGTCGTAAGCCAAGAGGGAATTAGAGTTGACCCAGACAAAGTCAAAGCCATTCTAGAAATGCAACCACCACGTACTCAAAAAGAAGTCCGAGGTTTCTTGGGAAGATTGAATTATATTGCAAGATTCATATCACATCTTACAGCAACATGTGAACCAATCTTCAAGCTACTTCGTAAGAACAATACAGGCATATGGAATGACGACTGTCAAAAAGCATTTGAAAAGATCAAGCAATACCTACAAAACCCTCCTGTTCTTGTACCTCCAACTCCAAATCGTCCACTTATCCTATATCTTACAGTGATAGAAAATTCAATGGGGTGTGTACTGGGACAACATGACAGTTCAGGCAGAAAAGAGCAAGCCATATATTATTTAAGCAAAAAGTTCACTGATTGTGAAACCAGATATTCTCTTTTAGAAAGAACTTGTTGTGCTCTAGCTTGGGCCGCTCGCCGTTTGAGACCATATATGTTGTACTACACAACATGGCTTATCTCAAAGATGGATCCTATCAAATACATCTTTGAAAAGCCGTCTTTGTCTGGTAGAATTGCTAGATGGCAGGTTCTTTTATCCGAGTATGATATTGTCTATGTTACTCGAAAGTCAATAAAAGGAAGTGCACTAGCCGATCATTTGGCCGAGCAACCTATAGACGATTATGAACCAATGAAATTTGATTTCCCTGATGAATTTGTCTCCACTATAATGGTGGAAAAAGAAATATCAGACTTGGAAACATGGACCATGTTGTTTGATGGGGCCTCCAATGAGTTAGGTCATGGGATAGGTGTTGTATTAATATCGCCTGAAGGAAAGTTGTTCCCTCTCACCGCCAAACTAAGTTTTGATTGTACTCATAATATGGCTGAATATGAAGCTTGTTCCATGGGTATCCAAACTGCATTGGATATGAAGATAAAGAAACTTCGAGTCTTGGGAGATTCTATGTTGGTGATTCACCAATTGAGAGGAGAATGGGAAACAAGAGACACTAAGCTACTGCCTTATAAAAAGCTTATATTAGATTTGTCTCATAAATTTGAAGAAATCACTTTTGACTATTTACCAAGGGAGAGCAATCAGATAGCAGACGCCTTGGCTACGCTTGCAGTCATGTTCAACATAGACCCCAATCATGAGGTACAACCTATTAAGATGGGAAGGGTAGATGTTTCAGCCTCCTGCATGAATATAGAAGAAGAGTTTGGTGACAAGCCGTGGTTTCAAGACATCAAACATTATTTGAAATGCGGAACCTATCCTCTGAATGCCTCAGAAAATGACAAGCGCACACTTAGAAAGTTAGCAATGAAGTTCTTCCTAAATGGAGAAATACTTTACAAAAGAAATCATGATATGGTTCTTCTAAGGTGTGTAGATACAAATGAAGTCAACACGATTATGAAAGAAATTCATGAGGGAATTTGCGGCACCCATGCAAATGGACACATGATGGCCAGACAGGCATTAAGGGCTGGCTATTACTGGTTAACCATGGAAGCTGACTGTATCAAATATGCCCGAAAATGCCACAAATGTCAGATTTACGCAGATAAAGCTCATGCTCCAGCATCTCAGTTGCACGTTATGACGACACCATGGCCATTTTCCATGTGGGGAATGGACGTTATAGGCCCTATTGACCCAAAAGCCTCAAACGGACATCGATTCATCTTGGTGGCAATAGATTATTTTACCAAATGGGTTGAAGCAATGTCCTATCGAGAGGTGACGAAAGGAGTTGTGATCAAATTCATCAAGAAGGAGATTATATGTCGTTATGGTCTTCCTGAGACCATAGTATCTGATAATGCACGAAATCTGAACAATAAATTGATGACTGAGTTATGTGAGCAATTCAAGATCAAGCATGCCAACTCAACTCCGTATAGACCAAAGATGAATGGAGCAGTGGAAGCTGCTAATAAAAACATAAAAAGGATTGTGCAAAAAATGACGGTGACATATAAAGATTGGCATGAAATGCTTCCTTTTGCATTACATGGATATCGCACATCGGTTCGCACTTCAACTGGGGCAACACCATTTTCATTAGTTTATGGTATGGAAGCTGTTCTTCCCATTGAAGTGGAAATTCCATCATTAAGAGTCCTCATGGAGACTAATTTAGAAGAGGCTGAGTGGGTCCAAAACCGCTATGAGCAGCTCAACTTTGTTGAAGAAAAGAGATTGGCAACATTGTGCAGAGGTCAACTTTACCAAAGACGAATGATGAAAGCCTATGATAAGAAAGTGCGTCCCAGAGTATTCAGAGAAGGGGATTTAGTCTTAAAACGAATTCTTCCTTTTCTAAAAGATCACCGAGGCAAGTGGACCCCAAACTATGAAGGACCATTCGTGGTGAAGAAAGCTTTCTCTGGAGGAGCTTTAGTCTTGACTAACATGGATGGTAATGAGCTGCCAAGTCCAGTTAATTCAGATCAAGTTCGAAGATATTACGCATAGGCTACTTGTGTATCAAAGGATTCGGCAAAGTTGCGGGAATTCAACAAGTGTCTAGGAGAATTACGCTTCAATTTCTATATCATGTTTAAGAGGTTACTTTTGTCTCAAGTTCTAGAACCTTAACATTGACACATATGTCTATTGAATTTTAGTCATAAATCAAAGCTCCCTTCTCGAAGCATGGCATATCTTGTCCATTTTTCTCCCCCACTCTTCATAATATTTCTTCAACTATGAATGTTTGGCATGTTTACCTTTATTATCATTACAATTGAATAAACAAAAAGTTACATAAACGCGATATTTCAAATCAGTGGTGGTAACTTAAACGATTCGATGTGAAATACATATGTCCAAACAAAGAATCCAAAGGCAATATTTTTCCAAGAGCACCGTGATGATGAAGGTTGATGGAATGTCATCATGGAGGATAAAACCGTCATTTCAACATGACAAAGTCTTGAACTGGGGCAAAACGATTATTTTTGTCTTCTCAAACTGGGGCAAAACCATTATTATCACAGGAGCAAAGTCGTTCTGGATACATTTTTGGTCATCAAACAAAGAGAAAGTTGTTTAGTGAGTTCATGATCCAATTAAGGTCTATTACCAAGGGTGATGTGAATGGGGTGCCCGAGCTATCAAATATTTTTTAAAAGAAATTTGTATCATAGTTTTCGAATAGTGCTAAATCCGCATCTCATGCATTCAAGCATTCAAGTTTAGCGTGCATTGCAAAGAAAATTTATTTTCGGTTAAATCGAACCCGACTATTCAGTCGAGGCCGAAGCCTGTGTCAATCCAGGTCCATTTCCAGTTTTTATTTTCGGTTAAATCGAATCCGACTATTCAGCCGAGGTCGAAGCCTGTGTCAATCCAGGTCTATTTCCAGTTTTTATTTTCGGTTAAATCGAAACCCGACTATTCAGTCGAGGTCAAAGCCTGTGTCAATCCAGGTCCGTTTTCAATTTTTCTCTCGGTTAAATCGAACCCGACTATTCAGTCGAGGTCGAAGCCTGTGTCAATCCAGGTCCATTTCCAGTTTTTATTTTCGGTTAAATCGAATCCGACTATTCAGCCGAGGTCGAAGCCTGTGTCAATCCAGGTCTATTTCCAGTTTTTTCTTTCGGTTAAATCGAAACCCGACTATTCAGTCGAGGTCAAGGCCTGTGTCAATCCAGGTCCGTTTTCAATTTTTCTCTCGGTTAAATCGAACCCGACTATTTCAGTCGAGGTCGAAGCCTGTGTCAATCCAGGTCCGTTTTAAGTTTTTCTCTCGATTTAATCGAACCCGACTATTCAGTCGAGGTCGAAGCCTATGTCAATCCAGGTCCGTTTTCAATTTTTCTCTCGGTTAAATCGAACCCGACTATTCAGTCGAGGTCGAAGCCTGTGTCAATCCAGGTCCGTTTTAAGTTTTTCTCTCGGTTAAATCGAACCCGACTATTCAGTCGAGGTCGAAGCCTATGTCAATCCAGGTCCGTTTTCAATTTTTCTCTCGGTTAAATCGAACCCGACTATTCAGTCGAGGTCGAAGCCTGTGTCAATCCAGGTCCGTTTTAAGTTTTTCTCTCGGTTAAATCGAACTCGACTATTCAGTCGAGGTCGAAGCCTGTGTCAATCCATGTTCGTTTTCAGTTTTTCTCACGGTTAAACCAAACCTGACTATTGAATTGTGGTTGAGACGTGATTAAGTCAAGCGCATTTTCCTTTCTAAATTCAAATTTTTACCGAACAAATCTTCGCCTCCCCAGTACTTAGTCTCTTTCCTTTGTCTACCCTTTCAATCCTTCAAGGATACACAAAGGGGGGCAAACTGTAGACACCGTATTTGGTCCGGCTTGATTTTAAGTAATAATGTTTGAAGTTTTCCAATATTTGGTGGTCAATTTGTTTTTATGATATGCCAACAAGAGCATAGCTCAACTGGCATGAAGTCGTATTAATAATCACGAGGTCTGTGTTTCAAATCCCCCTCCCCACATATTATCTTTTTTTTTTTTTTTTTTTTTTTTTTTTTTTTTTTTTTTTTTGGTCTTCCCCATTCCTATTCAATGGGAAGTTTTCATGAAAAAACTCCCCCATTACCTATTCTAAAGCTTTTTCCATGGTTGGTATTTTTCTTATTTTTTTTTTATTTTTTATTTTTCCCACCATTTTCTCATCCATCTCCCCCCTAAATTAGTAACCCTTCAAGTATAAAAAGGGGGGAGATGGAGGATGAAAAGACAAGAAGAATGAGAGGAAGTTTAGAGTAAAAGTGAGCTTGAGAGAGTTTAGGCATTTTAGAGAGTTTAGACATTTGAACAAGAGTTTAGCTTAGAGAGTGATAGAAAAGGAGAGAAAAAAAGAGAAGAAGTTTAGAGTAAAAGTGAGCTTGAGAGAGTTTAGGCATTTGAGCAAGAGTTTAGCTCAGAGAGTGATAGAAAAAGAGAGAAAAGAAAGTGGAAGAGGAAAAGAGGAAAAAAGAGGGGAAGGAAGGAGTATACGGGGAGAGAAAACATTGGGTAAGAAAGAAGGAAAAAAGAAGAAAGAGAGAAGTAAAAAAGGTGGGGTTTTGTTTTTCTATTTCCTTTTTTTTTTTGTGTTTTTTCTTTTGTTTTGTTATTATTGTTATTATTATTATTATGATTATTATTATCATCATTATCATTATCATTTTTAATTTCTCTCTCATTTTAGTTCACTTTTGCACTTTGCCAACTTCATTTTTTTAAACTTTCTAATTCATTTGTTTTTTCCTTTCATTCTCCAAATTGCTTTAATCTAATCTTTAATTCTGCTTGGTCAATTTCAATTATTGTTATTGTTTTGATTTTCTTTTGAAAGGGATTATGGGAACTGAGTAATGTGTCTTCGTGGAGTTCAACTCCCGTGTAGGCGTATGAAAATTCTCATTTTCCCTAAAAAGAATTCACTCTTTGAATGATTTTCTTCTTTTACATCTATTTGTTTTTTTTTTTTTTTGTTTTTTTTTTTTAATAAACACAATCATGTATCACCCATATTTCCTTTAATTAAAAGAGAAATTAGGCATGATTTATATTAAATTGGATATCCAACTCATAATGTTTAATCCTTACTTTATTTCTAAAGTTAAGGTAAAAACAAATGAGACATCTTGTGTTTATTATTGCATTTTGGGTTTATATTTTTACATTTATCATTCTTTTTAAGAAAAATAAAAATAAAGGACTGTTTTTATTCATTTAATTGGACAATTTAAGATACTGTGGTAATCGTTTTCTTAAACGGGTGTTGTAGGGTGCTAATACCTTCCCTACACTCAAACGACTCCCGAACCTAATTTCTGGTTTTCTAAGACTGGTTTTTTTTTATTTTAAAGGTGACCAATCACACCTTCAATGATTGGTGGCGACTCCAACTTTCTTCTTAAAAACCCAAGAAAGGATGTCGGCCGCTCCGCGTCGCGATGACGTTGCGACACACATGATCTAAAAAATTTGTGCATAAATGATATATTTGATTCCGTTTCTCAAAATAAGTTTTTCTAACCTTTTGCTAGTAGCAATAATTTTTTTTTTCTCTTGCTCTCGGCCTTCCTCTTTTCCCTCGCTCTCGTTTCTCTTTTTTCTTCTCTCTCACTCTCTTTCTTCTCCATCGATAAACACAGTGGAGTTGTCGGTGTCGACAAGGTAGAGATCCTATCCTTCTACTACAAATCTAAAATATTTTCCAAATTAGTAAAAGGTTGTTTGGTAATGTTTTCTATTTCTTGAATCTAGTCTTTAGGAAACATAATATTTTGGATCTATTCTCTAATTTTTGTTTCTCATTTTTAAGAATTGTTTCTAAGATTGTATACAATTTTTTTTTTTTTTTTTAAAAATCTAGTTTTTTTGTTTATTGTACTTGTTTTCTGTTGTTCAAAAATATATCATTTTTTTAATGGTGTATCTAAACTGTTTAAAATTTTGAAATTCGTTAGTTATCTCCCTATTCATCAGGTTCATCCTCTTCACCCCCGCCCTTACCAACAAAGAATTAAATCGTTAGGCAAAGAACTTACCCATAAGATGTAATAGAAAGCATACAACTAGCTGATATTAGGCTTTTTGTAATGTGTGTGTATGATGTTATACATTCCATCTATCAACATTATCATCTCCCAAAATACACTTTTAGTCCCTGAGGTCTGGGTTAGGTTTCATTTTGGTCCCTTAGTTTTCAAACTCAACAATTTAGTCTCTGAGATTTGGATTTTGTTACATTATTGGTCCCTCCGTCAAATTTTCTGTTAAACTCTCACGGAATGTTGACGTGGGATCATTTTTTATTAAAAAAAAATGATTTTCTTAATTTTTAAAATAAAAGAATAATAAATTAATTTTTAAAAATAATTTTTTATTATTATTCCCTTTCTTCTTCCTCTCCATTACCCTTTCTTCTTCTTCTACATTATCTTTCTTCTTCTTCATCTCCCTTCTTCAACCCTAGAACTACCGGCGGCGACTAACTTTTTTTTTCCCTCTTCTTCTCTTCTTTTCTTCTTCTCCTTCTCCTCCCCTTTTTCTTCTTCCCTCTTCCTCCCTCCCCTTTCTTCTTTCACAGTTTTTCACAAAAAAAAAAAGAAGGGAAACCCTTCGAATCTGGCACGAACTCGCCGAAAACGGGGGGGAATCCCCTTCGATTCGGTCTGAAACAAAGGGGAAATCTCTTTCGTTTCAGATCTAGAATGAAACTGTAGGTTTCGTTTCAGACCATTCGAGCTTGAAAACGACGACTGGGCGAAGCTTGAAACGATGATGGGAGTTGACGAAACGGGCAGAACGACGTCTGGGCGTGATGGAGAAAGAGGTTGACTGGGCGGAACAGACAGAACGGCCGGCACGAGGGAGAAAGAGAGAGAGGTCGATGACGGACAGCGCGAGGGAGAGAGAGAGTTTGACGAAGGGTGACGCAAGGGAGAGAGAGGAAGGGAAAAAGAGAGATAGGAAGAGGGAGAAAAACGAAAAACGAAAAACTCCAACGATTGACGGTTGGAGGTGGTGGTTGCAATGAGTTTAGATTAGGGTTTGAGAGTGGTGGAGAAGATCATGGAAGAAGATGAAAGAAGAAAAAAAAAGAAAAAATAATAAAAAAAAAGTATTTAATATATTATTTTATTTTTAAAAATTAAAAAATAGATTTTTTAAATAAAAAATTACTGCCACGTTAGCAATCTATTAATGTTTAACGGAAAAATTGACTGAAGAACCAAAAGTGTATCGAAATCCAAACCTCAGAGGTAAAAATGTTGAGTTTGAAAACTCAAGGACCAAAATAAAACCTAACCAAAACCTCACAGACCAAAAGTGTATTAAGGACCCAACTTTCTAAAACAAAAACCCAAGGGCACAACTTTGTCAATTACCCCTTATTACATCGGGGTAACAACAAGAATAACCATTTTTTAAATCGTGTTTTGAAAAATAACAACCGTCCTTATTTCTTAGATAAATAGTCAAACTAATTTTGTGGATTAATAAATACGAATTATAAAGTTATACTAAAGGTAACCAAAAATCTAAAATTAGAGAGCAATTAAATCAAATCTATGATTCAAATCAAATAAAACAAATTTGTTTTCAAATCCCTCAAATAAAGGGTCGTTATCTACCAAAACAATTCGAAAATACAAAATAATTAAAAAAAATATCTACTTTTCATATGTGTCTTCAAACCTCATAAATAAAGGGTCATTATTTGAAAATAAAAAATCATTTTAAAAAATAACTAATTTTCACACCTAATGGTAAATAATGGAGTAAACGTGAGCTCCACTACAAATACCTGGTATTGCCAATAAGGGTCCCAAATCAAGAATATAAGATTGATTTAAAAGTTAACGGCAAAATCAAGACCTGCAAAGTGTCAAATTGAAATTAAAACCCATACATTGTAATTACTAATGTCAAAATATAATCCCCTATTTTTCTGATGCCAATTCTTCACACAAAGGTTTTTGGGATTAAAATTTAAAGAACTATTTACCCAAAATTCAACATCGTCCATAGGAACTTGAACATCCTCTAAACCATGTTGAGCATCTTGTAATAAAGCATTATATACATCTTGATTTTTATAAACATGTCCTTGAATCTTGACATGTTTCAATCACATCAAATGAATTGGCAAGTTGATGCAGAAATAGTTTCGAAGAACCTAATGAATTGGTATCTTTACCCCGCTTTAATCTCTCACACATCATAATAGCAATTCTGGGCTCTTCTATTTTAAAATTGAAATAGTAGTTTGGAAGTATGAATGAAGTCTGGTTTTTTTGGACAAAAATACATGTATATGTGTTTATATATGTGTGTACATGTGTCTGTATACACACACATACATCTACATATATACATATATATATATATGTATTCATCCATACATACATATAAAAATTGTAATTAAGAGAAATTTTGATTTTCTTGAAATACAAGTAATATAATTTATAAGAGGAATAATAAATTCTTTTTAAAAGATAATATTTTATTCAGTGCGTAATCTAGGTTGTTAAAAAGATAATATTTTATATTTTAATTTTGAATTAATTAAAATTATATTTGGAGGGATAGATTGTATAGATAAAATTTGGAGAGAGATTTTTTTAGATACATTTTTAGTGCATGATAATAGAGAATGCTTCTAATTCTGTTGGAGGGTAAATTTAACAATTTGGGTCAAAAAATTGGAACTTAAAAGATGAGAAAATGGCCATAATTCTTGCGTTTTTTATTTGTCTATTTTTCAAAATGAGCTCTTAAGGGAACAACCTATCTACTATCCCTAAATTTGGTAGGAGTGAATTCCGTCTTGCAGGACTATGTCCCCAGCTATCTACTCGGTTTTATCCCCAAAATGGTAGGCTTATTGAGTCGACGATGATGAGCCACTCTCACCCATATAAATCAAAGGATAATCTCGAATAAACAGGAGTTCATAGTTAGCTCATGATTAAGATCGAGTTACCTAGGTCATCGCACTAAAATAAGTCAGTTTCAATAGTAAACAGCGTTATAAAGGAAATTGACTCATTTCTTGGTCTTGGTCTTATGAAAACTCATTTGCATAGGACGCCCCCACTCGCATGTCTCTACATGAACGATTCAGGATCACATCATTTGCACTATATACAAAGTGGGTCGCGTCACATAGTGTTCTCAGGATAAAGTACTCAACCTTATCCCTATACTTATAGACCGTTTAGGCTATTACTTGAACTTGATCCACTTTTATGTCACTACATAAAGTTCAAGTATTCATATGACATAGCCATGGATGTTAGTTTATTGGATTTGGGTTATTTAACGTGCAATTCACTTATTTAAATAACTTAAGTGAACAAAACTCAATAACGACTTTATCGAACAAGTATATTACTATTTGTTTCATTCACTATCTACGAGTTTTAGGGCACCAACCCCAACAACAAGTTTAGGTAGAACTAAATCAGTTAGGAAATCAATATGCTCACTTTCAACTGTTGTCTTGTGAAAAAGAAAAATGTGTTCATGAAACACAACGTCTCTGGACTAAAAAATACGCTGATTTTCAATATCAAATAGCCTGTAGGCCTTCATGCCAGGAGGATAGCCAATAAAAACTGTTGGAATGGCTCTAGGAGAAAACTTTGAACGTTGTGCTGGCAGGGTAGAAGCAAAACAGAGACATCCAAAAGTTTTCAACATTGAATAATCAAGAATTTTTCCATGAAGCAACTCAAATGGAGTTTTCCATTGTAAGACATGAGATGAAGTTCTATTAATAAAAAACACAGCAGTAAGAATGCAATCACTCCAAAATTTAAGTGGTATTCGGGACTGAAAAAACAGAGCACGTGCAACATTTAAGATATGTTGATGTTTCCTCTCTACCATTGAATTTTGTTTAGGCCTACCCACACAAGAAAACTGATATACAACACCCTTAGCACGAAAGAAATCATCAAACTTCAATTCATGAGCGTTATCAGACCGAAAACTCTTAATAGTCTTGTTATACTGAGTCTCTATGAGTTTAAAAAATTGTGGTATAACTGTCAATACATCTGACTTCATTTTCAACATATAAACCCAACTGTATTGGCTAAAATCATCAACGATGGTAAGAAAATATCTATAACCAGCATGAGATATAGTTCCAAATGGACCCCAAACATCATCATGTACCAAATCAAACAATTGTTCTGATCGATTATTGTTGGATGTAAACGACAAACACCTTTGTTTAACCAAAGGACAAACAATACATGAAATTGAATCAACAGAGAAACTATCAATCATCAAAGTATTCTTTAAAACAGAAAGTCTACTAAGGGAAGGATGTCCAAGCCTGGAATGCCATAGGGATGTTGAGCTACATGAAGCATTATTAACACTCGCATCAATTTGTAAAACATTAGCATGAGGAACGTCTAAAATGTATAACCCTTCTTGAATACTACCTTTGCCAATCGTCCTCAAAGTGGACTTTTCCTGAATAATGCAAGAGTCGGTGAAGAACTGAACAGATATGTTACTATCCGATGTAAGAGCACTTATAGACAGCAGATCATTATAATCAAATTGAGGAACAAAGAGAACACGTCTGAGAATCAAAGATTCATTGATTTTAACAGAACCAGCATAGTGCACTGCAATCCGAGTATTATCAAGCAATACCACTGAAGTTGAGACAGAGTCTAGCTTTTCAAACATAACTTGAGAAAAAAAAATGTGTGTTGAAGCTCCTGAATCTATGATCCAATTACTGGTTTTAGTGGAAGTCAATTTGGGGCACATACCTGCTAGATAGGAGGAAGTAATTTCTGCATCATTCTTGACAGCTACTAACTTGGATTGCAGCATGTTCAAGATGTTGTGACATTGAGTAAAAGGATCGTCACTGGTCGTTTGCTGTGAATCACTAGTTATCTGATTTTCAGAAGAAACAACATTAATATTGGAATTTGGCTTCGTACCTTGTGGAATTGTTGCACCATTGTTGCTAGGTTTCTGATTATTATTCGTTTGTCTGTATCTAGGAGGATACCCATGCAATTTGTAACACTTGTCAACTGTGTGTCCTTGTATTCCGCAATGAGTGCAAATAGGGCGAGTTCCCTTGCCTCGATTAGCATTCTGATTATTTCCATATGTTCGATTAGAAGAACTTGAAGTAGCAACTGCTAAGACTACTGTTGGAGGCATGCTCAAAATATCATCATGTTTTTGTTCCTCTTCTTGAGAAATTAGTGCAAGAGCCTTGCTAACAAGAGGAGGTGGATCCATCAGGAGGATTTGAGAACAAGCGTGTGCGAATTTTTCATTTAAGCCCATAAGAAAAATCATCAGATATTCAAATTGAACAAAATTTTCAATTGATTTCATAACTCCACAATTACAGCGCCCACAAGTACATCCAGGCCTATAAGAAAAATACTCATCCCAAAGACTTTTAACTTTTGAAAAGTACATGGTTACCGATTCTTGATCTTGTTTCAAACTTGTCAATCCTCGTTTTAGATGAAAAATGCAAGGACCGTTCTTTTTCTGAAAGTGATCTTTGAGATCATTCTAGATGGCTTGCGCAGAATCGGAAAACATGATACTAGACGAAATTCCTTACGAAACAGAGTTGAGAATCCAAGCTATCACCATGTGATTATTCCGCTTCTATAAAGAAAGCATTTCTCCAGTCGGCTTTGGTATGCTTCCGTCAACGAAACCCAATTTGTTTCGAATAGAGAGGGTTAGCAACATCGATCTGCTCCATGTGAGATAATTCTCATCAATGAGAAGTTCCGAAACAAGAACTAAATTCAGCATATCATTGTGTCGTAGATAATAGGGACTTTGTGTATCTTCTTTAGCATAAACACCTTGGCGAGTCGTGGAAGGATCACTAAGATTTTGAGTCTCCATCGAAAAGAGAGAAAAAAAAAAAGGAAGAAACACAGCAAGAAAGCTACTGCTCTGATACCATAACAAAAGGAAAAATATGGAGAATACTCAACGTTGTTATTCTAATTGATCTCCACATGCACATATATATACCAAATAATGGAGCTGATATAACAACAATATAACCAACTAGCAATTATTACTATTAAATTATTAGTTTAGAATTTTAATTGATATAATTATTAGTTTAGAATTTTAATTGATTCCACCTACAAAGTTTAGAGGTATAAATTATTTTATAAAAAAAAACAAAAAGATTATCAATAGGATCTAAATATTATCACTATCATCCAATCAAAAGGCACAACTAATTTAGCCTCCAAAAGCAATGGAGTAAAAGAAAGAGGTAAAAAGAAAGAAAATGAAGACTCGTGACTTTTATTTCTCTTTTCCCCATGTGATTTTTTTTTCTCATGAATCATGATAAATTTAGAATTGGGAAATTTTCAATTTTAACTCCTGAACTTAACAGGTTGTATCAATTTTAACCCTAAACTTTCTATTTCACCAAATTGAACCCCAAATTGTATCAATATGAACTTCAAACTTGCATAACTGTTGCAATGTAGACTTTTGGTCAACTTTTCGTTTGAATTGTCATTAAAACATGTAATTGACAATTTTTTTTTTTAATTCATATTGCACCTGAGAGTGGATACCTTCTTTATTTTTGGAATTTGACTAAAAATTCAAATGCGTTTTTAACAAAGATGAAAACTATTGTAAGGAAATTTGGAGAAAACAAGCAAAATTTTCAAAAACAAAAAAACTAAAAACCAAGGGTCCGTTTGATAACCATTTCAGTTTTTGGTTTTTGGTTTTTCTGTTTTTGGTTTTTGGTTTTTGGTTTCCTATTTTTTAAAAACAAAAACCACATATGTTTGATAACTGTTTTTTGTTTTCTGTTTTTAAAAAACAAAAAACCAACCTTGTTTGATAACTGTTTTTGGTTTTCAGTTTTTTAAAAATTAGAAAGATGAAAAGATATTTTAGAGAGAGAAAAATGTGTAAAGACGTTGAAACAAAAATTTAGATACACAAATATAAATGTTTTCAAGAGAATTTTTTTTTTTTTTTTGAAAAGACGAGAGAAAAGTTAAACATAGAAAATTTAGAGAGAAGAAAGAAAATGTTTAGGGAAAGAATGTTAGTTAGACTCGAGAAAAGATATTAGTTAGAGAAAAAATAGAAAACAAGTTAGAGTAAAAGCGATAAATTTTAGATAAAAAAAATTAAATAAAAAAATAAAATTTAGAGAGATAGTAAAGTTAAGAGTAAAAGATATGTTAAAGAACTAACGATAAATTAGAAAAATAAAGAAAAGTTGTAGCGATAGAAAATTTTGGTGACTTTTTTTTTCAAAAGAAAAATTAGAACATGTTTATTGAGGAGAGAAAATGTATTGACAAGTTTTTAGAAATAGACAAGTTATAGAGAAAAAAAAAGTTTTGAGAGAGAAAATTTTAGAGAGAGAAAAATAAATTTTAGATAGAGAAAAAAAATAGAGAAAGAAATTTGTTGGAGAGAGAGGTAAAAGAGGAGAAAAGTAAGCATCAGAAGAAAAATGAGTTTTTGAAAAACAGAAATCTGTTTTTAAAAACTACTTTTTTTGGTTTTTGAAATTTACTTATAATTTCAAAAACGTTTTAAAAAAACAGAAAACAGAAAACAGAAATGGTTATCAAACACCCCTGTTTTTTTAAAATGAAAAACAAAAACAGAAAACAGAAAACAGAAATGGTTATCAAACACCCCTGTTTTTTAAAAATGAAAAACAAAAACAGAAAACAGAAAACGAAATGGTTATCAAACGGGCCCCAAATGGTTATCAAACCGATTTAAACCATTCAATTTTCTACCCACGCTCGGAATTCATTATCTACCCATTGGATCTACACATTACTACTTTTTCTTATTTGATTTTAGTTTTATTGAAGATCACATCTTATAATTATTCCTCAATGAAAAGATAGGTAGTTCTTGAATAATCATGATAAAAGATTTCAATACTTTTCTAAAAGCTAAAACCCTTAAACCCCACGTTGGTTAATTGATTAAAGGGAAAATAAATAAATAAATAAATAAAAAGACAACAATAACATAATAGTCAATTTTCTCAAATGTAAGAACATTTGTTGTTTCTTAATTTGTTTTCTTTTGTCATTCACAAAGAAAAAAAATTAAAAAAAAAAAAAAATGGGTGAGTCAAGCTTGAAATTTGAGAAATTTAATTTGATTAAATTCTAGATTTTTTATTATTATTATTTTTATATTTTCTTCTCTTTCCACTCTCAATCATGTCGCAAATGGTGGTGGCCTTTGAAATTTTAAGCACCAATATCACCTTTTCCACGTTAATTTCCACTAATAAATCAACCATATTTCCTCTTTCTTTAAAATATCATTATCCCTAATCTTTATAAATATTAGTATACAAATCAATTTTATTTGATAATGTTTCTAGAAAGATAATATAAATATTTTATAGTACTATGCATGTATTAAATATATATATGGACTTATCTTAACCATCTACTAAGCATGACAATTCAAAAATAAAATTAATACTTTATATGGCACTATATATCCCGTGATGTGACATATTCACATAGTATGACTTGGATATTAATATTAAACAACCATTTCATGACATCTATAATTAATTAATCATACCTATAATTATTAATGCACAATAATGTCAATCTAAACATAGTTCAGTAGATAAAACATCAATTACCATATCAAAAACTAGTGGTTCGATCCTCACCTCCACAATTGTTGAATTCTTCAACCGTCAATGTGCTAAACTCAGTCTTAGACATCATACAATTACATAGGCTCATCTCAACTCATAATTTATCTTATCTCGTACTTTTTCATTTGAGTTGTTTCTGAAACTTTCCAATAACAGAATTTGTTGGAAAGAATATTTCATTGATTTGAGGGCTACAGTACAAGGCTATTTATAAGCCAGCTACCCTTATTAAAGGGAATAATGACAGAGATTAGAAAGGATAAAACCAATATTACAAAAGAATAATAATAATACATAAGGCCTCTAATAGTTTCTCTATCATAATTCTTCAATCTAATTAATAATCTTATAATTATATATCATAATCAATAGCATTCAAATACCTTTCCTATAAATACAGAATCCCTCCGCTCTCAATGTTTGTTGGACTAAAAAAAAAAGTAGTTTCGCCAAAATGAGTATAACTCAGTAGTAATTAACATGTACACAGCTTTAGAAAAAAAAAACAATCAATTTAACACAAATACCTAAATTTGATAAACCATTTGAATGTTCTTACTATTAGTGCAATACTAATAGCAACAAAATAAAGAAAAGTCAATGTCATAAATGATCTCAACATTGAACATTCCACCAAAATTCAAAATTATATATTTTTCTTCTTTTTATCATAGTTCACTCATTTATCTCTCAAATAATTTTGAAATAATATGCTCATTCTCTCTCAATGTAGTTTAAAAAGGGAAATAAAAAATAATAATAATAAATAAATAGAAACAAATATTGATAAAGTGAGAGAATGAAAATGATGGGCACATATTTTTCTTTAGCGCCATCAACAGTTCAAACAAGGAAAAGTATGGAAAGCCATAAAAACAATTTACTTTTCAAGTGGACCATTATAAAATGAACAAATAAATGATTCAAATAAAGTGTTTTCTGATCATTTTCAAATGCATTTCAATCTCTATCCTATAGTTGGGTTGGCACATTACATTACTACCAACACTTTCTTTTATCTTTCTCATTTTTATTTTCAATGTTTCTATGTATATATGTTGCCCACTAAAATATGCAACTCTTGGAAAGAATGTCATACGATCATCACGTGTCGTCTTAGTTTTATCATTACCAATGAGACAATAGAATTTTTAAAAGACATGTGCCACTACTAAACCATGTCCAACCTATACGATACTTTTTAATTAGTCACTTTAAAATTGATTCACATACGATAACATACCCAAGAGTATATATAGACTGGTCAACTACTGGTAGAGAGATAAATGCCCTAGCTCTAGACACCAACGGGTCAAATGCAATCCAAAAGGGTGGCACTAGAATGTGGGACCATCAACTTAGCTTCGACAAGACCATGCTCATCAACTCAATTGTGACCTAGTTGGTGTAAAGTCTTTCGATTAAATAATTATAATTAGGTTGTATGTTCAAATTTTCATTCTCACATTTGCAATATTGTATTATAAAAAAAGTGGAGATATTAATTAGAATTGGAAATCTCTGATCATTTTATTTCTGATATAAAATGTTGATCCACCTTGATAAAACTCAATAATATCACAATTATAATCTTCAACATAAAATTATACTACTTGAAAAACATTGAACCAAACTACTTTCACTCATCCAACGCAAATTACAAAAAAAAAAAAAAAAAAAAAAAAAAAAAAAAAAAAAAAAAGCTTTAAAATTGATGTATATACTTCCGTGTTTAACGAATTAATATCAATGAGTAGAAAGGACAGGAAAAATGACCCTCTTTAATTTGTTTTAGATTAAAAAAAGTTATATTAAAATGTTACATTATTTTAAATAATTTTCTTACTTAATTTTTAAAATAAAAAGATTCTACATTAAATTACAAGTTTAGCTTCTAAACTTTCAAGTTTATGTCTCTTTTAAATCATAAATTTAAAAAAGTGTCTAATAAGTTGTTAAACTTTCAAGTTTGTGTTTGTTGTGTCTTTGAATTTTTTTATTTTGTGTCTAATAGGTTTTTAACCTATTCAATTTTTTCTAAAATTCATGGACCTAAGCTACTGACGTTACAATTATGGTTTTATTAGACATAAAAATCAATTTAGAATCTAATAGTTTTAGTTCATTTTAACAAAAAAATAAAAATAAAAATGAAAATGAAAGAACAAATCAAAAACTTATTAAACATAAAATTGTAAATTTATGAATCTATTAGATATTTTTAAAATTTAGAGACTCATCAAAATTGAAAGTTACACACTTTTTAAAATTCAAGGACCGATAGACAGAAACTCAGGAGTGCATAGACTAATATATTTTTTTAGTTCAACAACATTCGGAGGTGGGGGATTCGAAACTCATGACCTCTTGGTCATAAGCACATATTTTATGTCAGTCGAACTATGCTCTTGTTGGCTTAGAGACTAATACTTGTAATTTGAAGAAAACAAAAAGGGTAAAATGCAAATTTTTGTCCCTCTAAAATACCAATTTTACCCTTGAATCAGGCTTCCATTTGAAAGAGGTTTCTTAAAAAGGATTTGCCGCCAGAGAGTTGGTTGTAAAGTAACTTTTTTCCTTAGCTTTGTGCTTTTTCTTTAACTTCCACTAAATATAAACAAAGAGAATCCAAGGTTCATAGATGCTCCAACTTTTGTCCTTTAACTGATTTTTAATCATTTCAATTCTTCAAATTCAAATTTTTCTTTTTTATTTCAATCAAAATTCAAAAGGAATATCTCTTTTTAGAACTCATTTAAAAATTTTAACTTTTTTAAATGCAAAGGGAGGAATATGTATATTTAGCATTCTCATTATTATATTTAAAGATACAAAGTTGGAAAAATATTACCTTTGGACGTTTTTGTCCCTATTATTTTATTAGTAATTTTAATAATATATCATTAATGAGATTTTTTTTTTTTTTAATGTAAGTAGGTATATAAGTATATATACCAATAATTTGCATTTTAGATCAATGTGGTTTTCCTTGGTGTTACACTAACAAAGAGAAATTCTTATTTCTATAAACAATTTATAATATTATTTTAATCTCTATACCTAGTTGTGTTTTACTTTTTTAAGGTTAAAAAAAAAAAAAAACAATTTCATTTGTTATGCATATTTTCTAATTAAGTCCTTATGAAACTTTATATAAATTTAAAGATAATAAATTTTATGAACTTATTTTTTTTTTGTTAGTATATCAACATTTTAATAGGTCAATTTTTATAATAATAAGCAATTTGGAGTCAACTAAGTTACCAAATAAACTTTTTATATGAAAACTACTTGCTTATACACCAGTGAGTTCGTATGGACTTTTATGATATGGTGCATCTTTTATGCCATTTATCTATTAAATACAATATATTAGATTGATGAAAATACATCAAATTAGAAAGTTAGTACGAAATTCTGTTGACTAATATGTTGGCAAATATTGTACTTTTTATTTTATGGGTAAGTGATATGTCTATTTCGTTAAATTTGAACATATTTTACTTCCAGCTCGATTAAAAGGTGAATTTTTAAATTGCATTATCATTTTGTCTCTTAAGTTTAACCTTTTGTAACATTAAAGATTTACTTTTAAAAAAAAAATCACAAAGAATAGAAATTGAAACTTTTTCAACAATAAAAGCTAAAATAAAAAGTATCAAAATATTAGAAATTAAACTATGTATTTAGCCAACTTTTAAATATTCTATACTATGGTCCCAAAAACTTAGATAAAAGGAGTCATTTTTGTCTCAACCATTAACTTTCTATCAATCATTTAATAAAAAACCCAATATAGAATTGATTTGATAATATAACTATAAATACATAGAGACAAATATTTGAAGTTACACATAACAAGTTTTTTTTTTTTTTTTCTTTACTAGAAAATTGATCTATTAACTTTTGCAATGGTAACTAGTGTCTTATTCATAAAACTATGTTTCGATTGACAAGTTATAATAATAGGTTAAGTCCATATTTTTTTTATTAAATAATTAATAACAATGATAAAATTAAATTTTTATACAAAGTTTAAACATTAAAATAAAACATCTATCAACCTAAATATAGTTCAACTGATTAAAGTATTATACATTTGTTATCAAGATCAAAGGTTTGAACCTGAACTAAAATTTGAAAAAGAAAATTAAATAGAATATCTAAAAAAATTATAAAAAAAAACAAATGAATATAAAAGTCAAATTTCAACCATTCAACAAATGAGACTAACTAATGAAGCTGGAATCCAAACAAAGGTCCTTGGTTTTCTAAATGGGACATAGAAATGTCAACACCATGTGGAAGCCCATACTATATACTAACAATTAAATGTTAGGTTTTTTTTTTTTTTTTTTGAGACAAAAATGTTAGGTTATTTTCAAATATATATATATATATATATATATATATTAAATTAAATGTTAGGTCCCCAACTTGTTGACCTAAAGACTATCCCAAGAATGTCAGCTGCCCTAGAAGACTCTATGCTGTCATTGTATAGTATTTAATTGTTTCAAATTCTAGCATCTTTCATAATTGTTTAGGGTTCTTTCTTTATTATTATTTCTTTTAAGAATGTTACATTAAAATTAGGGGAGGAGTGAGAAATCTAGATTATGAAAATTTTGAGGAGAGTGTCAAAGAGAAAACTTTATAAATCTCACATCTCTCTTCTTATTCTTATTCAAAATCGTGGTGTAACGTGTATATTTCTTTCTGTTCTGATCATGGAATAAACAAATAGATGAATTTTTGTTCGATAATGAAATCTTATTGGAACTATTGTTGAGGAAAAAATGGTTTTTTTCAAATGAAATGAAAATTAGATTCATGTAGCAAGAGAAATGTTAATTTAAGGTTAAATTACAAGTTTAGTTCCTAAATTTTAAGGTTTGTGTTTATTTGCTTCCTGAACTTTAAAAAGTACCTACTAGATCCTTGAACCTTTAATTTTGTATCCAATAGGTCTTTGAGTTTTTAATTTCGTGTCTAGTAGCTTCTTCAACTTTCAATTTTGTGTCGATTAGATCCTTGAACTTTAAAAATTGTCTAATAGGTCCTTAAACTTTTGGTTTTTTTTTCCAATAGGTCCTTGAATTTTCAATTTGTATATAATAGGTCATTGACCTATTCAACAATCTTTAAAATTCAAGAACTTACTAGACACAAAATTGAAAGTTGATGATCCTATTAGATATATAATTCAATCTTATATGCAATTGGTCGATCTATTTTTGAAAATTTTGAATATGTAAGGACCTATTAGACACAAAATTGAAAGTTCAGAAACCTAATAGACATTTTTAAAGTTCAGGAACTTATTAAACACAAAACTGAAAATTCAAGGATCTATTGACACAAAATTAGAAGTTCAGAAAACTAATAAAAAATTTTAAAGTTCAGAAACTTATTAGACACAAAACTGAAAATTCACGAACCTATTAAACATCTTTTAAAGTTTTAGAAACTTTTTAGACACAAACTTCAAAGTTCATAGACTAAATTTGTAATTTAACCTTAATTTAATAGAAAATTTTTTATTCTCCAAATCTTCTTCCTTTTGTCCTTGATAGAAATAAAGAAAGAAGAATTTGAGCTTATGACTCTAAAAATTGATCGTTTGAACCGTTTTAAATTCTTATATTTTCAAATGATATTCTTTTGATCTAACAATTTTTTTTTTTAATAAAAAATCGTTTTAATTTTGATTGCTAAACTCTTCTTTATGGGAACAAGAGCTTTTTGTGTATGATTTAGAACACAAATCTACATTGAATTTTTATATGTAATACATAAATTTAGTATTAATAACTAAAAGAAATTTTATAACAAGAATCAAAATATAAGGTTTTATATTATAAGAGCTAGATAATAAAAAAGTTTAGAAAACAAAACAACATTCAAATTTATTTTATTTTATTAAAAATTACTATATATATTTATATTGTTTTTTTTTCCAAAACGTTTGCATGTATGAAAAGTTAATTTGAAAAAATCCGCAATTTAAGCCATTTTTTCCACCTTCTTTTAACGTACTTATTAATAAGTTTTGTTTTATAGTTGGAACGACAATAGAAATTACATAATTTGATTTTGATTGTCCAACTCCCCTTTCTTTTTCTTTTTCTTTTTTTCCTCAGAATTAGAAATTAGTCTATTCGAAATTAATGAATGAATTGTTTGGTTGTTTGAAAATTTATGAAATTTATATTCAAACTTAAGATCCTTCTGATGTATGATGTTTCTCAGTTTCTAACACATAACCACATATAAAAAGCTCATCTAATTTCTCCAAAAAAAAAAAAAAAAAAAAAAAAAAAAAAAAAAAAAAAAACCCTCATAAATACTTGATTTATTTTTATTTGGTTTGAATTTCATTCTAGTTTTAAATTTTTATATTTATTTTAGTTTAGTACTTTAGATTTCAAACCTTTCAATTTATAGCCATAAGTTTTTTTCAATAAATTGTTTAACATAGACCTAGTTTTGAATAGTTAAGAATTTAAGCACTATATAAGATGTAAACTTTGCTGTATGAGATTCAAAATTTTTTAGGTTAAGAATCACTTTTGGTCCCTAAACTTTCACGAAAGTAACAATTTAGTCCCTAAACTTTGATTTGTAACGATTCAGTCCCTGTACTTTCAATTTTGTAACAATTTAGTCCTTGAACTTTAATAAGTAACAATTTAGTCCCTATTCTTTCAAATTTGTAACAATTTAGTCCCTATACTTTCAAATTTGTAACAATTTAATCCTTGTCGCAAAAAAAATCATCAAAATTAAATGTCGATTTTTATTATTTAATTATTAAACTTTGTAGCTTATTAACATATTGGGTCCCAAATTAGTTTATTAATCTATCTTAGGTAAGAAATTTCATTAAATCTTTACATTAATTTTTCACGATAGGGACTAAATCGTTACAAATTTGAAAGTACAGGGACTAAATTGTTACTTATTAAAGTTTAGGGACTAAATTGTTACAAAATTGAAAGTACAGGGACTAAATCATTACAAAATTGAAAGTATAGGGACTAAATCGTTACAAATCAAAGTTCAGGGATTAAATTGTTACTTTCATGAAAGTTTTAGGGACCAAAAGTGATTTTTAACCAATTTTTTATTATTCGGTTAAATTATCAAATATGCTCCTGAACTCTGGGGTTGGTTTCAGTTATATCCTTGAACTTTCAAAAGTTTCATTTTAGCCAAATTTGAAGTTTGTCTCAAAACAACCCCTTGAGACCTTTTTCGTAAAATTTATGTACAAAAACTGATGTGCTTGTAGGTATTTTTATTGTTTTTTTTTTCTACGTATATGTTCTAATATATTCACATAAGTGACAATACACATGCAAGCACGTCATTTTCCGTCCATAAATTTTCCAAAAAAATGCCTTTAAGGATTGTTTTGAAACAAAATTCAAACTTTTGAAAGTTCATGGTTATTTTTTTATAATTTAACCTTATTATTATACAAATAGTTCGATGCACCCAATCGAACAGGAACAAGATTACAGATATTAGACAAAAGAAAAATGGAGGTATTGGAATGAAGAGAGGTATTTGATAAACTCTCAGAGATCATTGAAGAAGATGAAGCCATCGAAGAAGAGGAGGCCATTGAAGAAGAAGACATTGACATTTGTCTATTGCTCTGATACCATGAAGATTTTCATAATAATTTGAAAGTTCTCTCACTGTTATTCACTACCTTCATAGAATAATAATAACAGAGTATTTATACAAGAGAGATTAACTAACTAACCAATCAGTTTAACAAATAATTACAGCTTAATAACTAAACAATAACAGTATACTATCAATTATTATTATTTACTTATTTATTGTGGAACGCTAAAAAGTTGTATTTTTTTAGGAAAAAAAAAAAGAAAAGAGAGAGAGAGAAAAGGAATTCTAAAAAGTTAGGCAATAGTTGAACTTTGTATGGTATAAATGATGAGCTGTGTGACATGAAGCAGTTGGATATTTAATACCATTACTTAAATTTTTTTTATTTATCCAATATTTATTTTTTTATACCCCTTATTTATCCAATATTGTTCACATTTCTAAATAGGTAGTCTTGTCATTTGGATAAATAGACTATTTAGACACCAAATTATAATAACTTGGAGAAATGACATTCCAATCCATTTCTCAATTTAAATTCCAACAATATTTAAACAACTGTTTTTCTAACTGAATAAATATTTTTCTATTAACTTCCTAACCTTTCAAGAATTGTTTCTAAAGATTATTAATTTTGATTTATGATCTCTTAAGATAAACATTTAGTCTAGAAAATTTGTCAGTTTAAAGTTCAAAAATATTTTAATTTTAAATGTTTAAAAAGTAAACATAATTATCTTTCTTTTTAATGTTCAAATACTAAAATATGAATTTTAAAAATTTAAAAATAACTTATAAACTAAAATGAGATTATTATTTTTTTTTTTTTTTTTTTTTTGACAATATGTGGGGGGAGGGATTCGAAACACAGATCTTGTGGTTATTAGTACAACTTTATGTCAATTGAGCTAAACACTTGTTGGCAAACTAAAATGAGATTTAATAGTCGATCGTATAACTTAATAGTCAAAATACTTTTATGCTTCCATAAGATCGAAGATTCGATTTCCATCACGAACTCAAAAAAGAAAATTAATCTTGAAAAAAAAAAAGAAATAGGTAATTAAAGTCAATATTATTTATTACATCATAAATGACTAGCCTTGAAGTCACGACATCAAATAGTTCCAAACAGCACTTACCAAATCAACACGAAGAGCACATCTTTGACTTTATAATGCACAAAATTTGACACACTCGATTGCTGCCACGTCATAATGTAGATTTTTAAATCAACGATCAAAATTGATTTTAAAAAATCACAGCCACAACTCCCGGTAATCTTAGCATTTCCCTTTCCTTTCAAATCTGAACCCAAATCCAAATGTGAATCCGTCAGCAGCTCCCACGACTAAAAACCCCAAGGCCAAATTACCAAATTGCCCCCCTTTTGAATCCCCTTTACAACGTACTCTGTTTCTTACTTTTTCTTCTTCTTCTTCTTCTTCCGATTCACTCTCAGAGTTCAGAAAACGAAACCCATTTGAGAAATAAGAAGAAATTCGAAGTGGAAACTCAAAAATTTTCACCCCCAGAAGAGAGAGAGAGGGAAAAAAAAGCTCTGTAATCGAAATGGGTTCTTCATAGAACCAAGAAACAGAGGATTTGAATCTCGAAAAATTTCCAAGAACAATCATGGGGTTCGTTAATTCCGCCATTTTCATGCTCTTCGTAATTTCATTTTCGTTTTCTCAACTTGTTTATGGAAATTCCGAAGTGAAGGCGCTGATGGAGCTCAAGGCATCTCTAGACCCAGAAAACAGAGTATTGAGGTCTTGGACGATCGACGGCGACCCTTGCGGCGGCGGGTTCGACGGCGTGGCTTGCAACGAGCACCGCAAAGTGGCCAACATTTCGCTGCAGGGCCGGGGGCTGTCCGGCACGGTGTCGCCGGCGGTGGCGGAGCTGAAATGTCTGTCGGGACTGTACTTGCATTACAACAATTTGTCTGGAGAGATTCCCAGAGAGATTTCGAGCTTGACTGAACTTGCTGATCTTTATCTCGATGTCAACAGCCTCACCGGCGACATCCCCGAAGAGATCGGAAATATGTCTGGTCTTCAAGGTTTGTTCTGTTCTGTTTTGTGAAGAAAACCCAAGTTTTTTAATTCAAATAGCAATAACAGAGACAGAGAAATGGTTTCTGACTCTGTTTGTTTGTTTTCTAAAACCAATTTGAAACTCAAAGAGATAAAGACAGAGAGATAATTTTTGTTTGTTTGTTTGTTTTGTTCAGTGTTGCAGATTTGTTGCAACCAATTGAGTGGAACTATACCAGCCAAGATAGGATCATTGAAGAAGCTAACAGTGCTTGCTTTACAACACAACAGATTAAGTGGAGGAATCCCCAAATCTTTAGGAAGCTTAGACATGCTTAAAAGGCTTTACTTGAGCTTCAATAACTTCACTGGCACAATACCCTTTAAAATATCAACAATTCCTCAGTTGGAAGTTGTTGATGTCAAAAACAACTCCCTCTCTGGGCATGTCCCTTCTGGTAATCCCTCTTTCTCTTTGTTTCTCTCTCTTTTTCTTCTTTTTGATGTGTTTTTTAACTCCCTTTTTTGAATGGAAATGAAGGTTTTAGGAGACTGAATGAAGGGTTTCAAGGAGAAAACAATCCAGGTCTATGTGGAGTTGGGTTTATTACAGTGAGAAATTGTTCAGTTTTTGACAATGAAAACATCAGAGGAGATGAGCTTCAGCCTTTTCTCTCAGAACCAAACACTACTGCTCAAAGGAACATCCCTGAATCTGCTGACTTCTACAATGGAAATTGCAATCAGCTTCATTGTTCAAAGTCCACAAGAGTTCCTAAAATTGCTGTTGTTTCTGCTGTTCTTATTGTCTCTGTGATTCTCATGGTGTCTGTGGTTCTCACTCTGTTTTGGTACCGTCGTCGCAAACAGAAGATCGGTAACTCGTCTGTTTCGTGCGACGATCGGCTTAGTACGGATCAGGCTCGGGAGTTCCACTCGAAGAGTGCTTCGCCGCTTGTGTGTCTTGAGTATTCCCATGGATGGGATTCGCTGGCTGATGGGATCAAAGGATTGGGATTGTCTCAGTATCTTAGCAAGTTCATTTTCAACATTGAAGAGGTTGAATCTGCAACTCAGTACTTCTCTGAGGCTAATTTGCTTGGTAGAAGCAGTTTTTCAATGGTTTACAAAGGAGTTTTGAAGGATGGCTCTTCTGTAGCCATCAGGAGCATTAATATGACCAGTTGCAAGTCCGAAGAAGCCGAGTTTCTTCGAGGATTGAACTTGCTGAGCTCTCTACGACACGAAAACCTTGTTAGTTTGAGAGGCTTTTGTTGTTCGAGGGGTCGAGGTGAGTTCTTCCTCGTATACGACTTTGCCTCGAGGGGGAGCTTGTCTCGGTATCTAGATGTCGAAGACGGTAGTAGCCATGTTCTTGACTGGTCTAAGAGAGTTTCCATCATCAATGGCATTGCAAGAGGTTTGCTTCTCTACCTCACCCTTCATTGTTCTTTGCTTTACTAGATCGTAGGTTTCTTGATACGAAAAAAACTTCGACTTCGGTTAATTGACGTCGATGCTAAGAGACTGCTCGATGATCCTTGCTTTGATGAAACTTTGAATGTGAAGATTAACTATAGTGAGATGAATCTTTTGTTATTCATTCGAAGATCATTTCTTGTTTTCCAAACAGGCATTGCATATTTGCATCGTGAAGAAGCAAACAAACCTGCCATGGTTCACAAAAACATCTCTGTTGAGAAGATTCTCATCGACCATCAGTTCAATGCGTTGATCTCGAACTCCGGCCTCTCCGGACTTCTTGCGGATGACATTATCTTTTCATCTCTGAAAACGAGTGCAGCCATGGGATATCTAGCACCGGAATACATCACGATCGGTCGTTTTACAGAGAAGAGTGACATATACGCGTTTGGAGTCATCATATTTCAGATTCTTTCGGGGACTCGAAAACTTGCAACCTCCCTTCTATTGGAAACCAAAGAATGCAAATTCGAGGATTTTATCGACAAAAACCTGAAGGGAAATTTCTCCGAATCCCAAGCTACAAAGCTAGCAAACCTTGCACTCTCATGTACCAATGAGCTTCCCATCAACAGGCCAACCATTGAAGATTTGATAGAGGAGCTGACCAAAACTTAGTTAGCTTTCGGCCAAGGGGGCGCCTTCTGAGTTGTTGAGAACCGATACTCTCCCGAAAATAACACCGATGTTCGTTCGTTACTGGTAGTTATAGATTTGGGAGAGAACATGGAGCAAATTTCCTTTTGTTTATTCTGCTTCTCTCTAGCTGACGACGTTGATCGACCCAAGCCTCCATTGTTGGAAGGTTTGAGGATGGCAGGAACTGAAAGTTGAGTTTCCTTGGATGCACATTGACAAGGAAGAAGAGCATGTAAATGTGGAAAATCTGACTGTTCTGTTCAAATGTATAATAACATCAGTTAGCTATGAGCTTGCTATTTAGAAAGTTTTCATATTAAAATTTGGACTAAATTATACTTTTAGTTACTGAATTTCGTTTTTCAAAGTAGACAATTTAATGCTTGAATTAAACAGAATAATTCCATTGAACTCTTGTTATTTTTTAGTTGATTCTTGTTGGGTAGGGTAACCAAATTTTATTTTTGTATTTGATCAACTTATGAAATCTTCTTTTTAATCCTCAAAACTCTCCAGAAATAACCAAAATAACCATTTAGATCTTCAACTTTCAATTTTTATAGTTGTTTTCTTTTGATCCATAGTACATTATTTACAACCTAATATTCACTTATCCAATACTTACCTTCGACTATGCGACTTTGGTTACATACCTACACTAATATGTTGATATATACACTTCACTCAGTGACCAAATCAAATTGATTATAGGTTCGCACTAATACATTAATATACCGGACCAAAAGTGTACTATCCTTGAAAGGTGAGAATAAAATAAATTACTTTTTATAGTTCAAGGACCAAAATGGACCTTTTAAAAACTAGATCAAAATGAACATTTTAAAAAGGAAAAGTTACCTTTTTGGTCCCTGAGTTTTGAGGAATATATGTGTTTGGTCCCTGGATTTTCAAAATAGACCTTTTTAGTCCATGAGTTTTGAGAAATAGGTTTAAAAAGTCCTTAAGTTTTCAAAATATACCTTTTTAGTCCCTAAGTTTTGAGAAATAAGTTTAAAAGGCCTCTAATATTATTTTTTCAAAACTTTAAATCAATACTTTTTAATTTTTTTAATTTTAAAAACCAATCGATATTAAAAAATAATACAAAAATATTAATTTTAATAAGTTGAAAAAATAATATTAGGACCTTTTAAACCTATTTCTCAAAACTCATGGACTAAAAAGGTTTATTTTGAAAACTTAGAGACCTTTTAAACCTATTTCTCAAAACTCATGGACTAAAAATGTCTATTTTGAAAACTCAGGGACCAAAAAGGTAATTTTCCCTTTTAAAAATTCCGAAACCAAAATGAAACCACCAAGTTTAAGAACCAAAATGTGAATTATTTAGGGTGTGTTTGGTTTAACTTTTCAAGTGTTTAATTTTGAGAAAAAATCATTTTGAAAAAAATTCTAGTGTTTGGCAACCACTAAAAATGACTTATTAGAAAATGAGATTGATAAATAAATCATTTTGAGAGAAACACTTGAAACCAACTTTTTAAAAAATAGTCTTTGCGTATACAATAACTTGTGTATAAAAACACCTATGAGAAAATGCAACCAAACATATGAGTGTTTAAATTCTAAACAATTTTTATATAAAATGTTTTTTAAAAAATGCATTCTTGAAAAACATTTAAATTAAAATGCATTCCAAACGGATCCTTAATCTTAGTCATCCAAAGTCCAAACTAAGCCAAAAATAGAAATGAGAGAGGTTCGCGAGGGAATCTCTCCGCATGGCCAACAAAACTTAGAATCTCACCTAAATTTCAAGAAATGAGTGAAGATAAATATAATTCAAAATCTAGGGGTATAACTGAAATTTTATTGAGTTCATACATCTGAATTATTAGTAAGGTAGCTGACAACAAATAAAACCATGCCTGAAAGATGATGCAGGATTGCTCAAACTGAGAAGCAGTTTCCTTAACTCTATGCAACAGCAGTATTGTGTTGTTGATGCTCTTGAAACCATTCAGCCGGCCACCAATCCGGTCTAACGGCTTCAACCGACACACCTTCGAGACCTTGTATGGCCAAACTTTGTGATCCTCTGAAAGCTTCTTCCAAGCGCAAGAGACCGAGTCCACGGCACCCGAGTGCAGCGATCACACTACCTGCTTTCTTGCTAGATGCGGGGTTGATCACTTCCGATCCGGGAGATACTTTCTGCTCTACATCTGAAAGAGAATCAAGGGGTTGTCTACTGTTGTAAGACTGTAATAGGCAAGAAGAGTTCTGATAAACAAGGGTGTGAAAGTGAGCCTTAAGCTAAACAAGGCTTGCACCAATTAGTAAAGAGATTGGTTACCTTCCCCTCTGTCATTAAGAAACTTCAAGGGAACCACACGTTTTCGGATAACTCCCCGATGGTGTGTGCGAGCTACAAGCTCTTGCCCGACATAGCAACCTTTGTCGAAACTTATTGCATTTAGACCCACCAGGTTATATTCAAGAGGAATTGCCTCACCTGTGAATGGATAAAAAAAAAGATCCAAACCAAAAGATCATAAGAATTTGATATTCACAAGCCACTCGCCGCAACTTGGCAGCAGAAAACTAATCAAACCACAGCCCAGAACAGAAACCATCAAATACAGCTAACAAGAGGTTGGATTTTTCTATCGACGAACAGAAAGATGTGCAGAATAACAGTGGACAAGTTTATAAATTGCAACTGACTAGATAAAGAATCTAAGAAGCACGGATACGGACACGAGACACGGATACGACACGACACGACACGGCACGGCACGGCACGGTGACACGTCATTTGTTTAAAATCTAGGACACGGACACGGCATGGACACATTTAGTAAAATATACATTTTTATACAAGAAGAAAATTCAAAATCAATAAGTTCATACATTTGTATGCTTTAAAAAAAATGAGTTTAGTGTATTTCACTCTTAAAATTTATTATTTTTGTCATTTAGTATCACGTCTATTTAGTAGACTTAACAAACGTTCAATATGGACCTATATGGACTTTCTACAACTAGTGTTTGTCACATACCAATTGTGCTAAGAAGTGTTGGATATGTGTCCAACAAGTGTCGGAGCATCCAAGTGTCGTCGGACACAAACACGCTAGCCAAACTAAAGTGTCTGTGCTTCTTAGTATAGAATTCTAAGTAACTCGTTAACCACCAGAATGTAAATAAGGAACGAAAATGAACCTTTCTGAATCTCAGTTGAACCTTCTGCAACTCCCTTCTCCAGTCTCCACAGTACGTAATTATCTTCATCTGTTTCTTTATCCGACTCAATAAGAGGAGCTTTAACAAATACAACCGGGAGACACTATCAGAAGAATCTTGTCTAGAAACCATACATATGATAAGAAGCATAATCCACTTAACTTTGTGGAAATAAAAACTCACAAGAACCCGAGATCGTGGGGGAAACTTACGTGTTCCATTAGATGGAAAAATCCCTCTGAAACCAAGACATTCCAATCTTGGATCTTGAAACCATTGCCAGCCAATGTCTTCCCCACGTGAAGCCGATGTTGCTGTAGGATCAACACTAGCACCCCACCCAACACTGGCAGCCTCTGGTTCCTCTGCAGAGGAAGCTTTTCTAGAGAGATTTTTACCAAAGCGTTGCCAGCAAGAAAACTCCTCTGCCACATTCTCAATATCGACCTTAGACCTTAAGCGGTATCTGTAGAGCAATAATGAAAAAAACGAAAGGCTTATAGGGAGTTGTTAAAGGTATATGCTTCAATCCTATTTTGATCTTTAAACTGTCTTGCTTACACTTGTCTTGTTTTGGTCCTAAACTTTGAATATCATGCTTCAGTTCTTCAGCTTATGTTTCGTTTTAATCCTTAAACCTGACATATCTTTCATTAATCATTTCACAAGAACCTAAATCCGTTTGGAAACGCAATATCCAACCTATTCTCAAAGGTATGTTTTGAATTTTCAGGCAAGCCATTTCCAACCTGAGACACTAGAAAACAATGTATCCAACAACACTTTTTTCAACTTAAAGGATATCTATCATGCTAGGTAATGATCATTGCATAAGAAATTTGTATGTAACACGATCAAACTCAACATGAACCAGAAATTTTGCAATTCAATGACAGTTCAGCATTTCTAAAAAGGGTATCATTCAACTCATCCCAACACATTCAAATTCCCAAACTCAAAACAAAATTTCATCACTAACACCGAAAAGTATCAAACAAACTTCAACCAAAACAAGAAAGAACAGTTTAAGCAGAGGAACTAACAGAGAGCTCACTTCTTCAGCGTCTGCAAGAACTCATCCAACACAGAAGAATCCACATCCGCCATCAACTCCACCGAGTCATCCGACGCCGGACCAGGCCCAGAGCCAGTCCGATTAAGCCTCTCCTCAGGCCTAGGCGGCCTATACAAAAACAAATCATACAAAAACCTCCCCTGCGGCGTCAACATCGCCGCATACATAGGCGGAACCGACACCGGCGCCAAATTGGGGGTCGGCAACGACGACGTTTTGTCACTCGGGGGTTCCCCAAACCGCCGCACGTCGTTGGTCAATAGGCCGTGAAGGAACTTGACAGTGTCGGGTCCCCGAAACCGAATCACAGAGCGAGACTTCAAATGGACGGCCATTGCCCCACCGGCGTTGCTGAAGTGGGATTGGCCATCCGACGAGCAAAACCCACGACGGATTCGGTATCCATTGGCGAGGAATTTACCGAACTGGAAACTGGGTCTGTAACGCTGCATTTTTTGTGGGTTGTTGTGGGCAGTGATGATGTTGAGAAGAGTATAGGAATTGTTGGGATTGAATTGCAGGAAATGACGCGTGTTGGAGAGGAGCTCTGAACTTGCCACCACGTATCTGAGGCTCTGCTGCAAGCTGCAACAATGGAAAGTTTTTGAGATTGCTGTGCTCTGTAGGTGTTTGATGAAAGTCCTCAGAGAAGTTGAAACGTGTAATCTCTTTGACCCAAATACTCCCTTTCTTCTTACTATATATTTTTTTTTTTTCATAAATATATCTTTAATGTTGATAGACCGGACAGAGTATCCATATTACGATAGTACTAGAAATTTTCCCGAGAGCGTATGGTAAGACACGACACCAATGGCAAAAAAATTCATAACATCAAATAGATTAGGTACGTTTTCATCCTAAACTTTCAATTTCATTGGATTGGAGTTTGAATTTAGAAAACGTTGAAATTTTTATCTTTGATTTAATTTTTATTAATTCACTCGTTAATTTTAACATCGTAAAATCTTTATAAACTCATTAATTTTAATAAAATCAAGTTTTGTACAAAAATAAGTTCGAACATGCCACAAACTAACTATTGAATAACTAAGTCAAAATTTTAAGGAAAAATTAAATTCTAGTATTGCAATTTTTACCATTGTAACATACATATGTTTCATAAATTCATTCAACACGAGATAAAGTTTTTTTTTTTTTTTTACTTTATTTGGAGTGAGAATTGATTAGAGGATTAAAGTTGCAATACTTTTTAAAGTTTCAAGGTAAGATTGCAACGCTTATTTAAATTTGAGGTGTAATATGATGAAATTGAAAATGTAGGGTGAAAATTGACACTAGTTGACAAGTTTATTTTTTTTCCCTACCATTTTTATTTCTATTGGTTTTTTTGACATGGACATAAGATATAAATCAAAATTTATCATTACATATAATAGAAGTATTAACATAATATTATTAATCACCCGATATTAATAATAAGAAATTTAAACTTATTTAAAAATAATTTAAATAATTTGATTAAATTACAAGTTTAGTCCTTAAACTTTTAAGATTGTGTCTATTTGGTTCCGATGATCGCTCGAAAGAAAGGGCCTTAATTAAGGCTTTCTTTCCTTTATTAGTAAAGAGAGAATCTACAAGTAGGAATAAGAGTTGAGTTGTTGTAGCAATTGAATTCTTCAAGCAATGATCTTATTTATTCAACCGCTTGCTGAGCTGCTTGTTTAGTTGCTATAGCCGAATGACCTTCCATCACATCAACTATAAGAAGAAGAGTTTCGGAAGAATACGCTTCAGGGACAAATTGATCTTCTATCCCTTCCTGACTCTGCTGACATCCCGCCTTAATCTTTCTTAGGGTTGAAAGAATCAATGAGATACTCTTCTTCTCTAAACTTTAAAAAGTATCTCATAGTTCTTTAAACTCACTTCTATGTCCAATAAATCCTTCAACTTTCAAATTTGCGTCTAATAGGTTCTTGACCTATTCGACATTTTTTAAATTCACGTCTACTAGACATAAAAATAAGTTTAGAATCACATTCGGCTTAAAATTCAATTTTATATTTAATAGATTAGTTAAGTTTTTAAAATCTCAAATTTGCCAAGAACCTATTAAACACAAAATTAAGGACTGGTTATACATTTTTAAAGTTCGAAGACCTATTAGATACAAAATTAAAAGTTCAAAGATTTATTAGACACTTTATAAAGTTTTGGGATCAAATAGACATAAATCTAAAGGTCTGGAGACTAAACTTATAATTTAACAAAATTTATAATTTGTCTATAAGAATTTAAATCCAGATTTAAGTCTTATTATAGTTTTCTTTTTTCTTTTTTACTTTTATGCTTATTTTCTTTTGATTTTCAAATATTTTATTTTTAATTTATTGACTTTCAATTGTTCTACTTTAGATTTTAAATTGTACCTAATAATTCATTTTAGTTTTTATCAGTCTTTGTTTTTAGTACATCAACATTTAGAGGTGAGAGGATTCGAACCTCCAACCTCTTGATTGAAGATGCATGTCCAATTGCTGCTGAGCTATGCTTACTTTGACCGTTTTTATCAGTCTTTAGCATTAACTTTTTGTTAACTATTTAAATTAATTTTGATCTATTTAGATAACCAACATTTAACCTACCACTCAGCTTCTCATAAAAAATAATAAATAAATAATATTTCAAAAAAAATTAATGAATAAATTAATAAATAATATCTCAAAAAAATGAATGAACAAATAAATAATATCTCAAAAAATAATAAATAAATAGTTAATTATTTTTATTTTTTTTTAAAAAAAAGTCTCATGTTTCTGCAGAAGAATTTATTAAAATATAGATTTTTTTAACCAAAATTTAGTGATTAAACAATATGTTTGAAAATTTGAGGATCAAAATAGAATAAGGATAAAAATTCAGGAATAAAAAGAAAACTTTTCAAAAAAAAAAAAAAAAGGTTTAATTCTTAGAAAATGTTCCTCACTGTGACATCATTAGATTCTGTACTATTTACCCAAAACTATATAATAAAATCTTTTTTAAAAATAAAGTACTACATGTATTTACCACTAATAATAATCATTAAAATTAAAATGAAATAAAAAAATATCTAAAAGAACTGAACTAATTAAGACATATACCATCGACCAAAAGACGAAAAATAATGCATGCAAGGTGCCTACATTTCTCCATCTTGTTGATTCAAAGAACATTGAGCTATTAAAGACAAATCCTCTCGATATCGATGTCAATATCAAACCCCGATCCAATATATGCAATCAAATTGACATTTTTAAGCTGGAATCTATCCCTCCTTGTTATAAATGATAGTAAATTATAGATATATATAAGTTTGTATAAAAGGTTGATTCGTCCACTGTCCTCTAAAACTTCCTGAACTAATGTCTATCCCAAATCTCTTTAATGTCCACTTTCCTTTAGGAGGATACAAGTTACAAAGTTAAGGTCAAAGTGAGCTAACTCGGCGGTAATTGACATATATCTCAAACCAAGAGGTCAGAGATTCGAATCCCCCCACCTCAATCGTTGTTGAACTAAAAAAAAAAAAAGTTTAAGAAAAGAAATACATAGGATTCTTCCCCAGCCACCAAGCTCTTCCAAAATTAGACTATCAAGCCATCTTGAATAAAGTCCTTTGTGTAGCAACAAAAAGCCAAGGACACAGTACAACTAGCTCAACTACACAACACTTCCTGATAAAATTTCTTATTTTTCCTACTCTGGTTTATGGCAATGAACCAACTTAGGCATGCATATGACTTCAACAAAGCGAATAAAAAGAAGCTAAAACTGAATTGATATTAGTTTAACATACAATGACGAAACGAGACATCGGGTGTCAATGTTCTCGCGTCTACAGAGGGGAAGTTCTATAAGATCTCTTGGATTCTAAGTTGGTGCTACAAATACATAATGCACCAATCAAGTAAAAAAGAAAATTTGTTATCTATTATCTTATATCCATTTCTAGCAATTTCCAGAAATCACCTGTGAAGGAAGCAAATCTCCAAGTCCTCTGCTTCCAACAGGTTTTGCTCTGAATGGTTTCTTCATTGCACCAGAGAATCATGGTATTACTTTTTTTGAAAATCCTGTATTATTTTCCTGAGCTAAAAGAGTAAGCTGCAAAGTCGATCAAAAAACAAAATAGGAACAAGTTAGTAACTTCTTTGTGAGAAGAGAAGTTTGGGAAGTACGAAGTTGTAATGTTGATGAACTGTACATAGCAATATGGTTAATCCCAACTGTCTCGACTCCTTCGAAACGCCTTCTTATCTGAAAGGGCCTTCTTGCTTTTAAGGCGTTTCTGTTCCCCAATAGCAGCCCTAATACAAAAGGTACCACACAATTAACTGATTAAGTATATCATGGGAGCTACATAAACTTTTTGAAACTAGGTGACCACGGAAGTTGAAAGATCTCACATCTTAGCAATTTTCTTCTTTTGTTCTTCTGAGGGAGGTGGCAGAACATAAGAAGCAGCATCGATTATTGCCTGATTTTCAGATAGAAACAAACTCATTGATTGGAAATTTATATTAAGTTAAGAAATTATGGAAGGATGCTTAATCTTATGCGCAATATTTACCATCTAAGAAATGGCCACGGACTATTTTATTTTCCATGTGAATATATTTGAGACAAGAAGAGAAAGAGAAGGATCTTATAGGAAGGCAAAGTACCTGAAGTTTCTCCAAGGCATCCTCAATGTTACCCCTAAAGAAATGAAGAAAATAAGAAAAGTTATTTTTGGTAGAACGAACGTGGGAGGGAAAAATAAAAAATGAAGAGGACTGAAGTTAACTTCTGCGTTCTAGTTTTAGTGGATGAAATTACAAGCTCCCCATCCTTATTGATCCGATTTTTCTCCTGTTCAGAAGCAGGGAGCAATATTCATGTCAAGATAGACCAGAGAAACGAAGCAATATCATGATGAAAGATTTTTTTTTTTTTATATCCGTGAGTGTTCGGCCTAACTTGAGTGTACCTCGACCTATCTCATGAGACAACCGTTTGACCCTACTACATTTTGATTGCCAAGGAAAAAGAAACAAATTTCGTTGATATATTATCTTCAGCGATAGAGACTGAAAGCAAATGTTTGTAAAACTTATCACTCCCATAATATATTTCATTTGAACGAAGGAGAGGGAAGATATGCAATAGAAAATTTGAGTAACAAACCATTTGCATAATCCTTTCCCTGATTCTGTCACTTAGCCAATATGCATCTTTAACATTGAAGCGCATGTCAACCTTCGTGTTCACTGCACTATCAATTACGGAAATAATACCTTATAAAGAAAACAGCAACTCTAAAGTAGAAACAAAACCAATCAGCAGCCCAAGAAAATCAACTGACCTTTGTTGACATTCTGACCCCCAGGGCCACCACTTCTTGCAAAATTCACAGTGACATGGTCTGTGAGGGAGAGACAGGAAAAGATAAATTCACACAAGTAAAGAAGATGATGACTGACAGCAATCAGAGCACATTCACCATCTTAGCAAACTGCTGATGAGAGAAGTTTTTTTCCCTTTAAGGGTAGGAAACTGCAAGAAATTCGAATAACTTTTCCCTTTTTAGGATATACTAGCCAAGGAACAATAAAAATCCTCCTAGCATCTAACTCTGTCAAAAAGAAATTAATAGAGATTAAATCATATAAAGAATTAGGAAAGGAAGAAATTACTTGAACACTTGACTTGATGTTCTGCTGAATGGAAGGAAAAGGCTTAGGTTTTTTATGAGGGAAGAGAAGTTTGTAGTGGGACATCACCCGACAAGGCTTTGCCATTTTTGGTATTCAGGACAAAGGACAGGAAGGAGAGGTTGAACTTTTATCAAGACAACAATCTTTTAAAATAACTTGCTGAACTCAAGGAGGTGGTGTGACCAATAGGCAACAACATACTTCGTGTATTTCTGTAATCGATTCTAACGTTTCATCATGTGTAGTGCTTTGAGATCTGCTCCTCTATCTGCTAAATCCTTAATCTTTCCATGTTCTATTGGCTCCAACATCCTTACCTCAACTATATTTCAAGTTCCAATCCATTCACCAAGTTCCCTTCTAAAACCTCCCCACCAATATCTCTGAGAGCGAGGCTGTGAGGAAATCAAAGTGCACAAAATCCATAATCTCTCCTACACTCGAGCACACTCCCCCTTGATAGAACCTAAAATATGCCATCTTTAGGCTTCATTTAGTACTAGTTGCATTACTTTTAAGCTCTTATTTGCCAATTTTGTAGGGATCGAGCCATTGGAGCAAACTGAAGCACTTTAGGAGATTTGGGACCAAAAAGGAGCTATCTATACATAAATTCAAGCGACCAAGTCGAAAGGAGATGAAGCTCAAGCCAATTGACCAATGAGAATGAGCGTCTCAACACTGCTAGAATCAAGCCAATTGACACACGTATAGTGTCTCAACGCTACAACCAACGTCTCAATGCTGCAAACACGCCTTTTCTCCCTTTTCTGTCCATAGCGTCAAGACACTATGAACAACGTCTTGATGTTGCTCTGTTTTTCCTTATATGTTCTAGGTTTTTTTAATAGGACCTATAAATGTATCCTTTTCTAGCCGATTTTGAGGCATCTTGGAAGTTGTCTTTTGTACACTTTTGAGAGAACTCTTTAGAATTTTAGACTTGTTTTTCACCATGAGCAGCTAAACTCGTTGATTTGAGCTCAATTGTAAGTCTATAAGGCTTCAAGTTCGGTTGTGATTTCTTTTATCTATATCCAATTCTTTATTTCTTGTTTTTACTTTACGAACATTCGATATTAATTGAATTGACGTCTTGATTGATATTGATTGTTTGATTGCTATACATGAATTTATGATCTGTAATTGTCATGAATGAGTAAATTAAGTTGCATAAGAGTTGGCTTGTGTGTGTGTAATTAAGGTTTTTCCTTGTTACATAGCTGGCATGATAGACTCTAGGAAGTCAAGAAGCGAGATTAATTAGGTTCTAACTATCTCACCTAATTGGTCTTGTCTTAGTCATTCTCACTATTCTTAATACTATTGTTTGGTTAATATGGTACGCTATTGTACCCAGTTAATTAGATAGTAAGCTTTGATTGTGATGCTTTGTTGGAATCATTGAATTAGCATTGTCATAGTTTTTCCAAATAAGTAGACTAAGTTCTTGGATAGGCTAAGAAGCATAGACACTTTAGTATGGCTAGCGTGCCCGTGTCCGACACGTGTCAGACACTTGGACACTCCAGCACTTGTTGGACACTTATCAGACACTTATTAGCACAATTGATATGTGGCAAACACTAGTTGTACAAAGTCAATATAGGTCCATATCGAGCACTTGTTAAGCATACTAAATAGACACAATTCTAAATGACAAAAATAATAAATTTTAAGAGTGAAATACATTAAACTCATTTTTTTAAAGCATATAAATGCATAAACTTATTGATTTTGAATTTCCTTCTTGTATAAAAATGATATATATTTGAAAAAATGTATATTTTACTAAACATGTCCATGTCCTAGATTTAAAAAAAATGATGTGTCACCGTGTCCATGTTGTGTCGTATCCGTGTCTCGTGTCCATATCCATGCTTCTTAGTGGATAGGTAAATCAATTTATTTTTGTAAGTCCATGATCAATATTATAATTGGATGAGAACTATATCTTTGAATTGGAAACCTTGGTAAGATTGATTTTCTCCCTTACCTTTATTTTATCCATTTAATTTTAGTTTTAGTTTTTCACAAACCAAAACCCCTCTGTTTTACTTTATATTTTAATTTAACTATGATAAATTAATTATTTTGGTTTCTTTGGGATTCGACCTTATTTCACTATTTCTACAAGCTAGAGTAGGAGAATCAGTTTTTTTTAATTTTGGCGGGCTTCAAAAACCTAACCACCCCTCTCCTATTTGGATGCAATAAACCTTTCATACTGTTTACCTCAACAGAATAGGAAAAATAAGTGTCTTGAACTCAGCCAGCTCCGCACTGGTCTACAACTGTTGGCCCATTGGAATCAGACCAGGGTTCTCAATGTCATTTTCTAATATTAGCCTCCAATTTCTCTCTTTCACTATGATGATTGCTCAGAGTATCTTTCTGCTCTGAAAAACCAACCCTTCAGGTTTTTACCCAAAACAGCTAGTAACTCTAATTTTCGTCCCGCTTCCTTTCCCTCAATTTCATTTGAATTACCATTTCTCCTATCAAAAACTGATTGGCTAAAATTTTCCAGCCACCAATTGTTCCTTTTTCTAGTGAACCAGCACCTGTTCTTTATGTATCTCTTCACAATTTTTGCAACAGTTCAAGCGTCATCATAATACTTCTTTCCAACACCAAAAGCTTTTGTATATCCTGCACTGCTTCAATCACATGTTCTATTTCTTACGATCAAGAACCCATGTCTTTGATCCTGCTCTCCATCCTCTTTCCTTTTGGCATGTTGTAAGACTTAGCTCCAGTACCACCAGTGTTTTTAGAAGCATTTGGTATATTAATAAGGATTACAAAAAAGGGGAGGAAGAGTCAATCTACCAAGCTAGCCAAAAGAGTCATAAAAACCTCTTCAATTGGCTTGAATGTCAAAAGAAGTGTGATTACAAAAGCTCCTGCAATGAGTTCACCATCTAGAGACAGAAGAACAAACTAACAAGTCTTGGGGAGAGGTGGCCTATCTTCAAAGATCCCCTATGAACTCTCTCAAGCCAAACTACAATACTTATCTCAATACAGAATTTTTTAGTTTGCTAATGAGCTATTTCCATGAAATAATTTGAGCCAAAAAAATTATCCAACTTATGGGGCATACAAAATTAAAGGTGAGGACTTCACAAAAGACAGCTTAAATTTTCACAGAAAGGGGGAATACAGCACCCGAGATTCCACACTGTTTCATCACTATTTCTGCATAACATACACCAAGAAGGAGGCAAACAAACAAGGATTATTCTTTTTTACGGCATCCACTGTACTTAGTTTTCCATGTGAAGATTGCAAAAGAAGAACTGCACTTCCTGTTTCCCCTCTCCACTCAAAAGTAAAGAGGCTTTATTTTGTAATTATCCTTTATTCCTTATTTCCTTGTATTTTCTCAATTAAAGTATGGTTTTTCATCAAATGAAAAGAAAATAGGTTTTCACTAGGACCACCAATCATAAATTTATATATGGATGCACTAGAGAGTAGAGAGAGTTCCTGAGGAACCTATATTCCAAAACCTGCTATCCTCCATATCATTCGCCTGAATCAAGAGTTTAAAGAGATCATTTTTCAAACTCCCTTTCATTAAGATTCCTCTTTAACCCAAAACTCCAATGAGCATTAGCGTTATCCAAAACATCTTCAGTAGTTCTCTCTTTATAGGTTAAAATGGAGTAAAGCGTTGGAATACCTTCATTTAAACACCATGTTTCCTTGCCATAGTGTTAGTTCTTCCACGTGCAACAAGCCTAACTATGAACCAATTTTATCAAAGCATGCAGCATGATGAAGCGCAATAGTCTTCTTAATAATTCAGCAAAAGACAAAAAGAAGTGCATTTAAGGGATTCAAAATCAGGCAAGAGTAGGACATTCGAGGGTTCAAGGCGATTTAATAGGGGAACAGTATATTATACTTTGAAGACAAGGTTAACAAACAAATTCGGGAGTTTCAATTCTTTCAACATTCATGGGACAACAGACAGACTTTATCTTCTTCAAAGAATCTGCCAACGGATATGAGTTACTTTACACAGAAAACTTGGGTTAGGAGAAAGAGACTATTTGGACATAGACTGGTGAACCCTCTTCATTTCAAATATGGACTTCAGTTAGAACTAAAGCACCGTAGTCTCTCTGACTTGAATTAGCTACCATACACGATACACCCCAGGGAATTATACAACCACAACTACCACAACTGACTCAATAAAGCAACAACCACTTCGTCAACACACAAACAATAAACAATCGAGCTCTCTCTTCTACATGCTTCTACATTAACCCCACTAACATGATAGAACAAAATCAAATCCAGAACTAAAAGAAAATGAGGCTAGTTCTCTCGAATTTCATTCGGCAATCTAGCTTGGGACATACCGAGAGTGATTTTAGGGGCGGGTTCGCCGTCAGCCGAAAGAGCTCGCTCCTCCGCCTCTTGCAACAGCTGCTGAACCTGCGACAGCCGGGAAGACACCTTGCCTCCGGCACCGGCCGAGTCCGAAGCGGCGCACAGGACACGACTGAAACTGATCTCACGCCGCTCGAACCGCAAAGCGCCAATGGGATTGTGGAAGGTTGCAGGGAAGATTGGAGGCGCTGATAGGGTAAAATAGGGTTGCGAATGAAGGATTTCTCTGAGGATCATGTTTGTGGTGGTTCTAAAAACAGCCATTCTGTTTCCAATGGCCTTCAGCTTGGGGAAGACGATGCCCACTGGTGCTGAGCTGACGAACACAGCAAGCGAACAATGAATGGTTCTGCTTTTTTTAGGCAAAATGTTGTAGTTTTTTTTTTTTTTTTTTGGGAAAAAATCATTTTTAACCCTAAACTTTGGGGGTTGTATCAATTTTAACCTCGAACTTTCAATTTCATCAAATTGAACCCTAAACTTAACAAGTTGTATCAGTTTTAACCCTTATCTTTCAATTTCATCAAATTAAACCTCAAACTTATCAGATCGTATCAATTTTGACCCCAAACTTGCATAAGTGTTGCAATGTATACCTTAGGTTAACTTTCCATTTGAACCACATACGTAATTGATTATTTCTTCTTTTTTTTTTTAGTTCACATTACATCTAAATTAGTTTCTTATAAATAAAATATTGGAGAAACTTTATTTTAGATTACTTTTTCTTGTTGTTGAAAACTTCGTGAAGATTTTTTTGCTGCTATCTAAGATTATGAAACCAAAGAAACTTTGGAGGTTTTTTTATCTTTGAATATTTGCCGGTTTTTTCTTGTTGCTAAAAACTTTGTGAGATTTTTTTTTTTTTACTTTTTTTTTCTTGCCAATTAGAAAAAATGTACAAATGTATGAAACAGAAATAAAGAAATTTCGAGTTTTCTATTTCTTATATTTGCTGGATTTTTCTTGTTGTCAATAAAACTTTGTAATTTTTTTGTGTGGATAATAATGAGAAAAATAATTTGGGATATTTGATTTCTTAAAGATTTTTTCCAACAAAATTCTTATAAAACACTAACTTGGGTGCAATGTGAATTAAAAAAAAAAAAAAAAAAGGAAATTGTCAATTATATGTTTTAATAGCAATTCAAATGAAAAGTTGACCAAAGGTCTACATTGCAACATTTATGCAAGTTTGAGGTTCAAATAGATACAATTTGTTAAGTTTGAGGTTTAATTTGATGAAATTGAAAGTTTAGGGTTAAAATTGATACAACCTACTAAGTTCAGGGGTCAAAAATGATTTTTTTCCTTTTTTTTTTTTGAGTTATTGTAGTTTTTAGGTTATTTACCAATTTATTGATTTTAATTTCTTTTTCAATTAGAGAACTTTCGATCATTAGTAGGGGTGTACAAGTAACCCGGTGACCCGAACAACCCGGACAACCCAACCCAAACCGTAAGGGTTGGGTTGGGTTAAAAAATTTTCCGGTTTGGGTTGGGTTGTTTTTTTTCAAAATCGAAAAATTTGGGTCGGTTCTCGGGTTGGGTTTTCTTGGGTTGGGTTCAACCCAAACCGAACCGAATTTCTTATTTTAAAAAAAAAAAAACTATATATATATATGTTTTTTTTTACAACTTTTTTGGAACTTGTTTTTCTTAAAAGAAAAATTATTCTAACTTTATTTTTCACATATTTATTTAGATTTGTTTTTTTTTTTACAAAATATTTAAATTTGTTCTTATTGCTACTTGTTTTAATTTTTTAAAAATCAATATTCTATTTCTGGAATAAGGTTTCTAAGATTTGAATTATGTGTTCGGATTTAGATAGAAATATGTATTTTGTGTTAAGATTAGAGGTAAATATTGAATTTGGTGTATTTTCAAATTGGAATTGAGATTTGAGTTTAATTTAATTTTTTTAAAAAAATTGAACAACCCGGTGACCCGACCCAACCCAACCCGAAATGAAAGGGTTGGGTTGGGTTGGGTTGCCAAGTTTATTCGGTTCTTTCGGGTCGTCAACCCGACCAACCCGAATTTTCGGGTTGGTCCAAAAAGTCCCTTCAACCCAACCCAACCCAACCCATGTACACCCCTAGATTCATTAGTACAAGTTGTAAGTTGGTTGAGTTATGTGTGGCACTTAACATCTATTAATGATTTTCTTGAACAAAACTTGCCTGCATACCGGTATGTAGGGATCTCCCTACATACCCCATTAAAATCTTGACAACTAAGAAAGAGGAGGGGAGAAAATGAGAATTTTTTGTTATCTCTCAGTTGTCAACATTTTAATGGTGGTATGCAGGGAGATTCCTACATACCGGTATGTAGGGAAGTTTTTTCCTTCTTTTTTTTTTACAACATGTGGGATGAGATGATTTGAATCCACCTTGTGGTCGAGGGTACTATACTTTCGTTGGCATGTAAACCTCTAATTTACAAAAACTAACCCTTTGTTTGGAAGGAAAGTTCAAGAAATGATTTTAACTCTTGTGATTTGAAATTTGAGAAATGATTTTAAATTCAGTGTCTTGGAATGATAAAGATTTAAAGTAAATGTATTTAAAAATTTGTGTTGGATGGTAACTGGAAAAAGAAAATAAAGTAAAAGAATTTACTAATATAGGCTTTTAATTTGAGTTATTAATAGAAAATTCAAATATGTTAAGGACAAATAAATAATTTAACTCTCACTTCCAATCCTGCAAAATTTGGTCCTTTTAGTTGGGAAAAGTTTTTAGGTAAAAACACGATTTGAAATCATTCATTCTTTTTTGGGAAAAATACATTTTTGGTCCTTGAGATTTGGGTTAAGTGACACTTTGGTCATTGAGTTTTCAAACTCAACAAAAATACCCAGGTTTGAGATAAGGAGCACTTTGGTCCCTACCGTCAATTTTTCTGTTAAATCTTAACGGCTGTTGACGTGGCACTATTATTTTAATAAAAAAATTATTTTTCTAATTTTTTAAATAAAAAATATTAAAATAATAATATTTTATTATTTTTATTATTATTTAATATTATTTATCCCTCTCTCTCCTTCTTCTTCTTCATCTTCTTCCTCTTCATCCTTTTCCTTCTTCTTCTTCCTCCTATGTCCGACGACCGGCGGTACTGTCGTCGGCTGCCAGCGACTGTTTTTTTTTCTTTCTCTTTTTTTTTTCTTTCTCTTTTCTTCTCCTTTCTTCTTCTCTTACTCCATTTTTCTTCTTTTCTTTTTTTTTTTAAAAAAAATTATATACAAGAGGGAGGAGAGGTCCCTCCCCCGTTTCGCGTCGGAAACGGAGGGGATCTCCCTCCTCCTTCCTTTCCGGCCGGAAACAGAGGAGGAGGGGTCCCTCCTCCTTCTTCTATTTTTTTTTTTAAAAAAAGGAAGAAAAATGGGGTAAGAGAAGAAGAAAGGGGAAGAAAAAAAAAAAAGTCGCTGGCGGCAGCGAGCGGTGGCCGGCCGCCGGTCGCCGGAGACTTGGAGAAGAAGAAGGAAGAGGTGGGAAGAGATGAAGGAGAGTGGAGGGTGAGGATGAGGAAGGAGGGAAAAAGGGAGAGATTGAAAAATAATATTTTTATTGTTTTTATTTATTTTTTATTTTAAAATTAAAAAAATGATTTTTTTTAATTAAAAAAATGTGGCCACATCAGCATTCCGTTAGTATTTAACGACAAATTAGATGGCAGAGACCAAAGTGCTCCTTATTTCAAACCTCAGGGTATTTTTGTTGAGTTTGAAAACTCAGGGACCAAAGTGTCACTTAACCCAAATCTCAGGGACCAAAAATGTATTTTTCCTTTTTTTTTGACATAACAAACAACCATTGAAATCTCTCAAAATCACGAGGTTCCAAACACAACATAAAACCCTTAAATATCCATTCGATTTCAACCCTAAGGATTAGGTTAGATATGGATTGCCTCAAAATCAAATTGAAAAATTTTTAGGGGTTTGTATTTTTGAATGTGCCCAAGAACTGAGAAAAGAGATGAATAGTGAGAGAATTAAGTGTATGTTTGGGAGTGATTTTGAAAGGGTTAAAATCACTTTTGGTCTCAAAATCACTTTTGTCATCTTCAAAATCACCCGAAAACGTGCATTTAATCATTCAAAACCAATTGAATATTTAATTTTACACTTTTAAACGTGATTCTCGTATGATCAAAATTGATTTTGAACCATGAAAGACATGTGTCAGAGTGATTTTAAAAATGACAAAAGTGATTTTAATCATTTTAAAATCACTCCGAAACATGCTTAAAAAAAAACATTTAAGAAACATTTTAAAATCATATAAGTGAAAAAAACATCTTCAAAATATATTATTCAAATTCTCACTCTTCGGTTTGCATAAAACATTCTACTGAGGCTCCAGCACAAAAAGAGAAGATATTTTGATGGCATCATAGGTGCTAATCCTCCCATTAGTGATAAGCCAAGGAGTTTCATCTTCTTGAGAATGCAATTTTTTTTTTTTAGCTTTGTAAAATAGGTAGTTTTTTTTTTTTTTTTTTTTTTGAAATAGTAAAATAGGGAGATTTTTAAGGGCTATGATTTGGAGATCTTGGAGGACAAATAAAAAAAAATTAATAATAAAATAAAAATAAAAATAAAAACAAATAATCCATTGATAGAGGAAAGATCCTTGTTCAAATAGACCAAATGCACTTATCCCTAATGGATGGATTTAAGCTAACTTCTTGATTGGAAAACAAAAGAGAATAAAACTAAAAACTCATAAACAATTTGAGGCAAATACTTTCCTTGGATTTATAATTCATGATGGGGTATGGACACTCAAATATTTAGAAATCTTAAATAATATGTACGTCAGACTCCTTCAAGTTGCATGACTTGTTTATACATTTCACTATATGCAAAGAGTACTTTGTGGATTTCTTAACTCTAAACTTAAAATTTTGCCGCATGGTCATTGATAACAATCTTATTGTCAAATCTTTCTTAGAAAAATATATTTGTCTAAGTTCAACATCAATGTAAAATAAACACTTTCTCAACTTTGGCTTAAACCCATAACAATTATGGGTGCATCTCCAACTGTCTTGACATCTTCCTCAACTTCGCCTTCTACCTCAACATCATCATTTACTTCCTCAAATTTATCTTCTTCATATTCTTTATCTACTTCCTCATCTTGCATAGAGATGTTCATGGCGCAGAGCAGAGCCAAGGATGACTTCCCCATCCCCGTTCTTGTCCCCCATTTAAATTCCTATCCCACAAAATTTTCCATTTAATTTTACAGGTATCAAGTTCACCACGGAGAATTATTCCTCGTTTATGATTTTTATTTTGTTTTATTAAATAAAATATATATTTTTTAATAAATTGTATTAAAATTGTTAATTTCTAATGAGAACGTTCTATTTAAAGAGATTTTTCCCTTAACAAAACAAAATAATATTTTATAAAGGTTTAAATTTAGAGTTTATATAAACTGAGATGCAGATGAGAAATGGGGTAGGGATAGGAATGAGGAACGTATTCCCACATCCCCGCCCCGTTTAACTAACGACATGAAAATTCCCACTCCCCCTAATTAGGGACAAGTCTCCACGTTATATTCCTTTTTATCTTCATCATAATCTTTTCCTTCATTATACTCTCTTGCTTTAAAATCGTTAGTAGCAAACATATTTCTTCCGCTACAAAATTCCTATCATCCACTAAATTAGGTGTTTTATCATCCATCAGGTCTACTAGGACAACATTATCATAGAAGGAGATTAGTAATAGTATATATGAAGTTACATTATTATCATATGAATGGTGATATGATGTGTAGGATGATTGTGGGAAAGATGATGATTGGAAGGATGATGGTGGAAGGGATAATGAAATGTTTTGGGCTAAATTGTATGGAAAACTTTATGCAAATGATGTGGGATATGATGAGTGATGGTTGGAAGGATAGTGGTGGGAGGGATGATGATATGTTCTAGGATAAATTGTATGAAAAAGTTTGTGCAAATGATGGTGGAAAAGGTTGTGAAAAATATGATGGTACATGGTGTGATTGTCTAGGTTACTGTCACTACCATGCACAATTTTGGGAACAGTTGATAAATAGAAAGGCAATCAGCATGTGTCCTAATTGTTAAATAAAAATCTTAACTATTTGTCATTCCTAATCAAATATACATGAACTCTCACTCCAAAATTGTATAAACATCTTGTTATTAGGTCAAATTGGTCAGGATTAGTACCACATAGGTCATACAATTTTCTTAAAAACTCCTCATACCTCATGTCACTATCCTCATCAAATCCTCCTAAATAATCCCCTTTATAATCTATTTTGTTCTCCTTTCATACACCACCGTGGCATACAAAGATGCAATACACTCTGAAAAAAATGGAAGATTCGTTAGAAAAATTCATGCAAAATAAAAAAATATAGTTAGGGTTATAAATTGAATTTAATTTTAAAAAACAAAAAACCAAGTGCTACAAGGGTCTAAAAGTTTATTTTTCTAATAGGCACTTATAAATTTCAAGGAACAATTGGATACAAAATTTAAAAGGTTAGAAATCTAGCAAATAATTTTAAAGTTTAGGGACCTATTAAGCATAAATATAAAATATTAGGGTTAAATTACAAAGTTTAGTCCTTAAACTTTCAGGTTTTTGTCTAAGCAGAAATTTGAAAGTGTCTAATAAATCGTTATCCATGACATATTCATATTTTTAAAAATAAAAAAAATCTATTAGACATAAATTAAATCGTGTCTAACAACACCCTAAACTTTTAATTTTATATACGGTAGATTCGTGGATTTTAGAAAATGTCAAATAGTTCAATAACCTATTAAGTACAAAATTGAAAATTAAAAGACCTATCAGACGCTAAATTGAAAGCTCAAGGATCTATTAAAATTAAAAGTTAAGAACTTATTAGACACAATCTTGAAAGTTTATGAACCGAACATGTAATTTAACCAATGTTTAAAGGGACTAAATTGGTAATTTAACCTAAAATTTGTCTGTTATCTCATCCAAGCTGCTGGACCGCTAGGTTTTGGGCTTTCATGGGATCCATTTTCCCAGTCCAGTTCGGCCCAAACAAAAACGAACAAATCCATAATTCTGATTTTGATACGCTAACCAATCAGAACTCGACACGTGTCCACCAAATTTGTATCTGCAACCATCTATTTCAAGAACGATCGTCCCTCCCCTTTCGATTCCTTCGCTCTTCAATTTCCCTGTCGGTGAATTTCCGGAGTTCCCCTTTTTCCCTCGCGAAATTCATACTCTTCGGAACGATCGTGTTTGAAATTTTCCGTCTATCGGAGTAATTTCGTCGAGTTCTCGCGAATTTCTCCGTTTCTTGTTCGCTGAAGGTACTGCTTCTCTCTCAAACAGGATCGAATCATCTAGGGTTTCATATGTTTGAATAACTTGTATGTTGTTCATCTTGTCGTCTATAGTTCTTGTTTGGCTTTGATTTTTGAAAGTAGGAGTAGTTTTTTATATCATTGTGTTATGCCGTCGTTGGTTGCTTTTGGTTTTTTCTGGTTTTTGATTTGGAATTTCGGTTTATTGAAATGGAAGTGGTGGATTTTATGTTTTGGTTTTTATGTAACTTTTGTTATTTTGATTATGATTTGTTATCGTTTCCCAGCTGCTTGCATCATTGTCGTTTTGATGGTATTCTCTTTGTTGAATTTTGTGTTCTTTTCTGTTGATGTTCGATTTGTGAGAATCCTGGAATAGTTTTCCTCATGTTTGAGTTGATTATTTAGTTTGAGGTGTGTCTTCATATCAAGCGGATCATGCTGAACTTTTCTTCGTTGGCTTGGTTTAAGTTTTTTTCATTCCCGTGCCTTTTCTTTTTTCCAGGATATATTTTTTTGTGAGCTGTAACGATGCATAGAAGGAGCAGAGGGGGAAGGGATGAATTTTTTGATTTCGGTGACCCCTTTGCTGGGTTTGGAGGCTTTCCGAGTCAAAGAGGCTTAGTATCTGGTTTCTTTGGTGGAAGGGATCCATTTGATGATCCCTTCTTCAGAAATCCTTTTGGAAGTGTGTTCGAGTCGAGCTTCTTTGGTGGTCCTGGAATTCCTTTTGCAAACATGCATGCGTCTGGATTCCTTGATCATCAGGCCCCTGAGCCTAAAAGACCAAGAGGCCTAATTATTGAGGAAATAAATTCAGATGATGAAAAAGAAGCAGGAAAAGAGAGTAAAAATTCAAAGAAGTCATCCAAAGAGCCTCTTGTTGAAGACCCTGATGATGAAGGTGAGGGTGAGACTTGTCTGGATTGTTTTGTTTGTATTCTTGCTTTGCTTGCTTTATGCATTTCCAGTGCAATCCATATTGCGGTATTGAATTGTTTCCTTTCTTGTTGTTACAGAGAAGGGGAACAAACATTTGCAGCTCATGGATCATCATAGTGGACCCAATCAAAGGCATGCCTGGCCTCAAACTAATAGCTTCACATTTCAGAGCTCCTCTGTAACTTATGGAAGCTCGAATGGGACATATTACACTTCATCAAGGACGAGGAGGGCAGGGAGTGATGGTGTAAGTAACTTAAATGCCAGTTAGGAGTCGATTCTCCTTAGAAGATTTCTTTCCTCATTTGTCTATTTTTTGTAAATAGGTGGTTTTCGAAGAAAGCAAGGAAGCTGATACAGCAACCAGACAAGCAACCCACAGAGTTTCAAGAGGACTTCAAAATAAGGTATCAACGAAGAAGATTTGTGACCCCCTGAGGATAATGCATTTCTCCATTTGAATCTATTAATCATCTATTTATGTTTTAAATCTTTGTTTGATACAATTTGTAAGAGTTTTTTTTAGGGTCATTCAATTACAAGGAAACTAAATCCTGATGGTAAGGTGGATACCATGCAAACTTTGCATAATCTTAATGGAGGTATGCAACTATTCATGCTGAATTGTTGTGTGTTTGTGTAAACCGGATGCTTACAGTGGCAAACGTTTTGTTGTAAATCTACAGATGATCTAGAAAGTTTTGAAAATGCTTGGGCAAGGAATTCAAGAAATTTGCCTGGGTGGCCCGAAAGTTCAAGCGGCTTTGATAATATTGGTAATTATTATTATTACTACTACTACAGTGACTACTACTACTTTACTATTCAATTAGGTCTTACTTCCTCTATGATCTGATTCTTTTGTCTGCCTCCTCCTACGGTCCCACCTTTATTTTTATTTTGGAAAACTTGAGTGTTTAAGCTCATGATAGTGATGTTTTATGTAAAGGACGGACTTGAAGGTTCAAGAGACCAAATGTCCTTATCCTCAGTGGATGGGTTTAAGCAAACTACCCGAATGGGTAAACACAAGAGAATAAAACTTAAGTAGCTTGTCTTTGAACATAACTCTTCTAGAATGGTAATTATGGGAACCATGTTGCCCTAAACCTAGGATGAAATCAGAAATGGGAGAGGTTTTTGCAAAGGAAAGGTAACAGAGATTGAGAATAGGAAGTTTATAAAGGGGCCCATGGCTGATTCAAGAGAATACAAAAGCAAATACAAGTTTTGTCCTCCATCCATCGAGTAATGTAGTTAAGAAAGTGGGACGAACATAGGGAGATTACTTTCCAAGGTTTTTTTTTGCAGTTTCCTATACAAGTTCCCCGTCGTCCATGTATTTGTTTGGACCCAAGCTGCTCCATAACGAAGTGAGAGCCGCCACTCTCTAGCTGACTAAAGTCTACTCCAAACTTATTTCCTAAGCTGTGCAGGAACATTTGTCTGACCATTATGACTGCCTTCTGTAACCGTCTTTAATTAGGAGAATAAGTGAGAATTTTAGTTTTTGATATCTGTGGGTGTCCGGGCTGCTTGCATGCACCTTGACTAATCTCACAGGACAACCACCTGACCCTATTACATTTGGTTGTCAGGAAACACATAAGATATTAAATCTTAGGTAGGTGATAGATGAGAATATAAGAACAAAAATATCTTTCCAAGTGGCTTTTAGTAACAAAATAGTAAACAGTTCAAGGGAACTAAGCAGCGAAGCTATTACTATGGAACACCAGATAGCTACTGTAATTCTATGGGCACTAGGAAGGTATGCTAATTGCATTTTCTCCCTGTTGACAGCAGGTCGCATTGGCCAAAATGGTCAAACTAGCAGAGGTGGGTTGGCACTTCCCCCCAATCAGCATCCTCAGGTGGCTGGAAGAGCGGCTGTGGAAGGCTCCAGTAACCCGGGTTCCTCGCGCCCACAGCAAGTGAACAGGAATAGGAAAGATGCAAGTTACCGGAGTGCCTAAACTTACGAAATCGAAAGGATTTGGAAGGAGCTCTATGTTGCCTCTTTTGTGAATCCGTTCTTCCATTTCAGACGGATGTTCTTATCTGTGTGGAGTTCATAATTACTTACTGTCTTGCATATACCTTGAGACTAAATAGTTTCTGTCGATGAGCATTTCATCTCTCACCATTTACCATGACCACTAATTCTCATGTTGCGATTAGATGAATCTGATTGGTTTTGTTAGAAGAATGCCATTCTTAGAAATTGAATAAAGATATGTCTATATTTAGATGGTAATGTTTTGCGATCACCAAATTCAAAACCTTATACTACTAGTATGGGGAGGGATATTGGTATCTGAAGTTGAACTATCATGGGTTGGCTACTTGGCTTAGTGGTCAATAAGGGTCATGAAAAAAATAAAGGGTTTAGAGGGAATGGGTTCAATCCATGATGGATGTCTATCTACGATTTAATATCCTATGTGTTTCTTGATAACCATGGTTGTCCCGTGAGGGTATTAAGATTGATAACCATTTGATTTATGATTTTTGAAAATTAAGTTCATAAATATTATTTTTTATGGGATTCTTTTATCATTGTTGTCTAAATAAAGTAGATTAAATTGTGGGAAAACAAATAATAGTTTTAAAAAACGAGATGGGGAGAAACCTTATTTGGTAGTATTATTATAGGCTTAAGTTGAGGTTAAGTTGAAGTGTGGAGTACCATGAGTGGGAAAATTAAGGTTGTTTTACTTGTTCATTTTCTCTTTACTAAAGGTAAATATCTACTTGATTGGGTGTTTTTTCTTACCTTGGAAACTTCTTTGAAGGATTTCTCACTTGTGTCCTCCAAGATGATACCATAAAACGATTGAGTAGACTTCGCAGGTATTTTTAAGAAATATTTTTCTTAAATTTTTTATTCTTCTTATTTTTGAGTTCAACAATAGTGAGGATATATGGGGATTCGAACTTCTAATCGGAATCATAGAACACATATTTTATGTTGGTGAATTATGCTCAGTTATACTTTATTTTCTACTTTGTCTATACTTAATTGTGTAAGAAAATTTTAAACTATCTAGTTACGAAGTATAGAGTTGGGCAATATAATTAAGATGTAAATTGGTCGTAAATTCATGAGGTGATTTTAGGAGCTATTGAGAGTAATCATAAAGAGAACACATAGATAGTTAACTTGTACCAACTTCGAAAATGCATATTAAAAATTTGTTGGATTTTGAGACTTGGATTTGTTATTTGTATTAAATTGGATGTGGAATGTAGTGAAAGTCGGTTATTTGAAAGGGAAATGAAGAGAGAGAGAGAGAGAGAGAGAGAGAGAGAGAAAAGTACACGTGAATGTTAATAAAGAAAAGAAAGACAAATGTTAGATGACATTGGTCAGCGGTAATACTAACAATATTATATGGCCCTTCCTCCTTTCTTTTTATTTGCATTTATGGACCACTCTCCTTCTCCTTCACCACTCCATTGTCTCATTTATTAGCTTCACATGCCATGCCATTCCCACTCTTATTTTCCTATCTCAACTTTTGATTTTCTTTTGTTGAGGAGATGTGATACAAGAAAGTTTACACACCCTCTCTCTCTCTCTCGGTTAGATTTTTGAGGATCGAGAGATGATGAAAAACGTTCTAGAACTCGAACACCTATGATGTGATTTCAAAAAAAAAAAAAAAAAAAACTATAGTGCCCAGTCTTCTCTTTATCAAGTTTATAAAAGAATGACTAGTTTTACTGTGGTTTGAAATTATGAGTGGTTTCGGCTTTCTCGCCCCATATATGTTAGTTAGTCATTGATAGACGTATGATATACTTGGTTAGTGATCTATGTTTGGGCCATTGATCGATTATCGTATTTGATGTGTCTAATCACTAATTTACAAATTACGATTTCACAATTTCTAGTTGGGTATGATATTTCTATATTCTTCTTACATCCTATTGTGGTTAACTTTATCGGTAAATCATATAATTTTCTTTTTATTTCATGGTATAGTACACACGTGTTAGATCTTGTGTTAATACTTAAGTTCACACGTGGAAGAAGCTCACAAATTAAATTTATCCATTATTTAACCTATTTAGGTTAAACTTGTTGAGTTGACTCTCTCAACAATTTGAGTCTAGAGTTGTAGGTGGAAAGAGGAGACAGGTCTCATCCAACCCTCTATTTGTCTCTCTAGATGGGTGTAGATTTCTAGGTGAGACATTCATTAAAAGCAAGGGAGGGATGTCCCCTATTCTATCTCTTGGAACCTTCAATGGAAGATAGAGACTCTTTTAAAAGAAAGTATCTCGAGTCGGCACAATGTAGAAACTGTGATTCATCAATCTGAGTATAGTTTAATTAGTTTCATACAAAAAAAAAAAGTATAGTTTAATTGATTAAAGTATATATACCTTCAACCAAGAGGTTGAAGGTTCAGATCTCTCGCCCTATATGTCATTGATTTAGGAAAAAAAAAAACGGTTGATTTTGTGTGGGAGAGAGAATTCTAGAATTGTAATTCAAAGATGTATCAAACAGTTATTAGCGACATATAGATTTTGAACCTACATTGAACCGTTATCAAAACAATTAATCTTGTTTAAATACTATTTTGGTCATTGTACTTTCAAAATGTCCATTTGGTCCCTACATTTGTACTTTCAAAATGTTCATTCTAGTCCCTATACTTTTAAAAAACGACCAATTTGGTCCCTTCGTTTTCAATTATTTTTCCTCATCTTTTTAATCATAATTTTAACATGACACTTACTAAGTTTCTTGAAATATATGTTATAAATTTGATTAAAGGATTTTCACTGTGTAAATAGGGACTAAATTGGTCATTTTTTTTATTATAAAAGTACAGGTATCGAGATAAACATTTTGAAAGTATAATAACCAAAATGAACCAAGTCTATAAGCACGAGGACCAAAATAAACATTTTAAAAGTAGAGAAATAAAAATGAATCAAAGTCAAAAGTACCGAGACCAAAATAATATTTAAGGCATTAATCTTTTTTAAGAGGCAAGAGATTTGTGCATGGAGGAGAGAGATGGAGACACATATCTGTGAGAAATAAATAAGGTTGGTAAAGTTGCTATCAAAGTTTTTAAAATATTGGCCACAAATACAAATACAATACAATCTTCCACACAGATTTAGGCATTTATGAAAGTCTTCTGACTCACTCATTCACTCACTCTCCATTAAACTCCCTTTGGCCTCTTTGCCATCTCTTTTCCTATTCAATTTTTGTTCTATGTAACTAAAATTCAGTAAAAAAAAAAAAAAAGAAAAATCTATTTTAAAAATATTTGAAATTATTTTATCTTAAAAAACATATGTTTGTGAATATAATTTTCAAATACTGGTCAGTTGAGTTGTATTCATGTCGATACATTTTTGTCTATAATATAATATAGATTATAATAATGATGGTTGTTATTGTTTTTTAAAGATATATATCATATATTATTTTTATAAAATAATAATACTTGTCATTACTATTGAATGCCTTCCATCAATTGGTTACGTTACTTAATGATTGAAAGAAACATTCACTTTTCAATTATTAGTTAATAATGAATAAATTAATAACAACACTTTGAATTTATAATATTAAAAAAAAAAAAACACTATGGTACAATTACAACTATATGCATAATAACTGTTTCTTTCTAAACTCAAAAAAGAAAACAAATTTATTTCTTGTACTAAACAAAGACTGTTTATTTAGAAAAAAAAAAGTTAGATATTTATTTCAAACTTTTAAGAGAGTTAAACTCAAAGTTTCAATTTCATCGGATTAAACCTTAGTTTTTGACAAATAGAATCATAAAAAATTGTCAGACGTATTTAATACCAAACAAAGACGTAATATGAAATTGATCAAATTTCAAAGATAAAATAAGGTTAACAAGACCCTAACAAGTTTCCAAATTGCAAAAAGAGTTGTGTACCACATGAAAAATTGAAACTATATTGACACCTAAATGAAAATTATAAAGTCAAAATGCAATAAGAAACATTTGTGAATAAATCCAAAACCCTTTTTCTTTTAGTAAGACTTTTTTTTTTTTTTTTCAATTCATCAACATTTGGAGATGAAGGAATTCGAACCTCTGATCTCTTGGTCGAGAATACATGTCAATTACTGTTGAACTATGTTTGCTTTGACTTGTTTTAGTAAAACTTAAATAACCAAAAAAGTATGCATTGTTATTTTAAAGAAATAATAAGATGGAAGAAAGAAAGAGAAAAACCCAAGAAAGCACAAAGATCCATAAGGGGCCGTTTGGCCCACGGGTTTAGAATGGATTGGAATGGATTGGAAAGGGATGCCCATGTTTGGTTGCCCGGGAATGGTGTGGGTTTGGAATGAAATGGTGGGCATGTGATTCCAACCCATTCCCACATTTTTGTGGGTCCCACTATTTCTCTCTCCATTTTTCTTCCTAATTTTGATGGGACTCACCATTTCTTTTTATATTTTAACCATATTTTGGTGGGTCTCACTATTTCTCTTTTCATTTTTCTTCATAATTTTGATGGGACCCACCATTTCTTTTTCTATTTTCCTTATAATTTTGGTGGGTCCCACTATTTCTCTCTCCATTCATTCCAACCCAAATCCAATGCACCAAACATAGGCATGGGAATCATGATTCCAGCAAAATATTCCCATGGGCATCAGATTCCATTCCATTCCATTCCAAACCCATCCAATTCCGACGCACCAAACGGCCCCTAAAAGAAAGGCAACCATAAAAGGAATCCCTAAAAGGATATATATATATATATATATATATATATATTTTAAATTTTAAAATTAAAGAAAACCAAAGTTTATGTATACATCCACTATTCATTCAAGTTTAATAATTAATGTCACTGTTTTTCTTTTCTTCCCCACTTTTAGGACCCTAAAAACTAAAATAATTTTTCAATTAAATGTTATGATTTCTTTAGTTTTCTATTTAGGTCTATCTAATTTGAAGTTGAGACTTAGAGACTATGTTTATGTGAGGTAAATTTAGTAACTTTCCTACAAACTATATCAATCATCAATTAAGATTATATTACTAGTTCCGACTTCTGAAACTCATTTAAAAATACATATTAATTTTTTACAAATTATAAATTCTCCAACCAAGTAGGTTATACAAATTATCAACATTTTCAAACTTCCCAACCCCAAATTTTGCCGTACTAAAAAAAACCAAAATTTGTATTTATTCCTTCTCTATATTATTATTATTATTTTTTTTTAAATCAAGTAACTTTAAGTTATATTTCTAAATTATTTTTACCGTTAACACTAAACGTATAGGTGCAAGTGATGTTCCATTTTACTATGGATTTTTTTATGTTATGATAAAAGAATATGAGTATACTATTTTAGTCTTTTAGCTCTCAAATGATTTTTGAACTCTCAATAAATAATCATTTTAGTTATTTTCATATATTAAATAATAGTTAAATTAATTACAATTGTGTAATAGGTTCATGTAATTAAAAAAAAAATCTCTAACAAAACTTTTGTAGGTAATAAATTCCTTTTTTTTTTTTTACATATATAAAATAAATTCTTAAACTTTCCATTTTGATTCTAATAAATTCATGACGGTTATATATATATATATATTTATATATATATATATAAATTTATGAACTTATTAACACAATGCATAAGATAGAGCTCTGTGTCTAATATAATTTTGAATTTTAAAAAATGTGGAATAAATGATAAGATCCAAGGTTGAAAATTTAGAGTCATAAAGTTTATAGATTAATTAAACATAAAATTATAATTTTAATAATCTATCAAACATTTTTTTGCCAAAATGAGCATAGTTCAACAAGGTAATTGACACGTACTCTCGACCAAAGGTTAGAGGTTTGAATCTCTCACTCAAATTGTTGTTGAACTAAAAAAAAAAAAAATCTATCAGACATTTCTTAAAGTCAACAAACAAGATAGGAACATAAAGTTCAAAAACTAAACTTGTGATTACACCTTAAACAATCGGACAATTATTTTATCATTATATTTTTCTTAGAGGTGAAAAAAATCAGACATTTAGAATCAATGAAATAACATTCAAAGTAACTAAAATAAGATTTAAATCTATTATAATATTGATATTCACAAATTTTATTTTATTTTATGGGTTATGGACAACAATGTTTCACCATCATATTGAATTTATAATATCAAGTGTAGGAAAAAAAAAAGTCTAAAATAATGAATGAATATTAAAAAAAAAATAAAAAGAAAAAACAAAACAGAGAAGAAAACAAAAAACACCAACAAACTCATACTCATAGATATATATAACACCAAAGCTCAGAAAAGGGAAAAACCAAAAAGAAAAAAGAAAAAAGAAAATGAAAAATATCACTCCTTCTTCTTCTCCTTCTCCTCTCCACCATTGCCAATCTTCCCCTTTCTTCTCTGTAAATCTCTCTGAATTCATCTTCATTTCTTCTTCAAATCATTGAAAATTTGAAACCCAATTGAGAAATAATCTCTGTGATTGTTGTTTCTTTCTTTGTTTTGCAGATCACTCAGAACAGTGAGAGAACAGAGGAAGAAGATGAGTTCAACAGAGCCACTCCAAGCAGTCGTACGGACGCCGGAGCAAAGCACAACCCGACGCCGCTCCACCACCATTCTCATGGAGGCGGCGGCGACGGGATTCTTCCCAAACGCAGCACCAAGAAACGGCCGGAGTCGGCGGCTTCCGTCGGCGGCGGCGGGTCGGTGTCCTGCAGCAAATGCCGGCCACATGCTCGAGAAAAGTTCTCTGTGGTTCCGTTGGACAACAATGGCGTCGCCAAGCAGTTTTTCTCAATGGCGAGCCCTAATGGAATATTGAAATCGATTGTGTCTTCGTTTACAAGAAAAAGCCCTAAATCTATGAATGAAGAAACGGATTGGACTGCAAGAGAAGAGCACTGGAAGATTGCGTTAGGGGAAATTTCGCATAAACTGATTCAAGCGACGAGGAAAAGAGATGAAGCGATTCTCGAAGCTTCGAGGCTGAAGTATTCAATGGCGGAATTGGAGAAGAAACTCAATAAACTCGAAATCTATTGCCATACCTTGAAGTCTGGACTCGATGAATGCGCTTCAAATCCGCGAAAACCTAAACAAGAAGTTCCGACGAACAGCGATCCGATTTCAGACAGAATAATCGAGAATTTCTTATCGTCAGTTTCCGAATCGCGATCGTCAGTGAGGCAATTAAGCCGATCACTAGCGATGCAACTCCGTCACATGGGAGGCAAAATCCACGAGAGGATCCAAATCCTCCTCCAATCTCACGAAATCAAATCGAAAAGCCCTAGAACCTCACTCATGTTCCATCTCGAGGCGATTCTAAACAGAGCATTCTTCGAGGACTTCGAATCGATAGGGTTTCAGAAGAACTCACCGAATCCGATCCTAAACCCTTCGGATCGGACCGAATCGAACATCGCGTCGTTCAATCGGCTCCACCGGCTGAGTTGGGAGGAGGTTCTGAGCAAAGGAACGAGGCATTTCAGCGAGGAGTTCAGCAGATTCTGCGATCGGAAGATGAGCGACATTGTTGCAATGCTCGAGTGGAACAGAGCCTGGCCAGAGCCGCTGCTGCAGGCGTTCTTCGCGGCGGCGAAGAGCGTTTGGCTTGTTCATCTTCTCGCCACCGCCGTACACCCGAGCTTGCCGATCTTCAGAGTGGACTCCGGCGCGAGATTCGACGGCGTTTACATGGAGGACATCGCCGGCGAGAAAACGAGAGAACTGGCTCCGGCGACGGTGAGAATAATGGTGTCGCCGGGATTTTATGTGTTTGATAATTTGATCAAGTGTAAGGTTCTGTGTAGGTACCACTCTAATCTTAATAATTAATCTTCAAAATCGAATTTATTTATTTTCTAATATTTATTTATTTATTTATTTGCTTGATTTCAATTTTGTGTCTATAATTTAACAAAACTTCTATTTTCATTGTTAATTTTTTTTAACAAAACTTCTATAATTTAACATTGTAACTCATTTTTTAATCCATCTAAAAAAACTCATTTTCGAACCTAGCTTATTAAGACATTATATCTTCGATGAAAAAGATAAAAACAGACGTTTGAATTATCATTGTACTGTATGCATATATTTTAAGATAGTAGAAAAATATAATTAATAGATTGTGTCTAAAAAGAATAATATTAAGAAAATTGTGTGACATTTAATAGAATTATAGACCTAAGTTGAAACTATAAAACTATAGGATTGAGCTAAAATTTTAAAATGGTAGAGATTGAGGTGAAACTAAATAATTTAACTTTCTTTATTTGTTAATAGCTATTGAATCTCACTTATAATATAATTTCAACAACTATTGAATTTTATTTAATAATTATTAACATATACTCTCAACCATCACTATCAAATTACCAATACGTGGGCCAACAAGAGCATAGCCTAACAACAAAAGCATAACCTAACTGACGTAAAATATGTGCTTATGACCAAGAGATCGTGAGTTCGAATCCTCCAATATTGTTGAACTCAAAAAAAAAAAAAAAAACCAATGTGAAGGAATGTTGATTTAATTAATAATTTATATATTTTATTAACAAAATAAATATTTAATATCATATGTTATTGACTAGCCATCCTTTTGAGTCAAATTAATGAGTTTTATAGGTGTAAGAAATTACATTATCTATGAGATTATTTGTTATAATTTGTATGATTTTATTCATATTTAATGATATATTTAAATCCATGAACAATAAGACAAGTCATCTAGATTAGGATAACAAGTCTTTAGGTTTTATGGTACAAAAGAGACATAACACAACAAAAACTAAAACAAGACCCATCCAAAAGAGGTAAAAAGACTTTTTTTTTTTTTTCATCTAATCTAAAACAAAATTTATACTTCTACCCTTAATTTAATAAATATTTCTTTATATTTAACATTAACATGATCGAAGCATGAACGATATCGAGGTATGCTATTACATCAATGAATGACTAAGATTCAAAGTAAAAAGAATTTTTGGATCGATTGATGTCATATTTTGACTTACATTTAGTAGCTTTCACCAGTGTTTATTAATATATTTTTGGATTATAACAAAAAAAAAAAAAAAAAAACATTGATACTCCATAAAATGTTTATTATATGTTTGATGTGAGCACTTAGTGCCAATTTGATATTATTTAATGTGTTTTGTTTGTTGGTAAAGCTTACTCTACCAGCTCCATGGTGTACTCTCCATTGCTAGAAGCATCAAAATCCTTTGAGATCTCAAATGTCTAAGAATTTTTATTGAAAAAACAACCAACATTCATCTCTCAATTAAATTTTAGAGAACCTATAAGAGGTAGCAAATAAGGAAAGGTTTTTTTTTTTTTTTTTTTTTTTTTTTTTTTTTTTTTAAAATTATTATTTTACCCCTGAACTATCAAATTGGTTTCAATTATACTCCTGGACTTTCAAAAGTTTCATTTTAACCCTTGAAATTTGAAGTTTGTTTCAAAACGACCCTCGAAGATATTTTTCATTAAATTTATGAACAAAAAATGATGTGGTTTCTTGTACTTATTGTTTTTTCTACGTATGTGTTCAAATTGTTCATATAAGTAATAAATGCAAACACATCATTTTTTGTTCATGACTTTAACGGAAAAAAAAAGTCTTCTTCAATGTATGGTCATTTTGAAATAAATTTCAAACTTCAATTGTTAAAATGAAACTTTTAAAAGTTGAGGAGCATAATTCAAATCAACTCCAAAGTTTACTGAGTATTTTTAGGAATTTAACATTTTTTTTCACCTTGAAATATTGAAAAACAAATTTTCAACAAAGAAAAGCATGGGAGAGCAAAGGTATGGTGGAAATTTGAAGAGAAGGTAAAGTTAGTGAAAGTATGCATCATATCCAAAATTGAATGCATTCCCTCAAAAGTTAAAAGCAATTTGTGTGGCATAACCGTAAATACTAAACACTTTATTTTAAAGTCCAAAGTTTTGAACTTTAATTAATAAAATTACCTTTATCACATCAAAATCGAAAAAATAATTTAATAACAAGAACATAACATCTAAACAACAACATGATAGCTGGTCGTTCCACTAAATCACAATTTTAAAACTTTGCAATATTTAAACAAACATCGTTAAGCTACAAATACATTTTTTTTTTTGTAAAATATATTATACAAAACGTCTAAAGCAAAAAGTAATGTCGAAAATCTCGATTAGGCATTTGGGGATTGTCCTACATGTTGGAAGGACTCTAGGGTGTTGAGTTTTTAAGTGTAGTTTTGAATTTGGATTTCAAAGTGTGAAATTTGGAGTTTGTGTTGAATGAGATAATGAGATTGGTGAAGTGTTTTCCTTTTCATGTGACAAAACCCAATGAATTAAGGATATTGCAAATTGCCCCATGTGGGTGGGGATAGGGCTTTGGGAAATGCTCCTCCCTTGTCACATACTTTTCTTATCTCTTTATTAATTTCATTAACTTCATTTATTATTCTTTTGTGATTGTCTTCTTATCATTACTAAATTACTTTCTTATGTCCTCTCTTCTTTGGATGTGCTCAAAAGTTTTGGTTCCATTTGTATATGGGATAGCTTCGGTTAAGTTATCATTTTAGCTCCTTAGTTTGAGTTTTGATTTGGATTTAGTCCCTAGGCTGTTTTATGTGAGTTTTAATATAGTCCCTAGATATGATTTGATTAAATTTTCATAATACACATTTCTTTATTAACTATTAATAATTGTTTGTAACACATTATTTTTAGGCAAAAATCCAGTTTTAGTCCCTAAGGTTTAGGTTAGGTTGCATTTAAATTCCTGAGTTTTCAAACTCAATAAATATACCCCTGAGGTTTGGATTTCATTACACCATTGGTTCCTCTGTCCACATTTTCGTCAATTACTAACGGTAGGCTGATGTGACACTATTCTTTATATTAAGATTTTTTTAAAATTTTTTAAAATAAAAATATATATTTTTTCTTCTTCATCCTCTCTCTTCTTCTTCTTCACCACTAGCCACCACCATCACCGAAGACACTATCCACCGCTGCCCCATTCCCTTTTTTTTCCTCTCTTTTTCTTATCTTTTTTTTTTTTTCCCTTCTCCTTCCATTTTTCTTCTCCCTTCACCTCCCTTTCTTTCACTGTTAAAAATAAACGAAGCATAACGATTCTCCTTCGAATCCAACTGAAACGAAGGGAAAACCTCCTTCGTTGCAACTGGATTTGAAGGGGAAGCCCCCTTCGTTCTTCCCTTATTTTTTTTAAAAAATGTGAAAGAAAGGGAGAAAGATGGAGGAAAAAGAGAAGAAAAAGGAAAGAAGGGGGAAGAAGAAGAAAAGAGGAGGAAAAAAGAGAAAAAAAGGGAATGGAGAAACAACGGACGGGGGGCTCGAACGGTGGCGATTGGTAGTGAAGAAGAAGAAGAAGAAGAAGAAGGAGAATGAAAAAGAAAAAAAATAAAATTTTTATTATTTTAATATATTTTTATTTTAGAAAATTAAAAAACAATTCTTTTAATAAAAAATAGTGTCAGCCTACCGTTAGTAATTAACAGAAATTTAGACAGAGGGACCAATGGTGTAACGAAATCAAAACCTTAGGAGTATATTTGTTGAGTTTGAAAACTCAAAGACCTAATTGCAATCTAACCCAAACCTCATGGACTAAAAATGTATCTTTCCCTTATTCTTAACATGATATAGAGATGATGGGTTGACATGAAGTATATAATGTGCATAGTAAATGTTATAGGTAATTTTGGACCACTTCGACGTACAAGGAGTTGACGAGGACAACCGGGCAGAAATAGGGTTGGGAGATGGACCCCAGAGGCGAATGAAGGAAGAGATTGTCGCGGTCTCTTGTCAAATAAATTTATAATCCACGATTCCTAAAGCTAACTTGTAGCAGTAGTGGTCGGGGTCGATCACAGGGAACAATCAGTTTATTTCTAAATTCTTTTGTGTTTTTGAGGTAACCAAAAGGGGGGGTTTATGGATAAAAAGATTAAGACATAAAGTAAAGGCATGAAAATAAATAAGGAAAATTAAATGCAAGGAAAGTAAAGGTGGGGTTAGTTGATCTTACCACGAGGATCACTGTAATCGGGGTTGAACTCGATGTTAAGTTTGATTAATTTCATTCATCGATTATCAATTGATTTTAATTAACTATCTAAGTCCGGCGTACTCCGGCAACAAACAGAGAGCCATGATCCAACTATCACAAACATGCAAACGCTAAGTTTGATTCTAGCTTAAATTAATTAATTGGCCTATTAACTAATCTAAACCGCATTGAGATCTAGCCGAATTAATTCACATGCAACGGGCAACAAACCACAATTACAAGATTAAATCATTTAGTTCAAGGGACGCATGCGTAAAATCATAACGTTAGCCTATTTGCTACTTAGATTTAGCAAGTAAATTTAGACAGGGCGCGGTCAAGGTTGTCAATTTTTCCTACCACAATCTAAACTTATAGAAAAAGAACTAAAATCACAAAGACAATTAACTAAGTAATGAAGAATGGAAATCTCATAAAATTGAATTAAACTTACAAACCGAGGTCCCGATTACAACGATCTGAGCTTAGTTGGCCATGGACAAGCACCTCCAAGCTCGAGGCTCGATCAACCGACCCATGGACTAAGAAAACTTAAAAGAACTCTAGAAAAGTAAAGAGAAAAGTGGCTACAATATTGTATTGTGGGATGAATTGAGGGATGATGGGATGATTCTAAACCTACACCAAAGGCCTCTATTTATAGAGTTTCTTGGCCTTCAATTCGTGGTAGAATGATGCTGAATTGGGTCTTCAAAGAAGGAAAATTTCCAGCCAAAATAGGAAAAAATTAATTTTGGAAAACTGCCTAGCGTCGCGACGCTGTCCTTTCAATTTTGGAAAATATTTCTCGGATTGCCCTAGCGTCGCGACTCTGTGAGGCAAGCGTCTAGACTCTGATGACGAGCGTCTCGACGGCTCCAGGGGCAGAATAGTCATTTTACCCTCCGGTTTCGCTCGTTTTAGCCCCGAATTGCTTCAAAAGCTCCGGTGAGGACCTATAGACATATTATACTCATTTTAAAGCATTTTTCGCAAGGAATTCAACTAAGATAAGCAAATTGGAAGATTCTAAGTGTATAATAAATTGGACTTATCAGCGAAACCGACGAGTGGGACGAGCCAAGACCGAAGGGGTCGGGCCAATGCTCGGCCTGAAGGGATTGAATCCCAAGCGGAAGCGATTTTCACCGTTCGTGATTTAATTTCAATTAAAAAAAAACCAATACGTTGGGCAAATAAATTTCAGAAACGATTTCTATAAATTTGCAGATTAAGCATGCTAGAAATTAAATCTAAAACCCTCTTAGATGCCGGAAACTTACTTGAATTTGGAGCAAACTGCACTATGCTCCAATTCTCGTTCTTCTTCCTCCCAATGGACACCACCACCACGGATCACCCACTATCCTCTAGGATCGCTGAGATATGGCTTGTGGGAACCCAAAATTCGGTCTTGGAAGGTAATTTTCAGCAAGGTGCTTGCTGTGTTTTTGAGAGAAAAACTAGAGAAAATTCTCTCTGTTTTACGTGAGAATGAGAGAGTGAATCTGAGAATGGCCCAACCCCTCATTCCATTACGTAGGATTAGGTTAGGAAGTTATCTTTAACTCCCTAACCAATCCTGTCCATTGATCTAAACCACTTAGATCTGGACCGCTTAATTATTATCAAATAATAATTAATAAATAATTAATAATTATTGAAATAATAATTAATTATCTAATTAATTATAATTAATTTAATTAAACCAATTTTAATTAAATCAATTATAACATATAGTTTTAATTCAATTAAATCACATTCAATTGAATTAAACAGGCCATTCAATTAATTAAATTAATTGATTCCACACTAATTAAATATCAAATATTTAATTGATTTTATAATTGAATCATATTCAATTTTATCTCTCATTTAACCTATAGTTTTAATGTGCATCAAAATGTACATTAATATAAACTATAGTATTAATTTGATTAAATCACATTTAACCAAATTAAATTAAATTAATTAATTCCCAATTAATTAATTCATGAATTAATCAAATATCACATATTTAATTAAATTCATAATTCTCTCATTAATTAATTTTGAATCATATCCAAAATTAACTTTATTATGAAATAAAACTTATACTATAATGTATCTCCATACATTATATTAATTGCATCAAAATACAATTAACTGAAATTCCCTTTTAATATTCAAGACTATATTATCTCAGAATCCGTTATGATGGACCTAATGGACCTATAGATCAGAAGCTCCAACGATACGAGATTGATCAGCTAAACTCATTAACCGAGTCAATCAACATTCGTTAACTGTGGGTCACTCCACTAAAGACCCACAGCTGCACTCTTCTCACTGTAGAATATTTCTATGTCCACGGATATCGACCAATGCAGTAAGTCAATCCTTCACGTGTGTTCGTAACACCAGCTGGGTCAAATTACCGTTTTACCCCTGGGTTACCTCTGGTTCCTTAAGTACCACTGATCTCTCTAATGAACAATTTGTTTAGAGTCCAACCTCTAAACAAGAGTTCCTCTCGGGCCAGGAGAGGACGACGCGCCTTTGTTCAAGCCCTGGAATCAGCCCTTAAGGGAATACACATCTACTTGCCCCAATAGGGGAAGGAGTGAATTCCATATTGTATTGTCATGTCCCCAGTCCCCCACTCGGTCTTGTCCCCAAGAAGGTAGGCTTGTTGAGTCGGCGTGCTGGCCACTCTCACCCGTACTAATCAAAGGACAATCCCTCGTGAGAAGGAGTTCATGACACACTCAGGATTAAGATTGAGTTACCTAGGTCATCCTATTGAAACAGTAACCTAACTAGTCAACGGTGTTACATCTAGTGGTTTACTATTTCGTGGTCCGGTCTTATGCAAACTCATTGCATAGGATACCCCCGCTCGCACGTCTCTTACATGGACGCCTTGGATCAATACGTCTGTATCGAATACAAAGCGGGCCGTATCACATAGTGTTACCAGGATAAGGTACCCAGCCTTATCCCTGTACTATAGACCTTTTAGGTTGTTACTTGAACACTGATCCCCGTATGTCCCCACATACTAGTCAAAGTCTCATGTAAACAACCTTGGATGTTAGTTTATTGGATTTGGGTCATATTGTGCAATTTTAGACTTAATATGACAATAACACTTTATTGCATGAACCTCAATAACACTTTATTGATACAAGTGTATAATTCGTTAATCATTCACTATCTACGAGTTTTAGGACATAAAACCCAACACGGCCCGCTTGCGCGGGCCGAGTCCCTTTGACTCCGTTCGGTCCCTGTAGCCTCTAGCCGCCTCGGTTTCGCTTGGTTTGTCCCGAAACGCCTCCGAATTCCTGAAAACCCTAGGAGCATGATCCAGATATTTATACCCCTCTTCGCCACTGAAGAAAGAGACCCGAACTCGATTCTCGACTCTCTCTCTCTTGCTCTCTAGCCCTTCCTTCCGTTTTCTGACTTAAGCATCGGAGGCGGTGTGGCTAGTACCACACCGGTGTGCAGGTTTTCCGTTTTGCAGGCCACGTCTTCCCCTCATCTACAAATTTACTGTTGGTGGCACGTGAAGGTCAGGTGAGTTCCTCTGACCAAATTTGACCATCAACAGTAAACATTATTAAGTTGGGTAGACTTTTGAGTAAAGAGGATTTAGGTTGTGAAAAAAAAAAGATGTCTTGTAGGACATCTTCAAAACTCTAATCCAACTCTTTTTTTTGAGAAATTTTGGTGGATGGGTTGTTTTAAATTCATATTTTCATATATGTCAATAGATTTTGAATATTTTCAAGATTAGATTTTCAGCATTTTTTCTTACCATTATACCCTTGTTGTCATTATCTCTCTTCAATTTAAATTATATTTTATAAAATATTATCTAAACAAATCCCCCAATATTTGAGAATCATAATCAATCAGATTTTATTTCATTCCTTAATTAAACAAGTTGATTTTCATATCATTTTATCTATAATTAGATTAGATTTTCTTTTTTTCCTCTCCCTTTTCTATTACGATAGCTTCAACTTTTTTTCGCCATTTTTTTCCTTCTCGACGACATCTTCAACCGGCAGTAACTTCATTCGGCGCAACTTCTTCACAGCGGGAGTTGGTTTTGTTCAAGCGGCAGCATTTTATTTTGTTCAATCGGCGGGAGTGGGTTTTCTTGTCGGCGACGGCATTTTATTCAAGGTGGGAGTGGGTTTTTCCTTTTTTTTTTCCTACCGGCATCTGCGTTTCACGGCTTTTGTGTTTCTCGACGAGTGTGGGTTCTGTTCCGAAGTCAGCAATGTTTCACGCCCATTATTAGTTCAATTTCCAGTTTTGTCACGGTGTATATATTACATGTTAGGAGGAATATCTGAAAAAATGTGTATATATTTCGAACCTAAAAATGTGTATATATTTAGGTTGTTTATGGAGGTTTCTGGCAAACTTTGTTCAACTTTTATGTTTCGGTTTCCAGTGTTTTGAAGATGGGTACGATTTTCATTTTTTATATTTTATATATTCAAAGGGGTATATCGTTTTAGTTAATGTCAGTTTCATATATACACATTATAAACATGTTTTTAGATGGGTACATTTTCAGTTTTAATATATAATATATTTAGAGGGATATCTCATTCCAGTCAATGTCAGTATATATTCATCAGTATATATCATATTTTATATACCATATTTCAAAGTATACATAAATATATATCATATGTCAGTATACTTATGTTTCATATGTACCATGTGGTATATATTTCTGTATACTATGGAATATGGTATATAAAAAATGAAATATATAAAATATGATATATACAGATGAATATATAAACCATGTGTGTCTGATACATATTTTGTGGTTCATATATACCAGCAGTGAAGAAGTAAAGGGCTAATGAAAAAACAGAGTGTTGACGCCTTAGGGACGGTGGGCGAGAAAAAACCCTAAAAACCCGTGGGAATACAGCGCATGAACTAGGTATTTCGAAGCAATATACCAGATTATGTGAAATATACCTTGGAAGTTCGAAATATACCAGACGTTTTCTGCTACCAGCAGTTCGTCTTCTTCGTGCGCTTTCTGTGTCTTCTTCTTCGCAAAATCGCCGGAAAAAAACGAAGCCTATTCCGGTACAAATCTTGGGTTCAAAAGCAAGCTTCAAATTGTGAGTTTTTTTCCTTTTTCGATTTCTAGACCTAAAGAATATACCTCCGAAGTTCGAAATATACCAGAGAATTTCTACAAACAACGGTCCGTCTTCTTCTCGAACTTCCTGTGTCTTCTTCTTCGCAAAATCGCCGAAAAAATGAAGCAAAAATCTTGGGTTGAACGGAAGCAAAAATCGTGGGTTTTTTCCCCCCAATTGCACGCTCTTTCCTTTTTCGTTCCCTCTCTCTCACCCACGGTCTAAAAAATGAAGCTTTCCTTTTTTGGTTTTTTCTTTTATTTTTAAATGGTTAGTAGAGTACATGAGGGCTGAATCGTAAAAGAGCCATGATTTTTATGAAAAAAATTTGGGTCATTAAGCCTTTTCTGTAAAAAATTAGAAACTTGGACATTTATGAAATATAGGGTCCATATTTGGGCTATCTATGTACTTTTCCCCTTTTTTTTCCTCCCTTTGTCACGTTCAAAAGAAAACATGTCACATAAGTAAAATATTAACATTTGGTAATTCTATACATATTTGATGAGATTTAACTAAGTCATAAGGACTATATTGAAGCTTTAAAACTATAGAGATCAAATTGAAGATAAGTCAAACTCAAACAAGATAGGCTAAAATGATAACTTTACCAATAGTTCATGTTGATGCCAAAATCCGGACAGGGAGAACTCACCTAACCCTCACGTGCCACTAACAGTGAATTTATTTGAAGGGGAAGACGTGACTTGCAAAACAAGGGAAACCTGCACACCGGTGTGGTGCATGCCACACCGCCTCCGATGCTCAAGTCAGTAATCGAAGGGAATCTGAGCAAAACTAGAGAGCTAGAGGAAGAGAAAAGAGAGTTTTCGGATCCCTTCTTCAGTGACGAAGAGGGGTTTTTATACCTGCTCATACTCCTAGGGTTTTAGGTATTTCGAGGCGTTTTTGGCTGAACCAGGTGGAAACAGGGGCATCCAGGGGCACTACGGGTCAAATGGAGTTGGACGAACTCGGCCCCGGGGTCGGGCCAAAAGCCCGATCCCTTCGGTTTTGGCCCGACCCTTTTGGCCTGTTCTTCCTCCGGGTTCCGTTTCCTGGCTGTCTCCTCGGGCTGGTATTGCGCTGTCCTCATCAGTTCCTTGCATATCGGAGTGATCCAAAATTACCTACAACAGTTCATGACTTTAGTCCTTAACATAAAATTCAATCCATGATTTTTGTTTCAATTAAATGGATTAATAAAGTATAATAATTAAAAGGGATTATACAATGAATTTTAGTTTATTAATATAAGAGAGGGGGTTGGTTGCAAGGGTAATTGATTTGGAAAGTGAAGTGATGTTGTACTAAAAAGATAGAAAGGATTATAATTTAAGGTGACAGTAAAAAAGCTGATAGAACTTTTGTTTTATGAAGTGGTCCATTTGCATTTGGATAGGGAGGGAAGGGGACCCTAGCTTCTTTTTTAATGCCCCCATAAATTTGGTCAACTGCCATTAGGATCCAATTCTATATATGCTCCCATGACATATATTATTTTTATTTTTATTTCTTTTCCAACACTTATTCTCTTTTGACTGAGTCGAAGCTCGATCATATCCATTAAATTTTTTACAAGTGTTTATTGTTATTATTTTTTTGAAAATAAGAAACGATTTCTCTTTCTCTCTCTAACTCGTCTCTTACATTTGTAAGAGTTTGAGTCTAATAATCAGGAGGGAAGTATTGTCCCTTTCTTTTTTGGTTGGATGGTTTTGGTTCCAAATAAGAAAATATTGTTTTTTTTTTGTTTTTTTTTAAATGTGGCTAAATTTATGTTTTTTGTGTCTATCGTGTTTCGGTGTTTTTCAATCTAGTCCCCATTTGAAAATTTTTAGTTTATGTTTTAAAACTTTAAATTTATACTCTTTTCTTTAGCGATTGTTAAAATTGGCTGATAATAAAGTTATATGACACGATACTTAATGAGTTGACAGAAATTTAGAGGAGAAACTTGGCCACCTAAGAGAAGAAAAGTGAAAATTAATTTTCACCAACTTTTTAGAAATTTAGAAATGAATTACAAACTTATTCGCTCTTAGTTGGCTTAATTATTTTTCTAAATTTATGCAACTTATTAAGTACACCACATGTGATGTAATGGAGTTTATCATTAGTCAATTTTAATATCAACTAATAGAAAAAGTATGATCGAAAAATATTGAAAGATAAGGAGATTAAATTTTAAACAAAAGAAGAACTAAATAGAAAAAAGAAAGTACCTAACCACTAAAAACTAAAACATCTATTTTACCTTTTTGTTTAGGTTTGAATTTGTCCCTCAAATAGTTATATGCATGGAAAAGAAGAAGAACCAAGATATGGAAAAGAAGATATCCAACAGCCATAGATGGACCCATTAGCACCTCTTTTGTAATAAAATGGGCTCCAAAATTATGGGCCACTTCACTAAAATGGCCTTAGTAGAATAGAATGAAGATTATATCCACATCATGATCTAATATGGATTATTTATAGGATTAACTACATAGATAGGTCAATTTGTGCCTCGAATTACACAAATGTCTAGTTTTAAAAAAATGATCAACTTTGTTCAAAAGTCAAACTAATAGATAGATGATTTTATATAAATGCCCATTAGATTTTATATAAATTCTGTCAAAATAAATTTTGAAAAAACAACCGAGTTAATTTTCTATAAGTTGATATTTAAAAATCTCCCCTAAAATCTCTCTTACTTTTTCCATATCTTCCATCCATAACAATTTTCTATATCTCTAATCTCTCTAGTCAATCAAGTCTCTCCAAATTCTCCCTCTCAAATCAATTGATCCTCCAAATCCCTTCACCTCCACGATTTGTAGCTTTAGGGTTCCGAAATTTGAGTTCAGATTCCAACGTCTATTTTGTGTTGAGCTCTTGATTGATTGTCAAACATTGAAGGAAAATTGTATACTGAATTTATTTTCAAGTTGCATTCATCTCTAATAAAGAATAAATAGGGTATATACACTATATTATATGGTTTATTTTCAAGTTATATAAATAGTGTGTTGATGCCAAAATCTGGGTAGAAAGAACTCACCCGACCTTCACGTGACACCAATGATAAACTTGTTTGAAAATGGGGGAAGACGTGGCCTACAAGACAAGAAAACCTGATGTGGTGCTTACCACATTGCCTCCGATGCTTATGTCAACAAGGAGAACCCAGATAAGCAAAACCAGAGAGCAATAGGAAGAAGATCTAGGGTTTTACCCTTTTGAGGACGATCTAAGGCTAGAAACGAATCGAACTGGGCTGGTAGAGAACTCCAGGGATCAAGCAAGGGTAGGGCAATTGAGCCCGATTTTTGGGTCTATGGCCGGCCTCGACTCGGGTTTGGTCGAGTCTAGAGCCTGCCTTTCTCTCCTCTGGGGCCCAGTTTCTTGCTGACTCCTCAGGTTAGCGTTGTGTTGGCTCAGTCTGTTTCCTCGATTTTCGGGATGGTCTAGAATTACCTATAACATAGTGCATATATATAATATTTTACTTGGGTATATATGGGTCCATATATAGGGTTTATGAGAATAAATAGAATATATATACTTTGTTATATGAGTATTTAAATAGACTATATATTAATGCCAACAAAAGCATAACTCAACTGACATAAAACTTGTACTCTCAACCAAGAGGTTAGCGAGGTTCAAATTCTTCACCCCACATGTTGTAAAAAAAAAAAAAAGTATGTTTGCCAACAAATTTTCTGATACATTTTTCAAACTTGACATTTGTGAAATATGAGTTCCAAAACAAACTATTTACCTTAATTATGTTATTTATATCGTGTATCATTTTTAGGTCATGGATCGTAATGTTGAAACTCAAACCTAACAAAAAAATTATATCCACGAGTTATAAGTTGTGGGTCAAACTCAATTTTCTATGTTTGAGAGCAACTTACCTATGCATTAAGTCGATTAATGAATATAAATTATTAGAATAAATCCTAAATTAAGAACATTTCAAAATTTTCTTTCTAACTTACCATAAGTGATTTTTCAAACTCAAACAAAGACTTCATTTACCTATACATCATGAGCTTCGATCAACTAAAATTAAGGTCCCGTTTGATAACCATTTGGTTTTTGAAAATTATACTTGTTTTCGCCCACTTTTCTACTTACCATTGTTTTCATCTTTTACTAAGGACACATTTGAATTCCTAGCCAAATTCCAAAACAAAAACAAGTTTTTGAAAACTACTTTTTCTAGTTTTCAAAACTAAACTTGGGAATGAGGTAGGTCACACAAACAAAGAAACATATAGATGGAAGTAGTGTTTACAAACTTAATTTTCAAAAACCAAATAGTTATCAAACAGAGCCTAAGTAATTAGACTATTTTGTTAATCGAAGGTTAACCCATTAAAATTTGGAGCAACACTCTCATTGCACATAGAATATTACGTTGTTGTAATCATTACATACTAGTCAATTCTTCGTTCATAATTCGTTTTACCTTTGCAATTACATCTTACTTCTTGAATATCGTTTTAGGAACAACTTATTTATGGTTTAAACCTAAACTAATATTTCTAAGATTAATGAGGGAGTAAGACCCAAATTTTCAAGTTCAAAATCAATATCCAAGGAAACTCTCATCTACTTTCTCCAATGTGGGAAGTAAGACATATATATCATCTTATGCTATTTAGCTTTCAACCCTCCATTCATTCACATCTTTATCCTACTTTTAAACCAATTCTGACTCAATCATGCTCTTAATTCTTTAGAAATTATCCTTAAAATAATTATTTTTAAAAAATCGTTTTATTAAAAAAAAGGTTAAAAATCATTTTTGGTCCTTGAACTTTTATGAAATCAACAATTTAGTCCCTGAACTTTGATTTGTAACGATTTAGTCCTTGTACTTTCAATTTTGTAACGATTTAGTCCCTAAACTTTCAATTTTGTAATAATTTAGTCATTGAACTTTAATGAGTAACAATTTAGTCCCTGTACTTTCAAATTTGTAACGATTTAGTTCTTATCGTGAAAATTTCATGTAAATATTTAATGAAATTTCTTACCTAGATAGATTAATCAACTAATTTGGGACCCAATATATTTATAAGCTACAAAGTTTAATCATTAAACAATAAAAATCGACATTTAATTTTGATGATTTTTTTTTTTGCGACAAGAATTAAATTGTTACAAATTTGAAAGTACAGGAACTAAATTGTTACAAATTTGAAAGTATATGGACTAAATTGTTAGTTATTAAAGTTCAGGGACTAAATTGTTACAAAATCGAAAGTACAAAGACTAAATCATTACAAATCAAAGTTCAGGGATCAAATTGTTACTTTCATGAAAGTTTAGGGATTAAAAGTGATTTTTAACCTTAAAAAAATATATGAAATTTCAATGTTATAGTTCATTTAAAAATAGTGATAAAATCCTAGGGGATCCTATCTTGTCCAAGTTTAATTTCTCAATTAATTAGTGCAGGCTGAGTCTAGGGTTTATGAACACTTGAACATTGAATAACTTTTTTGGATCCTTTGTTTTGAAGTTATACATTAAAGAGAGGGAAAAATAAAGGAGCACCTTTATGAATAAAAGTTCTCTTTTTATAAGTCAAATCTAACTTTATTTTAGCCTTTTACAGCCTTAAAGCTTAAAAAACCATCCATTATTGTTCACCCACAAAAAGGAGAGACAGAAATTTTCCATTTTCAATTGTATGTACTTTCAATAATGCTGTATTTTTTACTTTTCTTATTGAGAATTTAATAGGTACACCTAGTTATTCTAATTGAGTCAATATAATATATTTTTTTCTCTGACCTTTTGATCGAGAGTACATGTCAATTACTGCTGAGCTATGATCATTTTGGCTGGATCAATATAATTATAGCATCTTAATTCATCACCCCACTGTTACAATTGCTTCTTAAAATTTTTAGGCTAAATTATAAAAAAAAACTCTTGAATTATGGGGTTTGTTTAAAAAATGCCCCTGAACTTTGAAAAGTTTCAAAAATATCCCTGAACTTTGAAAAATGTTTCAAAAATACCCTTGCCGTTAATTTTTGGAAGGAAACCGTTAGAAATTACGGTGAGAGGAGGAAAAAAAAATAAGCATTTTTCAATAAGGGTATTTTGTTTTTAATTTTTTTAAAAGTTCAAAGGTATTTTTGAAACTGAAACTTTAACGGTTTTTATCAAAAAATTAACGGCAAGGGTATTTTTGAAACATTTTTCAAAGTTTAGGGGTATTTTTGAAACTTTTCAAAGTTCAGGGGCATTTTTGAAACAAACCTCATAGTTTCGGGGTATTTTTTATAATTTAGCCAAAATTTTAATATGCACAATTACCCATCAAACTTAAGGATATTATTTTAAGTTTCAAACTAGCCTTAAGAGTAAGTTTGTGATGACTTTTGAACATAGTACTTTTAAGTGACACTTCTTTGATAAATACTTTTGATATATGCATTAATAAAGATTGTGTTTGGAACTTCTTTTAAAAAACAAGTGATTTTTAGTGAAACTATAGAAGTGCATTAGTCATAAGTGAAACTGATTAACAACAAATTATTTTGATGCTTGGTTTCTATACTCTAAAAAGTGCTTTGGAGTGTTATTTATTATTATTATTATTTTTTTAAAAGTGCTTTGGAGTGTTTCTTAATCAAGCAAAGGCCAAAAGTACTATACGGGTGCCTTTCTCACAAAATACTTTAAGGTGTTTTTAACTTTTTTTCAAGGCACTTTACATTATTTTCAAATACATGATAACTTTGAGTGAGAAAGTTGTTGGGTTATAAACTCTAATAATTAAATAGGCTCTATCTAAACCTAAAAATTTTGGAATAAGGTCAATAAAAAAGATGTTTCTAATCCATCACAAATTCTTCATCAAATAAAATTAAAGAGATATTTTTTGAAAAGGTTGGAATTCTTCTTGTCTAGGAAAAAGAATTGTGTAATATGTTGGATTTATGAATAAAATTATTTTAATAAAATAAAGAATCACAACTTTATGTGAAAGGGTATGTCCTTTGTAAAGGACACAACCCTATGTGAAAAGGTGTGTCTTTTGTAAAGGACGTAACCCTATGTGAAAGGGTGTGTCTTTTGGAAAATGATACAACCTTATGTGAATGGATGTGTCCATTGGAAAATGATACAACCTTATGTGAATGGATGTGTCCATTTATCAAAGACACAACCCTTACATGAAAAGATGTGACTATTTGAATGGCCACAAATAGTCTATAAATATGTGATTCATTTTGAGTTTTGAATACAAGAACAAGACACAAACTCTTCTTTCAAAAACTTTTCTCCTACTTTTCTCTGTACGATTACTTAAATACCAGTGTTCGAGAGTCCTGTGATTGGAGTGGTACATTCATAGGTGGGTAATCCGTCCTATCCTGGGAGACAATTGTTCGTGATACCTTGAGCACCATAGAGGGAACAAAATTGTCTTCAGGAAACAACGCTATCGTTGGGTTCGGATTGATTTGGTCTTTAATTCGTGTTTCCTTAAGTGTGTGTGCAAAGGGTGGCAACATAATATATATACGATGTCTATGGTTGTAAGGTAAGTATTTTCTCTAAAGTTAGGACCGTTTGAAATGTGAAGGGAAAAAAAAAAGACTTAGAAAGTCATTCTAAACAGGGACTTAATTGTCCTTAAAGTTTTCAAAAACACTTCTAAACTAACAAAAAAATTTAATTTTTTTTTTAAATTAATGGACTAAAAATATTTTTCACTCGTTAAAAAATCCATCTCAAACTTAGTTAAAAAGACCGAGAGTCCGTTTGGAATATCTTTTAGTTTAAATGTTTTTTAAGAATGCATTTTTAAAAAAAAAACATTTTGTATAAAAATTGTTTAGAATTTAAACACTCATATGTTTGGTACAGTTATATTTCCTCAGAAAGTGTTTTTATACTCAAATTATTATATACTTAAAAACTCTTTTTCAAAAATTTGCTTCCAAGTTTTTTTTTTTCAAAATGATTTATTTCTTAATTTCATTTTTTAAATAAGTCATTTTTAGTGGTTGTCAAACACTAGAATTCTTTTTAAAATGATTTTTTTTTTTCTCAAAATTAAACCGTTGAAAAGTTAAACCAAACATATCTAATTCAAACCACAAGTATGAAATTGAGGAAGCAAACTAAATGTTAGTAAAGATCCAACCCATTTCTTGTCAAAAGTCCAGCGCATCCATGATAACAAATTGAATAAAAAATTCATGTACATTTTGGTAGTTGTCAAAGCAAAATTAAAAAATTCCCCATCTGCGGGTCTTTCATAATATCATTCCAACCAGAGTCAACTTAAGAAGACATCATGTAGCTACCGAAGGGAGGTGTCCCTTGTGTTAGAAGGTTCCTGAAACAACCGACCATGCTTTATTCAGGTGTAAAAGAGCGAGGAAGTTATGAGCACGTTTAGCCCTGTGCAGATAGATCACCGTGAGAATGTGGATATAAAGGATCGTTGGTGTAGTTTTGGTAGGTCACCCTTAGTCGATTGTATTGAACTCATTTGCATAGGGGCGTGGGCAATTTGGAATGACAAGAACAATATGATCCATAACAGGTCAACTCCCCCAATTGCGGTTCATTGTACATGGATTTCTGATTATTTGAATGAGTTTATTTTAGCTAACCAAGGCCCCTCCAAACGAACTCAACAAGTAGATGAAGTACGATCCCTTCTTCAAGGAAGAGATGAAGTGATCATTCATGTGGATGCGACTTGTGATACGAGTAGGCGATGCGCTAGTGTTGGAGTGGTAATACGGGATTTAAAAGGTCAATTGATAGCAGCTATGAACAAAGTTCTTGAGACGTTTGTCAGTCCAATATGTGCAGAGGCATACGCTATCTCAGAGGGACTTCGGCTAGGTTATAGAATGAAATTTAGGAGGATTAAAATTTTCTCTGACTCGCTCTCTTTAGTGTCGATGTTGAGAAAGAAGGACGACAATCTGTGTTGATGTGGCTTCTATCATATGGGATATTGAGGTGATGAAGGGTTGTTTTGAGATCGTTGAGTTCGACTATGTGAATCGAAGTTATAATGTCATGGCTCATACAATGGCTTGCCAGAGCCTATATGATGGATTGATGTTGTGGTTATCTAAATTTTCTTTTTTGAATTTCTAAGTTAGCTTTTAGTGTGAATTATCACTATTTGTACCCCCACGAGGACATATTCCAATTTAATGAATTTGTTTTTCTTTTAAAAAAAATAGGTTTCTAAGTTTTTAAAAACATTTAATAAGTCTTTAAACTTTTAGTTTTGTGTCTAATATGTCCATGAAGGTTAAAAATGTCAAATAGGCTTGAATTTTCAATTTTGTGTCTAATACAGTCGGCATTGCAAGCAAATAGAGAGTCCCCGCCCGTTTGAGTCGGTCGTTCCGAGTTAGATAGCATATCGACAATTTGAGTTGCGAAAGGGCCGCTTGCTTAATTATATTATTCTAATTCTAAATATCTATCTAAGATTCTATATATATTATTGTCAAAAAAAAAAAAAAAAAAAAGAGAAGATTCTATATATATTACATAATAGAAAGAAAGCCATTTTTTTTTACCAATGGTTCATTTTTCATTAAAGGAAGGGAAAGAAGCAAATAAAGCAAAGGCCTCCTCTTTCCATCCGCTCTTCCTGAAGTGAGCGAATTGCATGAGATAAAACTCAAAGATGTGTTGGATAATTTCTCACTTAATTTCATTCATACAATGTGATTCTTTAAATATACATTTGAATAGCTCAAAATAAGGCAAAGAATAAGCTGAATTAAATGTACAATATTTGCAATAATGGAGCTTCAATTTTGGGCAAGATTGATGGAGATTATATTGCTCTAATATGCCCCCTCAAACTGAAGACTGATATGAAGTCAGAAGTTTGCTCCTGAGAGGTAAGAATATCTGAGGAGAAAGTGGTTTGGTAAGTAAATCAGCAAGTTGATCTTTGGAGGAAATAAAACGTACTGATATATCTTTCCGAACCACTTTCTCTCGAACAAAGTGGTAGTCAATTTCGATGTGCTTCGTTCGAGCATGGAAAACAGGACTATTAGCTAGAGAGATTGCTGATACATTATCACACCACAATGTTGGAGTAGTAGTCAATGGTATATGAAGATCACAGAGTAGTTGACGCAACCAATACAGATCAGCTGTCGTGGTTGCTAGGGATCTGTATTCAGCCTCGGTTGAGGAGCGAGAGACTGTTGGTTGCTTTTTAGCTGACCAGGAAATCGGGCTAGAGCCAAGAAAGGCGATGAAGCCAGATGTAGATCGACGGTCAGACGTATCACCAGCCCAATCAGAGTCACAGTATGCAGTGAGGGACATATCGCCTTTGCAAAACAAGATCCCAAGTTCCTTTGACCCAGAGAGATAGCGCAATATACGTTTCACAGCAGAGAAATGAATAGTTGTAGGGCGATGCATGAATTGACTTACTCGATTTACTGCAAACGTGATATCAGGTCTTGTGAATGTGAGATACTGAAGTGAACCAACTAGCTGTCGATAAAGAGTGACATTATTGAACAAAGGTGCGGAAGCATAGAGATCAATGGAGGTAGACATAGGCGTCAAACAAGACTTAGCAGATGTCATGCCGGATGTGTGAAGGAGATCATTGAGGTATTTGGCTTGATTTACAAAAATACCATCTGCAGAGGAGTGCACTTCTAAACCAAGAAAATAATTTAATGCTCCAAGATCTGAGATCTGAAATTCAATAGCCAATTGCTTCTTCAAGATAGTAATATAAGTAGAGTCTGATCCAGTGACAATGATATCATCCACATATAGCAACAAATAAGTCAATGATGTTCCAACTGAACGCACAAACAAGGATGGATCAGCAGTAGAAGCAATAAATCCCAAAGTTAATAAATAGGATGTGAAACGATCAAACCACGCTCGAGGTGCCTGTTTAAGACCATAAAGACTCTTGTGGAGTAAACAAACATTTGTGGGGCATGATTTATCTATAAATCCAGGAGGCTGAGACATGAATACTTCTTCTTTGAGGTGACCATGGAGAAAAGCATTTTTCACATCTAACTGATTTAAAGGCCATTGATATTGAGCAGCTAGAGCAAGAATTACCCGGATTGTAGGCTTTTTGACAACCGGACTGAAGGTTTCTTCAAAGTCAAAACCTTCAACTTGGTGATAACCTTTTGCAACCAAACGAGCTTTGTATCGAGCAACGGAGCCATCAGGGTGGTATTTCGTACGAAAAACCCACTTGCAGCCTACAACATTCATAGAAGGTAATTGAGGTACCAAGGTCCACGTACCTTGTTCTTGAAGAGCATTGAATTCTTCACACATGGCAGTTCTCCACTCTGGATATTTCGAAGCTTCAGTGTAAGACAAAGGATCTGTCGGGACGGAAGTCACCATGGTGGATAAAAATGCCTTTGGTTTGAAGATTCCAGACTTAGCCCGAGTTTGCATAGAGTGGGTGTTGGTAGATGTGAGAGAAGTACCAGTGGATGGTGAAGTCACAGGAGCAATTTCAACTGTTATATTTTGGCGTACAGTGTCTGCAATCTGACAAGGAGAATCAGTACAAATAATATTATCGTTGAACTCAACTATGGATGGACCAGAATCATCAACAGTGGGTAATTGACTGTGGATAGTGGGACTGACAGGGTATGAATTTGAAGGAGTGGGTGTGTTGAGGTTTAAAAGAGTAAGTAATATGGTTGGGTCAGTGGTATTGGAAGGGGATGACAAGATGGGGGTGGAGATAGGTTGGGCAAATGGAAAGACTGTTTCATGGAAAATAACATGACGAGAAACTATGGATTTTTTTTAGAGAGAATTGTAGCAGATATAACCTTTGAAGTCAAGAGGATAGCCAAGGAAAATGTGTTGAGATGTTTTAGGTTCAAGTTTGTGTTTGGTGGTTGGTTTTAACAAAGGATAACATGCACACCCAAAAACTTTTAAATGATGCAAATCAGGAATGTAACCAAAAAGAGTTTCAAACGGAGAAGACATATCTAGATTAGAAGAAGGCATACGATTTATGAGAAAAACTGCAGTTGAGAAGGCATCGGGCCAAAATTCAAGAGGAACGGAAGCATGAAAGAGTAAGGACATTGCAGTTTCAACAATATGACGGTGTTTGCGTTCTGCAACTCCATTTTGTTCAGGAGTGTATGGACAAGATTTTTGATGTAAAACTCCTTTGGATTGAAAAAAGGACGAAATAGAAGTGTTGCAAAATTCACCACCACCATCTGATCGAAAAACTTTTAATTTTTTTGATAAAAGATTTTCAACAAATGGTACAAATTTTTGAACAGTGGTACTTACATCAGATTTGTAAGATAAAGGAAAGAGCCAAGTGAATTTGCTAAAATTATCAATGAAACTAACATAATAACGATATCCATTGGAAGAAATAATTGGAGAAGGACCCCATACATCACTGTGAATAAGTTCAAGTGGTGCAAAGGAAGCAGAAAGCGACATAGGAAAAGAAAGCTTAGACATTTTAGCTTTTAAACAACTAGGACAATCATGAGTAGAAATAGATGAAGATAAAGGCAGACCAAGACGAGAAAGACTGGAGCGTAAAGTTTTAGGAGCAGGATGTCCAAACCGATGATGCCACAGAGAACATTCCTGTTTTGCATGAAAATTAAAATTTTTGGGGTGCATGTTGGAACTGGATAGAGCAAACGGACTTGGAATTGGGTAGAGACCATTGATGCTAGCGCCAGTATATAGGATTTTGCCAGAGACTTTATCCTGAATGAGGAACCAGTCAGTGTCAAATATAAAAATGCAATTATTGTCATGGCAAAATTTATGAACAGATAAAAGGTTAGCAGCAAGGTGAGGGGCATGGAGAATTTTAGAAAGAGTAAATGTATGAGACGGGGTAGAAAGAATACCACTACCGGTGTGTTGGATGTTTAGAGATTGACCATTACCCACTGTGACTGATTCTTCGCCATTGTAGTTGTTCGATAAATTTAGATTGGCCAAGTCATTCTTCATGTGAACATTGCACCCACTGTCAGACAACCAAAAATTATTAGAATTATCAGAAGAATGCTCCGGGTTGACAGAATTTACCGCCATGGCAGCTAGTTGAACTGGAGGATGTCGTCCCTGATAAGAAAAATTCATTCGATTATAACAATCAAGGGCAGAATGGCCAAATTTTGAAATTTGACAAGAAATTCGGCCTCCATTGCTGCTGTTTTGCCCAGACCCGTAAAATGACCCGGATCCGTTTTGTTGACCCGAACTGAACCCGTTACCAAGAATGCCACGGTTTGGACCATGAGAGAGGCTGGTTTGCGATCCACGTGCAGCGTGAGGCCCATTAGTGTTGCGTAACTGATAGGAATTGGGCCCATAATTAATCATGTTCTGTGGCCCATTGAAACCCTGATGCTGATTGAAAATAGGGTTTGAAAAAGGTGCCGCACGCCCTCTTTGGAATCGTCTTCCTCGCCCTCGATGTGCAGATGGAATCGCCGAATTTTGCTGGAATGCGGCCATGGCTGTCGGCGAAATTTCAGCTGTGTGGGTACTTTTCACGGTCTTTTCTTCGGCAACAAGAAGAGCATGAAGCTCTTCAAGAGCTAGGGTGCCACTCCGAGTTCGAATAGATGTCCGAAATGCACTAAATTCGTCCGGTAAGCCATTCAATGTGTGAACCAATATTTCTTCATCTTCAATAGAGACTGAGGCTGCAGCAAGCTTATCAACCAGATCTTTAATTCTACAGGTATACTGATCAATAGTTTCAGAGGAAGTTTTCTTAATAGTATAAAGAGCCGATCTTAAGTCAAGGATATTGGATCGGGTTTTTGATGAATAACGTTTTTGAAGTGAAAACCATAGATCTTTGGCAGAGGCAGATCCAACAACATGAGCAAGGGCTGAGGGAGATAAAGTAGTGTTGATCAACGTAATGAGAGCTTGATCTCGAGAAATCCATTGAAGGTAATCAATACTAACCTCTGTTGTGTCGGTGCCGGTCGATGTACGAACAAATTTGTGAGGGCAAGGGAGAGAATCATCAATGTGACCAAATAATGAATGTGCCTTCAAGATTGAAGTTACTTGATATTTCCACAGGACGTAGTTGGTGGAGTCGAGACGAAGAGGAACCAAATTGCATATGTTGGAGAGCAGAAACAAGGGAGAGGACATTGAAGGATTTGTGGCAAAATTGGTAGAGGAAGAAGACGCCATTAGAAGGAAGAGGGAAAAAAAATTAGGTATGCTCTGATACCAAGATAAAACTCAAAGATGTGTTGGATAATTTCTCACTTAATTTCATTCATACAATGTGATTCTTTAAATATACATTTGAGTAGCTCAAAATAAGGCAAAGAATAAGCTGAATTAAATGTACAATATTTGCAATAATGGAGCTTCAATTTTGGGCAAGATTGATGGAGATTATATTGCTCTAATAGCATGTAGAGATTCGTAGGGGCTTATAGTTTAATTGGTTGAAACCCCTAGCATGTTCATTTTTTTTTTTTTTAATTGATGAATCTATTAGAAATAAAATTGAAATTTCTTTTTATTAGATATTAAACTTTCAATTTTGTATTCAACAAGTTTGAAAATTTTAAAAAATATCGAATAAGTTAAAGGACTTATTAGACACAAAATTGAAAACTTAAAGAATTTATTAGATACATAATCGAAAGTTTAAGGACTTATTCAACACTTTTCAATGTTTAGAGATCTATTAGTGACAAAATTGAAAGTTTAGAGACTTATAAGACACATTTTAAAGTTTAGAGATATGTTTGATGCAAACTTAAAAGTTTAAAGACTCGAATTGTAATTTAATTATTTCTTTATCAACTCAAAGACACATGTGCAATTTTGTCCCAAATGTATATACTATTATTTAACTAGTTAATGAAAAGGCTAAATTATAAAAAATACTCCTAAACTGTGGGGTTTGTTTAAAAAATGTCTCTGAACTTTAAAAAGTTTCAAAAATACTCCTGAACTTTGAAAAATGTTTCAAAAGTACCATTGTCGTTAATTTTTGGATGGAAACTGTTAAAGTTTCAGTTTCATAACCCTTGAACTTTAAAAAAAAATTAAAAAAATACCCTCATTAGAAAATGTTTTTTTTTCTTCTCTCACCGTAAATTCTTCCTCCATGAAAATTAATGTGAAACTTTACTTATTTGTCATGTATTCATAGTCTAGGAGCTTTTCTTCTCTTTCAACACATTATCTTAAGAGTTTGACTAGATTTTCGTGTTGAAACTTCAAGATGACTTTTGTTTTGTTTTTGAAATTCTACGTGTGTTTGACTTCATATTATTGGTAGCATTTTCAATATTATTTTCTCACCAACCATTACCCATTAGCTTTTTCTATATTCATTTTATGAAAAATAAATGAAACTATTGTTGTATACGGGTTTTAAAAATTCTTAAATATTAATAAGAACAAAATCATATATAAAACTTTTGATTAATTAATCTTATAAACTAGACCAAACCCATAGTCTTGTTGGCATAAATTAATGGCAATGGTATTTTTTAAACATTTTCTAAAGTTTAGGGGTATTTTTAAAACTTCTCAAAGTTCAAAGACATTTTTGAAACAAACCCCATAGTTCAAGAGTATTTTTTTTATAATTTAGCCTAATTAAAACTCAACAATTAGAGCTCTTTTAATATTATTTTTTTTTTTGGAAAATTGTGACCGCGTTCTCCCAATTTTTTTAACAATGCTTTCTATCTTTCTAAAAGAAACGTTTAAATTAATCGCCAAATTCTAAAAATATTAACAAATATTTTGAAACAAAACCTCATCTTAATTTTGAAAACATTAGTAAAAAGTAGATAACAAAACCAATAAACTTATTGTGGAGGTAGTGTTTATAAGCTTAATTTTAGAAAATAAAAAGTAAAAAATCAAATGATTATTCAATAAAATAATAAATTTTTCTTTCTTAGACTATAACCATTTAGGTCCTGTTTGACAACCTTTTTGAAAATTATGCTTGTTTTCTCTCAATTTCCTTACCATGATTTTTATCTTTGTTAGAGACACATTTGAATTATAGTCAAATTCCAAAAACAAAAACAAGTTCTTAAAAGCTATTATTTTTTTTAGTTTTCAAAATTTGAGTTGGCTTTTGAAACATGGGAAGAAAGTAGATAACAAAAAAAAAGAAACTTATAGCTAGAGGTAGTGTTTATAGATTTATTTTTCAAAAATCAAAAACCAAAAACAAAAAATCAAATGGTTATCAAATGGGGCCTTAGTTTTTTGTTTTTGGTTTTTGAAAATTATGTTTGTTTTCTCCAATTTCTTTTCATGATTTTCATGTTTGTTAAAGACATATTTGATTTCTTAGCCAAATTCAAAAAACAAGAACACGTTTGTGAAAACTACTTTTTTACTTTTTAAGACATGGGAAGTAAGTAGATAACAAAACAAATAAACTTATAAATGAAAGTAGTGCTTATAAATTTGATTTTCAAAAATAAAAAACAAAAAACCAAATAGTTATAATGAAATTGCACCTAAGAAAATATTATATTATTTTTTCCTATAAAAGGGAAAAAGAAAAAACCGTTGAGATTGCATCATAACCCTTGTATTTGTGAAAAATTGTGCATTTGTGATTTTCTTTGGGACATTTTCCAAATTCCATAAAACGGTCGGGGCTATTTTGCTTCACTAGGCTGGGCTTCAATCTGACCCAAATAACTTGTTTTGGGTATTTTTACAGAAACTATGGTGGATGAACTCCTTTAACTCATTAATTTCAAATTTGTCCAAATCTTTTAAATTTATCAACAGTAAGATTTCATGCATTAATTCAATTTTTGTTCTCTCCTAAATGCCCTTATTTAATTTTGATATTCTAATAAATATTGATTTTTTTTATGAACCAACCCGTTATCAAATTTAGTAACTCTCATTTTATCAATTTATTTTAGTATTATTTTTTTTATTAAACATTCTATTTCTGTTTTTTTCCTTACCTTTAGCGATTTCATTTTCGTTTTTTTTTTCAATTTTAGTCAACTATGGTTTTTTTCGAGCTCATTTCTTTTCTGTCAACTTTAAGGGAAAATACGTAAATGAATTTCTTAAACTCCTTTAATATCAAGTTAGATAACACAAATGTAAAATTATAACAAAATGGACACATTTGGAATAAAATGGGCTACTATTGACCCATTTGTGTAGTTACCCCTTTTCTTTATCTAATATAATTGATCTAAAATAATATAAAATAGAATAAAAGCTTGGCTCATCTGGCATAAAGCTTGTAACCTGACCAAGAGGTCAGAGGTTCAATCCCCCACCCCTACACGTTGTCAAAAAAAAAAAAAAAAACAAAGATTCGTAAATATACCATAGTTTATTACTAGTTTAGAAATTATGCTACAAATTAAAGTTCTCTCATTTATTTATTATTTTTTAACTAAAAAAAGATGTTGAAAATAGAAGACATAAAATTTTAAATTGCAATTAGTTCTCGACCTTCAATAATTCCAATTATACTTTTTAATTTTGAATTTTGTGTTTAAGATGTTCTCAATAGTTTATTTTGTCAATTTAACACCCACGTAACATACAAACCATATTAATTATGGGTGTCAAAACGAGCTTAGCTCAATGGTAATTGACATGTACTCTCGACCAAAATGTCAGAGGTTTGAATCCTCCCACCTCCAAATGTTGATGTACTAAAAAAAAATAAAATAAAATAAAATAATTATGAGTCATATTTGAATTTAGGGAAAAATACACTTTTAGTCCCTGAGGTTTGGGTTAATGATAGTTTGGTTCTTGAGTTTTCAAACTCAACAAAAATACCCCTGAGGTTTGAGATAAGTAGCACTTTGGTCCCTGCCGTCTATTTTTCTGTTAAATACTAACGGTTGCTGACGTGGCACTATTATTTTAATAAAAAAAAGTTATTTTTTATATTTTTTTAAATAAAAACATATTAAAATAATAAAATATTATTATTTTATTTAAATTATTTCTCTCTCTCTTCCTTTCTTCTCCCCCATCTTCTTTCTCCCTGCTTATCTCCTTCTTCTTCAGCTCCGGTGGCCGGCCGGCGGGCGGCGGCGGCGGCCGCCGGAATTTTTTTTTTTTTTTTTCTTTCTTTCTCCCCTTTTCTTCTCTCCTTTCTTTCTCTCTTTCCTTCAATTTTTTTTTTTAATAAAAAGAAGGGAGAGGGAGGAGGAGCCCTCCTCCCGTCGCCGGCGCAAAACGGGAGGAGGGAGGAGGGAGGAGGGCTCCTCCTCCCTCTCCCTTCTTTTTATTAAAAAAAAAAATTGAAGGAAAGAGAGAAAGAAAGGAGAGAAGAAAAGGGGAGAAAGAAAGAAAGAAAAAAAAAAAAAAATTCCGGCGGCGGCCGGCCACCGGAGCTGAAGAAGAAGGAGATAAGAAGGGAGAAAGAAGATGGGAGAGAAGAAAGGAAGAGAGAGAGAAATAATTTAAATAAAATAATAATATTTTATTATTTTAATATGTTTTTATTTAAAAAAAATATAAAAAATAAATTTTTTTATTAAAATAATAGTGTCACGTCAGCAACCGTTAGTATTTAACAGAAAAATAGACAGCAGGGACCAAAGTGCTACTTATCTCAAACCTCAGGGGTATTTTTGTTGAGTTTGAAAACTCAGGGACCAAACTGTCACTTAACCCAAACCTCAGGGACCAAAAGTGTATTTTTCCCTTGAATTTAAAAACAAATTAGGAGTCATATGGTGCAATGTGACAACCAAGCTGGTGGACTAATAGGGATTAGATTTTTTTTAGTACTGCCTCCATTCTAATATTTTTTGGAGTAGGAGTTTTATTGCTCGAATGCAAAATATGATTTATGTGCGATATTTGTATGGTACACGACCATATTAGTTAGGGGTTATGTGTAGGTAGAACGTTGCAATTGAGACAAAAGAGATCTTAACTTCTCTAAACCCTAAACCAGTTTTTTGAAAAAAACATCACATGTACATCAAGTTGCATTCTAGCAAATAAACCCTCCGCTCAAACAGGAAAAGAACATCATTGAATAAAAAGAAATATATACGCGAATCTTATGATTTCGGAGAAAGTACCTAACGAAAGTTGTTCACCATGAATTTATGTCACAAATAATTGTAACCATACATATAACAATCTTATCATATGGTATGGAGAAGAAGACAAGTGATGAAGATGAAAATAGTGGTTGGACTTTTGCTTTCGGCAAAACAAAACGCCTTTTAAATCATTGTCCAAATAGTTTCAATGTTCCACTAACAACCAACCATTTTAAGATAGCCTTTCTTTTTAGCCTTTACAATACATACATCTTTGTCAAAAAAACCTCCAAACAATACAATTTTTTTTTTTAATTATCTCAACCGAAAAATCTCATTTTTTTCGAGTCGAATATATATGGAAAATTACAGTGGGTGACAAATTGGACCAAATTAATAGCAAATATAGCACCATGTAAAAAAATTGCAAATATAGCAAAATCTATCATCGTCTATCTGATAGACTTCGATTATCAGAGTTTATCAGCGATAGACTCTGATTAATCAGAATCTATCAGTCTACTGATAGACTCCGATTATTCAGAGTCTATCAGTGTTTATCACTGGTAAACTTTGGTTAATCAAAATCTATTAGTGACTATCACTGATAGGCTCTGATTAATTAAAGTCTATCAGTGATAGTCACGGATAGACACTGATATACTTGAATAATCAAAGTCTATCAGTGATAGACACGGATAGAATCCGACAACAGCTTTTTGGTCTTGTACAATTAATTTTGCTATATTTGCAATTAGTTTGCATCAGTGCTATATTTGCTATTAATTTGGTCCAATTTGTCATCTATGCAACTGCCCCAATATATATTTACCTTGTTTCTTCTTATTTTATTCAACTAAATTTTCCTCTTTTTATCGTGTCACGGTATATGTCAATTTGTTGATTCTATTACTACATCATATCAATATTTAAATAATAGTGTTAGAATCAAAATTAAAAATTTAGGACTCGTTTGATAACGTTCTTGTTTCTTGTTTCTTGTTCACGTTTCTCATTTAAAAAAAAAAAACAGACATGTTTGATAACTCATATTGTTTCTTATTTCTAAATTTCTAGAAAAGAGGCAAATTTTGAGAAACAACTTCTTATTGTTTTTTTTTCTTCCATTTTTCATGCATGTACCTCTCTCTCTCTTTCCCTTTCCTATACTCACCTCTTCTCTTCCTCTCTCTATTTTTTTTACCACTTCCTTATATTTTTTTAAAATTTTCTTTTTCTCTTTTCCGTTATTTTTTTTCTCCTTCTCTCTTTCTTTTTTTTTTAATCTTTTTTTCTCTTTTCATTAATGTTCTTTTAGTTATTATTTTTATTTAAAACTCTATAATTTTTTTTGTTAATTTTAGTAGGTTTTTAATTTATTTATTAAATTAATTAATTAATAAGATATTTCATGTTTGCCATTAATTGTAAAAAAAATATTTGTTTTCCTTTCTCCCTTTCTGATCTTACATGTCAGGGTCATACTCTAATGAGAAATACATGCATTTCTAAAGAAAAAAAAATAATTTTTATTATTCAATTCAAGAAATACATGCAAATCAAATTTGAACAATATTTGAAGGATAAAATTCATTATTTTTTTTTAACTTTTGTGTTGGAGCTGAATAAGTACTATAAACTCTATATACTAATTTTATATTGATTTCAATGTATGTTATATATATATATATATATATATATATTATATGTACTATATTTTATTTCAACTAAAAAAAAGAAATAAGAAATAGTTATCAAACACATTTTTGTTTATGTTTTTTTTTAGAGAAACGAGAAATAGAAATAGTTATCAATCATGTTCGGTTTTTAGTTATTAAAAAACAAAAACATGAAACAGGAAACAAGAAACAAAAACGGAAAATGAGAAATGAGAACGTCATCAAACGGACCCTTAAGAACTCAATTTTTTTTTTTGATCATCGAAATGCTGATATCTACCATAACACCAACAGAACCGCTCAGAGAGCAAACATTACAAAGGAAACCAGAAACAGCTACCACCCTCCACACACGGAGGTATAGACTCAAAGAGGATTAGGCCAAACACCAACCATTGTGCAACCCTCTTCCCCACACGAAGTGCGCGCCCCAATCTAGAATGACCGCCATATGATTTTGTCTGCATAAATTCAGCTAGCTACCAACACCTCGATCAATCCACACCAAGCCATCCATCTAAAGTGTTCGGACTATCCAGCTCAAACACGAACACTGATCTCAGTATTCAGACCTGCAAATAATATTACCATCAGAAGCATCTTTGCAAATAAACCCAAGAAGAAAAGTTTACGAAGGCGCTAAACATTACCAAAACTCAAACCAACCCCCAGCAACCTAATCTTCCCTACACCTTGATCAAGCTTACCGCTCTATATTATGCCTTGTCTGAGATTAACATGCTGACATTTATCATGCTCCAGGCCAAGAGCCATATATGCTAAGCCCTTTACCTGTGAGAAGCTATGCAAGCTAACAAAATGAGAAACATATCAAAACATTCCCAGGAAAAACTCGCGAACTTTAGTAAAACGGACCCTTAGGAACTCAATTAAACCAACAACCATTGGAATTTATATTTAGAAGAAAAAAAAATTGTAAGACATTTTACTATTTGAACTTTCATGGAAGTAACAATTTAGTCTCTGAACTTTAGTTTGTAAAAATTTAGTCTCTTTACTTTCAATTTTGTAACAATTTAGTGTTTAAAATTTAATATGTAACAATTTAGTCTATGCACTTTAAAATCTATAACATTTTAGTCCCTATTGTAAAAAATATTCTTGTGATTTAAGGAAATTTCTTACACAGGTAGATTGATAAACTAATTAATTAGACACCAACTAAACTTATGAACTACAAAAGATTAAGGTTTTTTTTTTTTTTTTTTAATTACAAAAGATTAAGTTATCACATAATAACAATTTATACTTAATTTTGAGAGATTTTTCATAGCATGATTAAATTATTATTATTTTTTTGAGTACATGATTAAATTATTATAAATTTTGAATTAAAGTGACTACATTGTTACTGGTATGAAAGTTTAGGAACTAAAAATATTTTTTATTAAGTAGAAAACGTTATTTAATTTTTTTTCTTGACAATGGGCGTGGATTGTCATAAAAAGAAATCAATATTATATCATGGGATAAAATCTTCGATATTATTTTTTTTTACAATATGGGGGTGGGGGATTTGAACCAGACCTCGTGGTTATCAGTACAACTTTATGTCAGTTAAGCTATGCTCTTGGCAAAATCTTTGATATTTTAGCAAGTTGGACAAACTTTTCATAATTGTTTTAATTTTTGTTTGATATTTCTTAAAAAAAAAATGCATTTAAAACTAAACAAATGTTCTACCAAAACTATTTTTTAATTTCCAAAATGTAGTTAAGATTTCAAATTAAATGAAATCATAATACATATACATACCAACAACTTTTGATTTTATAACATGAGATCTTAATTTGTTGCTTCAAGGGACAATATCACAGACTACAATATTTTACCAATCCCCTCCTCCTTAAAGGAACAAGAGAGATTGAGAGGTTCCATATTACCGAGTTGAAGGGTAACACTTCTGAACGTGATCATAGTATGTCACGTCATCTTGTCCCCACAACATTGAAGAGTATCTATGCACTATTTTCAGTTCACTGATAAAGAGGATAGAGTTGGGATGGAGGTGACGGATTATATATTCACATTCTTACTCTTGCTGTCTTGCAATGGTGGATTCTAAATACTTTTTTGATAACAAGAGTCTGATTCAATAACAAATTATACGTTTAAAAGGTCAAACAACAAACTTATTAGCTTAATCTTTTTAGCTATGAATAATAATAATGATTGTTTCGAGCATAATGAGCCAAAATGTTCCAACAATTATAAAAAGATGAAAGAAAATGGACAATCTCTCAAAGCAAAATCATTAACCCATCTACTAATTCACATGGATGCATAAGATATATATTCAACCATATGATTATGTTTGCACACAAGAAAACCTATACACATGATACACACTCAAGTATTATTATTGCTAAAACATCTCCAAATTATTAATTATCTTACATAAAGAAGTGAAATAATTGCCCTAATTGCCTAAGTTTTAGGCTAATGAAATGTAACATTCAAGAAAATGATTGGGGATATTGCTTGAAATTTAACTCACCTGTTTTAGTTACTCTTGAGTATTTTTAAGTGCACAAATTTTGTGTTAGAAAAACCAAAAAGAGAAATTCTAATATAACTTTCGTTTAAATTCTATTTTAGTCTTTCAACTTTCAAGTTTATTCTATTTTGGTCCTTGAACTTTTAAATGGTTCATTTTAGTTCTTAAACTTTTAAGTTTGTTCTATTTTGGTTCATGAACTTTTAAAATGTCTATTTTAGTCCTTTAACTTTCAAAAAAGCAACTATTTTGTTCCCCACTTTTATTTAAATTTTAACAGATTAAAGACGTAACTCTGAATATGTGTGTTAGCATGCTAATATGAGCATGATTTCAAGCCAAATAAGTTAGAGATCTGAATATGTGTATTAGTATGCTAATATGAGCATGATTTCAAGCCAAATAAGTTAGAGATAAACTCAATAAAAGCGAATTTAAGGTAGAAAAGTAACATAGCAAGGACCAAAATGGTTACTTTTAAAGAAATTAGGGACTAAAATAGACATTTGAAAGTTTAAAAACCAAAAAAGAACAAACTTTGAAAGTTTGGGGACTAAAATGAGATTTAAACTTAAAACTTTTGTACGAGGTTAAGTTACAAGATTTTTTTTTTTCCTTTTTAGTTTAACAACATTTTGGAATGAGGGATTCGAAAGATTAAATTACAAGTTTAATATATATAAATCTATGTCATTAATTCATACTTAATTTTTTTTAAAGATAAGAAAAAACAGAAAAGACAACAGCTAAAAAGTTGTAATGACCTGATTGGATTCAAACCGCTAAGGATTTTTTTTTAATACACCAACATTTGGAGGTGGGGGGATTCGAACCTCTGTCCTTTTGGTCGAGGGTACATGCCAATTACCGCTCAGCTATGCTCGTTTTGGCAAAATGTTGATCAAACCGCAAAGGATGTTGCTACAATAATGCTTGTTCATGACATTGAAAGTAAATAGGAGAATCATATATATATATATATATATATATATATATATATATATATATATATATATATATATAGTAAAATAATATTCTGTAACATAATTTATAAAAGAATTATTAAAAATCTCTCTTTGAGATCTAGTAGAAAAAAAATTATAGAACAAAACATGATAATAATAAGTCAGACTAATAAATAAACGAATAATTTTTCATACCAACAAAAGTTTTAAATACTCAAAAAAAAAAAAAAAAAAAAAAAAAAACAAAAAAAAACCTAATGAAAATAGTAAAAATTTATGTTGACATAAAACCATGACACTCTATCATTCCTATGTTACTATCACTACTCAGTAAGTAGTCTGTTAACAAAGTTAGGGCTTATTTGTTCGTGTTCCCACGGGATGTCTTAAAAGCAAGAACATGAACTCCACTATTATAAATGTTTTACTAATATTATCAACATCTGAGAATTAAAGTTAAAATGAATATAGCTCAGTAGTAATTTGCATACAGAAATTATGGTGGATGAGTTTCTTTAACTCATTAATTTCAAATTTGTCTAAATTTTCTAAATTTATCAATGGTAAGATTTTATGCATTAATTCAATTTTTATTTTTCCCTAGATGCCCGTATTTAATTTGGTAACTCTTATTTTATTAATTTATTTTAGTATTATATTTTTTTTCTGTCAACTGGTAAGGACAAATACGTAAAAGAGCTTCTTAAACTCCTTTAATATCCGGTTGTGAGCTGAAAAAAATGTAAAATTGTAACAAAATAGACACTTTTGGAATAAATGAGCTACTATTGGCCCATTAGTGTAGTTACCCCATTTGCATATGCCTTCAACCAGGTCAGAAGTTCGAATCTCCAATTTTCAAATTTTGTTGAACTAAAAAAAAACTAAAAATTAAAAGAATGAAATTTATAAAATCTTCAATAATTGTATATGCTATTGGTAATTTTGGACCACTTCGAAATTCAAGAAACTAGGCAGGACAACACAGGGCCAGCCCGAGGATGCCTTCCACATCCGTTCGATTGCTGGAGTCCTTGGACACCCCAATTCAGGCTGGTTCAACCCAGATCGGTCTTGAGATGCCTAGAAACTCTAAAACAGGAAAAAGGTATATAAACCCTTCTTCAACTCAGAAGATGGGATCCCGAAACTCACATTCTAAATCCTTTTCTCTTACTCTTGCTCTTACTGGCTTCTCATATTTCTCCTTGTTGACTTAAGCATCGAAGGTAGTGTGGCAAGCACCACGCCGATGTGCAGGTTCTTCTTATCCTACAGGCCATGTTTTCCCCTTCTTCAAATAAATTCACCGTTGGTGTCACGTGAAGGTCAAGTGAGTTCTTCCTGCTTGGATTTTGGCATCAACAGTAACTATTTTATTCCTCAAATCCCAAGTCAAAAGCCAATTTTATGCATTTCAAAGCAGTCAAAAGCCCATGCTCTTAAATCTTTGAAGTCATCTTCAAACCTTCTCTCCATAGTTTTTTTTTAGTTTTTCCTTTGATTGGGCTACATCACATGATGTTTCAATCCACATTTAAATGATACCTTGTTATATATCAATGGCTTTCAACTAATGCCAACTTGTCCATCTTGTGATATCATTTATAAGACGATCATAAGTAATTGGTTCCCTACCTTAATATCTACGACGATTTACTTGTCTCAAATGACTATTTTCTTAGACAAATTTTGCCTTACAAAGAAAAAGAAAGAAGCATATTGGCCTACATTCGTCCCTTTTCCATCTTTTATTTTTTGTATCATTTAAAAGCAACACTCAATTAATGACTACCCCTAGATGTATCCTTTTCTCATCAAAAGTCAACTATGCTCATTTTTATCCTTTTTTTTAAAAAAAAAAAATCTTCTACCAACCAAAACATAACTTAATTGGTCAAGACATTATAACCTTAATCAAAAGCTCATAAATTTGAATCTTGCTTTCATGTATACAAGAAAGGAAATCTTACTCCTTCAAATATGAATAATATAAATTAATCTCATATCACTTAATTCAAATAAGCACATTATTTCAATTAGGTAGAGGATGGAATTGTGCCAACAAATAGAGAAAAAGAAAAAGTGCATATAACTGATAACATATCCTACTTCCTATCATAATTATGTGTTATCGATGAGGTGTGTCCCACCAATTAATTTTTATAGATAATCATCTATTATATAGAAAAATTTCAATACTATGGTGATATACTTTAATTTTTTTTTCCAAATAAATGTTATGAAACTAGGTTACAGAAAAAAAATGTTACAATGAAGATGATCTATCAGCCTCACTTGGCAAACCATCTTCACTATTTACTGCTGCAAACAACTCGGCATCATCGTCCTCGTCGCCGTCGTTATCGTTGCTGCAAAAATTCCTCTTCTCTAGCTTGGAATGAGCTGAAATGAAAACCAACTTCTTAACACCTTCAGTTGCAGCTTTTGAGCATCCATATGAACACACCATTTTTTCTAAATTGCCATTGGTTTTGAAGCCACATGAAGTGACATGAAGAAAAATGAGCCTAACTGCAACTTTTCTCAATGATTTGAATTCAGTTAGGTAAGTTTCCCAAACAAGCCTACTGCTTTGGGGATTGACAGTTCTCAATTTCCCTGTAATGGGATCCTTCTGCTTCATTTGCACAGCTCTTGCATATACTTGATCAAGCCCTTCTGTTCTCCATTTCATCAGTTCCATTAGTGCAATGTGAGCTTCTTCCCTTGCCACGAGCCGAGTTATAAGGCGATCGACGTCCTTCTCTTGCTCGGTCGTCAAGCGTTCGAACGGCGGGAGGTACTTCCCGCTGTTGTCTCGAATCAGATAAAGGGGATCAAGCACGAACGCCGCAGCCCACGCCGGGTGGTAGTTCTTCTTAAACCTCCTTGAAACTATCTGCTCCACTGATTCTTCTGAGATGTGAAACTTTTTGCACCAATCCTTCACCTTCTCTCTCAACTCTTCCCAAAGTGGAAGGCATTGGCCTACCAATGGCCTCTCAGTTTCAATCTCTTGAGCCATGTCCTTCACCAATTTGATCAAACAATGCACAGCTTCCACTTCATTCCAAAACTTAGAATTCCCAACCAAGTCAGAAACTTCTCTAGCAATGGGATCCTCCAATGACGTCATCTTGAACGCTTCGTCGAGTCGAGCCGACTGCATCGCGGGGGCAGACTCGAGCATGTCGTCCACCATTGCAAAGAGTGTCATAGCCTCCATCTTCTCACCTTCACCCCTGGGCAATGTAATCAAACAAGTATGCCCACATTCTTGCAACTGATACTTTTGGAAGATTGTTCTGATCATTTGAGACTCAAAATTGAAGAATTGAGCTACCCTTTTGCAGTTCTCAGCCACAGTCTTGAATAGTGGAAGCTTTCTAGTGAAATCCTTTACCAAAGCATTGAAAGCTTGGAATTGACATGGAAGATTAACTAGCCATTGATGTTGATCTTCCAAGCTTTTTAATGCCTTGCCCTTAAACTTATCAGCCACAATCCCAACACACTTCTCCTCAATGCTTCCACAAATGTCTAGAATTGCATCCCAAAGCACTTCCTCTACAAATCTACAAGGAACAAAAGAGCCAACAACCAGAGTCTTTCTATACAAGCTAGTCCCATTAGGAAGGTTTAGAGCCATATGAACCATAGTCTTATCCTCTTGATTCCGAGCCTTCCAGCCATTAGAGGCGATTTGGAAGAACATGGCATCACTGATTTTCAATTCGACATCAGATTTCACAGTTTCGTATTTCGAATTCAATCGATCTTTGGCGAAATCTCTCGACGTGATCGAAGGCAATCCGACTTGATTCAAGAACGCCCTAAATTTCGGATGCTCCAAATAGGAAACAGAGACCAACCCAGATGATTCAAACACCCAATCCGCAAGAAAATCAAGCGCAGAATCAATCTGAGCCTTGTTCAATGACACCCTAGGTGAAGTTCTCGGCGTTCTAAGCCTTTTCACGTTGTTCTCCAACATGGCCAAAGCCTCCAAATCCTCTTTCCCACCCGACAACATCGGTGGGAACGACGAGAACGGACCGCCATAAACCCGAGATGGGTCGAGCACCGTCAGCGGCGGAATGTCGTAGAAGGAATCGGTGTCGTCGACGGCGGCGGCGACCCTCTTACGAGAAACGAGAGGGTTCTTAGAGAGAGAGTTGAAATTAGGACAAGTACCACGCTTGAGATGCTCGGAAGCGGTCCGGGAAGGGTTGGAAGCGGAGAAAACAGCGTCGCATAAGGAGCAACGGAGCTTGACGGCGTTGGGGAAGTCGGTGTCGGAGTTTTTAAGGAGAAGGGGTTCGAGGTGAGACCAGTACCAGGCGCCTTTTCCTTTGAGGGCTTTGGTGCGGACCATGAGGAGGCCCTCGTAGCGGCGGTGGACGGCACGGGCGGCAGGGTCGTCGGAGTCCGCCATGGAGAGTCAGAAAGAGAGCGGCATGGAGGGAATTGAAAGGCGGATCTAGAGAGAAATGGGTTAGTGGGTGTGAAAGAAGATGGATTAAGAAAGACGGCGAAGGAAGGAGAGAGAAAGGGAAGTGGACATGATATGGTATGGAGAGAAAGGAAAGTTGTTCACCGTGAATTTACGTCAGAAATAATTGTAACCAGACATATAGCAATCTTATCATATGGTATGGAGAAGAAGACAAGTGATGAAGATGAAAATAGTGGTTGCATTTGCTTTCGGCAAAACCCCTTTTAAATCATTGTCCAAATAGTTTCAATGTTTCACTAACAACCGACCATTTTAAGATGCCCTTTCTTTTTAGCCTTTACAATACATACATCTTTGTCAAAAGAACCTCGAAACAATACAAATTTATCCACAAATTTTCATTTTTTTTTTAATTATCTCAACCAAAATTCCTTGCTGCAAAAGGGCAAAAAAAATCTCATTTTTCGAGTTGAATATATATGTATGTATATATATTTACCTTGTTGGTTCTTATTTTATTCAACTAAATTTCCCTCTTTTTATTGTGTCACGGTATGTTAATTTGTTGATTCAATTACTACGTCATATCAATATTTAAATAATTGTGTTAGAATCAAAATTAAAAATTTAATTAGGACTCGTTTGAGAACGTTCTCGTTTTCTGTTTATTATTATCGTTTCTCATTTTTTAAGAAACAAACATGTTTGGTAACTCATCATGTTTCTTGTTTTTAAATTTCTAGAAACGTTTATAGAAAATAGACAAATTTTGAGAAACTACAAAAAGAAGTTTCTCAAATCCTGTTACTTTTTTTTTTCTTTTTCTTTTTCATGCATGTACCCCTTTCTCTCTACCCCTTTCTTACACCCATCTATTCTCTTCCTCTCCCTATTTTTTTTTTTACTACTTCCTTATCTTTTAATTTTTTTTTCTCTTTTCTTTTTTAATCTTTTTTCCTCTTTCTTTTTTTTAATATATTTTTTCTCTTTTCATTAACGTGCTTTTAGTTATTATTTTCTATTTAAAACTTTATAATTTTTCATTAATTTCGGTAGGTTTTTAATTTATTTATTAAATTAATTAATTATGATATTTCACATTTTCCATTAATTGTCAAAAAAATATATTTTTTTTCCTTTCTCCCTTTCTGACCTTATATGTTGGGGTCATACACTAATGAGAAATACATGCATTTTTAAAGAAAAAAAAATTTATTATTCAATTCAAGAAATACATACAAATCAAATTTGAACAATATTTGAAGGATAAAATTCATTATTTTTTTAATTTTGTGTTGGAGCTAAATAAATACTATAAACTCTATATACTGATTTTATATTTATTTCAATGTATGTTATATATATATATTTATATTATATGTACTATATTTTATTTCAACTAAAAAAAGAAATAGGGTAAAATACCTTTTTGGTCCCTCATGTTTCGAGTTAGCTTCTAATAGGTCCCTACATTTCAAAATCGGACAATCAAGTCCCTGCTGTTTCGGAAATGTTTCTACTGAGTCCCTTTAGAGCTAACGTAGCAATTTAAAATAATAAAATATTAATTTTTAATTAAAATAATAATAAAATAAAAATTATTATTAAAATATAATAAAATAAATAAATAAAAATTATTATTATTAAAATATAATAATAATAAAAATAAAAATAAATAAATCATTATTATTATTAAAAAAAACTTCTCTCTCTCCTCTTTCCCCATCTTCCCTCTCTTCTTCCCCCCGCCGCCCCCACCTTCCCTCTCTTTTTCTCCCCGCTGCCGGAGCTCCTCCCCGTTTTCGTCGATGTCCCGGCCCTTCTTTCCCACCTCCACAAGGCGCTCTGGATTTACAGGAACCAACGAGGCCAAATTCTTGATCCTCCATTGATGTTGCTCCACAGTCCTTGAACGAGATCGATCCACATGAAATCAATTGCATCAGAACGGCTGAGGCCTTCATCCTCCCGCTCGAAAAACTCTCCACCGTCCGATTCGCGTTTGCAGCTTCCAAAATGATCAAACGTCCGTCGGCTTTCATCAGAGATTCGAGAGTTTCGGGGCTCGAATCCGACGACGGAGGAGAAATTTCTTCTCTACTGAGCTCTGTACTCGACGTAGGGTTTGATTCACCATGAACCTCCTCTATTTCCTTCTCTCCCTTCTCTTCTCCCCTCGCCACTCGTCTCCTCCGCCGGTGCTTCTCGTCGGTCTGAATCGAAGCATCCACCGCCGCGACTTTAGCCTCTCTCCGACGGTGGGGAGAAAAAGAGAGAGAAGGTGGGGGCGGCGGGGAGAAGAAGAGATGGAAGGTGGGGAAAGAGGAGAAAGGAGTTTTTTTTAATAATAATAATTATTTTATTATTTTATTATTATTATATTTTAATAATAATAATATTATTATTATTATTTTAATAAAAAAATCAATATTTTATTATTTTAAATTGCCACGTCAGCCCTAGAGGGACTCAATAGAAACATTTCCGGAACAATAGGGACTTGATTGTCCAATTTTGAAACGTAGGAACCTATTAGAAACTGACTCAAAACATGAGAGACCAAAAATGTATTTTACCCAAAGAAATAAGAAACAATTATCAAACACATTTTTGTTTCTGTTTTTTTTAGAGAAGCAAGAAATAGAAATAGTTATCAATCATGTTCTGTTTTTAGTTCTTAAAAAACAAGAAACAAGAAACAAGAAACGAGAACGTTATCAAACAGGCCCTTAGGGACTTAGTTAAACCAACAACCATTGAAATTTATATTTAGAAGAAAAAAATTGGAAAACATTTTACTATTTGAACTTTCATGGAAGTAACAATTTAGTCTCTATCTCTAAACTTTAATTTGTAAAAATTTAGCCTCTTTACTTTCAATTTTGTAACAATTTAATCTCTAAACTTTAATATGTAACAATTTAGTCTATGCACTTTAAAATCTATAACATTTTAATCCCTATTGTAAAAAATATTGTTGTGATTCAATGAAATTTCTTACCTAGGTAGATTGATAAACTAATTAATTAGACACCACCTACGCTTATGAACCGCAAAAGATTAAGACCCCGTTTGATAACCATTTGGTTTTTGAAAATTATGCTTGTTTTCTCCTAAATTTCCTACCATGACTTTCATCCTAGTTAAGGTTGTATTTGAATTCCTAGTCAAATTTTAAAAACAAAAACAAGTTTTTGAAAACTACTTTTTTTTGTTTCCAAAATTGGACTTGGTTTTTGGAAACAAGGTAGAAGATTGATATTAAAACCAAGAAACTTATAGGTGAAAGTATGTGTGTATAAACTTAATTTTCAAAAACCAAAAACCAAAAACCAAGGCCCCGTTTGATAACTATTTCGTTTTTTGTTTTTTATTTTTGAAATTTATGCTTGTTTTCTCCCAAATTCCCTACAATGGTTTTCATATTTGTTAGGGATCTATTTGAATTCCTAGCCAAATTCTAAAAACAAAAACAAGTTTTTGGAAACTACTTTTTTTTGTTTTCAAAATTTGGTTTGGTTTTTGAAAACATAGAAGAAGGTAGATACTAAGACAAAGAAACTTATAGAGGAAAATATGTGTGTATAAGCTTATTTTTCAAAAACTAAAAACCAAAAACCAAATGTTATCAAACGGGGCCTAAGTTATTACTTGTATGAAAGTTTAGGAACTAAAAATATTTTTTATATCTAGTAGAAAACGTTATTTAATTTCTTCTTCTTGACAATGGGCGTGGATTGTCATAAAAAGAAAACAATATCATATCATGGGATAAAATCTTTGATATTTTAGCAAGTTGGACAAACTTTTCGTAATTGTTTTAATTTTTGTTTGATATTTCTTAAAAAATGCATTTAAAATTAAACAAATGTTCTATCAAAACTATTTTTTAATTTCCAAAATGTAGTTAAGATTTCAAACTAAATGAAATCATAATACATATACATACCAACAACTTTTGATTTTATAATATGAGATCTTAATTTGTCCCTTCAAGGGACAATATCACAAACTACAATATTTTACTAACCCCGTCCTCCCTAAAGGAACGAGACGGCTTGAGAGGTTCCATATTACCGAGTCGAAGGGTAACACTTCTGTACGTGATTATAGTATGTCACGTCATCTTGTCCCACAACGTTGAAGAGTATCTATGCACTATTTTCGGTTCATTGGCAAGGAAGATAGAGTTGGGGTGGAAGTGACGGACTATATATTCACATTCTTACCTCTTACAATTGTGGATTCTAAATACTTTTTTGATAACAAGAGTCTGATTCAATAATAAATTATACGTTTAGAATGACAAACAACAAACTTATTAGCTTAATCTTTTTAGCTATGAATAATAATAATGATTGTTTTGAGCATAATGAGCCACAATATGCCCCCAACAATTATAAAAAGATGAAAGATTAAATCATTAACCCATCTACTAATTCACATGGATGCATAAGATATATATTCAACCATATGATTATGTTTGCACACAAGAAAACCTATACACATGATACACACTCAAGTATTATTATTGCTAAAACATCTCCAAATTATTAATTATCTTACATAATGAAGTGGAATAATTGTTCTAATTAATTGCCTAAGTTTTAGGCTAATGAAATGTAACATTCAAGAAAATGATTGGAGATATTGCTTTAAATTTAACTCACCTATCTTAGTTACTCTTTTGAGTATCTTTTTTTTTTTTTTTTGAAAAACTCTTTTGAGTATCTTTAAGTTCACAAATTTTGTGTTAGGAAAAACCAACAAAAACATTTCTAATATAACTTTGGTTTTTAAGTTTATTCTATTTTGGTTCTCGAACTCTTAAATGGTCCATTTTTGTCCCTAAACTTTTAAGTTTGTTCTATTTTGATCCTTGAACTTTAAAAATGTCTATTTTAATCCTTTTAACTTTAAAAAAAACAAGTATTTTGGTCCTCACTTTTATTTCAATTCTAACAAATTAAAGACGTAGCTTTGAGTATGTGAATTAACATATTAATATGAGCATGATTTCAAGCTAAATAAGTTAGAGATAAACTCAGACAAAGCGGATTTAAGGTAGAAAAATTACATAACAAGGACAAAAGTGGTTATTTTTTAAAAAATTAGGGACTAAAATAGACATTTTAAAAGTTTAGAAACCAAAATAGAGCAAACTAGCTTGAAAGTTCAAGGACTAAAATGAGATTTAAACTTAGAGAAATTTTGGTAGATAACCCGTTTTGGGGACATATTTTCACATATGTCTAAAATTTTGAATATTTACGAGATTAGATTTCCAGCTATATTGTCTTACCTTTATACCCTTGTTTTTATCATCTATTTTCAATTAATATTAAAAATGACAATATTATATTCCATATTAGCCAACCGAATATGCTAAAGGTTATTTTTCACTCGATTTTCACCAAATTCCCTAAACTTAGGAAATGTTATCTAAACAAATTCCTTAATTTTAGGAAAATATTATTGTAACGATTTTAATTATTTCTTGCTAAGTTGATTTTCCTTTTATCTTATTTAATTACCAGCAGATTTTCCTTCCATTTTCGTGCTGTGGTTTGGTCTAAACGATTTTTTTTCAAGATTTTTTCATTTTACAAAAAAGTGTCGATATTCGTTTATAATTTCATATATATTTTATATATATCATGTATGTATGTGTGTGTATATACATACAATACGTCTTTTTTAAATGTCTTACAATCTTAGCATTGATTTTGTATCATATATATTTTTTTTATTTTGCGGAAAAACATTTATATTTATATATACCAGTTTATATATAATATGTACTAAGTTTTTATTTTTTTAATCATTATTGTAGTGACATATACTGAGTTTTTTTTTTTTTTTTTTTTTTTGTCATAACTATAGTATTAAATATACACAATTACTTGCTAATATATATACCCCAATATTTTTTTTTAAAAGAAAATATACCTCCTACATTAATATTGAAAAAATTAATATACAACCATAAAAACTCTACTGTTTTAAATAATAATAAAAAATCCTCTCCTATTTTGGATTTCATCAAATACACTCGGTATATTTCGTTATTTGCAAATATATACTCCATATATTTGTTCGTCACCACTTATTTGCATAAATATATACACAGATATATATATCTTTTCCAAAAAAAAGTTATATACAGTATCCCTCATATTATTAAATATACTACTACATTAGGAAATATATACATGATATGAAACAAATATACAACTATATATATAAAAAAACATCATGGTATGAAACAAATATACAACTATATATATATATATATATATAACTTTACTAATTTTCAAAATCTCTTCCCGACAACCATGTGACTTCTCATTGAGCTCCGTATTGTATATATATATACACACATACATACATAATATATATAAAGTATATATGAAATTATATAACGTATATATGAAATTATAAACGAATATCGACACTTTTTGTTTTTGTAAAATGAAAAAATCTTGAAAAAAAAATAGTTAAGACCAAACCAGAGCACGAAAATGAAAGAAAAATATGCTGGTAATTGAATAAAATGGAAGAAAAATAGACATGAAATAAAATCGGGATTTTTTTAAGATGGTGAGTGATTTTAGGGATCCTTCCAAAATTGGATAGTTAATTAATGTGTTGAATTTTTTTAATAGGAAAGAATAAAATATGGTTTTTCCTTTTATGATTTTTGTTGTATTTTAAATACAAAAAATATGAAAGAGAGCATAAATGTAATAAATAAAAATTAAAAGAATGAAATTTATAAAATCTTCAATAATTGTATCTATCTTATTCATCAAATCCCAAGTGAAAAGTCAATTTTATGCATTTCAAAGCAGTCAAAAGCCCATGCTCTTATCAAGTAAATATTTGAAGTCATCTTCAAACCTTCTCTCCATAGTTTTTTTAGTTTTTCCTTTGATTGGGTTACATCACATGATGGTTCAATCCACAGGTAAATGATACCTAATATGTCAATGACTTTCAACTAATACCGACTTGTCCATCTTGTGATATCATTTATAAGACGACCATAAGTAATTGGTTCCCTACCGCACACTACCTTAATATCTACGATGATTTACTTGTCTCAAATGACTATTTTCTTAGACAAATTTTGCCTTGCAAAGAAAAAGAAAGAAGCATATTGGCCTACCTTCGTCCCTTTCCCATCTTTTATTTTTGTATCATTTAAAAGCAACACTCAATTAATGACTACCCCTAGATGTATTATTTTCTCATTAAAAGTCAACTATGCTCATTTTTACCTTTTTTTTTTTTTTTTTTTAAAAAAAAAAGACAATTTTCTACCCACCTAAACATAACTTAACTGGTTAAGACATTATGATCTTAATCAAAAGATCAGAAGTTTGAATCTTGCTTTCACATGTATAGGAAAGGAAACTAGTAATTTCTTGAATCTTACTACCATCAAATATGAAGAATGTAGATTAATCTCATATTACTCAATTCCAACGAATGTAGATTAATTTCTTGAATCTTACTACCATCAAATATGAAGAATGTAGATTAATCTCATATTACTCAATTCCAACGAGTACATTATTTCTAAAAGGTAGAGGATGGAATTGCACCAACAAATAGAGAAAAAGAAAAAGTGCATATAACTGATAACATATCCTACTTTCTCTCATAATGATGAGAGGATGTTATCGGTGAAGTGTGTCCCACCAGTTGATTTTTATAGATAATCATCTATTATATAGAAAATTTTCAATACTATGGTGATTGTTGAAAGAGAAATTTTAACCAATCACAAATTGTCACGTCATTACATAAAATTAATGACGAAATTATAATTAATTAAATTTGGGACCAATTATAAATTGACATGTGTCCCAAATTTAATTTGAAGACAAAATTGGTCAATTATAAATTTATAAAGCCAAATTTTTATTTGATCAATTAATTAAAATTAAATTATTTTGATCGAATTAATTAATTTGACCAATTAATTAAAAAAAATAATTATTTGGATCAAATTTGGGTCTTTTAAATATTTGGGTCATATGGTTTTGGGTCAAATATGAACCAGACCCAAGACTAAATAGTTGAGCCCAAGACCAATAGAGCCCAAGCCAAAGTTGTTGGCCCAAAAGTCACCAGGGCCAATCCAGCGAGAACCCTATAAATAGAGGGGTTATCTTCCATTTGAGGAGAGGAGAATTTTGAAGCTCTCAGCCAGAGTCAGAGAGAATTCAGAGAAACACTTTTCAAGACTAGAAGACTTCAATAATCCTTGAAAACCAAAAGACTCTTCAAGACTTCAAGACCCCAAGACTTCTCGAAGACTGAAGACCTTTCAAGACTAGAAGACTTCAATAATCCATGAAGACCAAAGACTCTTCAAGACTTCAAGACCCCAAGACTTCTTGAAGACTGAAGACCCTTCAAGACTAGAAGACTTCAACAATCCTTGAAGACCAAAGACTATTCAAGACTCCAAGACTTCAAAAGCTCCAAGAATTAATTGAAGCTTCAAACTCGAGAACAAGTACTACAACCCTCGAGTGAAACACATTCACACACAAGAGAGAAAATCAGAGAATTAAAGTTAGAGATTGTACACTCACTCGCATAATACATCAATACAAATATATACTCTATTCCACGTGTCTCCATCCCTGAAGTTACGTGTGAACAGTGATATACTTTTGGAATAAATGTTATGAAACTAGGTTACAGACAAAAAAAAAAATGTTACAATGAAGATGATCTATCAGCCTCACTTGGCAGTTCATCTTCACTATTTACTGCTGCAAACAACTCAACATCGTCGTCCTTGTTGCTGCGAAAATTCCTCTTCTCTAGCTTGGAATGAGCTGAAATGAAAACCAGCTTTTTAACACCTTCAGTTGCAGTTCTTGAGCATCCATATGAACACACCATTTTTTCTTGCCATTGGTTTTGAAGCCACATGAAGTGGCATGAAGGAAGATGAGCCTAACTGCAACTTTTCTCAATGATTTGAATTCAATTAGGTAAGTTTCCCAAACAAGCCTACTACTTTGTGGATTAGCAATTCTCAATTTCCCTATAATGGGATCCTTCTCCTTCGTTTGCACAGCTCTTGCATACATTTGATCAAGCCCTTCTATTCTCCATTTCAGCAGCTCCACTAGTGCAATGTGAGCTTCTTCCCTTGCCACGAGCCGAGTTATAAGGCGATCGACGTCCTTCTCTTGCTCGGTCATTAGGCGATCGAACGATGGGAGGTACCTACCACTGTTGTCTCGAATAAGATAGAGGGGATAAAACACGAATGCCGCAGCCCATGCCGAGTGGTAGTTCTTCATAAACCTCTTTGAAACTGTCTTCTCCACTGATTCTTCAGAGATGTGAAACTTTTTGCACCAATCCTTCACCTTCTCTCTCAATTCTTCCCAAAATGGAAGGCATTGGCCTACCAATGGTCTCTCAGCTGTTTCAATCTCTTGAGTCATGTCCTTCACCAATTTGATCAAACATTGCACAACTTCCACTTCATTCCAAAACTCAGAATTCCCAACCAAGTCAGACACTTCTCTAGCAATGGGATCCTCCAATGACGTCGTCTTGAATGCTTTCTCGAGCCGAGGCGACTGCATCACGGGAGCAGACTCGACCATGTCGTCCACCATTTCAAAGAGTGCGATAGCTTCCATCTTCTCACCTTCACCCCTGGGCAATATAATCAAACAAGTATGCCCACATTCTTGCAACTAATACTTTTGGAAGATTGTTCTGAACATTTGAGACTCAAAATTGAAGAATTGAGTTACCCTTTTGCAGTTCACAGCCACAATCTTGAATAGTGGAAGCCTTTCAGTGAAATCCTTTACCAAAGCATTGAAAGCTTGGAACTAACATGGAAGATTACCCACCCATTGATGCTGATCTTCCAAGCTTCTCAATGCCTTGCCCTTAAACTTATCAGCCACAATCCCAACACACTTCTCCTTAGTGCTTCCACAAATGTCCAGAACTGTATCCCAAAGCACTTCCTCTACAAATCTACAAGGAACAGAAGAGGCAACAACCAAAGTCTTTCTATACAAACTAGTCCCATTGGGAAGGTTTAGAGCCATATGAACCATAGTCTTATCCTCTTGATTCTGAGCCTTCCAGCCATTAGAGGCGATTTGGAAGAACATGGCATCACTAATTTTCAATTCGACATCAGATTTCGTCGTTTCGTATTTTGAATTCAATCGATCTCTGGCGAAATCCGTCGACGTGATCGAAGGCAATCCGACTTGATTCAAGAAAGCCCTGAATTTTGGATGCTCTAAACTGGAAATAGAGACCGACCCTGATGATTTAAACACCCAATCTGTAAGAAAATCAAGCACATAATCAATCTGAGCCTTCTTTAACAACACCCCAGATGAAGTTCTGGGCGTTCTAAGCATTTTAACGTTGTTCTCCAACATGGCCAAAGCCTCTAAATCCTCTTTCCCACCCGACAACACCAGTGGGAACGACGAGAACGTACCGCCATAAATCCGAGACGGGTCAAGCACCGTCAACGTTGGAATGTCGTAGAAGGAATCGGCGTCGTCGGTGGCGGTGCGCGACCCTCTTACAAGAAACGATAGGGTTTTTGAAAGTGAGTTGAAATTAGAACAGGTCCCTCGATTGAGATGCTTAGAGGCGGTGCGGGAAGGGTTGGAAGCGGAGAAAACTACGTTGCATAAGGAGTAGCGGAGCTTGACGACGTTGGGGAAGCTGGTGTCAGAGTTTTTAAGGAGAAGGGGTTTGAGGTGAGACCAGTACTAGACGCCCTTGCCTTTGAGGGCTTTGATGCGAACCATGAAGAGGCCCTCGTAGTGACGGTGGACGGCTCGACGGCGGCGGCGTCGGAGTCCGCCATGGAGGGTCAGAAAGAGAGTGACATGGAGGGAATGGAAGGGTGGATCTGGAGAGAAATGGGTTAGTGGGTGTGAAAGAAGAGGGATTATGAAAGATGGCGAAGGAAGGAGAGAGAAAGGGAAGGGGACATGATGGGGCCATGTGAGGGGAAGGTCGGAGGAGGAAGCCGAGAAAACAAGGGACTATTACTGTGAAGTTTTGATTTGATGGAAGAGGAGCGTGGAGTCCACGCCCCTTCGAGGAGGTTAGGCTGGCTTGGGGCATTTTTATTTTATTTTTATTTTTCACATTTTGGGTTGGTTTGTTCATACTCTTTGTCTACTTGTCTTTAGTTGTTGGGGGTCGTAGGAAGGACGTATTGGGATGCCCCACATTCCAGGTAACTCAAAGTTTTTAATTAATCAATATTCTAGCCAATTTTGATTTTTTCCCTTCTCGTGTGTTATTGGCTGAATGATTTAGTCGGTTAAGTTTTTGCAGGTTATTGGGCAATAAAGTAGCGTCTTTTTCTCCTAGTTAGTGGGTGGTTTTGGAGTCAGTTGGGTTTTAAAAAAAAGAGTAAAGAAAAGAATAGGAAATCAAAATCTCTCTCTCTCCCTTCCTCTCTCTCGCATGCGTGCAGATCCTCCTATGTATATATATATTTTGACAACAAGTGGAGTTGAGGGGATTCGAATCACAGACGACCCTCAATGAAATGAGCAGTCAGTACCATATAACCCATGTTTGCTCCTGACGTCCAACAATCAGTAGTGAGAGAAACTTTACTTTTCAAACTTGCAAACAGTTCTTTCAAACGGTCTCTCTCCCTAGCATAGACCTCAAGAACATCTCTAGCTACAGTAAATCGAGATGGAACAACAAACTTAGGTTCTTGCCCACATGTCAATGTATCAACAAATTTCAGAAAACCTTCATTCTCCACAAACTTAAAAGGCAATTCATCTCTAATTATCATTTCAGCCAAAGCTGTTCGACATCTCTCCAAACTAAATGACTCACATACAAGACTACATTCCCCAACATTATCATCTTTAGGTTTGAAAGCTAATATTGTTTGGGATGCATCTCTCTTCCTTTGGTAATGATACTTTTTACAATTTTCTAGATGATTTTTCATTGTTCCAGTACCATTACGCTTAGAGTGACATGCATAAACAATTCCACAATATTTACACTTAGCATAAGGGTCATTAGGATCACCTTTCAACCTCTCAAAATGATCCCAAACCATAGATTGTTTCGCATCATACGCGGCTTATTTTTTTTAATGGTGGAATTCTCTCCTTCAACTTCTGCTTTTGGATTTGGATCTGGATCAAGATCAATGGTATTGCTAGTTTTGCTCTTCATAGTCGTAACTGTTTCTGTAGCATTTTCATTCTTTGAATTGTTTATTCCCACGGTATCCATGTTTACCCTACAAGATAAAAAGTAAAAATGCGAAAGTAGTGATTACATTATTCAAATTTCAAATACATTGTACAAACAAATATGTATCCACCATATTTATTCACTCGTAAGAATTTTCCAGCGTGATGAATCGACTATGTGATGAGAGAAATAGACAATAATCCCAAGTGACGAATGTCGAATGGTGATCTTAATCTAAAGAAACAAAACATAAAAAATCAGTGAATCGATCTCAAAAATTCAATCCAACAATCAACAATCCTCTTCTAAAAAGAAAGACATCTTATCCTTATCGTGTACAAAATTTAAAGAACCACATCAACAATCCTCTTATAAGGACTATTCAAGTTAAAAAGCTACAACTTGATGCCCTCTCCCATCTGATAATAGTAATCTTGTCATGTACAAAATTTAAAGAACCACATGTTCAAAACCACCATTATGTCCTCACTTCAAAATCAAAACCACGAATTCTTGGTAAATATTAAGATTATGAGAATTAAGTTATTAACCCATTAATTTATTCTAAAAAAGAATATATTTTTATTACCAAGGGCCTAAGCTGCAATAATAAATGGCAATCGAAAAGAAATCAGCACAGCAACATTTCTCTTTAATTATAAAAACTCGAAGTAGCGAGGGGGGGTTATCATCAATAACACAACAATACCGAGAGGGGCTATTTCAATTTTCACCTCAAGTTTTTTTCCTGGTCAGAGGTGGGCGCGGGCCGGCAAGTTGCAGAACAAGAACAGTCGGCGGCGGGCGGCGAGTTGCAGAACAAGAAGAAGAAAAAGAAAACGACGACGGCGCGGTGAGTTGCAGACCACGAAGAAGAAAAAGAGAGCGGAGTCAGAGCCTGAAGGGAGGCGACGCAGCGACGATGGTGGCTGATCGGAGTCGGAGGGGCGGCGACGGCGAGGGTTTGTCTATGACTGAGAGAGTGAGAGGTGTGAGGTTAGGGTATTTGATCGAAGAAGAAGAAGACGAGAAATTGGGATGGGATTACTGATTAGGAATTTAATAAATCGAATTTGTTCTTTTTTTTAAAAAAAAAGATATGTGGGCTGGGCTGGCTGTGAAATTTCTGAGAAGATATGTGGGTGTGGGTTGGGCTGTGGGGGGTGGGCTGGACTGTAATCGATGCTTTTTTTTAAAATATATGTCGGTCGGTTCGGTCGGTTCAGTCGGGTCTTGACCTTGCTATCGGACGGACCGACCTACATTTCGGTTCAAATTTTTTCCAAACCGAAACCGACCGATCCCTTAATGAAACCGATCGACTGACGTCCATTCGGCCGGTTTCGGTCGGTCGACTCGATTTTTCGTTGTATTATGCACACCCCTACACAGACCTTTCGGTCTTAGTAGAAGTCTTATGTCAGTTGAGCTATACTCATGTTGGTGAACATGTTGATATATGTTGATATCAATTCGTATATTTTGATATTAAATTGGTTAAATTATAAGTTTAGTCATTAAATTTTCAAAACTATGCTCAATACGTCACTAACTTTAAAAAAATTCTATTACATTCCTAAACTTTCACTTTTCTGTCTAATAGGTCTCTGAATTTTCCATTTTGTATATAATAGATTCTTGAACTAAAAAAAGTCGATTAGGTTATAAATCTATTAGACATTAAATTGAAAACTTCAAGACTTACTAGGTACAAAATTGAAAGTTTAAAGACTCGTTGTATGTTTTTTTTAATACAAAAACCTATAACTAAAACCCAAAAATATTTTTACTATTGAAAAAATAATTATAATAACATATGTTTGTTATTATTTTATAATCATAAATACAAAGAATAAATTAAAATTTAAACTATTTTAAATATAACAAGCGTTACTTCAAAAATACAAGAGAAAAACCAAAACCAAAACAAACGAGAAAAAAACGAAAAGAAATAGAAAAAGAAAATAAAAACAAAAAAATAAAAAATAAAATAAAATAACAAAAAAAAAAAGGAAAGAAAACAAAAATGAAAAAAAAAAAACGAAAAGAAAAAAATGTAAACTGCGCACGTAGGAGCTCAAACCCCAATACTAGAGTGAATCTATGGGGGGCTTTAAGCCATGAGGGCATAACAAAATGTTATATATAAATTTCAATTTATAATATTAATCTTCTTCTAAAAAAAATTATAATATTAATTTGGGTAAAAGTTGAGGAGGGGCTTAAGTCCCCTGATCCATGCTACCTTCGCTATTGCATATGATGATACGTGGCTGATTAACCACATAATTAATCACATGATTTAATTGGTCTAGTTAACATTCTTCTTAAAATATTTAATTTATTTTTTCAAATTCACCACTTCTCTCTCGTTGTTTCTTCTTCTTTTTTTTTTAATTTAAGATTTTTAGTCGACTAAGTTTTTTTTTTTTATATCTCTCTTCTTTTTTTAAAAAAATACTTTAGTATATTAAAAGAGCTAGCTATCAATTAGAGAGTAAAACCTTTCTAATCTTCTCATTGATTCAAGGTGGAAAATCTCTCTTAAATACATGATAGGTATAACAAACTCATAACAACAACTTACAACAAATCAACAAACTAATACACAACAATAACTCTTTAACTTAGGAGGATATCTGTTACCCCCCTTCAAGATGGACTATGGAGGTTTAAAATACCCATCTTGACCATAAACTGCTGTAATATAGGAGCAGCCAACGACTTGGTAAACATATCAGCAAGTTGTTGATGAGAACGAATGGGAAGTAACTTTAGAAACCCTTGCTCAATTCGATCACGAACAAATGGGCAATCGATCTCGATGTGCTTTGTATGCTCGTGGAAAGTTGGATTAGAAGCAATAGAAATGGCGGCCTGATTATCACAATACACTAAGGCAGGTGAAGGTGAAGAAACCTACAAATCTTTCAACAAATGTGACAGTCAAGATACTTCACTAGAAACAGTAGAAAGTGCTCGATATTCGGCCTCGACAGAAGAACGAGAAACAGTAGCTTGTTTCTTGGTTTTCCACGAAATAATAGAATCACCCAAGAATATACAAAATCCTGTAACCGATTTTCGAGAGTCAGGACAAGAACCCAAGTCGGAGTCTACAAAGGCCTTCAACTGAAAATTCTGTGTGGCTGCAAGAAGAATACCTTGTCCAACCGTTCCTTTAATATACCGTAACAAATGGTGAGCTGCTTTAAGATGCTCTGTACATGGCTTAGCAAAGAATTGGCTAAGTTTATGCACAGAAAAACAAATGTCTGGACGCGATATTTGAAGGTATAATAATCGACCAATTAATCTTCTATAATCAGAGGCAGTAGTGGAGTCTAAAGGCATACCAGAATTTGCTGAAAGCCGAAGACTAGGAACCATTGGATGTGAGACAGGCTTAGCGCCGAGAAGGCCACAATCCTCCAATATTTGAAGAGAATATTTTCTTTCAGACAAATACATTCCACGAGAAGACCGAGATAATTCCAAGCCAAGGAAGTACTTAGCAGTACCTAGATCCTTGAGCATAAACTTGGACTAAAGTAATGCCTTTACATTAGCAATCTCAGTAGGTGAAGGGTTTGTGATCAAAATATCATCAACATATACTGACAAAGCCACAAAAGTGAGTCCTTGCCCTTTGGTAAACAGAGAATAATCCGATTTTGATTGGGAAGAGCCATTAGACGTTAACACATGAGAAAACTTAAAGAACCACTGACGTGAAGCTTGTTTGAGACCATAAATGGACTTATGTAATTTGCATACAAGAGGAGAACCATCAGCCGATTTATTCTCATTGTAATAGCCAAGAGGCAAAGCCATGTATACCTTTTCAATCAAATCACCATTTAAAAATGCATTGTTAACATCTAATTGGACGAGACCCCATCCAAAAGAAGCAGTGAGAGACAAAGTAGCTTTACTGTGACAATCTTAGCGACAGGAGAGAAGGTATCAAAGTAATATATACCTTCTTGTTGACTAAAGCCTTTTGCTACCAGTCGGGCTTTATAACGATCCATTGAACCATCAGCTTTGTGTTTGACCCGATATATCCATTTGCAACCAACAGGATGATGACCATGCGGTAAGGGAACAACACTCCATGTATTGGTGTGTTCCATAGCAGCTATCTCATCATCCATGGCAGCCTTCCAATGAGGATATTTAATAGCTTGATGAAAAAATGATAGTTCAAAAGTTGTGGAGATATTAAACAAAAATTGCCTGTGAGAATAATTAAACCTGTCATAAGATAAGAAACCTTGAATGGAGTAAGGAAACTTATCATTAGAACTTTTGTCTCGGTGTAACAACAGATTACAGTGGTAATCTTGCAAAAAACCAGGAGGATGATGATTCCTCGAAGACCGTCAGAGACCAACAGAACGAGAAACAACACTGCTACCAGCTTCACGACCATTAACAATAGGTTCATTAACAATTTCATGTCCTGCAGTGTCACCAACATTACCATCTGCATTAGTATCAATACGAGCACCAATATTAATAATATCATCAGTAGGTACAAGAATATCACCAGTAGGCTCATGAATAGTGGTGTAAGGACTGTGGGTTGAAACATGAATATCAGCAGAATTAGAATTCTGTAAAACATCACCAGTAGTGTGAGAAATATCAGAAGACATAGAACCAGTGAGTGAAGTGTCAGGAGAGTTCCTTGTAGTAGGAATAAACCCTAAAGTAGGACAAGGTAGTACAAAATCACAGAACATGACATCCACATTAGAAACATCTTTGAGATTTTGGAAGGGGAAAATATCTTCCATAAAATCCACATCCCTTGATACGAAAATCTACCGCTTTCTAATATCATATAAACGGTATCCTTTCATGCCAGAAGGATAACCAATGAATACACAAGAAATAACACGAGGATCAAACTTTGAACAATGAGCAGAAGGGTGGATGCATAGCATAAACATCCAAAGGTTCTTAGTAAAGAATAATCAACAGACTTTTTGTGCAGTATAGAAAAAGGTGTTTCATTGGATAGCAGTGGCATAGGTGTACGATTAACAAGATAAGTGGCAATAAATACACAATCCCCCTAAAAACGAATAGGAATGTGAGACTGAAACATCAATGCTCGAGCAACATTCAACAAATTTTGATGTTTTCTCTCAACAACATAATTTTGTTGGGGGCGTTCCACACAAGAAAATTGATGCAAAGTACTAGTTGATGCAAAAAAATCCTCAAATCGTAGTTCAGGTGCATTATCAGATCGAAAAACTTTAATAACCTTTGAAAACTACGTTTCAATAAGCTTGAAAAAGCGAGGAATTATAGAAATAGCATCAGACTTCGCATGCATAAGAAACACTCAAGTATACCAAGAGCAATCGTCCACAATAGTCAAGAAAAATCTATGTCCATTATATGTGGGAGTTTTGAAAGGACCCCAAACATCACAATGGACTAGATCAAAAATTTCTGCAGCAACATGATTATTGAATGGAAAAGACATTCTTCTTTGCTTAGCCAAAGGACAGATGTGACAAGTACTACTAGGAGAATCAACAAACGTAAGTGTATCTTTCATTTGTAAAAGTCGTTTAGGAGAGAGATGACCCAAACGATGGTGCCATGTTGTGGATGATACTGAGCAAACAGAAATCGTGGAGCAGGTATTCAGTAAGTATAAGCCATTGTGATAATCAACCTTGCCAATCATCTTCAATAGGCGATTGGCCTGTATAATACAATGTTGGCCAGAAAATTTAAGCTCAATGTTGCCATCTAGCAGCAGGCAACTCACAGATAAGAGATTATATGAAAATTGTGGAACATGTAAAACATCACGAAAGATTAAGTCCTGAGAAATCCGAATATCACCAATGTAATTGACATGCACTTGGTAAGATGTTGGTAACATAACAGAGACATCATTAACAGATTGCCAATTATGGAAAAGATTTGAACAATGACAGATATGTCTGGATGCTCCCGAATCCAAGATCCATGTATTCGAATCAGTAGGCGAGATAGTGGAGCAAATACCTGTAACATGAACAACAGAAGTGGCTGCTGTAATAGGTTCAGATTTTGCAGCTTGAAGATTAGTCGATAAAAACTCCATTAGTTGAGTGCACTGACTAGGATTGAGACTTGAAAAAAAATTGGTTCCAGTGGACGAAGGCTGCGATATTTGAGCAACAGAGTTAGTTCCAACAGATTTATTAGAACTATTATAATTGTTACCCGTGGAAGCTTGATTCTGATTTCTAGATCTGTATCCCGGTGGATAACCATGAATCTTGTAGCATCGATCCACGGTATGGCCACGAATTCCACAATGTGAACAAATAGGCCTTTGATTATCGCGAGGACGATCTTTCTTACGTGGCTGATTACTAGAATTTGTGGAATTAGTAGGAGAATCCTTCTTGGAATTATTGGCAGCAAGTAAAGCCACTGGATCTGGCTGAGAAACATGTATCTCTTCATTTCTTTGGCGTTCTTCTTGAATTATACCAAGGCAAAAACTTTGCTAATAGATGGAATCAGATTCATTAGTAAGATTTGGGTTCGTATTGGAGCATAATGATCATTTAATCCCATCAAAAATATCATGATGTACTCAGATTCTAAGTGCTCATGAAAGGATTTGAGTTTTCCGCAGGAACAATCAAAATTAGGGCGGAAATCGCTAAGATTTTGCCAAATCGTATTTAATTTTGTAAAATAAGCCTCGATAGACAGAGTACCTTGAGTAATGGTTATAAGTTCCTTCCGAAGCTGATAAATCTTCGGGCCATTACTCTCCTTAAATCGATCAGCGAGTTCGTCCCAAACGTCCTTGACGCAACCTGTGTAAACAATGCTAGCAACGATCTCTTTGGAGACGGAGTTCATGATCCAAGAGGCGATGATATCATTGTTACATTTCCAAGCTCTAGCTAATTTCATAGATGTAGGTTTTTCAATAGTTCCATCAACGAAGCCTTCCTTGTTTTTTCCCGAAAGTGCCATAAGCATGGCTCTGCTCCACGAAACATAGTTATCAGCACCGGTCAAAGGCTGATTAACCAGTGTGGTTGTTGATGCAAAAGAATGATGGAGAAGAAAGGGATTCAACTGCACATCAATATCCAAAGAATCATCTGCGACAGCGTCCTTGTTCGCCATAGAATAAGGGCACAAAGAACAGGAAGAAAGCGCACGAAGTTTGAATAAGGGCGGGAAGAAAATTTAGAGAAAAAATTGCTCTGATACCATATCAATTAGAGAGTAAAACCTTTCTAATCTTCTCATTGATTCAAGGTGGAAAACCTCTCTTAAATACATGATAGGTATAACAAACTGATAACAACAACTTACAACAAATCAACAAACTAATACACAATATAGTAAAGAGTAAAACTAATTAACAACAATAACTCTTTAACTTAGGAGGATATCTGTTACTAGCAAACAACTCCCAAAGAGATATTACTTGTGGGACAGGATCACCAAAAATATGATACACATACCTAGTGTCAGATGTATTAGAAGCTAGTAACCAAGCACGAAAAGAATCAATCTAAAACACAGAAGAATTACTAGCACAAGCCTGTTGGGTCAACAGATGGGCCATTTCATTACGGCATCTGGAAGCATAAACTATTCCTTCCATAGGTTGAGAAAAAATTAGGGATTTAGCTTCTGATAGCGCAATTTATTGAGCTATATTTTATACTATTTTAGTGTTAGTCTTGAAGATTATTTGGCCAATTTTATGTCTATTTGGTTTAATTTTGTAGGAATCAAGTATTTCGATGGAGATTGATGTTTTTGATGAATACCGGTAATTATGGAGAAAAAGAATTAACCCAAGGGAAGAAATTTACAAAAGAAGACAAGGTTCAAGGCTTGCATCCAGCAGGGTAGCGTTGAGACGCTACCCCTTGAGCGTCTCCACGTTGCCCCGTAAGTCAGTAGGCGCTTAAATGAGGCAGCGTCGAGACGTTACCTCCACAGCGTCGAGACGCTGCGAGACTTTCCACATTTTTTAGGGCATACATCTCGACAGCGTCGCGGCGCTGTGTCCTTAGCGTCACGACACTGTCAAGGCAGAATGTGCAATACAAAAGGAAAACGGTGCAGTTTGATTAGGGGGGCCTTTTTGGAGAGAAAAATACGACTTTGGAGAGGAGAAAACGACTAGAACAGTGAGGAGACCAAGAGGAGTTGATTTTGGGAACTTGGTTCGGGAGGATCGTGACGGGAACGCGCGGGAATCACGACTAGCGAGTTTAATCTTTCTCCCTTGTTTCTTGTACTGATTTTTAGCATGTATTGGACTGATTTTGCTTGTATTTTAGAGACCATGAGTAGCTAAATTTCGTTTCTTAGGGGCTTGATGTAGCCATTAGTTTGTATGGATTAATTTAGGGATTTTTTAGGATGTTTCCTAACGCGTTTCATTTATGCAATTTGAATACTTAATGCTTATAATCTCGGGAGAGGGTAGTTTAGATTAGACTATCAATTGCATGACTTAGGTGATTCTATAATCGAGAGATTTGGGATTGCTTGAGAAACCGTTGTAAGGATTGATCATTAATGCTTATGCTTGTTGTTGAAATTAGATAGGGATATCAATTTCTTAATTTGCATAAAGAATTAATTGTACTCGGGAGAGGCTTTTAATTATTAAATCCTTGGTTTATGAAATCGTTACGTGTTCGTTCATAATTATTCTTTGAATTAATTCATGCATCTAATAGGTGAAATCAATTCCCTAAGGCTTTTCTCCATTGAGTTTCCACACTTTTTATTGCTTTGAGTAGTTTTTCATTGATTTGCATATTTCTCGATATTTTTCTCTAAATAAAATTGGGCGAATATACCTTTAGTAATTAGGGGAACTAGAAAACCAATCCAGAGGACGACATTCGATTTTAAATCACTATATTATAACTTGGGCCCGTACACTTGCGGTTAGCAATTTGCGTATCAAGTTTTTGGCGCCGTTGCCGGGGATTGACAATTATTTAGTTCGCTTAATATTTTGGGGAATTTGCTTGGTCTTACTTTAGAGTGTATTTTATTGTGTTTTTTCTTATTTTTCCTTTTATCCGTTATTTTTGTTGTTTTTGTTTTATTTTTTGGTTTTGTTTTTGGTTTATTTTAGGTTGTGATTTTGTATGCGAAAAGATAAGGACGCTCTGTTAGTTCCCTTTGATTTTGAAATCGAAAAGACTTGCAAAAAGAACAGGAAGGAGAAAAGGGAAAGACTTGCATCAATGGCCAATCCAAATCCACAAGATGAGCAGAAACCGATACGGGACTATTTCCAGCCCACTTTCCCTGATCAACAATCTGGAATAGTCTACGCGCCAATTAATGCAAATAATTTCGAGCTCAAAACTGGGCTCATCCAGATGGCTAGAGATAATGCATTCAGAGGATTCCCTTATGAGGATCCTAACTCTCATTTAAAATCTTTTCTAAATATTTGTGGAACTGTGAAGTTAAATGGTGTTACTGAAGATGCCATACGCTTACGATTGTTTCCCTTTTCTTTGCAGGATAAAGCTAGGGACTGACTCCAATCACTTCCACCTGGAAGTACCACTACGTGGGACTCGTTGGTTCAGGCTTTCCTTGCTAAATATTTCCCACCTGCAAAGACAGCTAAGTTGAGGACTGAGATTGGGACTTTTAAGCAAAAGGATGATGAACAACTGTTTGAAGCATGGGAGCGCTACAAAGAATTATTGAGGAAGTGTCCACAGCATGGCTATCCTGACTGGTTACAGATTCAATTATTTTATAATGGTTTGAATGGTACTACTAAAACTATTTTGGATGCAGCTGCAGGGGGCACTTTACTTTCCAAAACTGTGGAGAATGCTCGTACCTTGCTAGAGGACATGGCCACGAACAGTTATCAGTGGCCATCTGAACGTTCATCTTCTAAAACTATAGTTGGGATTCATGAGATAGATAATGTCTCAGCTTTACAAGCTCAAATGCACTCTCTGGCTAATGCTATTTTGAAATTTTCTGCTACAGGGAATTCACAATCCATTGAGTCAGTTGCAGCAGCTGAGACATCTCAATTTTTCGATGATTCAATCATAGAGCAGGCATAGTATGTTAACAATAGAAATTCTGGCTTTAGAGGTAACCAAAATTCTTTACCTACTCATTATCATCCAGGGCTCAGAAATCATGAGAATTTTTCCTATGCCAATAATAAGAATGTCGTGCAACCACCTCTTGGATTTATGTCTGCACCTGCACCACAAGAAAAGAAATCTTCCTTAGAGGACTTAGTTGGTCAATTTATTAATGAGTCTAGGTCTAGGACTAATAAGATTGAGAATATGTTAGACACTGTTAGTAGCACTGTTAATAGTCATGGGACTGCCATTAAAAACATGGAAGTTCAAATTAGTCAAATTACATCGTCCTTGAATGCCATGCAAAAAGGTAAGTTCCCTAGTGACACTGAGGTAAATCCACGAGAGCACTGTAAGGCTATTACTTTGAGAAGTGGAAAGCAGCTTGAGGTTCCAGAAAAGCAGCCTGTTGAGAATCCTATCATCAGTGAGGAAAAGGAGATTGAAGCACAGACCGAAAAGGGAGCAACATCGACTTCTAAGACTGAAAAGTCTACTAGTTCTACTCTTCCTACTCTTTCTACTTCTATTCCTTATCCTCAACGTTTTCAAAAGAAAAAAATTGATGCTCAGTTTGCTAAATTTCTGGATATTTTTAAGAAACTCCATATTAACATTCCTTTTGCAGATGCTTTAGAACAGATGCCTAACTATGTTAAGTTCATGAAAGAAATAATGACCAAAAAGAGGAAGTTGGAGGCTTATGAAACTGTGAATCTCACTGAGGAGTGTAGTGCCATATAACAGAAGAAGTTACCCCAGAAACTGAAAGATCCAGGGAGTTTTACTATTCCTTGCACTCTTGGTAGTTCTTCTTTTAATAAAGCATCATGTGATCTTGGTGCTAGTATTAATTTGATGCCTCTGTCTGTGTTTAGAAAGTTAGGTCTTGGAGAGGTACAGCCTACTACTATTTCTTTGCAGTTGGCAGATAGATCGATGACATATCCTAGAGGTGTGATAGAAGATGTTTTAATAAAAGTTGACAAGTTTATCTTTCCTGCAGATTTTGTGGTTTTAGACATGGAGGAGGATGCTGAGATTCCCATTATTTTGGGTAGACCATTCCTTGCCACGAGACGTGCCTTGATTGATGTGCAGCAGGGTAAGCTAACCTTGAGGGTCAACGAAGAAGAGGTAGTTTTCAACATTTATCGATCCATGAAATATCCAGATGAGATTAGTACTTGCCATAGGATAGATATTGTTGATCCTACTATTGCTGAGATTAGAGATGTTGTAATGCCTGCTGATCCTCTGAAAATAAGCATGTTAGATCTAGCTGTTGAGCATTTAGGTGATTTAGACCAGGATATTGTTTTCTTCTGTGATGCTTTGAATCATTTACCTGTTGAGCGCAAAATGAAATGCAAGGTCATGGAATTAACTGCTAAGGATGATGTACCTAGTAAAGTTTCTGCACCTGAGTTGAAACCATTACCTGCACATCTTAGATATTCTTTCTTAAGTGAGTCATCCACGTTTCCTGTTATCATATCTGCTTCTCTGAATAAAGTAGAGGAAGAAAAACTGTTGAGAGTGTTGCGTGATCATATATCTGCTTTAGGTTGGTCCATAGCTGATATAAAAGGTATTAGTCCATCCATTAGGGATGCAAATCGGTTCGGTTTTCTCGGTTTTGGGCCTAACCAAGAACCGAACCGATGTCTTCGGTTTTGTAAAATGGTGAACCGAACCAATGTCCAATAAGGGACAAAACCGTCGGTTCGGTTTTCGGTCGGGTCGGTTCATTGTCGGGTCGGTTTTCGGTTTTTGAATTAATTTGAAAACTGTGATACTTTCCTTTCTTTAAGCACTTATTTTGTACACAGACCACAAAAAAAAAAAAAAAAAAAAAAAAAAAAAAAGAAAAAGAAATCTAAAGCCAAAAAACAAAAGAAATAAAGAAAATAAATATTTTACTAGATTCCAGACTACTTTCTTAGTTTCTTAGACAAATTATGCACACAAAACACCAAAAAAAAAAAAAGAAAGAAAGAAATCTGAAGGTAAAAGATACCTGAAAGTGGAAGTGGGGGTGCATGCACGGGAAAAAGGGTTTGTGGAGTGTGGAGTTTGTTGAACGGCGTGGATGGCGATTGCAGAGACAAAAAGAAAGGGTCAATTTTGAGGATGGCGAAGGGAGAATGGAGACGGCGAGAGGGTTGATTCTATGGACGACGATTGCAGAACTGGAAGATGGAGTCTGTGGACGGCAAAGGGAATCGATGGAGTTGGAAGGCGAAGGGAATCAATGGAGTGGACAACGGAGATGGAGTTTGGGAACGACAATTGTAGAGAGAGAGAGGTTGAAACGGCGATTGTAGAGAGAGGGTCGAATCACAAATGAAGAGGAGGAGGGTTGTGAAAGAAATTTAAAGCTAGGGTTTATTTTTAAGGGAATATATATATGTTTGTTCGGTTCGATTTTTTATTGGTTTTTTCAATTGACAACCAAACCGAACCGAAAAAATCGGTTTTCTCTAAACAAAAACCGATATGTCCAATGTTTTGCTACAAAACCGAACCAAACCAATGGATCGGTTTGGTTCGGTTTGGTTTGTCGGTTTCCCGGTTTTTAGTTGCACCCCTACCATCCATAGTCATGCATAAAATTTTAATGGAGGATACCTTTACCCCATCAGTCCAACCTCAGAGACGTTTGAACCCAGCCATGAAAGATGTGGTAAAAGCTGAGGTATTGAAACTTTTAAATGCAGGGATTATTTGTGCCATATCTGATAGTTCTTGGGTGAGTCCTGTGCAGGTTGTACCAAGAAAGGGAGAAATGATTGTAGTTAAGAATGAAAAGAATGAATTCATCTCCACTAGGACTGTGACTGGGTGGAGAGTTTGTATTGACTATAGGAAGTTGAATAATGCTACTAGAAAAGATCATTTTCCTCTTCCTTTTATTGATCAGATGCTTGATAGACTTGCAGGTTATCCTTATTATTGTTTTCTTGATGGTTATTCAGGTTACAATCAAATTGCTATTGCTCCTGAGGACCAAGAGAAAACAACATTCACATGTCCTTATGGTACCTTTGCCTTTAGGCGAATGCCATTTGGGTTGTGTAATGCCCCTGCTACGTTCCAAATCTGTATGATGGCCATTTTTGCTGACATGGTGGAGGAGATTATGGAGGTTTTCATGGATGATTTTCTGTGTTTGGTTCTTCTTTTGATGATTGTTTACATAATCTTTCTTTTGTTTTGTAGCGTTGTCAAAAAACTAACTTTGTTTTAAACTGGGAAAAATGTCATTTTATGGTAACTGAAGGTATAGTTTTAGGACACAAAGTATTTGAGAAAGGTCTAAAGGTGGATAGAGCCAAGATAGCAGCCATTGAACAACTTCTTCCTCATACGAATGTAAAGGGAGTCAGAAGCTTTCTAGGACATGCAAGGTTTTACAGGCGCTTTATTAAAGATTTTTCGAAAATTGTTAAACCCTTGTGTTATTTGCTTGAAAAGGACTCTGCTTTTGTTTTCTCTTATGAGTGTTTACTAGCATTTAATTTGTTGAAAGATAGGTTGACTATTGCTCCTATTATTGTTGTACCTGATTGGAGTCAACCTTTTGAAATTATGTGTGATGCTAGTGATTATGCTGTAGGAGCAGTGTTAGGACAGGGACGTGATAAATTCTTCAGGGCCATTTATTATGCAAGTAGGACTCTGGATAATGCACAGCAAAACTACACTACCACTGAAAAAGAAATGCTTGTTGTAGTTTTTGCTTTTGATAAATTTAGGCCCTATCTGTTAGGGACTAAAGTTATTGTGCATACTGACCATGCAGCCCTCTGGTATTTGTTTGATAAAAAGGATTCCAAACCTTGTTTGATTCGATGGATTCTATTGTTGCAGGAATTTGATTTTGATGTGAAAGATAGACGAGGTTGTGAGAATGTAGTAGCTGACCATCTGTCTAGAATTGAACAGGACACTACTTTAAAGCTCTTCCCATTGCTGAAGAGTTTCCAGCTGAAAAGCTTTACAAGGTAGAGTCTACTTTACCTTGGTTCGCTGACTTTGTGAATTTCCTTGCAGGTGGTGTGCTCCCTCCAGATCTCAATTCCCATCAAAAGAGGAAGTTTCTTCATGATGTAAGATTTTATTTGTGGGATGATCCTTGCTTGTTTAAAATTTGTTCAGATCAGATGATTCGCAGGTGCGTTCCTACAGAGGATGTAGTTAAAATTTTGCATGATTGTCATTCCTCATCGTATGGTGGGCACTTTGGTCCCACACGTACTACTGCTAAGGTATTGTAATCTGGTTTTTATTGGCCTACTATTTTAAGCATTGTTATACCTTTGTTAAATCATGTGACCGGTGCCAACGTATAGGTAATATTTCTAGGGCATCATGAATTACGTTTGACCCCTATTGTTGAAATTGAATTATTTGATGTTTGGGGGATAGATTTTATGGGACCTTTTCCTTCTTCACATGGTTATTTATACATCTTGTTGTTGGGTTTTATGCCCTAAAACTCGTAGATAGTAAATGAAACAAATTAATCGATCTCAATAAAGCGTTATTTGGGTGATTCAGTAATTGGGTTATTGAATAATCGAGTTTGCATTAATAAACCCTAAATCCAATAAACTAAGATCCAAGGTTGTTTAAATGAAACTTGGACTAGTATGTAGGGACATACGGGGATCAGTGTCCAAGTAACAACCTAAATGGTCTATAGTATAGGGATAAGACTGGGTACCTTATCCTGGTGACACTATGTGATACGGCCCACCTTGTATCCGATACAGATGCAATGATCCAAAGCATCCATGTAGGAGACATGCGGGTGGGGGTATCCTATGCAATGAGTTTGCATAAGACCGGACCACGAAATAGTAACCACTAGATGTAACGCCGTTAACTAGTCTAGGTTTCTATTTCAATAGGATGACCTAGGTAACTCAATCTCAATCCTGAGTCTGTTATGAACTCCTTTTTCAGGAGGGATTGTCCTTAGATTTGTATGGGTGAGAGTGGCCTGCTCGCCGACTCAATATTCCTACCATTTCAGGGGCAAGACCGAATGAGGGCTGGGAACATAACAGTACAAGATGGAATTCACTTCTTCCCCTATTGGGGCAAGTAGATGTGTGTTCCCTTAAGGGCTGATTCCGGGGCTTGAACAAAAGCGCGCTGTCCTCTCTTGGCCCGAGAGGAATTTCTGTTTAGTGGTTGGACCCTAAACAGGTTGTTCATTAGAGGGATCAGTGGTACTTAAGGATCCAGAGGTAACCCAGGGGTAAAACGGTAATTTGACCCAGCTGGTGTTACGAACACACGTGAAGGATTGACTTACTGCTAGTGGTCAATATCCGTGGACACAGAAATATTCTACAGTGAGAAGAGTGCAGCTGTGGGTCTTTAGTGGAGTGACCCACGGTTAACGAATGTTGATTGACTCGGTTAATGAGTTTAGCTGATCAATCTCGTATCGTTGGAGCTTTTGATCTGTAGGTCCATTAGGTCCACCTGCTAGCTCATAACGGGTTCTGAGATGATTTAGTCTTGATATTAAAGGGAATTAATATAATGTATGGAGATGCATTATAGTATAAAGTTTAATTAAAGAATTAAACTTTATAATTAATTTTGGATATGATTTGAAATTAATTATTGAGAGAATAATGAATTTAATTAAATATGTGATATTTGATTAATTCATGAATTAATTAATTGGGGAATTAATTAATTTAATTTGGTTAAATGTGATTTAATCAAATTAATACTATAGTTTATATTAATGTACATTTTGATGCACATTAAAACTATAGGTTAAATGAGAGATAAAATTGAATGTGATTCAATTATAAAATTAATTAAATATTTGATATTTAATTAATGTGGATTCAATTGATGAGATTAATTGAATGGCCAATTTAATTCAATTGAATATGATTAAAATTGAATTAAATACCTTAGGTTATAATTGGTTTAATTAATATTGATTTAATTAAATTAATTATAATTATTTAATTAATTAAATGATAATTATTATTTAATTAATAGACGGCCTGGATCGCGTTGATTATGATCAACGGTAGAGATCAAGTAGGGATTAACTCCCTCCCCACTTATCGTAAAGTTGGGAGGGAGTTTCCCCAACAGAGGGACACTCTCTCATTTTTCACGAAAAACAGAGAAGAGAACTCTCAAAAATTCTCTCAAAAATTCCAGCACTTCCTTGCTGTAAAATTCCCATCCAAGACCAAAAATTGGTTCCCACAAGCCAATCTTGAATTCCAAGAGTCATAGTGGGTGATCCGACGTGGTAGTGTTCGTTGGGAGGAAGAATCACATACATTGGAGCATTGTGCTGTGTTCTTCAATTCCATGTAAGTTTTTCTAAGATCTAAAATAGTTTTAGATTTTATTTTTTTTTGCATGCTTAACATAGATCTAAATAGAAATTGTTTCTGTTTTAATTTTGCCCAACGTATCGGTATTCTAATTAGAAATTAAATCACAAACGGTGAAAACCGCTTCCGCTAGAGGATTCAATTCCTTAAAATGGTATCAGAGCCATTTCGTGATTTTAATTTCGTTTTTAGAATTTGCGTTGTGGCTGTTGGTGGGATTTAAATTCTGCATTTTGAATGAGAATTTTGCTGATAAACTGTTTAGGTATTTGGCCTTAGATTTACAAATTCTTCTTGATTTGATCATGTAAGGGCCCATGTTTTTGGGGCAAATTGTTGTAAATAGAGTCATGTAAGTCCGTGTCAATAAATTAGGATTCAATTGTTGAATTGGTGCTCGGATCGGGATGATTTTTGTGTTTTTTCGTTGCTGGAACGAAGAACAGAGCAGAATCTGCCCAGAAACTGCCCAGGAAATTCGAAAAAAAAAAAATGAAAATCGAAATAACATTTTTTCGCGTCTGGTGAAGTTCGAACCCAAGACGTGGCTCCAGCGGTTATGCTTGTGGTTATTGTCATCGTGGGCGTGGGTTCGAGCTTGCGTGCGTGGAATAAGGAGCATTTTTGTTTTGTGCGGCGTGGGTTCTTGCGGTTGAAGCAGTTACGAAATAAAAATAAATTGCGTTGCTTAAGTCTCGAACGCCGGTGCTGGAGCAGTTGGGGTGCGCGTGTGTCTAGCATTCTGGTGGTCGCGAGTTCGAGCTAATCCGTGGGCAATTTATTTTTTCCGTGCGGATTAGATCGTGGGCGGTCCGGTTTACACTGGCTAGGTCCGGTTCAATTAAATCCGGTCTGGTTCATGTAATTCTGGTCCGATTCGAGTGGTTTGGGTCCGGTTTGAAGCGGTTCAAGCTGTTTCGGGCCTGTTCTGGAGCGGTTCAAGACTCTTTTAGGATAATTTTGATAAAATTATTGTAATTTTATTATTTTTTATTATCCTAGGGGCCAATATACCGGTTTATTCAGCTATTTATCGCTTTATGAATGTCATTTAGCTGTATCCCACCATAGGTTAAGCATGAATCATGCATATTTTATAATTATAAGTGTTATAATGTATGATAAATATGTATGATTGCAATTTCATGAGTAATTTAGTATAAATGTTATATTAAGTATATGAAATTGGAAAAGCATTGAGCATGACATTAATTAGAGTAATATAAGAGTTATATTATATTAATGTCGACAATCATGTAATTGAATTTCAGGAATGTTTAATTAATATAATCGATATTAATTAAATGAAATTGAAATTGCATGAAGCATGACACCACCTTAGATTAATATAGTTGTTATATTATCGGCGTCATGAGCGTTATGGTGTTTAATAATTTGAATTAGATTGTTATTAAGAAACACCATAGAAGCATGTTATAGGGCTAATTATTAAAATTTTATAATAGTTATAAAATTGATTAGAAACCGTCAACCTATAACAAAGAATTGCATGCAAACATAGGACCTTAGGTTAAAATTGAATTAATTTTAAAATGTTTAAAATTAATTAGACCTAAGCTCATTTTAATTCTAATAGGATTAGAATTATTTATTCTTACTTAGGATTAAAATAGTTTTAATTTACTAAGTAGGAATAGCATTACTATGATTATAAGGGAACTCTCCCGGCGAGGTTCTGTCTAGGCTGGGGTACTTAAGTTGACGGTTTACGGAACACCTCCTACCTGGGAACTGACCCGGAACCTGAGTTGAATTAATCATAGTTTAATGTTAGCATGCAATGTCACTAGGTAATTAAAATGGTTTAATTCACCTAGACATTAGTGTAAAGACCTTTATATAAGAGTTATATACAGGCATAGACTTAGATAGATTCACTTAGCCGGAATTTACCTAAGTAATAGACCCTTTAATTATAAAAATACTTAGTGGGAGGAAATATATCAAAACAAGATTTTCATAAATCAATGTTTTGCTCTCATGTCCTCAAGAGTTCACAACGTGAGGTCCATGCTTGGCCTCGAGTCACCCTGGGAGTGACCCCCTACGGATGGTGTTTGCATGGATCAATATCAAGGTGAATGAGGGAGTATTTTATAGTAAGTGGGAGCAGGACACGTGTCAACGTATCCTACGGTCTCCTCCATTAGGTTGCACCGTGAGATCCCCATGATCTGCCTGCGAGTCGCCTTGGAGCGATCACCCTACGGAGGGCTTGATCATGGGAGTCGGAACAACGCAAACTCCACAAATGGATAGGGTTTCTTAGGTCCATTTCCAACTTTGACTTTCCCTACGGTAGCATTGTTGGGACCGACCTTTGAAATCTGAAAATGGAGGGTCACACTTACGGGAAATTGTTAAGATGTTAATAATTTCCTGACCGAAAAAAAACGGTAGCTAAGAACTATTGGAATATGAGTTATTCTGGTAATAGGGATTGGCTGAGATTGTCTCAATTCAGGGGAGGAGTAGTTGACTGCCCTACGGTAGCTGTTGCTCTAAACCTCTGAAGTATCGTTGCAAAATGAATGTTTATTCTATGGGTCGATCATTACTTTTGCTAAATTGATTGGATTAAAATAATAATAATATTATTTTGTGTAATGGGTTAATGCATCATCACTAATTAAATTAATTTGTTTGTTTCAGCATGAATCATTCTTTGTATGCCTCTAATTACGCCGTGTGTAATAAAACTGGTATCGCTAATACAACTAAGGAAATGCACTCAAACACTAATTGCGTGGATTTGGTCTTAACTGAGGACTGTCCTCAGACCCACATGTCTAATTCATCTGAAATTGTTTATGATGAATATGACATAGACTGCTTAGCAAAACTCAATGAAAATAAATGTGATTTATTGGTCATTGAAACGTGTATAGTGGAAAATGATGATACAGCCTGGATCCTTGATTCAGGTGCCACTCATCATGTATGCTCTTCCTTTGAGGGAATGAGCTCCTGGCAACAATTAGATGCTGGGGAAATGACTCTCAGAGTTGGGACTGGGGAGTTCATTTCAGCTAAAGCAGTGGGAGACATTAAAATGTTCTTCTCCAGGGAACGTTATATGTTATTAGATAATGTATATATAGTTCCTAAAATAAAAAGAAATTTGATTTCTGTATCTTGTTTGCTTGAACAAGGATATTCAGTGTCCTTTTCTGTAAATGAAGCTCTCATTACTAAAAGGGGTGCTGATATCTGTTCTGCAAACTTGGAGAACAATTTATATGTTTTAAGACCAATAGAGTCTAGGGCTATTTTGAACAATGAGATGTTTAAAACAGCTGAGACTCAACCTAAAAGGCAAAAGGTTTCTCAAAGTACCTATCTTTGGCACTTGAGACTTGGCCACATAAATCTCAATAGGATTGGGAGATTGGTTAAGAACGGACTTCTAAGCCAGTTAGAAGATGGTACTTTACCTCCGTGTGAGTCTTGTCTCGAAGGTAAGATGACCAAACGACCTTTTACTGGAAAAGGTTATCGTGCCAAGGAGCCCTTAGAGCTCGTACATACGGATCTCTGTGGTCCAATGAATGTTAGGGCTCGAGGAGGGTATGAATATTTCATCTCTTTCATAGATGATTATTCAAGGTATGGTTATTTATACCTAATGAGTCATAAGTCTGAAGCCCTTGAAAAGTTCAAGGAGTATAAGGCTGAAGTTGAGAACTCATTAGGTAAGACCATTAAAACGCTTCGATCTGATCGAGGTGGAGAGTATTTGGACTTAGAATTCCAGAACTATTTGATAGAACATGGAATCACGTCCCAACTCTCAGCACCAGGTACACCTCAGCAGAATGGTGTATCTGAAAGGAGAAACAGAACCTTGTTAGACATGGTTCGATCTATGATGAGCTTTGCTCAGTTGCCTAATCCTTTTTGGGGTTATGCAGTAGAGACTGCAGTTTATATTTTGAATGTTGTTCCCTCAAAGAGTGTTTCTGAAACACCATTTGAGCTCTGGAAAGGGCGTAAAGCTAGTTTACGTCATTTCAGAATTTGGGGTTGCCCTGCACATGTGCTTGTGGCAAATCCAAAGAAATTGGATTCACGTTCAAAATTATGCCTATTCGTAGGCTACCCAAAAGAAACAAGAGGTGGATATTTCTTCGATCCACAAGAAAATAAAGTGTTTGTATCGACAAATGCTACTTTCTTGGAAGAAGACCACGTTAGAGAACACAAACCACGCAGTAAAATTGTGTTGAGTGAACTTTCTGGGGAAGCTACAAATGAATCAACAAGAGTTGTTGATGAGGCTGGACCTTCAACAAGGGTTGTTGATGAGCCCAGTTCAGAGGCTGGACCTTCAACAAGAGTTGTTGATGAGCCCAGTACATCTGGTCAAGCCCATCCTTCTCAAGAGTTGAGAATGCCTCGACGTAGTGGGAGGGTTGTTATTCAACCTGAACGCTATTTGGGTTTAGCAGAAACTCCAGCTGTCATACCTAATGATGGAGTTGAGGATCCATTGACCTTTAGACAGGCAATGAATGATGTGGATCATGACCAGTGGGTCAAAGCTATGGACCTAGAGATGGAGTCTATGTACTTCAATCAAGTCTGGGATCTTGTAGACTTACCTGAAGGGGTAAAACCCATAGGGTGCAAATGGATCTACAAGAGAAAACGAGACGCAGTTGGGAAAGTACAGACTTTCAAAGCTCGACTTGTGGCAAAGGGTTATACCCAAAAGGAAGGGGTGGACTATGAAGAAACCTTCTCCCCAGTTGCCATGTTAAAGTCGATAAGGATACTCTTGTCCATTGCCACGTTTTATGATTATGAAATTTGGCAAATGGATGTCAAGACTGCTTTTCTGAATGGCAATCTTGAAGAGAGCATCTTTATGTCTCAACCAGAAGGGTTCATCGCTCAAGATCAAGAGCAAAAAGTTTGCAAGCTTAAACGATCCATTTATGGGTTGAAGCAAGCTTCCAGATCTTGGAATATAAGGTTTGACACTGCTGTCAAATCTTATGGCTTTGATCAGAACGTTGATGAGCCTTGTGTTTACAAAAGGATTATCAGCGGTTCAGTAGCTTTTCTAGTGTTGTATGTAGATGATATTCTGCTTATTGGGAATAATGTAGAATATCTAACTGAAATTAAAACTTGGCTATCAACTGAGTTCCAAATGAAAGATTTGGGTGAAGCTCAATATGTTCTAGGGATTCAAATTATCAGGAATCGTAAGAACAGAACGTTAGCCCTGTCTCAAGCATCCTATATAGACAAGATGTTGTCTAAATATAAGATGCAGAATTCCAAGAGGGGTTTACTCCCCTTCAGGCATGGAGTTCATCTGTCTAAGGAACAGTGTCCTAAGACACCTCAAGAAATTGAGGATATGAGACGGATCCCTTATGCTTCAGCAGTGGGCAGCCTTATGTATGCCATGTTGTGTACTAGGCCTGACATATGCTATGCAGTTGGGATAGTTAGTAGATACCAGTCTAATCCAGGATTAGACCACTGGACTGCAGTGAAAAACATCCTCAAATATCTTAGGAGAACGAGGGACTATCAGCTTGTGTATGGGGCTAAGGATTTGATCCTTACAGGATACACAGACTCTGACTTTCAGACTGATAAGGATTCTAGGAAATCCACATCAGGGTCAGTGTTTACCCTAAATGGGGGAGCTGTAGTCTGGCGTAGCATCAAACAAGGATGCATTGCAGACTCCACCATGGAGGCCGAATATGTCGCTGCTTGTGAAGCAGCTAAAGAGGCTGTATGGCTTAGGAAGTTCTTGATGGATTTGGAAGTTGTTCCAAATATGAACTTGCCAATCACCCTTTATTGTGATAATAGTGGTGCAGTGGCAAATTCTAAAGAACCTCGCAGTCACAAGAGAGGCAAGCACATAGAGCGCAAATATCATCTCATCAGAGAGATCGTGCAACGGGGTGATGTGATCGTCACGAAGATAGCTTCGGAGCACAACATTGCTGATCCATTTACGAAGGCTCTCACGGCTAAAGTGTTTGAGGGTCATCTAGAGGGTCTAGGTCTGCGAGATATGTACATAGAATAATCTAGGGCAAGTGGGAGAAGTGTAATGGGTATTCAAATGCCCTAGTTTATTGTATTTATCTGTATTTGTACTTTTCATGTATTATACAGTATTAATACAAACTAAAACTATTATTCCTACTTCAATGATTATTCATTCAATTCTGATTGTTGATGTACATTGCCCACTAGAGTTTTAGTTCAAGTGGGAGTTGTTGGGTTTTATGCCCTAAAACTCGTAGATAGTAAATGAAACAAATTAATCGATCTCAATAAAGCGTTATTTGGGTGATTCAGTAATTGGGTTATTGAATAATCGAGTTTGCATTAATAAACCCTAAATCCAATAAACTAAGATCCAAGGTTGTTTAAATGAAACTTGGACTAGTATGTAGGGACATACGAGGATCAGTGTCCAAGTAACAACCTAAATGGTCTATAGTATAGGGATAAGACTGGGTACCTTATCCTGGTGACACTATGTGATACGGCCCACCTTGTATCCGATACAGATGCAATGATCCAAAGCATCCATGTAGGAGACATGCGGGTGGGGGTATCCTATGCAATGAGTTTGCATAAGACCGGACCACGAAATAGTAACCACTAGATGTAACGCCGTTAACTAGTCTAGGTTTCTATTTCAATAGGATGACCTAGGTAACTCAATCTCAATCCTGAGTCTGTTATGAACTCCTTTTTCAGGAGGGATTGTCCTTAGATTTGTATGGGTGAGAGTGGCCTGCTCGCCGACTCAATATTCCTACCATTTCAGGGGCAAGACCGAATGAGGGCTGGGAACATAACAGTACAAGATGGAATTCACTCCTTCCCCTATTGGGGCAAGTAGATGTGTGTTCCCTTAAGGGCTGATTCCGGGGCTTGAACAAAAGCGCGCTGTCCTCTCTTGGCCCGAGAGGAATTTCTGTTTAGTGGTTGGACCCTAAACAGGTTGTTCATTAGAGGGATCAGTGGTACTTAAGGATCCAGAGGTAACCCAGGGGTAAAACGGTAATTTGACCCAGCTGGTGTTACGAACACACGTGAAGGATTGACTTACTGCTAGTGGTCAATATCCGTGGACACAGAAATATTCTACAGTGAGAAGAGTGCAGCTGTGGGTCTTTAGTGGAGTGACCCACGGTTAACGAATGTTGATTGACTCGGTTAATGAGTTTAGCTGATCAATCTCGTATCGTTGGAGCTTTTGATCTGTAGGTCCATTAGGTCCACCTGCTAGCTCATAACGGGTTCTGAGATGATTTAGTCTTGATATTAAAGGGAATTAATATAATGTATGGAGATGCATTATAGTATAAAGTTTAATTAAAGAATTAAACTTTATAATTAATTTTGGATATGATTTGAAATTAATTATTGAGAGAATAATGAATTTAATTAAATATGTGATATTTGATTAATTCATGAATTAATTAATTGGGGAATTAATTAATTTAATTTGGTTAAATGTGATTTAATCAAATTAATACTATAGTTTATATTAATGTACATTTTGATGCACATTAAAACTATAGGTTAAATGAGAGATAAAATTGAATGTGATTCAATTATAAAATTAATTAAATATTTGATATTTAATTAATGTGGATTCAATTGATGAGATTAATTGAATGGCCAATTTAATTCAATTGAATATGATTAAAATTGAATTAAATACCTTAGGTTATAATTGGTTTAATTAATATTGATTTAATTAAATTAATTATAATTATTTAATTAATTAAATGATAATTATTATTTAATTAATAGACGGCCTGGATCGCGTTGATTATGATCAACGGTAGAGATCAAGTAGGGATTAACTCCCTCCCCACTTATCGTAAAGTTGGGAGGGAGTTTCCCCAACAGAGGGACACTCTCTCATTTTTCACGAAAAACAGAGAAGAGAACTCTCAAAAATTCTCTCAAAAATTCCAGCACTTCCTTGCTGTAAAATTCCCATCCAAGACCAAAAATTGGTTCCCACAAGCCAATCTTGAATTCCAAGAGTCATAGTGGGTGATCCGACGTGGTAGTGTTCGTTGGGAGGAAGAATCACATACATTGGAGCATTGTGCTGTGTTCTTCAATTCCATGTAAGTTTTTCTAAGATCTAAAATAGTTTTAGATTTTATTTTTTTTTGCATGCTTAACATAGATCTAAATAGAAATTGTTTCTGTTTTAATTTTGCCCAACGTATCGGTATTCTAATTAGAAATTAAATCACAAACGGTGAAAACCGCTTCCGCTAGAGGATTCAATTCCTTCACTTGTTAGCTGCAGATTATGTATCTAAGTGGGTAGAGGTTGTGGCTACGAAAACCAATGATGCTCGTGTAGTTTTGAATTTTCTGCATAAAAATATCTTTACACGATTTGGCACACCACGAGCGATCATTAGTGATGAGGGCTCACATTTTTGTAATAAATTGTTTAATTCCTTGCTTGCTAAGTATGGTGTTAAACATAAAATTTCTTTAGCCTATCATCCACAGACAAATGGTTTAGTTGAGGTCTCTAACCGAGAAATTAAACAGATTTTGGAAAAGACAGTTAACATTAATAGGAAGGATTGGGCCCTTAAGTTAGATGATGCTCTCTGGGCCCGTACACTTGCGGTTAGCAATTTGCGTATCAGCTTCCTCTATGAAATTGCTTAACTCCGTTGTATCTTGATCTTCACCAGTAAAGAGACACACGACGATAAGGGAGTCAATCTCTACACGAACCATAGGGGAATCTTTCGGAATGTATTTTATTCCTTCACACACTGTCCAAGCTTCCAACCAGCTAACCTTCCATTTTTTTTAAACATTTTTGTAGCCCGCGCAAAGAGGGAAGCCATTTGGTTGTCTAATAATCCACCTGTTACTGTCTCGCCCTTGCTTCTCACACCGGGTAGCGTCGTAGTTTAGTTTCAGCAAGCCCACCGGAGGAAGAATCCATGAGGAAATTTGATTCGCTACAAGTCGCTTGGAGCTAGCTCCGATATCCGAATGCAAGTTTGTATCTCTTTGCCTTATGAACTCTGAGCAGCATTTACTGATCTGTTGCTCCAATTTCTGAATATTTGGTTGTGCTTTGCTTATATCTCTCTTCCATTGTGCTTTTTTTTAATTTTTTTAATATGGTTTTTCTATTCCTTTTTTGTTTTTTTGTTGTAAGCTATTTTTTTTTTCATATTTTTATGTTGAGAAAAATATGATTGTTCACACGTAATTCAAAGATGAGATACGTGGAATAAATATTGATTTGTATTGATGTTTGTGGGTGTAGTAGTACAATTTCTAATACATAATCCTCTGATTCTCTCTCTTGTGTGTGTATGTTTCACTCGAGGGCTGGAACGCTTGTTCTCAAATTTGAAGTCGTCTCAAGGGCTTTGCAGCTTGTTCTTGAGGTTGAACTCGTCTCAAGGGCTTTACAGCTTGTTCTTGAGGTTGAAATCGTCTCAAGGGCTTTGTAGCTTGTTCTTGAGATTGAAGTTGTCTCGAGGCCTTCGTGACCTTCAAGGAGTCTTTCTAATCTTCTGGAAGTTTTCGAATGTTTTGAGTTCTTAATTCTCTCTGAGTTCTTCTCTAAGATTTCCAACTTCTGCCCCCCCCCCCCAAAATGAAGGAGAGCTCCCCTATTTATAGAGTTCTCCATGGACATGGCCTTGGGCTTCATTGTCTTTGGACTTGACCCATTGAACTCGGGCTTAGCCCATTGGACTTGGGCTCATTGATCTTAGACCGAGTCATTTGGACTTGGGCTTTACTGACTTTGGACCTAGTCATTTGGATTTGGGTTTGACTTAAACTTGACCCAAATACCGTAAAATTCAAACACCGTATGACCCAATCTTTGATCAAATTAAAGTTTTATTATTTGATCAAATTACCATATTCAAGACAAAAGTAGCATTTCAATTTAAGATTTGCTAACTCTGCCTTCAAATTAAATTTGGGACACATGTCAACTTATAATTGGTCCTGAATTTAATTATTTGTAATTTCGTTATTAATTTTAAATAACGACGTGGCAACTTGTGATATTGGTCAAAATTTCTCCTTCAACAATGATTATTGTTAAACTAATTTAAACATTGTATTTCAAATCATTTTTTTATAAATTTGTTATTTAAGTCTAAATTTAAACAAGATTTGATAAATTATTTAGTTGACAAAAATTAAACATTACAATTGGGTAGAATGACATTTAAAATTTTAGTTAGAGCAAGAATATTATCTACAACAATAACTTACCATTGTTCTTCTTTTTTTAAAAAAAAATACCATTTTTCTTAAAAACCAACGAAAAAAATTATTGTAATCCAACATGGTGAAAATATATGGAAATTCTTATATATGGTCAGATACACTGTGTATTTTTTAAAAATTGCCAAACTATTTTTTCAATGAAAAATGGATAAACCGTTTTTTTTAACATATTTCCACACAAATCATTCTTTCGATTATACCCACAAGTCAATTTTCACGACCATCCTATATTTGAGGAAGTCCCTATATGATTTATTTATAAAAAAAAAAATATTTATCCTATAAATCAAGCAATCGTCGGTAGTCACAATATAATATCATCTCTCTAATCTATTTTATTTTCTACTGGAATCTGCTAGACTACCCAAAATTTAGATTTTCATTTCAATTTTCGAGTAGATTTTTAATTTTTAATCAACAAATCAACATCTTCATCATCTTTTCCACCCGTTCGATCAATTTCTTGGTCTTCACTTATTTCCAACACTGAAAAGGCTATTGATCATATGTATGTTGTCTCATATTCGTATTTTTTTTTATTCATATTCATTCTTTTATTCTCGAAAGTAATTTTACATACTCTTTGCAAAATTATATTCATGTATTCTGAGACCGTAAATGTTTCCAACATAGTGTGTATGCAAATAAATTATGAGAAATCCCTGTATTTGTGTGATAATTTTTCTTTCTATACTGTATTTCTTTTACGTACCCTTATTGATTTTAATTTAGTATAAGATTTCTTAATTTAAATTTTCATTTTCAAATTATTCTGTTAAGATAGATTAGTATGTTAAAATTAGTGCAAACTTGGTAGGCAAGTAGTTTGATTTAGCTAATTTACTTGTGTAGAAAGTAATGGTTAGTGGCATTTATTTAGGATAGTGGCTTCTAATTTGGAGGGATGTGACTTAGTAAGGTTGATTGAAGAGATTTTCAAGGTTAGTGGGTTAGTGGGTGTCCATTTTACTTTCCTATAAATTTGTGTAAGTTTTTCATTTCAATGCATCACAACTCAATTTGATTCACTTCCTTCTTGCAATTTCTATCTTGTTTCCACTATTTGTTCTTTTTGTTTACATGGTATCAGAGCCAAGTTATTTATTTCGTGTTTGAGTCTTATACTCAGTGAAAATGAATGGTGGAAACAATATTTGTGTGGACAAGCTTACCAGTGATAATTATAGCTATTGGAAGCTATGTATGGAAGCTTTTCTACAAGGACAAGATCTGTGGGATCTTGTTTCCGGTGATGATACTGAAATTCCAAGAGACACTTTGGAGAATGTTGAGGCACGGAGGAAGTGGAAGGTCAAATGTGGCAAAGCTTTATTTGCTTTGCGAACTTCTATTGGCAAGGAGTATATTGAGCATGTTCGTGATGTGAATTCTCCAAAGCAAGTGTGGGAAACGCTTGAAAGATTGTTCGCTCAAAAGAACACGACAAGGTTGCAGTATTTGGAGAATGAACTTGCCGGAACTATTCAAGGCAACTTGTCAGTTTCAGAATATTTTCTAAAAGTTAAGACTTTGTGTTCTGAAATTACAGAATTGGACAAGACGGAGCCTATTAGTAATGCTCGGTTGCGTCGGTATCTTATTCGTGGACTGCGAAAGGAGTTTATGCCATTTATTTCTTCGATACAAGGTTGGGTAAATCAACCTTCTATCATTGAGCTGGAAAACTTGCTTTCAAATCAGGAAGCGTTGATGAAACAAATGCTTGGTAACAACAAGCAAATTCACTACGAGGTGGAAGCTGCTGTTTATGCAAAAGATAAAGGAAAAGTTAATTCTTTTGTCAAGCGTTCTTCAAATGATAGCAAGGATTCCAAGGTTGAAGGGCAGTCCAAGGGCAATTTCAAAGGATGTTTTAGATGCGGCAAGCCAGGACACATCAAACGTGATTGTCGGGCGAAGGTGGTGTGTCATCGTTGTGGGAAGTCGGGTCATATTAGACCAAATTGCCGGGTGAATCTCAAAGAAGCAGAAGCAAATGTTGTACAGGAAAGTAACAAACCTGAACAACTTACTTGGGAACAATGCTTGTCAATTGAAACTTTTGATCAACCCATTAATCTGCATTCTAATGCTTCTATAGATTATGATGAGGATTGGATTATTGATTCTGGTTGTTCTCATCATGCTACTGGAAATGTTTCTCTTCTCTCTGATGTCCATATCCATCAGGGAAAAAGAGTTATTGCAACGGCCGATAATTCCTTACATCCTGTTGTTGAAGAAGGGCGTGTTAATGTTAAGGATGATGCACCAAATGTTGCTGGTGTTTCTCTTGAAGATGTTTATCATGTTCCAGGTCTAACGAAGAATTTGGTTTCAGTCTCTCAGATTGCTGATTCTGGGAGGTATGTTCTCTTTGGTCCAAATGATGTGAAAATTGTTTCTAATATTAAGCAATTTGAAGCTGATGTTTTATTAACTGGAAAGAGGAAAGATTCTCTCTACGTTTTGTCTGCAAGTGAAGCTTATGTTGAAAAGACAGGTCAGAATGATAGTGCAGCACTTTGGCATGCTCGATTAGGCCATGTTGGTTATCAGTTACTACAAAGAATTTCTATGAAAAAGCTTCTTGACGGTGTTCCTCTCTTTAAGGAAATTCATCACGATGTGGTTTGTCCTGGTTGTCAGTTTGGGAAATCACATCGTCTTCCTTTCCCAAATTCAAATAACAGGGCTGCTGTTACATTGCATTTGGTTCATTCAGATTTGATGGGGCCAACTAGAACACCCAGTTATTCTGGTTGTCGTTATGTGATGGTTTTTGTGGACGATTTTTCTCGGTTCACGTGGGTGTATTTCTTGAAGGCTAAAAGTGAGACTTTCTCCAAGTTTGTCCAGTTCAAGGAGCAAGTGGAAAGTGAATTTATGTTGCCAATAAAGTGTCTTCGCACAGATAATGGGGGAGAATACATGTCTGATCAATTTCAGAATTATTGCAAAGAGCATGGAATTCAACGCCAAATGACATGTCCTGACACTCCACAACAGAATGGAGTTGCTGAACGTAAATTAGCACATCTTACGTCTATGTGCTTGTGTTGGTTGCATGCAAAGAACCTTCCAAGGGAGCTTTGGGCCGCAGCTATTCAGTCAGCTTGTCATGTCATAAACCGTCTACCTCCATGGACGGGATCGAATATGTCTCCTTTTGAGGTATTATATCGTCGTAAACCTAATGTGAGTTATCTTCGAGTTTTTGGGTCAATTTGTTATGTTCATGTTTCAAAAAATAAGCGTACTAAACTTGACCCAAAGGCAAGACGTTGTATTTTTGTTGGATATGATACTCACAGGAAAGGATGGAAATGTATGGATCCAAGTACAAGAGAAGTTGTTGTTTCTCGAGATGTGGTATTTGATGAAGTTTCATCACATCAAATGGATACAAGTTCAAAGAAAGGTGTTGTTGATTTACCGCCTTTCTTTACTGATGATGCCTCAGATGAAAAGGAGATCAATACCAGTATTGGAGAATATGATCAAACAGATGAAGATGCAGAGACTGTTGTTCGAAGATCCTCTAGGCAAAGAACACGACCCAGTTATTTATCTGATTATGAGGTACAGTTAAATAACTGTTCAATTGTATCTTGTTTTTTGATGGGTGATATTTGTGAAGGTGAACCCAAGTCTTATAATGAAGCTAGAGATGTTCTTGAATGGGAAGAAGCAATGAAGGAGGAAATCTCGGCTCTAAACAAGAATGACACTTGGGAACTTGTTCCAAAGCCGAAGAATGTTGAGTTAGTTACTTGTAAATGGGTTTACAAGTTAAAGAAAAAGCCGGATGGTACTATTGACAGGTATAAAGCTCGTCTTGTTGCTCGTGGTTTTTCACAACAATATGGTCTAGATTATGAAGAGACATTCAGTCCTGTTGCTAAAATGGTAACTATTCGAACAATTATTTCATTAGCTGCTTACAAAGATTGGAAATTATGGCAGTTAGATGTGAAGAATGCTTTCCTTTATGGAGAGTTAGATCGAGACATTTTTATGGAACAACCTCAAGGTTTTGTTTCCAAGGAGTCTCCAAATTATGTGTGTCGACTCAAGAAGGCTTTATATGGTCTTAAGCAAGCTCCCCGTGCTTGGTATGGTAAAATTGCTCAATATCTTGAGTTTTGTGGGTTCAGGTCTTCAAGTGCAGATTCAAGTCTGTTTGTTAAAAAGACAACTTCAGTATGTACAATGCTTCTACTATATGTTGATGACATGATCATAACAGGTGATGATGAAGTTGAAATTAATAGTCTTCGAGATGCGTTGTCAATTCGTTTTGAAATGAAGAGTTTGGGTGAAGCAAGATGTTTTCTTGGCTTGGAGGTTGAAAGGTCAGATGGATACTTTGTCTCACAGAAAGGATATGCAGCAAGTTTATTAGATCGTTTTGACATGAATGAGTCAAAACCAATGACTACTCCTATGGAGCCATCTTTGAAGTTGACTAAAGAAGAAGGAAAACGATTGGCAAATGCAACACTTTTCCGACAACTTGTTGGTAGTCTAATTTATTTAACTATCACAAGACCTGACATTTCTTATTCTGTAGGCGTTGTTGCTCAATTTATGGATAAGCCATGTGAAGCTCATTTAGTTGCTGCAAAGAGAATTCTTCGATATGTTAAGAGCACCTTATGTTTTGGCTTGTTGTATAAACAAGCTAAATCTTTCGTGTTAAGCGGTTTTGTTGATGCAGACTGGGCTGGTGATGTAAATGACAGACGTTCCACAACTGGATACTGCTTTAATACAGGCTCAGGGGCTATTTCATGGTGCAGTAAGAAGCAAGCATCCGTTGCTCTTTCAAGTTGTGAAGCAGAATATGTAGCAGCTACTATGGCTACTCAAGAATGCATTTGGCTAAAAAGACTCATGGCAGAAATTTTTTCCAATTTGGACTATCCAGTTTGTATTTTTTGTGACAACGAAAGTGCAATCAAGCTTGCAGGGAATCCAGTGTTTCATGCTCGTACAAAGCACATTGAAACTCATTTTCATTTTGTTCGAGAGAAAGTTTTGACGCAAGACATCAAATTACAGAAGATACATTCCAAGGAGCAAGTTGCTGATATATTTACCAAGGCTCTTGGTAAATCCAAGTTTGAAGAACTCAGGAGTGCACTCGGTGTTGTTGATCGTATGTTTGCACTAAGGGGGAGTGTTAAAATTAGTGCAAACTTGGTAGGCAAGTAGTTTGATTTAGCTAATTTACTTGTGTAGAAAGTAATGGTTAGTGGCATTTATTTAGGATAGTGGCTTCTAATTTGGAGGGATGTGACTTAGTAAGGTTGATTGAAGAGATTTTCAAGGTTAGTGGGTTAGTGGGTGTCCATTTTACTTTCCTATAAATTTGTGTAAGTTTTTCATTTCAATGCATCACAACTCAATTTGATTTACTTCCTTCTTGCAATTTCTATCTTGTTTCCACTATTTGTTCTTTTTGTTTACATAGTATTAGTCCTATCTTTTTTTATTTTGAAATTTAATGATTTAATTTGCCTTAAGTTAAATCTATAAATCTTAAATTTATGGACGAAAAAAGATGTGTTTGCATTTTTTTAGTTCAACAACATTTGTGGGGTGGGGGATTCGAACTTCTAACCTCTTAGTCAGAGGTACATGTTAATTACCGCTGAGTTATACTCGCTTCGTCCAGGTATAAAATATATGTTTCCATGTGTTTTTATTGTTTTTTTCACGTATATGTTCAAATATGTTCACCTAATTAAGCTATAATATATATGCAAACATGTCATTTTCATTCCATAAATTTAACGAAAAATGCCTTCAAGGGTTGTTTTGAAATAAACTTTAAACTTCAAGGGCTAAAATGAAACTTTTGAAAGTTCAGTGGTATAATTGAAACCAACCCATAGTTCAAGGGTATTTTTTATAATTTAACCAAAGTTTAAATTGAAAAGAAATAGAAAACCAACGCTTTTTCAAAATTGGTAACTATTTCAAACAAATTTTGGTTTTTTTTTTTTTTAATTTTTTGCAAAAAAGTAGAAAAAATTTATGAACACGTTTTTGTGTTTGCTTTCTGAAAAAAGAGAAAATAAGAATTGAAATAGAAGAGACAAGAGACAAAAATATTGTCAAAAATCAAAATAGACTCCAAAAAGTAAATTTAAAACTATTGTATACATTTAAGAAAAAGAAAACATAAAATAATAAGTCATTTTATGGAGGAGATTAGCGTGCTCAACAGGACTTCAGAAGACCTCACTAAGATGAAGAATATAGTTGATTCCATCATCTCTTCATCTCTTCTCGTTTGGTTTCGGTCCCTACTTTTCCAAATTGGTTAATCTATCTCATTAATGAAGGTAGTGCAATTCGTTTTTAGTTTTTAATTATATTTCTATTTCAAAAAGGAAAGAAAAAAAAAAAAAAAGCAGCCTTTTTTTTTAGAATGAATAATTAGCCATAAACCTAGTATTGGTTTTTGTAGAAATGGACATTTTTTTATTAATATTGTATTTTTCAAAACTTATTATTAAAATATAGTTATTTTGAAACTTATTATTAAAATATTGTCGTTTTAAATTTTCAAGTATAGGTCGCGACCTAGACTCACGCGTCCACATGTCGTCTCTTGAAGAGACGACGTGCAGATGTGGCACTAATTTAAAAAAAAAAAAAAAAAAAATCGTGTAGCTCGTCTCCCTCCACGTCAATATGTTTAAAAAGGTGGACCGGTAGAGTGGTTTAGTCTTGCACCTTCTATTCGCCCATTTCAGGGTTTGAGCTTAAGCAGGCGCATATCAATTGTATTTATTTTTTTCTTTATATATTAATAAAATATGGGTTTTATACTTTAAATTAAATTGTTGGTATTTACTTATATTAATTTAAAATTTTTTAAGAAATGACCTATACCTGAAAATTTAAAACAAAAATATTTTAATAATAAGTTTCAAAATAACTATATTTTAATAATAAGTTTTAAAAATACAATATTAATAAAAAAAAAAATGTCCAATATTATAGAGCTCTTTTTTTAAAAAAAAATGATATTGTAGAGCTACGTAATGCATCTGTCATCCACATTAATTTCTAAACAATATTTTGAAAGATGGATTCGACATCTGCGGTCTTAATTGACAAACAAAATTCAAAATAGATAAACGAAATGACATTGATTTATCGTCTAATTACACATTTTTTCCTAAGATATGACACTTTTTTTATATTAAAAAAATTAATTAGTTTGGATTCTCTCCTTTTTAGCTTTTGTCATGAATAAAATATTCATTCATATGTTTCATATTTTCATAAATAAATAAAAGGGAAAAAAATCAATTTTGACCCAAAGTTAGCGGATTGTATCAGTTTTAACCCTAAACTTTAAATTCCATTCCAAACTTTAATAGATTGTATCAATTTTAACCCTAAACTTACATAAATATTGCATTTGAATTGTCATTGAAACATGTGATTGACGTGATTGACATGATTGACAATTTTCTCCTTTTTTTTATTAATTTGTTCACTTCACAACTGAATTGGATTTTGTAAGAAATTTGTTGGAAAAACTATTTATTTGAAGAAATGGAAAGCCTCCCCAAAAAATAAAAACACAAAGTTATTAGAAACAAGAAAAATCTAGCAAGTATAAGGAAAAAAACCCGAAGTTTCTTTGCTCGTTTTCTACATATGCATGTTCTTCTAATTGGTAGGGGAAAAATAACAACAAAAGATCAAGAAAAGAAACTAGCAAAAGAAAAACCAACAAATATTTGGAAAAAAAAAATCTTCAAATGACAGATGCAAAGGCAAATAAATAAGGCAGCAATACAGTTTTTTTCTCAAAAAAAAAAAAAAAAAAAAAAAAAAAAGGCAGCAATGCAGCCATTTTTGACAAATAGTTGAGAGGTAAGTAAGAAGTAACAAATAATAACTAACTCAACTAAGTATTACATCTTCTTTTAAATCTAATACTTTGTGTACGCAATCTGAACGAAGAAAAAGAAGAAAAAGAAGAAGAAAAAAAAAACCACAAACACAATAAGAAAAGAAATGAGAGAAAACTAATATACAACTTCTCAACTCTAAAAAGTTTCTTCAAATAAAAAGTTTCTCCAATAATATATTATTTTTACAAGAAGCCATTCAGATACAATGTGAATTAAAAAAAATATTGTGCTCTAACGGTAGTTCAAACGAAAAGTTAACTAGAAGTCTATATTGCAATACTTATCGAAGTTTGGAGTTGAAATTGATACAATTTAGTTAAGTTTGGAGTCCAGTTTGATGAAATTGAAAGTTGAGGGTTAAAATTAATATGAATACATATATGTTTTAATTTTAAGAGCTCACTTTCTAAAAATGTTATATTTTATTTTAAAAGTTATTTTTGAAATCTTAGTCAAATTTAAAAATAAACACATGAACATTTTTAAAATAAGGTTAAAAACCACCTTTAATCCCTGAACTTTCATGAAAATAACAATTTAGTCCCTATACTTTGAGTTGTAACGATTTCATCTATGTACTTTCAATTTCTTAACAATTTAGTCTATGAACTTTAATAAGGAACAATTTAGTCCATGTGCTTTCAAATTTGGAGACACTTTTTTTTAGTTCGACAACATTCGAAGGTAGAGGGATTCAAACTCATGTGACCTCTTGGTCATAAGCACACATTTTATGCCAGTCGAGCTATGCTCTTATTTGGCTACCACATTTTATGCCAGTCGAGCTATGTTCTTATTTGACTACCACATTAGACACTTAACAAATATAAAATTAATATATTTATGCAACGCCAGTTTAAAAATAATAATAAATGTCCAGTTATTCCAACACAAAAGAAAATTAACAAAATGACTAAAAGTGTTAAGGATAGGGACCAAAAATAAGATTATTCCAAACTTAGGATAAAAATATCCGGTTTAAAAATTTATGGACCCAAATACAACCAAACTATTTGAATGTTCAGCCAACAAGAGCATAACTCAACTGGCTTGAAGTTGTACTAATGACCATGAAGTCTGTGGTTCGAATCTCCCCACCCCACATATTGTAAAAAAAAAAACGTTCAAAAGTTTATCTTTTTTCTATTTTTTTAAAAAAATGCAAATATATACTTTATTATACCCTAATTTCTAAAATTTCTTGTTCGTCAAAAAAAAAAAAAATACAAAATTTCTTCTTTAAAAAAAATTATTGGTTTTAAGAAATAAATGGGTTTGGGAAATTGAATGGGGATTATAATTGAGAAGTCACTTTCATATAGACGGCTTGTGAGTTAGAATTTAGAATAAAGTCTTGCATTTTTTTTCTACATACAGTACGGATTACGCCTAACTTTGTTGAATTAAATTAATAGAATCTTTTGTCCCCTCCCACAAATTTCTACACCTTAAAATCCTTTCTTTTTCAGCCGACCCAACGTAGCTCAATTGGACAAAAAAACTTTTATAGGCCGTAAGCTTGAATGCTCACCCTATTATTATTTGTATTATAGTATTCTATTAAAAAACGCTAAATATATAAGGTGGTCTATTGTTTTTTTTAAGAAATTCTAAATTTTATCATCAATCTTTGAAAATGGTCTATTTTGTTCCGATTAAACGCTTTCATTAAAAAGACTACTAAAACTTGTTAATTAAAAAAACAAATAGGTGTGATATGGATTATGCTATAATTTTATTAATAATTTTGGACATATAGACATGTCCCAAAACTTGACCTACCATCAACAAAACTCAACCTGTCCAATCAGATCAACACTTATTTTTCTTCAATTGCAGAAGCCATTGGTCGAATGATCACTTCATAATATCTATGACTTTGAGAGTTATTCAAATCTTGATGGCATATTGGTATTCTTAAAGTACTATATAGGTTGGCAAGTTGAATATGTTCGATTGTTTTGACATATTAGGAAAAACGATTAGAGTATATAATTGTAGGCAAAAGATACAAAAAGTAATTGAATGTGTTCAATTGTTTTGACACTAAAAGAGTAACTTGATGGTGCATTGTGATGGAGATATATTTAATTTGTTGATGGGTGAGTCAAATTTATGTGATATATCACTTGCGTAATTAGTATCCAAGTAGCATGTCTATTGGTATTAAAAAAAAAAAAAAGCATGTCTATTTATGTCTAAATCTATAAATAAAACAATAATTTTAATGACACCTTATTTATTTGGTTTCAAATTTGGACAGTCTAATTTGAAGTTGAGGAAAATCAATACACTATATAAAGGTAAAACTAATTATTTTAAAAGGTTAAAAGACTTAATTGAGGAAAGTCAATACCTCAAAGGTAAATTATTTGATAGTTGTAAAAGATTAGGAACAAAATTGAATTTTTTATTAAAAAAAAAAATTAAAGATCATGTTTATATATTTAGCCAAAAATTCAAAATTTTCTAATTCTAGATATTATTAAGGTTGATAAATTTAAGTGTTGGGACATTAAAAAGTTCATAAACTTTTGAAATGTGATTTTATTTAACCCCTTCTTCTCATAAAAAAACTATTTATTTAATCCCTACTATTATTAATGGAATGTTATCATGATTGCATGTTAAATAAATCGTGGTTTAGGGCTATGAACCCTAATTTAACTCCGTTGATATTAGGGGTGAAAGAAACCAAACCGACTCGGTTCGGTTTGGTTCGGTTCTCAGTTTTGACGTACATTGAATTTTTAGGGTTAAAATTTTCCATTTTCCTTTCCACTTTCCAGCGTCGCTTGTTTTCTTTCCCCTTTCTCTCTCTCTCTCAAGCACGAAACAAACGACCTTCCTCCACCACGATTCTTTTCCTTTCCCCCTTTCTCTCTCAAGCACGAAATGAACGACCGTTCTCCACCACGATTCTTTTCCTTCCACCGTCGTCTCCTCCACCACGAAATGAACGGCGGCGTCAACTCCTTCCACCATCGCCTCCTCCATCACGAAACGAACGGCGTCGACTCCTTTCACCGCCATCTCCCACGATTCTTGATTTTCCTTTTAATGGGTTTTGTTTCTTCTTATTTTTTTATCTGGGGTTGATTTTCTTTACTTTTGTTTCTTCTTCTTCTGATTTTTGCATCTGGGGTTCATTTCTTTTTTCTTTTTGATCTGGTTTGGGTTTGCATTTTTCTCTTGGATATGTTTTTGAGTTTTGTTTTTCCTTGCTTTTCCTCTTGAATCTGTGGATTTTATTTTTTGTTTGCTTTTGGGGTGCATTTTTTTCATTCTTGCAGTTTTCATTTTTTTCTCTTTGCTTTTTGGCATTACGCTTCAAACCGACCCAATCCGACCCTATTCTAATCGGATCGGGTCAGTTTACTCATATGTAAAACCGATCTGTGTCGGGTTGGGTCGGTTTTTATGAAAACCTGAGCCGACCCGACCTGTTTTCACCCCTAGTTGATATGTCTAATCGTTTAGTCAGATTTATTTCAAGTTATGTGTCATACAGTGTTGCTTTTTTGCTAAACAACTGATAAATCAATAGCATAATTATGTCTACATTAAATCATAGCTAGTCATGATTATCCTGTGTTATGGGTAATTTTAGACCACCCCGATGTACAAGGAGCTGACGAGGACAACCGGGCAGAAATCGGACTGGAGGATGGACCTCGGGGGCGAAACGGGCCAGTGGGTCAGGCCAAGACCGAAGGGGTCGGGCTTTTGGCTCGACCCCCTGCAAGGCCGAGGCCGAGCCCTTCCTGCTCCATTTGTTCCCTACTGCCTCTAGCCACCCCGGTTCCACCTGGTTTGTCCCGAAACGCCTCCGAATTCCTAAAAATCCTAGGAGCAGGAACATGTATTTATACCCCTCTTCACCACTGAAGAAAGGGACCCGAACTCCATTCTCTGATTCTCCTCTTGCTCTTACTTTTCTGCTTCCCATCGTTCTGCTCTCTGACTTAAGCATCGGAGGCGGTGTGGCTAGCACCACACTGGTGTGCAGGTTTACTGTCTTGTAGGTCACGTCTTCCCCCTCATCTACAAATTTACCGTTGGTGGCACGTGAAGGTCAGGTGAGTTCCTCTGACCAAATTTGACCATCAACATCCTGTAAATATTAATTCCAGCATATGCAAATTTTCTATAAATTGTAATTTTAAGTCTTGATTTATTGAGATGGTGTTTGAAGTCTACTCATTTTTGCCAATGGCTTCAAAGCAACCTATTTGTGTAATTTTTTTTATTTTTTTAAAAACTATGTTTTTCTTTAATATATATATATATATATATATATATATATATATATATATATATCCGAGAAATATACCAATATGAAGATGTCTTTGTCTACATCAAAAAAAAAAAAAGAAAAAAAAGATGTCTTTGTCTAGCATGGTACAAAAGTAACGCCCAATAATTCGTAACTTTTTTTTTTTTTCTTTTTTGAGGAAAATAATTGGTAACTTTTGAATAAGGTTGATCCTATTTCTAAATGCCTATTTATGAATATATGAAAATTACTTTTCATAAAAGAAAATATATATGAAAGATATATTTCTTTGTTTAAAAATATATATAATGTGTAAATTCAAAAACTTTTTTTTTCAAAAAAAAAATCAAAAACTTATCTATTTATGTGATTTTGTGATTTTTTTTCCCTCTTAGATTAACAAATGTATGAACTTTTATCTTTAGGGAACCTAATAAATTTCTCATCCATTAAGCTATATGTTAATAGTATTTGAGTAGTTCAAAATAAAAATTAAAAAAAGAAAAACACATGCAATTACAATTAATTATCAACCATAAGTATTGCAATAGGAGCTTCCTCCTCCATTTCAATTTTTTTTAAAAAAAAAAAAAAAGAAAAAGAAAGAAATGCAAAAAAGAAAGGAAAAAGAAGAAGAAAAAAGAAAGAGATGGACAGTGGTTTGCGACAGGTGCTATAATATTAGGGTTTAGAGGAAGAAGATGGGGAAGAGGATCAAGATCGAGAAGAAAAAAGAAAAGGAAAAAAGTATTTAAAATATTTTTTTATAAAAAAATTCAATATCATGTAAGGAATCCATTACTAATTAACGAAAATTTGGATGGAGAGAAGAAAATGAAACCAAATCCAAATCTTAGAATTAAAATTATTAAATTTGAAAACTCAAGAATTTAAATGCAACCTATCTCAAACCTCAAGGATCAAAAGTGTATATTTTCTAAAGTTTTGTATCAATAGTATTTTGACTAGTTTTCTATCCATGATTGCTTACATGTTCATTTGTTATTAGACCTATTACTAATATATATTACCAATAGAACAATAAAAATGATATAGTAATTGTATTTGACTTTTTTCTTTTTATCAATGTTTGTTTATTAGACTTATTGTTGATATATTGTATCAATAGAATAAAGAATAATATATTAGTAATATTTGACTATGGTTTCTATTAGTGATCGTTTCCATACTTATTTTCTATGAGGTCTATTGTTGACATACATTATCAATAGAATAAAAATAATATATTTGTGGTATTTAACTTTCTTTTTTTTTTTTTTTTTTTTGTGATAGTTTGCATACTCGTTTTCTATTAGGCCTATGATATACCGTATTAATTAACAGCATAAAAAATGGTATATCGGTGCTATTTGACATCATTTATTAGTGATTATTTGCATAATTATTTGTTCTTTAAATATACCTTATCGATAGAATAAATAAGGTACATCATTAGTATTTATCTTTCATTTTCTATGTGTCATGATGTAATATAAGTGATATTTAGCATTGATAGATCAATCATAGTTTACATCGTAGTAAATTACTAATATTCTTGTATCAATTAAAAATAATCAAAGGAGTGTAACATTAGCCAAAAAGAATAAAGGGTTGATGTATGATAAGTTATGAACCTTAGGAGTTAGGAAGGAGAAAAAATAGAGCAAATAATTATTAAAAAAACACCAAATTCTATCTTTTATAAATCACTAAATATACCATTTTTTAGCCTATCAACAATGGACATAAAAATGGTGGCCTTTTAGAGATAGACATATATCATCGATAGAAGACATAAAAATGGTCTATCAAGAGAGTTTTTTCAGACTGTATGATGGAGACATGGCTCAGTTTCTATTTTCCTTCATTAATGAGCAATGGCTCAATGAGCTTTTATAAAAGTTTATACATGCTACTAGGGTTTCCAAAGAATAAAAAATATTCTAAAGCATTCACACATGGCATGATCCTGATGGATGAGAAAGAATAATAAAATCCTGTATAATAACAAATTCTGTTAGAGGATTTTTCTAGAGTCTTGAGACGTGGCCTCTGCTTCTTCCAAATTTCTTTCTTGATCCAATTTGCCAAAACGGTGCGTTTGGATTTTAGCCGTAATATCCCCCCTCAAACGAGAGGGGAGAGGAACTACCCCGAGTTTGGTGCGCAACATCTGAAATTGAGAATGAGACAATGATTTTGTCAAGCAATCGACTAACTGATCTGAGGAAGGAACATATCGAACTAAGAGATCACCACGGAGAACTTGATCATAAAATGTCGGATTGGTTGCAAGTGGGCCAGTACACATATTATCACACCACAGCACAGGTTGGGTGGAAGATGGGACACCGATCTCGGACAGTAGCTGTCGAAGCTAAATAATCTCAGCCGCCGCATGGGCGAGGGAACGGTATTCAGATTCTGTGCTTGAGCGAGCCACGACGGGTTGCTTTTTTGAAGACCAAGAAACAAGAGAACGACCAAGAAACACACAGTAGCTTGCAACAGACCGTTGATCATCGATGTTGGAGGCCCAATCTGCATCAGAGAATGCAGTAATAGATAAGGCATCACCTGGTTGAAGAAGAAGACCAACCGACATAGTGCCTTGCAAGTAACGAAGGATTCTCTTAACGGCTTGCCAGTGAACATCTGTCGGGCATTGAAGAAATTGGCTGAGATGATTAACTATATAGGAAATGTCAGGCCGAGTATTGGTGAGATACTGAAGGGCACCGATCGTGCTTCGAAAAATAAAAAGATCAGCCATAGGTGTTCCACCGGTAAGAGATAGCTTAGTCCCCAAAACAGAAGGAGTACGAGCAGACTTCAAATGATTCATGTTAAGTTTGATAAGAAAATCAGAAATATACTTAGACTGACTAAGATGTAGACCATGATCAGTATAATCAATCTGAATGCCAAGAAAATAACTTAACTTCCCTAGATCTTTTAATGCAAAACGAGTATCCAGAATAGAGATCAGATTGTTGATGAATCCAACACAGTTCCGAGTCACAATTACATCATCAACGTAAACAAGAAGAAGTACAATAACATTAGCTCGGCGATAAATAAACAATGAGGAATCAAACTTACTTTTCATAAAACCCCAACCAAGCAAGACGTTTTTTAGAGTAAGATTCCAGGCACGGGGAGCCTGTTTTAGACCGTAGATGGCTTTCTTTAATTTGCAGAATACGTCGGATGATCTGAGTTTTCATACCCAGGCGGCTGTTGCATATACACATGTTCATCCAAGGTTCCATTTAGGAACACGTTGTTGAAGTCAAGCTGCCGAAGAACCCATCCGTAGTTCACTGCGAGCGTGAGGACAACTCGAATGGTTGAAGCTTTTACCACAGGACTGAATGTTTCAAAGAAATCAATCCCATGCGTTTGGTGAAATCCCTTGGCTACGAGCCGAGCTTTGTACCTTTGAATAGATCCATCGGGATGCCTTTTGAGACGGAATACCCACTTGCTGCCAACCACATTAAACGAGGGATGAGTAGGAACAAGAACCCACGTACCGTTTTGAACAAGTGCTTTATACTCCAAATCCATGGCTGCTTTCCATGGAGCAGGTGCAAGGGCGTCGGCTACCCGAACCGGTTCGGTGAGAGTCCAGTCGATCGGAGTCTTGGTTAGCCAAACTTTCGGCTTGAAAATGCTGGCTTTACCGAGCGTTATCATCAGGTGACCTTCAAGCTGAGGATTCGCGGCTATGGGTGAGGAAGGTATTGAGGAAGATGGTGAATCTGTCTCTGTGGGAGAGCTAGAAGGTGAAGAAGACATGGCTTGAGCAGAGGAGTTAGGGCACGTTGAAGGCAGGGAGGACACGTGGGTGGATGATGACAGACGATGAGGGGAAGGTGGGTTGGAGAGGATGGGTTGGGCTAAATCTGTAATAGGTGAGATTGGGCTTGCTGAGTCGTGTGGTTGGGCCGGAGAGGCGATGGGAGAATTTAAATGAGTAGGAGATTGAGATTGGGCTAAGGCTGTACCTGTCAAATGTGGGCTAACGGCTTGGGCTGTAGTAGACGGCTGGACCCTGGAGCATTGGACTTATCACCAAAATGAGATGCAGCAGATTGAAAATTGGTTGGAACTTCACAAGGCAACCAACCAATTGTGGGGTGTGACATTTGGGCCGGCGACAACGAACTCAGCGAATCAACTCGAAATCCGGAAGCAAACGGGAACTCACCTTCATTGAACAGGACATGTCTTGAGATAAAGACTTTTCCATAAGTGTGTAGACACTTATGGCCCTTGTGAACTGTACTAAAGCCAAGATAAACACATTTATTAGTACGAAATTGAAATTTCTGAGTATTAAACGGACGTAGATATGGGTAACACGCACACCCAAAAATTTTGAGGGATGAAAAATCTAATTTCTTTCTCAGCAAAACTTTAGAAGGAGATTTCCCATTCAACACATCAGTTGGAAACCCATTGATAAGATTTACTGATGTTAAAAATGCATCCCACCAGAGAGTTAATGGCATAGCAGCTTGAGCCAATAAAGTTAGGCCCGTTTCTACTATGTGTCTGTGCTTTCGTTCAACACGCCCATTCTGTGCTGATGTATACGGACATGAATACTGAGAAGCAATTCCTTCTTGAGAGCAAAAACGATGCACTTTCACAAACTCATCGCCAGTAAAATTTTTATGCAACTGCCAAATTGATTTTTTACTAAATTATAGAAGTGAATAAAAGCAGACATAGTTTCACTTTTTTGCTTCAAGGGATAGATCCAAACATAACGACTGAAATCATCCAAAAAATGAACATAATACCGAAAACCAATGAAAGATTCAACTGGCGGGTCCCCACAAATCCATATGAACTAATTCAAAAGGTTACGCTGCACGTGATTCAGACTTTGAAAAGGGAAGGGCGTGATGCTTACCATATTTGCATGCTTCACAGAATTGAAAACTATCATTAACTTTCACCGGTAGTTTACATTTTTTAATAACATTATCGAGTGTTTTAAATGAAGGATATCCAAGACGACAATGCCAGACAGCTTTAGAGTCAACAAAATTTACATCCTTATCTAAAACAGTACTCACATGAGCAGACCATACAACATTATTTGCCAACTCCAACACATTTTTTAAATGTCTCAAAGCACTATCAGTGACTGCTCCTTCAGTCTTAAGCTTGTATAAACCATCTTTAAGAACCCCCGCCAGCAGTACTTTACCCGTATGAAAGTCCTTTACAAGACAAGAATTAGCATGGAATTCAAGATAAACATCATTGTCTTGAGCTAATTTTGAAACACTTACTAAATTTGTAGCTATATCAGGCACGCACAACACATTCTGAAGATTAATCGATCCATCTTTTGAAGTCAAAATAGAGTTACCAACATGAGAGATAAGTAACTTTTGTCCATTTCCAACAACAACAGATTCCTTACCTCCATATTCAACTGGATGAATGATGTTGTTCTGATTTCCAGTTACGTGACTCGAGGCTCCGCTATCAACATACCAGTTTGGATCAACCACAGTCTCTGGATTTGCAATAAACGGATTGGAGTTTTGTCCGGCTACGAACGCATGAGTATTGGAGTTGCCTCCAGACGAGCCCATATTCCCATTGTCACTTCTCATGTTTTGATTTGGATTCCTGGCCATTCCACTTCCGTTCCCATACTCTTTATCGAAGCGGTGATAACAAACCACTGCAGAATGCCCATTTTTACCACAAACCTGACAGATAGGGCGACTATTTCCTTGCCATCTGCCCCGACCGCGATTCCGGCCTCCACTTCCTCCTCTCTGGCCTAGCCCATTCGAAAACCCAGGGCGATTTCCACTGAACTGCTGGTTTTGTCTTTGTGTTCCTGAACCTTGATTTTTGTGTTAACCATATTCACAGAAGCATTGTGATTAAATGATAAATTGTTTTTATAAGAGTTTTGGATCTCTAACCGTTTCTCGAATACAAGTAAGTCTGCTTGTAGTTCAGCCTAGGAAACTCCATTGCGTCCTTGAATATCAGCTACTATCGGGTTGTATTCTTCGTCCAATCCCAACAAAACTTGAGATACTAGTGATCGTGTAGACACCGGACTACCAGCTTGTCCGAGATTGTCGGCATGAGTCTTCATGACTCTTAAGTAATCGGTCATCTTGGAGGACCCTTTTCGGGTTTGTTGAAAGACTTGCCGAAGATAGTCGTCTTCTACTCGTGACTGCACCCCAAAAAGTTCTTGAATAGCCGCCCACAAGTCTTTAGCGTTTTCATATCCCATAACTTGCGTTGCGACCTTCGGGGTCATGGAGTTGTATAACCAGCCAAGAAGCAGCTGATCGACAACCACCCACGACTCATAGAGTGGGTTAACAGTGGACTCCACAGCAGATGTTGAACTCGATGCTCCAGCGGCACCGGCTCCGATTGCGGCAGTCTGTGAGCTTTTAGCTCCTGAACTTGCTGTTTCGGTTGAAGACGTCAATACCTTAGGCGGACAAGGTTCTTCTCCAGAAAGATGCCCTTCTAACTTGTAACTCCTTAAGATTGGTAGAGCCAAGTTTTTCCATAGAAGAAAATTCCCTCTATCAAGCTTTACAGAGGTAATTTGATTTAGCAGCTGGTTTAAAGGAGGGCTAGTGAACGTAGGGCTAGATGTAGCTGAGGACACAGTATTGAGTGAGGCGTTGGCCATAGAAGCTATGATACCAAGAAAGTTTTCAGACTGTATGATGGAGACAAGGCTCAGTTTCTATTTTCCTTCATTATTGAGCAACGACTCAATGAGCTTTTATAAAAGCTTATACATGCTACTAGGGTTTCCAAATAATAAAAGATATTCTAAAGCATTTACACATGGCATGATCCTGACGGATGAGAAAGAATAATAAAATCCTGTATAATAACAAATTCTGTTAGAGGATTTTTCTAGAGTCTTGAAACGTGGCCTCTGCTTCTTCCAGATTTCCTTCTTGATCCAATTTGCCAAAACGGTGCGTTTGGACTTTAGCCTTAATATATCAATGATATATGGGAGTAAAATGGGAATTAGGTAAAAAGTATTTAAATAGGTATGTGAATTTTTTTTAAAAAAAAAATATCATATTTGTAAATTATTTTTTTAATGACATATATTTGCAAATATGGCAACAAATTTTATCACCCATTACAAAATTTTTTTATTTTAGGGATACTGAGCTGCCATCTTGATTTAAGAAGACAAAAAAAAATTATGTAAAGAATTTGGATAATCTTATAGTTTAAGGGTTTGATTGGCACAACACTCATAGTTCATAGGTGGTTTGTGCAATTTATAACTTTTAAGGATTTAATTGCAACATTTCATAAATTTTAGGAACTAATTGATCAAATTGAAAATTTGAGGGTGTAATGTTGACAACTCCGAAGGATGGTTTTTGCAATTTTTCCTTCATTAATATCGTTTTGAGTAGTTGAAGAAATGGAATAGCCCAAGCCCAAGCCCAAGCCCATTTTACAACACACAAGCCTTAACCATAACATATGAAGAGGTTACATAAAGCCCATTTGAAGTTAACAAGTCCAAACTCTTAGGACAAGCATAGGAAATCCTCCGAAATGGCAAAAATAAATAGGACATTTTGAAAAATAGAAAAAAAATAATTTCAGGATTTTGTTCTATTGATTAAAAAAAAATTAACAAATCAATGCTACAACTCCAAAAAAAAATATATTCTTAAAGAAAAAATATATTATTTAGGATCAAGATCAATGTATCACATATATACATTAGTCCTTTAACACGTGTCTACCTGAGATTTCAATAAAAAAAAATTAATTAATTCGTGAAAATAAACTTGATTTTATTGATAAATAAGTGTTGCAGTCTCTAATATATAATCTTCTGATGTTTTCTCTTGGAATGTAAACTTTGATCTGAGAGTTTGCAAGCTTGTTCTCAGATATAGAGGGAGATTGAGTCTTCAACTTGTATCTCGATGAAGAGACGATTGATTTCTTGGAGTCTTTCTAGTCTTCGAATCTTACGAGTCTTAAATCGTTTAAATGTTGAAACTTGGATCTTCTAAATTCCTTGGACTCTAACTTTTGATTCGTCTGAACTCTAAATATGGATATGAGTGATTGGGCATATACACTCTATGCTCTCTAACTATATCTTGTAACAACTTGAAGTATTTTAAAATTGAAGAGATTTAAAAAAGGAGTAAAGAGAACTAAAAGTATAGAAAGAAAAAAAAAAAAAAAGAGATATAAGTTTTTTTTTTTCCTCTTATTTCTTTTGAAATTCAACAACATGGAAATAATAAAAAAAAAAAATTAAAAGTGTTGGGGTTTTCGTCTAGCTTTAAGTTCAAGAAGTCTATTTGCAAAAGCTATTAGGGAAATCTTCCATCCATTCCATCTTTTAGCATCATTGAAACAAGCAAGTGCACGACTTCTTTTTCTATCTTCAAGCTGTCTCAGTTCATACACAATGATAATAAAAGGTAGGGGTGTTCATCGGTCGGTCGGTTTTCTAGAAATCTGGAAACCGACGGCTTTTGAAGGTTACTGTTAGCCGACCGACCGATCGATCGGTTCGATCAGTTGATTCGATCGGTTTTGTTTTTTTTAACATTTTTTATTTTTAAATACTATTTTTTTATTATTCAGTAGTTGTTGAGTTGTAGTGCTTGCACGAGGGTTTGAGGGACGACGACGACAAGGTTGAGGGAGATGAGAGAGACGGTGTGAGGATGGAGAACAACTCAGAACATCGAACTGAGAAGAGAGTGAGAGACAGCGTGAGGAAATGGCCGAATGGGAAACTCAGAACAGAGGGACGGCCGACGACGAGGCTGAGGGAGGCGAGACAACGACAGCGAGCAACCTTGTGAGAGACTAGAGAGATCTGAGATGAAGCAGAGAGATCTGAGATGAAGCAGAGAGTCAGAGACGGCGTGGGTGAGAGATTTTCCAAAATGAAGCCTGAAGATGCAAAATGGGCTAGGGTTCAAAGTGGGTGTGAGAGATTTTCAATTTTTAATTATAAATTTTTATTAATAAAATGGAAACTGGGCTAAAGGTTGGGCTTGGGGCCTTGGGCGTGGGCTGCACTCTGCAGGCTGCTTATTCTAATTTCTAAGTATTAAAAATATTTTTTAAAAATATATATATTTCGATCGCTTATATGTGAAATTTGATGAACCGACCGATCGACTGTTCTGTCAAATGGCAGAATCGACGCCGACCGACCACCGTCGGTTCGACCAGTTTCGGTCAACTGGGTCGATTTTCGGTCTGAAGATGAACACCCCTAATAAAAGGAGCTTTAAGTTGGTAATGAAAAAAAATGATGACAGGAAGTCAGGAACTCCATTTTTATAGTTGAAGTTAGATTCAAAAGTTATAAAACCTTTTGAAATTCTAAATCATTAAAATGGTATAATTATTTTTTTATTCCTTCTTTTTGTAATAAATTTTAATGAATTTTTGAAGTTTTTTTTTTTTTTGAGTACATCAGCATTGGGTGGGAGGATTTGAACCTCTGACCTCTTGGTCGAGAGTACATGCTATGCTCACTTTGGCCTTTTGAATTAATTTTTATTACTTTGGAATCATGCATCTATTAAAATATTATATTAATGTAAATATTTAATGATACATAATAAATAAATAACGCTACGTAATGTATTTTATTAATTTATTTTTAATCAAATTTAAATTATCTATTTATCTTTTATAATTTTTTTCGATTAATACTAATTGATAATTAATGGTTAATGACATAATTTGTACATTTAGAAATTAAACAAGACAATAAATAACAGTTCAAAAAAATAAGGGATATATTTGAAATTAGTAAATTAGCATCTGAAGATAATAATCCAAAAATTATTCTTCAAATAAGTCACTTTTTAAGATAGTATATTTATAATATAATATAATATAATAATAGTTCAAAAAAAATTAAGGGATATATTATTGAAGAAAAAAAAAAGGATTAACAGATATATTCTTTAAAAACACAATAAACTATTTGGAGCTCAAACAAAATCTTTTGGTAAAAATTCACTTTCGACCCTGAATTGAACTTAGTATCAATTTTAACCCTAACTTTTCAAATTGAATCATGAACTTAGCATATTGTATCATTTTCAACTTGAATAACAAACCTATGTAAGTTTTGCAAATGTAGACCTTTGATTCACTTTCCTTTTGAACCCCGTTGAAGCACATAATTGACTATTTCCTTTTTTTTTTTTTTAATTCACATTGCACCTGAGTTGAAAAAACTGTTGTGTCTAAGAAGTGAGTTGTACATGAGTTTTTTTTTTTTTTTTTTTTTTTTTCCTTTTCATTTTAGGGAAATCCTTGTAAATGACTAAAAAAATCTCAATTTAGATAGATAGACAAAAATAAAACAGGTGAAAAATGGTCAAATCGTGTCTGTGAAGTGACTTTATTTGTGCCATGAATTTCCATTGGTGGCCTCTTATACCCAAAGCAAAGACGGTAAGTCAAAGCAGAAATTATGACGATTTTTTTTTAGAGTTCAACATAAATTATGACTATTGGAATGAATACTTCTGGTAAAATTTTTGTCATCACTTCTCATCACTAAAGAATTAGATTTATTTTTTATTTTTTTGTATTTTTTTTTGTTAGATAATAATTTGGGATTTGTGAATGAAATTGTTTGATTTTATTTGAATTATAAATTATTTAACTACCTATAATTTCAAATTTATGGTTATATTTGTTGAATTATTTGATTTCATTTTAATAATAGATTTGATTTAATTATCATACTATTAACATTAAAATTGGAGTACAACATATTTCTATGACTTAATATTACAAATATATTTAATAGGAATTGGAATTGAGTAGCAACATATGAAAATTTCTACTCATAGTTTTTTAATACAAGATATTTGTGTATCTCTTAATGTATAATTTTGTTCCTTAAATTTAAATACATGATATTTCTTGTGTCCTAATGCATGAATTTGCAATCAATAAAATCATGTTTTTTTTACATATTATGGTGCTTTGATTTTTTTCCCTACCTATGTCATATTTTTCATATTTTAGTTGTTGCATTTTTCTTTCCTATTCGATTATTTTTAAAATTTCTGTATTTTCTGTTATTTTTTATCATCAGCAAGTCCAGAAAAATTAAAACAGATTTTCTTTATTTGATTTGAATTCAAAATTTTGTTTAACTAATCTGTAATCCTAATTTTTCGTATATATTTTTTATTAAAGGGTATTTCGGTAAGTTGTTAATTTTGATTTTTTAATTTAGAAAATTAATTTGGTCATTTATCTAAATAGTAGGGTCAATTGCTATTTTTCAAAACAGACTTTTTATTTTGTCTATTCTTGCAGTCAACCCTTCATTTTAAATGATTTTTTCTTGTTGTTGAAAACTTTGTGGGTTTTTTTTTGTCAATTACGAGGGTGAAGCAATTTTGGAAGTTTTTTTTCCTTCAAATGTTTTTTTTTTTTTTTTTTTTTGATAAAAACTTTGCGGGGGTTTTGGTTTTTCTTCTGATGTTGTTTTTTTTTTTTTTCTAAAGAACATGCAAATATAGTAATCAAAAGCAAAAGCAATTTCGGCGTTTTTTTTTCTCTTATCTTTGTTGGATTTCTTGTTGTTTTTTTAGCAAAGGGGAGCTAATAACAATGAGAAGAATCAATATGGAGTATTTGATTTCTCCAAATAAAGAGGAAATTGTTGATCACATGTTTTAACGGTGATTCAAATGGAAAATTAACTTAAGGTCTAAATTGCAACACTTGTGCAAGTTTGGGGTCTAATTTAATGAAATTGAAAGTTCAATGGTTAAAATTGATAGAACCTACTAAATTTAGAGTTCAATTTGATGAAATTGAAAGTTTATGATTAAAATCGATATAAAGTTCAGAATCAAAAAATGGTTTTTTCAGATGTTTAAAAAAAAAATGGTTTTTTCAGGTAAAATGAGTAGAAACTTATTATTTCTTTCTCCTATATAGTATTGTTGATAACAAGCAAGAGTTAAGATGTCGATGTTGACAGAAATATTGAGTTCTCAATTTCATGAAAATGCCAATATCAATGGATATTTTTGGAAAAATAGTTAAAACAAAAAAATAAAAAAAATAAAGTAATAAATAAATACTTTACATTTTTAAAATCAGTTAAAATACTTATTATAAATATTATCTCCACATTATTTACATTTTGTTGTTATTTTAAACGATTTCTTTATGGTCTAATAGAAATTCCGATTCACCCATAAGTTATCACATTCTAAAAGTAATAAAGAAGAAAATCTATCCAACATAATTGATTGTACTTCAAAATAAATGTAACTCTATGTCTAATTTTTAATTAAAGTAATAACTCAACACCTAACTTCATACCCCCTCCAATTAAAACAGAGCATCATATTTATCATGTCATAAAGCTCAATTAGCAACATTAACAAATAACTTGTTACCTTCAAATTTGGTTATCCCTCAATTATGACATAAATGTATATTATATTTTCATCATAACATAAAAATAATAAAACTTTAAAAACATAGACACCAAACAAAGGTTAAAACTAATAAGATTTTAAATTGTCATTTAGCCTATTATTTTCTATTTGTAAATATCTAGTAACCAAAATATCAAAAACTCTACCAAAGAATATAAAAATCAGATCAAATACAAAGGAATTCAAGCTATCATTCTCAAAAGTAATAATTTTATAAATAAAAGATTCAAAAAGGTGAATCATATTTGAATACCATTCTTTGAAAATCATAATTACTCAAATGAATAAAGGGGGTGTCTCTATAGTTGGACACAAATGTTCACACACCTTTAAAGAAAATCTACTTTTTAGAATTTAGAAAACAAATGCAATACTTTAATCTCCAAAAACCCAATATTTTGTTTTTGTTTTTCTTTGAGATTTTAATATAGCGAAGGTAGTTTTTATAAGCTTAATTTTTAAGAACAACAAACCGAAAACCAAACGAATAAATCAACAGAATACATATTTATATTAGGAGTTTTGTCTCCACAATAAGGTTAAACCACACAAGCCACTGGAGAATCTGAATTCTCAGCCTGAAGATTAAGCTAACAAAAAAACAACTTTTTATAGACCCCAAGTTAATTCCCATCTCATCCCAGTCCCTAACTACCTCAACGATTCGATTCTGATCGAGTCAACTTTAAATCGATGATTACGTGTATCGTCGCTACTGACACGAAAAAGCCATCTTTCAAAACATGAATCCCCTTCCATCGTCTAGTCCGATTTAACATCTTGGGCTGTGCTGTAGTATGACCCTTCACTGCTCTTCGCTTCTTCCTTCAACTGATTACACCAACAACAAACAATTAGAATATGCGATATCGCCAACCGCAAAGTAGACGTTATAATCGATCAGAAACATGAGAAAAACAGTGGTAGCCATAAGTTGTTCTTTCTTTTTCCTTTTGTTGTTCACAATCAACCCCCTCCTCCAAAACAAAGCAAAATGACAAATAGAATAAGAGCTGAGTATCAAAGATTAACTGTTTCAGAACTTTTACACAAAAAGAACAAATGGAAACAGATCTGATCCAACCAAAAAGAACAGGAGAAAGCAATAGTAAAAGTAGTTAAACTAGCCATCCTAAGGCTCAATCAAGTTCATCAAATAGCCACACCATCGAACCAAGCCCGAATTCAGGTAAATCTAATGTCCATTTTGAGAAAATTTGGAACTAGATACGAATTCATGATACCATATACGATCAATTTTCGGGACGAGGGTGGGGGCAAGGACAAAAATGAAATGCTTACCTTCTTTAGGATCTTCTTTTGATATCGATACCCCTGAGGAAGTAAACAAATGAGTAAATTTATGAGCATGATTTTACTGGAAGAACAAGTGGGAAGTAAAATTATAACAAGACCATAACTACCTTGTCAGTTCCGTAAATATAATCACAGTAGGTAAATACAGAAGCAAAGTTGCTATGGCTTTGTCCTCCAACATAGTGATGGTAATCATGATGGTCCGCACCACCGTAAAATGGTATAAATTTCGTTAGACTCCAGGGGAAATCATACCTGAATATAATATTAAATAAATCAAACTAGGGATGATCTCAACACTCATCATAAAAGCACAATCTGAGAAAAAAAAGCAGAGATGGAAAAAGAAAGAACAGACTCAACAACAAGTAAAGAGAAATGAATTATGGTTCTCATAAATAGTTGATTTGTATTAAAAATGTGGTTAATTATACTAAACATAAGCTTATTAATCCTCTCTATCACGTTCATAGAAAACATGACATGTAAGAAAGCTATTAACATCTAGTGACGAAAGATGATAAATAAACTTTTAAAACTACAAGGACCAAGCTGAAATCGAGCTGAAATATAAGAATTAAAATGGTAATTTAACCCAAAAACAATAGATTAATTAAGAATGAAAAGGTCGACAGTTCATCCACACCAATGTTTGTGAAACATATTGACTGTTGAAATTTTATCTATAACTATTCTCCCATAACTTGTAAACAGAATATCCTTCCAACTTCAGATTACTGTTGTGAATAGAAAACTTCAATTTTGAATTTCTTCGACATTCACATTCACTTTAGCATCAAAAAGTTATAGAACTTCTTGACATCAATGTCCATGCGAATCTCCGTCTTTGAATGAAAGAGACAAAATAAATAAACTTCAGCAATATAAAATAATAATACATAAAGCTATTCATGTTCAACCAAAGGCTTGGGGGATGTTCAGCAACAGGAAACCCACCAAGAGGGAAGCTATGTCCTACATGACCAAAGAAATGATTATCTGACACCGCATTTATTCCCAACCATAAACCTTGGCATCAATTATTTTTCATTTCTGGCCCAACTGAACAATTTGGAGGTCAAATCAATGGATTCCTATTTGAGTAAGCTGTCCCCTTCCAAATGTCAATTTACTTTTCTTAACCTCTAAATTTATTAACAGTTTTGAAACTGGTGCAGTCAACATGAATAACAGAGCTTGCTTTTGATTCTTCTGAGGAAGAGGAATGATACAATTTGATAAGGTTGGTTTATTGAAAAGCTGAGTTTATACCATGAATTTGTGTTTAGATTGTATCAACGAATAGGTTATTGAAACTTGGATTCGTATAACTGGTGGATTTATGCGTAGCCCATGGAATTAACAAACTCTTAGTTCAAGATAAGCAAACCACGTACCAAAACATATGTTTGGCTTCTTAACCCCATGTTACACAAGTCTAACCCGTGAATGCCCTTACATGTCTATTCCATCGTGGTAGAAGCAATTCTCTAAAGATGTCTTTCTACACATCAGCTCCCTGTTCTTTTTTCCTCCATTTTCCCAACAATCCCAAGGCTACAAAATTTTAACCTTGAGTTTGAAAAAACTCACTTCCACAAGGGAGCAAACCTGAAGCCTCATAAACAACCACAACGGAGTAAGATCAGGAAGATTGGGAATGGTTGTGAGCTAAAGGTTCCCCTGAAGCAAAGAATGTTTGAACCAATAAGGTTCAGTTAAGATCTTATTTTTGATCTTTGCCCATCGATATCATTGCAGCATCACTTCATAACAACATTCCCCCTTCATTTCATTGTACTTACCTACCATAGATCCAAATACATTGACACAACCACTTTGTTGTTTTTCCTTTCCTCATACGCTAACTTCATTCTTCCCTAAAACCTATAGTCTAATATCTATGGCCCCACAAATCAGAGAAAGTAAAGTCGAATGTTGTTTTTTCCACTATTAAGTTTTGATAGGTTAGGATAAAATTTTGCTTTCCCATATTCTATCTGTACTCCCCCCTTATGTGAGTCAATTGTTAGCACACAGCTTAATATAAATGTTAGCAATATGAATTTCAGAAAAAAACAATAATAATAACATTGCATTGCAATTCAAGACTTGCTACCATAGCATGTTGAAGCAATGGATCTTAAAGTGATGTCCATAATCTTAAAGCATAAAGGGGTAGTGGGTCCTTATTAGTTCAGTATATAAGAATCAAGCTTCTTAGGCTGGGCTTCTCATGGAAGATTTATACGTCCTCTTAAGCCAATTTAAAAGGAATCTCAGCCTTTCCCATAACTGTATGGAGAATGTGAAAGCCGAGAAAGTTGATACAAGAAAACTTAAAGAAGGGTAAATTTAACCTTTTCAATAATATCGGAACAAAAACTTCCAATTTTCATTATATCAAGTTAGTAGGATGAATGATTCAGTATGCAATAAGTTCATGCAGTAATGATAGGAACTCTATATTGGGACTAAACATATACCTCTATATAGAGATATAAATATATAATAAGGAAAAAGGCAACCAATATTAAAGAAGAAGAAAGTAATAGAGCAGATCCCAGTCCCAGTCAACAAAAGGTAAGCCCACCATTCAAGATCCTTGAGATTAAAAGTACTTTAACACAAAGGCATTGGAGAAGAGATAAAAGAATGCAGAAAATTCAAAGTCGGCATCATTTTGTCGCAGTCGAATAAAAGCACAGTGCAGAGTGGAAAAAGGGGAAGAAATTTTTTTAAAGAAGAAAGCAACAGAGAGATGGCTTTAGCATTCATACCCACTATGCGTATCAATGGCTTCAATCTGCCTTAAAGCAATCCACAACCAGAAGGTGATCATATGACCAGGAACCATAGCTGGACCAAGAAAAGAGGGAATTCCAAGGATCAAAACCTCAGCCCAATGAGCATAAGGAGCTGCAAATCCAATAGGAGCAGTGTATTCATGGTGAACCCGATGGATTTTCTCATACCCCCATTTGCCATGGAGGAATCTATGAACCCAATAATTGGTATAATCCTCCACCATGAAATACACCACCAATTGGGAAAAAATTTCCCACCCAGAAGGCAATGGCAGACTCGTCCTGATCCCAATCATCTAAAGACCCAAAAAAGAAACGTTCTCAATAAAAATCCCAAATCAAGAAGGGGGAGCAAATCGCAAGATCGAAATCCGAGATTTACCTGAATGGAAGGGAATGAGACGAGCTGAAGAGGGCCGACAACGAGGAAGAACATACGCATAACATCCCTGTAGCATCGGAAGATCTCGGAGAAGGGCAATCGGACTTTGGGCTGAATTTTGTACTTATGAATCCCAGAGGCATGCAAGAGCTCGAGAACGATGAGGGGAAGGGGAATAAGGGAGAAAATCAAGAAGAGGAAGAAAATGTTGTGGCAAAAGAGGAAGTAATCGGACTTGTCGTGGGAGTAATTGAACCAGAGGGTCTCGGAGAAGGTGAGATTCCGGCCAAGGGCGGCCTGGGCGGCGGAGAGGGAGTGAAAGGGCAACATTGGGTGGAGGAAGCCGCCGGCGAAGAGGGACCCAGATGGGATTTCGAGGTGGAGAGAAGATCGCCGGCGGTGGATGGATTGAAAGGCGGCGAAAATGGGTGAATGGGGAGAGAGAGAAGGTGAGAGGCAGTTAAATTAATGCGGGAATTTTGAAAAGAAAAGGAGAAGAGAAAGAGAAGGAAACAAGAGGAAGAGCGTAAAATCCTATGGATTCATTGTTGATTGTGGACTGCATATTTATATGTGAGAGATTGTGAGAATGCTATCCACCATTTCCCACTCTCTTCCAAATCTCTTCACATGCTTAAAACAACCATTTTTTTTTTTTTTTTGGGTTAAATTACAAGTATTTGGTCTTTGAACTTTAGAAAATGTCTAATACATCTCTGAACTTACAATTTTGTATCTAATAGGTCTCTAAACTTTAAAATTGTCTAATATGTCTCTGAATTCTCAATTTTGTGTTTAATGTGTTCTTGACACGTATGAATTTTTTAAAAATTAACTCATCTATTAGATATAAAAATTGAATTTATGTCTATTAAGACCCTAAATTTTTAATTTTGTATCTAGTAGGCCTACAAAGTTTAAAAAATATCCAATAGATCAACTTATTAGACACAAAATTGAAAGTTGAGAGACCTATTAGACACAAAAGTGTAAGTTTAAGGACCTATTAGATACTTGTTGTTTAGGAACCTACTGGACACAAAATTGAAAGTTAAAAGAACCTATTGACACTTTTTAAAATGGGAAAAATACACATTTAGTCCCTGAGATTTGAGTTAGGTTTCATTTTTGTCCTTGAGTTTTCAAACTCAACAATTTAGCCCCTCATGTTTGGTTTTAGTTTCATTTTGGTCCCTCCATCCAATTTTCCGTTAATAATTGACGGGATGCTGACGTGGCACCAATTTTTATTACAAAAATATTTTTTAAAATTTTAAAATATAAATATATTAAAATAATAAAAAAATTATTATTTTATAATACTTTTATTATTTTTCCCCTCCCTCCTTCTTCGCCATCACCACCACCTTGCTACTGCCAACAATTTTTTTTTCTTCTTTTCTTCCTCTTTCTCTTCACTTTCTTTTTTTTTTTATGAAAAAAAAAAAAGAAAAGAAGGGAGGGACCTCCCTCCCCTCCTCCCCCGTTTCCGACACCGGAAATGGTTATAGAACATGTGTGCTTTTTGTTTTTTCTTTTAAAAAAAAACTCAAAAAACCAAATTCTAAAATAAGAAAGTAGGTTTAACCTTTTATGTGTGGCTTTAAACATTTTGTTATGAAAGAAACAATTGAAAATTTAGAGTAGTACATGAGTATTCTCTTTGTTCACACTATAATTTTGTGTTTATAAATATTTCCTTAATGTTGGTGATTCCACATTATTTTTAAATAAGATGTTAATGTGACAAGCAATAAATAAAATAGAGTATGGTACTTCCAGTGATACTGACAATTGTCCTAGTATCTTATTCACAAGGTTATGTTTTAAAGGGTTGGATTTAAACATTTTTCCCTATGAGTTTTAAATATTTCATAAGATTTTATTGTGAATACAAATGAGTAGCCATAAAAAGTTAGGTACTTTCTCTATGCATGGTATAAAAGATTTGTGGTGAATGGTGAAATTATTTTCTTTTAACAACATATGTGGAGGTCAACAAATAGTGAAATTTAAATTATATATGTAGGTATAGTTAACATAAAATAAAACTCAATTTAAGTTAATGAACTCAAGGATTTGGGTTTCTTTTGATGATTTGGGGAATATCTTCTCACTTATCTATTTTATTAAGTCTAATGGTTTATTTGATTAAAGTTTTACATTTAAAATAAAGGTTTGTATATGAACAACTCTCTTATTATGGTCTATTTTCTAATAACATTTTTGAAATCATAATTTAATAATTAAAAACAAATTTTCATTTGGCTAATATTTCTTTATAGAATTACAATTCAAGTGGGTCTCACAATTTTCATTATGATTCATTGATTACCATTACAAGAATGTAAACAAGACCTTAAATCAGTAAAATGTGTTGTTTTTTTTTTTTTTTTTTTTTTTTGAGGAGAGTAAAATGTGTTGTTACCAACCAAAATGTCATTTTACAGTTTCAGAGTGATTAAAAAAAATGTAAAATATTTAAACATCAATGAATAACTATGTCCTTGATAATTTTTTTTTTTATTTCTTAAAGTTTATGTTTTTTTACAATTTTTTCTTTATTTTTAACATTCTTTCAAAATCATTTTTATAATCATAGCAATTTTTTTTAAAGAAAAAGTTATAGTTTTCAAAGAAAATTTTAAAATCAATCTAAATAGTAATAGAATCATTAACATTACCTAAGTTCCTTGGATTTTCACAACCAATTTTAACATTATGGCATATTATATTATTATTATTATTATTATTAGAATTTAGTGTTTTAGTAATTTTGGATGAGATATTTTTTTTTTCTTTTTCATATAAAACAAATTTTGGAACTTGAGTTCGTGGAAACAAACGTGGAAGGTTTTCTGCCCCGCTAATTATTGGTTTTTATGTAAAATTCATCGTCAAATAAATTTAAAAAGGTTTAAATGTAGATATTTTTTTAATTTTAATTTTAGTTCTTAAATTTTAACTTATTTTGATTTTGATTCAACTTCTTCAATTTTAGTTCTCTACCTTTTAATTAAAAGTCGAAGTTTCGAAGTACAAACGTTGTCTAGTGATATAACTTTCTTTATCATTTAAGGGATCGTTTGTTTTTTGGGTAATCCAAAATTTCCATGGGGTGGGTATCTAAATTATCCCATTTGTTTTGTAGTAATGTAGGATTTCCAGGCATCTCGAGATGCTCGGACATCCCAAGATGCCTATACAGGAGGCATTTTAATAGATTTTTTTATGCCATCTTGATAGATGGATTTCTAAGATTCTCATGTCCAGGACATCTTCTATAGACATTTTTTACCCCACATTTTTCTTTAATATATTTTTTTTCTCTATTTTATAATTTTTATTTCTAAAAATAAATTAATTTATTCATACCCTAATAAACGACCATATGTAATTAACCCATTTTTTATTATTATTATTTTAGATTCAGATATAAAATAAACAATATTTACATTGAAAAATATACATTTCTATTTATTTTCAATTGAAATTTAAAATTCAATATTCATTTTATTTTACTTTTTCAATACTTGTCCATTATTTTTGTATCTAGTGAATTTTTTTTTCCCCTTATGCATCTACTAAAATGATTTCTTTTAGTTACTTATTTATAATTTCTCTTAAATTAATACTAATGGTACATTTCAAAATATACATAAAATCCATTACAAAGAAAAATATCATTCTCTTTAAAAAAAAAAACCTAATTTGATAATGTGATCAAATCCACAAAAAACACCATGAATTATATTAATTGTCCTGTTTTTTAAAAAATTGAAATTGAAATTAATTTTTAATAGTAAATATTTTATAAAAACATTAAGCTAATATAAATGAATTTGTTCTTCAAAATAACAAATAAAACTAGTATAAATTAAATTGATATAAAAATAAAACATTAAATTAATAAAGACAAAAAAAACGTTATATAAATTTAATTTATATTAAACTAATAGGTAAATTGGCTAAAATTAATAAGGGTATTATTGGTACAATACGTAATCTAAAGACATTCCCACACAAAAATCCAACAAAAAAAAACATAGTCATCTGAATATTTCTAGACATTCTTATAAATTATTCATTCAAAACAAACACAGTTTTCTAAAATGTCAGGTATCTATATTTTTGGATATCTATAATTCCAGACATCTAAAAATTTCAGCTATCCAGATTCCCAAAAAACAAACAACCTCTAAATGTTAAGTTCACATTTCTCACACATTACCAACATATTCTACAAAAATCATATCAACTTTATGATAGGGATTAAGCTTAGAAATTCAATAAAAATTAGGATTAAATTGCAAAAACCACCTATAAACTAGGCTGTTGATGGTTTAGATTCCACCCTAAACTCTTAATTCTAAAAATTAGACTCTCTCAATCAAATTCACCATCGAATTCTGTCTCAAAAACCTTTGAATCTGAAAGCTTTTGAGAGAATGGAGAGCAATTTGGTTTTTTTTTTTTTTTTTGACAATATGGGGTGGGGGATTTGAACCACAGACCTCGTGGTTATCAGTACAACTTTATGCCAGTTGAGCTATGCTCTTGTTGGCAATGGAGAACAATTTGTTGGTTCTTTTATTTTGTGTCTTTTAAGAATCACGGAGTGAGGGTCTCATCATGGATTATGTTGTGTGTTTTGACCATTTGGAGATTTGTGAATGTGTTTTAATGTGTGATAACATGAGTATTTGTCGTTTTACACACCGATTTAATTTTTTTTTATAGATTTAACATGAGTATCATATCATAATTGACCAAGAGGTCTGTGGTTCAAATTCCTCATCCCACATGTTGTCAGAAAAAAAAAAAAATTATTGACCATAATTAAAAAGTGAATCTAATTTTTATACCTGTGAAGGTTGAAGGGTCTAATTTTTACGATTAAAAGTTGAGGGGTGAAATAACAACAATCACTTAAGTTTAGGGGTGGTTTTCAAAATTTGCCCTAAAAATTAAAGATTATGTCTAAGTTCAAGGTCCAAATTGATGAAATTATGATAGTTTATGGTGAAAATTTATACCAATTGTCAAGATTATGGGTAAAAATTGATTTTTTCCTTACAAATAATTTTGAAGTCTTTGATACTGGCTTATATGTTTTGATGTTAAATTTGTTAAATTATAAGTTTGGTCATTCAAGACTGTGTTTAATAAATTCCTGACCTTAAAAAATTTTTAGTAAGTCCCTAAACTTTTAATTTTGTGTTTAGTAGGTCTCTAAATTTTCAATTTTATATTTAATAGATCCTTGGATTTTTTTTAAAAAAGTATTAGAATAGGTTAGGAATCTATTAGGCATAAAATTAGAAGGTTGAAAATCTATTAGATACAAAATTAGAAGTGTAAAAACCAATTAAACACCTTTTAAATTTAAGAGCCTATTTAAAACAAACTTTCAAAGTTTATGGATCAAACTTATAATTAATTAATTAAGTTTTTTCAATAGGAAGAAGTATAAATAAAATTTGTATATAAATATAAAAGAAAATTGAAACTGAAAAAAAAGTGATTGAGAAAGCAATTTGTGAAGAAAAAAAAAATAGAAATGAAAAGAAAATGGAATAATATGCAAGATTTCAGGAGGATGTTGCATATCGGACGGGAAAATTTCTAGTACTACGGTAGTATAGAAACCTTCGTTCATTGTTTGAAATAAAAGAAGTATTTAGGAATTGTGTAAAACCCATGGAATAAAATATTATATCATTAAATGCTCATTAAATGACGTGTCAAATGCTAAATGGAGGGAGTAGGTACTACCGTAGTAGAAAATTTTCCCATACCGGTATATAAGATCCCCTACATACTCCATTAAAATCTTGACAATAAAGAAAGAGAAAGCGAGAAAATGAGAAATCTTTTTTCTCTCCTAATTGTCAACATATTAATAGTGGTATGTAGGAGATCCTTGCAAAACGGTATACAGCCAAATATTTTTCTTTCAGAAAATACACCACATTACCAGTTGGCTGGCTTGAATTAAGATGGAAGTTAACAACCGATTAAATTAGTTTAAAATTACATTTTAAAAAAGAAATTGGAAGAACGGTTTTAAAAAAAAAAATCAGAAAACCAAGCTGATTTTTTGTTAGGTCTTAGAACTTTAAAATGTGTCTAATAGGTTTTTGAACTTTCAATGTTGTTTTTAATAAGTCCTTGAACTTTAAAAATGTCTAATAGGTCCCTAAACTTTCAAACTTGTATCTAATAGGTCTATGGAAGATTCAAGATTTTTTTAAAAATTAACCAATCTATTAAATATAAAATTGAAACTTATGCTTATTGGAACCCTAAACTCCCAATTTTGTATCTATTAGACACAAATTTGAAAGTTGTAGGACTTATTGGACATAAAAGTAAAAGTTTACGTACCTTTTAGGTACTTTTTAAAGTTTATGGATTTATTAGACGTAAAATTGAAAGTTCAAGAATTTATTTGATACTTTTTAAAGTTCAAAGACCAAATTGACACAATTTTAAAAGTTCAAAGACTAAACTTGTAATTTAATATATTAGATATTTTAAGTTTGATGATTCGAGCCCACCCTATCCATTTAGAGATTAAATAAATGGCAATAAATGCAACCGAAACAAATAAAGAGGATAAATTTATAGATATTATTTATTAGTCAAATAGTCTACATTAATAGCTAACTTTGGGCCACCATTTTCTTTAAATCGTCTTTTAAAAGTTCAAAGAAATGAGAATGCCTCTTAAAAATTCACAGAAATTAGAAAAAGATTAACATAAAATTAATTGCTTTCTTAAAATATAGTCAACCTTTTGTTGTTGTAATTGTCCAAAAAAAAAAAAAAAAAAAAAAAAAACTTTGTTGTTGTATAATCAATTTTTCATTAGCTATAATTTTGGTAGTCAAATTTAGTTTATTTAGATTTGAAAAGTAATTGATTAAAATTCTACTTATAGTTAGGATTCTCTCTCATCTTTGCAAAGATTAAAAAATTAAAAATCTCTCATTATATTCCTAAAACAATTATTGTATTTTTTTAGATAAATAATAATAATAATTTATGGTTTTTTTTTTTCCTTTAATTCTCAAATTACAAAAACCCTAAGTCAATTTTGTATAAAAATTTATCTATATTGGCATGCTGTTTTACAACATTCAAAATGTGGTCTTTTATATTTTAAACACCAAATGGGTAAATTTTGATACAATTTCATACCTTCTGGCTCTTATGGAGTGTTTAAAATGATATTTGAATTATGTGGAACGCAAAGGTTTGAGCACCAACCTTTATTTTATTTCAACAACGAATGGAAGTGAGGATTAAATATCTAATTTTTTGATCGAGAATATATATCTTAACATCTTAACTAGCTGAGTTGTGTACAAGTTACTGATTAACTCTTCTCAAAAAAAAAAAAGAAAAAAAAAATTACTGATTAATCACTGAAAAAAATATAACTTCAACTAGTTAAGGTAATAACAATCTTTTCATAAGTAAAGACTTCCGACGTCACCACCACATTTGTAAGACTCACATATTCCTTTTTTAAAAAAAGATTGAGATCTTGAATGTCCTTCACTCTTTCTTTTCTTTTTTCTTTTGGTGAAGCCGTTTAAATTATTTTTACAATTTAAATTACTTTTTTTAATTATTTATAACCAAACACGAAAATATATGGGTGAAAAGTGATTTTGATGGAACATTTTTCATCTTGTAAAAATTTATACCACAAATATCCCAAGTACACTCTATCTAAAAATACTTTTAAAATGGTACTTTAAAAAATACCTTTAAAATGTTGTATATTTAGATTTTTTTTTTTTGAGAAAGTATATTTAGAGATTTTCAGAACACTTTCAACTATATAAACAAGGATGAAAAACGCCAAAGTGAATGTAGCTCAGCAATAATTGACAGACTAAGAAGTTAGAGGTTCGAAACCCCTCACTTCCAAATGTTTGTTGAACTCAAAAAAAAAAAAAAAAACATCTTGTAAACAATCATACAACACTTGTCACAAGTACTTTATCATAAAATTTAGTCATATATATGAGTAGAGAATTGCATTAAAAAATTCTGATGACTTTTGATCATAAAAGTATTTTTAAGCTAAGCAAATCCTATATAAAAACTTTGAAAAACACATTGAAGTGTTTTATCTAAAAATACTTAATTGAATTATTTTTTACAAGCACTTTTATTATCATTTTTTAAACAAACACTGTAAAAGTATTTTTATTCAACTAAACCTAATGGATTAAATTTTTGTCCACATGTTGACTTCTACATGTTCATGTCTTCAACATCGACATGAGGGATAAATCGACATTTTCACTATATCATAAAGATAAATTGATAAAATATGAACAAAATAACAAAAAAAAAACGGATGATTAAGAGGTCTATGATTCAAATCTCTCAACTCCACGTGTATATATTTATCGGAGGAAGAATGATTAATTATTATTTTAATTTTGAAAAATAAATCATTTTGAAAAAAATTCTAATGTTTGGCAACCACTAAAAATGGCTTATTAGAAAATCAGATTGATAAATAAATCATTTTGAGAGAAACACTTGAAACCAACTTTTAAAAAAAGACTTCTTAAGTAAACAATAACTTGTTTATAAAAACATTTGTGAGAAAATGCAACCAAACATATGAGTGTTTAAATCCTAAACAATTTTTATACAAAATGTTTTTTAAAAAATGCATTCTTGAAAAACATTTAAATTAAAATGTATTCCAAACGGACCCTTAGTCTTTGAACTTAAATAAGTAACAATTTAGTCTTTGTGCTTTTGACTTTGTAACAATTTAATCCTTATCGCAAAAAAATTCATCAAAATTAAATGTCGATTTTTATTATTTAATGATTCAACTTTGTAGCTTATAAATATATTAGGTCACAGATTAGTTTATTGGTCCATCTATGTGATAATTTTCATTAAATCGTAACGTTAATTTTCACGATAGGAACTAAATCGTTACAAAATTGAAAGTATGAGAATTAAATCGTTACAAATCAAAATTCAAGGACTAAACTATTATTTTCATGAAAGTTTAATTTTTTTAAAACCAAATTACTATTAAGAAAATCAACTTTCAAATGTTTATTCAAAAAATGTTATTAAACTGATTGAAATTAATTTATTTAAAGTTATATTTATTTGTTATCAAACGGTGTAAATGATATATTTTTTAGGGAAAAAAAACAATTTGGACCCCTGAACTTAGTATGTTGTATCAATTTTAACCCTAAGCTTTCAATTTTATCAAATTGAACTCCAAACTTAACAAATTGTATCAATTTGAACCTCAAACTTGCATAAGTATTGCAATGTAGACCTTTGGTCAACTTTTCATTTGAATTGCCATTAAAACATGTAATTGAACATTTCCTTTCTTCTTTTTTTAATGAGTTGGTGCTTTGTAAATTTATTTTTTTTAGAAACTCTTCATCAGAATAAATCAAATATCTCAAACTATTCTTCTCATTTGTTATAAAAAAAAAAAAAAAAATCACAAAGTTATTAGCAACAAGAAAAATCCCGCAAATATGAAAAATAAAAAACTCGAAATTTCTTTATTATCTTTTAATATTGAATGGTTTATTAAATTAAAAAAATAAAAAGTTTTAATTAAAAAAATAATAATATGAGGGACCTTTTAAACCCATTTCTCAAAACTCGAGGACTAAAAAGGTCTTTATTGAAAACTTAGGGACCTTTTAAACATATTTCTCAAAACTCAATGACTAAAAATGTCTATTTTGAAAATTTAGGAACCAAATTCTCCAAAACTCATGGACTAAAAAGATATTTTTCCCTAAAATTAAATATATATGCTTGTGTCCATGTTTCTGATAAATATCTTATTCAAAAGTTTACTAAGAGTAACTAAAATTATTTTTTATAAAAAATTGAAACTAAAAATAAACAAATTTACACATTTTAGGAACTTAAATAGAATAAACCATGGTTGATTTGGTCATATTTGCAAAAGAAGCATGTGGGAAGGGGTTTTTTAGAAAAAAAAAAGGAAAAAAAAGGAACAAATTGAAACTAAAAGACAACCAAGGGACCTAATGTGCTGGCAGTGTGTGTTGGCCAAGAGATACAGCTGTGTTGAGGATCAGAATAAATATATACTTTTAGAGAAGAAAATGACAATTATTCAATTTCAAAAATAAAAAATAAAAAATAAAAAGACAATTATTCATGTATTAAATCTTTTTTAAATATTTGATTATATATATATATATTTAATAAAAAATATATACTTTTTAAACATTGTATTGCCTCGTACAAAGATTCGAACATACTATATCCCGTGAATATGTGTTAATCGTTGGACTATGTTCATATTGACAATTAAACATCTAAAATATATTATAGTTATTATTATTTTTAAACTTATATGAAGTTGTCGATTTAACATACTAACCTTTTCATGGATCTATTTTTCAATAACAATAATAAGTTTTGATTTTATCGAGGATGGTAATACTATCTCATCAAATAAAACATTGTAGAGTATTATATTTAATTCAATTAATGAAATGAATTTTGACATTTTTTTTTTTAGTTCAACAACATTTGGAGGAATGGGGGGATTCGAACCTCTGACCTCTTGGTCGATGACACACATGCTAATTACCGCTGAATTTTGACATTATATTATCATTTTGTTATTTAATTTTAATGTTGTGTGACAATAGAGATTTTGATGAAAAAAAATAATGTATAAATGAAATTGAAATATTAAGAAGATCAAGGATGAAATTGAAAAAACGATCAAAATATTAGAAAAGTATGTATATTTAGCCTAAATTTTATCATATATACATATATAGAAAATAGCTTTTAAATGATATATATTACATATATTTATTACAAAATTTAAATTATAAATATTAATAAACAGTTTTAAATAGCAATTTGTTGCATGAGTTGTAAAAGTTAAACGAATATATTGAATCTGTGGACGTTGAAAATCCACCATCAACACATTTGGCGGCTTGCAATTGTAAGGTAACAAAAATGTTTTTTTTTTCTTTTTCTTTCTAATTTAAAAATATTTATTTTAATATTATTATTAAAGTTAATTACTTATTTTATAAATAAAGACAAGAAAAGTTGTCAAGAAAGCTGAAATTAACGGTAATCTAATAAACATTAGGTTCGTGTTTGATAATCATTTTTATTTTTGAAAATTATACTTATTTTCTCAAATTTTTCAAAACTACTTTATTTAATTTTCACAGCTTACTTGGTTTTTGAAAACATAGGAAGGAATTAGATAACAAAACAAAAGATTTTTTTTTTGAAAAGACAAAATAAAAGAATTTAGAGGTGAGGGAGTGTTTTGTAAACTTAATTTTCAAAAACCGAAAACTAAAAATCAAATATTTATCACAGAGGGCTTTAACTACCTCTCTCGAGGGACCATTCGTTTCAAAATTTTCATAAAATTGTCAACTAACAATTAAGGCTCGTTCGATAACGTTCTCATTTCCCGTTTCTTGTTTCTGGTTTATTGTTTCCTGTTTCTTGTTTCTTGTTTTTTAAGAACTAAAAACAGAAACATGTTTGATAACTATTTCTGTTTCTTGTTTTTCTAAAAAAAAAAAAACAAAAACAAATATGTGTTTGATAACTGTTTCTTGTTTCTTGTTTTTTAAGAACTAAAAACAGAAACATGTTTGATAACTATTTCTGTTTCTTGTTTTTCTAAAAACAAAAACAAAAACAAATATGTGTTTGATAACTGTTTTTCGTTTCTTGATTTTTAGTTGAAATAAAATTTGGTACATATAATATAAAAATTATATATAATATGCATTAAAATTATAGTCAGAGGTTGCTGGTGACGGCCGGTAGTCGGAGGTTGATGGTGGCGGCCGGTAGTCGGAGGTCGATGGTCGCGACCGGTAGTCGGAGGTCAAAGGTCGCGGCCGATCAGTGGATGGCGGTCAGTGGAGGTCGGCGACACCCGATAGTCGGAGGTCGACAGTGGCGGTTGGTGAGCGGAGGTCGGCAGCGGCCAATAGTCAGAGGTTGACGGTAGCGGTCGGTCGCGCGACTGGAAATTAGAGGTCGACGATGGCGGCCGGTCTATAGAGGTCTGCGACGACCGGTAGTCGCAGGTCGACTGTGGCGCCTGATAGTCAGAGCTCGACAGTGGTGATCGATCAGTGGAGGTCGGCGACGACTGACAATCAGAGGTCGACGGTGGCGATCGGCAGGTGGAGGTCGATGGCGACCAGTAGTTTGAGGTCAACGGTGGCGATTGATCGGTGGCAGTCGGTCAGCGGAGGTCGATGTGCGGCCGATAGTCGGAGGTCAACGGTAGCAGTCGGTCGCGATTGGTAATCGAAGGTCGACGGAGGTCAACGACGACCGGTAGTCGAAGGTGGATGGTGGCTGTCGTTTTCGCGGAGGTCAACGATGGCCGGTAGTCGAAGGTCGACGGTGGAGGTTGGTCAGCGAAGGTCGACAGCGGCCGATCGTTGGAGGTCAACAATAGCGGTCGGCCGCGACCAGTAGTCGGAGGTCGACAATAGCGGTCGGTCACGACTGGTAGTCGGAGGTCGACGATGGCGGGCGATTGAGGAGGTCAGTGAGGACCGGTAGTCGGAGGTGGACTGTGGCGGTCGGTCGACGGAGGTCGACGACGGTCGGTTGTTGGAGGTCGACGGTTGCGGTCGGTCGTGACCAGTAGTCAGATTTTGACGGTGGCGGCTAATCGACGGAGGTCGGCGACGATCGGTAGTTGGAGGTGGACAGTGGCGGTCGGTCGGTGGAGACCGGTCGTTGGAGGTCGACGGTAGCAGTCGGCCGCGACCGGTATTCGGAGGTCGACGATGGCGGTCTGTCAGCAGAGGCCAGTAGTCGGAGGTGGACGGTGGCAGTCGATTGGTGGAGGCCGGTCAGCAGAAGTCGACAGCGATTGGAGGTTGACGGTAGCGGTCGGCCGCGACCGGTAGTCGGAGGTCGACGACAACCGATAGTCGGAGGTGGACGGTGGCAGTCGGTCGACGGCAGCCGATAGTTGGAGGTCGACGGTGGTGGTCAGTTGGTGGAGTCGACAGCGGTTGGTCGTCGGAGGTCGACGGTAGCGGTCGGCCGAGACCGGTATTCGGAGGTCAATAGAGGTCGGCGACGACCGATAGTCGAAGGTCGACCGAAGTCGGCGACAGTCTGTAGTCTGAGGTCGACGGTGGTGGTCGGTCGGTGGAGGTTAGTGGCAGCCGGTAGTTGAAGGTCAACAAAGGCGGTCGGTCGGCGATGGCCGATAGTCGGAGGTTGACGGTGGCGGCTGGTCGATGGAGGTCGGTGACGATCGATAGTCGGAGGTCAACGATGGTGGCCAGTCGGTGGAGGTTAGCGGCGACTAATAGTCAGAGACCGGCGAAGGTGATAAAAAAAGGAAAAAAGGGTAAGAAATAACATAAATAATATAAAAAATTGAAAGAGAAAGAAATAACGAAAAAAGGTAAAAAAAAACGAGGAAGTGGTTAAAAAAATAGAGGAAGAGGAGAGATTGGTGTAGGAATGGGAGGGAGAGATGGATACATGCATAAAGATAGGAAAAAAAAACAGAAACAGAATTTGAGAAACAACTTTTTGTAGTTTCTCAAATTTGACCTCTTTTTTAGAAACGTTTCTAAAAATTTAGAAATAAGAAACAGAGATGAGTTATCAAACGAGTATGTTTCTTAAAAAAGGAGAAACGAGAACAAGAAACAGGAAACGAGAATGTTATCAAACGAGTCCTTAATGTCTCAATAAATTATTGTTTTAATATATTAATATATTTAGATACGTGACCAACATGAACATAGTTCATCACTTTTTTTTTCCTTGAATTTGGAGCTTCGAATTTCCATTCCTACCTTTGTTGAACTATAAACAAACACATTTAGACATGTGGATATGTCACTTAAAATAAAAGATTTTGTTGATGAATGAAGTCGAATAATAATTTTTAGAATAAAAATATTAGATCTCTTGTGTCAAATAGCATCCCAAGCAGTACATATTGTTCGTGTGTTCAAATATATAACAATAGCTTAATCAATTTTTCTTTTACATTTTTTTAATAAAAGAAATTATTGAGAATATTTAAAATATTAAGGATTAAATTAAAATTTTCAAAACATTAAAGATGAAATTGAGATTTACCTAAAACATTATTTCATATTTTGTCAAAAATCAAATAAATTTATCTGAAAAACTCAAACTTGAGAGAAGTATGAGACTAGCAAACAATCCATTTTCCACTCTTATAAGTATTGATTAATATCTCAATATTAATAATTTCAAACTAAACTAAATCTTGTTATAAAAAACAATAAATTATTTTAACTTATTCATGGTTTATAAGGGATGAGTATCACATAACTTTGCTCAAAATATAGTTTTGAAAATATTAGCCTAAAGTTTTTGCTTTGACTGTCTTGTGCTGACAAAATTTGAATACTCGATAGACTTTCGACGTGTTAATTATTATCAATATCTCCATTAAAATTAATTATAAAAAACTAAACCTAAATTATTGAGAAAAAGAACGACAATAAATAATATGTTAAAGACAATTTATGTTCGCATATACAATGTAGACCAAAGTAGTTTATATTAATTATTTTGTAATAGTGAGTTATGAGTTAAAAAAAAAAAAAAAAAAAAAAAAAAAAAAAAAAAAAAAAAAAAAAAAAAAACCCTAAGGATCTAAAATTTATGAACCAACTAATTTGTTATATGAACCCTTTAATTCATTAATTTCTATCTTCTAATTTCAAAATTAGGGTGAGCTAACCTACCTTTAGATCACATTTTTTAAGTTATATATATTTTTTTAGAAAACTACATTCTCTTAAAAACTATTTTTTTTTCTTTAAATACTTTTTATTAATCAAAGTATCAAAAGTTAGGTGTGTTTGTCCTTATTATCAAGTGATTCAAATTTGGAAGAATGGAGATTCGAATCTCCGACTTTAAAGGAGGTAGTACATGTCAATTACCGCTAAACTATGTTCACTTTGATGAGAAATACTCTTTTAATTACCATATAAAATTATGAAAGAAGTTGTTTAAATAAGGAGTTGATCCTTTAAAAATTTGAGATTGCACTTCCATTAGGGTAGATTTTATTAATACTCATCACAAATGGGTCTTTCTGCAAGTGGTTAATAATTAAATTAATTAAATATTATATATTATTTATTTATTTATTCCTACAAATTCCATTATCTATCTATATTCATGCACTATAATTAATTGGTCAATATAATTGTTGTGTACAAGTTGATATTTCAAATCTTCCACTCCGCACGTTGTCAAATAATAATAATAATAACCATCATCATCATCGAAGATTCATAATTAAATTAGTTAAACGTTACTATTAATATGCACCAGTATAACAGTTACAAACAAGTTGATATTTTACAAAAGTGATTCATAATTAAAATAGTTAAAATATCATTTATATTCTTTAGATACGTCGAGTTTTTCAACCGTCGTTGATCTGCCAATGAACAATTTATTCCTAATCCGTTATAATTAATATTAATCATTTTAAACCATTAAAAAAGTGAGCACTCATTGGTGAAATCAAATCAAGTTTGTTTGTTGCGGGAGAAAATAGATCCCATCCTATGATAATTATGTTTCTAGTTTCTTATCATGTCATTTCTCTAAAAATAAAAATGTCTATTTGAAATTTTCTTTCAAAAAATAAATACACATTTGGTCTCCGAACTTTTATAGTTGTGTCAAATAGGTTCCTGAACTCTAAAAAGTGTCAAATAATTGTCGTTACATAACCAATTCTAAATATGAAACAATGTATTTTTTTTTTAAAAAAAAAACATCTAATAAAAAAAATAGGGTAAATTTTGTGAAGAAATAGAAAATTGTCTCAAGAGATTTATTTGACCAAAGCTGCTCTATAATAGAGCAAGTTTTAAAATCTGTATATATATATATATAAGAAAACCCCTAAACAAGTTTATATTTAGTTGAATATAGCTTAAGCAATTTCTATCCTTACATTTGAATTGTAATGCCTCAAAAGAAAAAAGCTCATTTTTTTTTAGAATTTAAATGAAGCTTGGTAGCTTTGGTAGATATATGAAAGAAATTAGGGTAAGCGAATTGTTTGAGAAGAAAATTATATTTGAACCATTTTCATTTGTTACCTACAAATTGTTCTGAGAAAGAATAAAGAAAAGAATAATAATTAAAAAAAGATAATTTAGAATTAACCAAACTAAATATGTTATAGGTAATTTTGGACCACCTCGATGCACAAGGAGCTGACGAGGACATCCGAGCAGAAATAGGACTAGGAGACCAACCCAGAGGAAGAACCGACCAAAGGGCCGGGCCAACTTGGCCCTACCCATATGGCTCGACCTCGGCCTTAGGCCGTGGCCGAGCATTATGGTCGGCCCCGGCCCAAGGCCGAGACCGACCATTCAGCCCGCTTGCGCGGGCCTAGCTCGGTCGCCTCCTTTCGGTCCCTGATGCCTCTGGCCGCCCCAGTTCCACCTGGTTCGTCCCGAAACGCCTCCGAATTCCTAAAAACCCTAGGAGCATGAATAGGTATTTATATCCCTCTTCGCCATTGAAGAGGGGATCTGGACTCTAAATCCGAACTCTATTCTCTGACTCTCCTCTTGCTCTTACTTTCTTGCTTCCCATCGTTTTGCTTGCTGACTTAAGCATCGGAGCCGATGTGGCTAGCACCACACCGGTGTGCAGGTTCTCTGTCTTGCAGGCCACGTCTTCCCCCCTCACAAACAAATTTACTGTTGGTGGCACGTGAGGTCAGGTAAGTTTCTCCTGACCAAATTTGACCATCAACAAAATAGAATCTATTTGTTGGTATATGTTAACTTAGCTCTCCTTTCATAAGTATAAGTATTTGATTTTTTATTTTTGGTTTTTGAAAATTACACTTATAAATGTTACTTTAACTCCTAAGTTTCTTTGTTTTGTTAGTTACTTCTTTCCATGTTTAAAAAAACTAAGTCAAGTTTTGAAAACTAGAAAAAGTAATTTTCAAAACCTTGTTTTTGTTTTTGTTTTTTGAATTTGACCGTAAATTTAAATGTGTTCTTAATAAGAGATGAAAAATATTGTAAGAAAGTTAGGTAAAAACAAGCATAACTTTAAAAAATCAAATGATTATTAAACGGGACTTTAGTTTATTCGATTAAATTTCTTTCATCCTTATATTTTACATGTTTCCCACAAATTGTACCCTACCTAAGTTGCAATGCATTAGATATTTTACTAGTTGAACCATACTTGTTGCATATCGGTATGTAGGATCTCCGTATGTATCCTATCAAAATCCTAACAGTCAAGAAAGAAAAAAAGAGAGAAAATAAGAATTTTTTTTTATCTCTCCTGGTTGTGTGGCCCTACATATCGATATGCAACCAAATATTTTCCTTACTAGTTTGTCAAGACAAAAGCTATTCTTACGTCAAGGTGCATAATTATTTTCTATTCAACGCTACGATGCTAACACAACTTTATGTAAACTAAGGGCCCGTTTGGTAACGTTCTCGTTTCTTGTTTCCGTTTCTTCATTTTTAATAAAGAAAAATAGAATTTCATGACCCTAACACCTATACATTCAATAATAATAAACTTATATTCTTATTTATGTTTGGAAAAAAAATGGAAACAAGAACAAAAAAGGAGAAACTAGTTTTAGTTGTTCCCAAAAGTTCTTTACAAATTTTGGGAATGTTTCTAAAAAATGAGAAACAAGAAACATACATAGTTATTAAATGCTTAGATTTCTTAATAAAATTGGAAACAAGAAACGAGAACGTTACCAAACGGGCCCTAAGCTTCTATAACATCGAAAATATTTGATGATTAAGTTTCACAATCTCAACAAAAATAACTACAATTATTATTGATATATTTCGCTATTATAATAATTAAAAAGAAAAAAGAAAAAGAAACTCCCCATAAAAACAAAGAAAACCCAACTACTTCAAAATATCATTAGCTTTTTTCCCCCCTTCTTTTGGTCAAAAGTTACCTTTCAAATCTTGTTCAAAATTCATTTCTCACATAACACACATTATTAATATTATTATGATTGGATTTTTAACCGAAAGAGACAAATTTATGCGGCCACCGTAAAAAAATAAATAAATAAATAACGGTGTGGAAAAAGGCAAAGAAAACGACAAGAGCAGCCAAAGTTTGACCAATTGACTTTTGGGGAATATATAATATAAGAATATTATTAAATAAAAACACCTTATTATTATTATTGTTGTTGTTTTATTTTTATAGTCATGTCTCGATCATCAAAAGGACTAAAATGCCACTGCACACCACCATAGAAACACCATCATTCATTTATCCATCGATTATTTTCGACTTTTCACATCATCCACAATCCTTTTTAATCATGCCATATATTGAAATCATTCCTTGATTACGAGATTTCACCAAACTTTCACTTCCTACCTCCTTTTATTTTACTTTCTAAATATGTTCAAATTTCGAGTATAATATGTTTTATATGATTACCACTAGATTTAAACAAAATATTTGCCTAGTTTTTCGACTTAGAAATTTGAGTTTGTGTTATGTATTTGTTGATGTGCCTTGAATCTAATATTTGACACTCTGAATGATCAAGTACGGGATCTCGCTGTCCGATCATATTATTTTTGTTTTGGACTTTATTTTGAGCCAAATCTGTTAGGGTTAAGAGGGTACCAGATATAAACTCTCTTATCCTACACTTTCATAATCTTGTATTTGTATTGACTTATTCCTCATATTAATCAAATTATTCTCTCCCTTTATCCGTGGATGTAACTAGCACACCGTTAATGAACCACGTAAGTCTGTGTTGTTTCTTTCTCATTCTCTATTATTTGTTTATTGAATTTGATTACTGTCATAACATTATCTTTGAATTAATTGCATAAAAAGAATAAGTTACATAAACTTATAAGTTTGCCAAAGCGAGCATAGCTCAGCGGTAATTGGCATGTATCATCGACCATGAGATCAGAGGTTCGAATCCCTCCACCCCCAAATGTTGATGTACTCAAAAAAAAAAAAAAAAAAAAAAAACTTATAGGTTTTTGTGTAATATGTAGGTTTATGTGTGGATTTACATAATTAGTAAAAAATTAATATGTAATATAAAAGGGTTAATTTCAATGCCTAGGTTATATTTATGTAGGTTACCTTTGTGGGATTAGAAATCTAAATCATAACGCAAATTTAGATATCAAATATAGGCCAAAACTTCTTCATTTTGGGTTATTCAAGCTTAATTGTGAGTCAAATATCACCCCAAAAAAAAAAGTTGTCATATTATAAAATTCTATTTAAAAAAAAGAAAAGAATGACTATAATATCTTAGACCTAAATTTAAAGGAAATGCTTCCCTCTTGCTTGCAATTTTAATAAGCTTGAGATTATGAAGTTGGTACGGCTGGAAGGAAAGTTTGAGTTTGTGTACCATGTGTTTGGATTATACAAAAATAATAAATTATGGGAACTTAGGATTTTTGTAACAATATGTGTGCGTTATCATCAAAGTTACTAGATAGTGTATAAAAGAACAATTTAATATATAGTTTCGTCGAATTACAAGTCGTACTGTACAAAATAAGTAAAATCTATTCATTAAAAATATAGACTCAATTTCTTAACTCTTTTGGTTATTTAAGTCTAATTGTTGAGAACAAAGTCTCACATTGGCTAGAAAAAGGAAAGATTTAAGTACATAAGTGAGAGACAACATCTCTATTGATATGAGGTATTTTGAGTGAAACCAAAATCAAAACTGATGGTCTATGCCCAAAGTTGTACAATATCATACTATATGACTTTCATAATTTAACAAAGAAACAACTTTATTTTATTTTCTTCATATCATTTCGCCTAATAAGACACACATAACCAACTAATATTTCCATTTGATTACCTAAACAAATGACTATTAAAGTTTGATCCATATCGCGACAGTATGATATTAGTCAATCAAACACTTTTTTCTTGACTTGCACTTCTTTTTTTTTTTTTTTAATACTTTTCCAATTATTTGGCTAATTCAACTACAAATAAAAACATATAAACTTTATGATAAAAGAGGACTAGAAAATTCAACCCAAAAAAAGTTGTTAGAAAAGAGGAAAAAAAATAAAAATAAAGGACTAATAGGATATATATCTAAGATCCAAATGCAATGATATGAGGAGGACCCAATGTTCAAATATTAAGGATAATTATGAATAATGGCCCACCATTCATTTTGAGAGATTAGAGAAAGAGATCTTTTTTGGGGCCAATGGTAACGTGATATATGCATGGTAGCAAATCATTTGGTGCTTCGACTATTTTATCTCGAAAAATTCGCCATTTTGTCATATTTCTCTACAACGATATGATATTATCTATTTTAAGCGTTTAAATCTGCATACAATTGTTTTTGGTATCACCTAAGTGCGTGTTTGAAAGTGATTTTGAAATTGTTAAAATCACTATTGTCATATTCAAAATCATTGCGCGAACATGCCTTTAATAATTCAAAATCAATTTTAATGATATATAGATCATGTTTGAAAGTGTAAAATAAAATATGAAATTGATTTTGAATAATTAAAGGTATGTTTCGAGGTAATTTCGAACATGATATGACAAAAATGATTTTAGTCATTTCAAAATCATTCCCAAACATGCACTAAATAACCTATCTACTAGAATGTTCATGTTCACATCACAACAAACTTTAGTGTGAGGGAGAAAAAAAATTAACATAATTATTTTAAGTGAAATACTATTTAAAAATGTGTTTTTGGAAGAAACATCAATTAAGGGTAAAAAACTATATTCACTAATTAAATGTCAAACACTATGATTTTGAGAAACATATGAAAAATGTTTAAGAAAATTATATTGATACTACACTATGATTTTGAGAAACATGAAAAATGTTTTAAAAATTTTATATTTGACTAGAGTTTATGGTACTTGATTTAAAAATATTACTTTTAAAAGTTATCTCAAACTCATTCTAATAGTGTATAAAAGTTGATTATCAACTATGCGGGGTCGGAAATTATAAAATGCGTCCCGAAAACACAAGGCAAAGTGTATGTGGGTAACTATTACTCTTCATGCCTTCCTCTCAAATTAAAGAAAAAAAAAGTGGCTTTATATACCATAAGAAAAGTTGGTCTTCTTTGCTTATTTTCAAAAATTTTATTTTATGATCATTGCTTCAATTATATCTTTGTTTGTGGTCTAATCTAGAGAAAGAGAGGCTCCTAGATTTTTTTTTTCTTTAAAAAATACTTTTGTAAGAAATACTCCTTTGCATGCAAATGGTTTTTCTTTTGTACTTTAGATTTTAATGAATTGATTTGTTCATGCATGCCTTCAACTTTGATGATTAAGCATGCTCATTCAACAAATGTTTTGCCATGTGAACATTTGACCCAAATCTTTAATGTTTTGATCTCTTGGGCTCTCTCCAACATAAGGCTTTATTATTATCTTTTTTGGACATTGCATGTGGGGGGAATTTGTTCACTTTTTTTTTTTTTTTTTTTTTTGGGATTCATTTGCAAATGAAGTTTCAATGGCTATCCCATTAAAGGAACATTTTAGAAATTAATTTTTGTTTGTTGTTTATTGTTTTTACTAATATGTTCAGAGGATGTCCAATTCTTTCCTAATATAATATTTCCTATTTGTTGTTTTTCATATATATATAATATTTTCCTCTCTAATAAATGTCGTATACGATAACAAAGCATGAGAAAAGAACTTGCGTGTTAGTTTTTAGGGGGAATGATGTTGATATGAAAACAACCTAAGATTTTAATATTTGATGTGGCATGCATAAGAACATTAAGTGCCAAATTTAGATTGTAATTCTCAATCCAAATGATGAGTTTGGCCCATTATATAAATGGTTTGGGTACAATGTGTCAAGAACAAAAAGAAGAAGCAGAAGCAAGTCACATGTGATAAAAAAAGAGTGGCTCACAAATCATATTCAAAATAGATTTGAATTGTCCTAAAGCCCACGTAAATGGAAAAATTTCTAATACTCCTATATTAATATGTCCTTCTATTCATAATATGACACATCGTTAAAGAATATATTAATTTATCTCATGGTACCTACGAAATTCTTAAATGATGTCATTACGTCAATCAATAAGTGGAGGTAGCGGCAGATCCATCTCAGACTCGGGGGCTCGAGCCCCCTCTAAATTGAACAAGATTTTTATATTAAAATATAAAAATTCATTAAAATAAAACTTGGTAGCTTGTTCGCTTGTCTGTGCCGTCCCTGGTTGAAGTCTCACATATCCACCCTTTCTTATTTAAATATTTTTTTATTTTTAATTAACACTATTCTTACAATTTTGACTTTTATAATTGGATTGAAAAGATTTATAAATTTCATCTCCAAATCTAGTTAGTGTGAAATAATTTTTTGAATTTTGTGTATAATAAGTCTCTCAGTTTTTTAAAAACCGTCTAAATTTCAATTTTATGTCTAATAGATCATGAACTTCCAATTTTGTGATTAATAAGACTTTCATCTATTTGACATTTTTTAAGATTCATAAATTTATTGATTATAAGATTGAAAGTTTTGTAAATAATTTTTAAAAATGAAATATTGTCTATAATTTAAATTTAGGAAATATAAATTACAGATAAATCTAGTAGTGTGAAATAATTTTTTGAATTTTGTGTATAATAAGTCTCTGAATTTAAAAAAAAAAAAACGTCTAAATTTCAATTTTATGTCTAATAGATCATGAGCTTTCAATTTTGTGATTAATAAGTCTTTGATCTATTCGACATTTTTTAAGATTCATGAATCTATTGATTATAAGATTGAAAGTTTTGTGTTCTATTATACACAAAATCAATTTTATGTCTAATATATATATTTGTTAAGTTAAAAGAATGTATGAATATGTTAGGGATTTTTTTTAAAAAAAAAAAAAAACTGATGACAAGGACTTAACTTATTGGACACAAAATTGAAAGTATAGAAATCAATTTGGATTTTTAAACTTCAGAAACCTATTGGTACAAAAATTGAAAATCCAAGGGTTTATTAGGCACAAACATACAAGTTCAAGGACTAAACTTGTCTTTTTAACCTATTAAATATATAATATTATAATTTTTGCCTTAACTTATTCTTTAAATTTCGTTTCTTTATTTCAAATATAAATGAAATGGATACAAACATTTTAAAATTTTTGTTATATTATTTTTAAAAAGTTAATCCTATAATATAAAAAATTGTAGAAGACAATTACGATAGATGAAATTAGTAGTTCAGTTTTCATTTATGAATGTTTTGGAATTCATACTTGTGAATTACTTTTACAAAATTTCAAGTGAAGTCTCCCTAAACAAAAATTTTGGATCTGTCTGAGTGGTGGTAGTATGAAAAATTTTCTATACTACAATAGTATTAGGAAAAATTGCGTCAACACTGACTGTCAAGATAGGTGGCAAGGAGACTTTCCCAACCCAACTTATGGAGCTTGGGGGTTAAGAGAAACCACCTACACCTATTGGACTTGGTTAAACCAAGTTAAGGTGCCTGCTGCCATTGCCAGAATATCCACTGCCATTAGCTAGGTACATGTGTCAAGAGATAACATGAAACTCTATAAATAGCAAAACTCATTTCACTATCAAGGTACATAATACTATCCTAACACAACTATACCCACTTCGCATTGACTTAAGCATCAGAGCATGTTGGGCATAGCACTATGTTGATTGGTATAAGCTTCTTTGTTGCAACACAATGGGATATTCATGAAGTACAATTAAAAAGATTTTAGAAGAGTTAATAGGTACTTATACCGGTAGAGACCATTCACTAAAAAGCTTCAAGGTTAAGCATGTTTTGCTTAGAAATAATTTTGGGTTTGGTGAAACTTCCAAGAGAACTTTCTTTGCAAAACATGATATTAGAATTTAGTTAGGAGTGTTAGTGACAAAAACTTATTATAATTCAAAACTAAAACACAAAGTCCCATATAATATAAAATTTTGGGAAAAATACACTTTTAGTCCTTGAGGTTTGAGTTAAGTTTCATTTTGGTCCCTTAGTTTTCAAACTCAACAATTTAGCCCTTGAGGTTTGGTTTTAGTTTCATTTTGGTCCCTCTAACTATTTTTTTTATTAAAAAATTCTTTTTTATTTTTTATTTTAAATAAAAATATTATTATTTTTAATAAATTTATTTATTTCTCTCTCTCCATCGTCATCATCATCTTCTTCTTCCTCACTATCACCACCAACCTCCACCCACCAGCCGCTACCCACTGTTAAAGTCGTCGGCTGCAGTGCAACAACTTCTTCCTTTTTTTTCCCTTCTTCTTTTCTTCCTTTCTTCTTTTCTCTTCATTCTTTAAAAAAAAATCAGAAAAGAGTGGAGGAGGAAAAAACCCAGCCCTCCTTCTCTCTTCCCCTCTCCTTCGTGGTCTCCAGCATTCTGATAGGACCTAAATAGTTCTATTTTATCGCCTCTAATCTAAGCTTGTTAGAGTCATGTTATGCTTTACTTGTCCTATTTACAGGTTAATTGAGCTTAGGTCGTGTTGGGAGCCGATCACGCTAATTGGTGTTAATTCAGGCCAATTACGGAGTTTTTGGAGCCATCTCGATGTCTTGGACGGCGAGGAGGTGAAGAGACCCAATTGTGCTGAAGCGGGCCTAAATTGTGACACCAAAAGCCAAAGATTGAAGCCCCGAACCGAGAAGAAGCGAGACCAAGCCGAGAAATAGAGCAGGAAGTCGAGTCATGAGGCTGGTGTCGAGACGCCGACGCGATTTCGGGCCGAAGAAGAATGTTCGCAGCGTCAAGACGCTGCACCTTGGCGTCTCAACGCCGCCGTGTTTTCTACATATATGTAGTCTCGGTTTAGTCCGCCGTTAGGTTAGAATTTTGGTCCATTTTACGATTTCTTTGCCTCTTTTACATTCAAGCACTTTTGTAGACCATTGTTGGTCATATTCTATGGATTCTTTTATGTTATTTATCATTATTACTTCACCTACGCATAGCTAAACAACTTTAGATCGTTGGATTTGATTTATGTCTTGATTCTAAGTAATATTGGCTGAGTTTTCTGGTTTATATTTTATGTCCTTGCTGTATTTTCATTGAGTTTTGCATGTAATCCGTTTAAACCAATACATAAGGCTAGTTAATTAGGATTGACGCCCTATGCGATTACCGCTTGTGTATTCTATCAGTTATTTGAGATAGCCACTAGGTTGAGGCAAACCACTGTCTACGCGAGACGACCCTTGATAGGCCTAGGATGCATGTTAAAGGTTGTAGGAATTAGATTTAAATTGCATTTGAATTTAGTTCTTATGATTCCGAACCCACGATCCCAAAGCAGCTAGTTTTAATAGGTGGTTGCAAGATTGCTTGTTAATAAACTAGTTAGATACAAGTAGTAACCGTTGCAGAGGTCTCGGATGGTTGCTACATTATGCATAACGGGTGGCGAGCGATAGAGTCTATATTAATTAATCTTGTTAATTTCCGAATTCACGATTAGCGAGTTAATTAGCACAAATTAGTGTAGGGGGTCCTCTGAGTAACCCAGAAGCCGACCAGACTAATGAAATCAATTTAGAACAACCATTAGAGAAAACTAGGAAGCTAATGAATTAGAATCAAGCAAAATAAATCTCAATCCTACGATCCCTTTTTATGTTATTGATCCCGTCTAATTTCTCCTTTGCATGTTTAGTTTTGTGTCATTTAAAATTTAGCATTCAGTTATTTTATTTTTCTTGCTTGCCTTTCATCATAAAAAATCCCCCCTGTTTTCATAAGCACGAAATTCTACACTTACTAGATCCCTCTTCCCTGTGTTCGACCCCGGCCGCTATCGCTACAAAATTAGTAGTAGTGTCGTGGATTATAAATTTTATTTGACGACTTAGGGAGAATTCGACACCCTCCTGGCGGTCCCGTCAAGTTGGCGTCGTTGCCGGGGAAGGACGTTTTCTAGTGTTTGTAGGATTTTGTGTTTTTTGTGTCTTTTGAGTTTTTGTGCGTTTTTACTTTTTCTTTTTGTAGCTTAATAATGAAATCAGCATAACCTCGATGTGGTAAGTTAGAGTGCCATGGCCGAGTGCATGATGCAAGACCTAGCTCCTGATTTGAATCATCTCCCATCTCTTGGAGACCTTGAAGTCACCAGAGAAATCATATACATCATCCAAGCGCCTGAGGAAGAATTTCACAAGTATTGGGACCGTTTCAAAAGGTTATGTGCACTTCCTTATCGCCCATTGTCTAAGGAGTCCTTGTTGTTGCACTTCATTGAAGGATTAGCACCCGATGACAGAAGGATGTTAGATATAGCAAGTGGTGGTGATGCGCTGGACAAAACACCGAGTGAGGCTAGAGAGATAATTTCGAGCTTGGCGACGTATGTTGGACTCATCATATGGCAAGCACGAAAGGTAAATTCTTCCCATTCCTCAATTAGCCAAGACTCTGAGCAACAGCAAGAAGGTAAGTCTAATGAGGTTAGTGAGCCTGAGCTTGAACCTTTTTTAGATTCTAAGTTTGGTTCATGTGATATGTCATGCATGATAGAAGAAATGGAAATAGATGATGAGCTAGCTTTGGTTGATTCTATGCAAAATCTTATTTCCCCTAAGCTTATTAATTTTGATTTGCATGAGCTAGACTTAGTGATTCTAATTGTTGACCAATCTGTTGCTCATTATAAAGGTGTCTTGATCAGTATGTTGGGGATGATGATGGATTATTTGTTTAAATTTTCTCATGTCTTGCACTCTGTGTGCAAGTTTAATTTATCAATGCAGGAGCAAATCAAAAAGAAGAAAAATAAAAAAGATGCACTGAAAATCAAAGAGATTGATTTCGGATGAAGATCGAGGAGAATGTGCTTGAGCAAACGACCTTAAACATTTGCACTGAATAATTTTACTGTTTTCTGTTATTTCAATTCTTAGTTAGGTTTTATTTTTATTAGTTGCAAGCATATACACAACAAGCATGCAAGACATTCATTGAGCACAAACGTTGGCCTGACGCTTAGATGCTCAAGGCCCAACAGAAATATAAAGTATAATTCTCCACCCTCAACCTAAAATTTACATTGCCCTCAATGTAATAAATCATGAAGAATTAAGACAATGCATAGGGAAAGAGTACAACTTCCCTAAATTTTTGTGCTCATGGGTGGTGAATCAAGCTTTCTTATAAATGTAGGGGCATCGCTTTAGTTCCACCAATCCTAAAAGACAAAAACAAGAAAACAAGCATAAAAGCAACTAATAAAAATAAAACCTATCTAAGAATTGAAATAACAAAAAACAGTAAAATTATTCAGTGCAAATGTTTAAGGTCGTTTGCTCGACCACATTCTCCTCGATCTTCATCCGAAATCAATCTCTTTGATTTTCAGTGCATCTTTTTTATTTTTCTTTTTTTTGATTTGCTCCTGCAATGATAAATTAAACTTGGACACAGAGTGCAAGACATGAGAAAATTTAAACAAATAATCCATCATCATCCCCAACATACTGATCAAGACACCTTTATAATGAGCAACAGACTGGTCAACAATCGGAATCACTAAGTCTAGCTCATGCAAATCAAAATTAGTAAGCTTAGGGGAAATAGAACTTTGCATAGAATCGACCAAAGCTAGCTCATCATCTATTTCCATTTCTTCTATCATGCATGACATATCACATGAACCAAACTTAGAATCTAAAGAAGGTTCAAGCTCAGGCTCACTAACCTCATTAGACTTACCTTCTTGTTGTTGCTCAGAGTCTTGCCTAATCGAGGAATGGGAAGAATTTACCTTTTGTGCTTGCCATATGATGAGTCCAACATATGTCGCCAAGCTCGAAATTATCTCTCTAGCCTCACTCGGTGTTTTGTCCAGCGCATCACCATCACTCACTATATCTAACATCCTTCTGTCATCGGGTGCTAATCCTTCTGTCATCGGGTGCTAATCCTTCAATGAAGTGCAACAACAAGGACTCCTCAGACAATGGGCGATGAGGAAGTGCACATAACCTTTTGAAGTGGTCCCAATACTTGTGAAATTCTTCCTCAGGCGCTTGGGTGATGTATATGATTTCTCTGGTGACTTCAAGGTCTCTAAGAGATGAGAGATGATTCAAATCAGGAGCTACTAGGTCTTGCATCATGCACTCGGCCATGGCACTCTAACTTACCACGCCGTGGTTATGCTGATTTCATCGTTAAGCTGCAAAAAGAAAAAGGGAAAACGCACAAAAACTCAAAAGACACAAAAAACTCAAAATCCTACAAACACTAGAAAACGCCCTTCCCTAGCAATGGTGCCAACTTGACGGGACCGCCAGGAGGGTGTCAAATTCTACCTAAGTCGTCAAATAAAATTTATAATCCACGGCACTACTACTAATTTTGTAGCAATAGCGGTCGGGGTCGAACACAGGGAAGAGGGATCTAGTAAGTGTAGAATTTCGCGCTTATGAAAACAGGGGGATTTTTTATGATGAAAGGCAAGCAAGAAAAATAAAATAAAATAACTGAATGCTGAATTTTAAATGGCACAAAACTAAACATGCAAAGGAGAAATTAGACGAGATCAATAACATAAAAAGGGATCGTTGGATTGAGATTTATTATGCTTGGTTCTAATTCATTGGCTTCCTAGTTTTCTCTAATGGTTGTTCTAAACTGATTTCATTAGTCCGGTCGGCTTTTGGGTTACTCGAAGGACCCCCTACACTAATCTGTGCTAATTAACTCGCTAATCGTGAATTCGAAAATTAACAAGATTAATTAATATAGACTCTATCGTTCGCCACCCCTTATGCATAATGTAGCAACCATCCGAGTCCTCTGCAACGATTACTACTTATATCTAACTAGTTTATTAACAAGCAATCTTGCAACCACCTATTAAAACTAACCTCTTTGGGATCGTGGGTTCAGAATCATAAGAACTAAATTCAAATGCAATTTAAATCTAATTCCTACAACCTTTAACATGCATCCTAGGCCTATCAAGGGCCATCTCGCGTAGAGAGTGGCTTGCCTCAACTTAGTGGCTATCTCAAATAACTGATAGAATACAAAAGCGGTAATCACATAGGGCGTCAATCCTAATTGACTAGCCTTATGTATTGGTTTAAACGGATTACATGCAAAACTCAATGAAAATACAACAAGGACAAAAAAAATAAACCAGAAAACTCAGCCAATATTACTTAGAATCAAGACATAAATCAAATCCAACGATCTAAAGGAGTTTAGCTACTCATAGGTGAAGTAATAACGATAAATAACATAAAAGAATCCATAGAATATGACCAACAATGGTCTACAAAAGTGCTGGAATGTAAAAGAGGCAAAGAAATCGTAAAAGGGACCAAAATTCTAACCTAACGGCGGACTAAACCGAGACTACATATATGTAGAAAACACGCCGGCGTTGAGACGCCAAGGCGCAACGTCGAACATTCTTCTTCGGCCTGAAATCGCGTCGGCGACTGGCGTCTCGACACCAGCCTCATGACTTGACTTCCTGCTCTATTTCTCAGCTTGGTCTCGCTTCTTCTCGGTTCGGGGCTTTAATCTTTGGCTTTTGGTGTCACAATTCAAGCCCGCTTCAGCACAATTGGGTCTCTTCACCTCCTCGTCGTCCAAGACATCGATATGGCTCCAAAAACTCCGTAATTGGCTCGAATTAACACCAATTAGCGTGATCAACTCCCGACACGACCTAAGCTCAATTAACCTGTAAATATGACAAGTAAAGCATAAAATGACTCTAACAAGCTTAGATTAGAGGCGATAAAATACGACTATTTAGGTCCTATCAAATACCCCCAACTTAAATCTTGGTAGTCCTCGAGCAAGGCACACACAAAACAAAGAGAAAGGCGTTGTGCATATAATTGATAAGTGATTAAATCCTCAAGACTCAAACATTCCAAACACTAAAGCAATCAAGAGACATTCGCAAGAGAGACAAATGAGGAGACAAATAAAAAAATTTCAAAGATTATCTTGCACAAGAGAGCTCCATCCCACCTAAAGAAGACTTTACTAGTCCGGGATTGGCTTACTCAACTCTCATCCTGTCTTCCCCCTACACTGACACTAAGGTCTTGCTAAAAGGCCCAAATGGAACAAACTAGTTTGCTTCCTCTTGCTTAGGTGCCTGATCAAGGAATTCCCCCTTTTTTTCTCTATTTTTTTCTTTCTTTTTTCTTTTTGCTTTTTGCTTTTTTTCTTTTTTTTTTTTCTTTTTGCATTTCTTTTGGATAGGGCACTAGCTTTCACACTACAGAGCAAGGACCCATAACCCGAGTTTTACTCTTGGTTGGCCTAACCGATCACACTACAGGTAGCTCTTTTTACCCCTAAACGTTTAAGCTCAATGCAAGCATGCTCTCTCTTTTTTTTTTTCTCAAAGTAAAGATGGCGAGCATATGATTTTTTTTTCTTTTCTTTTGCCTCGCCACCACTGACTTATTTTTCCACTTTTTTTTTTTTTTTTATTGCAGGCATATTTTCTTTTTCTCTCCTAGGCAAAGGCACCGCACACTATTTTGCAAAAAAAAATTAGACTTTCTCGCTCAACCTTACACCTATCGGGGTGACAACAGGAATATGAGCTAAGTAATTCGCTCCTAAGCATTCACGTCCTACTTTAAAGCAAAATAGATACCCAACAAGTGCAAGACATATCCAAGAACAGTTTTAAAAATGCTCCTTTTTTGAACACTTTCGGTCACAACTCATCGAAAACAATAAATTTTCAAAACAAAAAAAAAAGAGTCAATCCTAGGAAATCATCATCACGTTCTCTCTCTCCCTCCTGAGTCATGTCCCGTCTCCGTCTTTGGCGTCCATCCTCTCTCTCGCTCGTGTCTCTTTCTCTCCTTCACCGAAAAGTTTCTTTCACGTTAAAAAAAAACGAACGAAAGTTCGCTAAAACGCTAGAGCTAACCCACGATGAAGACTCCGCTGATCTAGGAAGAGAGATAACAGAGGTAGACGGACGTGAGAGAGAAAAATAAAACTTCTCTAGTCAAAAACCCAGCCAGAGAAAACCCATACTAAAAAGGAAAAACTATACTAAAAAGGAAAAAACTATACTAAAAAGGAAAAAACTAAAAAGAAAAATTCTATCTATGTAAAACTCAAACAAATATGGAAAAATCTAAATATGGAAAACAAACCAACAAAGGAAAAAAATGCAATCTACCTAAAAACAAAACTAACAAAAATAACAAAAAAATAAAATACACCCTAAACTAAGACCGGACAATTTTTCCACAATATTAATTTAACTAAATATACCAATCCCCGGCAACGGCGCCAAAAACTTGATGTGGACTTTTCCTACCGCAAGTGTACGGGTCAAGTAATAATAAAGTGTTCGTAAAAACGAGTGTCGTCCTCTGGATTGGATTTTTAAGCAAATCAAGTATTGTGAATTATCTCGCTCAATTTTATTTAGGGATCAAAAAGTGATGAATGAATGGTATGAAATCTAAATCAAAGCAAGTAAAAAGGTGTGGAAATTCAATAGGGAAAAATACTTAGGGAATTGATTTCGCCGATTTAGTCTAGGATTGATTTTAAGGATTAAGTTATTATGCACAATGAAATTATGAGCCTAAGACCCTTTTATCACAACTACCTCTCCCGAGTATAATTGATTCTCATGCAAATTAATCTACTTGATATCCCTATCTAAGTTGGTTAACATGCAAGGCAATGAGATGATCTTTTGACCAATTCTAAAGTTAATCTAAAACCGTCACGAATTAGAAAGTAAACTTTAGTCATGCAATCTTGAGTAAGTCTATATTAAACCCCCTCTCCCGAGCTAGATTCAAAACTTAAATCATTCAACTAATGGCCAATTAATTGAAAGCATTAAATCAAGATTGCAAACATAATCAACATTGCACAACTTAAACCATAAATCAATCCATAAACAAAATCAACTACATCAATCCCTAAGATATGAGTTTAGCTACTCATGAATGTAATTACAAGCTCAACTAAACATAATAAAGCCATAAATCTAACTAGAGAAAAGGAAAGGGAAAAGAAAACTTGTCCCCGTTACGATCCCCACGAACGATGGGTTGATTTCCGCTTTTCTCCCTCTTGTTCAACCTCAATCCTCTGTTTTCTCCTCTGTTTTACGGCTCCAAAAGGTCCCAAAATTGAATCCCCCAAAAACCTAGCCGAAAAGAATGATTTATACTGATTTTTCGTCGTAGCGTCGAGACGCTATCCAGACAGCGTCTCGACGCTGCCTCTAAACACGCGTATTCTGGAAAGGAAATTACGCAGCGTCGAGACGCTAAGGTCGCGGCGTCTCGACGCTGTGACCTTTTTGCGCCTATTCTGATATGGAATGCCAGCGTCGAGACGCTCAAGGGATGGTGTCTCGACGCTGGTCAAATGTTGACCGAATGTTGACTTTTTTCTCTTTGATTCTTTTTCATTCCTTTGCATCTTTTTACGTCCCGAGCACCCGATTAACTCCAATATTGCGCTATAGCTCCAATCAACCATTTCCTACAAAATAAACAATAAAGTGCAATAAAATGGCCAATAATCATCAAAGACTAGCTAGATTAAATAAGTAAAGATAGCTAGCTATGCTCGCTATCAAATACCCCCAAACTTAAGCTTTTGCTAGTCCTCGAGCAAACTACAAATTAAACATACAATGGAAGAATGGATGCAATAATCATGACTCAATCCTCAAGGCTCAAAAGTCAATAGTCAAGCAAGCAAGAGATATGCACACAAGGACCAATGAGGGAAACAAATTAAAATTTCTCCAAAATTAACTTGCATAAGCGAGATCTAACTCAACAAGATCAGACTCTACTAGCCCGGGATTGGATTATTAAACTCTCAGCTCATCTTCCCTCTACACTGGCGCTAAGGTTTCACTAATGAGTTAATGAAACAAATTAGTTTGTTTTCCTCCCAACTTAGGTGCTTATAATTAACAATTAAATTAAGCAAGTATATGTGGCACTAGCTTTCACACACCCATTGCAGGGACCCTTAACCTGAGATTTCTCTGGTTGGCCTAACTGATCACAACAGGGGTAGCTCTTTTTGCCTAAATCTTTATTACTCATTGCTTTGTGAGCACAAGTCATGACTTTCTCGATTTCAAATTGTAACAATAAAATTGATTTTTCTTTATGAGCATGATAAGCAATTATTCTTTTCTTTCCTCCTAAGCAAGATCAAACATGCTAATTTGCAAAAAAATTAACTCTTTAGCTTTACCCTACACCTATCGAGGTGACAACAAGCATATGAACCTAATAATTCGCTCCTAAGCATTCAAATCCAAATCTCGCCAAGACAAATACTCTACTCATGCAAGCCATCTCCTAGAAAAAGTTTAAAAAGTCTCCCTTTTTGGGCACTCATGCTTACAACTCATCGCAAGCTTGAAAATTGACAAGAAAGCTTATCCTAGGACATCATAATCATGCAGAAATAGCATCCAGAAAACAACCATATGCTTAATTCAAAGAAAGCTCAACACTATAGCCCGAACTCAGATGCTCAAGGGCTCCACAAACATGCTAATCCACCCCCAAACTTAAAACATGCATTGTCCTCAATGTATAAAGAAAGTAAGGCATAAACAAGCATGAGAACAATAAAAGAATGAGAGGAGTGAATAATACTGGCCTGGAATGATGATGACTTCTTGATTGAAATCTTGAAAGCTTGAAAGCAAAGGAGAGACAGAAAACAAGACCTACAACACAAAAACAAACAATGAATCAAAAGCAAACAGAAAAGCACAACTACACTTACTTGGGTTGCCTCCCATAAGCGCTTGTTTAACGTCATTAGCTCGACGTGCTCGTGCAGTCTCTGTCAAGGCACATAAAAATTCTCGTATTTCTTTGGACCCTTCTTTCTTGAATCAATAAAACTCACTATCGCTAGCAAGCTTACTAGTTTCTCATGGGCCCCTGAAACAGAATTATTTTTAGTATTTTTGTATAAAATAAACATAAAAGGAGAAAGATCAAAATAAAGAGACTCTGACTCAAAAATAAGCATTAATCTTACCTAGGAGGAGAGAAAATAAATTAGGAAAGAAACTAGAAAAGGAAAATGCTAAATCTAAATAAGGAAAAAAAAATCTACAAAAGGAAAAAGATAAACAAATAAGGAATGCAAAAACAAATATGGCAAAACCAAATAAGGAAACTAGCAAATAAGGAAAAACTATACTAAAAAGGAAAAAACTAAAAAGAAAAATTCTATCTATGTAAAACTCAAACAAATATGGAAAAATCTAAATATGGAAAACAAACCAACAAAGGAAAAAAATGCAATCTACCTAAAAACAAAACTAACAAAAATAACAAAAAAATAAAATACACCCTAAACTAAGACCGGACAATTTTTCCACAATATTAATTTAACTAAATATACCAATCCCCGGCAACGGCGCCAAAAACTTGATGTGGACTTTTCCTACCGCAAGTGTACGGGTCAAGTAATAATAAAGTGTTCGTAAAAACGAGTGTCGTCCTCTGGATTGGATTTTTAAGCAAATCAAGTATTGTGAATTATCTCGCTCAATTTTATTTAGGGATCAAAAAGTGATGAATGAATGGTATGAAATCTAAATCAAAGCAAGTAAAAAGGTGTGGAAATTCAATTGGGAAAAATACTTAGGGAATTGATTTCGCCGATTTAGTCTAGGATTGATTTTAAGGATTAAGTTATTATGCACAATGAAATTATGAGCCTAAGACCCTTTTATCACAACTACCTCTCCCGAGTATAATTGATTCTCATGCAAATTAATCTACTTGATATCCCTATCTAAGTTGGTTAACATGCAAGGCAATGAGATGATCTTTTGACCAATTCTAAAGTTAATCTAAAACCGTCACGAATTAGAAAGTAAACTTTAGTCATGCAATCTTGAGTAAGTCTATATTAAACCCCCTCTCCCGAGCTAGATTCAAAACTTAAATCATTCAACTAATGGCCAATTAATTGAAAGCATTAAATCAAGATTGCAAACATAATCAACATTGCACAACTTAAACCATAAATCAATCCATAAACAAAATCAACTACATCAATCCCTAAGCTATGAGTTTAGCTACTCATGAATGTAATTACAAGCTCAACTAAACATAATAAAGCCATAAATCTAACTAGAGAAAAGGAAAGGGAAAAGAAAACTCAATGTAGGCCGAGACCGAACGTCCCCGTTACGATCCCCACGAACGATGGGTTGATTTCCGCTTTTCTCCCTCTTGTTCAGCCTCAATCCTCTGTTTTCTCCTCTGTTTTACGGCTCCAAAAGGTCCCAAAATTGAATCCCCCAAAAACCTAGCCGAAAAGAATGATTTATACTGATTTTTCGTCGTAGCGTCGAGACGCTATCCAGACAGCGTCTCGACGCTGCCTCTAAACACGCTTATTCTGGAAAGGAAATTACGCAGCGTCGAGACGCTAAGGTCGCAGCGTCGAGACGCTGTGACCTTTTTGCGCCTATTCTGATATGGAATGCCAGCGTCGAGACGCTCAAGGGATGGTGTCTCGACGCTGGTCAAATGTTGACCGAATGTTGACTTTTTTCTCTTTGATTCTTTTTCATTCCTTTGCATCTTTTCACGTCCCGAGCACCCGATTAACTCCAATATTGCGCTATAGCTCCAATCAACCATTTCCTACAAAATAAACAATAAAGTGCAATAAAATGGCCAATAATCATCAAAGACTAGCTAAATTAAATAAGTAAAGATAGCTAGCTATGCTCGCTATCAGTGCGCAACCCTAGGGAGTCTTCTTCTTCATCTTCCCTTTCTTCTCCACGACCCACGAGCAGATAGCAGCCTTCTCCTCCTCGTTCAGCAACCGGCAGCCACGCTTCAGCAGATCCATCACCGGCGGCGTCTCCTTTTCTTTCCGGCGAACGGTGTGAGCCACGGCAGGTCGGCGGCGGTGTTTTGCAGCAGTGTCGGCGGCTTCGTGCGGCGGTCTTAGGTCGTGACTCTCCGGCGGATTCCAACAAGCAGGGGCGGCGACTGGTCTGTTTCCGGCGGTGCTTTGGTTTGGATTTCGCAGCAGGTCGGCAGCAGGTGTTTTGCAGCAGTGTTCGACGGCGTTCTTGCGGCGGTGTGCCGTGATTTCCAGCAGAGTCTTTGCGTGGGTATCCTTTGGCGTTTTCCGGCAAGGTACTCTAATGGGTCTTTAAGTTTCAACAATATTAGAGTGTTTAAGCGAGTTTTAGAGTGGTTTTGGTTTATTTATCGTTTAATCAAGTTTACCTATTAGTTGTAGCGTTCGATTTCAAGGTTCTTTGGCATTAGAAGTGTAGTTGTCGGATTGGAGCGTTTTTGGAGACCTCGGACAGCAAGCATATTTTGTTTTGGTGAGCTAGAGAGTTAAATCTCTTCAAAATTTTATTGCTCATGGTTGGTCATTGGTTGGTTTGAGTAAAGCCCCAATTGATTTGAAGTATTTCTTGTTTGTGTGTTTAAGGCCTTGGAGTTAAAGAATTGATTAGTGCTGTTCAAGAGCATTAAGCCAAGGTAAGTGAACTTACTGTTGAACTTTTTAATTGGGTGTGCGTGTTGATTTTTCTAAAGTTCTCGTGCTTATAAGTGTTCTTGAAATTTGCTATGATTGTTAGAAGCATGAAATTGGTGCATGATAAATTTATTCTTTTAATTATGTATGTGTTTAGGAAAAACGTTGAAAGCATGAAATTTATCATTCTTGCTTGCATTTGTTGATATCTGAAATAATTGAGTTGGTGGACTCAAAATTCCATTAAAGGAATGAGTTTTAAATTATTTATGAAACTTTATAAGTGTACATGAAATTGATGTACAGAGATGCTTACACAGGACTTAGGGACATGAAATTGATGTACCTAAGTCGAGGATTGTGAAATTGATGACCTCGAGGTTTCGTGAAATTGACGGCCTCCGTAAGAGACACGTGAAATTGATGTGTCTAGGATATGCATGAAATTGATGTATATCCTCTCTCATTAGTAAGTTTAAAATAGAGTTTAGAGCCACAAAAATTATATTTGTTGTTGATTTTAAAATGTATTTAAAAGCGTGACCCAACCTCAATAGTAGGGTCACTTACTGAGTATTTAAAATACTCATTCTTTTCAAAAATATTTTTTTTCAGGTAAAGGCAAGGGCAGGTGAAAGGCGATCGATGAGAATCTGATAGGTAGCCATGAGGGGACTATTTTGAATTTCATATTTTCTTTTTCTTCCGCTTCAAGAACTCTGTTTTACTTTATTGTAAATTTGATTGAGAAATTTTCGAAAAGTTTATTTAAGAATTCGGGTCGTTACAGGGTTATGGACTCCTATTCACGAAGGATTGTCCTTTGATTTGTATGGGGGCAAGACCGAGTGGGGAGCTAGAAACATAATCACACAAGATGGAATTCACTCATTCCCTACTTTAGGAAAAGTAGATGAGTGTTCCCTTAAGTAATGTCTCCGAGTCTTGAACAAAGGGCCCTACCCTCTCACTGGCCTGAGAGGGGTTTTTGTTTAGTGGTTGGACCATAAACAGGTTGTTCATTAGAGGAGCACTAGTACTTAAGGATATAAAGGTAACCTAGGAGTAAAACTGTAATTTGACCCAGCTGGTGTTACAAACACTCGTGAAGGACTAACTTGCTATTATTGGTCTATATCCGTGGACACAGAAATATATTTGCAGTGAGAAGAGTGCAACTATGGCTCTATAGTGGAGTGTACCCACAGTTAACAAATATTGATTAACTTGGTTAATGAGTTTAGCCAGTTAATCTCATATCGTTGGAACTTCTAATCTGTAGGTCCATTAGGTCCCAATGGTAGCTCATAAAGGGTATTGAGGTAATTAAAGTAATTTGAAATGTTCAAATTTACTAAGGAAAATAATATAATGTATGGTGATACATTATAATATAAAGTTTATATTTTTAATTAAACTTTATAATATAAATTTATTTTGAATTTGATTAAAAAATTAATTTATGAAAGAATTAAATATTTGAAGGAGTTCAAATATTAATTTTAATATGAAGTGAATTCATATTAAAACTATAGGTCAAAATTAATGCACATTGGATGCACATTAAAACTATAGGTTATATGAGAGAAACATAATTGAATGTTATTCAATTATAGGTTAAATTAGATATGTGATATTAAATTTAGCAATTGATTAATTAGGGAATTAATTAATTTAATTTAGTTTGATTTAATTAAATTAATTGAATTAAACTATAGGTTATGTGGGAGATATTCATTTAAATATGGTTTAATTGAATAAATAAATTTATTAATTAAATTTCATTTAATTAATTATTATTATTATTAATTAAATTAAATTATTTTAAATTGATTAATTAGGGGATATGTGTCTGCTTCACATTAGTCTCCCTTCTCCCTAACCGTAGCCTCAACACAGGCCTAGGAGACATGTACGCTCCTTCTCCTCTTCAATTGTGTGGGGTTTTGCAGTGAGGTCTCTGGCATTTTGGAAAATAGAACTCTCTACACACACAAAACTCTCTCAAAAAATTCATCCTTAGAATTTCCTTCTGAAAAAAAAAAAAAAAAAAAAGAAGCTTCCACAAGCCTCCTCAATCACATCCCTTGGAGAATACTAGTGATCCATAGTGGTGGTGTTCTTGTGGTGATTCCTTGATCGTGAATTCCAGACAAGAAGGATTGTGGTCTTCCTAATTGACGAATCGGTGAAGCCCTCCAGAGTTACAACGTATGTGTGTTTACCTTAAACACTTTCTTCTCTGTAAAAACATGTAAAATTAGATTAGATCTTAATTTTCATAATCTGTACAACATTCTTTTAGCCATAATTTACAGTAGTTAAAATATTTTGTATGCTATAAATTATTTGCCTTTCGTATTGGTATTTTAGTCGTTAATTAAATTGTGTTTGGTCCTCTAAAATCTTCCACTGCGTGGGGATTTCACCCATACAATAACAATCTCTAAATAATGTCGACCTTATCTTATCTTTAAGAATCTTTTGATTTTACTTTTCTTTTTATCGTTTGTAATAATTATATCTTTTGTGATACCAATCCAGTAAGGGGTCATATCCTAAATAATGTCGGCCAATAAAAATTTCGACAAGACAGGACAAGACATGTTTTCTCAAAGGTGTAACAATCTCTAAATAATGTCAGCCAATAAAAACCAGATTGAAGTACCTTTACTACAGTACGAGTTGCTTCAAAATGACCGCCATAAGAAGAGACATGACAATCATGTAAAATCTTACCTACTTCCTCTGTTGGAATGCACCTTCGAATTATTTGATCTGAACATACCTTAAAGAGCAAAGGATCATTCCAAAAGTAGGACTTCGCATCATGTAAGAATTGTTTTTTTTTCTTTTCTAGGAATTTTTTTTCCTCCACCATAAATGCTACACATTCAATCACTCACAACCCAATCAGTACAAGTTGATCATATAAATAACATAATATCGGGGTAAAAGACCGGACTTTGGAAAAAAGGTATTATAGAATACCTTAAAGAGACTATAGAATACCTCATAAGTGTAAGTAGGAGTGCAAGCGAAAACCGAAAAACCGAAGAACCGAACCGAACCAAACCGATCCACTGGTTTGGTTCGGTTAATTAGGAAAAAGTTGGACATCTCGGTTCAATTTTTTAGAAAACCGATTTTTTTCGGTTTGGTTCGGTTTCTAATTGAAAAAACCAATAAATAACCGAACCGAACCGACTATATATATATACCTCTTTAGAAAAAACCCTAACCTTCAGTCTTTAGTCTTCTCTTCTCATTCTCGATTCCTCTCAGCCGCATCTCTTCGTCTTCTACTTCTCGATTCCAGACAACGACGCAGTGAAGACTTCTTCTCCTTTTCGTTTCCATTCGCACGCAAACAAGAAGAAGAAGATACTTGTCTCCTTCTCGATTTTGTTGATATTGGTCCTCGCCGTCTGGAAGACTGAAGCACAGCAGAGTTCTCCCGTCGATTCCAGCCGACGCCTCTCAACATCGCACTCTTCTCCTTCAATTTCAGCCACACGCCACAGAGTCAAAAACACATCGTCAGACCTTCGATTTCAGCCGCATGTCTCTCGATCTCACTCTTCTCCTTCTCGATTTCAGTTCAGCCGCATGTCTCTCGATCTCACTCTTCTCCTTCTCGGTTTCAGTTCAGCCGCATGTCTCTCGATCTCACTCTTCTCCTTCTCGGTTTCAGCCTTCAGTCGATTCCAGCCATGCAGTTGAACAGAACACAGTTGATTTCAGCCGTGCTGTTCGTCCTCGTCGTCTCCCCTCAGTCGATAGCAGTTCGTCTCCCCTCAGTTGATAACAGTTCATACTTCGTCGTCTCCCCTTCAGTCGATTTTGCACCGCCTTGCTTGTTGTTGTAGTCGGTTTTGAACAGAACACAAGACAAATTTTTCGATTTTGCTAGGTGAAAGAAAACTGAAAACCGATCCATTGGACAAACCGAACCGAAAGAAAACCGAACCATTGGACATGTCCCATATTGGACATTGGTTCGGTTCAGAATTTTGTAAAACCGACTATATCGGTTCGGTTCGCGGTTTGGTCAAAAACCGACAAAACCGAACCGAGTATCACCCCTAAGTGTAAGGGTGAAATCCCTAGCTCAGTGGAAGATTATCAGAGGACCTTAGGCTGTGTTTTAATCTAGATTAAAATACCAATACGACGGGCAAAAATTACAACAATTATCATGCATAATTTGCTGTAAATACGGTTATAGCATGCTGTAACAGTAAGATAAAATCCCTATTTTATCATGCTGACTAAAGAAAAGGTTATGGGAAAACTTACTCTCGTTGAAGTCTTGACCGTTTTCACCAAAAACCTTGAACTTTTTCTTAGAAGAAAAACGCAGCAATGAACCTCGATCTTCGCTAAAAATTCTTCAGGAATTGCGAACACCACCACTATGGCTACACTGGTATGACTCTGAGACTTCTAGAGGCAGGAGACTGGTTGGAGTCTAGGGAGCCTTCGGGGGAATTCTCTAAGAGCAGGAGAATGAATGAGGTACCTTTCACCCCACCCTCCAGGTCCTATTTATAGAAAAATACCATGAATAAGATCTAATCAAATCTATTATCTTATTCATATCTAATTTTAATAAATTAATAAATAATTAATTAATTCCATAATTAATTAATTAACCAATTAAATATCATATATTTAATTTTAGGGATTTTATTAAATTATTTATTTTATTAATATGAATCCAATTCATATTAATTTCTTTGAACTCTTTCAAATATTTTCTCTCAAAAAATTAATTTTAAAATTAACTCAGAATTATATTATAAAGTTTCATAAACTTTATATTATAATGCATCAACATACATTATATGATTCCCCAAAATAAATTGAACACTTTCAATTTACAATTAATACTTAATTGCCTCAAGTCTCTTTACGAGCTATCGGTGTGACCTAATGGACTTGCAGATCAAAAGTTCCAACGATATGAGATTAATCAACAAAACTCCATTAACCAATTAATCAATTTTCGTTAACTGTGGGTTCACTCCACTAAAGACCTACAATTGCACTCTTCTCACTGCAGACATAATTCTGTGTCCACGGATATAGACCAATAACAGCAAGTTAGTCCTTCACGAGTGTTTGTAACTCTAGCTGGGTCAAATTATCGTTTTACCCATGAGTTACCTCTACCTTCTTAAGTACTAGTGCTTCTCTAATGAACAACCTGTTTGTGGTCCAATCACCAAACAGAAATCCCTCTCGGACCGGTGAGAGGGTAGGGCCCTTTGTTCAAGACCCGAAAACACCACTTAAGGGAACACTCATCTACTTCCTCAAAGTCATGAAGGAGTGAATTCCATCTTGTGTGATTATGTTCCCAGCTCCTCACTCTGTCTTTTCCCCAAAATGATAGGCTTATTGAGTCGACGTTTTGCCACTCTCACCCATACAAATCAAAGGACAATCCCTCGTGAACAGGAGTCCATAATCCACTCAGGATTCAGACTAAGTTGCCTAGGTCATCTTAGTGAAATATAAACCTAACTAGTTAACGGTGTTACAACTAGCGGTTACTATTTCGCGGTCTGGTCATATGCAAATTCATTGCATAGGATACCCCTACTCGCATGTCCCCTACACAAACGCGTTGGATTATTGCATTTGTATCAAATACAAAGTGGGTCTTATCCATAGTGTCACTGGGATAAGGTACCCAACCTTCTATACTATAGACCTTTTAGGTTGTTACTTGAACAACGATCCTCGTATGTCCCCACATACTAGTTCAAGTTACATACAAACAACCTTGGATCTTAGTTTATTGGATTTGGGTCATATTGTGCAATACTTAACAATAACACTTAATTGTAGAAACTTAATAACACTTTATTGAAACAAGTATACAATTTGTTTACATTCACTATCTATGAGTTTTAGGGCATAAAACCCAACAAGAAGTCTCCTTGGAGATTTAATTCGAACTATCCTTTTACATATTAGATCTCGAACTCATGACCAAGGAGTTGAAATTAACTTCAGTCCACCCACTAGGCCAAGAAGCTACAAAACCGTTCGGTGGGAAACTTCTTAGATTAATTGTTATTGTTTTTCTTTGTAGGTCTTAAATTTTTTCAAATAACTAGTATTCCATACACGTGCATTATACTTTTTATCATAATTTATTGGGAAAAATACACTTTTGGTCCCTGAGGTTTGGGTTAAGTGACACTTTGGTCCCTGAGTTTTCAAACTCAACAAAAATACCCCTGAGGTTTGAGACAAGGAGCAATTTAGTCCCTGCCGTCCAATTTGTCGTTAAACCCTAACGGTTTGCTGACGTGGCACCATTATTTTAATAAAAAAATATTTTTTTAATTTTCTAAATAAAAATATATTAAAATATAATAAATATTATTCTTTTATTCTTTTTTTATAATTATTTCTCCTTCTCCCTTACTCTTTCTCTTCTTCTCCACTTCATCCTCTTCCCTCTTCTTCTTCATAGCTCCGGTGGCCGACCGCCGGCGGCCGCCGGTAACTGTTTTTTTTTTTTCCACCTTCTCTCAATCTCTATCTCCCTCTTCTTCTTTGTCCTCGCCGGAAACCTGGAAAAAAAGGATGAAGGGGGTTTTCCCCTTCGTTTCAGACGGTTTCGAAGGGGGAAACCCCCTTCTCTCTCTCTTTTTTTTCCTTTAAAACTAACTCTCGCCAACGCTCTCTCTCTCCCTCTTCTTCTCTGTCGCCGACGATCTCTCTCCCTCTTCTTCTCTATCCGTGCCGGCGGCATGTTTATAAAAAAAAAAAAGACAAAGGGGGTATCCCCCTTCGAAACCCATCTGGAACGAAGGGGTCCAGATGGGTTTCGAAGGGAGAAACTCCCTTCATCCTTTTTTTTTCAGGTTTCCGGCGAGGACAAAGAAGAAGAGGGAGATAGAGATTGGGGAAGGAAAAAAAAAAAAAAGTCGCCGGCGGTTGGCAGCGGCGGCGAGCGGTGGCCGCCGGCCGTCGGCCACCGGAGCTATGAAGAAGAAGAAGAGAGAAGAGGATGGAGTGGAGAAGAAGAGAAAGAGTAAGGGAGAAGGAGAAATAATTATAAAAAAAAGAATAAAATAATAATATTTATTATATTTTAATATATTTTTATTTAGAAAATTAAAAAAATATTTTTTTATTAAAATAATGGTGCCACGTCAGCAAACCGTTAGGGTTTAACGGAAAATTGGATGGCAGGGACTAAATTGCTACTTATCTCAAACCTTAGGGGTATTTTTGTTGAGTTTGAAAACTCAGGGACCAAAGTGTCACTTAATCCAAACCTCAGGGACCAAAAGTGTATTTTTCCCTAATTTATTTTACATATTTTAGGTTAGAAAGAATATAGGTTAAATCATCATTTTTGCCCTCTGCTTAATTTGGAACTTATTTTAATGTCTAAATTTAGTGTTATATTTGACTCTTTGTAGCTATTGCCTCTACCCATTTAGATACATAATCAACAACCACAAGAATGTATGAATATCCATTGGAAGAGGGAAAGTGACCCATAAAATCTATGTCCCATACATCAAAAAGCTTTACTTCAAGAATAGGGGTTAGGGGGATTTCTTGGCGTCTAGAAATGTTACCTATCATTTGGCATCTATCACATGTTTTCACAAAGGTATAACAATCTCTAAATAATATCTCCCAATAAAATCCAGATTGAAATACCTTTGTTGTAGTACGAGTTGGTCCAAAATGACCACCATAAGAAGAGACATGACAATCATGTAAAATCTTACATACTTCCTTTGTTGGAATGCACCTCTGAACATACCTTGAAGAGTAAAGGATCATTCCAAAGGTAGGACTTTGCATCAATGTAAAAAAAAAATTATTTTCTGGAAATTTTTTTCTTCATATTATACCTTGCCTTCATGCCTGATAAAGTGATTTAGCATAATATTCCAAAGCTATCAGATAAGGACTACCATTATTACCTTTATTAAAGTTGTTTTAATCAAGGTTACGACAAAAGATGGTGGAGGAGTGTTGATAGCGCTTATTTATGTGCGTTATTTATCCTTAAAAACCTAGGCTATTGTTTAGTAAGCAAATACTTTGTGTTTAAAATCATATCTTTTTTAGTCAAATTAGCAAAAGTGTGGAAAATCTTAGAAATATAGAACTTATGCTTAAAATGTCCAAAAAGAGATTACTTTTGTAAGAATTTATCCAAGTTAGGTGTTCTTGTGCAGAGAACTTTGCAAGGGAATTGCGCTCGCAATTGGAGATTAAAAGTAGCGGAGCAAAAGAGTAGAAGTTGTAGATTTCCGTCCACATTTGGTCTTGAAGATATGGAAGATGTGTTGGAAATGCGCCTGCAAACTGATAAGGAAAGTAGTCCCAGCTGAAGACAAAAGTGTCAAGGGAGTGCACAAAGATTTGCGCCCGACTTTGCGCCCGCAACTGGGCTCTCCGACATAATTCTGAGATTCGCGGGATCTTCACAGAATCATCCGAAAATCCCAAATCTCGTATAAAATCTCCAAGGATCGTGGATTTTTACCTTCTAATGCTCTCTCACACTGATCTCGGCAGCCAACCCTACCTTCCTAGGTCTATAAAAGGCGACCAAGATGCAAGAAGCAAGGAGCGATTGAAAATTCGTCCATAGGATAGATTTTAAGTTTTTCTCTCTCTTCTCATCTTGTAACCACTCCGAGTTCCGGGTCTTTCAGCCTCTGTCGGCTCTTCCATTCGAAAGAAGAAGAAGAGCGAAAGACTTCTCTCCCCTTGAAAAAGGATAAGAGCAAGCTAGATAGAGAGGGGAAGATCCTTAATGAAGTCTAGTCTTTATTTTTTGTTTAAGTCTTTTATTTTCAGCAGCTGTTTGTTTCTTGTTTTCTTTTACTTTTCAGTTATAAGTTTATTATTCTTGTACTCATTCCATTTATTTGATATGAATTCAGTTTATTCTTCTATTTTGAGCAATCTGTACTTTATTTCTTGCACTTTACTTTCATCTATGAGCTAAGCTTCTTCTTGGGGATTCAAATATGTGGATATCTTGAGTAGAAGAAAGCCCCACCTATACAAAATCAACTTTGCTTCCTCTTAGAATTGTTTGTTTTTGCTGAAGTTTAAGTTTCATTGTTAGCTTAAATTGATCACTTAAGTTGGCATAGTTTGTATTTAGCTGATGGCCGAAAGGTTGGAGTTAAATGCGCGGATTCGCAAAACAATAGTGGAAAAGATCATATAAATAGGACTTTGTTTTCTTGCATCCTAGAAATAGAACTGGAGCCATTAGAGTTTTAAGAGTCATGAGCATTATTTATCTAAGTTTTAGCTAGTCCTAAAAATAGATGTCCAGTTGGCTTAGTCTTCTAAAGGCACCTACAGCGGAGCTGAATAGAAATAGTTATCTGCACCATGTCTATGTGGGCAACATAGATAGTGTTCTTCAGCCGACTGCGGAGGTTCTTGTGTTTTTCGACTCACCATCTCCCTTGGGTTCGATATCCAAAATACTTTCAACTTTATTACTTGATAGTGTATACTATAAATAATTAGTGTTGTAACGAATAAGATAAGGGTGAGTCAGGAGATCTGAACATACCTTTGAAGAGCAAAGGATCATTTTTTTTGGAAATTTTTTTTCTCGACCATAAATGCTACTCACTCAATCACTCACAACCCAATCAATACAAGTTATTAAATAGATAACATAATATCGAGAATATCTCCTTTTGATTTCCTGCCTCCTTTAAACAATAAGATGTCGAACTCATGACCAAGGAGTTGAAATTATCTTTAGTCCGCCCTCTAGGCCAACAAGCTACAAGACCATTCAGTGGGAAACTTGTGAGATTAATATTTTTGTTTTTTCTTTGTAGACTATAATTTTGCCTTTTTAAATTTGATTTCCAAGAAGTCGCAAAGCTTTTTTTGGCTCAAGATTTGAAAGTTGACTCACTAACGATCCGCGCGGCGGCGCTCGTCAACGTCGAGTCCTTCCGGTCATCCAAAGCCACTTTCCAATTCATCCTTCACGAGAAACCTGCGTGTGTTTTCAGCCCTAATCTCTTTCTACTGCAATCTTCACTTAGCCGCCATCTTGCTCGGAAATGGTGTTGCTTCAATCACTCTGTTCGCCTTGACCCAAAAATCACTGCTAATCTTGCTTCATAGACCGCGGAAGGGGAGAGGAGCCGAGGAGGAGCATGGGGGATCTATATGTGTGGCTTGTATCATTCTTCGTCCTCATAGCTCTTCTGATAGTCCTTGTCTATCAGGTAAATTCGAAACCCTAACTCCTATGTTTATGTCGCATTATCTTCAGTTCGAGTTGGGAAAGTAGAATCAATTTGAGTCAAAGACGGTTTAGATCAAAATTTCTACATTTCCAACCATTTCTGAATGTTAATTTGAAGTATATGAGCACTTCGATACGCGTTTTGTTCAGCTTGGAGAGATTAGGGTTTAGTTCAGTTATATTCACATATTCTTCTTCGCTTGTCAATTTGGAAGTACTTTTTAAAGAAACCGTAAATTTCGTAGTGCACCTTGGATTGGATTTGTATTGAGTGCTCCAGTAGTGGCCGGTGATCCTTTTTTTTTTTTGGTTATTATTATTATTTTTCTTTGGATTCCGCATCGAATTATCAATTGCATGTCATGCTCTCTAGCTTTCTTGTTTTAATAATTTGCACTTTTGATTGCTTTCCCCTAATTTCTTGAAAAGATTCTGAGATCAGGGTTTTGCTGGCGGTAAATTGTTTTAAGTTTATTTATGAATACCTATCCTTTTGATCTCATTTGTTATGAGTAAAGTATAACTAAAGTTAAAATTTAAGAATATATAATCTGCTTCCTCTGGGCTGCTTTTGATTCTTGGCATATAGAATTGAAAGATTATGGATGCAATGAGTCACTATAACATGTTGACTGATTCTTAGTTTGAATATTTATTATGGCCCTGAAATTTCTAATGTTGATCTTCAGAGTATCTATTGGTAGAAGCTCAATTTTCAAAGAGGCTAGAAATGACTAATGAGCTTCTACTGAAACATATTCAAAATTTTTAAACCACAGTTTAGGAGTTGTTCAAATCAAGTTTTCCTTTTGTATGAACATATCACTTGCCTCTCTTTGAACTTTTTAAGTATGAAAGATCAAAATTCAAGTTCTTGTTTATTAAATTTATTATTATCTTTATTTTGTGTGTAGCTCATGTGCTTGGCGGATCTCGAGTTTGATTATATCAATCCTTATGACTCTGCTTCTCGAATTAATAAAGTGATTATGCCGGAGTTCATTTCTATGGGAGTTTTGTGCCTCTTCTATCTTTTAACGGGGCATTGGGGTATGTCAATGATTTGTGGGCCCTACATATATTATAATGTGAAACTGTAAGTGTTTTCATCCCTCACCTTTGATTGAACTTATTATCTTAATCAAATAACATCTGTTACAATTTTTGTGCACAAAGCTACAAAGATGCCAAGGGATAACCATACTTGCATGATTTTAATGTATTATACTTTTTAACCAAAGAAACACATGATTCGGACAGTTTGAATATAAAAGAAATTTGCTTCTGATTTTGACCATTTAGAAACAACAGAGCCTCCCATTGATTTGACCCTGTTATCTGTTAAGTAATACTTGATGTTGCATTTGATGATTATTCTTAAAGCGATCTACCTCGTAAGGATGGGCTTTCTGTCACTGTCAGGGCATAGCTTAGGTCGGGTTGGTGTATGGTTGTAAGCTACGGCTGCATACAACTGTAGTTTGGATGTGATAGGAGACGCTATTTGGAGAATATATATTGATTCTAATTAAGTTTCTAGTACATATTATATTATCGGAGAAAGGAATCTTAACTGCCTTTGATTTGTTGTATAAGGTATAGTGATGGAGCTTGCTTTGTTTCCATCTCAGAAAATATATGTGTTAGTGTAGAGTAGTCGCGGAACTTCCTTGGTTGAAGAACTAGTTTACCATGCATTGCAGCCATCAGTTTCTGTATTTGGAAGTATTCTCGATTCTCGAGGAGGACTAGAATCAAGGAACACCAAAATTAAAGTTGTTTGATGTTGGACTATGATACTGTATGATTGAGTGGTTAAGGCATCGTTCAAAATAAATGAGGCAGAATTCTGCTCTGGCTCAATGTTGAGGTGTATCTTATACCAGGAAAAGTAAGCATTCTAAAAATGATGATATTTTGGTGATTTACCTCCCAGCTATTGCATTCATGCCTCAGTTACCTGAATGGTTAGGTCATAGGTGGTCGTGGCCCTATTTGTTACATTTTTACAGCTCCACAGGATATTGATAGAAACCAAAGAACTGAAATTTTATTAAAAGGTAAACGGGTTATAATGTTCAAGGTACCTGGAACATTCCTCTTGAGTATTCCCAAGACCAAACCAGCTAAACTATTCCCTACCTTCATCTCTGCTCACTCCCTACAACCGTAATCAACTCCTTTGCTATATGAGTACAACCAATGTGGAGATGAGGATTTGAACTTTCGACCTCAAAGGAAGAAATAGATACCATAACCACTAAGTTATGCCTTTAACTCTTTTGTTGATTACTAATATGCTCCTACTATCCTATTAATAATATTAATATTTAAAATGGAATTCCTAACATTACCCTACCCTTGAAACACACCTTGATCTTATCTGCATAGAGATATTCATTAGTCTTTTCTTGTGATCAGGTACCTACGAAGACAGCACCTGGTAGATGTTACAGAGATATTCAATATGCTAAACTGGGAAAAGAAGCAACGGCTATTCAAACTAGCTTATTTAGTTTTCCTCCTCTTCCTCTCTATATTTTGGTACTCGGAGATGGGAAAGATTTTTCATGCTATTGTTCTTGTGCTTTCTTTATCCTGAATGCCTCTGACCAAGTTCACCTTATTGTCATTGCAGGATGATATATTATGCTTTGGAAGATGATGAATGAATAGAAACAATTGCTCGAGTGCAGTTCATTGTATCTTAACGGCTGATGCCATCAGTTGTGAGTTGAATTTCTATCCTTCAATGCCTTTTTCTGAAGCTGCTGGATTTCGCAGATTTCCGTGACATTCTTGTTGGGCTAGGAACTTCATTTCTATTTTGGAGAGAGGTTTAGAAGCAGCTTGAGTGGCTTGAATTCGCATCTTCCCCACTTTAAATTAGGCTCGTCAATACTGTTCTGTTAAGTACTTTTCATGGTTGGAATGACTATTATGAATGATGTATCTCTCTCACACACACGCCCGCCAGCAAACACATTTAGGCAATGGCATTTCCTTTGCGACTTTGAAGGCAATTTATAATGATGCTATGGAGGACTTTGAGTTGCAGAGGGAACAAGTGTTTGAGGCTCACATTCTTTAGTCATTGTTTCTTGTGATTTTTCTTCTAGTAATCAGTAGAAAATCATGTTTGAGAAAATTTTGTTCTCCCCGAGAAGAGGAACAACCATTGTATCTGTTACGACTCCGTGGCTTCTTTTAATTCATTTCCCCCAACTTTTGAAATGTGTCCAGTCGTTTGATTCATTTTGAGGTTCCCAAAATCCATTGGGATTTAAGTATTTCACTGGCTTTTGGCCCTTTAGTCTCCGATGGATTGATTCGTTTGTTGTCCCTATATTTGAGTATGGGACTAGAATTTCTGTTTGTGAAATGTGACCTTGACCTTGGAATTGGTTTGATGATTTTGTTTTCTTGCTTTCATCTTTGCATATTCAGACTACAACGATTTAACTCAGATTTCTTTGGCATTTCTTAATTTATTGACCATATAATTGGAGTGGATTCATATTCTTGGAGGTTTAAAACATGTATGTGTGGTGGAGGAGAGCAAAGGAGGTGCAATGGCATGTATGCTGTTAGCACCTCACTTTTTGGGGACATGGCCGGCACTCTTGACTCTCCTAGAACGACGGGGCCGTCTTCCTTAGCATACTTACCTCAATTATTCCATAACAAATTTATTAGCTGTTGTAATTATTGCTTTAATGCTTGGTGAGATTGGAGAGAGCTCAAATGATAATCCGAATTTCATCCAACTTTATCAGGGCAATTGACCATCTGTCATGTTTGCCATGGCGGTGGCATAGTACTGAGTCTTGAGAATCTTTCTACTAAGTATGCATTTACTTTTGTTGGTTTATCAATTACAGAAGTGATCACTGCAAGTATAACAGTTGTTATAGGTACAACTATGAACTACTTTCTTGATGACAAAATTAATAGAGTCGAGATACCTTTACCTGGTGTTGCTTGCTTTCTGATTGCGATATGTCTTGGCTCTGTTGTTCACTCATCTAACACAGCTGATTACAGTTTCTCCACGGATGCAGAAAAGGGGTTGAAGACAACTGATGTTCCTTCATTTTCAAGCAAGGACTTGGAAAGTGCCGATTATTCTACTTATCAGTCTCTTGTTTTGTCTTAGCCATCATTCTTAACGTTATCTTCCTATAACTTAACTTGCCCAAGGCATATCTGAATGACAGGAATGGCAGAGAATGGGCCTTCTTGGCTGGATTCTTGTGTGGGTTTGGCAATGGTCTGCCATTCATGGGCGGTCAAGCTGCTGGTTATGCAGCACCAGATGCTGTCCAGGCACTTCCACTTGCGAGCACATTTTGGAGAATCCTTCCATTTGGCGAATACCATAGATCGTCGAAGAAAACCTATGCTTTGCTCATCAGCATGTTGTTTATGTTTTAATGGCTTCAGCACGACATCAAAATGAAACTAGTGTTGCAAAATCTCTACAATGGTGAAAAAATGCAGCTGCTCAAAGTTCTCATGGTCCATGGTGAACGAGCACTTTTTTTTTTCTTCTTCTTCTTCAAGTTCAACTACGGGGAGTGAGGGAATTTAAACTTCTGACCTCTCTCTTGGTTGAGGGTGCGTGTCAATTATCACTGAGCTATGTTCATTTTGACTAAACGAACACTTACAATTTGGAAAGCTGGAAAAATGTAGTTATCAAACCAAAATGAAATGAACTTAAAGACCAGCCTCGTGACATTAAGGTGTGGTTTGAATCGGTTGTAGAAGGTAATAACAGTGGTTCAAAATGTAGAAATTGTTATTTGTACAATGTAATAAAATTTTGTGCAAATTTTACATATACACAATTCATTCACAGAAAGAATTAGTTCTCCGTATCTAAGAAAATCATGTTTGAGACATTCTTTGTGGCCCTTTTTCAAGAAAATTAGATGGATTGCTAATGAATGTAACTTTTTAAAATCGAATGATGCTACATCAACATCTAGTTACTATTTATTTATATAATTAACCTTAGGAATGAACAGTGTAGTATGATGTTTAGTTACCTACAACACACAAAAATGCTGTATTTGACTTATGAGTTTAATCTCTACCAAAGATGGGTTGTTAAGTCCATGAAATAAAAGAATTTTGACACAATAACAAGAAGCCGACTATGTATATGTTGTCAATCTAAAAAGCATACTAGTTAAGATATCGTATCTTTGACTAAAAACTTCTACTTAACTATTTCATAGCATGCAATGGAATGTTTCACTAACTTAAGTGTGACAGTCATATTTATCATTACATATCAATCATGAGAGGTGTAATAAACAATTAAGAAATTGAATCAAATTGATTGATTGGACCAATCTTGCTTTTTTTAGAAAAAAAAAAAAAAAAGTAAAAGTCTTCTTTGATAATGATTTTATTTTTAGTTTTCTATCTTCAAAAATTATACTTTCTATTTCTTACTTTTCTAATAATCAAATTTGAATTTGACTAAATTTTAAATTTGGTTTAGATTTTAAAAATGTTTCTTTTTGGGACATAAATTTAGATTTTAAAAATGTTGTTAAAAAATAGTTAGCAAAACAAATAACACATAATTGGAAATAGTGTTTAAAAATTTAATATTTAAAAACAAAAAATCCTTTAACTATCAAAGGAGACCTAAAAGTATTGAGTTTCATTCGTTAAAAGATCAATTAAATCAAACAAAATTGAAAAATATCAATACTAAAAACACCCGTTCACTAACTATTCCCATGAGGTCAAGAAGAGTACAGCCCATTTGCAGATAGCAAAAAAATACTAAACATACTGTAAAAATAGCAAAAAGCAAAAAGTAAAACTATTTGCAGAAATAGCACAAAGTGACATTAAGTTACAAAAACACCATTTTTATCTGCAGCTATCTGACAGAAATGATTATCAATGTCTATCACTGATAGTCATTGATAGATTTTAATTAATTGGAGTCTATCTGTGATAGACACTGATAGAAAGGATTATACGAAATCTATGAGCATGATAGTCTATTGGTATCTATCACTGATAGTCCCTAATACACTTAATTAATCAGAGTCTAAGGATTATATGAAGTCTATTGATAGTTTATTAATATCTATCACTAATAGTCACTGATAGACTTCAAATAATTGAAGTCTATTAATGATAGGCATTGATAGAATTCGATTATCATAATCTATTAGCAATAAACAACAATAGAAAGGATTATACAAAGTCTATCAGCATGATAGTCTGATGTCTATCATTCGTCGGAGTCCATCAACACTGATAGACTCCAAATAAAAAAGAATGTACAAAAATTGGTAAAATTCACACACAATAGAAAATCCTAATTAAATAGGGGTAAAAAGGAAATTATCAAATTTTATTCTAATAAATTGCCATATTTACTATTATTTTTACCTTGTACTATATTTGCAATTAGAAAATCCTAATTGTCACCCATGCAATTTCCCATTATCAAACTTGGCTAGTTTCCCTTTTTTCCCCTAAAAAAATAATAAAAATTAATAAATAAATAAACACATACACCCTAGCTAACAATATAGTGCCCCTTCTAACTAATTGTCAAATGTGATTGTTAATAATTTACCAATTTTCTTGACAACTAAGTGTAGGAAGCGTTTTGTAAGATCAGTTGAAGTGCACACAAACTCAGAATTAAAAAACAAAAATCATCCCTTTTCAAGCTAAGAACCACTTGCAGCTCATAGTCTCCACCATTCAAGAACTTCAAATCAGTTGAGATACTTGCATAGCAAAGAGACACCAATACAAGTAAAACTGTTGGGATGAAATAGAAGTTTTAGAAGCAAAATCTATAACTTCAAAAACCCTAAAAATACCATTATACAGTGAACCCTTGATTACCAACACAGTAGAGGTGGGAGGGGATGTTTCAAGTAGGTTTCTCATAAGAATTCTGATCTCGAAATTCTGAAATGGCATTTCGAATCATCTCAGCTACATGGGGTTGTACAAACATGTGGGTATTATCCAAAATATGGATGATAAATCTGTGGGATGAAGGCAATGAAGCATTGTAATTGATGATAAATTGTGCCATAGGTATGTCACTGCACAAAGGAAGAAAATAATTTCTCTTGAGAACAGGGAAAAATGCCTAGAATCTATTCATAGTGAAAAGTAAGAAATTCCACATATCTTGATCAATCCAACCTCCCTCAGCAAAACTAGGATAAAGTTGCATCAAACGATCCCAATTCAAGATGGGAAAGAAAGGTAACATCAAATGCATATCAGCTTTGGACATAGAGACTGACGTATAAACAAAGTTCGATCACTAAGGTCCCATTTAATAACCATTTGGTTTTTTGTTTTTGATTTTTGAAAATTAAGCTAACACTCCTTCCACCCCTAGTTTCTTTGATTTGTTATCTACCTTTTACAAATATTTTCAAAATTCAAGCCAAGTTTTGAAAACTAAAAAAAACTTATTTTTGTTTTTGAAATTTGGCTAAGAATTCATATGTTTCCTTAAGAAAAATGAACCATTTTAAAGAAATTGTGAGAAAACAAACTCAATTTTCAAAAACCAAAAACCCAATGATTATCAAACTGGTTGAGAAACAAATAACATCCATAAAAATCATGGTCACTTCCAGACACAGAAATCAATAACCATTTGTGAATGACACATGATAGAATACAAAAACATATATCAAGCTCAGAAAACTATTGCTAATAAAAAAATTTATGAACCAAGGGATCTACCAAGGTCAACTGTTTACTTAAAAGAGAAACAACAACTCATAGCAACATGTCAATGACTCTATCCCAGTGTTCAGAAGAGATCATCAAGAAAACAGGGAGAAAGAAATGAACAAGATTCCAAGTAATAAACAACAACACAACGAATGTTTCTAGTCTTTTGGAAGCTCGAGTCATTTTGAATGTCATAACAAATCCAAAGACTCTATCCCAGTGTTCAAAAGAGATAATCAAGCAAAGGAGGGAAGAAAATGAAGAAGAGAACTTGACCCCAAGTATTAGTAGACAACATCACAGTGAACTTTCAGGTCTCTTTAAGAAGCTGTCATTTCAAAATCCTAAAGACTCTATCCCAGTGTTTCAGAAGATATCATCAAGAAAATAGGAAAACAAATGAAGAAAAGAACATAAGCCCGAGTATTAATGGACAATATCACAATGGGAGTTTCAAGTCTCTTAGAAGATCTATCATTCAAATGCCATAACAATTCGAAAGAGAAGAATGAAACAACAAACAGAAGCAATCTAGATTCCATAATCAAACAGGAGAGAGTGCACCCTGAATAGATATGTATAAGGCATTTACCAGGAGATGAATAGCCCTTTAATGGCATTAACCATGATGTCAAAAACGTCCACCCTCAAGCGGCAGCAGAATAAATTTAACTGAAAGGGTCCCTACATTCCAATTTCCAAGTGATTAATCAAGAATATTGAGTTCTCAGAGATTTTAACCGAGTCGAGCATCGTCGACAGTTGGCCTAGAAGAACAAATTTATCATCCATAGTAGGGATTAGAGGAATTAAACAAAAAAAAAAAAAAAAAAAAAAAAAAACATGTTCATTTTGGAGCACACCAAAGTGAGATTTAATCCACGAAATCAGTCGATCAGAGCATAGCAACTTCATCAAACTAAGTCCGAATTTTAGTTGTCCAATGGAAGGGAGGACAATTTATAATCAATAATCAAAAGACAATACCTTCAATCTAGTTTGGTTTTTTTTTTTTTTTCCCAATAAGAAGAAAGACATAGATGGAGATTCAGAGGATACCTCAAAGAAGTAGAAAATCAGTGCAAAATCGCAATGACGGAGGCTGCGGCGGGACGAACGGAAGATATACGACGGTGGCAGCGGCACGAGTGGAAGAAAGATGACGGCGGCAACAGCAGTGAACGGGAGAGAGGCGGCGGCGACAAGGAAACGGCGTGAAGAAGAAGAAGAAAAAAATGGCGTGGATAGAATTAGGTTTTTTTTTTCTTTTACTAATTTGTATTATTATTATTGTTATTGTTATTATTATTATTATTATTATTATTATTATTATTTACAATAATTTAGTTTTTATTCAGTTAAAGTTTTTTTTCTTCTTCTTTAAATTTGCTCATTTTTTCTTTTTTGAAAAAAATGTGCTCCTGCTTTAATAGATTATTAAAATTTAATTATTGATTATTGATAAATATGATAAACTTGGGATGTTTACCACAAAATGAAATTGATCTCACTTAAAATTTTTGAATGATACTAATTATTTATGTTATGACATTCATTTTTAGAAACTTATAATATATTTTTGACCTTTTATAATATTCCCATTGTAGTAGTTCACTTATTCTCCTAATATTGTAAATTGTAATTTTATTTTTTAATTAAAAATATAATATTAACAATGTATTGTGTTAAAGCATAGTTCTAACTATTTTTTTTTTTTTTTTGAAATTAGCTCTAACTAGTTAAGTTATATATAACTTTGACCAAGAGATTAGTTTTAAATTCCTCTTACACATGTTGTTGAACTAAATGATAACAATAATAATATGTTGTATTATAAAAAGTAATTATTACTACGATTTCAAAAGTGGGTCTATTTTCCTCTTGGAATTGAGTTGATTTAAAATCTTACCTCTATCGTTAAAAAAAAAAAAAAAAAAAAAAAAAAAAAAAAAAAAAAAACCTTTAATTCATTAAAGATTGATTATTAACTAGAATATTAGTACAAGTAAGACCAAAAAAAAATGTTAAATTCAATCATATTGGTAGAAAAATTAAAATTAATTACCATTTTATTTTAAATTATAATTAAAATAAAAATTGAATCTTAAAGAATTGCAAGCAAAATGGGATGTTGTGATATTTCTGAGTCCACTATTTACCTTCAACAAATTAATATATGAATATATTTTTATATATTAGGAATTAATTTCTAAAATATGTAGATATATGAATAACATGTTGGATGATCACCAAAGCGAGCATAGCTCAGCGATATATGAATAACATGTTGGATGATCACCAAAGCGAGCATAGCTCAGCGATAATTGGCATGTACATTCGATCATGAGGTCAGAGATTTGAATCCCCTTATGCCCAAATGTTGATGTAAAAAAAAAAAAAAAAAAAAAAAAAAAAAAAAAAAAAAAAAAAAAAAAACCTTGTTGGATGATCATCTTCTCCTTTACAAAATTAATTTGTATTCCGGTTTCTAACATTTTTTTTTGGATAAAATACCTTTTTGGTCCCTCGTGTTTCAGGTTCGTTTCCAATAGGTCCCTAGGTTTCAAAATCGAACAATCAAGTCCCTACTATTCCAGAAATGCTTCTATTAAGTCCCTCTTTTTTTCACAGTGCTGACGTGGCAGTTAAAAATAATAAAATAATATTTTTGAATTAAAATAATAAAACATTAAAATTAAATATAAATAATTTTTTAAAAAAATCTCTACTCTCTCTCCTCTCTCTCCCCACCCCCGTGACCTTCCTCTCTCTCTCACCTTCTCTCTTCTTCTTCCCACCCTTCGCCGGAGCCTCCTCCCCGCCGTCGTCGGAGTTTCCCCCACCGCCGGGGCCTCTCCAAACCAGTCAGTTTGGTTCATTTTAAAATCTCTATCATGCATAAGAGAAGGATATCAAATTACAACATTGGATAAGGTTTATAAAGGAAAATAGAAATCTTAATATATATATATATATATATATGTATGTATATTTTGGGTTGATAGATATCTTTTTGGCATCATGTAGTTATAAATCTGGATCATAATTAAATGAGCAACAAAACTATGCATATGGTTGGGAGTGATTTTGAAATTTCGAATATGACAATTCCCTGACCTCTTGGTCGAGAGTACATGTCAATTACCATTGAGCTATGCTCACTTTAGCATAACAAAAGTGATTTTAACCTTTCAAAATCACTCCCAAATATGCACTATAAATATAAAAAAGACCGTTTAGAAAGGAAAAAAGAAGGGAAAAACAGCATTTTAATTAATTTTAGGTACAAACATTAGTAGAACAAATTTGAATAAGCAAATTGTCTCTTAAGTTCTCTTCTCTCCATCTCTTGTTCACCTTAGCTATGAATTCCTCTATCCTCCTCTCCAATTCTCCTTCTTCTTCCTCTTCCTCATCCCATCGCTCGGTTTCATCTTCATCTTCTTCCTCATTCGATTGCTCAATTTCATCTTCGTCTCTGTCTTCTTCCTCATTTCGGCTGCCATCTCCATTTTCACCGTCGTCGTCGACACAAGCACTAAATTCGATGTCTTGATGAGGCTTATGATGGGGAGTTTGAAGGAGTTCCATTACCTCAAGTTGTTGGTGAGGTGGTGGCTCATGGTGTCTCACAGTTATGAGAAGAATTATGGAGTTGAAGATTGAGAAAATGAAATGAGGACTGCCAAGGAGCTGACTACTTAGAAAAAATTGAGATGATTTTGAAGTTACCCACAAAACCACAACCACCAAAATAGGTACTAATCCCATCATAATTCTCATCCCCATTTTTCCATTCACTCTCTCTTCCATAACTCTTCCTTCTATTGCTATTTATACTTGACTAAATATATAATTTAATTGTTTCATAATCTTTTAAGCGTTTTAATTTCATTTTTTTTTATGTGTATTGATTTTCCTTATTGACTCACCCCGACTTTAAGATTCGTTTATAAAATGATGGCCTAACGTCAAAGTACATCTTTTAAGGGAACTAAGCAGCATTGGGACATGTGAAAGGAACAAAAACAAACTTTGGGGAATGAGTTTCAAACCCTCGAATGACTATCTACATAGCATAAAATTTTATGAATTTCTTTGCAATAAAAAACGATGGTGTGGGATTCAACAATTTGTCTCATGGGATTAGTCGAGGTTTGTGTCAACCAACTACTTACAAATATGAAACTTTCCGACCTCATTAACTTTAATCAATAATAACTTGTCACTTAATATAGCTTGTTATAGAAATTTGATCATTAAACAATGCTCTAACAATTCCATAAAATTGATAACACTAAGAATTTGTTTAAGAAAATCCGTAGGTAAAAAATAAAATTGAAACTTTTAAAAGATAGGGAGCAAAGTCGAAGAAAATGATATAACATCATAGAGACTAAATTATATAATTTTTTCAATTCAACAAATGTGAGCATGAAAAATGTAACTTTCGATCAATCTCGAAAAAAGTAATATAGGTGTTTTATTCACCGAGAGCCATATTTGTTAAATTACATATTTGATTGCTTAAAATAGAGTCTATTTTGTGAATAAATAATTAGGGAGAGAGGGTGAGGATATAGAATGTTAATCTGGCTACATTATTTTTGTGAAGTAATGAAAGCTTGCAAGCATAATATGGGGAAGGGAATAATAATGGGATTGTTTGTTATTTAAGTAAAATAGAAACAAAAGCAAAAATCCAGTGTTCTTGCATTAACATCAGGGCAAAACTATACCCAATTCAATTTATTGCTCCTATTTTGAGGAGGGTTTCCAAGGTAGCAAATTTTTATAATCTTGGCCTTAACACTTTTCCTAAAGAAACAAAACTTACCCAAATAGGGGAATGTATTTCTTTAAAATCATGTGGCTTGGATTATAAGAAACCCTTCTTAAAACCTTGTTGTTTTGTGTGAGTTACACATCATTATCCCATTTGGTTTCGGAATCCGACCATAGTTTTGTGTCCGATTGAAATCGGGGAAGATCTTAGGTATATAGTCATTGGTAAAGACAACATCCCTACTGATATAAGATCTTTATTATTAAAATTTAAAAGTAAAAATACATGTGATTTTTAGTCTCAAGGTATAGATGAACTTGTTACTATTGTGGAGGTATGAAAAAGTTTGCATTTTGTTCTAACATTTGAAGAAAGTTAAAAGTATTAAAATACTTTCGAATTGATCTCCCGTGTATTTTCTCTCCATTAAATTTGCATTTAATATGTATCTTTATTGAGTGTTTCAACTTAACTTTTGAATAGTGATGACTCCGTTTGATAACCATTTGTTTTTTTTTTTGTTTTTGGTTTTTGAAAATTAAGCTTATAAATACTACTTTCACTAATTGATTTCTTTGTTTTGTTATCTATTTCCCTAGTCATGTTTTCAAAAGTCAAGTCAAGTTTGAAAACTAAAAAAGTAGTTTTGAAAAAAGCTTGTTTTGGTTTTTGGAATTTCGCTAAAAATTCAAATGAGACATTGTCAAAGATGAAAAGTACACCGTAAGAAAATTAGGAGAAAATAAGCATAATTTTCAAACACCAAAAACAAAAATTCAAATGATTATCAAACGAGACTCAAGCTTTTGGTTTGGAGTCCTTTTAAGGAATATATAGTGTGGATCTATTTTTTATCAAACTCGACATCAAACCAGCATACTCTAGTTTATGAAAATGTTAAAGATCGCCATTGAAACTTGACAAAACCGTACGAATTAACCAATCAAAACTAACAAAACCTACCGAAATCAAACTAAACCAATCAAAACAACTCCGTAATGAATTGCGTCAACTTATTATCTTTGTCACCCTTGACGTCGGGAAAATTTCTAGTACTACTATATACCATATTTCTTTTCTTTACACTATAAATTTGCCTTTATAAATATATCTTTAATGCTGGTAGATTCCACCTTAATTTTTGAAGGATGACAACGTGGCAAGTTAATAAATGGAGGGAGTATCCACAATTTTCTTTCTAAGACTTAAATGAATTATTGAAGCTATCTAGAGAGAGTATTAAATGCTATCAATAGAGGGAGCAACCTACTTTTGATGGATGTAGAGCCAACAAGTTCAATCCAACACCCAAACCGGTCTATAAAGTTAAGAAAATGTGAACCAAGTATAATAAAAATAAGGTTAAAAGACACATTTGATCTCTGAACTTTCATAAAAATAACAATTTAGTCGCTGAACTTTAATTTATAACAATTTAGTTCTTATACTTTCAATTTGGTAACGATTTAGTCCCTACGTTACAATTAAGTCATTGAACTTTAAAATTTGTAAATGATTTAGTCCTTGTCATGAAAATTATTATTAAAATTTCATGAAATTTCTCACATATAGTGATTGATAACTTAATTAGGATCATGTGTGTATTTGTAAACTACAAAGATTAATTGATTAGATAATAAAAATTTACACTTAATTTCGATGAAATTTTTTACGACAAAGACTAAATCGTTACAAATTTTAAAGCGTAAAGTCTAAATTAAATTGTTACATATTAAAACTCAGAGAGTAAGGTCCCGTTTGATAATCATTTGGTTTTTGATTTTTGATTTTTGGTTTTTAAGTTTATAAATACTACTTCCACCTCTAAATTTCTTTCTTTATTTTTTTTTTATCTACCTTCTTCCCATATTTTAAAAAACCAAGCCAATTTTTTAAAACTAAAAAAAGTAGTTTTCAAAGACTTGTTTTTGTTTTTAGAATTTGGTTAGAAATTAAAGTGACATAGTTAATAAGAATGAAAACCATGTTAAGGAATTTGAGAGAAAACAAGCATAATTTTAAAAAACTAAATGGTCATCAAAGGGGACCTAAATTGTTACAAAATTGAAAGTTGAGAGACTAAATCGTTGCTGTTTTTTAACGTAAAAACAAATGAATTTAAGACCTATAGAAGCTTGAAATATCCAAGGAAAAGAGAAACTGAAAACAGAATCCATCAATGCAAAGAAGACTGGATTTAGAACTCTGATTGCATATCAAACTATTTTCTACATTACATGACAGAGCTGCACCCTAAACAATCTGTCAAGTACTATCTGAAACTGAAGGAAAATATCAAAACAAAATGAACAACAACATATGTTGGTACTAAAAAATAGTCAGCTGCCAATCGACGTAAAAAAAACATCGATGCCTACCCAAATCGAAGCTCGACGACGATGCGTGGCCGGTGACAGTCGAACGATAAGACACCCGTATTCGTTAACCACTGGTTAAAGATACATTAATATCAGTTGGCTGACTTCTCAAATCTGGAACCAATGGTGACCAAGTTTCAGCACGAAAAGATGTCGTCGTCGTCGTCGTGTATGACTTCGGTTCAGTGCTGGAGATTGGAAGAGCAGAAACCGGTAATACGACGTCCTGTTTCGGCTTCTTCGGCTTTTGCTCATGCTGGTTCCCAGATATAAAGCTTCCTACTACCACCTGCATTTGCCAAAGTTGTTAAGCAGAAGAAATATGAACTCAAATTATAAGTTCCTTAATAAATGTTAGAGGTTGTGTCTATCTTATAATTTTTTTTTTCCTAGTCTACTTCAAAAACGTTTATAACGGGTCGTTAAACTTGTAATTTTATTAGTCCAATAGACCACTGTTGTTAACTTCGTTTTGAATTTCAGCAAGTTTAGGGACATATTAAAAACTTTTTAAAGATCGAATAAAATCCAACTTTTGAAAGTTTAAGAACCAAAGTTATAATTTAACCAAATACTAGGTATAAAATAAGAAGACGAAGAGGCAATTACCTGAACAGGACTAGCAGCTACTAACAAACCAGCAACTCCGCCACCAACGACACGTCCGTCTGGACTTGCTAAGGAGACGCTCATTCCACCGGTTCTACTCCTTGTTCCTGCACTCTCGCTCGGCATGAACGATCCCGACAACGACAATATCTCGAAACGACCCTGCAAGGGAAAGAGAGGGAGTTTGGCCTTTATGATCAACAGCAACAAACACCACAACATTTGCACTTCCTAAAACCAACTGCAAACTCTAATGCCATTGAACAAACATTTGTTTGATAAAGAGAGTTCTGCATCAATGGAAAATAAAGATACAACCTCATATGTTAATGTTCCTCCAGAGGAATCGGGTTGACGAAGCGTGACGCTCGAAATCACGCCGTTTGCGGAGAGAATGCAGATGGCTCGAGGCCCTTGTTGGGAAAAAGAGAGAACCTTCATTGTAACGTCCTGAAAATTACAATACAACAAACATCTCGTTGTTGCGTCGAAATATATAAATGTCGACTAATCTAATTAATATTTTGCTTCAAAAAAAGAGTAGCATAATTGAGTACAAGTAAATTGATACAATAATTTTGTAATAGAGAGTCAATTATTACCTCACCAGTGTTGACAGTGATGATATGGGGTGTGAAATTAGCACCAACAGAACAAGGTATCCATTCACCTACAAAAGAAGCAAAAATAATCAAAGTCAATAATTGAAAAATAACATCAAACCACATTTTTAGTTTCTAAATTAGTTTCAATATGACCCTATATTTTGAAAAATTTTATTATTAGTAACTCTCTGACTCTCACTTCAAATAAGAGCTTTAAATTCAAAATAATAAGTTTTTCGTGGATGAACCTTAAAGTATAATATTATTCATTATCGTAAAAGGTTAAGCCTATAACATTTTTTTTTTCTACTTATCAATGGAAATATTAACTTTAAACTAAGCCTAAATTCATATTTTTTTAATTAACTTATACTTGATCGTACCCGATGATATTGAAACAAATTAAAATTTGACACTATAGGACTGGTCCACTCATATCCACAAATAGTTTTATCATATTTAGATTTCGATTACCTCTTATTAATGTCAAAGATATTTAGATTTAATTTCTCTTTTAACATCAAGATATCTCATAAACTTTAATCAAAATATACAATCAAACTTCAAATAAAATAAAAATAATAAAAAACTTTGGCATGTTCCTAAACTTCAATATCTTATTGTCAAGATAAATATAGTTCAACAGTAATTGATATATACCATCGACCAAAAAGTCAGATGTTCGAATTCTCAAAATTAGCAAAAAGTCCACAAAAACTAGACAAAGTTTAAGTCAAATTTCATTACCTAAATTCTCCACTTCATATTTAGATTTACTCAAGGAGCTCGCCGGCCGGACTTTCCCACGTTTCTCCGCCGAGAAATCGATCACCGCCGCCGGCGCCGGAGCCGACGCGGATATCGGCTTCGGCGACAGTGCCGCCACATTCAACTTCCCGTCCGGCCCATACTTCCTCGGCCTCCCCCTCTTCTTCTTCCCCGAGGCCGCCGCCCCAGAACCCACCGGACCGCCACCTTCCGGCGCCGGAGCTGCCGTATCAGACCGCGAAGGATCTGATCTGGCCGCCGCTGTAACCCCATTTCCGGCATCACCTCCTCGTCCCTCCATAGATTTCGGTGGATTTTTCTGTAATGAAAACAAAAACCCATTTCTTTTCCAATCTCAATTCCTCAAAAGAATAAGAATGAAGGAAATTTAAAAAATAAAAAAGCAAATTGAAAAGAGAAAACAGAGGAGAAGAATTGAAAGGTTCCATTAATGGAGGGATTTTGATTTGACCTGCAAAGTGAAAATACAAATACTGAGACTGTTCCACTCAAGCTCTGCTTTGTGTTTTGATAGTAGAGATCAGAATTTAACACAAAAAACAGAGATCTTTTTTTTTTTTTTTTCCCTTTTCTAGTTTGTATTTTATATATATATTATATTTACATGAGCTTGGGAAATCTTTTTTGCTAAGCTAATAGAGACTGTCCAATTTGAGATTTAAAAATAAAATTATTCTTTTTTTAATTAAAAATAAAAATATTCTCTTTTTTTATTAAAAATAAAAATATATTCATATTTTGATCCTAAGCTTTTAAATATTTTGTTTTAATATATAGGTTTTGCATTAAAAAAAATATTTTAGCTTTTCCAAATAAATCTTTCCCTAAATTATTTCTAAGAGAAAAACATAATAAAGTATATATATAATTTTTCTTTTTTATAATTTCAAGTGGGATGAAGATTTGAATCTAGAACCTTTTGAGGAGGTGACATATTTTTGTTCGTTTACGTAGTTAATAAATGTTTAGATCAACAAATATTTGTTAATCTTGATTGTTAGTAAAGTTCAATTAATAAGTCTATTTGATAATCATTTAGGCCCCGTTTGATAACCAATTGGTTTTTGGTTTTTGGTTTTTGAAAATTAGGTTTGTTTTCTTTAAATTTCATGACCATGGTTTTCATTTTTGTTAGAGACATACTTGAATTCCTAATCAAATTCTAACAACAAAAACAAGTTTTTGAAAACTACTTTTTTTAGTTTTCAAAAATTGGTTTGGTTTTTGAAAACATGGGAAGAAGGTAGGTGAAAAGCCAAAGAAACTTAGAGTTGGAAGTGGTGTTTATAAGCTTCAAAACCAAAAACCAAAAACAAAAAACCAAATGGTTATCAAACGGGACCTTGGTTTTTTGTTTTTGATTTTTGGTTTTTGCAAATTATGTATATTTTCTCCTCATTTCCTTACAGTGATTTTCATCTTTGTCAATGACACATTTGAATTTCTAGCCAGATTCCAAAACAAAAACAAAAACAAGTTTTTGAAAACATTTTTTTTAGTTTTTAAAAATTGACTTGGTTTTTGAAAACATGGGAAGAAGTTAATTAAAAAAACAAAGAAATTTGTAGATAATAGTAGTGTTTATCAGCTTAATTTTCAAAAACCAAATGATCATCAAATGGGACTTAAAGTATTATTATATATCTATATTGAAGGTTAGATATTCAATTCTCTACTTTGATGGACTAACAAGAAATAAATTGGACAAATATTTGAAATAATATGTAATATAATATATTGGGTTTTGTTTCTTTCTTTTTAATTCAATAACACATGGGTGGAGAAAATCGAACTTTTGACCTCTTAGTTAAGGGTGTGTATATATATATATATACATACAATAACATTTAGGATAGTAAGATTCAAATCTCCAACTTCCTACTTGAGAGTACATGTCAATTACCGTTTAGTTATGCTCACTTTAATAATATATATCTTAATTAGTGGATATATCAAATATTGTTTCCAAATGTATTTAGATTCTTCTTGAATGAGTAATGAAAAATTAATTGTATAGTTTAAATTAAGTTTTCTGACTACAATAAAAATTTGTAAAGTTTATGGTCTAGGGTGTAAAATAAGATTTAAACTTTTAAGAAGAATTAAATAATGAGAGAGAGAGGGGGAAATTAAATTATTGAAATATTTTAAGTATTTCTTGTTAGTGATATAATAATCTATTTGAATTGAAAAATATAATAATTTGCGTTTTGGTTGGAATCAGCTGGAGGCATATAATATTAAAATACAAATGAAATTTAAAAGTGGGTAGACGGTTCTTTTTAAAAAAAATATTATTTCTTAAATAAACAATTAAAAAAAAGTAAACTTTTCTATTTTATTTTGAAAGTATATGATGGTAATTATTATGACCAATATTTATATATTATATATTAGGTGCAAGAAAAGAAAATTATGGGGTTTGCCAAGCCTTGAAGGAATTGTCTAGAAAAAGGAAAAAGGAAAGGAAAAGCTCACCTTAATTTCATTAATATAATAATTATACGAATGAAAAAAAAAATTATTATTATTATTATTATTATTATTATTATTATTATTATTATTATTATTATTATTATTACAATAATTTTTTAGTTATAACTTTTTGAAAGAGAAAAAGGGCAAGAGAGGGAAAATAATATTTCAGACCAATTAAAGACAGAAACCAACTTTTTTGTATGGGCTTTATATTGTTTTTATATTTTCCGTTTTTTTCCATAATTTTTTTTTTTTACTTTTTTTATTTTATTGTAATATATTTACCTTTTTTGTTTAGGACTAGTTGCATATATAATAAAATGTGTCAAAATATTGGCAAATAAAGCAACCCACAAAAAAAAATTTGTAAAAATGACAAAATATATTCTTCAGACCATTTAAATTACCAAAATACATTTTCTAGGTTTCTATCACTGATAGATTCACCGATAGAATCTATTAGTGATAGAAGGTTTCTGTCACTGATAGAATCTATCAGTGATAGAAACCTTTTACCACTGATAGATTATTAGTGATAGAAATCTGGTAGACTTCATCAATGATAGAATCTATCAGTGATAGAAGATTTCTAAAATCTTCTATAACTGATACGGTGAAGAAGATTTTCTATCAATTTATTAATGATAAAAATTAAAGATTTTCTATCACAGTGATAGAAATCTATCTTTCTATCTCCGATAGAAGATTTCCATCATTGATAGATATATCTACATAGAAAGATTTTCTATCACAGTGATAGAAATCTATCTTTCTATCATAGAAGTGATAGAAAGATTTTCTATCACTTGATAGAATCTATCAAGTGATAGCTATAACTGTGATTTCTATAACTGGTACGGTGATAGAAGATTTTCTATCACAGATAGAAAGATTTTCTATTAGTGATAGAATCAAAACCAACTTTTTTTTTCTACCATTTTTCCTCTACATCCTGAAATTAATCTCAAAATCAATACACAACAACTCAGACAATAACTTATAATTAGAAATTCATAATAGAATCAGTAAATTAGAATCAATAAAATTTGTCTCTAACATGACTGATAGAATCTATCACTGTTACTGATAGATTCTATCAGTGATAGAATCAAAACCAAAAAATGGGCAAAACGAAGATTTAAAAAAACAATTTAAAAATTTTGCCATATTTGCAATAGTTTATAAAAGTTACTATATTTGCCATTAATCACTCAACTTTTGCCACCCATTACAATTATCCTTTTGTTTATAAATAGTTTTTATAATTTTTCTTTCTTTATTTTGTTGGAATTGTTAAAAAATATTTTGAATACTAAAAAAATATAGATTTTTTTTGAAGTTTTGGTGGGTTTATAAAAAAAATACTTATTAAGCAAGTTTTGGAGATTATTTTTTATTATCTTCCACGCTAAGACTTTTATAAGAAAAATATTTTTGGGGATTTTTTTTTTATTTTATTATTTTTTTCCATAAAAATGACAAAAAGTTAAATGGCGTGCGCTTGAAATTTGAAAAAAGTTATTATATAATCTCTGAGAAAATTTTTCTTTTTTTAACCTTTTATGTAAATTAAGTTGGAAACCTCATCTATTATTGTATTTTAGGAAATTTGTAATGAGGAGTTTTTTTTTTTCTTTTACTAAATTTTAAATATACGACATTTTTACAATTATTTTAAATTCTGCCCAACTTATGTTTTATATTATTTAATCAATTAGTTTAGTTGTATTTAAATTTAATTCACTAGTATGACTAATGTCAATAAAAATTTAAATTAAACCATTTCTTTTTCAATTTTGTAGTTAGTTTTATTATTTCTTTAATTTTACACTTTAATGAGGCCGTTTCTCCAATTAACTTTTTATTTTAGCCTATCATTTTAAAGAAAGGAAATATCTCTCCAAATTTAGAAGAAAGGAAAAGAAATCCTCTTTTATTGGGGAGAAAATGAATTAAATTGTGCAAAAGTAGTATCTGGAATCTGATGCTTGGTAAAAAAGATAAATAAATAAAAAAAATATATAAAAAAAAAATCTTTTGAATATTAAAATATATTTAATATTTTAATCATTATTTTTCTAAACAACTTGTTTTCTCCACCATCACCTTGAAATACAAAATTTTAAAATCTTATTATTATTATAAAAATAAGTATATATATATATATATATATATATATATATATATAAAGATTTAAATACAACCATTGACCAAGTAATTGCATAAAATACTCAGAAAGCATCTTCTTTCAAAAATTAAATTTCAATATTTTATTAGAAAAAAGCATTAAATAAACCAAAGTGTAGATAAGAACCAAACATTTCTTTATTTTTTTTGAAAAATTTAATAACATAAGCATATGGGTGAGAACTTCAATGCACATTTGCACCCATTTCTTTCCCCTTTTATTTGTTTTTTTCCTAATTAATATTAGCCAGCATTATAATATGTATTAAACTTTTCCTTTTTCTAACCTAATTTCTTGTAAATAATATATATGAGAATAAAATATTTATAATATAATTTGCTAGCATCTATATAATACAATGCTTATTCTTATCACGGTCTTTTTTTAAAAAAAAAAAAAATAATAATAATTTATGTATTCATATAAGTCATCTGGGCTAACTTTTTGTCATGACCCTTCCTTAAAAAAGGGTGTTTTGGTAACTTTACATAGTCTAAAAGATTTTCATTTTTTTTTTATTAACTTTGCTTATTGAGTATATTCTTGCATTCACTAAATTATTTTATAAAATATTAATATGAACATGTTCAACAATTAAAGTATCTATTTATTTTTTAGGTTAAAGTTTCAAATATCTACCTTCATTTTTATTATACTAAAAATATTTGGAAACTTATGGTTTATTTTCCCTTATAATTATTGAAATAAATAATGTTATACCAATCTTTCCCTCTCATGTAAAGGCTTTTTGAAAGATGTTATTTATACCCAATTTTGCTTTTTTTTTTTTTTTCAATAGTAACATCCACATAATGGCTCTTTTGTGGTGTTGTTTGAGCTTCACTCCAAGTTTTTTTTTTTTAGTTCAACAATAAGTAGGGATGAGCGATTTGAACCTCTGAACTCTTGGTTGAAGGCACATACTTTATGTTAGTTGAGCTTCAACCTGAACGATCGTCTAATAAATGGATGCTAATTATCTTTACTTTCAACCTTAGGAAACTAAGAGTAGATATTAGAGATCAATTCAAATAGAGTTTAATGGAAAAGGTATCTATTACCATTTTAAAATTGATAGTTCGATCTCCTATACCTTAACAATTATTGAACTGGAAAAAAGAGTAGGTATTAGAGCTAACTACATCGATAGAACATTGATTTTAAAAAATAGTCAGGTTATTAAATAATATCTAAAGTAATCATTTATGAAAAATAGCTTTTGATATCTTTATAAGAAAATGACATAATTACCCATGTTAATGTAAAATATATTAATTTAATTATATGCATTTAATGATGGTTACTCAAATCATGTCAATCAATCTAAATTTTAAAACCATCCCTTTTTTTCTAATAAAGATTTTATTAAAGCAAACAACTACCAACGTCCACGGGAATTAATGAAGCAAACCAATGAGGGATACTCTCATCCCTCCCCAACTCTCTATCTTCCAAAACAGGGGAAGAAGAGCCAAAAAAATACAGAGAAATCCCCAAAAACAGTTGCTGCATGAGCAAGCTGATGGGCCAAAAAATTAGAGTTCCTCCTACAAAAATCGAACTCGATCTTTTCTCCCTTAGCAAATTCCAAAATCTCGGCGAAAATCAAACTCGAATCCGAGAAGTCTTCTTCTTCACCCATAAGCACTTTCACGACACTAAGGGCGTCGGATTCAACAAGCAGAGGCGGTCTGCATCCACTTTCTCTCGTCCCTCTGAGAAAGGCACTCAGACCTACACGGATCGCTTCACCTTCAAGGGCCTTGGTTGGACAATTGCGGGAAAAACGACTGCAACCTGCTTCGATTAAAGATCCGGTAGAGTCTCGAATCACCCACCCCACCCCGCCTCTCATCACTGAGTTGCTCTAAGAGGCGTCTGAGTTGAGCTTCCACCAGTCATAATCCGACGACCTCCAAGAAGGGAGACTCAACTGGCTCTTCAATTATGAGGTTTCCAGGTATGTTCTATTCATTTGGTCGAATTCCTCAAAGTATCTTGTCCTCAAAAAGGAAGGCATATTGAGTCGGCGTATTGACCACTCTCACCCATGCTAATCAAAGGACAATCCCTCATGAGAAGGAGTTCATGACACACTCAGGATTAAGACTGAGTTACCTACGTCATCCTATTGAAACAGTAACCTAACTAGTTAACGGTGTTATATCTAGTGGTTTACCATTTCATGATCCGGTCTTATGCAAACTCATTGCATAGGATACCCCCGCTCGCATGTCTACTACATGGACGCTTTGGATCAATACGTCTGTATCAAATACAAAGTGGGTCGTATCACATAGTGTTATCAGGATAAGGTACCCAACCTTATTCTTATACTATAGATCTTTTTAGTTGTTACTTGAACATCAACCCCCGTATGTCCCCACACACTAGTTCAAGTTACATACAATCAACCTTGGATCTTAGTTTATTGGATTTGGGTGGTCAAATTGTGCAATATTTAACAATAACACTTTATTGTAGAAACTCAATAACACTTTATTGAAACAAGTATACAATTTTTTTACATTCAGTATCTACGAGTTTTAGGGCATAAAGCCCAACAATAACAACTATAGGGTTATAGGTTGCATGCATGAATTATCTATGTCGGTATCGAGTTACAGAAATATGCATAACGGTACTCGCTTAGCCTTCTAACGGTACTTGGGAGCAAGGCCAAATAGAAGTTAAACCTAACTCAATCCATAAATAGACTTAGGTTTTAAGTAAGCTAGTAATAGAGTTAATCCTACTTGGGTTGAAGCTATTTGAATTCCTTTCCTTTATTCATTGCATTTTTATTCTTTTATTATTTGCTTTGCTATTTAAAATTATTTCCAAAATCCATCAACTTATTTTGTTACCTACCTTCGTGCTTCAGAGCAGTTTCTTCTTCAAATCTAAGTTTAATTAGTCCCTGTGGGGTCAATACTTTGGAATACTCCATTGTTTTTATTACTACATGCGATAGTGTATACTTGCACTTAGTTGACTGAAAGTATCTTTAAATCTTATTTACTATCACATTTCTACTATCACCTTTAATCTGCACACATCAAGTTTTTGGCGTCGTTGCTAGGAACTAAAAGTGAAATCAGTTTTTGTTTTTGCGATTGAGTTGCAACCGCATTTCTGTCCCAATAAATATAACTTTGTTTTGTAGTATTCTTTTGCAGGTTGAAGTTGGTGCATGAGCAAAGAGCATCATCTCTTCGAGCTAGATCCTGAGATAGAAAGAACTTTTTGTCATCGTCGTAGAGAACAAAAGTGAAAGAAAAGGGGAACAACGGAAGTTAAGCGCACGGAAATATCTTGAAGAAGTCGCTTATATTCAAGAACTTCCAATGGATCCGCCCAGAGTCGATCCTCCTGTTGACCAAAAAAATCGTGGAGTGGACTAAAATGGTGGGAGAATATCTCCAGCACCACCAGTGCCTCCAGGACCACAAATGGAAAATCTGATCTACATTGCGGATGATCGAAATAGAGCAATAAGGGATTAATGTAATTTTTGGTTGAGCTTGCTGATTTCTAATATATTCAACTGAATTATTGTGTTCATCTATGTTTTTCCGTATTGACCATCGTTTTTTTAATGCTTTCTTAGACAATTTTGACCATCCGACTTTTTACCGATTTTTCTCCCGGTTTTTTGCGTTTTTTCCACTTTTTTCCACAGTTTTTCTGTCTTTTCTCCACAATTTTCCATCACACGTTTTGATTTATCGTTAAAACGATATTTTGCCGATATTTTGGCAATATTTTCGATTTTTAACGATAAATTGGTAAAAAAGATGTTTACACTCCATATCTCGGACCCTTGAGATTTTCAATATATTGGCGAGTTTTAGCGATATTTTCATTCTTGCCTCAACTCAAGTCTCTTTTATATATAGTATAGATATAGATTTAAAAATAAAAATAAAAAGAAATTAAAAAGGAAAACATAAATTAGAAAATAAAAAAGAAAAGTAAAAAAAAAATTAAAAAACCCGCAATTAAAAAATAAAACAAAAAAGGAAAAAAAACCGCAGTTAGAAAATAAAAAAGGGGAAAAGTAAAAAATAAAAGCAGAAATTGAAAAGTAAAAAAGTAAAAAAGAAATTAGAAAATAAAAAGAAAAGCTTTTAAAAATAGCAATTAAAAATAAAACAAAAAAGTAATAATGCAAAAAATTCTTTTGTAGTGGCTGGAGTCGTTGAACACAAGGAACGACCAGTTTATTTCTAAATTCTTTTGTGCTTTTAGGTAACTAAAAGGGGAGATTTATGGATAAAAGATAATAACATAAAATAAAGATGATAAAATAATGCAGAAAATTAAATGCAAGAAAAGTAAAAGGACGGGTTAGTTGATCTTACCATGAGGATTACTGTAGTCGGGGTTGTACTCGCACTACTACAAATTTGGCATTTGTTGACGACCAAAAAGTATCAACTATCACATTCATTGACGCTTTTAGCAATCAATAATGTCGGCGTCAATAAAACTAAAGCGTCAACATTACTGTTATCGTTGATGCCTATTGAACGTCAACGAATACGTCTTTGTTGACGTTTATTAGTCATCAACAAATATCATTATTGACACGTTTTATCCATCAATGGCATCCATAAAACGTCAATGTTGCCACATTTATTGATATTTATGGACCGTCAATATAGACTTATGTTGACATTTTTTCATTATCAATTATATGATCGAAAATGTCAATATATACATCATTATTGACACCTTTATACAATCAATATATCGTTTTATTGACATTTATGAGCCGTCAAATTACCATGTTAAATGCCAAAGCGAGTTTAGTTCAGCGGTAATTGACATGTACCCTCGACTATGAAGTCAGAGGTTCGAATCCCCCCACCCCCAAATGTTGATGTACTCAAAAAAAAAATAAAAAATAAAAAATAAAAATAAAAAATTACCATGTTAAATTGTCAAATATTGTATTTTCATTGACGGTTAATATATATCAATTATGGTGTTTTTTATGATGTTTTTTAACCGTCAACTATACGTATTTGCAAAAAAAAAAAAAACGTTGATTTTTATCTCTCCTATGCAACCTGCATTTACACAATAGTAGCTAGCTACCAACTGTAACGCCCCCAAAATTCAACCTAATATAGAGGATATTACTAAACTTTACCTTCTAACTAAGTTTGATGTTACCAAAAATCCGGCAGCATAACGACGTAATTATAACTAACCAAAAATTTTGTGTACCTCGAAAAACAGAAATATGCACTTCTAAACCCAGAACAACGCCTTCATTTCACTTGACAATAGCATGACATGTTCAATATATTATATGAAGCTAACACCAAAACTTAAGTATAAATAATACGAGTCAGATCTCGTAACAAACACATTGTTCATATAGCAATACAGAATCAAATGAATCATAATTTCAACCAAGTATAAAATCATAATGAACTACTAGATTTCATTAAAATGGTTGTTCAAAATTTCATTATCACAACTTGCTTGCTAGCAAGCAATTATTGAATTTTTCAACTAGAAATAGAGTTCAAAATAAAAAATCTACTAAAATTGTATATTCAATCACAATCTCATCCAAAAATATAATAATAATAATAATGAACTAACAGATTTTTGTTGACCAATAAGTTGTCTAAGATCTAAAAACCAACTAAAGAAAAGCATCACATCAGGCCTCGCGGATACATTTGCACCATCTCCAATTTAGGAACTCCCGCTAAAGAAAAGCTTCAATACTAGAATGCAAATAACTCTCACTGTGAACTGGATAATCACAAATCCTCGAATATAATCCAATCTGTCAAAGATGTGAGGAGAAGACAAAAAGGGATAATGAATAAACAACTAAACACTCAAAAATCAAAGTCCTTCAAAACTAAGGAAAGACACTGGAAAATGTGAAAGCAAGTATAGAATTATATGAACAAATGATCCAATACAGTAAACATGAAACAGTAACTCTAAATCATACTTTTTTTGGTTTGAAGTCGTCAAAGCCGAGAAAAACAGGAGAATCAAATAGGTAACCCTTGAATCTATTTTGTGTGTGTGTGTATATATTGTGGTGAGCGATTAGCAACAAACAAAGAAAATCAAACACTCCTAGAATAAACAACAAAATTACCATTTGTTTATTGCAGTTCTTCAGATTGACCCAAACACACAAGTTATGAAATAAAAGGGCAGCTACAATTGGGATTTCTCACACTACATCCATTTTAATGGAGAAATAAAAGGGCATTCTTTACTGATTAAGAACAGGATACCAATAGAGTGCCTTCAACCAACACACATCCTAATTACTGACAACATGGTTATAGTTCTTACAACCAGAAGAAACCAATTTAAATGGTTGAAATATAAATGGCAAGCATAGTTATAGTTCTTACAACTAGAAGAAACCAATTTAAATGGTTGAAATATAAATGGCAAGCTATGGCCACAAAAAGACCTTGGACCAAAAGTTGACTATTAGTCCATTATTACCTGAATCATTGTGAAGTTTTCACAAACCGTGTCGGTAAAAGGAACAAATTTTTTTCTAGTTTCAGTATAAAAACCATCTGCAAAACCATATTTTACCAACATAAAGGGAAATCAGCAAGCTAATTCATCCTCTAAGAAGAAATTCGTCGCAAAAATCATCGATCAACACACATTATGCAATAAAGAAAACGTGCTTGATATCAGTCTCCAAAAGCAACAAGGAAATGGACATACTTGCACAGGAAAATTGGCTTTAGTCCATTATCTGCCCCAAGACCCAATTGCCTTCGTCTTGCACATTCTTCTTTGGGTCGATTGTATAAATAACAAAATGGGACAAAATATTAGCAAATATAGCAACCTGGAAAAATAATTGCAACTATGACCAAAAAATACCTTCAGACCGTCTAAATGACCAAAATACCCTTCTAACGGCGATATAATTCTATTACTGATAGAATCTATCGCAGATAGAATCTATCAACGGTAGAATTCTATCACTGATAGAAGTCCATCAGAGAATAGGAAAAAACGAAGAAAAAGGGGAAAATGCGCACTAAAATCAAATGAGGGATAAAACGGAAATTTAAAAAAAATTATTAAAAATATTTTAATTCTATTGGCGATAGAAGTCTATCAGTGATAGAATTTTATCGGCGGTAGAAGTCTATCCGATAGAATTCTATCGTTAATAGAAGTCTATCCGAGAAAAGGAAAAAACATAAAAGGTATGAAGAAGAAGGGAAAATGCACGCTAAAATCAAATGAGAGGTAAAAAAAAAAACCGTTTAAAATATTTGAATTCTATCGGCGATAGAAGTCTATCAGCGATAGAATCTATCGCAGATAGAAGTCTATTAGGGAGAAGAAAAAAATAGAAAAGGAAAAAAACGAAGTAAAAATGCACGCAAATGAAGGGTAAAATGGGAATTTTAAAAAATCATTTAAAATATTTGTCATATTTGCAATTTCTTTTAAAAGTTGCTATATTTGCTATTTCCTTATTTAATTTAGCCACCCATTACAATTTTCCTTCTTCTTTATACTTGGCAACGGGAAGAATTTCTCATGGGCCATGAATTAAACCCACCTTTAATCAAATATAGCCATCGAATGCATATACCTGCAGACAATTACAAATATGAAGTCCTTCTTATGTGGAACTCTATGGACATAGTTCCAAAAAAAAAAAAAAAAAAAAAGGTTCCTGGAGTAACATTAGGCATCGCTTAGAAATAGGCCACGTCAATGTGTACGTGAGATCTGAGTATAACTTCTTGAGCTCTGTGCAAGAACATATATGAATAACCAAGAATCTCATAATATACATAAGGGATGAAGATACAAGGAAAAGGCAGAAATTAGAGAAACAAAAGAGAAAATGTGTACCTCATTTTGTTCTGGGGAGCATGGGTGGGTAACTTCCTCTGGCAAGTCCTTTGTTTAACATTCTTGAATGGGTTTAAAGAGTATTGATACCTCCTATACTTCACCAAATAGAATTAGCTCTTTAGCTGAAAATAACTTGATGAAATATACATATTGAAGCTACTAAAGAGTGGGTTATTCGAATTCCAAGCCGAATAAGCATGGGTCATGATCTAGAACAATTCAAAGTCTAAAACTACATGGGCATAAGCTGAAACTTGAAGAAATTGAGTGGATCGAGGCTATAACTTACCAAAAATGCCGAAACGCTTTGTTGGAGGGCTAAAATTTGTGTCGAACTTGCTAGAAAGAGTGCAGGGTGATTGTTCGCGAGAATAAGGTCGCTGGAAAGGAGAAATTGCACTGGAACCGTGTGGGCATGCAACGCTTGTGATGTTGTGCACGTGGATCTAAGTGATTGGCAATCAAAGTTGTTGTTCGCAGGGGAAAACACAGGAGAAGGGAGGTCTTGCGAGTGAGGAAGCGATCTGGCGCTTGAAACCACCGTTTGCGGTGGTTCATCACGCGTCGTGGAGCTAGAACGCGTGGGAGAAAGAGAGAAGCACGAGCCCAACTGTTGGCTGCTTGGATTGGACAGAATACGAGGGAGAATGAGGAACACCAGCAACTCAAACTTCAATAAACAACTAAACTCAAACTCCACAAAACTACTAAACTCAAACTTATTAAAGAATCTCAAACTCTAACAAAAACAAACAAAACATATGACACAATATATATATCAACCGTGTTTAGTTTGATTAATTTCATTCATCGATTATCAATTGATTTTTAACTAATTATCTAAGCCCAGCATACTCCGAGAACAACCCAAGAGTCGTGTCCACATTCACAAAAATGCAAACGCCAAGTTTGATTCTAACCTAAATCAAATTAATTGCACAATTAATTAAATCTAGATTGCATTGGGACTAGCCAGATTAATTAAACATGCAACGGACAACAAACCTCAATTACAAAAAATTAAATCATCTAGCTCTAGGTGGCACGTGAAGAATATCACAATGTACTCCTATTTACTAATTTTTATTAGTAAATAAATTTAGCAAAGTCGCGGTTGAGGTTGTCAATCTCTCCTAACATTTACTAAACTTGTATGCATAGAGATAAAATCACAAAGACAATTAACTAAGCAATTAAGAATAGAAATCTCATAACATTAAATCAAACTTACTAACCGATGTCCCGATTACAGCAATCCGAGCTTAGTTGGCCATAGACAAGCGCATTTCAATCTCTAGGCTTGATCAATCGACCCTTGGACTCAGAAAACTAAGAAGAAAGCTTGAAACTAGAGAGGAAAAACGGCTACAATCGAGAGAAATTGAGATTATACAACCCTAAAACTAACATATATATAGATGTTTTGGCCTTGAAAACTTTTGAATTTGGCGCTGAAATGAGAGTTCAAAATAGGAAGAATTGTCGAGCAAATAAGAAAAAGAATTCTGAAAATTTGCCTAGCGTCGAGATGCTAGCCCACAGCGTCTCGACGTTGGGCTGCTGTCTTGCGGCATCGAGCACAACTTCGAGTGGCGTCCTAACGCTGAGGCCTTGGGTTTCCAGCGTGATTTTGTGCCCACATTTGACTTTTTGAGTTGACCTTCGATTTTCGCCAAAATTTAACTTACTTTTAATTACTAAAATGCCCTTTTTTTGAAGGCTCTAGAATGATCTATAACAATATTACAGTCAAAATTCACCGTTTTTTACATATAATAACATAAAGACAAGCAAATTTTAGGGAAAGTAATATTCAACAATTTGATGCTATCATTTCTTTACAATAGTATAAAGGGAAAAAAGCATTTTTAACCCTTAAACTTTGGGGGTTGTATCAATTTTAACCCTGAACTTTCAATTTCATCAAATTGAACCCTAAACTTAACAAGTTCTATCAAATTTAACCCTAAACTTTAAATTTCATCAAATTGAACCTCAAACTTATTAGATTGTATCGATTTTAACCTCAAACTTGCGTAAGTGTTACAATATATACCTTTGGTTAACTTTCCATTTGAACCACCATATGTAATTGATTATTTCTTTTTTTTTTTTTCTTCTTAATTCACATCGCACCTGAATTGGCTTCTTATAAATAAAATATCGGAGAAACTTTATTTTATATGATTTTTTCTTATTGTTGAGAACTTTAATTGTGAGGGTTTTTTCGCTGCTATTTAAGATTACGAAAGCAAAGAAACTTTTGAGGTTTTTTATCTTCAAATATTTGCTGGTTTTTTTATTGGTGCTAAGAATTTTGTGAGATTTTTGTCTTCTTTTACGGTTTTTTTTCTTGCTAATCAGAAGAATGTACAAATGTAGGAAATGAAAATAAAGAAGTTTTGATTTTTTTATTTCTCATATTTGTTAGATTTTTCTTGTTGCAAATAAATTTGTGATTCTTTTTTGGATAATAATGAGAAGAATAGTCTAGGATATCTGATTTCTTCTGGTTTTTCCAAAAAAAATCTTACAAAACACTAACTTGGGTGCAATGTGAACTAACAAAAGAAAAGGAAATTGTCAATTACATGTTTTAATAGCAATTCAAATGAAAAGTTGACCAAAGGTCAACATTGCAACATTTATGCAAGTTTGAGGTTCAAATTGATACAATTTGTTAAGTTTAGGGTTCAATTTGATGAAATTGAAAGTTTAGGGTTAAAATTGATAGAACCTGCTAAGTTCAGGGGTAAAAATTGATTTTTTCCCTAGTATAAATGAAACTCCTTTGTTTTCAACTAATAATCGTGATTTGCAATTTACATTGAATTTTTTTAGAATTTTCATGCTAAAATGAAGGAAAAAAAAAAAAAAAAAAAGTTTGAGACTAACCTTTTGCTCAGCAATGAAAATCAAAAGCTTGGTCATAGGAACAATTGAAATCCCCCTATTTCAATTTTTGAAACAAAGTTTCTAAACTCTTACGGTTTCATTGTGACATAGTTCATTGTTTTCCTTACGAAGAATAATACTTTCAATTCTCATTTTATTTAAAACTATTGAGTTCTCTGATAAAAGAAGTTTTCAAATGAAAAGCTCAAAGAAACTAAACTACATAGAATTGCAAAGAAACTTAGCTCTTAGGCTAAAGGAAAAGCTCAAAGGCTTATTTTACTACATTTCCAAGTCTTTTTTTTACAATGGAATTACATGGCATTATATAGCCTTGAAATTGAAACCCTAGACCTTCCATGAGGCATTTCAAGAGTTGTAACATTCCAACTTTATGACCATAATCAGCCATTAACTAAATGTAACCTAAAAAGTAAATAAAATGACGTAAAACTGAAAATACATTCAAAAGGAACCATAAATCCGTGAATAGGAGTTTGCAATCAGCCAATTAATATTTGTAACCTCCCATGCTTGAAACCTCACTTGAAGTATCTTGAAGTCCATGTTCCATAAATGACACTTTGACTTGTCTTCAATGAAGCTTGAGTGCATTTAATGAATCTCCATTTTGAAGCTTTTCTTTAGTTTTGGATAGCATGGTAGGATTCATATCATCCTCCTCTTCTTCAAGAGAATTCGTCCTCGAATTTTGTTTTGTGAATCATTGCTGCAAAAACACTTTAAGAAAACACAAAGAACCTCACAACACTCTCTTACGTTGTTCACACTCATGGAAATTTGGGCCACTTGTGTTTGCACTCATTTTCACAAATCACTCGGTATGAACTCGCATTCTCATCTCTCAATATTGGAAGTGGAAAAGCCAAGATAATTTGCAATTCTTGTAATTGAAAGCATATATCAAACAAGCTAAACCTCTACGAAGGATTCCAAATTAAAATTATGAAATGAGAGAAATAAATGGACAGAATGTGAGAATATGGAGGATGGAATTCTGTTAATATTGAATACAAGTGTATGGTGCTGAAGGTGATTTATAACACTTTGGAAAGTGGAAGACCGAATTTAAGACCATTGGCTAGACTTTAAACAAAGGAGTTACAATCTGAAACTAATGGCTGGAAAATTCAATGAGCAGAAATGTAACTGTCCATATTTAATGCATAACAGCCAACTCTTGCTTAAATTGAATGTGTAACTGATATAATCAGCAAGTGAAAAGCCATATTAAAACACAATTGATGAATTTATAGCAATGCAATTCGGATCTATAAGGCTTTGGAGGCAAAAATGACAAGAACAAAACAAGAACACACATTCTCGGGTATAGCAGTTTTTCCAGAACAGATTTCAAAACTTCAGACGTTTCACCCTCAAGACATTTGAATTAGAAATCCATGAAGAAGGCAAAGTTGTAGCTTAAACAAAGATCTACAATATCATAGAAGACATTAAGATGAAATACCCTTCGGAAATATGAGTTTTTGGAGCATTTAGGCAGACTACAAAGCTGGACAGATTAAAAAAAATAACTAAAGAAAGAGAAACAAATTCAAGAGAAACACAAAGGAAACATATATCCGATCTTGAGCCTAACGCTCTGATACCAAATGTTATGAATCAAAGCAGCTCTGATACCAAATGTTGTGAATCAAAGCAGCTCTGATACCAAATGTTGTGAAATCAAAGTAGCTCTGATACCAAATGTTATGAAACTCCCAGGAAATGTATCTAACAACCTTGCTGAAAAACAAGACCTTTAGATCTCAAATCTGAAAACCCCAAAACCGATTTGAAAATCAACCCAAGGAAAGTAAAAACCGGATTACCTCGTCGATCAAATATCTCAAGGCAAGGAAGCTTGTTTGAGATTCGAATCACTCCACAAGCATGATTGATCAAGTCAAGCTTGAATGATTCTAAGCATGCAACCTAAACTACATAGAATTGCAAAGAAACTTAGCACTAGGCTAAAGGAAAAGCTCAAAGGCTTATTTTACTACATTTTCCAAGTCTCCTTTTACAATGGAATTACATGGCATTATATAGCCTTAAAATTGAAACCCTAGACCTTCCATGAGGTATATCAAGAGTTGTAACATTCCATCTTTATGACAATAATCAGCCATTAAGTAAATGTAACCTAAAACATTGATAACAAAACTTAAAACTGAAAATTACATAGAAACACCCTTAAATCCGAGAATTGAAAATCCCATCAACAAACTATGTCTTGTAACCTCCCAAAGTATAAATGAAGCCTCACTTGAAGTATCTTGAAGTTCATGTTCCATAAATGACACTTTGAATTGTCTTCAATGAAGCTTGAGTGCATTTAATGAATCTCCATTTTGAAGCTTTTCTTTAGTTTTGGATAGTATGGTAGGATTCATATCATCCTCCCCTTCTTCCGTTGTTGCATTTCTTTTCTTGTTCTTCATTCTGAATTTTTTTTTTCTCTCACTGTTCATGTTCTTGCATTCTGTCCAGAAATATAAATTTAAAAAAAAGTGTCACTTCCATTTATCGTTTCATATTTTCGTCTTCTGCAATCTTATAGATCCTCTTCTGATCTACAACTTTGTCTTCTATGAGATCTTGAGATTCGGTTTCCTTCATATAGAAAATTGGTCATTTTGATAGAATATTGCTGTCATTTGCTTTCATTCTGTCCAGAAATATAAAATTAAAAAAAAAAATGTCACTTCTGTTTATCGTTTCATATTTTCGTCTTCTGCAATCTTATAGATCTTCTTCTGATCTACAACTTTGTCTTCTATGAGATCTTGAGATTCGGCTTGCTTCATATAAAAATTCCGTCATTTTGATAGTATATCTGGAAAAACCGAGAAAACTGAGATTCTGCAAATTGTTGTTGTTCTTGTTGGTTTTTTTTGTGTCAAAGTGTGTTGGATCTGAATTTGCTGGTAATGACACTCTCATTTGTGTTAAATTTGACCGTTTTCTATTTATTGGTTTCAGTTTCATGTTTAATTTTTTCAAATTAAACAGCCAATTGCAATAAATTTAGCGGTTACAGTTTTGCACACTTAAATTTCCAGCCACTTGGTGTCAATGCCCATGATCTTTCTCATTTGTGTAACTCCTATTGTTGTAAAGGCTGATTAAAACTCCATAATTCTTATTGTTAGCCTTTAGATATTTATTTGTGAAGAGTTACAATTCAGAGTTTGTTCTTTTCATCTAGCAATTAATATTCAAATATGTCCATCATTCTTTCTTGACTTGTTTCTTATTTGATTTTCGTTTTGCTCCATATTTAAGCTATTTGAATAGATTTTTATGTGTGTTGTCTAACACTTGATTGCAAACTTGCTCATTGCCTCCTGTGATAGAGAACGTGCATTTGCTGAGAGTGTGTTTTGATTCGAGTGTATACACGAGTGACTATACCTTTACGAGTGTAAACACGTGAGGGAGTGCTTGTGAGGTCCATTATTTTTTTTTTTTTTTTTTTTTTTTTGTTACGTTACTTAGTTTTGCAGAAATGTCTCAAGAGGATTTTGCAAGACTTCACCGAAGCATGGAGCAAATGACCATGCAATTTGAGGAATTGGATGCAAGGATCAAATTCGTGGAGAAACAACCAACCTATCTTATGCGAAAGGAGAGATCTAATCCAATGCACCATAAGGAGTATTGGGATGTCAAAGGAAAAGAATATGGTGGAGGTTTCCAAGCTGTCCAACGGAGAAATTCAAGAGACATTTATAAAGTTGATCCCAACTTGCGCATGAAGCCTAAACTTCCTAAATTCTATGGAAGTACAAACTCAAAGGAGTACATTCAATGGGAAAGGCAAGTTGATCATGTCTTTGATTGTTGCACTTTAAGTGAGGAGAAAAAGGTAAAACTTATTGTTTCTCATCTTAGAGATTATGCCATTACTTGGTGGGATAAATTGTTTTTGGGTAGGAGGAACCTTGAACATCCAATAGATTCATGGAATGATTTGAAACAATTAATGCGAGAGCACTTTGTTCCTAAGCTTTTCTATAACTTGCGGACTTTGAGACAAGGGAGCAAAAGTGTGGAGGCTTACTACATGGAGATGCAAAAATTGCTTGATGAACTTGATCTTTATGAGGATGAGATGACTACCATGGCTCGTTTCTTTAGAGGACTTAATAAGGAGATTGCTGCCCTACTTGATCTTCAACTTTATGGGGATTTAGACGAGATGGTGAACTTAGCCATAAAGATTGAAAAACATCTCCAAAGGAAGTCTACAAGGTACACTAAACCTAAACCAATTTCAAATATTCATTCATCTTTTGAAAATGTTAGTTTACCCATTAAAATACAGCCTAATATTGAGGTAGGAAGTGGTGAAATTAAAATTGAAATGCAACCGACACATGTTAATGATTTCTTGTCTAGTAGGCAATTAGATTGCAAAGACTTGTTTGATTGTAACCCTTCTACTATTGTTATACCTACTCATGATGAAGTACATGTTGATGTGTGTGAGTTAGGGAAAAAGGCACAAAAGGCCAAGACAAAAGCATGTTTGATTGAAAAAGAATCTTGTGAGACAATGAGTGAAAGAGAAAAGCATGAGATTAGTTTATGGCCTAAAGAGAAAAATGAGAGAAAAGCCAAGAATATGAGTTTGTGTGAAACAGTTTGTGAGGTTAAATATGTTTTGTTTTCAAAACAAAATATTTTTGATCTTTTATACAAAGGAACTTGTTTTCTCACCGGTGAGCTCAAACTGTGTTTTTCTAGTGTTTCTCTTGAGTTCTTACAGGAAGCCAAAACAATCATTGAGAAGCTTGATTCAAAGTTCCCTTCTAAAGTCAACAATGGCAACCAACACATGAACATTAATGCCAATGCATTTCTTGAGAGGCAAAACTCCAAATTTGCTTCTAAGTTCATCCATGGCAGCACGCATAAGGTGTTCAAACCGGGTGATTGGGTTTGGAAACACTATTGGAAGGATCATTATTCTTTTAATAAGAAAACCAAGTGGAGATCCAAATGCGGTTTACCAATCACATCCCATGACTACAAAATTGCTCTACAAGGCAAGAGGGATGTCAGCTACATTTTCAATGCCGCTGATTTTCGTCCATTTGATGTAGGAGACCCTTTTGATTTGAGGACAAATCCTCTTGAAGAAGGGGAGAATGATATGAACTCTACCAATAAAGAACTCCAATAGAGTTGAAGGTGTTGATTTCTATTATGTGTTTGAGCTTCAAGATGGAACACATTAAATGCGCTCCGAATGCAAATCAAGCATCAATTGATGGAACTATACTTTAAGCTACTTCAAAGGGAAGCTTAATTAATTCATGGAATGTTACACACAAAATGAAGGTTGACCAAGACTTCAATTCTCGGATTTATGGAGTCCATCATGTAATTTTTCAGTTTTTTGAGTCTTTTCAATGTTACATAGGTTACTTTTGTTAGTGGATCTTTAATACATTAAAGTTAGGAAGGTTACACACTTTAAGGTGACCTAGTGGCTGAATTTAGGTTATATTTTGGAGGCTATAAAAAGCCATCTTTGATGTAACACAAATAAGATTTTTGATGATGTTTCAATGAAATTGAGTCTTTTGAGCCTAAAGGCCATGAGCAACTTTCTTTGCATATCTTGTGTTTAGATTTGCATGTTAGGATCATTCAAGTAGCTTTGATCAAACTACTTGTGGAGTGATTCGAATCTCGAGTTTAGAAACGAGTTTTCTCTACTCTTGATCTTGATCATCAAGGTAAATCCGTTTCTATCTTCTTCCTTGGGATGAAATCATCTTGGTTTTGGGGTTTTTGATATTGAGTTCTATGGGTCTTGTTTGCTAGCAAGGTTTTTAGATCCAATCATCAAGGGTTTCATATCAACTTGACATTTTGATTGGAAAAAAATAGACCAGGTATGTATTTGTGTTATTTAGACTAAATATATACACACACATATACATGCATGTACATATATTTCTCCATTATATGTTTGAAGCATATAATATATTTACTTCTATTAAAAAAAGATAAATTTACATATATAAGAACATAAAGTAATAAATTAAAATATGTAATGTCATTTTACTACATTAATAGCCAATTGCTTCTAATCACTTCAGAGATTATTTCAATTCCATTATTAATGAAGATTCGAAATATCACAAACCTTTAACCTTTTAGTCAAATGTACATGTCAATTACACTGTACTATATGGTCACTTTTGGCTTCATTAATATCACTATTAAATTAAAAAAGGAAATATACACTTTTAGTTTTTGAGGTTTGGGTTGGGTTTCATTTTGGTCCCTGAGTTTTCAAACTCGACAATTTAGCCCCTGAAATTTAAATTTTCTTTAATTTTGGTCCCTCCGTCAAATTTTTTGTTAATAACTAACAGAATGTTGCCGTGGCATTGGTTTTTTATTATAAAAAATAATTTTAAATTTTTTTAAACAAAAATATATTAAAATAATGAAAATATTGCACGCACGCACACACGTGCACACGCCCACACACACACTCACGCGCACACGAGCACACTCACACACACGCACACGTGCACACACGCACACGCACGCGCACACACACGCGAACACACACACGTGCGCGCGCACACACACACTCACGCACACACACAGCGCACACGCACACACACGTGCACACGCGCACTCACACACACGCTCACACTCACACACACACACTTCTTCTCCTCTCCCTTCTTCTTCCTCCACCTCCTCATTCTTCATCCTCCGTCCGGCGACAATTTTTTTTTCTCTTTTTTCTTCTCTTTTCTCCCTTCTTTTGTTTCCCTTTCTCTACATTTTCTTTTTTAAAAAAAATAGAAAAGAGGGGAGGGAGGAGCCTCCCTCGTTTGAGATCAAGCCTCGAAACAAGAAGAACAAAAAGACCCACGTTGTAAAACACGTCGGAGAGAAAAACCCACTGTCGAACAAACTTCCCCTTGAAAAATCGAGACTACCCACAAGTCGAGTGACACCCAAAAACCTCCTACACGCTGCCACCAAGCCGAAACAGCGAGAAAATGAACCTTGGAGCATCGGAAAAATTCGAAGAAAAGACCCACGCTTGTTGTGTTGTGCTGCTTACACTCGTCGCAGCCGCACAAAAGACCCATCGCAACCCAGATCTAGAATAACCGCATAGTCAATCTCGTCTACTCCTCGTTGTCAATCAATTTCGTTCCTCTTCGTTCTGTTTCATTTAAAGAAAAAAAAAAAAAGGTTGGAACGAGCCCAGATCTGGAACAAAGGGCGTTCTCCTTCGTTCCGGTCTAAAACGAAAGGGCTTTCCCCTTCGTTTTAGTTCTTCAAAAAAGTTAGTCAGTGACTAGTGGCCGGCGACGACGGCAAGAAGAAGTAAAAAAATAATAAATTTTATATTAATTTAATATTATTTTTATTTTAAAAATTAAATTTTTATTTTTTAAAATAAAAAACAGTTGTCACGTTAGCAATTCGTTAGTTTTTAGCAGAAAAATGGATGAAAAGACCAAAATGAATCGAAATCCAAACCTTAGGGGCTAAAATGTCGAGTTTGAAAACTCAAGGATCAAATGAAAACCTAACTCAAACCTCAGGGACTAAAAGTGTGTTTTTTCCCAATTAAAAATATTATTACAATGATATAAATTAAATGAATATATACAACATGAGTATAGTTCAACTATTAAAAAACAACATTGTGTATTCAATCAAAGAGTCATAGATTTGAATCTCCAACTTCAAATGAGTTGAACTAACAAAAAAATTATACGAACAGGTGACATAGAAATGAACACTATAAAATTTGTTGATGAATATACATAATAAAAATAAATAACACCATATAATTTATTTCCACAATCGAGTCCAATAATGAATAAATATATTATAATATTAATGATATGTACGACCATTGAAAAATTATACAAAATGATGCATTTTATAATATTTTAAATTGACATGAATGGAAAGTGAAATGCATAAAAGAAAAAAAAAAATGTTAGGTTAAATTACCAAAAATCACTTCTTTTTTACCTTTCTTTCTTACAACATATGAAAACATGAGTAGGGACCACCTCTTAGTCGAAGTATATCTTAACTAATTGAGTTATTTGTTCTCTATTTATAAGTACAATTAAATTATAAGTTTAATTTTTCAACTTTAATAATTGTATTTATTTAATAATTCATAAAATTCGAAAGTTTTAGGTTTTAAACTTTTCGTCATGTCTCTGACTTTGAATTGTGATAACTTTTTTTTTCTTTTGAAAGCAAAATTGTGATAACGTATTCGCCAACATAAATGTTTACTAATTCAGAACAATATGACAAATAAATAAAAGACAAAATAAAGTGAAAGTACACACCAATTTTCGTTAATGCTTGCTTTAACAACTATAAAAAACATATAAACGCTTAATGATGGATAGCCCTTTTATTTTGAAAAAAAAAAATGAAAAGATAATAAATAACACCTCAATTACTTTAGAGCCTTTAGAAAAACTAGGTTTTTAACACGTGCGTTGCACGTGTAATGATTTTAGTAAAATATTTTGAAGTAAAATGATTTTAAAAAAACTAATTAAGATTAATTCGGATTTTTACATCAGTTTTATTTTTTATACTTCCATGACGATATCTTTTTTTTTTTTTTTTGGCAACATTCCATGATGATTTCTTGTTAGATAATACACAATTATATTATAGTTTCTTTGCGTATATTAGAAAATAATGCTATCATTATCGATATTTAATATACAGCAAAACATTGTAAAATAAATAAAAGATGGATATACATTATAGGAGTAAAATTTATAATTACTTCTTTTTTTTTTAATGAAAGCAAAATAATATATAGTCTAACTGAAAGATTACAATTATATTTTAATAAATAAACTATTAAAATTCAAACTAAAAAAAAAATACCTAAAATACATGAACAATTGAAAGAGATGTAATTTTAGACTTGAAAAATAAAGTTTGAGGGAAAAAAGAAATTAAAGTTCGTCTATAACATAAAATATTTGAGAATGACTTTCTTCTAATTAAATTGATAAAATTAAACAAAAATATTATAATTATAATTCAAGAGACATACCTGAAACCAACAATGGAGGAGATAAGTAGTTTTTTATGTGGAAACTAATGGGAGGAGGTGAACAATTTACGGAGGAAATTTAGATTCAAATTCTAATTTGATTAGATTTTGGATAAAATTTATTGATAAAATATATAGACCATATTATTATTCTAGGTTATCAAACCAAAATGATAATAAAAGATAACAAAATCAAAAAGTGGAAATCAAAATTCGTAATTTTTGTAATTAAAAAAATAAAAGATAAAAAAAAATCTTATTCTATTTGTTTTTATTAAAAAAAAGGAAAAAAGGAAAAAAAACAAAAAAAAAAAAAAAAAAAAAAAAACAACAAATTTCGTATGTTTGTTTTTATTAAAAAAAAAAATCAAATTTCGTATTCACTGTTTAAATTAAAAAAATAAAAGATAAAACATAAATAAGTGTAAGTTTATATTAACAATTTTTTTTTATCTTTTATTTTTTTAATTACTAAAACGATTAATACAAAATTCCTTTTTTTTTATTTTTTCCTTTTTTAAATAAAAACAAATAGAATAAGATTTTTTTTAATTTTTTACCGAATAAGATGTTTTATTTTTTTATTTTAATTATTAAACCATTAATACAAAATTTGTTTGATTTTCTTCTTCTTTTTTTAATAAAAACAAATAGGATAATATTTTATTTTATTTTTTTATCTTTTATTTTTTTAATTAAAACAATTACGAAATTTGATTTTCACTTTCTGATTTCTTTATCTTTTATTTTTTTTAATTGCACTTTCTGATTTCTTTATCTTTTATTTTTTTAATTTAAATAATGAATACGAAATCTGAATTTTTGTTTAAAATTCTTTCTTTTTTAATAAAAACAACAGAATAAGATTTTTTTTTTTATCTTTGATTTTTTTAATTATTAAAAAAATTAATACGATTTTTTTAATTCTTTTAATAAAAACAAATAAGATAAGATTTTTTAAAAAAAAAATTATCTTTTATTTTTTTTAATTTAAACAATTACGAAATTTGATTTCCATTTCTTGATTTTTTTTAATTGAAACAATTAGATTTCAACTAAAGTAATTATCATAAATTTGTTTTTAATTATTAAAACATTTAATACGAAATTTGTTTTTTATTTATTTATTTTTTGATAAAAACAAATAGGATAAGATTTTTTCATTTTTTTATCTTTTTTTTTAACTAAAACAATTATATTTTAACTAAAGTAATTATCTTAAATTTATTGTTAATTATTAAAACAATTAATATGAAATTTGTTTATTTTTTTAATTTTTTTTTATAAAAACAAATAGGATAATATTTTTTATTTTTTTTATCTTTTATTTTTTTAATTAAAACAAACCGGATAAGATTTTTTTTTTCATTTTTATATATTTTATTTTTTTAATTAAAACAAATAGGATAAGATTTTTTAAAAAAAAAAATTCTCTTATTTTTTTAATTAAAACAATTACGAAATTTGATTTCCACTTCTTGATTTTTTTATGATTTTCTTCTAATTAAATTGATAAAATTAAACAAAAATATTATAATTATAATTCAAGAGCGATACCTACAACCAACAATGGAGGGGATGAATAGTTTTTTATGAGAAAACTAATGGGAGAAGGTGAACAATTTATAGAGAGAATTTAGATTCAAATTCTAATTTGATTATATTCTGGATAGAGTATATAGATCCTAAGATAAAAAAATATAGACCATAATATTATTCTAAGTTATCAAACCAATATGATAATAAAACATAACAAAACCAAAAAGTGGAAATCGAATTTCGTAATTGTTTTAATTAAAAAAAATAAAAGATAAAAAAAATAAAAAGAATTACCCTATTTGTTTTTATTAAATCTTTTTTTTTAAAAAAAAAGAACCAACAGTATTCGTGTTACAGATTTTTTTATAAGAAAAGTTTTTTTTTTTTTTTGCAAAATTTCATAATGGTTTTTTAAATGTTGTAGGGATTACAGATTTGGTAATTGTTTTAATTAAAAAAAAAAGATAAAAAATTTAAAAAAACTACCGTATTTGTTTTTTTTTAAAAAAGAAAAAAAAAACCAATCGTGTAGATTTTTTATAAGAAAAGTTTTTTTTTTCAAAATTTCATAATGTGGTTTCCTATTTGTTTTTATTAAAAAAAAAAAGAACCAACAGAATTTTTGTAGATTTTTTATAAGAAAAGTTTTTTTTTCAAAATTTCATAATGTGGTTTTTTAAATGTGGTAGGGATTACAGATTTTCTTTTTTTAATTTTCTTAATCATTTATTATAGATTATTATTAAATTTACTACGTTTGTTTTTCTTTTCTTATTTTTTCTTTTTTTTATATTAAAATATTTTTTTCAAAATTTCATATTCGTTTTAAAATTTTTTTTTTACAGATTACCACTTTTTAATTTTTGTATCTTTTATTTTTTTAATTAAAATAATTAGAGATTTTAACTAAAGTAATTATCTTAAATTTAAAGGGGTATTTTAGTCTAAAAATGTTTTTCACAGATCCTTGCTTTTTAATATATTATAGATAAAGTCTAAACTAATGGAAGGTACTGACTTCCCTAAATTAAGTGTATGCGTCATCAGTAGATTTTTTTAAAAAAGAAATTAATAATAAACTGTTATCCATAATGTGCAAACAATTAGTAAATCATTATATTATCCTTCACAAAATATAATACCCTCTTTTAACTTAGGGAAGATTCACAAATGCATGTACCAATTTTACCCAACATTAGCAAACCCTTCATTGCCCAATCAATATTGCAATTCTTATTTTCTTAAAATACATATATATATATTGCAATTCTTACTATTATTATAATTTTATTTCTGTTTTAAATCAATTTTAATTTTGATACACATTTGTTTATAATAAACTATGTACAACCCACAAATAATATATATAGTGATATATATTGATTTCTAAACAAACAAATGCCTCAAAAACTGATTTTAATAGTAGAACCAAAACATAATTTGCATTTATTTTGAATTGCAATAATAACAAATGCAATCCACATAATTCACTCACAGAAATATATACCTGAAATAAAAATTAAATTGCTATTTTTGTTCATGTGCTTTCATCATTATGTCAAATTCGTCGCAAAATGAGAAGACTTCCTACCCTTACGGATAACAAAAATACAGGGATGAAACCAAAATTGAAACCTAAAAATTCTTAAAACTAGGCCAAAATCGACACGATGGTTCGAGGATGGATAGGTGTGAGCTTCAAGTATATCAAAACCTCACCAGATGCTCATTTGCTTTTGAAGTTTGGAATTATTAGAAGACTTCCTACCCTTGTCTTTGTAGGTGTTTCTGGAGGCACGAGCCTTTCTTCCTCCACTGGCTGATGCTATGGCGCGTTGTCTCTGCTTGTTCAACCGTTTATTCAGTTCTGTGTCGTCGTTTTCATCTCTAGCCTCTCCATTGTCCCTCTGCATTAAAAAAGAGACACCAACTGTTACCTTTGCAAATACATCTTTTTGTTTATAATTTTTGCGACCCACTTTTTGGATCATGCAGTCTGTCCTATTAATCCTCGAAAAGATGTTGGGGCAAGGAGTTGAGTTATGAAATCTGGAGTTGTTTTGTCTTAGAAGTTAGAGTATGAGTTAATAAGTTTGTGGGACCCACAATAAAGTGTTAGAATAGGAGTTAAAAAGTTTGTGGGACCCACAATAGTGTTGTGATTGATTGATAAATTTGTGAGTTCCACAATTCAATGTTATATATCCTTGGGCCAAACAAGGAGTATAACTCCACCCAACTCCAACTTCACAACTCATTGCCCTAAACATCCCTCTAAAGGTTTTAAGTTGTTGGGTTTTTCACTTGAGGGCTTGAACTCAAAACATCTTGGGAAGCATCTCCACATCCCCAACCTTTATACTACCAAGCACCGAAGGATAGCATTGCTAATAGGGTTTTTTTGTTTTGATATTTGTGGGTATGAGTTGGTCTATGTACACCTCAACTAATCTCATTAGACAATTGTCTCACCAGCAATACTTGATTGCTAAGGAAACTCAAAGGATTTTAAATTTTAAGTGGGAGGGATTTAAATTCATTCCCTCTAGCTCCTAAGCCTTAATGACCACTAGGACAATACCAGATGGTTTCATTATTGTTGTAAATATCATTTAAAAGATATGTGCTTAATATCTTGTCCACTATCTATGGTTACATAAGTTACATAAGACTCCCATGTGGAGATAAGCAAGCCCTTCCCTTAGGTTTCTTTTGGATTATATTACAGGTGCTAAATTCCATAATGGCCAAGGAACAGGAGAAACCTTTCAATTTTTTTCAATATCCATGATAGCTAACATTCATAAATTAAGGACTAAATTCTCAAAATGTATTAGTGATATTGCCAAAGCAACACAAACTATACAATTATACTCTTAAACCAATTTAATGCAAAAAAGAAAACAAATTGCGGTGGAGGGAGGGGGGTTGTAAATTGTAAGGGTTGATACCGTGTCACTGGAGCCATTCCCAGAAATTCCGTTTTCATTTTCATCTTGGTTCTGCTAAGAAAAGGGAAAAGAGGAATATTAATTATGATTTAGCATTAAACACACTATCCCCGAGCAGACATGAAATGGAACCTACGTGTATGCCTTCTAAAACTGTAAAGAAACAATAAACTTACTCTAACACCTCAACCAAGTAAGTTAAAATCTTGATAAATATTGGAGATATTGATAAAGGAGCAACAATGTGAAAAAAAATAAAAAAATAAAAAAATCATTAGATACACTTCAGGCAAGAGAAGGATCGTAGAGGTTAGAAACAATACATCTGAATCTGAATCATTCTCAGATACGTCGTTCGTCTGGCATGCTTCATGATTCCTCTGACACACTGCATTTTCATCACCGTTCAAGGTTTCCTGTGAATTAAAATTAAAAAGGGAAATAGAAATATATCAGCTACTTTTCCCTAAACAGTGCCATCCGTGATTAGACTTTTATGCCATCAGAAAAGATTAAAATTTAATTTAATTGGAAAGATAATCCTAAATAAGCACAATGATAAAATGAATACCTCATCTGACAGGTGTAGATGTTCCACCAGATTGGTGTCCATTTCATCTAACTTAGAGCTTGCAGCTTCTTCGTCGCCAGAATCTGCATCTCCCTCAAGTCCTCCTTCAATAAACTGCATTGCACCAATGCCAAATAGTCAAACATAGTAATCGCCAACCAATTTTGAAGGGACTGGTGGTTTACCAAATAAGTGGTCAAAATAATTATAGATCTCCACAAAGAACTTAGACATGGGAGATATAATCACATAGATTGAAGGATACACACTGAAAAAAAAGATGTACAACAAGAAGAACCAAACATAAAATAGATTAACAGCCTCAACTAACACTGCTTATGAAAGATGTATATCTAATATGGCATCCCAGTGACCTCAATAGTTTAGAACTACATCTACATTTAAAACTACCTTACCAGCTACCATCATAAGAAAACATGAGATCGTACCAAAATTACATAATATACTCTAATTCCATCTCCCTGAACTAGGCAATAAATGGTTTTTTATACCTTTTCAATGTCTTCCTGATCCTTTCGGGTGAACCCACTGGCAGCAAGTTCCTTGTCTAGACTTCCTGCACCTTTCGATATAGAAGAAAAGCAAGGCCTTGCACTTTCATCTTTTTCAATCTCTACATCATTTTCATCATCCACAGTCTCGTGGAATGACAAGTTAAACCTGTGAGAGAAAGGAACGAAGTCTTTTAGCATGCCAATAAGAAGAGCCATTAACCCTCTCTGGTATAATGTGAGACGGCTCAAGATTAACAAGCAAACCTGCTAGTGGAACTAAAACATATCATTTACATACTTCAATTGAACTTGCTAGGATTAAAATTAAACACCAACACCCATTAAGAATGAAACATAAAAAGGTGCAACAAAAACACAGACCCGAACAAGCAATGGAGCCACCAAAAAGAAACTACAAGAAAGAACACTAATTATTTATAATAATTTTAACCCGTAAACCTACAAGGAAGCATCAAAGGGTGTCAAACTACAAACAAACTCCAAGACCCCTCAATACTCTCCTATGCCTAACCAAACATTCCAAATGACTACCAAGAATCCTACTTGCAAAAGAAACTTCCCTTTGTTTCAAAAAAGGGGTAACTTCTTCCAACATAGTACACCATGATACACTAAACAAGATCACGGCCTCCCAAAAACTTGGAAATAACTCCACCATACCTTCCTAGCTGATAAACATCTCCAAAGGATGTGATAAAGATCCATTTAAGTCCTACTTATAGAGCATGTGCCACGAAGGCCCAATAACAAAGGAAAAATTCTGGATGAAGTCCAAGGAGGACAATTTCCCAAACACAGCAAACCAGGGGAAATATTTTGACTTTGAGACTTAGATATTTCAGAGCAGCGTGAAATGGAGAAGAGGCATAGCAAGGAAAACACTAAAAGGCTGTTAGGTATCTCCCTCGACTTCAGCTCTATTTAACCTGTGAAAAGCAGTAAAATCCCAACACAAATACCAAAAGAGAGGAATTCCAGCCCAGTCAATGAGAGTTCTTCATTGATACGGGGGAAGTTATGCATTAATAACACACCAAAACAAGGATAACGATAACAACAACGGTCAAGAACACACAAGAACAATCAGTGATTCAAGGGACGATAACTCTTCTAAGACAATATGTCTAACCCCAAAAAACAAGACAAGATTCTCCTGCTGCTCCTCCTACAAAAGCTCTTCCTCATACCCGACATCCGTACCTTCCACGATCACTGTATTCACTAACGGTCCCCACCATCGCCAACTTCCTTCTCTCTCTGTATTTCCCTTTCTGCCCTTCCTCATACGTGTGGATTATGGGAGGTCTAACAAAGGCTCGAGACCAAACTCTACAATCCTTAAGACCTAAGTACTGAGAGGATAAAAAAGCAAGTAAATTTACTCATCCAACTCCCTTTCAAACCGGGATCTTCTAAAGTGGAAATTGAAGACATAAACTACTTATTAGAAAATAGAAGAAATAAGCAATAGGAGAATTAATCACAGTAGAGAGAGAGAAAAGTGACCGAAAGAACTACAATCAATCCAATGATCTTCCCAAAAATGGAATCAATAAGACCTCATTTGATAACCTTTTGGTTTTTTATTTTGGAAAAATTAGCCTTGTTTTCTCCCAATTTCCTTACCATTGTTTTCATCTTTGTTAAGGACACATTTGAATTATTAGCCAAATTCCAAAAACAAGAACAAGTTTTTGAAAACTACTTTTTTTTAGTTTTCAAAATTTGACTTGGTTTTTGGAAACATGAGAGAAGGTAGATAACAAAACAAAGAAACTTAGAGATGGAAATAGTGTTTATAAACTTAATTTTCAAAAATCAAAAACTAAAAACCAAATGGCTAATCAAACAGGGACTGAACTATCTCCAACTGACAATTTAACAAAAGAAATAAAGCAAGGCAAGCACTATGAAATAGCTTCCCAACAATTCCTGCACCCTCCAAGTTAGAACCTCGTCCCATTGAAGTGGTACCTGTATTATGTATTTACTCACTATAATCTTGTGCCATTGAGTATTAGGCTCTGAGGGGAAAAAAACTGTGACCATTCAATCAAGAGAGAGAAGTTTTGGGTTAGCTAGGTTCCTAATACCCTTTCTAACTTAACTAATGAGAACCCCCTCCTTCCTCCACACCTTCTCACAGAAAGCCCCTCAAGATTTCATGATTTTCTCCCAACCAATGCAAGTGGTGGAAGCAGCTAAATTTAGACCAAAACTACGAAGGAACCCAACTCAAAATGGATTTGGTAAGGAAAGCCCACCACCTTAAAAGTTTAAAAAGAAAATTAAGAAGACATTTTTTCAAAAGTGCAAAGCCACTTTTAATCCTTTTCCAAATTTCCAAAATAAGATCCCAAAAAAAAAGGCTCCAGCATTATGACCTCAATACTCAATCGAATCCTCCCTATTAGGATTGACGCCCCCAAAAGTAGATCCATATAGGCCCCATATTTAAAAATTCCTAAGGTCCCGTTTGATAACCATTTGGTTTTTAGTTTTTAGTTTTTGAAAATTAAGCCTACAAACACAACTTCCACCTATAAGTTTCTTTGTGTTGTTATCTATCTTTCTTTTCATGTTTTCAAAAACCAAACCAAGTTTTGAAAACTAAAAAAAGTAGTTTTCAAAAACTTGTTTTTGTTTTTGGAATCTGACTAGGAATGCAAATATGTCCTTAACAAAGATGTAAACCATTCTTAGGAAATTGAGAGAAAAAATGTTTAATTTTCAAAAACCAAATGGTTACCAAACGGGGCCTAAACTATTTGTTCTGCATCAAGGATCATCTAAATAATGATATGTCTAGTATGACCCACAAGGCAGAAAACAATCCTCTCTCGATAATGCTCTCCCCAACCCCCCCAACCCACCCCGCACACTCCCCTGCCACTCTTCCACCGCCTATATCTGAACCTTCAACCATCATGCCCTTAGTCGAAAATGGCAATCTCTAGGAGTTGTAGAGTTAAGATTGAAAACAAAAACTTCTCGTGTAGCTTTGATAGAAACTGAAAGAGTAGAGTAGTCAGAATCCAAGAAGAGCATCTTAGAAAGAAATTTACCTTGTCTGTAGAAGAGATCATCCTTGTTTGGATTTCTGACGCTATCAATGACCTCCTCCTCCTCACCCCAGCCACCTTGAAGTTCTTCAGGAAAATTGATTGCAACAATGGTTTCATTTGGATTCAGAAGATATCGAACAAACGTGGAAGTTTTCTCGAAATTACGAAAGTGGTCTCCTCTAGGGGGAAACACAATCTAGTTGTGCCTGTGGGGATTGAGTTCAAAGGTTGGAAGGATTTTTCGGACCTTCTAAAAGACTTCCTTAATGGGAGGGGCAACTAGAATGAACCAAAAAGACCCGAAAATGTATTCAGAAGGAGGGAAGATGGGAGATCGTTCACATATATTGTTAAGAAAAGGACGAAAGACAGAGCCCTAAATGATCCTAGAAACTCCCGTAGAGGGAAACGAGACGTTTGTAGAGAATGGGAAGATATGAGGGAGCATAAAAGCAGCAATGAGGAGATTAGAGATATTGACTAGAAGGAGGTTTTAATAATAACTAAAAGAGATTTCCATGATGATTGGAGACGCATCCTCGATATTCTGTAGTGCCAACTAGAGGAACCTTTATGGGGGTTGGATTAAATTAAGAAACCTCCCGTTGCATTTATGGCATTTAAGCACACTTAAAGCAATTGGAGACAGTCTGAGAGGATTTATTGCATACGAGGTTACAAACTCGCTACTCATTGATTGCGTTGAGGTGAAGATGAAGATCAGAGATAATTATTGCGATTATATTCCAACCGAAGTCAGCGTTATAGACGAAGAGGATTGATTCAATGTCCAGGTTGTTACCTTCCAAGAGGGAAATTTGTTAATCGACAAAGTGGTCGAAATCCATGGGAGCTTCTCTCCAGCGGCAGCCCACGTGTTCCATCGTGGTCCCAATGAACCTCAGTTTAGCCCAACAGATATTTAGAGAATTGAGAATGGTCTGAAATTCCCAATGGTTAATATCTGCTAGTCAATAGCCGAAAGTGATAAAAATGGAAGACAACCAGAAAGCAATGAAGGAAAATTTGAATTATCCCACCAAAAAACCAAAGAGCTAGCGTTTAATGAAGTTGGGCCCTCTACCAGCAGTGATCCATTAGCCCATCTCGAAGAAATCAATCAAGCCCAAATTGAAACTAAGGAAAATAATGGAAGAAGCCCAACGACCAGAAAGAAGACTCAAAAAGGGGTTTCCTTTGCGAAAAAAACCCAAATAACCACCTTTCAACGTGGATCCATTCAGTGTACGAATGTAGACAAAAGGCATCATAGAGAAGAAGACACATTGAACGAGTGGAAAGGGGACTTGGGCCTGGATTCAGACCTTTCCTCATCAAGCCCAGCTAGCAAAACTACCGTTGATGCTGAAGATGAAAGAGTTAGCTCTGTCGAGGATAACGATGATGAATTCCCGGAGGGATACCAGCTCTGTTTTGCAACCGATAACACCTTCGATAGAGTCCTACAAACACAAAGCTCTGACAAAGAGAAGGCATCCTTTCAAGATAGTGAAAACGGAAGAGATGGTAATAGGGAGGTGGACACCAGCTTTCAACCAAAATAGAACCACTATGTATTATTACGATAAACCCAAGTGTTCGAGGTACTTGGACCCTCCTCTCTTGAGAACACTCGAGAGTAACTTACTGACTACTCAATTCCCTCCCTTCCCATTTCCCACTCCCTCTATTTATAACTCCATACTCTAACCAACTTCCCTAACTAACTGCTAATATACCCTTACCAATATTCCTAATTACTCCTTAGGTACATTTCTATCATTTACCGGCCCTTGAAACACACCTTGTCCTCAAGGCGTGGTTACACAAAAAATTCTCAAAATTGGGTAACAATATAGCTAATTGGCACTCCGATAGTCAAGTGCGACAACCAGTAGTGAGTAGAGACACCGAAGATGGTCGGCGGCGACAGCGGTCAACAAAGTACACACAGGCAGCTAGGGTTTTTTTTAAGGTTTTTTCTTCACGTGGAAAATTTTTTACCATAATGGATCAATTATTGGGTTTAATAACAATGAAAACCTGGCCCAAAAAAAACCCATTTGTCTCTTATTCCATACTTGGAAACTAAATGGGCCTCAGGCCATTTATTTAATGAAATTTTTCCAAATCGTTGGCACTACCTTCTTTTTCTTCTCCAGCAAACGCCATCAACGTCTTACTCGAAGTTTCAACTCCGGCCACACACGTCGGCGACGACCTTCATCAGCCATACTCCTTTACTTCTTGTTTTCTTCTATTTTCTTTCTAAATTTGTGGCCGCTGAAGTGTTGTCCTCTCCAAGTCTTCAACTCTTGCCATGAAAGCACCGACGACCAATGATCGTACTCCGAAAATCTAGTCTTCGCCATGGTCATCTCCTTCTTGCCCATTCATACATGGCTTTCACATTCCGATGTTTGACAAACGGACCTCCCTTCTTCACTGGTATTTTTCGACGGTTTCTCCATTTTTTTATTCTTTTTCCCTTCTTTTTGCCAACGAACACAGTCTTGGACAACTTTATTCTTTTCCTTCTGTTTTTCCGCCAAGCATTGCTTACGACCTTATTTTTTATCGAGCGATTCTTGTTTTTTCTCTTTCTTTCTTCATCGTTTCTTTATCAATTGATTTCTCATTTTTCATTGTAGTCTTGGATAGCTTTGCTTTTTTCTTGCTTTGTCTCGATTTCTTGATTTCTGCTTCTTTTTCTTATCCATTCTAATCTCTCATTTGATTGTTGCCATCTCCTCCTTATTTTCTTCTAAACTCAGGGTCACTAATTGGAACTTCGATTTCAGACGGTCATCCCATCGATTGGTCAATTGCTCCATTTTTCTATTTACCTTCACTATTGGTTCACCTAAATTCGTGCAAAACTTTTCTAACCACGTGCAAAATTCTTCTAACTCCATACCAAAATCGAACTGCTCTGATACCAAATTGATAAGAACCGGAATCGAACCACTATGTATTATTACGATAAACCCAAGTGTTCAAGGTACTTGGACCCTCCCTCTCTTGAGAACACTCGAGAGTAACTCACTGACAACTCAATTCCCTCCCTTTATTTATAACTCCATACTCTAACAAACTTCCCTAACTAACTGCTAATATACCCTTACCAATATTCCTAATTACTCCTTAGGTACATTTCTATCATTCTCACCCTTAGAAAAAACAACCTATGTATCAGGCCAATCAAGGGATCGAATACAAAGAAAGGCAACACTACCCATAAGAGACGTAATAGGGAGGTGACCAACCTTCTTAGAACATGGAAAAGGAAGTAGAATGCATTGCAGATATCGAAGACAAAAATCAGGGAGATTGTGATTCTAAGCGTGGAATAGACTGGGCCGAAGAGGTTTTGTTATGAAGATCATCTCTTGGAATATTCGAGGGCTAGGTGCGAGGTCAAAAAGATCCCTCATTAAAGACCTCGTTATTCAAGCTAATCCTAATGTTGTTATTTGGCAGGAGTCCAGACTGAATCAGGTTGATTGAAGGGTGGTTAAATCAATTTGGAGCTCTAGACATGTTTCGTGGCTTTCCCTGGATGTTATTAACTCGGCTAGGGGGATCATTATCATGTGGAAAGATTTTGTGCTAGAAGTAGTTAATTCAGTTGCAGGGGCTTTCTCTATATCTATTGATTAGAATTCACAGGCAGAAGGAAGGTTGGATCACTGGGGTCTATGGATCGTGTGTGTAACTACAGGGATAGAAATCATTTTTTACAAGAGTTAGATGATCTTCAGGGATTATGCCAGGGGATGTGGTGTGTAGTCGACGATTTTAATATGGTTAGATGGTCTGAGGAAAGGTTGAACGCTAGCAACCCTTCTCGATGGTCGAAAAAGTTCAATCGCTTCATAGTGTCCACTAACCCCATTGATTCGCTTATGATCAATGGTAAATTCTCTTGGTCGAGGATGGGAGAAAGAAGGGTAGCCTCTAGAATCAATTGATTCCTTGTCTCGAAGCCTTGGAACGAAACATTCTCAAATTTTAAAATGGAAAGGCTTTCTAGGCCCACCTCTGATCACTATCCCATTATGATGTCTATAGGTGCAAATAAATGGGGCCTACCTCGTTTAGATTTGAAAACATTTGGCTAGATAATCTAGAGTTCAAAGGTAATATGGAGGCGTGGAGGAGTGATTTGAAGCCAAGCGGCTAGGTTGGATTTAGACTCATGGAAAAGCTAAAAGGTTTGAGCGTTCGGATAAAAGAGTGGAATAAAGACTATCGTGTCAAGGCTATGAAAAGGAAGCTGGAAATATTGAGCCAAATTGATATTATTGATCAGCTGGAAGAGCAAAATAACATTCAAATTCAATGGATAGAAGACAGAAAGAATTATAAGGTTGACCTGCTGGAGTTAGTTATTAAGGAGTAGAGGTGTATCAACCAAAAATGCAAAATTAATTGGCTTAGAGAGGGGGATGAGAACTCTACTTTTTTCCACAGATGGGCCACGACCAAGAAGCATAAAGCTTTTATCTCAATCCTTGAGAAAGAGAATGGGGGATCCTTACAAATGAGGCAAATATAGAAGAAGAAATCCTGAGTTTTTACGCAAAGCTTTATGAAAAGGATGAAGATCTGCGGTTTGTAATTGAGGGGTTGAATTGGTCTCCTATTGATGCCCAAAACAATGTCATTCTAGAAGAGGCTTTTAACGAGGAAATTCAAAAGGCAGTTAATGAGATGGGCAACATGAAATCGCTAGGCCCGAATGGCATGACGGGGGAATATTGGAAAAATTATTGGAACATTTTGAAGTCGAATATAGTAGAGATGTTCCAAGAATTTTTCCAAAATGGCATTTTTAATAAAAGCACTAATGAGACATACATTTGTCTCATCCCTAAGAAGAAGAAAGCATCCAAAGTGAGAGATTTTAGGTCGATCAATTTAATTACTTCCCCCTACAAGTTGATATCTAAAGTGTTGGCTGAGAGATTGAAGAGGGTTCTTCCCCCATACCATTAGTGATTGTCAAGCAGCTTTTGTTCAAGGTAGGCAAATTCTAGATGCTATTTTAGTGCCGACTGAAGCGATTGAAGACCATAGAATTAGAAACGAGAAAGGATTTCTCATCAAGCTAGATCTCGAGAAGGCCTATGATATGGTGAATTAGGACTTCCTAGACGGCATCCTTACTTTAAAGGGTTTTGGCATTAAGTGGAGGAGATGGATCAAAAGATGCCTTAGAAGCACAAACTTCTCGATTATAATTAATGGGAGGCCAAGGGGAAAAATCATGGCAACTAGAGCTAGAGGATTAAGTCAAGGAGATCCTATATCCCCTTTCCTCTAGAGATACTATCAATAAATCAGTTCAATTCTATCTTGAAAAAAAGATTCTCAAAGGCTGGAACATTGGCAGAAAAAAAAAACAGTGGTCTCCATGCTTCAATATGCTAATGATACTCTCATTTTCTGCCCAAATAGTGACTTAGATTTGGTTGCTTGGTGGGATATTCTTAAGTTGATCATGGCAGGCTCGGGCTTGGTGGTGAATATGGCTAAGACCTCTATGATATGAATTAATGTTTGATATCTCAGAAACAACGAGTTGGGCCAATTCCATCGGATGCCAAGTTGATTCCTTGCCCATTAACTACCTCGGCTTCCCTCTTGGCAGCAATTACCACAAAAAAAAAAAAACTTTTTGGGAGCCTTTATTGGAAAGATTCTACTGGAAACTAGATATTTGGAGAAGATTCCCTATATCCAATGGGGAAGAGTCACTCTTGCGCAAGCTGCTCTCAATAGCCTCCCTCTTTATTACTTTTCCTTGCCTAAGGCTCCCAAATCTATTATAAAAGCCATGGAGAAAATTGTTAGAGATTTTGTGTGGAGTGGGGGCTCGTACAAACCGGGTGCTAACTTAGTAAGATGGAATGGTCTTCCTTACCAATTCAAAAAGGTGGCTTAGGTGTGGGGTCTTTATTGCAAAGAAATATCTCCCTCATGCAAAAAAGACCCACAAGGCTGCAGATCTCTTATACTACCATCAATGAACAAAGTGGAGCAACCCGAAAAAGAAAGAAAAACCCAAGTACGAGTTTATAACAAAGGCATGGAAGACTTGAATCACCAACAATTGAGCCCACTTGCTAAAAGTATTGGGATCCAAAACCAACACTAACTGGGGCAAAGGTCAACTTAAAGAGAGACAAAAGATAATCAAATTGAAAGGGGATCATTTTTTTTAGTACATCAACATTTGGGGGTGGGGGGATTCGAACCTTTGACCACTTGGTCGAGGATACATGCCAATTACCGCTGAGCTAAGCTCGCTTTGGCCAAATTGAAAGGGGATCATATCTACCCAGAATAAAAAATGGCATCAACAAACTATAAACGCATAAGCTAAACTTATCTCTCTTTATCCCAAAGCCAAAACTCCTATCTATGAAGCACGGACACGTGAAAATAGGGGAAGAATCTGTGTCAGACAAGTGTCGGACACGGATACGTCCGGACACGCGCCGGACACGTGTCGGACACGCAAATTTGCGTGTCCTATTTTTTTTTTTTTAATTATGGACACGCCAACGGACACGCACGTTGGGCTATCCAGGGCTTCTGTTTAATTTTTAAAAAAAAATACAGAAACCCTACCCCTTTCTTTGGAAAACAGAGAGCTTCACGATTTCTTCTTCCCTCCAGCGCCGTCAACCGTCTTTGCTGCCGCTGTCTTCGCCATCGTTGCCGCTAGTAGCTCCAGAAGCCGCCGCTGTCTTCTCCAAAGTTGCGGTCGAGAGTTGCCCACCCACCCACCTTTTTCTTCTCTGCGTAAGTTTAGGTTTTGTTTCTTTTTTTTTTTTTTTTTTAAACTCTTTTTAACTTAAAAAGGCTTAAGATTCAAGCTACAGATAGCCCAGCCCAATTAAATTAAAGAAGTCTTTTTGAATTTTAAAAAAAGGAAGGATGAAATTTAAAAAAAAAATTATATATGTATACTAAAAAAAAATTAAAAATTTGTATATATACTAAAAATTAAAAAAAAATTATATATATACTTTAAAAAAAAAAAACAACGTATTCGTATCCTAGTTTTTTAGAAATTGACGTATCGCCGTGTCCGTGCTTCTTAGACTCCTATCCTCCTCCCCCCCCCCCCCCAAAAAACAACCCTACTTGAGATATCCACCGTAAAAATGAAAAGGAAAGAAGAGATAGGATCCTCTTGTTCAATGTTTCTAGATGCATAAAATTTATCCTTGGAACTACTATTATCAGAATAGAGAAGTTGCGGAACACAATCAATTCCCACCCAAGATCTCCACCTCATACCCAATGCCTTTGCATATAACTTTATCCGAAAAATCTTGACGCTTGATGATTCACCTTTTCAAGAATCAATCTTGAAAATAATACCTTATCGAATCCTATACTGCTCAACTGAGTTCATTAGCCATGAGAATCTGGTCTTAGTTCGTTGACTACAGAGGCACCTCAATTTCTTGTATAGGGCAACATTTTTGGCATCCTCTCAACCAAAGTCATAGCAATAATCTTGTAAAGAATAGCCAACGAACATCTTTTTTTATTGAAATAAAACTAGCCACCAAACTTACAAGCCAGAGATTCTTGATTTTATTCACTTTATCTCTCTCGAGAAGTAGAGAATGTACAGTTTAAAAGAACAGTACATAATGAGCTGACACAAGTATATGGTGTTGTTAGTAACAGCTTGAACTAACTAATCAATGTGACAGAAGTACAGTGATGATGAAATGTAAGAGCATGCTCAAGGAAAACTAGCATATCATGTGTTATTAAGGGGTGTGCATGAGTGTGAAGACATTTTTTTTCATTGCATTTCATCAAGTAGCTAGAAAATATTATGATCGTATCCATTTTTTCTAAAATATCAACCGATCAAATCTAATATAGGTAATATCAAAGGCTAAATCACAAGGCATAAAAATTTCTAATTAGCGGGCAAAAAGACCATAACTGCCTAATCTCAAAAGGCAGGATATTACATAATGCTTTAGAATTTTCAATTTTGCATGCAAATTAAATAAGGTGAAGAGAATTCAAAGTGTGTAACGTATTTCCTACCAAACTCATGCATCATACAAAGTTCAACGACTTCTTATAACAAATATTCTTTCATAGGTCTGCATGCCATTATTCAACTTGTAGCTTCATAATCCAAACACAACTCAAGACAGTTCAACAATGAACGTACACATTCCCAATATTCTTAACTAGGCACTGACCTTTTTCTAAAAAACTTAAAGATGCATTCAACATCACGATCAAAATACCTGAAATTGAAAAAAGAAACTTTAAAAGGATAGTAATATTAAGTCAAAGCTAATAACATGAAATTCAGGATTCATATGATAGGAGGAAATTTTTAACCCAAAAAGAAAATTCAATATTTGATTTAAATATAGCATCATATTGCACTTCATACATTTGTGCATTACGATGTGAGACAGAAACCATTTGTGGAAAATCGATCATGGTGACCTTCTCGTCATCATCAATCTACAAAGCACAAGAATAGAAAGATTGAATAAACTGTAGTAAGTTCAAGAGAAAAGTTGAACTGCAATTAGCTTATTTTTATAAGTTCAAAAAAGAAGTTCACAACTGAAAAGACAAATATAATTTTTCTTTTTACTGGAAACAAAAACCATTTCATTGATGTATGAAATAGATACAAAAGTAGGTCCTATCTGTGATAGTTACAAAAAGGATCTCCATTGTGATATGAGGGTTGATAATCCATATATTTTGAGGAAAAGGAAAAAGTTTTTGGCAAGGAAAAGGGACAATGATAGAACAATAAATGGCGTTGTTACTTCCACAAAATTCCTCAAGAGCATACCATAATGTTTTTTTTTTCGTAAAAAGACCCGTTTTCATTGAGAATTAATGAAAGAATTACATGGCAAACAAAAAACAAGCCCACAAAAAGATGCTCCCCTCGAGAGCATACCATAATGTTGAATTCGTTGAAATCACAATGAATGAGTCCATGTTCTGCTAGACGAACAACAAGACCAATGATTGTTTCAAAAACCATGTCTGGATTTTGTAATTGTTTTACTTGCACACTGCATTAAACCAAGAACAATTAGTACTCTGGATTGGACCAAGAAGGAAAGGATCAGTACTCTCGATTGGACCAAAAACATTGTTTGGCAATGAAAGACTTACAGTGGATAACCTTCAACGAGTGACATAACAATGCAATGCCTATTACAGTCTACTGCATTTGGAACAGGAAAACCATGTTCTTCCAAAGCCTATTACGAAGAGCACAATAATCAAGCCTCCATCAGCACCACAATTCCCTAAAATAATTTTTTTTTTTGATAAAGTTCCCTAAAATAAATTAAAAAGATGCAAATAGAAAATCAATGCAACAGAGCACCTTCATGAATGCAAATTCTTTAACTGCCGCAAGCCGAGACAAGTAAAGCCAATTGTAACTACTGCGATGCCTCAAATAATCACGCTTAGATTTAACTGATCTAAAAGAAATTCTACCAAGTCTATGTAACTTCATGGCAAGCACAGTGCCATCTTCTTTCGCAACCTCAAAAATATCTATAATAAACAATAACAACCCAGCCAAGAAATAATAACAAGTCAAATAGTATTCATCCTCACAGATACCAAAAAGAAAACAAAGTTCTAACTAGCTAGAAATTTACCAGATTCTTTCCCTACACCAATTTGTCGACCAACGGCCACAAACACTCCACGGTTGACCAAAGTTTTAATTGCAAGAAAATCATAGCCAAGGTATGTAAGTCGAAACCCATCATCTAGACAAACACAAGAACGATAATGAGATAGATTATTTAAAATTCATAATTCCCACACCATAATTTAATAGATACTCACATTTAGAGGAGTCGTGGTGCAATAACTTATACTTGAGTAAATTCTTCAAAACTTTATATGTGCCCCCATGCCTATACACACCATAGTAAGACATTAAAATTCACCACCAGTAAAAAAAGGGAAAAAGCATTAAAGACATGAGTTATGAGACACAAAGGAAAGAAATATTTCGTAAAGAAAACAGAAATGAAGTCATACTTAAGAGAAGCTATACGTTCCACAAGTTCTGAAGGAACGATTTCATGCTGAAACAACAAAAACAATTACATTACAGTAAGGTTCAAGGAACAGAAAACTTAAAGGATGGATGAAACTTCCTCCCCCAAGAGAAGAGAATATCAGTACATACATTGCGCATCCCCATCTCAACAGCAGTAAGAACCCTAAAATCATCTTTCGAGAGATAGCGCAACACGTTAACGTCAAGCTTCATCTTCTAATTGGAACCAAACCCAGAACAATGCTGAATCACCAACCTACAATATCATGCATAACAGGAAGTGGGCATCAATAGAGAATAAATAAATCAAAGAAATCGGTTTCAAAACAAAGGAATCAAAATTTACACCTTCAAACTAACCAAAGAAGAAAGAAAAGACTGAAAAGTGAGCAAGGGTATGAAAGCGTGGGAAGCAGCGGTGCGGTGGTGGAATTATGTATAGTAGCTTAAGGTTGAATCTGAGAGGGAACCAATTGAAGGTTGAATCAAAGAGAGAGATGAGTAGAGACCTAAGACCAGCATTCAGAGTTCAAGACTACAAATCAAATTAACATAAATTAGGACAATTCTTCTAAAAATTTTGGAAGTATTTCCAATTTAGGAATTCTACCTCAAAATTCAAATTAAAATAAATTTCTTTGGATTTTGTACATAATTTATGATTAGAGGAGTAAAGGATAGTTTTATGCCAAAAAGATCAGTATTTATAGAACCTAATCTTACCCTAATAACTGTACTGTGGAATTTAGAAGAGAAAAAATAGATAGGATATGATCGTAAGGACACAATCAGTTCAATTTGGCTTGGTAATTTGGCTGAATTGAAACCAAAACCAAAGCATATAGATTACTTTATTTTTAGATAAGAAACAATGTGAATTAAGAGAAAAAGAGAAAGATGATACGACCTAGGGGCCGGGGGCAGAGAAAATCCCCTCCCACAAAAAACTAAAAGAACGCTTTCCAATTGATAAGAATTGTCGAAAGGTTGTAATTACAAAAGCCAGTAAGCTGTACACCACTCCAAGAAGACCCAAAAGAGGAGGACTTATCATCAAAGATCCTCTTATTCCTCTCCCACCAAATATGCCACAACAAAGCCCTAGCTGCACAATTCCACAAAATTGTTGACCTTTTGGACAAATTCCAACCAGGAAAAACTTCAAGTAACCACCCTTCCACCGACCTTGGCAAGCAAACACTAACACCAAAGATATCCAAAAGAGTGGACCATCCCTTGGCAGCAAAGGAACAAATGAGAAACAAGTGATCTAAATTCTCATTATTCTCAAGGTAAAGGCAGCAAATTGAAGGTGAAAGACGCCACCTTTTACACTTTCTTTGAATGAAGCAACCCCGGAGTATTTAAGCCTCTATGAGCCAAGGACCAGAAAAAAACCTTCACTTTCTTAGGACATTTGAACTACCATATAGCATTGATGATGGGAGATTTAATCTTAGGTGTTGTTTCCATCAATTTCATAAAAGTAGACTTTGTGGAGAAATTGCCCCCCATCTCTAGAGACCAAACAACTTTGTCCTTGCCTTCACCCAACCTCACTACATCTAGGATTTCTATCAGCCCAATCCACCCCTCCATCTCCCAATCGTAAAGACCTCTTCTGAGGCTAAGATCCCAATCATTTACTATCAAATTCCAGCAGTCAAGTATGGAAGCTTCTTGCTTCATTGAAATGGAAAAAATTCCAAGAAATTTAAACTCAAGCGTAGTATTCAAAGCTGAATTTTACTTCCTTGGTTGGCTTTGAAGTCAAGAAACTGAAAGAAGAAGTTGTTACACCTCGCAATATCAAACCATGACCGGCCTCTCGCTTTACCTCTAGGATCTAGGGTCTTCCACCCATTCGAGTCTTCACCATAAATACTAGAGATAACTCTTCTCCACAAGGCCCCTCCTCTTGCATGAATCTCCATAGCCATTTAAGCAACAAGGCACTCTTTCTCTGTTGAAAAGCCCCAAAGCCAAGGCCAACATAGTGCAGTGGGAGGGAGGTTTTTCCCCAATTCACCAAATGACTACACATTGTTGATTACTACCTCCATTCCAAAACTTCCTAGCCAACCTGTCCATCTCATCTGTCACACCCTTAGGCGCTTTAAGAATAGAGAAATAGTAAAGATAAAGACTGCAAATCACAAATTAAACAAGGGTAAGACGACCACCTTTTAAGAGAGTAAGATAAGATTACTCCATTTGTCAATTCTCTTAGCAAATTTTAGGTCCCAAAAGGACTTCTTTCTACAATCTCCACCTAAAGGGATGCCAATATAAAAGAAATGAAGGGTTTCAACCTAAAGGGATGCCAAGATAAAAGAAAGGAAGAGTTTCAGTCTTGCATCCAAACATTCCAGTATAGGACAATACCTCTTGAGTTTCCACATTAATACCTACAATGACGGTCTTGGCCACATTTAAGGATAAACCCGAGGCATAAAGGAAAATGTCAATAACTAACCACCAATTGATAAGAAGATTCTCTTGATTTGGGCAGAAAATGATGGTATCATCAGCATATTGCAAATGACAGATTTCAATACCATTCCTTCCAATATGAAAACCCTAGAGAATCTTTCTCTTCCAAGAAAATTGAACCAATCGACTAAAAGAGTCCCAATCAAGGTAAAGAGGAAAGGGGAAAGAGGCTCATTGGTGATTGATTAATCTAAAGGAAAGAATTTCAATTTACACACAGGCTCATTGTCTACTTCACTTCCAATATTTTAATCTAAAAACGGATCAAGATCATGTAGTTGAGGTTGCTTAAGCAACCCTACAAGCTATAAAAGAGAATTGGATACGAGAGCCTCCACTTCTAATAGACTTGCAAAAAGGTATCTCCATTGAGCTGTGGTGAATTCATTTCTAGATAAATAGAGGAGGGAGAGCCTAAAAAATTCACATTCGCAGAAACAAGGCAATTTTTAGCAGAGACCAAAGAGATATATAGACAGATGATCAAAGCCTAAATTTGATAGACAAACTACAGACATAGGCAAGAAATCAAAAGGTGGGGAGTAGCACACGACAGTTCGAAAGTTCCGAATTAGCCGCAACTGAAGTTTTTTCGTTGCTATTCTACTATTGTTATACCAAAAAAAAATAATAATATAACCAAAACAATTCAAGTAATAATATAACCAAAACAATTCCTCCTTTCTTTCATTAGACCATCCTGATTTGAGTTTTTTCAAGTGAGAAGAAAAACATAGATGAAGATTGGGGTAATACCAAAAACAACAACAAATGAGGAGATTATGGAATGGACCAATCTTTCACATCTCCTTTCTACAGTCATCCTTCGAAATGTCCAAGATTCTTGGTTTTGGCCTCTTGATTCTTCAAATACCTTTAGAGTCAAATCTCTGATGGAAGACTTAGTCCATTCAAATGGTTCATCTCGGAACAATCTGTTTTTGATAATTTGGAAGGATCAATATCCAAAGAAGATAAAAAATTTCTTATGGGAGCTTAGTCATGGTGGAATCAACGTTGTTGATAGATTACAACGAAGAATGCCTAATTATTTTCTCTCCCCCTCCCGGTGTGTCATGTGCTGTTTAAACGATGAATGCCAAATTCATCTCTTTGCTCATTGTTCCTTTGCCTCTCAAATTTGGTTTTTTATGTTGGAAGCTTTTGGATGGAACATGGTCTTTCCAGGAAATACCAATGATTTGCTAGCTTCAGTATTTATGGGCTATCCTTTTAATGGTTCCAAGAAGATTCTTTGTTGTCTTGGAAATATCTTGTCTCTTATTCTCAACTGCTGATAGGTTGATCGCAGATCATTCTTAGAGAACACTAATGTTCCCTGTAACTGATCGAAAAGGTCATCTATTCTAAGAGAGGGATATTTGCTCTTTATATTTACTTTGTCCAACAATTAACAATCGATACATAGCTACATGGATCCATCCTTTTTCTTAATGAATAAAGTTGGCGCACTTCCTGGCAAAAACATATGGATGTTCGAAGATTTGTCTATTGGCTCCTGCATTTATGCCTTGGGCCTTGTCAACTTTGAGAGGGTCATTATATAAATCCTTAGGGATGAGGGTGATACTTGACTCAAGCTCCCTGCTTAAATCTACCTCTCTTGGGTAATAGTCCTGAAAGGTCCAACTTGTTGTATTTAAATTAACACAATTTCTTCATTTATTCCAAGCTAGCTTAATTTCTCCCTTCAACCAAGATAATGCCTTCATTAATTTCTCATACTAATCTGACTCCAAAGTCAGATTCTCACCAGTTCGCTAACGAGACCAACCATCTATCACTTCACCAATAAAGCCTCCAAGTTTTACTTCAACAATTCTTTGACAACTCTAGCAAATAATCAATTTCATTTCTTCCCTCTGACTCCTTTGTAAACTTAAGATAAAACTTGTCCAAGTACTCTTTCAAATTTTTTGTTTGTTCTTGCCTAACCTTTTGCTTTGAGAGAAAATCCATACCAAAGTTGAGTTTCATAACCAAAGTTTCATACAATTTCTTACAACCAATACAAACCAAGGTTCTCATCTCCAAATAGTCACAAAATTTCTTCAACAATCAAAGACTCTTGCACATCAGTCAAATCAATAGAGATCAAGTTATACACATGTTTTTGGAGTTCAACTTTCGATTTCCCTTGTCTATAAAGATAGCAAGGCTTTTCTATGACAACCTTTCTCTTCCTCTATGATGCTCCTAATGACTAAGTTAGGGATTTTGGAAGAGTTCCCCTTATTATTGCTTATTTCATTTTGTGCTTTTTCATCCTTTGGCACAATACATTAAAACCACAGTACCCTACACAACCCATCAACTTTGAATTCCACAAGAGTAATCATGACATATCATTACTTAGTTTTACCTAACAGATCTTGCTTTTAATATTAATGCCCATGAAAAACTTATCTCTTAAATCCTCTCCTTTCTTGTCTACAACAACAACTACAATCTCATTCTTAAGCAAGTGTTTCAAGTTAGAAGAGCTTCCTTTTTACTTTATCACATTCATTACCCATAAAAATAACATAACATCACATAATTCAATTAAATTTTGCATCATTTTTCTTTTAACAAAACATTTCATAAAAAGGACATACCTGGCGATGACGAGGTCTTGCTATTTAGCCATGGGACACTTAAAGCTTACGATGTAAGCAGTCTACAAAAGCCTTAAACTGGGCTCTGATACCAACTGTAACGACCTAGATTTTTCATGACTACTAACCTAGCAACATTACTAACACTCATGACAAACTAACCAATTGCTCCGAAAATTTCGGTAGCATAACGACATACGATGGACTAAACCAAAATTTTGTCCTTAACCTGCTATGTGTCAAACACTTCTAAATAACATTACACAACGGTTCCACCATACTATAACACAACAGAACTCCTCAGAACCAAAACAAAGCATGCAAAAATTATAAACTTCAACTAAAACCAATCTTTATATCGGGATCCCAAGTTTTAAAGAAAACAAAATCCTCCAAACGAAACTCAAAAGAAAACAACACAAATGCCATAATAAAAATAAGTAAGTTCTTTAAGCGGAAAAGTAAAATAAACAAAATTCATCCTCCACTGTCTCCCATGGCTATCCAACAAGACTCTGTCAATCGCCCTGAACGCCTTTGCCTTTACCTGAAAAAGAAGACATTTTTGAAAGAATGAGTATTTAAAATACTCAGTAAGTAACCTCATTACTAAGGTCGGAATATGCAAACTCATAAAACATAGTCCATATTCCTCTAGGTAATTATCAGTCATACAATTATAGTGGGACCTATCATCATTCCTCTTAATATTTCCTCTAGGGTTATGCATGAACAATTTACCCAAATTCCTCTGTTCCTCTTCCAACTAGAAGGTAAAGTAGGAATCCTCTAGAGACCGTACCCAGCTAACGGTTAGTTGGCACCCAGTTAGCAAGGGTTGAGTCTCGCCTACGAATACCTTAGGTTCCTCTAGATGTACATCAATTTTCCTCTAAAGGTAATTGTCATAAAAATAAGTAACATACAAATGCGTAAGGTCCCACAATAATTCCTCATATATCGTGAATACGACATAATTTTGTCATGAGTCATTTTCCTTTCATGCACATTATTTTCATTCATATAAAACATCTTAGGGACATAGATACCTCTCAATCAATTTGCACATTCTCAAGTATAACATTGTTTCAAGAACATAGAACACATACGCAGAAGAGTTCACACAAGAAAAAGCTTATGCTATCACCACACGGTTCCCAAACAAGCCTAAGCTTTTCAGTAGAAGGGTCACTTACCTGAATTAGCAACCAAAAGAACCAAACAACCAAGCACTCAAACAAAAATCTCTTTTCAAACCTAACTTAGGCAAGAATAACTCGCTAAGCCCTCCCTTTATGTCCTCTCCTTGCCTTTAGCCAAAAATAAAGCACACTCCACCTAAAATTCCAAAGCTTTAGGAATTTAAACTCCAACCCTCAATTCACATAATAAGGCAAATCAAAGATAAACATTACCCACCAAGACCCACTCGAAAACGTCTTCAAAACTTGCTGGTCGGCACTTCAAGATAGCGAAACTTCGAATTTAGAACTCGAATTTTGTGGGTAGTTGCTGAAACTATGAAACTCTTCGCTGGACAGCAACCTGAATCGTCGAAAACTCGATCACCGTCGTCGGAATTGAGTGGGTGAGGCTGGAATCAAAGTGACAATGTTGCAAGTTAGCTTAAAACTAGAAACATCTACCCTTCCACTTAAATCCATCACCCAAAACAACTAAACTTACCCAAACTAGATGGCCAAACGAACTCGAGGCTGCTGAACGCAACACCCGGCAGCGGCGACACCGAATCTTGACAGTAGCAGCTGGAACACGAAGGAAACGATCTTGGCGAGCGGCTGCGCGAGGTACGACAGCGACGGTCTGCTACACAAGGTCGACTTGAGGGCGGCGCGCGGCTTCGTGGATGCAGGACAACGGCGGACGAAGCTACAGGCGGCGGCGATTTGGAACGAGCAAGGAGATGGAAGGGAAGGAGGGCTGCGGCAGACAGCGTCTAGATCCGTTGCAGGTCGCGGGCGGACTTCAGGCGGCGACGACGCTCTTCGAACGGCAGGGAGATGGGAGAGAGAGAGAGAGCTGCGGCCGCTGGAGGAGAACGCTTGAGAGAGGGAGGGAGACGAGAGGAAGAAGGGGCTGGCGTGCGTGGCTGAAGGGCTTTAGGCTTTTTTTTTTTTTTTTTTCATAAATATTCATTCTTAGGGTGTTTGGGGCACTTAATAGGTTATAATAACCCCTTTATTATAATCTATTTTTTTTTGTTTTATGCCAGTTGAGCTACGTTCTTGGTTGTATTTTATTATAATCTATTTAGTGTTTGAGGCATCAACGTGAGCTGGGTTATTTTTACTCCGATTATTTTATTCATTCTCTACAGTAACCATCATTCAACGATTATTCTATCCATTTTCTACCGTAACTCTTCTTTCTTCTTCCATGCGACTCCTTGACTTTTTCTACGACCGCCGGTCGCCGAAGTTTTCTGCGACTTTTCCGACGGCTGCCGACGACTTTTCCGACGATCGTTGACGACTTTTCCGGCCACCAGTTTTTTTTCCTTATTTTTCATATTTCTTCTCATTTTCATTTTGAAAAATATAAAAAATGAAAATAAGGGGGGAAAAAACAAAACAAAAAAAAAAACATCGAAGGTTGCCAGAAAAGTCGTTGACGACATCGAAGGTTAACCAACTTAAAAAAAAACATTCAAACGAAATTGTATTTAACACACTAAAGTTTATTTCAAATGATTTTATTGAAAGAAAAAAAAAACTAATATGATTTTTTAACTAAACATTTACAATTTTTATTTTGGCTAACTAAAAGTTAACTAATATGGTTTGTCTATACCAAATCCTAAACTTTTTTGTTTTGTAAAAAAAAAAAACATAACCCTAAATCAAAGTTAATCGTATATCATTAAAATAAAAAAAAAAATAAAAAAAACTTGAAAAAGAAAACAGTCAGTTTTAACATTTTGATTCAGAACCGTTAAAACAGATCAGCACTCCAAACACAGACTATTTTATCCCATACTAAAATAATATACATCCCAAACACAGATTATTTTAGGTTGCACCCCAAACACAGATCATTTTATCCCATACTATAATAATTTGCACCACAAACACAGATTATTATAACCCCAGACTATTATAATCCCCAGATTATTATAACCACCAGATATTATAACCAATTCAGCGCCTGTTAGGGGCTGTTTGGGGCACTGAATAGGTTATAATAACCCATTTTATTATAACCTATTCGGGGGTGTTTAGGGCACTGAATAAGTTATAATAACCCCTTTATTATAACTTATTCAGTGTTTGGGGCATCAACAAAAATAAATGGTAAGGTTGGTTATTTTTACCCTCAATTATTTTATTCATTCTCTACAGTAACCATCATTCAACCCACCCGATTATTCTATCAATTTTCTACAGTAACTCTCCCCTATCTTCTTCCATGCAACTCCTCGACATTTCTGACAACCGCCGTCGTCCGGCGAAGTTTCCAGCGACTTTTCTGACGGTCGCCGACGAATACTCCGGCCACCGATTTTTTTTTTTAATTTTTTCGTATTTCTTCTCATTTCATTTTGAAAAATATAAAAAATTAAAATAAAGAAAATAAGAAAAGAAATAACACGAGGAAAAAAAATTTAGTCGTCAAAAAAATTATCGGCAACCGCCGAAAAAGTCGTTGGAAACGTTGCCGACATTAGGGTTAGAGGAAGAAGAAAATGATGAAGATGGAGTTTGAGGTCGAGGAAGAAGATGAAGATGATGATGGAAATGGAGGAAGAAAATGATGAAGATGAAGATTGAAATAGAGAAATAAGATGAAGATGATGGAGATGGAGGAAGAAGATAAAGATGGAGGAAGAAAATGAAAAATAAGGAAAAAAGAAAAAGAAAAAAGCGATTTTTGGTCATTCCATGTTAGAAACATTTATCAGTTTATTAGTTGTCTTTCTACATATATAAATATGAAGTTTTATTATATAATTTATTTGTACATAAGCATTTACCATTTTTACGTTGAAAATATGGTTTTCTGAAATCATAAAATGACTTCCTTTGTGAAAAAATCATGACCCATAAAACAAATAAAATCAACTTTTACCTTACGTTATTTTTGTTTCCTTTTAAGTTAAACACATCATTTAACTCAATCCAAACAATTTTTTATTGATAATTACAAAATATAATATTTGACATGCAAAGTTGTACGAGGAAAATAAACAAAAAAAAATAAGAAAAAAACAGTCAACTTGAACATTTGATTCAGAATAACATGTTAAACATATCAGCAATCCAAACACATACTATTTTAACCCATACTAAAATAATTTGCATCCCAAACACATATTATTTTATCCCATACTAAAATAATCTGCACCCCAAACACATATTATTTTATCTCATACTATAATAATCTGCACCCCAAACACAGATTATTATAACCCCAGACTATTATAATCCTCATATTATTATAACCAATTCAGCGCCCAAACAGCCCATTAGGGTTTTCTTTTATGAATAATGGCCCAAATTGAATATCAAAGGACCCGAAATTTGGACTCCACAACTCAACTCTTCTCTTTTAAATTTTCTGAATTCGAGAATCCTTCAAACAAAATAAAACTCAGGAAAAAGTTCCAAACAATCCAACGAATAATGAGTAATAATAAACTGGAAAATTAACTTAAGACTCAAAAAGAACATTACCGTAAATTTTGGGACGTTACAGGATTATTCAAATAGAATACTTGAAGTAAGGTATGTTGATTCGAGTTCTCCTACGCAAATGGATATGGAAGTGAGAGCAGGTTTTAATCAAATCAATGTTATCACAGGAGACTTCCAAATCAACATGGGAGCCCTAAAGGAGAGCTTCCCGTTTGGAAAAAATTCTTCGCAGCCTATGATTATGAAGAAAGAGGAGAGTTCAAAGCCTCCTAGATTCAAACCATGGAAGATCTTCAGAAAGATATTCCATTTTTTGTATGGTTTGCAAGGAGAAATGAGTATGAGGTTGAAGTCAATACTCCGAAAGAGGTGTCTTGAAAGACCTTGAGCAGAGGAATGATCGTCTCTACTCATCCTCCTCTTGAGGCATTTTAATTCAATGTTGGTGGCCAATTGGTGGTGGCAATATTCATGTCAAAAGAAGATTGCAAATTCAAAGTTTCTTTTCAAATAAGATTCTCTAAACAATCTCTAAGCAAATAAGCAGAATGTAAGAGAAAAGTCTATATGAGAGAAGATAAAAGACCAATAATGGCCGACGTTAATCTTCCAAAAGTTGATGCTTCTACACATTTCTTCAAAACAAATGTTGGAATTGAAATTCCAAAAAAGAGTATCTTACCAACAGCTAGAGTATCTTACCAAGAAATCCAAGATGCTGTTTTGACCTTGGTTCATGTTATCGCCAAAAATTTTGTAGGCACCAACCACAACTATCAATATTTAGCGGACAACTATCTTCAAAACCTACAATGTCCAAAGCTTCAAGACTTGAGATGATACAGAGATACTTTCTGTAACGCCCTGCGTTATAGAATTTCTAGAGTTTTAATTTATAATTTAAGCCTAGTCATTAAGTGGATAATTTCTATAATTTTAGGAAAAAGAGATTTTTGTTTAATCTTTAATTCCTAAAGTTTGGGATTTAAATTTAGTCCTATTATCCTCAAATCAATTAGAAATTTTATGAATCCTTTTAGGAGCTTTAATTTGGGTTTTCAAATTGGGAAAGAAGGGAACTTTGGAATTTAAAGTAAATCCCTATAACTTTCCATCTCATTGTTGCCTTATTGGTCATTCTTCCCAATAACCCTAAAAGAAAATTTTCATCTCCTTCTCCCTCTCTTTCACGCATTAGTTTTACGAGTTTGGAGTTGTCGAACACTACCCTACGCATGTTTGAGCCGCCGGGTATTTGTTTGGTAATCTTCAATGAATTTTGACTTCTGTCGAATCCCTCAAACACGTGATTTGTGCGCGTTTTGGCTAGCAACTAGCATCGTTCTTCCTTTTTCGATAAGGTCATGCACTAATTTGGCTTACCCAAACGCTAACGACTCCAAAATTGCAGGATTAGCTGCTTTCAATCACCAAATAGCAAGCTTTAGGTTCAAATCAAACTTTTGGCATTTACCCATAGCTCGAAAGGTCTCATATTAGATTACCCATAGTCCTACGACTTTGGATCATTGTTTTTTGAGCTTTTCAATCACTATCCAACAAGGTTCAGGCCATTTTCAGTAAGGTTCGACAACTTGTAGCGTGCTATAATTAAAGTGCTTTAAGGTTGTTAACTTGTTCTCTAATCCTTGGAGGGCCTTTGCTTGTAGGTTCAGACTCTTTCAATCTCGCTCCAACATTAGTTCGAGCTTGTTTGGGTAGTTCAGTAAGTTTCAGTAAACTTTATACCCGTTCAAATTTATTAAAAGTATTTTTAAGGTTTGAAATATCAATCCCTAATGTTCGGAAGTTCTCCGTTTGTAGGTTCGAACTCATTCGATCACTTGTAGCTTGGACCCAAGTTCTTTTCGATAAGGATCAGTTAGGAAAGCTTTGTTTAAACCATTTCAAGCTAGTTTTGTGTGTTGTGAATTAGTTTCTAATCCTTATAAACTTTGCTTATAGTTTGGGTTTCCTTTCAGATTGTTTAAATCCTAGCTTAAGCCTACTGTTAGGAGCTCGTTAGGTTCGCTTAGGAACGTTTTAGGAATTAATAAGTGGAATTCTACTTGTTGAGTTTGTTTGCTTGTGTGCTAGTATGTTAAGTGCTCTACTCCTTGGTTTTATTGTATGTTGTATATATATATATGTATGTTGCTTTGTCATTGACAAGTTTTGAGTATCTTGAAATCGATGTATTGAATTGTTATGTTGAATCATGCTGAGATGTTGTCTCCTCTATGTTGGAAAACATGTATGGAATATGCATTTTGGGTATAAATTATGCAAATTTCATTGTCTCCTCTATGTTCTAAAAAATTGTAGTTTGAAAAATTATATATTAGTTTATAATTCATTTATTATATTGTAAGTATAAATGAGGGTGTCAGATACATCAACCTTTTTTTTTTAAAAAAAAATTCTTATATATATGATGGAATGAAAAGAAAATACGACCATCATTATAAAATAATTGGAAACACTATGTGCAAAGCACATGTTAAAAAACTAGTGGTTTAAAATGTTGAGAGAGAATTTGAAAAAAAAAAAAACGAAAAAACTAAAGATTTAGGGTATGTTTAGTTTAACTTTTCAAAGGTTTAATTTTGAAAAAAAAAACATTTTGGAAAAAATTCCAAAGTTCGACAACCACTAAAAATGACTGGATTGAGAAGTAAATAATTTTGAGAGAAGCAACTTTTTAAAAAATGGGTTTTTAGTATATAATAACTGGCGTATAAAACAAAATGTAACCAAAGATATAAGTGTTTAAACTCTAAACAATTTTTATACAAAATGTTTAAAGAAAATGCATTATTAGGCTCGTTTGGTAACGTTATCGTTTATTGTTTCCGTTTCTTCATTTTTAATAAAGAAAAATAGAATTTCATGACCCTAACACCTACACATTCAATAATAATAAACCTATATTCTTATTTATGAAACAAGAAACGAGAACCTTACCAACGGGTCTTAGTTTGATTTTGTTGACCCAACCACGTACAGTAGAATTTGTATATAGTTTAATCAAATTTCAAAAATGTTATTTTAATTTAGGAGTGGAATTTCTTTCTTGTTGGGTGTATTAAGCTCAATAAGAAAATAGAGAAGAAGGAAAAAAAAACCATTTATTATTTATTATTTAAAAAAAAGGAAAAAAAAAACCCTAACTCAATCTCCTTCCCACTCACGCGTGCAGCACCCCCGTCGAGTTTCTCCTTCAGCCGCCGTCAGCCCCCACTCATCAGCTTCTTCTCGCGCTTTTGCAGTCGCGGCAGACCCTCCCTCGATTCTTCTTCAACCTCACGTAGTGGCCGCCACAAGAAACCCTCTTTCCATCATTTTTCATCATTCGACGAGACCAGCGTGGTGGCAGCCCGAGCTCGACGCGGCAGCAGCACTGATTCTGCGAGCACGAGCTCAACGACCCCTACGCAGTCTCTTATTCGGCGAGCGACCTACGACGTGGGACTTACAGCTTCGGCGATTGCTCCTCCTTTGGCGAAACGCACGAGCAGCTTTGTTTTCGGTAGCTGTAGGCCAGCAAGCTCCATTCGCGCAATTGTCCTTAGAGTAATAGTTTAGTAGTGTTCCTTAGTTTGGTTGAAAATTGGGGTCATTACAAGCTCAGAAGCTATGAATTCGGCCCCTGAGAAGCTAAGCCTATCATTGCTACAATCGAAGATGAAGGTTGATCCAACGGGGTACGAGTCTGAGTTAGTTCTCATCTACAACCAATTCAAATCATCTATGGAGCTCTTTAAGCAGCAAGCATCTCTTCACTTCAGCTCTGTCGGTGGCATTGGTAGCGACCCTTCAGTGGCTAAGGACCTTAGTGACAGAGCGACGTTTTTGGCTCACGTTACTCCATTTTACCCCAAACATCTTAATGAATTTCCGAAACAGCTAGCTGATTTGCTTAACTCGTCTTCGAAATCGTTGCCTTCGGGTTTACGGTGCCACATTGCACAGGCCCTTATACTTCTTATTAATCGAAAGGTAGAGTTGGAATTTTGTACCCAATTTGATTTTAGTATCTTTTTCTTCTTGTTTGTGGTGGAGGGTTGGATAATTTTCTGCGTACTCCAAGAGTTGGAAAAGTATAGATTGAAATATACATATAACCTCTTATTGAAAGTGCTTCTGCATTGAAAGTAGTTAAATGTCTATAAATTCGCACAATTCATTTGTTTAAGGGTTTTTTTTTTTTTTTTTTTTTTCATAATTCATTATGTATTCCTCTCTGTATCAAGTGTGGTTCATTTGTGAATTTATTCGGAAATTGCTCTTGACTTTGTTTTCCAGATGGTTGATATTAAGGAAAATCTCGCGTTGTTCATGGAGTTACAGACCTTAGGTGATCGGACATTACGAAAATTGGCATCTTCTCATGTAATTCACAGCATTAAAAGAATGAATCAAAAGCATAAAAATGAAGAAAAAAATCGAGCTCTCCAGAAAATTTTGTTTGCAATGCTGCAGGTAAGTAATACTTTTTTATTTTGTGCCAATGCAAACATTGGGCTGGACTTGGATGGATAATAAACCTTGACTTTTGTTGTAGCAAGAGGATGAAGCAAAGGCCAAGAGATCGCTTATAACTCTGTGTGAACTTCATCGAAGAAAGGTGTGGTTTGATGAAAGAACAGCAAATGCTATATGTACTGCTTGCTTTCATTCATCGCCAAGGTATTGAGCTTCTATTGATTCAATATTATCCTATTGTTAACTCTTTTTGGAAGGATTACAATTTACTTGAACTATTTAGGATTATGATTGCTGCTCTATCCTTTCTTCTTGATTATGAGAAGATTGAAGATGGCGAGGATGATAGTGATGAGGACAGCGGTGAAGAGGACATGGCTTCTCAAACTTCTCAAGTTGTGCTCAGTAAGGAATTGGCTTATAAGGTTGGTGTAGGCATAAGCTAGAAAATCTATAAGCTAAGAATGGTTTTTAACTTGTTTTGGAGGCTATGTTAAACCTGTCAACCTCGAAAAGTTTGAACGTATTACATTTATTTTAAACTTTATTATTATGTTTTTGAAATTTAGGCGCACAAGAAAGGTACGTTAGCTAGCAAGAAGAAAAAAAAGGCAAAACTTCAGCGTGTTAAGCGTAGCATAGCGAGGCAGCAGCGCATGTCATCAGAGAGAAGCAGTCCAAGTTATTCGCCACTTAACCATTTAAAAGATGCACAGGTCTATGTGTTTCCATATTTATCTGCTTGTTGCATTTTTTTTCTTTCACTATTTATGTTTAGGTTCTCCTTCTCTTTGTAGGATTATGATTCAGGGTGATATGAACTAAAAATTTTTCACTGTACCTACAGGGGTTTGCGGAAAAGCTATTCTCTCGACTTCAAGCTTGCAATGAACGATTTGAGGTGAGTATCCTATCTTTATCTAATAATCTTGCTTTCTTAGCATACATTGTATTTAGTGAATAAATCATCACATATGAAGTGTGGACGCAAGCATGTGCAATGTAGTGACCTTTAGGATACATAACCATATTATTCTTAAGTTGGCTTATAATATTTCTTGATTACCTGGAGGGAAAGAGGCAAATGCTATATTTCTTGATTGCACAGAGGGAAATAGTCAAATGCCATTCTCGTGGGGAAATAGACAAACACTGATTTACTCACTGATTATAGAGTACTTGGTGAGCAAATCATCGCATCACATCTAATATATGTTACAAACACGTGCGATGTAATCACTCATGACATAAATCATCATCACATACCTATCTTTCCCTATCGTATTACTTGCAGGAAAATAGACGCACACCTCCATTAAACTTATGAGACAATCTCTAGGATATTAGCTCTTATTGGGGAATGGCTTAACCTTCTCCCTTAAGGCTCATAGGTAGGGTTTCTTTTTTTCTTTTTTCTTTTTGGGATAAGAAACGAGATATTTGGCCTGAAAATGGCCCCAGCCAAACAAGGAAGAAACCTAAAGGATAAATTGATTAGCCATCTCCTCCCCAAAAGGGATCAAAGAAAAGCTCTCCAATCTAGGTTAACGGTGAACGTTTGAAGTTACTAACAAGCTTGTGTTGGACACTCCAATTGATAAGCCATGAAGTGTTCAAGATCACAAAAAAATTCTAAAGAATGACTATCGATAAACATTCTAGCATTTCTTTCCTTTCAAAGAAGGCAAAGGAAAGTTTTGACAATGCTAGACCAAAGAATTTTGACTTTATCCTTCACATTCACTTGGGAGACATTTGGGATAGTCAATGTAAGGAGTGAAGTGGTGAGTTGCCTAAGAGTCCTTTTTTTTTTTTTAACCAAAAACAACTTTTCATTCAGGAAGAGTTGCTTGAGAGTCCATATACCATGAGCTATCTCCTAACACTCGAAGGAGTAGCAACCATTGAGGTGTAATTTAGATTTACACCTTCACGCCAAATTCTCTTATATTTTTCTCTAACCGAGAGAAAGGGGCATTTGAAGATTTAAAGCAAATAGAAGAATTTCACTCAAAAAGGGATTAGGTAAAGTTTAAGACTGTCACCTTTAGACAAAATGCCATTTTCCTAGTCTAGAGATGTTTCAGAGCATTTCCATTAGGATTATGATCCAAGTACAAAGAAGGAAGGAAAATACTTGAATAACCTCCACCGGGCTCACCTACTATGCTTAGCTAAAACGCTACGTCGCTACCAATACCAACAAAAATGAAAAGAGAAAATGATTGCCTTAATTTTATTATTATTTTGTTAATAAAAAACAATTGCTTTGATTAACCTTCAATGGAAGGCTTTTGTGTAGTTCTGGTTGGAGGAGGGATGTCTTATCCCTCGGTCCTTTGGTTGTTGTTTTTTGGGCAAAGTTTATGAATGATATTCTCTTATTCTTCTCAAAAAATAAAAAACAAAGATCACATAAACTTGAAGTATAACTCAACCTTTCTCAAATTAATTGATTAGTTGCATGAAGTTCCTTAAGATTTAATTAAGAAAAAAGTAGGAACTTGAGTTGGAAAAAAGCTTAACTTGCCCTAAGTTTTGATTGGTCTAGTTGATAAAAAAGATATGGAGGAAATTGAGGGAAGGAAATTAAATTAAAACCCTGTTTTAAATTTTAACAAACTGAAAATTTAGTGTCTTTAATGAGGATGATGCCTATATCCTCCTGCATCTCCATTTCTTCTGTCCTACATGAATAAACACTATGGTTGGTGTCTTAAAACTATGTATTCATTTGTTTAATCATGATGTTTTTAGAATTAAATCATTTTACTTTAAATGTCAGGTTAAGATGATGTTGCTGAAAGTTATTGCTAGAACAGTTGGGCTTCACCGCTTGATTTTGTTAAACTTTTACCCTTTCCTTCAGAAGTACGTTCAGGTATGTAATGTTGTTTTAATTTGTTGGATGAGACGATTCCTTTGATAAATAATTAATGTTGGGTTTTTTCTTGAAGCCTCATCAACGTGATATTACAAATTTACTTGCAGCAGCAGTCCAGGCCTGTCATGATGAGGTATGCGATTTTTTCTGTTCATATTGCTACATATGATTTATAGACTTGGAAAGTTTAGTTGTTGATTTGTATTGTTTTTGTACATGCCTGACTCTCATCGACTCCTTGTTAGTGATTTAAGCTTCTTTTTTGAATTCAGGTTCCTCCTGATGCAGTTGAACCTTTGTTCAAGCAGATTGTAAATCAATTTGTACATGATCGTTCACGAACAGAGGTGTTTGTTTGGTTGGTGATGCTTCATATTGTTCCTATCTACTTTTTGAACTCAAAGTTCTATTATTCTTTTTCAGGCTATTGCAGTTGGACTCAACGTTGTAAGGATGATATGTATTCGAATGCCTTTGGTAACTTTCATTACTTGCTATTTGCACTCTGATATTCAGATGTTATATATTAGTATTTTATATGCTCTACCTTTCTTTGTATTCTTAAACTTCTTCCATGTATTGCATGCCTTTCTTTGTATTCTTAAACTTCTTCCATGTATTGCATGCCTTCACTTTATCTTTTCTTGATTTTCTTATTCTTGTGTATTGCATACCTTTCTTTGTATTCTTAAACTTCTTCCATGTATTGCATGCCTTCACTTTATCTTTTCTTGATTTTCTTATTCCGGTGTTTATATGATATTTTGACTTTGCTTATTTTAATTTCCTAAACTCTTTTGATTTTTCCGTTCCGACTTCTCTTGGGCCAACGTCGCCTTCTTCCTCCGACATAAATCTCACTGGAAAATCGACTCCATCCCAGGTCATGTAACAACCTCTAGGAATGAAGTCGTCTTCCTTTCCTTTGACAAGTAACTTCACCTCCTTATCCCAATCGGACGCAACCACCGATTCTTCAAGCTTGCTCGCCAACCCTCCACACAACTCGACAAGATTTTGAAGGATGGACATCGATCGCAAGTGGGGAGGCACATCTAAAACTTTCACCCAACCCCTAGAGAATCGAAGACACCTTGCCTCTGCCATCTTCACGGAATCCCACAGTTGAAGAGAGAAAGAACAGTCAAGAATCACCCCTCTCCCAAATTCCAACATCGATTCTCATATCTCTGAGTAGGAAGGTCGATGGCAGGCGGCGTGGGTCAGAAGGAGACGTGGTTCACACCCAACCAAGAATTTCAATTTTTAGGTGGGGAAATTTCTCGAAGGTAAAGAGGGCTGATAGTCTTAATGGCCTCTATGGAACTGGGCCCTAGCAATCCAATTAGGGAGGAGTTTGATAAGGCCTCTAATCAGGCTGAAGACAAAGGTGGGCCAAGTGACTTGAGGGATAGCCCAATTGCGGAAGGAAATTCTAAAGCCCTTCCAAAGAAAGTGTTAGCTAATGGGCTGTCTAAAGACTATCCAACGCCTGCGGTTTATTCTTCTAGTCGGTTGGATGGGAAGGCGATCAATCTCACGCCGTCGACAAAAGGGAAGAATATCAATTCGGTGGACGAGTGTTTTGCGGAGGAGACAACGAGATTTATCGGCATAGGTGGAGGTCTTGAGGGGGATTTTTCAACTCCAGACCCCTCAGTTGTTAGTGACTCCGAGGACGAGTCGTTTCTTTCCTCGCCGGCGATTAGAGAACAAAGGGAAGCGAGCTTGGGGTTGCTGTTCGTCGAGAAGGCATTGTCAAAACATTCTTCTGAGAATGGGTCATTATCGGATCCGGTGAACAGGGTCATGCCTTTGGAGCAACAGTCGAAGGATGTTCTACCATCGGGAGATCAAAGTCTTCATCCCCCAGGTAAGTCCTCCTTCCCTGAGTTTTTTCCCTTCCACATCTAGTCAGAATCTTGAGGCTTTTGTTTCTTCTATCGTGGCCCCTTCGTCTTTGCCTTCATATCCAATCTATCATGGTCTGAAGTTGTTTCAGGGGGATAGATTCGTCTTTAGAGTGGCACTTGTGCCCCCTACTCAAAGTCCTTTATTCTATTCTCTTGGTCATTGTCTTGCTCCAATTCCCCTTGTCCCGAGTGATAGCAGTCCAGAGGTTGGTGCTTCCTTCCCCCATTTGGTTTCAATTCGAATGGGGTCAGTGGTCTGGGTCAAATTTCAGTTACTCTCTCTTAGGGTGTCAACCATTTCGGGATCTCTTCACCAGAACCCCATTTTGGCTTTGTGGATATCCAAGGTTCGTTACCTAATCTTCCTGACCTTTCTTTTCAAGATAGGCTTGTGAGGGAATGGTTTGGTTGGTGCTCTCTTTTAAATAACACTGGTTTGCAAATAGTGCCAGTCCAGCCAGTTCATGTCCAGTTGGGTAAAGGGAAAGGGAAGAAGAAAGTGAGGGGGTCTATGAATAAACAACCAAGGGAAGTGATGAACTTGGAATGCTCCATCAATTACTAGGGGTGTTCATCGGTCGATCGGCATCGGTTTTGAGCTCAAACCGACGCCGAAAACCGACAGGTCGGTTTATGTCGGTCGGTGATACTCGGTTTTGGGTGGGTTTGTAGCGCCGACCGACCGATTAGTCGGACGGTCGGTCGATATTAGTCGGTTTGAGACGCACGAGACTGAGGAAGAGTGGTTGGAGAAGAGAGAGAAAAAAAAGGGAATAGAATCCATGGCGGAGGTGTGAGAAGAAGAAGAAAGAATGGAAAAAGAGAAGAGAGAAAGGAAGAAATAAAGAAGAAAACAGAAATACAAGGTAGAGAGAAATGAGTGAAAAAAAAAATAGAGGAAATTAAAAAGATGAAGAAATGGAAGACAAAAATGGAAGAATAGAGAAGATGAAGAAGTGGAAGAGAGAAGAGTGAAGGAGAGAAACGAATTGAACAAAAAAAAGAAAGAAAGAAAGTGGAGAAAAAAATCGGATGAGAAAATGAGTAGAAAAGATGGATTTGACTTGAGGTAATAATTACTTTCTATTTTTTAATAATAAACAAGCCAAAACCACCTTGGAGAAAGTAAATAGTTGCTGGTTTTCCAAGGTGGTTTTACAAATTTGAAATTTCCAGCAGGCTTTTCAAATTTCCAGCGGGCTTTTAAAATTTTCATCAGACTTTTAAATGAGTTCGGTCGGTCGGTCGATTTTTGAGTTTTTAAGTTGGACCGACCGACCGACGGTCGGTTTTTTTAAAATATTAAACCGACTCCGACCGAACCATTTATCAAACCGACCGACCGATGTCGGTTTGGTCGGTTTTGGTCGGTCGGATCGGTTTTCGGTTTGATTTTGAACACCCCTATCAATTTCGAACGGAGAAAAGGCAAAGGAAAGTCGGAAGTTGGGGTGTCTCTGGTTTCTCAATGAAGTTGGTCTCTTGGAATGTTAGAGGGTTGGGTGTGCGGGAGAAAAGGAGGTTGGTTAAGGAGTTGTGGGAAAATTCGGATGTTGTTATTCTCTTGGAAACTAAAAGGGAGAATATTTGTAGGAGGTTTGTGGGGCAGTCGTTCAGTGGAATGGGCTAGTCTGGATTCTGTGGGGGCTTCAGGGGGTATCCTTGTGATGTGGAAAAGCAAAGTGATCAAATGTTGATTGGAAAGATAATCATCCCCATTTCCTCCCAACAAATGTTGATTGGAGTCCAATCAGCGAGAACCAAGCGACAGGCTTGGAAGCTGTTTTTTCTGAGGAAGAAGTCTTTCAGGCCATGAATTCTTTAGGAACAAGTAAGTCCCCTGGCCCGGATGTTTTTACAGCTGAATTTTTTAAGTTCTCATGGAACATTATTAAGCAGGATCTGATGACCATGATTAATGATTTTTTCAATACTGGTATTATTAATGTAGCTCTGAATGAAACCTATATTTGTTTGATTCCAAAAAGATTAGATTCCAAATCAGTTGCTAATTATCGACCTATTAGCCTCATTTCGTGTGCTTATAAGATCATCGCTCGAGTTCTATCTAATCGATTGAAGAATGTGTTGCCATCTACTATAGCAGAAAATCAAATGACTTTTGTTGCAAACAGACAAATTTTGGATGCTTCTTTAATGGCTAATGAATTAATTGATGACTGGAATATAGCTTCAAAAAAAGTGGTGGTTCTTAAATTAGATTTGGAAAAGGCCTTCGATAAAATTGATTGGGATTTTCTGGATGCAGTCTTTTATGCAAAAGGTTTTGGGTTAACTTGGAGGGAGTGGATTCTTGGTTGTATCTCCAGTGTAAACTACTCAATCATTATTAATGGGAAACCTAGAGGTAAAATTATCCCATCTCGTGGAATTCGACAAGGTGATCCCCTTTCACCTTTCTTGTTTATATTGGTTTCTGATTGTTTGAGTAGGCTTTTATCCCATAGTGCTACCTTGGGTAAAATTATGACGCATCCAATTGATGCTTCATCTTTTAGATTGAACCACTTGCAATTTGCCGATGATACCCTTTTCTTCTCTACATTTGAATCAGAAGCTTTGAATAAACTGTTTGAAGTTATCAAAATTTTTGAATTGGCTTCTGGACTGAATGTCAACCTTGCAAAGAGTGAACTTATAGGGATTCATATTGACGACTCAGACTTGGAGGAGATGGCTACTAAATTTGGTTGTAAATGTGGTAGTTGGCCTAGCACCTATCTTGGGGTTCCTTTGGGGGGCAACTCAAAAAGTTCTTTATTCTGGCTGGCGGTATATGAAAAAATTCAGCATAAATTGCATAGTTGGAAATACGCTTTTATTTCCAAAGGAGGTCGTCATACTCTTATCCAAGCTACTCTCTCAATTATGCCGACATATTATCTATCTTTGTTTAAAATTCCAAGCAAGGTTGCTAAAACACTAGATAAACTTGTTCGAGATTTCTTTTGGGAAGGATCAAAAGGGGATGGTGGTGTGCATAATGTTAATTGGGAACGAACTCAACTTTCGAAATTATCAGGTGGTCTTGGCATTGGCAATTTTCAGCTTCGAAATACGACCCTTTTTGCCAAATGGGTATGGAGGTTTTTGCAGGAGGAAGGATCTCTATGGCGTAATCTCATTGTTGCTAAATATTATGATTCGGAGGGTGTTTGTCTTTGGCCTACTAAATTTCAAAGAGGATCCTATAAATCGTCGTGGCGCTTTATTTGTTCCACTATAGATGTGGTTGCTAGTCGGGTTCATTGACATATCGGTAATGGCCAAAGTACATCCTTCTGGAATGATTCTTGGCTGAATGGTGGGATCCATGCAACACTTTTCCCACGTCTATATCGATTAACCACCAATCCAAAATGCTACTGTTGCAGAAGTTTGGAATTCATCTCAATCGGCTTGGAACCTTTGCCCTCGTCGTTATCTTAATGAGTTTGAAACTAATGAATGGGCACAACTTTCTCATCTTCTATCTTCTACTAGATTACGGGATATGAATGACTCTTGGTCTTGGCTTCTTCATCCATCCAGTTTGTTTACTGTTAAATTTTTTATGAATGACCTTTTGCATGTTCCTAATACCACATTGAATAATCTATATGCTGAGATATGGAAAGATAATTATCCTAAAAAGATAAAAATCTTTCTATGGGAGCTTAGTCTTGGGGCCATTAATACGGCGGATCACCTTCAACGAAGAATGCCTCACTTTCACCTATCGCCATCCTGGTGCATTATGTGCTCATCAAACATGGAGAATCCGGGCCATCTTTGTCATGTGTCCTTTTGCTTCTAGATATTGGGCCTTTATGGTTGATGCTTTCGGTTGGTATATTCCGTTGCCGGTGGACATTCATGATCTTTTGGCTTCTATTTTTGTGGGTCATCATTTTCATGCAGCTAAGAAGACTCTATGACTTGCTTTCAATAGAGTTTTCTTTTGGTATCTATGGAATGAAAGAAATGGAAGAATTTTCAGGGATATTTTCTTAACTTTCGATTCTTTTTTTGATAAACTTCTATTCCATGCGTTGTATTGGTGTAAATGTAAACACCCCTTTGCTCTTTATAGTATTTCCTCTTTGATTTCTAGTTGGAAGAATTTCATGTAATCCACCTAGGCCAAGCAGTCGGTGGGTCCTAGAATTTCATGTAATCCCCTTTGCTCTTTATAGTATTTCCTTTGCTCTTTGTTGGATCGATAGATTTCTCTTTTCCAAAGGTTGGGGGGATCAGTTCCCTTAGGCCAAGCAGTCAGTGGGTCCTAGAATTATCTCCGATCACTAGCCCTTTCCCTAAATTTAGACAAGCTGCAAGGGGGCCTGTGCCCCTTCAAATTTGAAAATATGTGGTCCTTCAAGTCTTCTTTTGTCTCTTGGTGGAACTTGAGTGTTGACGGGGCTTGGGAAGGATTTCGGTTCCTCCGGAAGCTTAAATCCCTTAAAGAGGCTTTGAAGAAGTGGAGCCTTTTGATTTTTGGAATAAATAAGAGGAAAAAGGAGGAGGTGGTAGGTAGGATGAAAGCCATTGATGCATTAGAGCTTAGAGGTCCAGGGAGGCTTGTCTTCGGAGTTGAGGAGAGAGCGTGATTCCCTTTGGGTAGAGCTCGAAACCTTGATTCATAGTGAGGACATAAGCTGGAGACTTAAGTGAGGTGGGTTAGAGATGGGGATGCCAATACTACCTTCTTCCAAAACTATGCTAGGGTAGGAGAAACAAGAACCGTATTGAGCTTTTAATTAAATTCAATGGGGAGGTGGTGAGGAAAGATCCTAAGTTAGAAGTAGAGATCATCTCTTTCTTTACTAAGCTCTATGCCCCCCCTCCGGTCGCTAGGCCTTTTGTGGAGGGTTTGGATTGGAGCCCTATCCCAAGCAGAGATAAGGAGGAGTTAGAAGCCCCCTTTCACGTTGGAGGAAATCCGTAAGGTGGTCTTTAGCTTTAATAAAGCCAAGTCGCCTGGGCCCGATGGTTTCACTATGGCTTTTTATCAGGAAAATTGGGAGAATATTAAGCCTGACCTGTGGAAGGTTTTCTGTGAATTTTATGAGAGAGGGGTTATCGATGCATTTATGAGCGAGACTTATGTTTACCTGGTTCCGGTTAAAGATTTCAGGCCCATCAGCCTCGTGACCAGCTTGTATAAGATTATAGCTAAAGTTCTAGCTAATAGACTTAGGAAAGTCCTTCTAGGAACTATCTCCTCCTCTCAAGGGGCTTTCATTGTTGGGAGACAAATCCTTGACCAAGTTTTGATTGCAAACGAAGCTATTCAGGATTATAGGAAGAGAAAAGAAGACGGAGTGATTTTCAAGAGACTTTGAGAAAGCCCTTGACCACATTGATTGAGATTTCCTTGATAAAATCCTGGAGAGGAAAGGGCTTGGTTATAAGTGGAGAGCTTGGATTTGGAATTGCATTAGATCGGCTAATTTCTCCATTTTGATCAACAGGAAGCCAAGAGGCAAGATCTTTGCTTCGAGAGGCCTTAGGCAAGGGGATCCTTTGTCCCCCTCAGTGTTTTAAAAGGCGCGCGTCCAGGCGCAAGGCGCAACCTTAGCCCCTCGCTTCGAAGAAGCGAGATGCAGTGAAGAAGGTGCGACCAAGGCGCGCGCCTTCCTCGAAGCTCTCTGGGGCTTCACATTTTTATATATGTTTTACACCCGTACTTGGTCGTTTGGAGTGTCAAATATCATATTCAAGGCATATATTTTAGGGTGGAGTATTGACATCATCATACTTGGTCATTCCATTGTTTTTTGTGAGTATTAACATTTGACTCTATGTTGGAAGACTAATATTTGAGCCTTATTTATCTTTTATCTATTTTTCTTGGTTAAAAACTTCATTGCTTGCCATGAAAGTGTTTTATATACATGTATATATATATATATATATATATATATTTTTTTTTTTTTTTCTATATAGTGCGCCTTAAAGAAAAAAGCCCGCGCCTTTTTGTGTGCCTTGCGCCTAGGCCCCAGGAGGCCATTGCGCCTTGAGCGTTTTAAAACACTGGTCCCCCTTCTTATTCATTCTGGTGGTGGATGTTTTGAGTAGGTTAGTCTCAGCTAGGGTGGATAAAGGTGTGATTGAGGGCTTTAAGATGGGGTCGAATAGTATCCATTTATCTCATCTTCAATTTGCCGATGACACCCTTTTCTTTTGTTCGGCTAAGGAAGTCTTTTAGGAACTTAAATGGATTCCTTTCCTTCTTTGAAGCTATCTCAGGGCTCAGGATCAATCGCCATAAAAGCTCTATTTTTGAGGTCAATTGTGAGGTCCCTAAGTTGGAGTGTTGGGCGTCTCTAGCTGGTTGTGAGGTGAATCAATTTCCTTGCTCCTACCTTGGCCTCCCTTTGGGGGGCAACCTAAAATCATTGGTCTTTTGGAACCTTGTGGTGGAAAAGGTTCGAAAGCAGTTGTCTTCTTGGAAAAAAGCCTACTTTTCTAAAGGGGGTAGATTGACTTTGATTCAGTCTGTCCTGAGTGGGATCCTTCACTACTTTCTTTCCCTCTTTAGATTGTCCATGTCTGTGTAAGTCTTTGGAGAGGCTTATGAGAAATTTCTTGTGGGAAGGAGTGAACGAGGGTGGAGGAGCCCACCTGATAAAATGGGAAGTTGTTTCTAAGCCTAAGGAGTTTGGGGGGGGGGGGGGGGGGTTAGGTATTGGCAACCTGAGGCTTCGCATCGAGGCCCTTTTGAGGAAATGGTTGTGGCGCTCCTTTAATGAGCCTGACACCCTGTGGTGGAAGGTCATTGCGAGTTTGTAGGGTCCGCACCCTTTCGAGTGGATCTCTAGTGGTAGGCTGAAAGGATCCAGTAAAAACCTCTGGTCTGCTATTGCTTTGGGATTTCCTCTCTTCTTTCTGTTTGTCCATTGTTCTATTGGGAATGGTTCCAATACCTATTGCTGGGAGGGTTCTTGGGTTGGGGATAAACCCTTGAGCGTTTTATTCCCTTGTCTTTATCACTTGTCTGAGAACAGGTTGCATTCGGTAGCTTTGGTCTTCCCCTATTTCGACTCCTCTCCTGCCCTTGGCTTTCGCCGTTCCCTCACGGATAGAGAGGTGGCAGAGGTCGTTAGTCTCCTTTCCCTTTTGGCTGACCAATCGTTTCATCTTGGGAGAAGGAACTCTCGGTTCTGGATCCCGAAGCCTTCTGAGGGCTTCTCTTGTGCATCTTTTTTCCGTTCTCTTTCTATGTCTCCCCCTCCTCCAGTAGCCTCCATTTTCTCCTCAATATGGAAGGTCAAAATTCCCAAGAAAGTGAAGTTCTTTGTTTGGGAAGTTTTACATGGTTGGGTGAATACTTAGGATCAGATCCAAAGGTTCTCCTCCTTCGTGTTGCGGCTGCAGTGGTGTGCCATTTGTAGGAGTCAGGAGGAGGACCTAGATCATTTGCTTTGGGATTGTCCTTTTGTCTGTTCTATTTGGGGTCAGTTCTTCAGGGTGTTTGGGGTTGCTTTGGCTCGTAACATTGACTGCTTCTCTATGTTTGAGAAAATTCTTTGCATCCTCCTTTTTGTGACAAAGGGAGAGTTCTTTGGCAAGCGTGCTTCTTTGCTATTTTGTGGGGTATTTGGCTCGAGAGGAATAGTAGAATTTTTAGAGGGGTGGAGAAATCCACAAATGAGCTTTGGGAGACGATTAGATTTAACTCTTCTTTGTGGGCGTCTGTTTCTAAGCTTTTTTGTAATTATCAGCTCGGTCTTATTATTTTGGACTGGGACCCGTTCCTATAGTCTGGGCGGGTGTTCTTGGCGGGCTTGTTCTTTGTATGCCCTTTTGTATTCTTTCATGTTTTTCTCAATGAAAGCTGGTTTCCTATAAAATAAAAATAAATAAATAAATAAAATAAAAAATCCTGAACTCTTTTTTTAAAAAAATTTTGAAATCATATACTATACCTTATATATATGTTGTTCGAATATATATTGAAGTGGAGATGGATTGAATTACAAAGTTTTCTTTAAGATTAGATTCTATCATGTTTCATATGGTGCCATTTTTTTGTGGCTTGTTTAACTCTTTTAGTAGTAATTTTGTATTCTTGCTTACTAGATGATGACTGAAGATTTGTTACAAGATCTTGCGTTGTATAAGAAATCACATGAGAAGGCAGTTTCAGTAGCTTCACGATCACTCATTGGATTATTTAGAGAGGTATACACAGGCCCGGCCTCCATTACTTGTATTTGCTTCCTACATTTTGTTTTAAAATTATACAAAAGAAGCGTGGCTGACAACTTCTGTGTTTGTAGGTTTGTCCATCCTTGCTGGTTAAGAAGGATCGTGGGCGCCCTACTAATCCAAAGGCAAGACCTAAAGCTTATGGGGAAGTATCTGTAGCATCCGACGTTCCAGGTATTGAGTTATTACAACACAATGATGGTGACTGTTGTGATAATGACAACGATGAAGATGATACTATTGCAAGTGGATCTGATGATGACCTTGATCAAGTGGTTGATTCCCATGATGGTGAAGATAATCAGATCTTCAGTGATAGTGGCGCTAACGACGAGGATGAATTGACAGAAGATGTTGACTCAGCAGTTGAAGTTGATTCTGATAGTGGTGCAGATGATGAAGAAAATGCTGACAATTCTAATGAGATGGAATTGGAGGTAGATGATGAGGACGAGGATAGTGATGAGAAACAAGATGAAATGTATGACAAAGAGGCTGTGTCAGATGAGAATATTGAGACTGATTCTGGAGACACTGGAACTAGTTCTAGAGATTCTAAGCTGAAGAAAAGGAAATTTTCTGATTTTGACCAACGACTTATTACCGCAGATTCAAGTCTTCGAGCATTAAAGAGATTAGCAGGCACAGTTGTGGGACAATCATCAGAATCAACCGATGGCATTCTTTCCAATGAAGATTTCCAAAGGATCAAGGAATTAAAGGTAACCTTGTGCAACTCTTCAGGCTTTGTAACAACTTCCAAATGTAGATTATAATTGTCAAGTAGAAATATGTCTAAACCAGTAAGTAATATTTTGGGTAATTTTTAGGCAAAGAAAGATGCAAAAAGTGCTTTGACTCAACATGGTTTGTTGAGAAATGGTTCAGATGCAAAGTCAACTGCATTTAAGATTCCAAATGCTGATGAATTGAGTACAAAGCGAGTTGATCCTGCCAAACTTGAGGTACGATTCTAATTTACTTGATATTTATACTTACCTAGTTGTGAATTTGTTAGGTATCCAACTATCAAGAAAACTCAAAAAAATTACAATATCAATAACCTTTTGAGGGGGCTATCTCTCTCCCAAGTCGAGTCCCACAGTGGACAATAACCAAAATTATTCGCACTCTTAAGGTCCCTAACTCTCCTTATTTATAAACCAAGACACCCCCTAATTAATTACCACTATGCCCTCACTAATATTCAACTACTATCCCCAATATACCCCTATTAGCACTCTCACGTACTCTCACAGAATTCTGATTTTATCGTTATTCTAAGATGATAATGTTTCGAACCATAAAGCTTCAACTTGTCTTATATATTTGACTTGAGTGGATATGGTGTTAGGTTCATATCCGGAGAAGGCTAAGCAAGGAGGAAAAATTAGCTCTAGTCAAGGCTGGGAGAGAGGATAGAGGAAAGTACCAAGCACGTGCCGCTGTCAAACAAAAGAAGGTTTGTTTTTTGATATTTTTGATACGTTCGGCAATAATTTGGCTCCTACTAGACATTTTCTGTTCTTTGCGTAGTAGTCACTAATTTATCACATTTGAAACCTGTTGTTGGGTCCACATTGCTGCGTTCGATGATAATTTTTGTGGATAGCTTTCTGTTGAAAAAACAAGGTCATTTGTCCCACATTTCTGTGATTTGTTCTCTATATGGTTAAATTATCAAAAATACCCCTGAACTATGGGGTTGGTTTCAATTATACCTCTGAACTTTCAAATTTCCATTTTAACCCTTGAAGTTTGAAGTTTGCTTCAAAACGACTATTGGAGACATTTTCTGATAAATTTATTGATAAAAAATGACGTGTTTGCATGTGTTTTTATTGTTTTTTTCACTTACGTGTTCAAATATATTCACATAAGCAATAGTACAATGCAAACACGTCATTTTTTCGTCCATGAATTTAATGGAAAAAAAGTCTTCAAGGGTCATTTCGAAACAAACCTCAAATTTCTAGGGCTAAAATGAAACTTTTGAAAGTTCTGGGGTATAATTGAAACCAAACCCATAGTTCTAGAGTATTTTTTATAATCTAACCTTCTCTATTTCTTTTGAGGCACTATTTGAATTTTAGCCTAATTTCAGAATTTTTAAAATTTAGAAATACAAATAAACTTTTATTACCAAGTCCTTTTTGTATAAAAAGAAACCTTATGATTATCAAATGGCTCTTTAGGATTTTTTTTTTTTTTTTTTTTTTTTTTTTTTTTTTTTTTTTTTTTTTTTTGAGTTCAACAACATTTGGGGGTGGGGGATTCGAACCTCTAACCTCTTGGTCGAGGATACATACCAATTACCGCTTAGCTATGCTCACTTTAGGATTTTATTTGAAAGCTAAGATTAGCATTCCCTTATTTTATTTATGTTCATTCATGTTTTTGATTCTTTTTGGGTTATTATTTATTCTTATGACTAGACGGGAGGCCTAAGCAATCGGCAGAAAGAACACAAGAAGGCGATGCCCTTAGCTGCGAAACGATCTAAAATCGCAAAATCTCAGATCGACAAGAGGAAGAAGAATCAACGTTCAGGCAAACAGTTCAGAGGGAAGAAAGCCTGGAAGCAGTGAGGACACAGCCAGTTTTGTTCAATTAGATGCTTGTTTATTTATTTATTATTATTATTTTTTGGGTAAGAATGGAATGGCAATTTTTGATGAGATCATGCCTTGAAAACTGATTGAATCGATTTTATGTAGTAAAATTTAAATCAAATTGAATGGAATTGATAAAATAGTTCTGAATTCTAAATTGATTGATATTGTTTTTTGGTTTTGTAGGGTTAAGAATGTTATTGTAAGTCGGTCGCTCGTATTCAGTTTTGTTTTAGACTTTTTTTTTTTTTTTTTTTTTTTTTTTTTTTTTTTTTTTTTAATTTATTTATTTATTTATTTATGCTTACCTCTCTTCTAAACACTAATCTGATTTGGATGGATTTTTAATTCTTATATATCATTACAAATCATTTTATGATTTAACTAATTTTAATTTTTAATTTGCAAAGAATTTGTTTATTGATAAGATCCGTTTTAGACAGTAATATTGACCTTTAATAAGTTTCAAAATATATATTATAATAAATCATTTGATCGTTTTCATTTGATTTGTGGTTTTAGATTTTTTTTTTCTTCTTCATCTTCTTTTGTTGGTAATAAAATGGCTTTAGTTTCTTGTGACTCCAAAAGAGTACTACATTGAAATGGCTATTTGATTGAATTACACTAGAGAGTTGAAAAGAATTGAATTCCAATTTAAGAAATTTAGAGAGATGGAGAGAGAAAACTTTAAATCTCAATGTTTGTATATGATTTTTTAAAAACATTAAACAACTACTTTGGGGATATTTTGCCGAAACATTGATAAAGAGATTGAATGCTAAAAGTTGTATATGTGTTGGGACTATGAGATGATCGAGGGCGGAAGCAAAAACTATAGATTGAGGGCTAAATTCTGATACTTTTTTGGAAGTCAATAGCATCATTTCGTTATATTAATCAACCATCCCTTCTACTCTACTTGGAAACCTTTTAGAAATCGTTTTCAAACTTTAGGGGCTAAACATGTCATTTTTAGGACTTTACCAACTAAATATAAACTAGGAAAAAAATACACTTTTAGTCCATGAGGTTTGGGTTAGGTTTCATTTCCATCCATTGAGTTTTCAAACTCAACAATTTAGCCCTGAGGTTTGGTTTTAGTTTCATTTTGGTCCATCCGTCCATTTTTCCATTAAAAACTAACGGTTTGCTGAAGTGACACTATTTTTTATTTAAAAAATTATTTTTTAGTTTTTTAAAATATAATATTTTATATTATTTTTATTTATTTCTCACTCTCTCTCTCTTATTCTTCTTCTTCTCCTCCTCCCAATCGCCAGTGACCGCCTCCTGTCGGCCACCACCGCCACCGCCAGTAGTCGACCGCCGCTACCGACGTCAGAATTTTTTTTTTCTTTTTTTCTTTTTTTCTTTTTCCTCTTCCTTTCCCTTCTTTCTTTCTTCTTCTTTTATTCTTCTTTTTCTCTCTTCGTTTACTTTTTATTTTCTTTTTCCTGAAGTGAAACAGGGCAATTGAGAGTTATGGGCCCATTTCAATGTTGTTTTGTAAAAATGGGTCCAATTTTGAATTCACTTATTTGGGGACCCCTCATTATGTGAAAAGACTAAAATATCCTGGCCCTAAAAAATTCCCTTCCTCTCTCGACTGTTGGCTTCCTTCTTCTTCCTCACTCTCGTGCTCCCTTCTCTCACGACTGCTCCCTTTCTTCCTCACGCTCGACTCCTGTTTCCTTGCAAATCTTCCGCGAAAATCAAGCTTACAGCAACACGAGGTAAGTAACTACTATCATTTTTCAGTTTATTAGGGTTTTAATTGCGCAATTTTATCCTTCGGTAGTTGCATTTTTGGGTTTTGTTAGAAATCTAGGGTTTTGCGATATTCGCTGGTTTCTGATTAGGTTTTAGGGTTTATTTAAGTGTGTCAGCGGTTTCTGAGGAGGGTAGAGGGAAGAAGACGATTTTGTGGTGTATAAGACCAAGGTTTTCTGGAACCGAGATGCATCCCGGCCGGGATTCATCTTCTGTAATTTCTCGGTCAATCGGGAAATTTGGCAGAACTCGAAGCCTTTTCTCGGTTGACCGAGAAATTACACAGACCAATCCCCCTCTCGATTTCGACCGGGAATTATGGCAGAGGGCTTGTTTTTAGTTCATTTTTTTTTACTTTGTATATATATTTTAAAATGTTGATTATGAATTGTTGTAATTTGCTAGGTCTAGTATGGAAATCACCGAGAAAATCCCCCTCGCTGACCATTTTCCGGCTGCGTTGACATGTTGCTCACACCTAAACAAAACCATTAGCAATATTAAGTCAACCATAAGTCCTACCCAATTAGACCTCTTTAGGCAAACATGTTTCGGGCCTTTAATAGATGTGAATGTTATTTTTAATGGCCAATTAGTACACTACATCCTCCTTAGGGAAGTAGAGGAGAATAGGGAAAATGTGATGAGTTTTAAATTATTAGGTCAGAAGGTCTCCTTTGGTAAGAGAGATTTTGACCTCATAACCGGCCTTCGTCATTCATTTAGACCAATGAGGAGAGATAGAGAGAGCCCTCCCAATAGACTCCTAAGATTATATTTTAGGGAGAATGTAGGTATGAAGGTGGAGGAGTTAGATAAGTCGTTTCCGACCCTTCAGTTTGAGAACGACGAAGATGCAGTTAAGATCGCAGCGTTTTATTCTTTTGAGTTGGCTTTGATGGGGAGGGAACGCAAACAACAAGTAGATGCCAGCACTCTAAACTTGATGGATGATTGGGTTGCATTATGCAACGAGGACTGGAGTACCATCGTGTTTGACAAGACGATCAAAAGTCTAAAAAAGGCACTGAAGGGGAAGGCTGAGTCGTACAAGCACAAGGGCGGTGGTCCTAAGAAGCAGAAGACATACAGTCTGTACGGTTTCCCATTTGCTTTTCAGGTTGGTAGACAATTAAACTTTTGAAATGTAATCTTCATATAGTTTGTATGGTTTCCCATTTTTTTTTCTTTTATTGTTTCTTTACACAGATATGGGCATACGAGACTCTTTCATCTCTCAGTGGACGTGTTTCCAATCATATAAGTGAGACGACCATCCCACGCATTCGTCGACGGTCTTGCTCCCACTCCCCATCATACACAATCATTGCTGATGAGGTTTTTGGATCCCGAGCGGTTAGTTATGATAAGTTTTTTAAATATTTTGTCTTAATTATTATTTGTAAACTTCTGATTGTAACTAATTCATTTTTTCAGGCTAGAGTTAGGTTGAGTCTTGTTTCTTCTGTAGAGGAGAGTCAATTCATGAATCGAGTGATGTAGACTCCACGTGCACCGGAGCCAGTGCTTGAGCAAGTACTAGAGCCAGGGCAAGAACCAGATCAAGAACTAGAGAGTCTAGCTACTGTATCTGAGGCTATACTCCCTGTTGTAGAGGAGGCTACTGTAGCCGATACTGAGATGTTGGATGTCACTGAAGCTTCTCCAGAAGTTTCAAATAAGAGAGGAAGGGAAAAAGAGGACAAAGACAAAGGGAAAGAGAAAGAGAAGGAAGTAGAAAAAGAGGATGATAGCATGAAGGAGAAGACAAAGAAGAAAAAGACGAAAACAAAGCAGACTTGTGAATGTAGCCAGTGGTTACAACTTATGGATAGCCGGATGGAGAGAATGGATGCTCGCATGTCTGATATGGAGACATGCCTCAAGTCTATTACCAAGTTCCTGCGTCGTCTCTCTAAGGTATTTTGGTAGTTGAACATTGTTATTGTATTGGTTGGTTTTATTTCTTCTAACATTTGTAAACTTTCAGAGTAAATTCGTGGACCCTGAGAAGTACTTTGGACCGAAAGATGGTCCGGATGATGAGGGTGGTCCATCAAAAGGACCAGATGATGTGGGTGGTCCATCGAAAGGACTCGATGACAAGGGTGGTCCATCGAAAGGACCGGATGACAAGGGTAGACCGGATGACAATAAGGAAGAAGGACATGAAGGAGGAGGAAGCGGCAGAGGAGAGGACGGGAAGGAGAAGGACGTTGATGAGGCGCACGACATAGAGCATATTACGGTAATAATATTTCTTACCCTATCATATTTTAAATTTAACATTTCCATATATAAATGTAAGTTGATATACAGGAGTTGGAGTCTCAACCAACTACTGACGTAGAGTCTCACTCCATTACTGACGTGGAGTCTCAACCAACCACTGACGTAGAGTCTCACTCCATTACTGACGTGAAGTCTCAACCAAGTACAGACCCAATCGAGTTCAATGTACCTAAGGCTGAGGTAATTATTTGTCTAAATGAAAACAATATTATATAAATCTCACTAATGTATAAAATGTATGTTTGTAGCCTGTTGAGTTAAGTGATGAGGAGGTTGAGGAGGTTAAAGTAATCGGGCCGCATGAATTGGTGAAAAGACGGGGAAAGCGGACCCGACAAATTTCTTGGAAGCTTCGGTCTCCATGGGTTGACACCAGGCCGGACGGCAAAAGGAGGAAAGTTAAGCAATACGATCCCATGCATGTCATTCCTGAGGAGTACGAGACCAAGTTTCAGAAATGGTTGGATGACCCATTGTCTGATGGATCGGAGCGCAAGACAGTATATGCATACAGAAGCAAACAATGGTTCAAGACGTTACTCACATCGTCTCATTGGATGAGTGATGAGGTACAACCCATTTTATCACTGCTGTTGATTTGTAAATCTTATGGTTTTAGACATAGTGTTTATAGTTAAAGAGGACTTAGAGTTTATGATTTAGGGTAGGCTAGGGTTTAGGACTACAATTCACTATTCTTCTGATACTGTAGGTGATTGACTCTCTCTTCCTCTTTGTTCGAAAGAAGATGGATACCCGTCCTAACTTATGCCATAGAAAGTTCGTCACGGCGGATGTATTTGTAACAGTACGTATTTTCATCTTATAGAATTTCACTTAATCTGAATTGTACTAATATTGGATGTTGTGCAGTAATTTTTGAGGCGCGGGGATGTGTACGAAGAACTCCTTCGTAGTGACCATGGGAACGACACGTTCGATTGGAGTAGATTCAAGACGGTCACTAACTACGTAATAGGAGAACACACAGATTACAATGTTCATTGGAGTTCCGTTGATGCTATCTACATGCCCTTCAACTTAGGTAGAAACCATTGGGTTCTACTGTGCGCTGACTTTGAAACGAGCGAATTTGTGTTGACAGACTCCCTAACGGCACTGAATTCAGATGCAGACATAGCGAAGCAGATGAATACGGTATGCACCATTTTCCCTAGGCTATGAAGGAGAAGCCGTCTCTTCCAACACATCCATGGCGATTCAGAAGGAAGACCCAAGTGCCACAACAACAAGATAGTGGGGATTGTGGGGTTTTCACTGTAAAGTTTTTGGAATATGATGTAACTAGATCAGATTTAGGTAGTCTTAGTCAGGAGAAAATGGAGTTTTGTAGGCGTCAATTTGCTGTACAACTTTGGGCCAATGGGCCGTTCTTTTAGTAAATTTCAAATCATGCAAGTTACTTATATAATAAAACTTACGTTTCTAATGCTATGCAAGTTACTTTTCTGGTGAATATACGTAAATTTCAAACCATGCAACGTAATTTCAAACCATGCAACGTAAATTTCATACCATGCAACGTAAATTTCGTGCCATGCAAGTAACTATCACTGTCATTTTTCCTAACTATCTCTCACTGGCAATTTTCCCGGTCTTCCAGGTCCCGATTTCGACCGGGAAAATTGACAGAGAGAGAGTCCCACTGCATATAGCAAGTAAGCTCTCACTGTTATTTTTTCCAGGTCCCGTTCTCGGTCTCGTTGGACCAAGAAAAATGGCAGTGAGTATTATGCCTCTTGTTTTCCTTCTGTTTTTTTCAGACCACGTTGGCTATATAAAATAGACGATGAACGAATAAAATAGATACTTCAAAATAGAGAAATGTAATAAAATTCATGTCTAAAACATCCAAGATACAAAAATTCATGTCAAAATAGAGAAATGTACTAAAAAACATCAAGAATTGTTCAGTGGTTGTCTGCATGTTTTTCTGTTATGACCTTATTCCCGCATCGGCTGCATTTTCGGACATGCCGCACTTCTCCCGTAGACGGTATTCTCAACGTCTGACGACGACCAACTCTAGGCACTCTTCGAGGAGGCAAGACTTCCACATCGACGAATTGAGGTGACCTCTTCCACTCCGACTCATGCCCAAGGGGTTGTATGGGCTGTGCGTATGCATCTATCAAAGAGTCCACATGGTAGACTCTGGAACAAAGTGTATGATAGTCTATATGTCGATAAGTGCATGCAGCGATCGCATGGGAGCATGGAAGTTCGTAATACTCAAATTCACGACAGGTGCATGTTCTAGCGTGAAGGTTGACACGTCCACCCAAATGTTCGTCCTCGACATCAAACTCATATCGAGCAATAGGTTTGACCACGTGCCTCCGTGACTTCTCCTCTACTTTTTCCAAAATTTCTGTTGCAAACTTCGACCACTAGCTCGGGTTACTGGAGTGCTTATTCCTGCGTTTGTAGTAATTTGCTTGGAGTCACCCTCTAATATGATTCATGAATGCGGTGATTGGGAGCTCTCGTGCATCTTTCAACACTGAGTTAGTGCACTCAGCAAGATTGGTGGTCATTTGGTTATACCGACGACCACACTGGTATGCTCGAGCCCACCTCTCAACTCCGACCCGTTGTAGGTATGTCCTGACATTTTCTAGGAGTTGCTGCCAGTACTCATTGAATTCAACCACGCGAAATGCCCTTGCAGCTCCGTCAAATAGTTTCATGAAGTTCCCTGTCTTAAAATGCGTCTTCAGGTTCTCCCCTAAGTGCCGGATACACACACAGTGAAATGCATTAGGAAATACAGTTTTGACTGCCTTACCAATGCTGGCATGTCTGTCAGACACAATGACCAGACCAGGAACTTGTCCAACTGCACGTTCCATCTGTCGAAAAAAGTACGTCCATGACTGATCAGTTTCTCCTCCGGCTAAGGCCCACCCTACAGGATATAACTGGTTGTTACCATCTACACCGGTCGCAAGAAGGAGCTTCCCACAAAATTTTCCCCGTAGGTGTGTTCCATCAACCACTAGAACTGGACGAATAGAGCTCTTGAACCCTCCAATAGAAGCACCTAGTGCCATAAACACATGCTTAAAGTGTCCATCATATTCAAGTTCTACGTGGAACACTGTACCAGAATTTTCAATTTTCAATGTTTCACCAAATCTTGGTAACAATCTGTAAGATTCTTCTGGAGATCCTCTAACAAGAATAAAAGCTTCTTCTCTAGCCCGCCAAGCCTTGTCGTAGCTTAAATTCACACCAAAATCTTGTCTAATATCGTTCACAATATCCTTTGGCCTATAAGTACGACCGACGTCTTGGAACCTCGACTTGATCAAATTTCCAATAACCCAACTCTTGACCTGCCTATGATCATGGGTTAACATTTCACGTACACAGGTATGGATATTACAGTACTTTGTGATCTTAAATATTTCACACTCCTTAGTAACAGTCATAGCTCGAACCCTCCATTTGCATTCTTCAATTACACACTCAGCTACCTATATGTTCTTCTTTGACTTTTTTACCCTAAACTGGAAGTTCTTTCTCATTGCAATCACAGACATCCTCATGTACAAGTCTCTCTTACACATGAATACTTCTCCAACTTCTACATCTTCAGAAGAGGAAGATTGACTTGTCATGATGATTGCCTTGGATGAAGTATTCGGAACGGAAGAACATGTCGCCACCTGTTCAGGCACAGAAGGAACCTCAGTGTACTGTACGTGAATCTCTTCCTCATCGTCTCCCACAGCTACATCGACCTCTGTGTCTATGTCCTCATCATCTCCGTACTCCTCATAATCTCCGTAGTCCCCCCAATCTTGGCCACCATAAAGTTCACTACCATGGTCTTCCTCATCCCCCAAGTTATACACAGGAATATTTTTGGATTCATCGCATGGGAAGGATGTAGATGCCGATGGTATATTGTTTGGGACCGTGTCGATGATAAATTTCGGCTCCACCTTATTTGGCATGGCGCATGGGATGAGAAATGGTCGTGAGGCTTGGTTACTAGGACACTTTGGGATTGTGGATATGTATATGGGTACATCAGAGACCTTATTCCACGTCAAGAAGGTGTTAAGGTTTTCATCGTTCCTAATAACAAATGCAGGGGCCCTAGACACCAATTGGACTACACATCTTATTCTAAGGTCAAATTCCTCTGAACTTATATTGGTTAATGTATATAATCGACTTAAGAAATCACTGTATGTAGTACCAATGTCTATGTCGAAACCCGTCAACTCTCCACCCTCATATTCATTTTCCCTCTCATTCCACAGACCACCATAACAAACCCACACACGAGACATTATCTACACGAACAAAAAATAAAAGATTAATGAAACTGCCAAAATTCCCGATCTCGGTGGGTTATGATTTCCGACCGGGAAACATGAATTTCGACTGAGAAATCGGACGGCGCGACGCGTAACAATTAATTCCTAACCCACGAATGTACTATTAAACGTAAAAAATTGAATGTGTAGTATTCACGTACCTCCTTCAGAAACTCGAATGTCGGAAGTGTTTTGAGTGTGATTGGCCAATCCAAAACATGATGAAGTGATGAAATCGTGTAGGGACCAAAGAATTTGGTGTGGGGACCAAAGGACTGAAAGGAATAAGAATAAGAATGAGAATGGGAATGAGAATAGGAATGAGAATGAGAATGTTTTTGTCCTTCCAAATTCCTTATTCATTAAGGAAAATTATGGAAAATTGGTGGGAAATCTAATTTAGTTGGTGTAGGAAATTAATTTCATTTTTTGAAAATTGAAGAGAGGCTATAATGGTCATTTACACCTTTGCTGATATCATTAAAGTCAGCAAAGGGTCCCCAAATAAGAGATTTTAAAAAAGGGGCCCATTTTTACAAAACAATATTGAAAGGGGCCTATGAGTACCAATTGTCCAATGAAACAAAACCCTCTCAACGCCACTGACCCTATGTCCATCCTCTCGTTGCCGGTCGTCCACGATACCTCATGTTGCTGAGCGTCCGCGGTATCCAGCTCTCTTGGGGACCCTCCTTTGCCTTCACCGCCAGTTGCGTCGTTGCCCAGCCACTCAAAACGACGACCGTCGCACTGCTTCCCTCTTCACACAAGCCTCTCTTTCTCGGTAGTTCTTCTCCCCGCCGTTTTACCCAGATCCGTCGCAACTGCACATCTTCACGTTGTTTTACCCAGATCTACCGCGACCGCACCGACGCCAACGCCAAAATCTGGTCCGAAAACGAAGGGGAAAGCCCCTTCGTTTCAGACCCCCTTCGATTTCGAGAGAAAGAGAGGGAAATGGTGCAAGGAGGCGGTCGCGCAAGGACGGAGTGGCGGCGGCTGGGAAGATTTGAATTGGCGAAGGCATGACGACGGGGCGAGGGTGGCTGACACGGGGAGAAAGAGAGAGATCTGAAATGGGGAGAAAAAAAAGAAAATGTCGAGCCTCATCTCCCTCTGTTTTATTTAAAAATAAAATGTAGAGAAAAGGGAAGAAAAGAAGAAAGAAAAGAGAAGAAAAAAGAGAAAGAAAGAAAAAAAAAATCCAGTCGGTCACTGACAGCCGACGGTGTTGAAGAAGAAGAAGGATGAGGGGGAGGAGGAGAGAGAAAAAATAAAAATTAATAATATTTTATTATTTTTATTTTAAAAAAATAAAAAATATTTTTTACCAAACCATTAGTTTTTAACAGAAAAAAAGATGGAGGGACCAAAATGAAACTAAAACCAAACCTCAGAGGCTAAATTGTTGAGTTTGAAAACCCAGGGACCAAAATGAAACCTAACCCAAACCTCAGGGACTAAAAGTGTATTTTTCCCTATAAACTAAGTTAAAAAATGAAGGACTAAAGTGTTAGTTTCTAAAGACCTAATCCTACAAAAATATTTTTGGACCATTATGTTCATTTTTGCATTTCTAAATTAGGAGGTATACCATTAGGTGTTAATCACTGATAACCAATAAATTACTCTCTCTTAAATTAAATAAGAATTCGCCAACAAGAACTTAGCTCAACTAACATAACCTTGTACTGATAACCACAATGTCTGTGGTTCGAGTCCTCCTTCCTCACATATTGTCAAAAATAAATAAATAAATAAATAAGAATTCATTACTAATTCAAATTATATATTAATTAAAAATTCATTACTAATTCAAACTAACCTAATACATTACCAAAAAAAAAAAAAAAGAACAAGTTTAAATTTTAAATAACTTTCCATTAATAAAAAAAATCAAAGAAAGAAAATGAGAAAAACAATAGCTTTTTTTTTTTTTTTTTGAGAAGAGAAAAACAATAGCTTTTAAGAGGTTTGATTAGATTGAAATCCAAAATAATGAGGTAGTGAGATTTAATAATCAAAGTTCCATTGCAAAAAAAAAAAAAAAAAAAAAAAAAAAAAGCATATGAATAAATGCTTGAAAAAGGAATTTGTTATATTCTTTTCTTCACTTAATTCTCCATTGCATTTGATTGATTGAAGCCACTTTGCTCCAAATACCAAGGAAAGAATATATTCCAAATTACCACAAGTTTTATATTTTAAGTCACATCCTCAACCTTTAAAATTAACTTTTATCTTATTAAATATCAACTAAAAAGTTTTTGGTATCCATGTTTTTAGGTGCTCATGATTTTCTACCAATATATTCTATAATTATCCTAGTTTATTTTATTCTTTATAGTTATTGATTCTCAATTTCTATTTTAGTGGCATATTATGCATCTATATCATCATCTTCCTGTCATGAACTATTAATTATACACAAATATTAAATAATAATAATATATATCATATTGTTTTTTCCTTGAATTGATTTCTCATATTTAAATGGTAATGATAATGATTAAATTTAAAGCCTATAATATTTAGGTTAAATTACAAGTGTGATTTCTGAATTTTTAAGTTTGTATCTAATAGTTCCTTGAATTAAAAAAGTGTCTAATAATTTTCAAAAAAAAAAAAAACCTCATAGATCATTCAACTTTCAATTTTGTGTCTAATAAGTTCTTAAACTTTATAGTCTAATAAAACATTGAACCTATTTTGTATGTAATAGGCCCATGAAATATTTGAAAATTTCAAAAAATGACTAATTTATTATGCAAAAAAAATTGTGTATAATAGGATCCTAAACTTCTAATTTTGTATCTAATAAGCTTGTTAATTTAAAAAAAAATTAAAAATTAAAAAGTCAAGAACCTAGTAGAAACGACATTGAAAATTTAGGAATTTATTAGACACAAAATCAAAAGTTTAGAGATCTATTAGACACTTTCTAAAGTTCCAGTACCTATAAAACACAAAAATAAAAGTTTAGGGACCAATTAGGCGCTTCTAAATATTTCAGAGACTAAATAGATACAAATCTAAAATTTTATAGACTAAATTTGTAATTTAACCTAACAGAATACTTACATAGACTAAAAATAGAACTTTTTAGAAATTGAAAGCCCCTCATCTAATATAGGGTAAATTTCGTGGATTAAAATTCTATTTTAATATAAAATAAGACACCAACTACCAGGTTTTTCACTAGTCATTTTAAGTATAGTTCAATTGGTTGCGACATTATATCTAGAAAAAAAAAATCCAATATATTATCTAATCCTACCAAACTATCTCTACTAATACTTTGGAATGTCACTACTTAATTTATTATCTTATTTTAATAAATGTTTTTCTAGAACACATTCCAAAAGCCACTTAATTAAAAGGGGGATTTGACAAATGTTCCCCTTATAGTGGAATTGCAAAACATTGGATTCCATCATGTTTTTTTGATTAAACACAAGTCCTTCACCTTTATTGAAAGGCATTTGAATTTGATGTAGCATAGGATGGAATTATTTGAATCCCTTTTCTTTGTTCTTTCTTTTTCTTAAATTATTAGATAGGATTTTCTAATTTTAGTTATTTTATTTTATTTTATTTTTTTAAAAAAAAAAGGTTTTTGGTAACCCTTCTAGTTTTTAGTTTACAAGTTTTGATAAATGTTTTTAAATTTGTGGGTAAATTTTGAAAATAGATATAAAAATACAATTTTTAAAGACTAATTCTTTGTATAATTTTTTCTCTCCTCTCTGTCTTTAGGATTAATTATATTTATCATCCTACACGTTTAGTTTTATTTTAAAAAAATCAAAAAATCAAAATAAAAACACAAGCAATTAAAATCTCTTATTTATTATTTGCAAATATAGAAAAAAAAAAAAAAAGAGTTGACAAGAAATAAAAGAAAACACAGGTAAAATAGGGGTTGAAAATTTAAAAGTCAACTAGTAGTAGTTGACATTACATGCAAGAATAGGGACTGAATATTAAAAATTAAGTTGCAAGAGACATGCCAACAAGAAAGTTTCAAAGCTAGGACCTTGCAAGTTCAATGAAAGAAAAAAAAAATCATTTAAGTCATTTCAGATATCATATAATTGAATATATTGGATTTATTTTTATGTGTAAATTATAAAAATACCCCTGACAAAAAAAATGATGTGTTTACTTGTGTTTTTATTGTTTTTTTTTTCACGTATGTATTCAAATCTATTCACATAAGCAACAATACATATGCAAACACGTTATTTTCTGTCCGCGAATTTAACGACAAAAATTGTCAAAACGAGCATAGCTCAGCGGTAATTGGCATGTAACCTCGACCAAGAGGTCAGAGGTTCGAATCCCCTACCCCTAAATGTTGATGTACTAAAAAAAAAAGAATTTAACCACAAAAAACCTTCAAGAGTAATTTTGAAATTAACAAATTGTGTAAAAAAAATGAAACAAACTTCAATTAGACGAATCTTTTGAGAGTTTAAGGGTATAATTGAAACTAACCCCATAGTTTAAGGGTATTTTTGATAATTTAGGGTTTAGTAATGATGATTTTCACCTCTCCAAAAAGAAAAAAAAAATAATAGACTTATTAATTAATAAACTCACAATAACCATTGACAAACAGAATGGATAGCCTTTGTTTTGTTATGATGTACTAAATATATAACATCTTATGAATTTATTTTTGAATCAATGGTTTTAATTTGAGTGTGTATCTAACCTAAAAAGCTTTTATTTATTCTATTATGTGGTTCATTTATATATAATAATATATAAAAATAAATAAATGCACAAAACTTTAATGTTCATGCCCCCAAGGTAACCTTTGATAAAATAGTTGAAAATGATTGGCACACAAAATCAAATTTCTTTTCGATAGAATTCCACACACAATGTAGATGCTAGAATAGAGTAGACAATTCGTTATGCATCCACTTGTATTTGTTGAGGATCCCACATTGAAAAGATTAGTGAATACCTCACAATTTATATGATACAAGGGTCACCCCACTCATGGCCAATTGGTTTTGAGATGGAAGTCCATGTTATCTAATAGTATCAGATATATCAACTATTCCCAATGAAATGTTATGTATCCATCAATATACGACTTGACGCGTAAAGTCTATCAAAAAATCGTTGAACAATTGATGCTTTATGCTCATTTCTGCATGCGAGAGTGTGATTCCCATCTTTGTTACTAATATCTAGTATTGTACTTAGCTTTTTGCTTTACATTTTTTGTGCTGTGGAGTCTTATTTCCAAATAAACTAACATGATTTTTGCTAGTTGATCGATCAATTTTAACCAACCTTGCATATTAACGAGTGCATGGCCTATTAGAAAATACTCCTCAAACTGGGTCAAAAACCGTGTTTTCCAATGAGATAAAAATAAAAATAAAATTAAAGAAACTTTTTTTTTTTAGAGGTTACTTAATGGGAAAAACAAAAACAATGCATAATATAAAATAAGAAAGTAAAAAGTATAATTTGGGGATCAAAATGGAAGCATAGTTGAGATTCCCAACTTTGATGTATGCAAAAGACTTTTGGCCTGCATGTTAGAGCTTTGCTAATTCACAATTACTAATTGTTTGTTAGTTTTTTTTTTTTTTTTGAGTACTACTAATTGGTTATTTATTATTCTTAATTATTATTAATTAAAGGGGAAATTTAATGTTGAGTGAAGTTTTGTGTCTCATGTGTTGGTGTGATTTGAAGTCTTACCTTTCTCTTCATGACTTGGCCTCTATTTTTGACACTTGGCAATATTTAAAAGCCTTGAAAGTTTAAATAAATTGTTTTATAAAAAAGTTATTAAACAAAATTCATTCAATGAAAAATCCAGTTGACAATTATTTTGATTTTTTTTAAAAAATAATAATAATAAAAGAGGTTTAGAGAAGTCGACCTTTTCCTTTTCAAATATGTAGATTGCATAAGAAAAGAATATCATCTCAAATGAAGATACAAATATAATAAATAAATAAATAAATAAAATTTGAAAGTCAAGTTTTTTAAAAATAAAAATTGATCTTTTCAAAAGATTTATAACTTTTTTTTTTTGTGTACAAAATTTGTTGGTGATTTTTAAAACACAAAATTGTAAAAGATTAGAAACATAAATTTCGCTGTTATTTTAATTTTATTATTATTTTTTTTTTTTATTTCATTTCTACCCTCCCAGTATCTTATATAATTTGATATCAAAAAATATTGGTTAAAAATCACTTTTGGTCTCTCAACTTTCATGAAAGTAAGAATTTAGTCCATGAACGTTGATTTGTAATGATTTAATCCCTATACTTTTGATTTTGTAACAATTTAGTCCTTGAACTTTCATAGGTAACAATTTAGTCTCTATACTTCAAAATTTGTAAAGATTTAGTCCCTATCGCTATCGTGAAAATTAATGTCAAAATTTAATGAATTTTCTAATATAGATATATTAATAAACTAATTTGGGACCCAATAAGTTTATAAGCTACAAAGTCTAATCATTAAATAATAAAAAAACGACATCGAATTTTGATTAAATTTTTTGCAACAATGATTAAATTGTTACAAATTTGATAGTACATGGACTAAATTGTCACTTATTAAAGTTCAGGCGCTAAATTGTTGTCTCGATGAAAGTCCATGGATCAAAATTGATTTTTAACCAAAAATATTTTATAAATCAAATTTAAATTGGTATGTTTTAAATCAATGTGAGTACATCATAAAATTATGATAGTCTCATTAAACAATAGTTTATTTTTAAATTTACCCATCAACAATCATTTTAATGGCAGTGCAAGCTCGATTGATCGAAATTTTTTTTTTTTTGGTAGACCCGCATATAAATTTATGATCCCTTCAATATTATGAGTTAATAATTCTATAAAATTATAAATATAACTAGGGCAACTCAATAAAATATGATTTTATTGTTGTTTACTTCTTAGAATTTAAATCTAGTATTAACCAAACTAAAACTTTTAGGCCCGTTTGATAACCATTTTGTTTTTGGTTTTTTGTTTTTGAAAATTATGCTTGTTTTCTCTTAAATTCCCTACCATGGCTTTTATTCTAGTTAAGGTTGCATTTGAATTCCTAGCCAAATTTTAAAAACAAAATCAAGTTTTTGAAAAATACTTTTTTTTTTTTCCAAAATTGGACTTGGTTTTTGAAAACAATGTAGATGATTGATACTAAAACCAAGAAACTTATAGGTGGAAGTATGTGTGTATAAGCTTAATTTTCAAAAACCAAAAATCAAAAGCCAAATAGTTATCAAACGGGGCCTTAAATTTCAAAAAAAAAAAAAAAAAAAAAAAAAAACTATAACTTTTAAATTGACATAATGTAGTAGATAGGTGATAGATTAACTTGTTCCATTTGTTGGTGATATTAATATAAGTATAATCTATAATTTAGAGGTGTGATTAAAATTTTTTGGTTTAGATTTCATTCTATCACTAAACTTTTGTCCTTAAAATTTCAAAATGTCTATTTTAATCTTCAAATATTAAAAAAAAATATTTTTTTTTTATTATTGTTAATATCTTTTTTTCACTTAATATTCGTTCATTCAATACACAACTCTACCAACTTATGTGGGTTCAATACATGTTCACCACATTAATTAGTACGCATACTTGAAAAAATGTTATTCAATTGTTAATAACATTGAATGAATAGGAAAATTATACGTGGAAATAGTGTTTATAAGTATAATTTTTTTTAAAAAAAAAAACAAAAATAGAAGATAAAAAACAAATTGGTTATCAACAACATTTGGGGGAGGGTTTCGAACCTCTGACCAAAATGAATATTTGAAAATTCATGAAGTAAAATGGTAATGATGTAGAAAGCTTAGGGAATAAAATGAGATTAGACCCATGGTTTTAAAATCTAGAAATTAAATAAATACAATAACTAAAATTTACTTAAATAAATAAGTTAATGAAAAATGATACAAAAAATTAATTGTGTTGGAGATTGGAGAAGAATCCCAAGTGGCAAAATGTATTTTAATTAAGATGATTTTTTTTCTTTTTTTTTAAAAAAATTAAGATGAGAATGGCATTGGCAAAGACAACCAGCCGCCTCTCTTTTGTTTTTATTGGTTTTATAGTTAATCATAATAATAATAATATATTATAAAGTTTATTATTTTTTCTTTGACCATACTTCCAATTGCGGATTTCTGTCACGCCTAATTAAAATATATATATATGTTAACTGTTATAGTCCAACTAGATATAGCTTCATTTCCTTCATATTTGGCTTTTCTTTGTCCCTATGCTTTTGCTTTTTTTTTGGGCTAAAATATTGTTTTTAAGTTTATAGTTCATAAACTTTTACTTTAGAATGTCAAATTTAAATAAGTTCCAACTACAATTGTTACTGCTAAAATTTGAGTCAGACATTGATGAAAAACAACGAAATTAAGGAAGAAAAAACAGAGTTAGCATATGTTTGGTGGTTAGAAAAGAAGTTAGACGATTAAAAAAAGAGTTTTTATTCGATTTCTTTTAGTTAGAGATTGAACTATCTTACTGCATTGATTCAATGTTATGTATGAAAAAATAAGAGGTCAATTTTACACTCTGTTAGATCCAGTGTACATAGAAATAAAATTTAAAAAAGAAAAAAGAAAAAAGTCACCAATATTTTTCCATTCCATTAATATAAAAGGTTGGTATTTACATCACTGTGTTGAGTTGTATACTAGAAACCAATTTCTTTTGTCTCACTGCCATCAACAAACCCCATATATATAACATTTCATATCTTCTAACCTTTCAAAAAATATGTTCCTAAGAAACTAAAAACAAACCAAACTATAACTACCCATCACCAAATTCCACCTTTTTCTATCTATTCTTTATGTACACAAACAAAATCATATAACCAGAAGCAAAGAATATTTCTCATAAAGTAAAAACCAATCAATCCTTCCTCTCTCTCAAATGCCTTTTCTCTTCTTCGGTACCAGTATCGAATCGAATTCTTTCACGAACACGATTTGATCAGTCCTAGATTGTATAGATTCCTCCTCACCATGCTTCCAAGCGTAAACAGCACGGCCCCACCAACTCCGAGCGCTTGTTCTTCCCTCTCCATTGTTTGATGATAAGTCGATGGCGGTTCCTTCACTATCAAGTTACTCAATCCGATCCTTTGTCTAACGGACTCGATGATCTTTGGATCAGCTGCACTTCCGATCACATCGGTCACGTAGAATGCATTTAGAGCCATGTCCCCTGTGGTGGAGATCTCGGCCCTCGTCACGTTCAGACCGTTCTCTCGAAACGTCCTCGTCACGTCTGCTAAAAGGCCAGGCCTGTCTGCTGTGCATAGTTCTAGCCTCACACCCTGCAATTGACAATCACACGTTAATCAGTTTGGTATTGGTAACAATGATTAGAAACAAAACAAACAAGTTGAAATGGGATTGATTGGGAAGTTACCTCAGATGCTCTTCTTTGAATAGCAGCTTGTAAGCATTGAATAACTCGCTGCCTTTCGGCTTCGGAACTGATCGGGGTTCCGTCGCTGTGCCTAATGTAGAATTCCTGTAGAAACCGAATCGACGAGGTAGCCATAAGATTCAAAATTCAAGCTAGATTCAACATAACAATGGTTGGTTTAAACTCATGTAAGCAGAATGTCATGATACCAGATATGCTCTTTCTTCTGCAGTGTTGATTGTGGCATGAAACACCACATACTCCATGTCTGTCAAGGTGAATATCACATCGAACAACAGCTTCGTTCGATCTTTGCATTGAACGTACACGACCGAGTAACCCCTTTCGGTGCAGTTCTGAACCGTTACAGCAGGGGAGGAATCGGCATTCGACTTCAAGATAGGCTTCCTCTCATAATCACGGTCAGCAAACATCATTTGATGCAGTCTCCTTTCAGTGTGTGTGACTGCCATCGAGACCGAAGTCTTGGCGCTACGAATGTCGTTGTCTCCCTTAAGAACACTCCTCAACCGTGCAACGATGATGTCGATTTTCTGTCTGTCTTCAATGGGGCAACCCGAGTTGCAGTCCTTGACATAGATCAAGGAAGCAATCCTGCCATTGTGAGTCCAAACTTTGGCCTCCACCACATCACATTGCAGATCAGCCAAAACGGCAAACACCTCCGAAAGAAGACCGACACGGTCGGTCCCAGTGAGCTCCAAGGCCGTGGTGGCACCATTAAATCCTTCACTCCTCCGATAATGAGTCGTCCCAAGCGCCTGCCAGAAGAAACAAACAGCCCAGATTCCAAAAATGAGTTTCCATCACAACAAACCAGCAACAGAATGTTCATAATCTCAGTTGAGAATCCAATCAGTAATGAAACAAACACCTAATTCAATCAAAAAACGAAACAAACAACAACTATTCAACTACAAAATCACCTGCTCAAGGTAGCTAATTACGCTCTCGTCAGTCAATTTCTCACCGTTCTGATCAGTAACATGAAACACTGCAATGAAATCAAGACAAACAACAATTAGAAAACATTCAAAGGGAAGGAGCAACAGGCAAAAAAGTGGTTCACGTTCTTAATCTCACCATCCATGAACCATCTTCCATCTGAAGAAACATAAGCTTTCTTGATCGAAAGGTTCAAATCAGTGAGAACCTGTACGGCCTCCAAGAGATTTCCATATCTTCTAGCACTATCAACCTTCAAACAAAAACAAACCCACCAAAAGGGAAGTTTCAGCCACAGAACCGAACACAGTTTCAGAATAAGAGAAAGCGTTTCAATGGAGATTTAGAGAAAGCGTTTCAATGGAGATTTCTTCACCTTCACCAACGTGGCCGTAGAGCAAGCGCCATTGTCAATCACAACCCTGAATAGAGAAAAACAAACAAAACCCCAAAATCTCCATCAACATCAAAAACAGGGGAAAACATCAAACAGAGAGGGGATTTGCTTACAAATCGATCACACTAACCTGGGAGTGTTCATCCTTATAACAAGCTTTTCGTATTCATCAAGACAAGAAGGCCATTCCATCTCCATCATCATCTTCAAAAACCCAAATCGACACTGCGTTTCAACTTTCAAACGCTTCTTAAATACCCACCAAGAAAAATCAAAGAAACCCAGATGAGGACGATTTGGGGCCGAGTGAAACAAAGAATCGCAAGAGAAAAAAAAGGGTTTTAAAAGACTCTGCAAGTGAATCGACAGAAGGGCTTAGACAAAATCGCCATTAACAACGTTTCTTTCAGAAACGATGTCTCTTTCAGTTTTGAAAAAAGAGGGTGTGCGTTCTGGAAATCCCTTTTCCCTTCGCCTCGATCTTTAAATCTCCACCCGCCCTCTTCGCGACGAACATTTATGATTATATAATATCGTATCAAATCTGCAATATCTTTTTTAAAAAAAAAAAAAAAATTCTTTCAGTTTTTTCCTTTTTGGCGAATAACTGTTACTCTTTCTCTGGAATGTTTATGGAGCTGAGAAGTCTCGCCGTGATTTGAATAATAAATGGCCTTGGCCTGGCCTGCCCGGATTATGTTGCCCGTTTTTCCTTTTTCGTAAGAGCAGGGGCTGCCCGGATTGCTCTTTATTTTTTTTTTCTTTTTAAATTTTAATATTTGATTGATAATTGGAAATCTTTTTTTAGTTCACAAATTACGGGACTGGTGAATCAGCCATTGACTTTTTGAAATGTAATTGTTCTATCCAGTAAATTATATTAGGATTGGTATTTTTTTTTCTTTTGGTAATTTCTAATTCTAGTATAATCTATATATAAAAAATAGACATCGTCTAATGAAAATCATTGTGAATTAGATAAATAAATTACGTGAATTAATGTATAGATTAATTATGTTGGTTACCACGGTAATGGTTTATCACTTTTACTATTATTTATATGTTCATTTAGTAAAAAACTTGGTTGCATACCGATACATAGAGATCTCTCTATATACCACCATTAAAATGCTGACAACTATGAGAGATAATTTTTTTTTCTCATTTTCTATCTTTCTCTTTTTTAGTTGTCAAGATTTTAATAGGATATGTAGGGAGATTCCTACATACCGGTATGCAGCTAAGTATTTATTGTTCTTATATTTATGTAGTTTTTTTTTTTAATTAAATTTAAAAAATTTGATAAAGTTGTAAATATATTTTTTAAAATGGCGTATTTAAAAATTAGGTTTTGGAATTTATATATATTTATTTAAAAGGTGCTACCCATTAAAAAAATTTTCTTTTAAATCTTTGGTTTTGAAAAGTAAAAAATTAAAGAGAAAATCCGTGTATAAATAATTATCATAAATTTTAGTTCGCTAATATCAAATAGTTTTTCTCCCACTTAATTTCGTAGTTAAGATGAATTGGTTTTAATGATTTAAAATTTTAAATGATTTATGGTTTAGCTCTGTGAAGTATTTTATATAATGAATTGATTTTATTTATTTATTTCTTTTTTTGAGTTCAACAAATTTGGAGGAAAAGGATTGGAACCTTAAACCTTTAATCGAAACATGTCAATTACTACTAAATTATGCTCACTTTGGTGCATTGATTTTACTTTCTAGTTGGTGATTTACTTTTTAAAAATAATAAATATAAATTTGGAATTTACTTATTCAATCAAAATAAATATTACAAATATGTTTTTGACGTTACAAGTAATGGCTTAGCTTAACTAAGAAAGTTCAATTAATTTAGGGTGTTTTTTTTTTATCAGAATTAATTTACCACTTCTATCTTTCTTTCTTTCTTTTTTTTTTTTTTTTTTTTTTTTTTGAGGCAATCTATTTTCTATTATTATTCTAAAAAAAGAAAAAGGAAAACTCTGTTTTCTATTATTATATACATTTATATGTATCTGTTTAAGGGGTTACAGCTCAATATTTAAATTTTACTGCAAGACAACTTTGATTTTATTGGTGGGAGTTGGCCAATGGAAGAAGCTGGAATGTCCAGCGAGGACGCCACGTAAGCTCGTGACGTGTACGTTTGCTTGCAATTGACTCGATAGTATTCGCGGAGCTACCACCAAGAAAAAAAACGAGTTGTTCTGTCCAGTTGGCACTGGGTCCCACCCACCTGAAAAACAATGCCTCCCCATTTTGCCGACCAAAATTATGCCTCCGCACGTGCGACACCTTTTTTTTTTTTTTTCTCTCTCTCTTATTTATTAACAAATTTAATTTTTAAGTTTTAAAATTAAGGTTTAGTCTTTTCTTCAGAAAAGTAAGTTTCGAAATGTAGTGAAATAGCCAACAAGAACATAACTCAACTGGCATAAAATTGTCATATAAGAGAAAGTTGACGTGAAAATTTATTGGTCAAAGAAGGTGGCAGATATTTGGAAAAACTAATTCTAGAATCTAGTATTTATCAGATATTTAGAAAAACTAATTCTAGAATCTAGTATTTATCAGCTTTTTCTTAGAGTAAATTGAAGAGTGATTCTAGATTAATAAATAATTTGTTTTATCAAACGTAGTAGCCGGTTAAGATTCTCTTTCCTACACTTGCAAATGCAATTCCAAATAGGATCTAAAGTCTAATATGTTTTTTTTTAATATAAAATTGTGAGGAGACAGATCGAACCATCCATCTCTAAAATGATAATTGACGCTTCATCCACTAAGATATGTTCATCTAATAAGTTCATAAATTTTAAAGGTGTTTAATAAATCTAACTAAACCATCAATTTTATGACAAAAATCTATTTAAACAAAGTTAAAAATTCATGTACCAAATATTAAAATAAAAATAAAAACATTTATTTTACCCACTCAATTCGATCCCATTTTCCACGTCCACGACTCATGATTGTCCTGGAATTAGTTGAATAACGAGGAGGGCAAAAGAGTAAATCGAAGTCGAATTAGGTCCCATAGGGGTAAAAGGGTAAAATACTAATTATAATAATTAACGGGGAAAGGAGTAGTGACGTGGGTAGTGGAAAGCACGCTTGATCCGCCTGCCTCACAATAGCGCCTAATCAATTCAAATATATTCCATAATTAAATCCTCTCATTTCTCCCAATTATGTTGTCTTAATTCTTTATATATTATTTCATATTTTCATTTCATTTTCAATCCGAGCATAGTCAAACACATAACACACCGATTATCATCTCAATCGTCAATAGTTCTTGTCAACATAAGCGATAAACATAACTCCTCTCGGTCCCTGCTCACCGGGGAAAGCTCTCCTTTCTGACTTGGGCGTGGGGGAATTCGAACCTCTGACCTCATGGTCGAGGGTACACGCCAATTACCGTTGAGCTAAGCTCACTTTGGCCTTTTTTTTTTTTTTAGTACTAATAAGTAAGTTCATTAAACAGTCTTCTCATGTAATTATTGTTATTCCTTTATTTTATTAAGTTCAAATGTAATTTACTCTTTTTAATCCATCAACCATGTGAGAATCAATTATATTACATTAATTTCAATAAATGTTGTTCCAAAACTCAATACATTTATGGCTTCAAGTAAATGAAAATTGAAGTTGAATAAGTTAGTTATAAATATTGCAAGTGAAGAATAAATCCTACGCGTTAATTATTGACTACTTTATTTCTTTTCATTTATTTATAATAATAATTAATAAAATAAATAATTAGTTAAATAAAAAAACACACAAATTCATACGTATTAAAAAAAAAAAAAAAAAACTAAGTTGTTGGGTTTGGGAGGAGTCTTTACTACTTCAATATGGGTGAGGTGCTCCTTTGAAGTAGATCCTTCATCGGATTATTAGTCTACGTAACTTGATTAGAGTTGGCATTATATAGTGCATGTAAGAGCTTGTACCGTACAGTTTGAAGCGAGGGGGGCATAGTGTGCGGTTATCTACCATCTTTGGAAGGAGCGTAACCTTAAAATCCATGGATCTCTTTTTGTAATCTTTAGGAGTGTAACCTTCGCATCTTGGTCTCGGTCTTCTCAAATTGTGTTATAGGTGGTACGGTCAGATATCTTCTTCCATTGTTCACCTTCGTCAGGTACGCTAAATGCTAGTGTGGCTACAGTATTTCCTCCCCCATGGAACCTCTACTATTGAGTTATTTTATTGTTTTGGCTTCTGCTTGTGTGTGCTTTGGCTTTGCTTTGTGACTTTACCTCAGGTTGTAGGTCTTTCCTATTGTTTTGCCAGGTATGACCAGAAAAAAAAGTATTTAATAACCGCATCAAAAAGATTTTTTATTTTTTATTTTTTTTTTGAGAAAAATCAAAAAGAAAATTTACGTTGTTGTTATTATTATTTAAATGTTTTTTTTTTAGTATTTTTTTCTTCAATTTTGTTTTATTTTTTTAATTTTTCAATTTAATCTTATACTTTAAAATATTTCTTTTTTTCTTTTGAAACATTTAAAATATTTCAATAATATCTTAAATTAGCTAAGGATAAATTTACATGTCATGACATTTACTTAGTTGGTAAAAATTAAAATAAAGAATTAGATCACCTAAATTTTTTTTTTTAAAAAAAAAGCGTAAAAGATTTTGCTGACTTCTTAAAAATTTAGAGGAGAAATTAGATATTTCTTTTTAAATGACATGATTTATTTTTTAATTTTTTATAACTCACCAAACACTGTACCATATAAGTTTATTGTAAGCTAACATTAACATTCAACAATAGAAAGAGTATAATTCAACATTTTTTTTTTTTAAATGTAAAAAACTATATTGAAAGTTTTAAATTGTGACTAAATTGAAAAAAAAAAAAAAATTAAAGCATGTATTTAGCAATTTTTATGAATAAAAAGAAAAAGAAAAAAGCAGTGGGGCCCAGAGGAGGTTGGCGATGTCTGAAAATCACGTGCAAGGTGTGTCAGAAATCACGTTCCTGGGTTGGCGGCTAATTTTCCCTACACCGCCTATGACGTGGCGTCACTGCAAAAAGCTGTCCCCCCCTCAGTAACTGTTTACAGTTAAAACTGTTTAATTTTTTTTAATAAAAAAAAAAAAAAACCTTTGTTTAAATGCCCGCGGCTTTTCAAATTTATTATTTAAATCCAATTCCGCCTTGTGTAAATAACACTATTCTTTGCTTTCCAAAAAATAAACAAATAAAAATAACAGTAATCTTTTTTTTTTTTTTTTTTTTTTTTTTTTTAATTCTAAAGAATATGTCATTTTTTTTTAATACCAAAGTCGGATCCATTCATTCCATCATACAAGTACACAACATATTACAGCTGCAATGAGTACAATTACTCATCGATAAAAGCTCTCGTGGATAGTTCCCTATCCAAAGCATCGATCTTCCATCTGAAAGGGCATGCTTTGCTAAATAGTCTGTCTGCCTAATACATTGGCGAGACACGAAATGAAAAGAGAAAGACTCAAACTGACCACTCATTTTTTGGATTTGTAATATCCAATGATACACATCAGATGTGATATTGATTTCATTCCGTATCATCTTGATTGCAGTGGATGATACGGAATGAAATTAATATCACATATGATGTGTATCATTGGATATTACAAATCCAAGAAATCAGTGGTCAGTTTGAGTCTTAAAAAATGTAATTAATGTTTCATTGGAGTATGCTCACAGAGATTTATTTTATACAAAAATTTAGTCCCTACACTTTAAAAGTTAGGTAATTAAAAACGTTTCGGATTTAATAGATTACTAAAATTTTAATCTTTAGTATATATGTTAAAGTTTAAAATGTCTGACAAATCTTCGAATCTTCAATATCGTTCACAATGGATCCCTAAACTTTGAAAGATGTCTCATAAAAATTGAAGAACCTATTAAAGATGGAATTGAAAGATTTAAAAAGTCTTATTAATTTTTTTTCAATGAAAAACTTATTCAACGCAACATAAATAATTTTAGAATTTGATAAATTAGACAAAAGTCTATAAGTTTTAGAAATCAAATTATCGATTAAAGGTTTATTTTTTTCTTCTAAATATATGTTCAAAGGTTTGAAAAACATTATTATATTATTTTGTTATCATTATAATTTTCCATATCTATCTAACATGAGACATCAACATTTGGGGGAGAGGGATTCGAACCTCAGACCTCTTGGTCGAGGGTACATGCAAATTACATCTCAACTAAGCTCGCTTTGAAAAAATATATATATATATATATATATATATATATATATATATATATATATATATATATATATAAAAGATTAGAAATTAAAATAAAATAAATATAAAAAAGGAAGGATTTAAAAACAAAATGAAAGAGCGGCGCATGGTGTGAGGGAAACAGTTAGAGGAAGACAGTTAAAAATGAAACGACATAATTAGGGCGGCTAGATATGGATATTAAAAAAAATAATTAAAAATATAATATAATCAAATAATTTCGAAAAAGAAAAAAAAAAAAAAAAAGTGGGACCCACGTCTTTCCTTAATTTCCAAAATATCAGGTTTCTGGAGGGAACGCAATGGATCATTCCTTGTCTGTTGGCTTTTGGCACTGTCCAAAGGCTTTTTCTTTTTTCTTTTTCTTTCTCAATTCTCAAAACTATTTTAATATTCTAATTTATGTCAAACCACAACTTTTTTCTAAGCTCGATTTACTTCAAAAAAAAAAAAAAAAAAAAAAAAAGTTTTATAATAAGTTTACTCTTCAAATTTCGAGATTGTATTAATTAGATTTCTGAACTTTCAATTTTGTGTCTAATAGGTTCCCGACACATTTAAGATTTTTAAAAATTAACAAATCTATTAGATATAAAATTGAATTTTATGACTATTGGGACTCTAAACTTTCAATTTTGTATCTAGTAGACATGTAAATTTTCAAAAATGTAGAATAGGTTAAGGACTTATTAGACAAAAAAGTAAAAGTTTAAGGACTTATTGAATACTTTTTATAGAGACCTGTTGAAAACAAAATTGAAAGTTTGAAGACCTATTTGACATTTTTTAAAGTTCAATGATCAAATTGACACAACTCTGAAATTTCAAAGACTAAACTTGTAGTTTAAAAAAAAATAATAATAATAATAAATAAAAAATTAAAGGTGTAGAAATGAGATAAAATCAAAATAGAATTGACTGAAATTGATTAAAAAATATATAGTCAAATTGAATTAATGGAATATTTTTATAAGATTTGAAGATGTACTGATATTTATGGTTCAAATCAAATAAATCAACCTCAATTTTAGTTTAAATTTCCACTACAGATATTGAACTAAAAAAAATCAAGGAATTGACTCGGTGCAATTAGGTTTGTTCAATATTTTTATTTTTTATTTTTTTTAGTTTAACAACGGAGGGATTCGAACCTCTGACTTATTGATCGAAGGTTACTAGACAATAACAGCTGAGTTATGCTCGCTTTGGACGTTTTTTCTTATTATCGATATTTGCTTGCATATATAGTCAGTATTTATATTGAAATGCTTTGAAATTACGAGATTTAAGTATTCATGGGTGTTTACCTAAGTCTAGAAGGGGAATCATGGGATCTTAAAAAAAAAAAAAGGAAAATAGTAAATAAAAAAAAAAGGTAAAAAGGAAAATAATAAATAAAATAGTGATATTATAGGATTAGGATCTTATGAAATGAGAGGTTATATGAATATTAACATTCTGCACACACTGCCACTAGAAGAATCAATCCATGCAAGATAGTTATTATATTCCTAATTCTTTTAGGCCTAATAAATGGAGAATCAAATTTGGTTAGGTTTAGAAATTGGGAATTATTTTTTATTGCTTAATAATAGCAATTAAATAATGACAATAGAAATGAGAAATAATAGAATAAATTCTTATTCCTATCAAGTACACATGAACAACTTTGGCTAGCCTACTATGATACTTTCATTTTGTTGTGTCATTAAAATTTTAAAATCATTAAATATTAGATTTTCTTTTTAAAGAATATTGGATAACGTACCTGTAGGGATCTCTGTATACACCACTATTAAGATGTTGACAGTTAGAAAAGATAGAAAAAATGTCTCATTTTCTATCTTTTTCTCTTTTAGTTGTCAAGATTTTAATAGAGTGTCTCTATACACCGATATACAGCCAAGTATTGTTCCTTTTTTTTTTTTCAAATATTACAACTTAGTTTTCAACTTACGATCTTTTAGAAGTAGACACGCCTTAATTGTTGAGTTATGCCCATGTGGACGATTAAATCCCTTCTTGTTGCCTTAAAAAATGTCGTTGGATCAATATAAATGTATGTGTGTATGTATATAATTGAATCATATATTATACATTACAAGGGAATATATATAATGTGAATAATGTCTTGAGTAGACGGCAAAATAATATTTGATTTTGGATTTTAGGAAGTTTGTTCACTTTATTCTTTTGGCTGAATTGATCTATACATAAGTTACTATCTAATAATGTATTTAGTATAATCTTTAATATAAAAAAATTTAATCACCACAATTCCATCAAATAGTTACATAGCATAATACAAAGATCAAAAGGAGACAACAAAGTTAGTATCATCACTAAAAAGTATGTTTTGACCTATTACTTATCCTTTACTTGTTATTATTTAAAACTTAACAACCTTTAAATTAAGTAAAGTAAAATCTAGCCGACCTAATGGGTTTGTTTTGTGGAATGTAGTCTTATAAAAAAAAAAATGTTTCTTTTTTAGTTCAATAATAATAGGGTGGGAGATTTGAACCTTTGACATCTTGATCGATAATACTATGGTAATTACTGTTGAGCTATACTCACATTGACTCTTATAAAACAAATGTTCTCGGTAGGTAAAACATTTATTACCTAAATTAATGTTGAATATTAGATTCTACCATTGCAATTGTTGAGCTAAAATATTGTAGTGATATGGGATGGAAAAGTTAAAAAAAAAAAAAAAAAAAAACTTTTGGTTTAATCATTGAAATTTAGTTTGTAACAATTTAAACATGTACTTTCAATTTTGTAACAATTTATTTCCTCTGCTTAAAATTTATAAGGACTTAGTCCTTGTTGTGAAAAATATTAATAAGATTTAACATAATTTCTTACATATAGAGATTGATAATAACTTGATTAGCACCCTATATAAACTATAAAGACTAATTAAGTCGTTACATAATAAAAATTAACACTTAATTTTGAATAAAATTTTCACGACATGGACTAGATTGTTACAAATTTTAAAATACATGGACTAAATTGTACATATTAAAGTTCATTGACTAAATTATTACAAAACTGAAGGTACAAATATTAAATTGTTACAAAGATTAAAATTGTTACTTCCATGAAAATTGAGGAGCCAAAAATATTTTTAAATCTAAATAAAAATAGCCTCTTAAATGAGAATATTAATGACACTTTGCACTCACTTTTGACAGAAAGAATCCATCTATAGGAGTTGTTCCTAATTCTTGTTAGGGTTGACAATTGGGGAATCAATTCTTAGTTATGGTTTATAAATTGAGAATCATTTTCCATTACTCATTACAAAAGCTAGTAAATAATGAAAATATGAAGAAAAAAAAATAGAATAATTCTTTTATTTTATTATTATTTTTTTTGAATAATTCTTGTTCCTTTCAAGTACATGCATGACCTAATATATGTACTTTACCTAGCTAGCTAATGTGATAGTTTAATGGTATAAAATATATTTATAATTTTAGAAGGGTAACAATTAAACTCCTTCATTGCATTAAAATATATCATACTATATATATATAATTGAATATCATATTTCGATTTTTTTTATGTTTTCTTTTGTTTATTTGGATTCAATGGTCGTTTTTGCCTTGACCAATTAAACTATAGATTGACAATCCTGTTTTAAAGAGTATTTTCACTTTATTTTCTTGACTCGATCTTATATGTAAATTGCTATCTAGAGAGGTTTTTATTATAATCTTTAGCATTAAAAAAAATATATAATCATTACAATGTGATTACATAGTTACAAAGAAAAATACAAAGATCAAAGTAACAACAAAATTAGTATACCCTCACTAAAAAGTATGTTTTGGCCTATTATTTGTTCCTTATGAGCTATTAATTAAAACTTAATAAATCCGAATTTCTACAAGTACAAAGTACAAACTAGCCGACCTAGTGGGTGTATTTTTTGGAAGGTAGTTTTATAGAATTTCTTTTTCTTATTTTTAGTTTAAATAACATTTCAAAAGTTATATATATATATATATATATATATATATATATATATATATATTGGTCTCTAAGGCCGGAACTTTTAGGAATAAGTGCATTTTGGTCATTAAAAAAAAAAGACGAGGAAGTGGTTAAAAAAAATAGAGGAAGAGAAGAGATTGGTGTAGGAATGAGAGGGAGATATGGATACATGCATGAAAGATAGAAGAAGAAGAAGGAAAAAAAAAAAAAAGAATTTGAGAAACAACTTTTTGTAGTTTCTCAAATTTGGCCTCTTTTTTAGAAACGTTTCTAGAAATTTAGAAACAAAAAACAAAGATGAGTTATCAAACAAGTTTGTTTCTTAAAAAATGAGAAACATGAACAAGAAACAGGAAACGGAAACGTTATCAAACGAGCCCTAAGTTTTCAAAATAGACATTTTCAGTTGCTAAGTTTTGAGAAATAAGTTTAAAAGATTACTCATATTATTTTTTTTCAAAATTTTATTAATATTTTCAATTAATTTTTAAATAAAAAAAATATAATTTCTCTTTCCTCTCTCCATTAAAATTATTTTTGAAAATTACATAATTACCAAAATTTAAAAAACTAAAGTCTCCTTTGATAACCATTTGGTTTTTTAAAATTAGGTTTGTTTTCTCCTCATTTTCTTCTACTAGTTTTCATCTTTGTTAAGGACACATTTGAATTCTTAGCCAAATTTCAAAAACAAAAATGAGTTCTTTCTTTTTAATTAGTTTTCAAAACTTGATTTGATTTTTGAAAACATGGAAAGAATTGAGATAACAAAACAAAGAAACTTATGGATGAAAATAGTGTTTATAAGCTTAATTTTCAAAAACCAAAAACCAAAATGATTATCAAACGAGACCTAAAAAACACACTATTCACACAATGAACTAAATTTAACAACTAATTTTGAATAAATTCAATATGGTTAAGTATAATCATTCCATTCTAATTAAAACCAACTGATCAAATGACTATTCTCAATTATTTGAGTTACAGTTCTATTTAAATCAATTAAAATTGATTTGAACTAAACCAAACCAAATCAAACAATTATATATGTAACTTTAATGGTATAAATACATTTAGAATTTTGTTAATTTAAGTCACATTAATGTTTTCTTAGAAAAAAATCTGCCATGACAATTAAGTAATTAAAATACAATTTTATTTCTTAGAATGGTATTTTTGTAATAACGAAAATAATCAATTTGACAAACCAAGGTTTGGATTCAGTTCCCCCTCAATAATCAATTTGTTTCAAAATTGTAAATATAAAAGCAAAAATTAAATATGTTAATAAATAGAACATAATTGTAAAGGGGTGGTTTTAAAGAAAAGGACCAGAAAAATACTTTAAAAAAACATGACAACAAGTAAATATAATTGAATGAGCTACATAAAATTGCATGTGAAACAATAAATATCCATAAATAGAAAATAAATTTATAGAGAGAAAAAAGAAAAAAGAAATAGAATTGATGAGAGAGAGAGAAAAAAAAGTGTAAATAGGAGAGAGAAGGAAGTGGTTGGAAAATCAAAGGGTGAGTAGAAATGGAAGAAAAAAAATTGACCATTCACCAAAAGGATAATTGAAAATAGAACCCTAAATTATTTGACTTTTGAAGCCATTATGTGCTGTGACATTGACATCAATCACCAAACTATGGTTTCTCTTTCACATTTCTAAGCTCACCATTGGCTTTGACTTTAAAATCCTACTAGGTTTCAACTCAAAGAAAACATTTTTAATAGGTTTTGCTGCTCATTTGGTTGGATCGTAGTATTAAATTTTCATCGACATGTCAACATTTACACATCTATGAGTTGTACGTCGAGATAAAAGGTGAATCAACATTTTCACTATTGTCATAAAAATATGATGAAATATAGAAAATATCAACAAAACATTACTAATGTGAATATAGGTATTAAAAACAAGAAGTTTTAATTTAATTAAGAAGCTGAGTGAAATTAACCATCTCGGGTTGACCTAGTGGAAAAATAAAGGACTTGAGAATGGGTTCAATCCATGATGGCCACCTACCTAGGATTTAATATCCTAAGTGTGCACGTACGCCGACTTGGACTTCCACGGATATAAAATAATAATAATATTAAGAAGGGGAAAATTCCTATATGTTAATTTAAATATTTTTAATGAATCTTTTTATTTATATAAATTTTTCTTGAAATATTTATTGACATTTTCATTTTATTTTCTGTTGACATTTCCATAGAATTGAGATATTTAGAAAAGAAAGTTTCTAATTCTTCTCTCAATTTCTTATAAATTTGTAGATATTTTGAGTTTTAATCTATAAGAAAATTATTTCCCCCTAGATTTCCGCGAATACACAATATTGTGTCCTATAATGATATGATAAACTAAATTGAAAAGCAACCATATATAAAGGACTAAATTGAAACTTTAAGCAATATGGGCTAAAATGAAATAATATCTAAACATTAGAGATTAAGTACCTGTTTAAAATGACTTTTTAAGCTTTTAACCACGGTCTTTATTAATATTTGTAGTAGTATTAGAAAAAATCATGGTTTATTTAATATATTTATAATGATTTTGAAAGAGGAATAAAATTATAATTTAAGAGTTGATTTCTCCATTGATTGGAGCTATCATGCTATTGAAAGTTGAGACAAACATAACAAATGTATTCCAATATTTACTCAAAACAAAAGTCAACATATTGGATTCCTTTACCTTTTTGTTGAATAAGACAAAAAAAAGGGTTGCCTTTCTAGGTCTTTCATTTTGACAATTAAAATAAGTTTGCACAAGTTATTTGCATTTTAAAAATTAAATATAACTCATGATATATTTGAGCATTTTAAGTTAAGATATTCAAATTATTTTTTAAATATCTTCTCAAGAGTCTTCATTTAACCTCTAATGAAGCTTAAAACAAAAGCTAACAAATAATGTAACATAATCAATTTAAGATTTCATACGTAAAAAAATTGCGATCATAATTATTTTTAGGTTTTATTACAAGTTTATTCCCTGAATTTTCAGGATTGTATCAATTAGGTCCCTGAACTTTAAAAAGTTTCTAATAGGTTCTTGAACTTTCAATTTTGTTTCTAATAGGGTCCCTGAACTTTAAAAATGTCTAATAAATCATTGAACTTTCAATTTTGTTTCTATTAGGTCCCTGATATATTTGATATTTTTAAAAATTAACCAATCTACTATATATAAATTTGAATTTTATGCCTATTGAGACTCTAAACATCCAATTTTGTATCTGGTAGGCTTGTGAATTTTAAAAAATGTTGAATAGGTCAAGGACTTATTAGACACAAAATTAAAAGTTGAGGGACCTATTGGACACAAAAGTGAAAGTTTAAGGACCTATTGGACACTTTTTAAAGTTAAGGGACCCATTGGAAATAAAATAGAAAGCTCGAGGACCTATTTGAAACTTTTTAAAGTTTAGGGACTAAATTGACACAACTCTAAAAGTTTAGGGACTAAACATGTAATTTAACCTTATTTTTAAAAAACATATCTGATAGGATTTTTTTTTTTTTTTCTTTTTTTCAAACCAAACCTTTAGGTAATATGATGAAATAGTCGATTAAAGCATAGCTTAAATCGTCAAACATTAATATTATTGGTTGTAGGTTTGAATTACCTCTTTCTTATTTGTAATCTAGTATTATCAGCAAGCATTTTATTATCAATTATCAATGGATAAAAAAAGAAATAATTATGAAAAATAAAACTATCAAAATGTGATTTATTTATTTTTAACTTTGAAATTATTATTTGGAAAAAGAATCAGAAGAAAACTGGTGGACAGGTGCAACTAATTGCATTATTAAAACTATACTTTTTCAAGGAAAGAATCTGTAAAAATTGGATTTGGATATCTTCCCTTTTTGTGATTTAGACTTGTTTTTACATCTTTGTCTTTTATATTACTTTTTTTCCCCCTCTTTTTAGTTTTCATCCATACAAATTTTATATACATTTTTTTAACATCTTACTTTTAAAGGGGTTGGAATAATAAAATTCCGAAACTCATAGGTCATTGTTAGATTTTATCGAGAGAAAGAAGAGACAAATATATACAAAATTCATGTCGAGAAACAAAGAGAATTGAAAGTTCAAACTTTGTGGAATCACATCAATCAGATGCTTTCTATGATATTTATAGTGAATAATGCTTATCATTGTTAAGAAAATAATATCGACCATCATATAATTTGACATGACTGGTAAAATATTAGAAAGTATTTTTTTTACTAATTAAAAGTAATTTTTAGATATATTATTATGATTTTAACTAGGTCCAAAATACTTTTGGGTATAAAAATATGAAATTTGAAATTTGGAATTCAAAAGACCAAAACAAAACTAGCTAAATTCAAGGGACCATGAATTCAACCTCATAAGTTCAAAGACCAAAAATGAAAATTTGTAAAATTTTAAAGATCAAAACCAAATTAATATATAGTATAAGTTTTTATTTTTATGTCAACTTTAATTTTAAGCTTTCAAACCATGAACTTCTATAAGTAGTGAAGTTATTACATTTATAAAATCAAATTAGAAAATTATCTATAAACCAATTAATAAATCAGACAAAATTCAACTACAAAAACATCCAATACAAAGTCATATAAAATGCTTTAAAATTCCTTTTCCTTTTAAAAAAAAAAATGCTTTAAAACACAACCCAAGAACATTAGAGCTTCGTGAAAAGATTAAACGAATAAAAAGATGCTCGAGCCTAACACTAACATCAAAATACCCATAGAAAAGTATTCCTTGCAAACCAAATAATCAATCCCACAAAATAAGATCCAACTACTAGAAAGCCAAAAACCTAACCAATTGATGACATTAATTTAAGATTAAATTTGATTTTGTAAAAAAATAAAAAACTTCTTCAACATTTATTCCTAAAACTAAATATCTTTTAGAATCTAGAAGATTTAGGAAATCTATGTGCTATCCCTTGCCCCAAATTTAGTGGAGACCCACCTAACAAGAAAGATGGGTCATAATATGACCAAAATCTTTGTACCAAGATCTTGTGTGACATAGAGACACTAAGATTGAAAATCACAATAATGATAAATATTTATTAATATATGTCCCTCTTAATTAGGTCTTAGTTGACCCTTTACCATGCCCATGTGTTGCTTTCTCCAATGGCATTTCATGTTGCAAAATGTGACTTTTTAGGACACCATGGCCCCATCATTAGGGTCCCATGTCCCACAATTAGGTTTTCCTTTGGTTCACATCTTGTCTTTGTGCCTTGCCCTATAAGGACATGTTGCCAAATTCTCTTTCTTTTGAAGGGCTTGGTGTGATATAAGAATAATAAGAACAAGATCATGGTTGGATGAAAAATAAAGGTTTGTTATGCAAAACCATCTTTAAAAACCAATCAGCCACGATTGGTTGGTTTGATGGTAAGGTTCAACGTCCTCAAAAGTTAAAAATTATTAGTTCATTCACGCTCAATATGCGTGTAAAACTTTTTAGTTTTATTTTACTATACATGTGAGTTATTTGTTGAATCTTGATAAGCCAATGATACAGTTCTAAAGGACGGAATTTACCTGCCTATTTCGACCCGATAGAACATGCCTATTCTCCATTCGATGGGGAGATTCTGAAGAGCGTGGGGGATTCAATTAGACGAGAGTTAACATCTTGACCATCTATGAAAAGGGAAGTTTTGAAAAGTTTCAAAGAGAAGTTATCTACCGCAAAAAGATTGGTGAATTTCTTTTGAGATCAATATATACACTCAATGAAAAAGGAAAATCCTGATCATCTACTGAAGTAAACAAAAAGTAAAATTTAATGAATTCAATTAGATCTCGACAGTTAATGAAATTCTCGATATCGCATGAAGGATTCAACGTCGAGACGTTATTAGTAGATGGGGTGTAAGAATTTTTACAAAAATGTGAAAGCAACATGTCATGTGTGTAATATTACATAGGAAGAAAATTAAAGTAGCCGCAATTCTGTTCCTCCTTTTACACTAAAGAAAAGAAGAGAAGAAAACATGATTTTCAAACATTTTTGTGTTGGAAAATTGGATGTGGACATTCTTGTTGGTCAGAAAGGGAGCTGTTTTTCAAACATAATTTCTTGGGGGCAGATTCAACCGACAACCATAATCTCTTTACTATAAATTTCATTTTTTTAGGAGGAAACAAAGCTTATTTTGACTAAAATTCAATGGAAATTTGTAATTGGTGACCTTTTCTTTATTCATTTTTCTAAGTTTTAGTCCCTTAAAATGATGGGTGTTTTTTTGTTTTTTTGTGAAATGATTTAGAATTTTGATATTGGATATACTAGTTGATGACATTAATCAACTTATGGTATTAAATAATTTAACTTTTAACAGTGGTGTGAATTTAGCTCTTAAATTTTGAATGGTTTAAATTTTCGACTTTCAACTCTTGATTGAGGTTCTATATAGTCCTATCGTTAAAATTATTGTCTAATTTATAATGTGACATACCTACTAGACAAACATTGATTGATTTCACACGACTGGATCAATAAAGGGTGGAAGAAAGTAAGCGACTAGACAAAATAAAACGACACAATCTATGAAAGGGATTCGACGTGTTGGTTCGAAAAGAAGGTTTATTACATTTTGGTGCTAGTGGGAAAAAGAACATAAGAATGGAAGCTTTGGTGGGGGATTTTGTAAAGAAGGGAATGTTGTTGGGCAATGGTATTAATTTCTAAAGCAATATAAGTACAAATGAGTTATTGAAAAAGAAAACTTTGAAGGGGCCTTTTATAGAGCTCACATGGTGTGAATGATGGGAATGGGCATTAATGGAGGTGGGTGAGGTAGTTAGGCTATGACCATGAGGACCATTTACTTGAAAGGGAAAAAGAAAAAGGTTCAACTCTATGATGGTTTGAGTCACTTTGCAAGTAAGTTATGTAAGAATCCTTCTATCTTAGACTTAGTTACAATATGATTATAGTGTTATTGCTCACAATTATTGAACATCAACACACATTGTCACTTGTTATTGATCAAAATAATCATGAACTATTTAAAGAACAAATAAGATAGGATGATAGTACTAGTTCCAAAGTCTTGAGAGTCCAATCATGACTACAACTAACCTCTAAACAAGCCCATTCAACCATCTATGCCTTTGAGGCCTCTTTTTTGCTCATTTTGATCTATTGGACCAAGGACTTGGGCCCTTATAAAATGTATTTTGTGGCCTTTTTAGATCTTTTATTGACTTTTGACTTGACCTTTTATTTACTTTTTTGGGCTTCATTTTGCGAGGGTTTAAGCCCACTCGCCTCTCATGGCCCTAAACTTTATTGTAAGTTACATAATTTTAATTAGGATTAATCAACTTTGTTTTTGTTATAGTTAAGCATTTTATGATTTCTGTAGTTGGCCATATATATGGTCAAAGTGAGTATAGCTTAGAGATGATTGACATGTACCATCGACTAAGAGGTCAGAGATTCGAATCCTCCGACCTTCAAATGTTGCTAAACTCAAAAAAAGAAAAAAAAAAATTTGACCATATATAATATGAGTCCCCTCATCTTTCATTGTAAAGAAAGTTTTGAGAAGTTGTACATAAAAAGAGTTAGAACGTGCCTCCTTCAAGTTGAGTGCCTTGAGTCTTCTTGAGTGTGTGAGTTAGTGAAGTTTGCAAGTTAAAATCCTAGAATCATTCAAGTTTAGGTTAGTTACCAAACTTGTGGAATGATTTGACCTTAGATTTAGAGCTAATCTTCCTCTCCATGTCCTTTGACCTCCAAGACAACCACAATCTTGCCTCCTCATGGGTGTTACTTTATGTGTGAGAGATCATTTTCATGTGTTTAGGAGATGCTAGTCTTACTCGTAGAGTAGTTTATCTTAAGCACATTAGGACTAATAGGGTAAACGTACTCGGTCGAAGAGCAACCTAAGATGAGCTCACCATACCGAGCAAGGTAGGTTTAATTTCTAAAATCCATTCTTAAATGTGGTGGCACCTTGGTGCCTAACACTATGGAATAGTTATACAACCAAGTTCTAGACATTAATGATCAAGGTGAGAACTCCATGGGTGAAAAACATCCCTAGGAACTAGTGTTGGTTTTTCTCGATACTATATTATTGTTATTATTTTATAATAGGAGTGAATTTATTATTTTAGATAAGAAAAAAAAATCATGGCCACTTGACACTTTTTTGTTAATGAAGTACTATAATTGGTCAAAACACCCTTTAATTTAGGAGATATTTGGGTTGAACTACAGTGTCTGGTTTGTCTTGATTTCTGATGGATGAACAAGAAGGAAAAGAGAACTATTGGATTTTTTTTTACTAGAACTTGATCAAACTTTGTCATGATTCTTTGGTTGTAGTTTTAGTACAAAAAGCATTGTGTCTGTTTAGGCTCTAAATTTCACACTTTAAATTTTATTTCTAGTTAATCCATGTCGTTAACACCACTAAAGAAATGTGAATATGACATGCTTCATTCAATAAATTTTGATTGAATTGGTGTGAAATGACAGAGAATTAAAAGAAACTCACAAGAAATAGTTTACCAAATACAATTTTAGAAATGCTTCTTAAAAAAATCAGAAATGAGAAATAAAAATGGTACCAAATCAAACACACGTCTCTTAAAAGCTAGATGTGTTTCTTTAAAAAGAAAAACAAAGCATCACCAAATACTTGCTTATTGATCTAGTTCTATTGCCTAAAAAGCTTATTCTAGGATGTTAAAGAAAAGGAGGTAAAAAGCCCCATGTACTAATAATAAACAAAGTGGAATGGAGGATGAAAAATGATGATAATTTAAAGAAACAGAGTGTGGTGGTACATACGTGTTAGTATAACAGAGACTTGAATTATTTTGTTTTTTACAAGTTCTTTGAACGTTCTTGTGAAGATTTGTATATTCGAAATGCAGCAATGCACATTGTGGCATTTCCTATGGCCGTCAGTATTGCCTGAAGGGCCACCAAAACCTGCACTCAACACCAAATCCAAGTCATTTTATAGCCTTTTCATGTTGAGGACTTGAGGATGATCTTTTCCTTTTGAAACTGCACTAATAGAACTGACTTCCCTAACAAACAAATCCTAAGCATGGAATCAGAGGGGCAGGTGGCTGCCTTGTTCTTTTGAAAATTGCCGCAAAGATTGAGAAAAATCAGTTATACACGACCACTAATATCAAAGGATTCCTCGAAGTACACCAATGGAATCTGAATCCTATTAACCTAATCCCAGAGAGAGAGAGAGATCAGTTTCATCTAGAGGGGGAGAGAGAGAGAGATGGGTCACTCTATATATTTTTCACAGTAAGGTTGCTCTTGTTCTCTTGAAACTAAGTCAATAGAATCTGAATGCTATTAATCTAAACCCAGAGAGAGATCAGTTTGAATCAGTTTTTCTTCATCTTTCACATCCTTCTTCCTTGTTTTTCTTGGACAAGTTTGGACCTCAAGCTGTTCACAATCAAATGTTGTGACATACGGAATGCACTTATGTGATTGGACAACCAATGGTATGTTGGAAGTATTTTGAAAAAATTTATGGAAGAGTGAAGCAAAGTAGAGGAAGAGAAATGAGTTGGTGGTTTTCTACACTTCTAATTATTTTTTTCAGAAATTATAACCATAATCAAGCTAAATAACTGGTCTTTAAGATTGATCCAAAAAAAAAAAAAAAAAAAAATCTGGTCTTTAAGAAAATTTGAAAGAACTGAACCCAAAAACAAGAAATCCAATTCATCAAACTGTCTTTTGTTGCTGCAATTCAAGAAATGAACATGAAAAGTGGGAGCACTTCAAAAATAGTAATAAATTCCATCTAGCTTCCTCTCCCTGGTGTTTTTAGTTTTCACTATTGTAGGAGTTGGACAAAATTCAAGGACCCAAATTTGCAGCATTATCTAGGCCATGGCGCCACACACAACTACCTTCTTAGTTGTAGTTAAAAGGTATAAAGAAAAGTTTTTATAAAACCAGTGTACCAAGAGAAATTCATAATTTATGGAGTTCCATGCCAACACAAATATTTGATTGACAGTGAAACGGGAAAAAAAGAAACAAATGCTCAGTTAACAAAATTTCAAGATATAACTGGGAACTCAGGTCCTGACTGATAACAAAACAGGCGACAAGGAGTCGATTCTCCTTGCGATCTCAGAGTTCAAATTTAGAAATGAAAACCCAAAATGATGATGAACTTAAGTGATAGGCATCGGTTAAGAATGTCAATGTCTATACTAGGAAGAGAGGCAGAGGGGTAGAGTAGATGTGCTGGGGAAGAGTTTGGTATTGGGAGAGGTTAGGGAGCTCTCAAAATTCTCCCTTAGCCCCTTGTGTTTCCCTTTAAATATCAATAACACAGCAGTGTTCGTATCATTAAGTTGGGAGATTGGAGTGGAAATTCAGAGGTGGTAAATGAAGAATTGAACTAGATTGAGCATGTTACAGACAAAGTTCCCCAATTGATGGTTTGTTTTATGACTACATTTGAAGAGTTTATGCTGAGGTGGTCTAAAATTTCCATAATGAGAATAATTGAAAGAAGCTAATATATGAATGACAGAAAACTATTTCGGCTAGGTGTATCTTTTAATAGTTTCAGAACTTTAAAAAAATCATAATGATCAAGAATAGATTATAACTTCGTATTGGTTATTTAGAATATATGAACACTATCAGTTATTTCATTATGTCCAACAAGATCTTGCAAAAGAAGAAACTCAGTGTACCTCAAGAGACTCGGAGTTGTAGAAAAAATGCCATGTACAAGCACAAAATGCTCCACCTAGCAATGGTACCTGCTCCAGTTAAGAGAGAATTCAGAAGGAAGCAACCACTGTTAGTTATCTGTCCAGAGTGGTTGAGTTGAGCCGTTCAAAAGAAACCTAAAAGCTTTGAAGACCTACACGGCCAAATTATGACTTCATTGAAAACAGCCAACAAGCATAAGTTAATACTTCTCTAATTGAATGATCCCAAGCCACTGAGGGTAAATTGAATCCAATTTACATCTGTGCTCTGCTAGTGATGGTTTGCTTTAATATGTTAGGTAATATCAGTTCTCTCTCTCTCTCTCTCTCTCTCTCTCTCTCTCTCTCTCTCTCTCTCTCTCTCTTATAAGATAGATCATAGATGAGAAAACAACATAGACAGAGAAAAAGAACTTACCATTCCCCAAGAAAGTCCCTTCCAAGATTCATTGCCAGATTTCTCTCCATATTGCCACACCAAAGCCATTGCTGTAATCCTTACAACACAAGACTTGTGATCAACAAATTATAGACCAAGGTAGCCACCAGCAGTATATGAATTGCTTGGTTTACCATTGATCCTTTTCCTTTAATTTCTTATTTATCAAATGGGTAACTAAAATCCAGAGTTTATATCCATTGAAAATAATAAAAGCACAGATATAAGAGATCAAATATACACTTACCTATCAATATAAGTTTTTGGGTTTAGCAACAACTTAACATAACATCATACCTTGTGTTCGAAGTCCTACAATGTCTTTTCTTTCCCATTAATATTGATAGTCATTTAACAAGCATGCAAAAAATTAAGCATATAAGTTTAAACTTTTTAAGTTTACTGCTGGTTTCTCTGCCATCTAACAAAATTTTCAGCAATAGTTCTACACTTCTCTGATGTTACCCGAAAAGCTACTAACTCTCTATATTAGTAAACTATCAAACTTGTCATGAATTTTGAGAATCTATCCCTTCTTACATGCACATTGGAAATGTATAGTTGGATATGGTAGCTATGGTCTTTCAACATGATAACTACACTTAACACTACTTCATTGAAATAACCAAACTTGAGGCAAATTCTGAAAAAAACATAAAACAAGTCGAAAGAGAACAAGATTCGTAAATCCTCACCACTCAACAACACTGGAAACGTGAATGGCCCAGGTGGGCAAGGACAGAGCATTCTGGGGCTCGTTAAATTGCAGCGAAGACTGCAATTCCGCCGCAGCAGAAGCCGATTCAGGTCCCAGAAGGGCCAGAGTGAAGCCCGTGCCGAGCAAAACCACCATGGTTTTCGAGTGCAAAGCCAGACCGGAACCGATAATCCTCCGGAGTCGGGTTCCCGTCGGAGCGGCAAAATCTCTGGACCTGGGCAGCGAGGAGGAGGAGGAAGAAGAAGACGAAATGGGCGATTTGGGATTAGAGAAGGAATATGACAAGGTGGAGGTGAGCGACATGATTTGGAGGTTTTGTAGAAGAAGAAATTTGGGTTCCGAGAGCAGAGGAGACTGGTAAATTCAGTAAGAATTGATCTGAAAACAGTGAATCGTCATCATCTCTTTGATTTTGGTTGTTGAATCGATCGATCACAGTCGGTTCGTTGTGGGAAAATGCAGCTGCCGGAAGGAGGGAGGAGGTAATTAAATGGCGATAACATTTGAAATGGAATTAGTGGTCGAAATTTGGCTCCAATGTCTCTCTATTCCAGTTTTGATTTCCAACATAATATTATTTGCTTCAACGAAATGAACAGGAAATTAGCCAGCCAGATATTTTCATAATTAACTCAAAATTCTGAAAAAGTATGTTTTAAAGTGATTTTAATCTTGACTTGTATTTTACTTTAAAAAAAAAAACAACTTGACTTGTATTTTAATCAATTCCTTTGGTTTTCAAAACACTCATCTAAAATCTCCATCTCAAGTGGTTTATAATACAAAAAAAAACCTTTTTTTTTTTTGTTTTAACCGTCATATGCTTTAATTGAAAAACTAAGTACTTAAAAAAAAATATAAAGAAGAATGGAGCAAGCGATGTAAAGGTAGAGTTGAAACAAGTTTAAAGTTGAAAAAATGAAACTTTTTAAGTCAATTTAAGTATAGCTTAATGAATAAAGATAAGACAGTAATTACGATCTAATTAAAACTCATCCTAGAGTTAAAGAGTATTTTGTACAATTTAAATCATTTTCTTATATAATCTAACTATTTTCTATTGCAAAGTTTGGTGCTCTTATTTTTTACTTGAAAAGAAGCGGTAACAATTATGAGATAAAAGTAGAAAATTGTACCATCAACCATTAGGATGGTAAACACCTTATTTAATGAAGGGAAAATTTCTAGTACTACGTTAGTACCTACTCCCTCTATTCAACATTTGACACGTCATTTAATGAGCATTTAATGATATAATATTATATTCCATGGGTCCTACACAATTCTTAAATACTTCTTTCATAAGAAAGAATGAATGGAGGTAGTATGAAAAATTTTCAAATTTTCCCTTTAATGAACCAGCAACTCAGGATTTAGTGAGAACCTTTATCAGGCCTAGTGATCTGATACAGAAAGAAAGAGTCACTGACCTGATAGCAATATTAATTATTAACCAACCATATAACTATTCAACTTTAGCAACAGATTATTCTAACTATAAGCTTTAACAACATGAGTTACATAAACAGTCAATACAAATTTTATCAGGCCTCTGGTCAGGTATAAGAAGAAATGTCACTGGTGAAAACAGATTGAAGTTTGATTACATATGAAAGGAGGGTTCCGAGTTACATTTTGCCGTAATCGAAGATTCTAGTGAAGCAAGCCAATTGATTAAAACATCGGTAATTTATTGATTATAGGTCACGGTCATAAGTTTGAATTCTCACTCTTATCTGAACTAAAAAATGACAGAAGAAAAAGTTGGAACCTCAAGTCCAAGTGTTAGATGCAATTATAGAGAGGCTGTTTCTATAGCTTGGTTCATCTTCAGCTGCCTCAACAACACCTGTACAATAAATATAAATTGGCAAACTTGGTTAACTTTGTTTGATCAAATTCTTTTCTTTGCTCTTGTTCCATATCATAACCAGAGAGAACCCCATCAAGGACATCATCACAGTCTGCAAATTATCACCCAAAAAAAAGAAAGTTATATTACTGTGCAAGCATGTTAAGAAATTGGAACAATCTGAGTTTAAGATCTATATCCTATTTTGGTCCTAAACTTTCATGCTCATTCTACTTTGGTTCTTAAATTTCAAAACATTATGTTTTAGTTTATAAATTTTGCATAAAAACTATTTTATTCCTTGTCATTAACTTTTTAATAAAGTAGGTAGCAAAAATATGAAATAAGCATACATTTTTTTTTTTTGTTTCTCATGAATAAATGTCTACATAGACAAGTATTTGAAGTAATATGTAGCACGTTGGGTATTGGATTTCTAAGTGTATTTAGGTTATTGTTAAATAATTAATAAACAAATTGACGGTAAAACTTTTTTATGCTAAGTTTAAGGGCTAAAATATAATGATTGAAATAGACTATCCAAAAGTTTAGTGCTAAATCAGAACATGTAGCACGTTGTTTAGATGTCAAAAGAAAAGAGAAAAAAAATGGATGTCTTTATTCTTTTGACATCTAAACACTTCCATCTAAAAAAATGGAAGTGTTGAGATATATAAATATAGAATTTGAATCTATCTTTTATAATTGATATCAGAAATACACAATGATGAATGATCCTGATTTGAATGATCTTAAATCATCACAAGTTGCTATATATAGACAGCCATACCACATCACAAGTGTAAAGAACAGAGAGAAGATAACTCACTGAGATTGCAGGGGGCACACTAACAAGGGGATCCTCGAAAAACCTGTTTGCTAGAGCAAGGGCAAGGAGACTGCTTTGCATTCCTACATAAGGGGAAAGTTTATCAATTTTCCAAACATTGTAAGCTTTTGGACATTAAACTTATGAAAAATGGTCAAACCTGTCTCATAGGATAGTGTTCTCTGCAGTGCTTTCACATCAGGTGCCCGATGAAATGCAAGACCAGTCATGACATAACCAGCTATAAAGGCAGATAAATGAAAAGCTACAATGAGGAGTAATATGGAAAGTCCAAAAGGGGATATGACTGAGTTGATGTTAATCGCAAGTGGAGCTCCAACGCAACAAGCAGTCACCAGTACTGAAAGTGGAGGCAAAAAAGGCCGAATGGCATCACAAAGCCTAGGAAAGAACCTGAAAGGATAAACATATAAGATTATGGCAAGCTCTCGTCAGATGGAATTTTGAATATAATTATCTAGAAATGTTCTATTACCGATTGAGAAGCAAGCCTGCAGCAATTGGTGCAACTACAATCTGGGTAATACTAGATATCATCCCTTTAACATCAACTGGAAGTCTCTTTCCAATGAGTAATAAAGATAAAAATGGTGTGACAAAAACGGCAGTGGCAGTGGATAATGATGTCATAACAACGCTTAAGGGGGCGAGGGATGGATCGGTTAAAAACGTAGCATAACTTGAGAGTTGTGCCCCACTAACACAAGAGACCAACATGATCCCAGCACCTGATGGATTTATTGACGAGAAGGTTAGAATTCTCCAGAGTCCAAACAGTTCGATATAGGTTGAGGAAGCTCAATCTCACCTATTGCAGTAGGAAGACCAAAAAATGTCACTGCGATTGTCCCAAATAGATAACCAAGAAGTGGCTTCACAAAAAATTGGCCCACATAACCAGCAAAGATAGCTGCTGGTTGCTTGAATGCTTCAAGGAAATCATTTTCACTGGAATTAACCCCAACTGCAAACATCAAAAACCCTAATGCAGGTGCATAGTACCTGTAAATGCACCGAAATGTATTCAGAAGATGGTCAATCTTCGGGTAAAAATGCCAATATAACCCAGCAAATACATAGAAATATATTAATCAAGCAAGCTCACTTTGATTAATCTTTATCACCTGCTAGTAAACCACGCAAAAGATGGTGGGAAAATAAGGGCAATCAATGTACTAGCAAGAACCACGTGAGGCAGGAGAGAATTTGATTGTTTCAGTATCTCCACAATTGTAGCTTTCTTTTGCTTAAGTATCTGATGCAAAGGAAAAGTAATTCAACAGCTGCATTAGAAAGACCTGATGTTGACCTTTGTTACCATTGAAATCACTTTGCAATCATGTCGTCACTGAATTAGGACAGTAAAAAAATTGCACAATTTTGCATGAGGAACATGCATATCTTATTTTTTGCGGTGAAAATAAAGTTATATTATACTCTAAAATAATGGCAATCTTTGGTTTCTTCACAAACTAAGTGCCCATCTAACAAAGATTTTTTTTTTTTCTCTGTTTTAAAAATTTATGCTTGTTTTACATACAATTATTTTGTTTAGTAATCTACTTTAAAGAAAATGTTTAAAGATTCAGGCCAATTTTCAAAAACTAAAAAAAAAAAAAAGTAGTTTTCAAACTATGTTTTTGGTATTTGAAATCTAGCCAAAATTTTAAACGTTTTTAGAAAATGACAAAGAAGATCTCAGTTGATAGACCAATTCTACAAATATCATAGATAATACATTAATTATAGATGTAATGAAATAGCTTTTAGTCTGAAAAAGGTTTCTATCATATAGGAGTAGATAAATCATTGAACTATAGTTGGTAGCTTGGTATATCTTGAACTGGAGAATGTTCTGTTCAACCACCTCTGAAACTTTTCTACGAGCATATACATTTGAAATAGTTTGATTGTTGATGGTTGATAAAATTTAAGTTTCTCTTCCTTCTTCCAAGGGACAATTGAATTTAACTTCTTCACTTCTAATCTTCTGAGCCAACCCAATTACCCCAGGGAGAAAACTAGACACTCTTCCTATGTTTTAAAAACTCCACTCCCAGTTGTTGTACCAATCTTGATTTCAACACATTCCCACAGACATTTTCTACTTTTAAAACTCATAATGCCAAGAAAGAGGAAAGAAAATGCTTATTGCTGACTTCCAGTTGTTTTATCGATTATTTAATAGAATACTTCCAGGCAATATGCACCCTGATGACCGAGAATAGCACCAGAGAGTTTATTTGTTTCTTATTGCTGTTCGTTATAAAGATCATTAAAACTATTTATTCGGATTCTCTCATCTTCTCTTTATTCCGCACTTGTTAAGGTACTAAACCTCAATATTATAAGAAAATGAAGATATAAAAAAAGCAAAAGAGGCATGACTGCATGAGCACTGCTGATAAAGATACTTCAATTTAACAAAAACATCACCTGAGGTGAACTACACGAAGAATCTTGATCCAGCCCCAAAGATTCTGATATTTTTTCCGGTACGCATCTTGTGGAGATCGAGAATCTGGAGCTCCAATCTGCAGAGACTAGACAAAACGAAACTCGATTCGCTCAGCTACTAAATTCGCATGGACGTGAAATCAAGAACAGAGGAATTAGAAGGAGACGGATTGGTTCAAAACAAAGGGAAACTCACGCCAAGTGTTCGAACAACGAACAGAAGCTCCATTACTCCGCGGCGGCAAACGATCGAACGGCCCCAAAATTGACTGATGACGAGAAGAAATACTCGTTGGGAAATCGAATTGAGAGCAAAGAAGACGAGGAATCTGCAAGTTCTTTCCAAAAATGCTAGAACTCAAATTCATTCTCTCTCTCTCTGTGAGATTTTATTTTATTTTATTTTTCTTTTTTACCAATGAAGAAAGAGATGAAAGGGTTAGATTTGGGAAGATTGTTATGAAGAAAACAATTGAGAGTTGACTAATTTATTATATTAAAACCGTTTTTAAATTATCTTTTGTGATTCGAAGGAATTGTGTTAAATGGAATTTATTGAACTTTGTTGTCAAAAAAAAAAAAGAAAAAAAAAAAGGAATTTGTTGAAATTATTCTTTGAATTTGAATAAACGTTTTGTTACTTAAAAAAAAAAAAAAAAAAGCGTTTTTGGTTCCCGAGATTTGGAGATGATGTCTTATTTGGTCCCTGAGGTTTCAAAAGATACACTTTAGTCCTCCAGGTTTGTAAAATCATTCTAAATGGTCCCTGACTTAACTTTGACTTAACGGAATGTTGACTGGACCGTTATTTGCTGACGTGGATATGATGACAAGGCTACTTTATTTGTTTAACAAATAAATTAAAAAATAAAAACTAAACTATTAAAAAAAAGTTACAAATTAAAATTGTTTTAAACAAATAAGATGTAAATAAAAAATCTTTAATCCCCTAGACGGCACTTTCTCTTCATTCGTAAGCATCTATCGCACGACCCTTTTTCTCTCGCGAACTCTGGCCTAGGGTTTTTGTTGCAGACCAATTGGTGAACTCTCAAATAACTATGTATGTTTCTTGTTTCTCATTCTTTAGAAACACTCTCAAAATTTGTATAGAACTTTTGGGAACAATTAAAACTAGTTTCTCCTTTTTTGTTCTTGTTTCCAATTTTTTCCAAACATAAATAAGAATATAGGTTTATCATTGAATGTATAGGTGTTAGGGTCATGAAATTCTATTTTTCTTTATTAAAAATGAAGAAACGAAAACAAGAAACGAGAACGTTACCAAACGGCAATTTTTATCTTCCATTGTTTACATGTTTTCATCTCTTTCGTCTTCAGATTCATTTTCTTTTTCATTCTTACAATGTTGATAGAAGCAAATCTTTTTTCTTAGATGCTTCTTTCTGATTTCTTTGCATAATTATTTGGTTTGAGTTGTTGTCTCTGTAAATGTTTAAAATCGACGGGAAACTTCTGCAAGGAGGTCTCTTACTTACGAGGAGGCAGACTAGTCCTATGTCTGCACAGTTCCAAGTAAACGTCGAAAAAAAATTCCTAATGATGTTGATCGTCCTCCTTCTTAAGGAGTTCATTCGTCTAGGAGGTTAGGGCTAGGAGGTTAAAGATTTTTTATTTACATCATATTTGTTTAAAACAATTTTAATTTGTAACCTTTTTTTAATAGTTTGGTTTTTAAATTTATTTGTCTAGTAAGCAAATGAAGTAGCCTTGTCATCATATCCACGTTAGCAAATAACGGTCCAGTCAGTGTCGCCGCACCCAACCCATTTCTCTTTCAATGCCTAAAGCCCAAACTAAGGTTGAATTATGGCGTAGCCAGTAGTTAGCCCAATTATGAATTACCCACTCATAACCTAAAGCCCATTTCCCCTTTATTACCCCGACAGTCAGCTGCTGCTACTCTGATTCCATATCCTCCAATTTGTCCAGTGCACCTCTCTCTCAAATCCCAACTATTTTTTCTTCGCCTCAGACTCTTAAAGCCCGCATCTTGCTTCCAACCCGCCATGAGCCATCGAAGGATTCTACTGGGAACTCTTGGCCGGCAGCTTTAGGTAACCCTCGTTCTATATCCTTTTAGGACGAATGAAAATGTGAGAGAGAACGAAACCTGGGAGAGGATAAGAGGGATAAGAGAGATAAGAGAGAATTCTTACTTCTTTACTTAGTTTTTGTATGCATGTAGTGTAGAGAAATTTATACTGGACATATTGAAGAGATGGGCAATCGAGGTTTAGATATGAATTGGGTATTTTAATGATCCAACAAACTGTGAAATAGAATGTTAAGAGAAGAAATTTAGATAATGTTGTTAACAATATACTAAATGATTAAATATATACCAGTTAACAGGTTAAGCTTTTGGATTTTGTAGGATTTAACAACCTATATCAATACTGGGTGGAAAAAACCGAACCGAATCTCGAACCGGTTCGGTTCAGGTTTTTTTCTGACCGAACCGAACCGATTCACGTATTCTTTACCCGAACCGAACTTTCCTGGCGTTTTTTTTTTTTTTTTTCGATAGTCTAACAATCGTTTGTTTCCACTTCCATTCGCAATCTCTATTCTCACTTTCGCAGTTCGTCTCTTCATCGCCTGCGTAATCACCTTCAAAATCCACCGCCGTCAACCTCTTCTGAAGGATTTGTTGAGGCTTGACGACAATGGGCTGCTGAAATCAAACAGGTCAGTGGGTTTTTCTTCCACTCCAGAACAAGCTATGGAATTTCCCTTTTTTTTCCTCGACAAAACTTCCATTCGTCAATCTCTCTTCTCACTTTTACTCGATTCAATTTCTCCTCGCATCTTCTTTGCCCGTGCTTGTCGCCATCGCCGAGCAGCTTGCTGTAGTGTTCTCTGGGTTTCCGCCGCCGTCGAAGCTGTGCCGTCTGGGTTTATTCGCCATTGCCGCCGCCGCTGAAACTTGCTGTCGAGTAAGGATTTCAAAATTCTTTATGATTATATGCTTGAATTTATCTTCTACATCAAATGTTGGCTTTTCAAGTTATGAGGTCTGATGTTCTGAATTGTGTGTTTGTTATGGCTGCTGCTTTGAGCTTTTTGGTTCTCTTTCCTGAGTTTTTGCATATTGTTTGACAATCGACGTCGTTATTTGAAGAGGACATTATCTATTTAAATGTTATGGAAGAGCTTTTTGTCCTTAGCTCGGAGTTCGGGTTCATCCCGGTTTGTGATTTTATATCAGTTATGAAGTTGTTTGACTTCTTATAGAGGGGAAAAAAAAAAGACACTCTGTCTGTCCTGTTTCTGAAACAACCATTGACATGGGATAACTCATTTAAAAAGAAAAAGCCATTTTGTAGCTTGGATTTCCCTTTTTCTTTCCCCTTTAACTTGGAAACTTTAGATGAATAGTTTGTTTATATTATTGGGTATTGTATTGCGATATTCCCAAATCCCATGGTCGTATTTTTAGCTTTGTAAGTTGAAAAAACAATCTATAGTACTGAGATCTCAGTGCTCTACTTGTGAAGCCCATGGAGAATTTTTCTGTTTTTAGGGCAAGTGGGTTTTTGTTGAGGTTCGTTTAAGTTTGAATTGTTCTGGTCTTTTGAATTTCAAGTTACTGAAAGTTCTAAAAGAATAGCCGATATTATTATGGTATATTATATGAATGGAAGCTGTAGAATTAAAGGCAATGTATCCTGTATTGTAAACGGATAGATGCATCTACTAAAGAAATTCAAAACCTACCTTCAGGGTACCCATTTCTTAGTACAAGGTGCAAAAAAGAGATGAGTAGAAGCCTACCATTACCAAAAGAAACCATAAAAGTAATACAAATGAATTGAAACTCAGAAGAAAGCCAAAATAAATTCATGTACCCATTCCCAATACTAAATTAGATAGGGGTGATCATCGGTCGGTCGGCGTCGGTTTTGGGCTCCGACGTCGACCACCGACAAATCGGTTTTGTTCGGTCGGCGGTAGTCGGTCTCGGAGATGTCCATGGAACCGACCGACCGATCAGACGTAAACATCGGTCGGTTTCGGTCGGTTTTGGAAGCTAGCCAGAGTCTATGAGAAGAAAAGAGAATGAGAGAAGGCGTTGGGAGACAGATAAAAAAGTGTGTTATGAAGAGAAAGAACTTTCGTGGCGGCGATGAACTCCGGCAAAGATTCCGGCAAAGAGGTTAAGGTTTTAGCGAAGAGAAAAAAACGACCTTCGTGGCGGCGATGAACCTCGGCAAAGAGGCGCGCGATTCCGGCGAAGAGATCAAAGACAAAAGAAAAATAGAAAGGAAATGAGATGAACTCTGGCAAAGAGGCGCGCGATTCCGACGAAGTTATCAAAGACAAAAGAAAAAGAGAAAGGAAATGAGATGAGAGTGTGAAGAAGATAAAGAGAGAGAAAAGTCTGAAAGTCTGAAAAGAGAGAGAGGAGGATTTCGAAGAAACACTTCCAAAGATTAAAGAATTCGAAAAAAAAAAAAAAAGAAAGAAAAGAGAGAGATGAGAAAAGACAGACGTGAGAGATTTAAAAAAAAAATATATATATATATATATTTTTTAATAATGGTCCTTGTTGATGGTCTTCCCAAGGCATTGATGCCTGATGGAATGGTCAGCTGGCAGCACGCAACAGTCGAGGTATTATTATTATTATTATTATTATTATTTTTTCCGGTCGGTTTGGTCGGTTCTCGCCATTTTGGGAGAACCAACCGACCAAATGGTCGGTTTTACTCCACGTAAAACCAACTCTGACCGAGATTATAAGAAAACCGACCGACCGACGTCGGTTTAGGTCGGTCGGCTCGGTTTTTCGATTTTGTTTGCTCACCCCTAAAATTAGAGAACCAATAAAAGCAACATTAGTTGGACCAAAAAGTCAAGAGGAAATGTAGAGTAGAAACGAAGTTGAGTTTATAGTTATTAATGTTTGAGTTTATAGTTATTATTGGTTTTGCAATAGCTTGGTCTTGTTTTGTGAATTTTGGTTTGACTTTTATCCCGGGATGACTTCGTCTTTTACAAACCATTTTATAGTTATTAATGTTTGAGTTTATAGTTATTAATTTTGGTTTGAGTAACTGTAATCTAGTGGATGAAACTGCAAGTTCTTGATCTTAGTGTAATCCATTTTGTTGTCTCTAAAGGTTGCAGATGCTGGAGATCGATGGAGATCTTCAGGCTCTTATGGATGATTTCTGTGAAACCAACTTAACTTGTGCTGCAAAAGCTGCTTAGAACCAAAACAAAACTTCTCTGCGTGAATTGGATGTTGTTTGTTTTGATATTTTTGAACTTGGCTTGGGTTTGGATCTGTCTTCTCATATCTTGTCAATTCTGATCTGGGTTCTATGTATTGTTCTTGTTTGAACTGGTTCAATGTTTCTTTTTCTTAATTTGAGTTGGGTTTGTTTCGTTGATGTACTTTGCCACTCAAGTGAAAGAGAGAAAATGGGGGATTTTTTCTTCTTATGTTTTGGCTCTAAATGGTGGAATTTGATACGTTTTGGCTCTAAAGGTTGCTAATGGAAGACATGTATATTATTCCATTGTTGACTTTATAATTATGCTAGCTATTTGAAGCAAATGGAAGACAAGTACATTAAGAAACTCACAGAGAAAGAAGGGGGAAAAGAGAGAGAGAGAAAAGCGAAGATGGCCCGACCTGACCCGGTTCGGGTCATTTTGAACTGGGTTGGGTCGGGTCGGTTTGTCCGTACAACCGACCTGAACCGGAAATTCAAACCGACCCGAACCGGAAATTTTACACCCCTAATCAATAGGAATTTAAGTTCAAATCATGGAGCATTATTTTCCTAATGTTAAAGGATTAGAATTGCACTTATTCTGCCCACTTACAACTTTCAAATTTATGAAGATATAACAAACATATGTGACTATGCGATTATGGTGCTTTCAGATGGTTTTACCTGTTCTTTTCCCCCCATCCAATTATACATTTACTTTCTCTGGTTATCCTTAGTAGTTAATAATTTTTATGCTTCGTACAATGATGCTGAAGCTTGGATGTCAGGGTGCTGGAGCTTGGCATGTGATTACAAAGGTGTTTGTCAAAGTATGAGCAGCATGCAGATAACTGCTACACAGAATTCTATTTGTTTCAATAAATCAATATGCCTTGTTTCTAAGTCAATACATGCTAGTCAGTCACGAAGTGTTCTTGTGAACCTGAGTGCCAATGCATCTCATTTCAAGCAAGGTCTACCTGTGTTGAAGTATAAACATCGGAGGGTTGGATTGAAACATCAGCATACCCCAATTGTTTCCTTATTTGGTAGCAAGGGAAAGGACAATGGCGATGGGGTGAGAAAATCTCTTCTCTGATGCTTTAGACTGCCTGTAATACTTTGTTTAGCTTTCTTCTCCTTTTCTTTTCTCTTCCTTCTATTTGTTTACTTGTCAGCAGTTGTTTTGGAAGGTTTGAAAGAAAAACAAATCTTTATAATTTGGTTTCCAATTATTTTTAAATTGTTGAAGGAGTGGCAAAACAAAAGTGTCTCTAACAGAGCCGAGGATTTTAGCTTAACATTATCATTTCTATCTTGTTACTGACAAGTGATTAATATTACTCAATGCGTTAACTCCGGAGAAGTCAGCAATTGCAGTATTTTTGTCATCAATGCATTTATCTTGTCATGTTTGATCATATCTTTCTGAACTCGTGTTCTTGATTTTTATGATATCTTGGGAAAAAAGATCACGAGTCTCAGAATTGCAGCTAGTTTTGTAAGCAAGGCAGAACATCTTAAACTGTCAAATGGGTTATGATATGTTCCATGTGATTAAGGTTACCCCATATGAAGATTGGGGTTTATGACAAGAAAATGTGTTTGATGTTATTTCAACCATCTTCATGAATTTTCCTGGATGCCAGAAATTATTACTGTTCATTCACGTTTCCAGATGGGCAACAATTTAGATCAGTAGTTATCTTTGGTTTTTTCTAAGTTCTTTTTGTGGTTCAAGTTGTTTGATATACAGAGTTAGTTCCCAATGGAAGGAGGATTTGGAGCGTTTATTCATTTTATTCACTATTATGTGCATGTCCTATTCTATTATAGTAATAATACTTTGTTTCTAGCAGGGTTCTCCATGGAAAGCTTTCGACAAAGTTGTTGAAAATTTTAAGGGACGGTCAGTAGGAGATGTATTGCGACAGCAAATTGAGAAAAAAGAGTTCTATGATGGTGGAGATGGTGGCAAAAAACCTCCAAGTGGTGGCGGCGGCAGTGGTGGCGGGGATAGCTCTAGCGGATCTGAGGAAAAATTAAGGCAATTGTTGAATTAAAAAACTGGCCTAAGCCTAAGTGGGTGGTTTAGGTAAAATGAAATCTTTAGACCCGTTCGATAACCATTTGTTTTCCGTCAGCATTCCGTTAGTATTTAACGGCAAATTGGATGGCAGGGACCAAAGTGCTCCTTATCTCAAACCTCAGGGTATTTTTGTTGAGTTTGAAAACTCAGGGACTAAAGTGTCACTTAACCCAAACCTCAGGGACCAAAAGTGTTTTTTTTTTTTTTTTTTTTTTTTGTTGACAATTTTGTTTTCTGAAATGCTAAATTTGATATGTTATGGGATCTTGGTGTAATGATGTACAGTGCATAACATGGATCTATTGGGTCACTCATTCTCCAGGCTTTAGAATGTTCTTGGATATCTGATCTCAAAATCTTACTGGGCGCGCTTGGAAGCGCAAGATTAGTTTCAAAGTTGTTGAGTGTGGTTCATCAATACACTCAGATAAGAGCAGAAATCAAAGAGAAGTAAAGATAGAGTAGAGAGAAGAAGATGAAGACTCGGGATTATAGTGGTTTGACAACAAAGGTCTACATCCACTTTTGGAATACCATTGAGAGAGTTTTATTCAAGCTTGCTAACCAGAGAGTATTACAAAGAGGCTTATCAAGATAATGATTTTACAGCAGCGGTACAAGACCTTTTAAAGCAGAGGAAGAGAGGTTAATCAGTTATTAAAGTATGTTGGAAGTCACGTGCAAGATCCTTTCAAAACAGCAAGTTTCCTCTCTTAATACTGGCAGCTCAGCGTCTAGGTCAGATGAGTCAAGGAGGCAGTGATGAAGCATCAATATTCAACAAAAGTAAGTACAATTCTGGCCACCATGATCATCTTAAAGAGGTGTGGGGTGTTAGACCTGTATTTTAGGGGTGTAAATGGTTCGGTTTGGTTTAATTTAATTTTTGGTCAAAATCAATAAGAAACCAACAAGTCGTTTGAAGAAAAATAGAAATTGATGCCAAAATTGATTTTTTTTTTTTTTTTTTTTGTTAAATTTACAATATTAGTCATAGAATTTGGTTTAGGTTTCTTAATTTCGTTTGTGTCTAATAGGTCATGAACTTCAAAATTTAGGCAAACTTGAAAGTTTAGAGTTCATATATGAGGTTCAAGACTTATTAGATATGTAATTGAAAATTCAGACTTGTGGAACATAATTGAAATTTTAAATACCTATTAAATACTTAAAGTTTAAGAACCTATTTGGACATAAAATTCATTCTCCCTATATCCATTGAACACTTTTTGGAATTTAGGAATCAATAGACAAACTTGTAATTTATTCAATTTTTTTAAAAAGAAAATTGTCAGGGGTGTTTGGGATGTGGGTTTAGGGAGTGGAGAGTTGTGAAAAATGGTGAGTTGTGAAATTGTGAAGTTGTGAAGTATGTGTTTGGAGTGTCGAGTTCTGAAGTCTGAGTTAGGAAGTCTATGTTTGGGGTGCTGAGTTCGAAGTCTGAGTTAGGAAGTCTGTGTTTGGTTGTTGAGTTCTGAAGTCTGAGTTTCTAATAGCTTTTTTTTTTTAAAAAAAAAAATAAATTATACAATTTTTTCAAATTTAATGAATTGAAATGTTCTTTCCATTAATTGTAAAATTGAGATTTTAAGTCACAATTTTGATTAAAGATCCAAAAAAAAAAAAAAAAATCATAACATTTGACGCGATAAGTGAGAGTCTTCAAGATTGAAAATTCTTGCTGTATTTAAAGGAAAAAATCTTGTTATATTAGAAAAAAAATCGAAATTAACCTAAAATTGGTTATATTCTTTTTTTTTAAAAAAAAAACTAAGCCAAACTTTGGAAAAAATGTTTTTTTTTTTTTTTCAAATGAACCATCTCTTTGAAAATTAATAACACTCATTTTAGTTTTTAATTATCTTTAACTTAGAAAATTAGATTTCTTCCAAATTGATTAAATTTATTTTTTTCTTTTAATTAATTATTACTCCACTTCTTTCCCTTCATTTTATTTATGTTTTCTTTAAATTAAAAAAAAAAAAAAAAAAAAAAAAAATCTCAAACTCAATCCGTTTGGATTTCCCCATCTCTTTCAACTTCTTTCTCTCTCTTCCGATTTCTTTCTCTCTCTTCCCCCTCTCTCCTTTGATTTCTTTCTCTCTCGTCCCTTTCTCTCTCTCAATTTCTTTCTTTCTCTTCTCTTTCTCTCTCTCTTGATTTCTATCTTCCTCCCCCCTCTCTCGATTTCTTTCGTTCTATTTCCCTTCCTCTCGATTTCATTCTCTTTCCCCCCTTTTTCCGCCTAGAACACAAAAAAAAAACACCCAACAAAAAACTAGAAAACTCATCTCCTTCTGTGCTTCAAAACCGAATATGGAGAAAAAAAAAACACAGAGAGAGAAAAAATGAAGACGAAACAGAGTAAGAGAAACAAAAAAAAATGAGAAACAAATCTGAAGAAACAGAGGGGATGGAAAAAAAAAACTAGAGAATGTGAAGAGGATGGAAAACGAGAGAAACAGAGAGGGAGAGAGACGAAACAGAGAGGTAGAGAAACGAAACGGAGCGATTTGGAAAGACGGAGAGAAAATCGAGGGATCGATTTGGAAAGACGGAACATCCAAACGCGGGCTTCGGAAAATGGCTGCCCAAACGCAGACTTCGACGGGCTTCGAACATTTGCGGCCCAAACACGACCTTAGTTTGACAAAAAAAAAAAAAAACTAAGTACTAACCGACGTAGTTAAATTCAATGACATACAAAATTGTCTAGAAAAGATACAATGGCTGAATCTCTACTTATCTATAATCTATAATCTATAATATATATATATATATATATATATATATATAAAAGTACAAATGTGGAAGAAACTTTTTTTTGGACAATTATATCCTTCAATTTTTACTAAATACCTAAATTATCCTTCATTTAATGTTTACATAAAAAAAAAAGTGTAAAATCCTCCTTAAATCTCTCCCTCCCTCTCACGTGAACTTAATAAATAATTTAGTAATAAGTATTTTTTAAAATGCCTTAAATCTCTCTATTCATTTCACACAAATTTAATTCCTAAACAATAACGGTCAAATTGTTCAAGTTCCTTCCCTCAACGATTCAATTTCATTGCACAAGCATAAATAATCTCTCTTCTTCGTCGTGATCCATCTCACTCTTAATTTCTTCTCTCTCCTCCTTCATAATTGTGATGAGAAGGATGAAGATGAACACTATAGCAAAGGAGAAAAGACGTTGAACTTATGACATATGGAAATCGCTTGAATCCAACATCTCTTCTCTATATTGATTTATATAGATTTTTTTCAAAGAAATTTATTTGATTTGTTTATGATTTATTATTTCTCACTTCATATTTCTCCCTTCATGTTGGTTTGTTTTTCCTCCATTACTCTTTTTATTCTACTCTACTTTCAATAATTTTGTATTGGAAATTTATAATTTTGATTGGATATTGAGTCTTAAAATGAAGATTTTCAAGTAAATCTTTTCAACTTCAATTTTTTTTTTCCAAAAGAAAAAATATCTATCATTAAAATTTCAACAATAAAAAGATATTTTTTAAAACATAACATCATCATTATTATTATATGGAAAAAGCTTCATTAACTAACACTTATGTCATGTAAATCATCTTTGAAAATATTTATAAATGTAAGTTAATTGAGAACAACCATTGATATTAGACCCTCTTTCAATAGTATTTCTTCAAGAAAGTAGATAATATACTCATGAATGGTTTTGTTGGTAAAAGGTAAACGTAATAGCACATACTTTAGCAAAATCTGGTTTTCATTGTACTAAGAATTGCGAGTGACAAGATACTTCAACGAAATGCACTTTTCTACAGAAAAAAGATAAATACATAATTTTTCACTTTTTTCATTATTACAAAAAAATAAATATAAAAATGTAGATATTCTTTTTTTTTTTTAATTATGAATAATGCTATTACAATATTATTTGAGGTTTGAATATGGAAAAGTTAAATCAAATATTATATATATATTTATTTGTATGCTGAAATTGTATATATTTCATTATTAATTCAATTATGTTTTTCCATATTTGAATGAAATGTATACACATCTAATATCTAATATACAAAAAAATTATTGTTAAATTAAATCATATAGTACTGAAAAGAGAAACCACGTGCATCGCACGTTAAAAAAAATCTAGTCTAAACAAACTATCGAAAATAAATTTTAGGAAAAATACACTTTTAGTCCCTGAGGTTTAGGTTAGGTTTCATTTTGGTCCCTGGGTTTTCAAACTCAACAATTTAGTCCCTGAGGTCTGGATTTCGTTACACTTTTGGTCCCTCCGTCTAATTTTCTATTAAATCCTAACAGTCTGCTAACGTGACGCTATTATTTTAATAAAAAATTATTTTTAAAACAAAACAATAATAAATTAATGAAAATATTATTATTTTTATTATTTTCTTCTCCTTCATCAAGTCTTCTTCTTCTTCAAGTCTTTCTAGCAGCCACCCCCGCCGGCCAATGCTTCCCAATGGCCATTGACGTCTGCCGCCGCCCGCCGGCGGCGACAAAGACTTTTTTTTCTTTTTTCTCGTTCACCATCCCCCTTCTCTCCCTCACCGTCCTTCTCTCTCATTATCCCTCTTTATTCACAGCGATTTTGTGACCCACGAAAGAACGATCTCGTTCCAGATCTGGAACGAAGGGACCTCATTCGTTCCTTCGTGGGTCACAATTGCCAGATTCATGGCGGCAGCAAACAGAGAGGTCGATCGTGGCAGTTTGCGGAGTAGAGGGAAAGGAAAATCAAGGATGGTGAGAGACGATGAGAGAGAGGGACGTTGCACAGAGAAAGAGAGGGACGCAGATCGACTCCTCAATCTCACCACCGCCGCTGAAATTTCTCTTCCGCCACCGTCGAATGCAGGATTCGACAACACCAACCAGATCTAGCGCCTCTCGCCTCCCGAACGACACAGTGAAAGACACAGCAAGATGGAGCTCCGACTGTTTCGTTCTAGATCTGGCGATCGTTTCTTTTTTTTTTTTTTAATAAAAGCAGTGAAAGAAGAAAGGGAAGGGAGAAAGATGGAAGAAGAAAAAAGGGAGGAGAGGGAAAAAAAAAGAGAGAAAAAAAAAAGTCAGTTCTCAACGACGACGGTCGGCGAGCGGCGGTTAGCGACTGCTGGCGTTAGGGTTTGGGTTGAAGAAGGGAAGATGAGAAGAAGAAGGATAATAAAGAAGAGGAAGAAAAGGTAATGAGGAAGAAGAAGAAAAGAAATAATAATAATAATAATAATAATTTTAAATTAATTTATTATTATTTCATTTTAAAAATTAAGAAAATAATTTTTTTTTAATAAAAAAATGATGCCACGTCAGCAGTCCGTGGGGTTTAATAGAAAATTTGACAGAGGAACCAAGAGGGTAATGAAATCCTAACCTTAGAGGCTAAATTGTTGAGTTTGAAAACTAAGGGACAGAGATGAAACCTAACCCAAACCTAAGGACTAAAAGTGTATTTTCCCCTAATTTTTTATTGGTTCACTTCATATCAATAGTGGTTCTGTCCTCCAGTTTATCTCATAGTTTTATTACAAATTTAGACAAAGAATTTTTAAGATTGTATCAGTTAGGTCCCTAAACTTAAAAAAATGGCTAATAAGCCCCTGAACTTTCACTTTTGTGTTTGTCCATAAACTTTAAAAATGTCTAATAGGCCCCTAGCTTTCAATTTTGTGGTCTAATAGATCCCCGGCACATTCGAGATTTTAAAAAATTAATCAATTTATTAAATATAAAATTGATTTTTGATTATTGGGACCCTAAACTTTCAACTTTATATTTAATAGGTCTGAAATTCTATTAGATCAAAGATTTAGACACAAAATTGAAAGGTGAAGAAACTATTGAACACAAAAGTAAAAATTCAAGGATCTACTAGATACTTTTTCAAATTCAGAGATCTATTGAACACATTGGACACAAAATTGAAAGTTGAAGAAACTATTTGACACCTTTTAAACTTCAAAATCCTAAAAGTTTAAGGATTATACTTGTAATTTAACGTTATTTAAAAGTTCAAATTAAGAGGCCATAAACTATCAAATAGTAGTGATGGGGGCTTTGCACAGATAGCAAAAACCGGCAAAAGTATTGCAAAAATAGCAAAAAAAATAAAATTATTTGCGAAAATAGCAAAAAATACGTTAAATTACGAAAATACCCTTAGTATCTCCAATAGTCTAATAGTCCCTATTATTGATAGTCACTGGTAGACTTCGATTAATCAGAGTCTATCAATGATAAATACTGATAGACTTTGATGATAAGTTTCAATTAATCGGAGTCTATTAGTGATAGACACTGATAGACTTTGATTAATCGAAGTCTATTAGTGTGTATCACTGATAGACTTTGATGATCATAATCTATAAGTTTTTATCGTGTTTAATTCAAGTCTATCAGTGATAGCCGCTGATAGAAAACAATTTAATTCAAGGCTATCAGTTTCTATCCATCAGTTTAATTTAAGTCTATCAGTGATAATCACTAATAGAAAACCGTTTAATTCAAGGTTATCAGTTCTATCACTGATAGAAATCAATTTAATGCAAGACTATTAGTTTCTATCACTGATAGAAACCAATTTAATTGAAGTTTATCAGTTTCTATCAGAAATCAATTTAATTAAAGTCTATTGACTTGTATCATTGATGAAAATTAGTTTAATTCAAATCTATCATTTTCTATCGAGGAATAGAAATCAGTTAATTGAAGTCTATTGGTTTCTATCTCGGATAGAAATCAGTTAATTATCAATTAATTGAAGTCTACCAATGATTGTTACTGATAGAAATCAATTTAATTGAAATCTATCAGTAAAGTACTTTGCATTGCAATCATCTCGGTAATTAGAAACTCATCCAAAATTATTATACTACAATCATAAATTGAACAAAAAATTTAAGTCTCTTGTGGTAATTAGAACATAAAATCCAAAAATAACCATTACGAACAAGCGACTCTCAATCAACAATATAATTTTTAAAGCCTATCACACAAGCTCCGTGACCACCATCATAAAATTGCTATTCTTGTATTCTTTGTATTTCATTATCTATCAATTATAGCCCTGATAGACTTCGACCAGTGATAGTCAGTGATAGACTAAGATTAACCGGAGTATATCAGTGATATACTTTGATATACCTATACAAACACTCACCAAAATTGCTATTTTTGTATTTTTGGCATTCTTGAATTAAAAAGAAGGCCAGCAAGAGCTTAGCTCAATTAAACAATCATAACAATAACTTGTGGGAAGAAGAATAAAAAGCAAATCAAATAAAAAAAGAAGAAGAAGATGCACAACCTAATAAACTGCACATAACAAAACAAAGGAAAAAAAACATATTTATCACACAAGAACTCCACCCTCATAAATGCACAAAAAATAAAAAAAAATAAAAAAAAAAAGAAGAAATCGTATCAGCTCATTATAAAAAAAAAAAAGAAAAAAAAAACAAGAAATCCTAACACACAAGAAATGAGGGGAAGAAAGGGTAAAAAGAGAAAGAGAAAGAAAGAAAGAAAGAAAAAAAAAATCGTAACACACAAGAAATGAAGAGGAGAAAGGGTAAATGGAAAGGGAGAGAAAGAGAAGGGTAAAATGGGAATATTCTAATTTTTTTGCCATATTCGCAATTCTTTTTACCTTGTGCTAAATTTGCTATTATATAATTAAGGGAAAAAATCATTTTTAACCCCTAAACTTTGGGGACTGTATCAATTTTAACCATAAACTTTTAATTTCATCAAATTGAACCCTAAACTTAACAAGTTGTATTAATTTTAACCCTGAACTTTCAATTTCATCAAATTGAACCTCAAACTTATCTGATCGTATCGATTTTAACCTCAAACTTCCATAAATGTTACAATGTATACCTTTCGTTAATTTTCCATTTGAACCACTGTACGTAAGATTATTTCTTCGTTCTTTTCTTAATTCAGATTACACCTAAATTGGTTTCTTATAAATAAAATATTGGAGAAACTTTATTTTAGATGATTTTTTCTTGTTGTTGAGATTTTTAATTGTGAAGACTTTTTCGCTGCTATTTAAGGTTACGAAAGTAAATAAACTTGGAAGGTTTTTTATCTTCAAATATTTGCTGGTTTTTTTATTGTTGCTAAGAACTTTCTAAGATTTTTTTCCTTCTTTTACTATTTTTTTTCTTGCTAATTAGAAGAATGTACAAATGTAGAAAACGAAAATAAAGAAATTTCAAGTTTTTTATTTTTCATATTTGCTAGATTTCCCTTGTTGCCAATAACTTTGTGATTCTTTTTTGAATAATAATGAGAAGAATAGTATGAGATATTTGATTTCTTCTAGTCTTTTCAAAAAAATTCTTACAAAACACTAACTCATGTGCAATGTGAATTAAAAAAATGAAAAGAAAATTGTCAATTACATGATTTAATAGCAATTCAAATGAAAAGTTGACCAAAGGTCTACATTGCAACATTTATGCAAGTTTGAGGTTCAAATTGATACAATTTGTTAAGTTTAGGGTTCAATTTGATGAAATTGAAAGTTTAGGGTTAAAATTGATACAAGCCCCTAAGTTTAGGGGTCAAAATTGTTTTTTTCCCTATAATTAATTTGCCACCCACTGCAATTACTCTTTAATGAACCCCAAATTCCTTAGATCCCGTTTGGTAACCATTTGGTTTTTTATTTTTGATTTTTAAGCTTATAAACACTACTTCTAACTCTAAGTTTCTTTGTTTTTCTATCTACCTTTTTTCCATGTTTTCAAAAACCAAGCCAATTTTTTAAAACTAAAAAAAGTGGTCCCGTTTGATAACAATTTCGTTTTTTGTTTTTAGTTTTTGAAAATTAAGCCTATAAACACTATTTTTTTTCTTCTTTGTTTTTTAATCTACATCATTTCCCATGTTTCAAAAACAATGCAAAATTTTGAAAAAAAAAAATAGTTTTAAAAAACTAGATGGAGAGAAAACAAAAACTTTTCAAAAACTTGTTAGAGAAATAGTTATCAAACGGAACCGTAGTTTTCAAAAACTTGTTTTTGTTCTTAGAATTTGGTTAGGAATTCAAGTATGTCTTCAACAAAAAATGAAAACTAATAAGGAAATTTAAAGAAAACAAGCTTAATTTTCAAAAACCAAATAGTTATCAAACGAGACTTAATCATTCACATACATGAAAATTATTTCAAGGTGTTAATAGGAAAGGGACACAGATAGCTTAAAAAGATTTAAACTTATTACGAAATTTTATTTGCATAGGAAATGCTCTGGTATGATTCATTTATCTTTCAGGCAGTTAACATAAGAATTGTGAGACTCCTAATATTCTGCGTGAATGTACCAAAAAGTAATTTTGATTTTGGAGGTATAGCCGTAGCTAAAAGCTAACAAGAGCATAGCTCAACTGGCATAACGTTGTACTATTGACCACGAGATCTGTAGTTTGAATCCTCAAAAAAAAAAAAAAAAAAAAAAAAAAAACTGAAATTTCCATCCACAAGTTCCCAGATGAATCACAAACAATAAAAAGCTTGTGATCCCACGTTTAAGCAAGGTTTTTTTTTTTAATAACTTAGGAAGAGAGTATGCAAAACTTCCAGATAATCCCATGGTAAAATCACATGTACATGTTAATCCTTTTTTGAGGGAAAAAATGGCTAAACAAATGACAAAATGGTATCTTTCAAATCCTGAAATTCCAAAATCCTACCTCTCCTCTTCTTTCCTCTGCATTTAACTTCATCCTTTCCTGGGTTTTTTCTTCAGATCCTTCTCTGCCTCTGGTGCCTTCTTCTTGTCCTTCCTCTCTCTCTTTTTAAGAGCAGTCATGTGAGCTTTAAGAATGGTTGAATAGGAAGCTAGAAATTTCAGGTGATCTTTTGCTCCAACCTAGCCAGTTCAGGAGAAAGTGTTACAAATGCTTCGGATTCAAGAAAGTTAGAAACCCTCGAAATAAAAACGATGAGTAAAAAAAGAGAGAGAGAGAGGCTAAAAGATGAGTCAATACTTACCGAAGTTGAAATTGTCTTCTTCCCATCAGTTGCACGGATGAGGCACCTGTACTCGATAGGTTGACCAGCAGTGGTCATTTTATTTCTCTGCACCTTGGACTTCAGTGATGCTGCAACAATATGAGATACAGTATAGTTTCTAATCAGAGTTCTAAAGTTTATCATAAAGATTCACGAAACTAATCAACAAGCTGATATACATACATCGTTTTAGAGTAACCCACACTGAACCCTTCTCAGTACTACGCTCAAACATGCTGGTAAGTTCATTGAGAAAAGGGTCTAGCTGCAGTAGAACCTAAATCAAAAGAAAAGGAACTTATCAACATCATAATCAAGCCAAAGAATTCTAATCTTGAATGAAACGTTTAATGCTAATTGTGCACATCTCAGAATTTGGATCGATAAATTCCATAAATCAAGTAACTTAGTATAGTCCAAATATCAGTGAGACAAATAAAATGGTAATGTGCATATCTCATTATTCGGACTGATAAATTGCATAAATCAAGTCAATTTAAGTACTGTCGTCCAAATACCAGTGAGACAACGACTAAACTTGATATAGCAATTGTGTTCTTGTTCTTAAGTAGAATCTGCAAGGTGTTGGCAACAACATTCCTATCTGCAGTGAATTTTTTGCAACTCTACTCAATAACAACAGTTCATCCTCTCTTTGTAGGAAACTCATGAGTGAACTCCTGCTCGCAATCTGACATCTTTTCCAGTAGTTGACAAGGAACAGATACGTCCATTAAAGAATCAACCATAGAAAATCAAGGCCAAGGAGGCAAGAGACAGTTTTTGATAATGCCATAAAATGGGCTTAATTTAACATCTTTCTTTACTTAGTTTTGAATTAAATGGAGTGAAATGCATCATTTGTTCTTCATTTTTGCATTTTCTGTTGAAGATTTTTTTAGGAGTTGAGTTGTCACTTTTTTCAGTTCAATATGTGGAAGGGGGGATTCAAACCTCTAACATTTTGGTTGGGACTCAATTTTATCAAATTTACATAAATTAGTCCTTGTAGGATCAACCTTGATTCACAAATTACTACCTACGACTACATGTGCTTGCATAGTGAGTTAATGCACACACTCCTTGCTTGAAAGGGGAGGTCTTTTTATTTTAAAAAAAAAAATACCCTCATTGATCAAAAAAGTGGAGTAATTATAAAAATCATTGTTCATCTACCAGCCAAAGAAAAACACTGTAAAAGACTCTAGGTACTCTAGTCGTAAACTGAATAAGATCATAAAATTTACATGGTCTACACTTGTCATTGAAGATTCCGTTGCTTCTTTCCTTTCATATGTGCCAATAGGTTAGCTCTAGATGCAAATTTCAGCAAGTCGAATACAGCAGCAAGGTTTTGAAACCCTGAAACAGGAACTTCCAGAATTTGGTTTGCTTAGTGAAAACTGAGAAGCTTAGTGAGCCTAGGAAATGTTGGAGTACGTATCATCAAAAGCTATATGCCTTGGTGACAACATATAATAGTGGACTTCTCTTTTGAAGAAAGAATCTGTACTGTTCATTACTTTAGGGTTGATCAGGTTTTCCAACCCAATGGAAGCTGACTTTTCTATCAAACAAAGTTAGAAAGAAAACATTGGGGAACCTATTAAGATGCTTAAGACAGACACACCACAACATCAGGACTTATACTTGTCTCCATACAAATTCAAATTTAATAACATGAAAATTAAGTCCATATATGAAGTCCCGAGTGAGAGGGATCCTAAATGCTTTCTCTTGGACCATTGGCAGAGAAAATTACTAGGTTGCATGAGGAAGTGTTGGAAGAAAAAACTTTGTAAGACTAATGCAAAATATGCAGAAGCTGCACTAAGCAATTTCGAGAGAAACGATGGTACATCTAGTTTAATTGGAACTTATAACAAACTATGGGTTATGGTTAGAAATTCAAATACCAAATAACTTTCATATTTTTATAGTTTGGCTACTCAAGACTTACCAAAGAACCACGCCCCATTTGAATCCAAGTTGGCCAAATAAACTCAAGGGCCAATCCAATGTTCCTGGGGGCAAATGAGGTGATATAGCATTTCAATTCCTTCTCTTATAGTTTGGCCAATACCATCTGTCGTTAGATTTTTCTTTAATCATTATTTTCTACCATAAGGGAGTAAGTCCATTAATTGGTCGATTTTTACAGACCTAACTGCCATCGAAGAGTCTGTACTTGGCAAATTCAGCAATTCTTTTTGCCAAATTTGAATGAAAGAACTAAAACTCCTGCAACAGAATGAATTTCCACCAAGACTTCCAACCAATAGAGATTAAAAAATGTGATCAATCAGATATTATATCATAATTAGAATAAAAAACACCACTAGGCCCAATTTCCTCCGCTTAAATAGAAAAGCAACCATTGAAAATAAGATCGAGCCGAGTGGTGGAACTGGAGAAAAGATGCAATAATGCAGTACACGCAACTTGAATTTCATTCATATGCACAACGCTAAAAGACAAATCCACAATTGCAGTAATCAAAAAGCAAAATCTAAAAAAAAAAAAATTCATCAAAACCAACAACGAGACATAGATATTCCTTAATCAGGTCAAATTATGAGATAAAGATGAAAAATCAAAATGCAGATGCTGTAACATGAATGGATAGAATGATTCAAACAAGAGATGAGAAAGACGAAGAGAAAATGAAATTACCATGGCGATAGTAGTGATGCAGATCTTGAGATATATGAGCAACCGAGTCAATGGACGTCTGTTCAACCTTCAACGGAGTGAGACGAAGCAGTGAGTAGGGGTGTAAAATTTCTTAATGTACTTGTCTTCCATTTGCAACCTTTAGAGCCAAAACATATCAAATTCCACCATTTAGAGCCAAAACATAAGAAGAAAAAATCCCCCATTTTCTCTCTTTCACTTGAGTGGCAAAGTACATGAACGAAACAAACCCAACTCAAATTAAGAAAAAGAAACATTGAACCAGTTCAAACGAGAACAATACATAGAACCCAGATCAGAATTGACAAGATATGAGAAGACAGATCCAAACCCAAGCCAAGTTCAAAAATATCAAAACAAACAACATCCAATTCAGGCAGAGAAGTTTTGTTTTGGTCCTAAGCAGCTTTTGCAGCACAAGTTAAGTTGGTTTCACAGAAATCATCCATAAGAGCCTGAAGATCTCCATCGATCTCCAGCAACTGCAACCTTTAGAGACAACAAAATGGTTTACACTAAGATCAAGAACTTGCAGTTTCATCCACTAGATTACAGTTACTCAAACCAAAATTAATAACTATAAACTCAAACATTAATAACTATAAAATGGTTTGTAAAAGACGAAGTCATCCTGGGATAAAAGTCAAACCAAAATTCACAAAACAAGACCAAGCTATTGCAAAACCAATAATAACTATAAACTCAAACATTAATAACTATAAACTCAACTTCGTTTCTACTCTATATTTCCTCTTGACATTTTGGTCCAACTAATGTTGCTTTTATTGGCTCTCTAATTTAGTATTGGGGAATGGGTACATGAATTTATTTTGGCTTTCTTTTGAGTTTCAATTCATTTGTATTACTTTTATGGTTTCTTTTGGTAATGGTAGGCTTCTACTCATCTCTTTTTTGCACCTTGTACTAAGAAATGGGTACCCTGAAGGTAGGTTTTGAATTTCTTTAGTAGATGCATCTATCCGTTTACAATACAGGATACATTGCCTTTAATTCTACAGCTTCCATTCATATAATATACCATAATAATATCGGCTATTCTTTTAGAACTTTCAGTAACTTGAAATTCAAAAGACCAGAACAATTCAAACTTAAACGAACCTCAACAAAAACCCACTTGCCCTAAAAACAGAAAAATTCTCCATGGGCTTCACAAGTAGAGCACTGAGATCTCAGTACTATAGATTGTTTTTTCAACTTACAAAGCTAAAAATACGACCATGGGATTTGGGAATATCGCAATACAATACCCAATAATATAAACAAACTATTCATCTAAAGTTTCCAAGTTAAAGGGGAAAGAAAAAGGGAAATCCAAGCTACAAAATGGCTTTTTCTTTTTAAATGAGTTATCCCATGTCAATGGTTGTTTCAGAAACAGGACAGACAGAGTGTCTTTTTTTTTTCCCCTCTATAAGAAGTCAAACAACTTCATAACTGATATAAAATCACAAACCGGGATGAACCCGAACTCCGAGCTAAGGACAAAAAGCTCTTCCATAACATTTAAATAGATAATGTCCTCTTCAAATAACGACGTCGATTGTCAAACAATATGCAAAAACTCAGGAAAGAGAACCAAAAAGCTCAAAGCAGCAGCCATAACAAACACACAATTCAGAACATCAGACCTCATAACTTGAAAAGCCAACATTTGATGTAGAAGATAAATTCAAGCATATAATCATAAAGAATTTTGAAATCCTTACTCGACAGCAAGTTTCAGCGGCGGCGGCAATGGCGAATAAACCCAGACGGCACAGCTTCGACGGCGGCGGAAACCCAGAGAACACTACAGCAAGCTGCTCGGCGATGGCGACAAGCACGGGCAAAGAAGATGCGAGGAGAAATTGAATCGAGTAAAAGTGAGAAGAGAGATTGACGAATGGAAGTTTTGTCGAGGAAAAAAAAGGGAAATTCCATAGCTTGTTCTGGAGTGGAAGAAAAACCCACTGACCTGTTTGATTTCAGCAGCCCATTGTCGTCAAGCCTCAACAAATCCTTCAGAAGAGGTTGACGGCGGTGGATTTTGAAGGTGATTACGCAGGCGATGAAGAGACGAACTGCGAAAGTGAGAATAGAGATTGCGAATGGAAGTGGAAACAAACGATTGTTAGACTATCGAAAAAAAAAAAAAAAACGCCAGGAAAGTTCGGTTCGGGTAAAGAATACGTGAATCGGTTCGGTTCGGTCAGAAAAAAACCTGAACCGAACCGGTTCGAGATTCGGTTCGGTTTTTTCCACCCAGTATTGATATAGGTTGTTAAATCCTACAAAATCCAAAAGCTTAACCTGTTAACTGGTATATATTTAATCATTTAGTATATTGTTAACAACATTATCTAAATTTCTTCTCTTAACATTCTATTTCACAGTTTGTTGGATCATTAAAATACCCAATTCATATCTAAACCTCGATTGCCCATCTCTTCAATATGTCCAGTATAAATTTCTCTACACTACATGCATACAAAAACTAAGTAAAGAAGTAAGAATTCTCTCTTATCTCTCTTATCCCTCTTATCCTCTCCCAGGTTTCGTTCTCTCTCACATTTTCATTCGTCCTAAAAGGATATAGAACGAGGGTTACCTAAAGCTGCCGGCCAAGAGTTCCCAGTAGAATCCTTCGATGGCTCATGGCGGGTTGGAAGCAAGATGCGGGCTTTAAGAGTCTGAGGCGAAGAAAAAATAGTTGGGATTTGAGAGAGAGGTGCACTGGACAAATTGGAGGATATGGAATCAGAGTAGCAGCAGCTGACTGTCGGGGTAATAAAGGGGAAATGGGCTTTAGGTTATGAGTGGGTAATTCATAATTGGGCTAACTACTGGCTACGCCATAATTCAACCTTAGTTTGGGCTTTAGGCATTGAAAGAGAAATGGGTTGGGTGCGGCGACACTGACTGGACCGTTATTTGCTAACGTGGATATGATGACAAGGCTACTTCATTTGCTTACTAGACAAATAAATTTAAAAACCAAACTATTAAAAAAAGGTTACAAATTAAAATTGTTTTAAACAAATATGATGTAAATAAAAAATCTTTAACCTCCTAGCCCTAACCTCCTAGACGAATGAACTCCTTAAGAAGGAGGACGATCAACATCATTAGGAATTTTTTTTCGACGTTTACTTGGAACTGTGCAGACATAGGACTAGTCTGCCTCCTCGTAAGTAAGAGACCTCCTTGCAGAAGTTTCCCGTCGATTTTAAACATTTACAGAGACAACAACTCAAACCAAATAATTATGCAAAGAAATCAGAAAGAAGCATCTAAGAAAAAAGATTTGCTTCTATCAACATTGTAAGAATGAAAAAGAAAATGAATCTGAAGACGAAAGAGATGAAAACATGTAAACAATGGAAGATAAAAATTGAGATTTCACCAATTGGTCTGCAGCAAAAACCCTAGGCCAGAGTTCGTGAGAGAAAAAGGTCGTGCGATAGATGCTTACGAATGAAGAGAAAGTGCAGTCTAGGGTGAATTTAGGGCTAGGAGGTTAAAGATTTTTTATTTACATCTTATTTGTTTAAAACAATTTTAATTTGTAACCTTTTTTTTAATAGTTTAGTTTTTATTTTTATTTTTTAATTTATTTGCCTAGTAAGCAAATGAAGTAGCCTTGTCATCATATCCACGTCAGCAAATAACGGTCCAGTCAGCATTCCGTTAAGCCAAAGTTAAGTCAGGGACCATTTAGAATGATTTTACAAAACTGGAGAACTAAAGTGTATCTTTTGAAACCTCAGGGACCAAATAGACATCAACTTCAAACTTCGGGGACCAAAAGCGCATTTTGCCCAAAAAAACAACGTTTTGTTATTGTTATTATTAGTTTTTTTAGGAGTTCAACAAAGGGCTTTTTTCTTATGTTAGATAATATAAAGGCTAAATTATACAAAATGCCCCTTAACTTTGGGGTTAGTTTCAAAAATATCCTTATAGTTTTAAAAGTTGCAATTCTATCCTCAACCTTTCCAAAATGTTTCAAATATACCCTTATCGTCAGAAAGATGGATGGAAAAGTGACTTGGCTAATCTATATCTATAGTATATATAAAAGCCACAATAAGGTGTGCCAATTTTACTCTCTCATTTAGAATTACTAGTGTTTTACCACGTGCATTGCACGTGTATATTTTTCCAAATAATGTTTTTTTTGTACGTCCGTGTGTGCGCGCGAGCGTGTAAAAAAGATAAAACTACGTCTTAACGGTATTTTGTAAAATTCAGATGGTATACATTCTTAATAAATCACTTCCAACTTTGCTTCTCAAGTCTTATTTCACCTTTACATTCTCTCTCTACCGTCAGTGTTGACAAATGCCCAATTCTCCCCCATCGACGTCTCTCTCATCTTGTTACTTCAATCTTTCATGTCCATTGTCTGTCGTCACCATTCATCATTGATTGATACTAACCTTCTTTCATTTTCTTTATTTGTTAGTCGTCATACTACACATGCTCTCTCTACATTTAAGTCGCTTACTAACACTCATTCCTCGATCTCTCTCTATAATGCATCATGTTAATCTACTCCTTTCTCCCACACGTGCCACTTGAAATTACCTTATTTCGCCAGTCTCATTCTTTCTAGAACTTTGTCGAGTACAACTAATCTAACAAACCAAAATTAGTCAATTTGGTTTCCTCTTTATTGGTCAATATGATTTGGTCTAAAACAACAATATTGAACTTGTATATATTGATGTTCTTTAGTTGAGAGGTGTGAGCGGTGAATTTTAAAAAAAGTGAATAATGACTAAAGAAAAAAAAATGTTTCCAAGATGGCGTTTTTGTATAATTTTTTTGGGAAATTTAAAGATTTTTTAGTAAGAATTTTAAAGGTCATGTATTATTATTTTAATAATAGTGATAGTTAGTATTAAATTTGTAACCACCATTATTTAGTCTAATGGGTTCTGATGTTGCAATTAGTTTTTCAATTATAAATAATTTTATTATTTTTTAATGAAATTTAATGTATTTCATAGATAAATTAAGAATAAAAGATAATAAAAGTGTAGGATGATTAATAAAAATGATATGGGTATGTTTATGTTTTTCAATTTGTAAAATTTAAAAATAAATAAATTTTATTATATTCTTTAAAAAGAAAAAGTATGTGACAAAGTTGGTATATATATTTTAGGTTTATAATCAATTTTTTTTATGTATGATAAAATGAAAATTTTATTTCATGTTAAATCATTTTTACCACAATTTAAATGATTTCTAAATATAAAATATGGATCACATTAGTTATTGATTAATGTGATATAATTTATATTTTATTTTAAGTTATTACTAATAGATGTATTTTTACTTTAATATAAAATTTCAATATTTGAATAATTAATTTGAAATAAAGTTTATATATATATATATATAATAAAACTGAAATAAAGTTTATATGTGTATAAACATGGATGAAAAAAAAAAAACATAATCTAACGAAAAATTTTAAAGTTTTAACTAAGAAAAATTAAAAATAAAATATACAAATTTTAAGCATGTATAAACATTTAAAATATCAAACATAATAATCTTAAGATTAATTATAAACTAATCACTAAACAATATGACTCAATAAAACTTAAAAAAAAACTACAAATGCTAGTATTATAATATAAATTTAACTTTAGAAGCCTCAAAGATAAAATGTAAAGATTTCTCAAAATAAAAAATAAAAAAAATAAAAAGAAAAAATGCAAAGAGAGAGGAGATTATGAATAGTCGACTGAGGATATCATTTTGTAATTATTAGGGAATGAAGGAGTTACAAAACTATAATTAAAAATTAATTAAGAGGAATAACCACAAAACTTTTGATACTCTATTCTTTTACATTCCATGCATTCATCAATTTTGTGGGAGCATATAAATTCCATTCATTCAAACCAACCTTTTAATAGAATTATATATTTTTATATTAAAAAATCATCTAGTATTATTTTTTTTTTCTAACCTCAATTAAAATTAGAACTATAAAATGCAAAGGTCTTAGCATGCACAATTTTAGTAATTATTTTTTTAAGAATACAATTTTTTTTTTTGGAAACAATTTAAGAATACAATTTTTGTAATTAATAACCTCAATTTTAGAATTAATTTCTAATATTGAAGGCTAATTTTTTCATATCTCTTCATTTATCACTTTGATGTACTTAAATTTTATTTATCTAAATTAATATTTCTACAGGTCTAATTTGTTTATTGTAAATATTTATAAACTTTAAACTAATTTGAAATTTATAAAAGGAAAATTAATTTTAATCTCTTACTCTAAAAATATATAAGTCATCATGCTTTCATTTTCTAAAGATTATTTAGTTAGTTTTTACCTTTTATTATATTTATTTGCTAATTAAAATTTACTCTTTTTATTATGTTATAAAAATAATGTTTCAAACTATCAAATAACATTTTATTTTACCATAGACTCAAGAGAATATTTTAATTTTGTGTTATAGTTTAAATTAATAAATAATAAATTGATAAAAAGAATAGAGTATATAATTTCCTAACCTGCTAAATTTCTTATGCGCACAACATTTTTAACAACAAACAATGAACTAATTATCAAATTACAATAAAAAAAGTAGTAAAATATCTCATACGGTATCCATATACACATGCTTTAAAATAGATATACTCACTTAGTAATTGCAACATCATTATATGTTCATCACATGCATCTCTTGCGACTTGAATCTACCAAGTAAAAAAAAGAGTCGATTTCAAGATTTGAAGAGACCCTTGAGAGTAAGGAATTGAGAGATCTTGATGAAAAAAATGGTAGAACAATATCTCATTTTATAGTGGTAGAGAATTAAAAGTTGCAAAACTTTTAGAATTCCAAAACATTTTAAATTCTAATATTAATTATAATTAAAAATTTAATTAATGAAAAACTAACCTTTCGTATTGAACCTCTCATATTAACATGCGGTTATTATTATTAATAATTAGTCAATAATTTATTATTGATAACTAATTAAAGAATTTACTATTTAAAATTTAGTTTTCAAAAACATAATATATAAATAAAGAAATTAAAGAAGAACGTCATGTACTTTTTAAATATTTCATATTTCCATAAAAAATACTAATTTTGATGCACCATACACTAAATAATAAAAAATGTTAAAAAAAAAGTTAAACTTATTATTTGATTTTTCATTTTTTTTTTCTAGAAATTAGATAATAATTTTGATGCACTATCCATTAAATAGTAAAAAAAATTAAAAAGCTAAACTTATTATTTGATTTATCGTAGTGAAATCTCATTCATTTATTAAATAATAATTAAAATTCATTATATTAATTTTAATAAATTTGTAATTAATTAGAAAATAATTACACTTTTAGCATATAAAAATAATAAATAAATAATTCCTTCACTATTAAATATGAAAATGGCATGTTTGTAAATATATCAATTAAATAAGGGACATAATTGTCCAAAAAAGTATTTCAAAGATTGTAGCTTTTTAATATAGTATAGATGTGTCAATTTTACCTTTTGAGAGAAAATGGAATGGAGCTTGAAGAATTTATATGTTTTGTATTTTTTGGGAATTCTTTTTGGGTCCTCTGGTCTGGAAGAGGTTCGGGTTGGGCTTGGTATTAAAGGGGGAAGTGGTTGTAAGTGTAACTAACACTTTAATTTCCTAATGATATTCCTTTTCAGTTTCAAAAAAAAAAAAAAAAAACTTGAACTAGGGTTATGGTAAGATGAAGTCAATTAGAATTCAAAGCGTTTTTATCTTATCCTTCTACCCATCTTTGTCTGCCTCTACACACTGCATTGATGGTTGAAATAATTTCTTCATCTAGCCTCTCTATGCAGTTCTTAAGGCTTGCATCGGTTAGAAAAATCATTGTGAGAATTAAGTGAGATGAAGAAGAAGTGGTTGAATTTCACTCAATATCGAGGTAACCTTACAAATATTAATTTTCTTTCTGATAAATTGCTTTTGATTACAAAAAGATGATGGATGCAAACTCCAACCATACATTCAAATTGTACAAAAAGATAAATAGTATTCAAATCCAAAATCCAAAAAGATTAAAGAGTGGCGTTTTTAAAACTCCCTAAACTTACTTCAATGAGTCTAATCTCCGATCTCCTTCTAGCAACTGAATGTCTCTCCCGTTTTTCTTTTTTGGTCAGGACATCTGGACGATCGTTTTCCCTTTCTCTCTCAAGTCTCAGGCACGAAGGAGTTCAGTCTTTCCCGTTTATTTGTTACTATTCGGCTATTGTCATTATAAAAAAGAAAATTAAACAACTCCTTTATTCTTTCAAGTTCTAATCTGTGCTTTTCAAATAAGCAGAAAGACATAGATGGAGATTGGAAAAATACCAGTAACAGCAGGGAGTAGAAAATCGGGGAACGCTGCGGCGGCACGAGCGGAAGAAATACGGCAGCGGCACGAGTGGAAAAAAGACGATGGCGGCGGCGACACTGAGCTCGGAGGAGGAAACAACTTGAAGAAGAATAAAATAAGAGGCGAAAGGGTTTCGTTCGTTATTTTTTTCATTTCTTTTTTTTTTTTTTTACAGAGTGGGCTAAAACAATGGACATTTTTTATTAATATTATATTTTTTAAAACTTATTATTAAAATATAGTTATTTTGAAACTTATTATTAAAATATTGTTGTTTTAAATTTTTAGGTATAGGTCGTCTCTTGAAGAGACGATCTAGACCCACGCGTCCACACGTCATCTCTTGAATAGACGACGTGCAGATGTGGCATTAATTTTTTTAAAAAAAAAAATTGTGTAAGTTGTCATGTCAATGTTCAAAATGATGGACCGGCAGAGTGGGTTAGTCTTGAGCCTTCTATGCCCTAATTCTAGGGTTCGAGTCCAAGCAAGGGCAAATCTATTGAATTTATTTCTTTTTTTTTCTTTCCATCAGATTTTTTCCTTTTTTTTTTTCACTTCTCTTTAAAAAAATTTAAACTAATATAAGTAAATACCAACAATTTAATTTAATGTCTAAAGCCCATATTTTATTTATATATTTTATATTTTATTTTGAATTATATTATTATTATAAACAACTTTTTAATCTAATACACATACTTTCAATTTTTTTTTTTAATTTTCTTAAAAAAAATTGAAATTAGTATAGGTAAATACCAGAAATTTAATTTAATTTAAATTGCATAGTTTCCTTATTTGAAATTGATAGAAGTAAATACCAATTTATACTTGCAATTTATACATTAAATTAAATTTATGGTATTTACCTATACTAATTTCAATTTTTTTAAAGAAAATTGAAAAAAAAAATGAAAGTATATAATTCAAAATTCAAAATAAAATATAAAATATATAAATAAAATATGGGCTTTATACATTAAATTAAATTGTTGGTATTTACTTATATTAATTTAAATTTTTTAAAGAGAAGTGAAAAAAAAAAAAGGAAAAAAGGAAAAAATCTGATGGAAAGAAAAATAAAAAAATAAATACAATAAATTTACGCTTGCTTGGGCTCGAACCCTAGGATTGTCTTATAAAAGGCACAGGACTAACCAACTCTGCCGATCCATCACTTTGAAAATATTTACGTGGTAGGTCCTACACGATTTTTTTTTTAAAATTAATGCCACATCTGCACATGGTCTTTTCAAGAGACGACATATGGACGCGTGGGTCTAGGTCGTCTCTTCAAGAGACGACCTATACCTGAAAATTTAAAACAACAATATTTTAATAATAAGTTTTAAAATAACTATATTTTAATAATAAGTTTTAAAAAATATAATATTAATAAAAAATGTCCAACAATGGCTGAGCAATTTTTGGAAAAGAAAAAAAAATAGACGAAATTTAGTGGGGAATGGGGATTGGATAAATTTTTCTTTCCTTTTTGATTTATGTTAATTATTAATAATATGTATAGATTTAATCATTCTTTGAAAATTTAATTTGTCCAGCTCTTTTATTTCATTTGAGATTGTTTTCTTTTTATTTATTAATTTTTAAATTAAATAAATATTAAAGCAACTTTTTTAATTCATTTGAGATTGCTTTCTTTTTTTTTTTTTAATTTTTAAATTAATTATATATTAATGTTAAATATAAATTTTATATTTTCTTTTTTACCCCAACTTAATTTGATATATTTTATTTTTTCTTTAAAAACCTACACCCTTTTTTTTATTAAAAAAATAAAAAATACATTAAGTTGAATTTTCAGGAAAAATAATCTACCTTCATAGAAACAATGATTGATTTTTGTCTTCATTAGTTATTACTTTTCTATTTAAAAAATAAATCTAGTTAATTATGTTTGTTTCTATTTTTTTCAAAATCCATTTTTCTTCTAAATGATGTTAGCTTTATGCTGCACAGGAAGAGAGATTTACAAAACCAAATAATAGTCATAAGGGTTGAAAAAAAAAAATTGGATAATTTGCAAAAAAAAAAAAAAATGAAAGAAAAAATCATAACAACTTCTATTAGAGATAAGTAAATGATTAGATAAAAAAATCAATAGCTTCAATAGGCGATGAAAGAGGCTAAATATAAGATCATTGAAGGAAAGTTATTGCAGTGACGTAATTACTGTAGGCAACTGACAAATGATGAATATTTTTGCTATGTGATGGTGACGGTGATGCCTAAGAGTGGCCAACATGGATAGTCAACAACAGATACGAATGTTATTTGTGGAAAAGTAAATTAGAAACATGTGTCTAAAAAACATTTAAAGAAATATAACAGAAAATCTAAAGAAATACTAGGTGGTGGGTGGCGACTAGAAGGAATGAAGAAAAATATGAAGAAAAATCTAAAGAAATACTAGGGTGAATTTAGGGCTAGGAGGTTAAAGATTTTTTATTTACATCTTATTTGTTTAAAACAATTTTAATTTGTAACCTTTTTTTAATAGTTTAGTTTTTATTTTTATTTTTTAATTTATTCGCCTCGTAAGCAAATGAAGTAGCCTTGTCATCATATCCACGTCAGCAAATGGTCCAGTCAACATTCTGTTAAGTCAAAGTTAAGTCAGTGACCATTTAGAATGATTTTACAAACCTGGAGGACTAAAGTGTATCTTTGGAAACCTCAGGGACCAAATAGACATCAACTCCAAACATCGGGACCAAAAGCGCATTTAGCCAAGCAGTGTTGGAGGATAGTTAGTCAGTCGACTTCTTACTTGGCCCGTGTCCTGAAAGGGCGGTATTATCCGTCTTCGGAGTTCTTGGATGCGAGGGTAGGGAATCGACCTTCTTTTGTCTGGAGGAGCCTTATTTGGGGGAAGGAATTGCTGGAGAGGGGGATTTGTTGGAGGATTGGGAACGGAGAAAGGTGTGTATGGGTCCAACTGGGTTCCTCGGGATACTAATCTAAGGATTGCTTCGCCGATGACGTTACAGCCTGACGCTAGAGTTAGGGATTTGCTCACGGCATCAAGGCAATGGAATGAGGTTCTTATCCAACAACACTTTAGCCAGCAGGAGGTAAGGAATATTCTCTCTATTCCTCTACGTCGTCTTGCTTGTGATGATGTGGTCATTTGGCACTTCGAGAAGTCTGGTATATATTTAGTGAAGAGTGGGTATCGTTTAGGCCAAGGCCCATCGTTGGCCCAAAGCCCTTCATCCTCGTCTCCTGAGTTAACACATAGATGGTGGAATGCCTGTTGGAATATGAAGTTGCCTGGCAAGATTAAATTTTTTTTTCTGGAGACTCTATTTAGATCGGCTGCCCACGATGGATAACTTGTGTAGGTGGGGAATAGACTCACTGAACATATGTGTGTGCTGCGGTAGGATGGGGGAGTCGAGCCTCCACTTGTTTTGGCATTGTAAACATACGAGGGAGATTATGTGGTATGCAGGTTTTGGGGTTGTCTTGTCCAGGTGCAAGGCAGACGATATTAAGTTCCTCCTCTGAGATGTAAAGGATGAGTTGGAATGGGACCGGTTTGAGGAGTGGGTGGTGTTATTGTGGGCGATCTGGTTCAGGCGGAATGAAATAAGGCAGAAGAAGAAGGTCTCGACTGCAAATCTGGCAGATTGGGTTATTGGGTATCTGAACGCTTTTCGTGACTCGGATAAGAGGGGGATGGAACTGTTGGTGGGAAGACCAAATCGGATTGTCTGCAGGTGGGCGTCGCTGGAGTTTGATGGGTTTAAGGTGAATGTTGATGCGACCTTTTGTCTGGAGAGCTGAGCGGCGGGTGTAGGCGTGGTATGTCGTGATTCTTGGGGGCAGGTGGGCTTCACAGCTTCTATTTTCCATGAGAATATTAGAGATGCGGATTTTGCAGAAGGACTGGCGGCTTCCTTCGGTTTGAGGCTTGCGGTGGAGACGGCTACCAGACCTTTTGTGCTGGAGACAGATTCTATGCGGGTGTCCAAGCTTCTGCAGCGTGATGTGGAGGAGGTGTCGGAGTTGGGGATGCTGGTGGAGGATGCGGTGAGGGGCGTTCCAGCGAGGTGGTTTATTGGCGGCAGCTTTACGTTCAGGGAAGGCAACCGTGTTGCCCATTGTTTGGCAAGGTTGGTGATGGAGGACAGGTGTGACCGAGTATGGATGGAAGAAGGCCCTTCATGTGTTTTGGACTTGTTGTCTGAAGATTGAGTGCATGAGTTTCCTCAGGCAAGGCAGGAAATGTGATCAATCTAAGCAGATCCAGCTGTCGCCCCAACCATTATGCCTAATCACAGGGAAGGTTTTCTGTTTCCCTTTCTTTATCCTTATGTTTCGCATGCTTAGATTACTTTCTTGAGGATTTATATGTTTTAGGTTGGGGATGGGAGATGGTGTAGGCTAGTCGGCTTTGGTTTAAGTCTGGATGCACCAGAGCACCAAGCTAATTTATTAATTTATACATGTTATGCTGCTACTGTTTTGTTCTGCTTGATTGGGTTGAGGTCATGCATCTGAGCATTAGACCTGCTATATTCCTTTTGATTATTTATGGGTTTTGTTGAGCTTAAGTGGTTAAGGGCAGTTGCTGAAGTTAATCAGGTCGATGTCATCGTGTGCACTTTGCTCTCTCTTATGCCTTTGTTGATAGTGAAGCATGATAACTTATTTTGTGAGCCTCTCGAGTTTCTCTTGAGATCTCCGACTTGTTTGAATGTTTTAGGCCTCTTCCTTAGGTAGTCTTGAAGGCTCTGGTCTGTTTTATGAGTTCTATAGATCTGTTGTCACCCCGATAGGTGTAAGGTTTAACAAGGATGTCTAAATGTTGCAATCTAGCGTGTGTGCCTTTACCTAGGTTAGGAAGGAAAAGAAATGAAATCAAAAGAAAAGAATATATTTGAAAAGAAAAGAAAAGAAAAGAAAAAAAAGAGAAAGAATAGTAAGACCTGCTAAAATATGAGTGGTAAAACGAGGCGTGAGCATGCATCTGGATACTTAAATATGTTCCTTGTTTCCTCAATAAAAGCATGCTTGTAAGAGGCAAGGAAAATAAGGGGTAAAAAGAGCTTCTTGTAGTGTGTTCAGTTAGGCCAACCAAGGGTAAAACTCGGGTTATGGGTCCCTACATTGTAGTGCGAAAGCTAGTACCCCGCATTTAGAGTTTGGTAAAATTAGTAAATGAGTTTATCTCTTGCAGGCCCTAGGTTTGAGAACGCACCCTCTTTTGTGCCATTTAGCTTCTAGGCGAAACCTTAGTGCCAGTGTAGGGGGAAGATAAGTGGAGGAGTTTATAAGCCTTTCTTGGGCTAGTAGGGGCTGCTTTAGGTGAGGCTTTGCACTTGCACGCGCAAGAGGTTTCGTGGAGTTAACTTTGATCTGTTTCTGAATTTGTTAGCATGCTCTAGCTCTTCTCTCAGGCATAAGTCTTAGCATTTGGAGCGCACAGACTTGATTGTGATAAATTTCAGCTACTGAGTTCCTACCATCTATATTAAATATATAACTCTAGGCTTGATTGAGATTTATCAGGTTGCATGTTGGGGTGTTTAGACAAGATATTCTGGTGTGTGGAGTGAGTTAATGTGTGTTTATTTTCCTGTGCTAATTTGCTGTAATTGGATTGTGAACTTACAGGCCTAGGGTGCGAGGATGGAGGCTGGCTTGAGGCGGGCGTTAAGGCAGGCGGGAGTAGAACTAGTTGCTAGTCTGGGTTTAAGATGGTTATTGTGTAATGGGTTTGCTAGCGGTGTAACAGTTTAGTCCATCTGGCTGTCTGCTTAGTTTGTTGATCTTATTCTTTTATTGATTGGAATGTATCAAAAAAAAAAGGAGGGGGGAAAACTCAAAAAAAAAAAAAAAAAAACCTTATCCAAGGAGGGAAAAAAACTCAAAACTTTTTTTTATAAATTCGGAGAAATTATAAGTTTTCGACATTTTCCTCTTCTAAATGTTAGCGTTACGAGCTTCAATCATACTATATGTTTTGATGATAACAAACTTTAATTTACTAATGATTTTAGTGTTTTAAAGTGTTCATAATGTAGAACTCGAAAAGATGATTCCAACCCATTTTGAATCGCTCAAATCGGAGTTCAAACGAAAAAGTTACAAGTAAAAGAAGATTGGAAGAAAAAGCCTATGTGGCAGTGACGTGGCATCCAATGTGGCAGCTAACGTGGACCTCATTTTGAATGGTTAGCTGAATCAATTTCTACCATTTGACTCCTATTTTTAATCCTCTTTGATTTCCATTATCTCTTAAATTTAATCCTATTTTAATCTCATTTTTAATTTTCCAATTTCTCCAAAATTCCATCAATTACACCTCATTCAAATTTGAATTCTTTCCAAATTTCATAACCTTTCAAATCCTCATTTTATTCTCAAATCTCCCAATTTCAATCTTTCAAATTTCATTATTAATTTCAAAATCTCTTAATTTCAATATATTCTCAATCTCATTTTTAAATTCAAAATTCTTTCCTTTCTCATTAAATCAAATCTCCACCATCCATTTTGAATTTAATCCAATGGCCAAAATTCAACTCCTCCATCTATAAATTGAGTCATTTTCTTCTCCTCCAATACACACCAAAAAGCTATCAAAACCTTATTCTCTCAAGTCTCCCTACTCTAAAATTCTTGTCCTCCCTTGCTCCTAAATTGGCCTAGTTATTATTTTTGTGAGTTTTTTTTAGTGCTCAACTTTGTGTATCTTGCCTTCAAGAGGCATTTTATTTTGTGAGCTTATTCTTTTCTTCTTTTATTATTGGGAACTTGTAATAAGGTGTGGGTGCACCTTGGGAATTGAGTGAGTGGTTTAATCCTGAACCCGAAAAAAAACAGATTTGTAGTGGTTTGATCCTGAACCCGGTTAAAAGGATTGTAGTGGTTTTGATCTTGAACCCGTTTAAAAAGATCGGTATAGGTTGGGTCCTGAACCTATAAAAGGATCGGTAGAGGTTTACACTTGAACCTAGAAAAAGAGTCGGTTTGGTTCTCACCCGTAAGAGAGCCGTTGCAGTAAAATACCCAAGAAGGAGTCTTGGGGAGTGAAGTAGAGATTTCCAAACCACTATAAAATTTTCCGGTGTTATCTCTCTCTACTTTTTTAATTTCCGTTATTTCATTTTTATGAGTAGATTGCATGCCTGGGAAAATTGTCAAATATTTATAGCATACTTTATGCTTTATTGTGCTTATTAAATTTTTTTAGTTTAAATCAATTCATTTTAATTTAGCAAAAAGTTTTAAATTTTATTAAGCAACTCTATTCACCCCCCTCTAGTGTTGCCATACGATCCTACACTAAATTCCTGTCAATTTACTAAATATTAAATCAAGTAAGTATATCATTAATCAATTTTAGCGGTCAAAGTTAGCATAGCGTAATTGTCATGTATAATTGACCAAGAGGTTAGAGGTTTAAAAATCCTCCCACTCCAATTATTATTGTGAACTAAAAAAAAATCAATTTTAATATTCACCAAATGTGAAAGACTTAATTGAAAAATGCTAAGAATATTAAAGATTAGATTGAAGTTTTTTTTTTTTTTTTTATTGAAAAACCACTCCAACATTAGGGACTAAAATATATATTTAGTAAAAAAAAAAAGGAACAATATACATTAAGATTCCTGATTAAATATTTAATTAAACATAGTTATTTATAATTGGATGAAACTTTAGACAGGTTAGTTACAGATGAATCAAAATTATTGTATAACGAAATTAATTTAATCTACATTATTATTATTTTTATTATCTTATTCTGTGTGTGTGGATAAAGTACATTATTGATTCATTATTACTTGGTACAATAAAAAAAAAAAAAAAAAAAAAAAAATTATCAAATATTTTATAAAGTAGTTCAATTTTGATTTGATTATTTTAATTTGGAAGTGGGTTCGTCCTGATAAAGAAAAAGAGAATAATTCTATAAAAAAAAAAAAAAAAAAAAAAAAAAAAAAAAAAAAAAAAAAAGCGAATAAAATTAAAATAAAGAAATCCAAAATGTCTTTTCCAGTCGCCGTCAAACAACACCGCCCCATGGAAACTGACGTTAACTTTCCCTTAATTCTCCATTCTCCAATGCGCGGCGCCCAACCGCTACCGCCCATCCAAAAACAAAACAACAAAAATACTTTTAATTAATTATATTCAAATTATTTCTTTTTAATAAAAATAACGTCAAGTACAAATTTAAAGTTCTGTTGGATAACTATTTGGTTTTTCAAAATTATACTTCTTTTCTCTCAAATCTCTTACAATGGTTTTCATCTTGGTTAAGGAGACATTGGAGTTGTCATAGGTACTTTTGTACCAACCTAGTAATGGAGAAATCGAATGAATCAAATTAATCCAACACAAATAGGACTGTAACGAACGGTGGAAAAATGAGAAGGAAGGCCAAAAGGAGGTGGGCCTCCATCCTCGGGCTCGGCTTTGGTTGAGGCTAAAGTTGACCAGACAAGTAGGCTCGAGCCTACGCTCGAGTAGCCTACATCTGCTTCACTGTGTCCCAGTCGGGCCCGATTGATAGAATTGGACTTGAGATCGTCTAGTAACAGGTAAAATAAACCCTAGAAATGATGAAGGTATAAATATCCTTCTTGAACTTTAGAGAAGGGATCTAAATCTAAATTCTTAACACTTCTTCTCTTCCTCTAGCTCTTTTTGGCTTACCGTTTACTTCCAATCGACTAACTTAAGTATTGGAGTGTGTGTGGCAAACATCACACCGGTGTGCAATGTCTACTGGTTTTGTAGGTCACATCTTCCTCGGAATTAACAAATTCACTGTTGTTGCAATGTGAAGGTCAAGTGAGTTTCCTATTCCGATTTTGGCATCAACAGGAGTTTTTAGCCAAATTCCAAAAACAAAAACAACTTTTTGAAAACAACTTTTTTTTTTCAAAATTGTTTTTGAAAATATGAGGAGGTTGGTTCAAACCAAAGAGGATGGATAGGTGGAATAAGGGTTTATAAGCTTAATTTTCAAAAACCAAAAACAAAAAACGGAATGGTTATCAAATGAGACTAAACTTTTAAAATTCATAAATCTATTGAATAAGTTTAGGTCCCGTTTAATAACTATTTGGTTTTTGAAAATTATACTTGTTATCTCTCAAATTCCCAATAATGGTTTTCATCTTTGCCAAGGATCTATTTGAATTCCTAGCCAAATTCAAAAAACGAAAAACAAGTTTTTGATTTTTTTTTTTCAAAATTTGACTTGGTTTTTTAAAACAAGGAAGAATGTAAATACTAAAACAAAGAAACTTATAGGTGGAAGTAGGTATGTATAAGCTTAATTTTCAAAAACCAAAAACCAAATGGTTATCAAACGAGTCTTATTAAGAATCTATTAGACACAAAATTGAAAATTTTGGGGTTTATTTGACATTTTTAGTGTTCAATGATCTATTAGATACAAAATTGAAAGTTCACTCATTCATTAGATATTTTTTTAATGACGAGAGACCTATATAAACACAAACACGAAAGTTTAAAGATTAAATTTATAATTTAACCTATGTTTTATTTATTTATTTATTTATTTTATAATTTTCAACTTTTTTGTCTAAAAATATTTGTTGTTGTCTTTGTTTGTCAAATATATGTATTGAGCTAATTGTATTATTTCAAGATTATACGGTTAGTTTATTTCAAAGAAGTTGAGACGTTGGATGGCATAAATATTAAACCAAATAAAGTTAGGTTAACATTAGGATGTATTAGACTCGTAATTAAAAATTTAGAGACTTATTAAACCTTTTTCAAATATGGGAACTAGAGAATCTTAGGGCTCGTTTGATAACGTTCTCGTTTCTTGTTTCTCGTTTCTGGTCGGCAGCGACCGATAGTCGGAGGTAACGATGGTGGCTAGTTGGTGGAGGTCAGCGGCGACCAGTAGTCATAGATCAACGGAGGTGATAAAAAAAGGAAAAAAGGTAATAAATAACATAAATAATTAAATTAAAAAATGAAAGAGAAAGAAATAACGAAAAAAAGAAAAAAAATTAAAAAAAAAAAAAAAAAAAGACGAGGAAGTGGTTACAAAAAATAGAGGAAGATAAGAGATTGGTGTAGGAATGGGAGGGAGAGATGGATACATGCATGAAAGATTAAAAAAAAAACAGAAACAGAATTTGAGAAACAACTTTTTGTAGTTTCTCAAATTTGACCTTTTTTTTAGAAACGTTTCTTGAAATTTGGAAACAAGAAACAGGGATGAGTTATGAAACAAGTCTGTTTCTTAAAAAAGGAGAAACGAGAACAAGAAACAGGAAACAGGAACGTTATCAAACGAGCCCTTAACTTTCAAAGCTTAGGAGTCTTATTGAAAACTTTTTAAAATATATGACTTAATAAACACAATCCTTATATTTTAGGGACCAAACTTATAATTTAATAGAAAAATAAAGTTTAAATGTTGTGTTATGGGCAATTTTGGACCACTCGACGCACAAGGAGCTGACGAGGACGTCCGGGCGAAAATAGGGCTGGGAAACCGACCCAGAGGAGGAACCAACCAAAGGGCCAGGCCAACTTGGCCCGACCCAAATGGTCGGCCTCGGCCCAAGGCCGAGGCCGACCATTCGGCCCGCTTGAGCGGGCCGAGCTCGGTCACCTCCTCTCGGTCCCCAATGTCGCTAGCCACCCCGGTTTCGCCTGGTTTGTCCCGAAACGCCTCCGAATTCCTAAAAAACCCTAGGAGCACGAGCAGGTATTTATACCCCTCTTCGCCACTAAAGAAGGGGACCCGAACTCAATTCTCGACTCTCATCCCTTGCTCTCTAGCTCTCCCTTCCGATTTCTGACTTAAGCATCGGAGGCGGTGTGGCTAGCATCACACCGGTGTGCAGGTTTTCTCTCTTTTGCAGGCCACGTCTTCCCCCTCATCTACAAATTTACCGTTGGTGGCACGTGAAGGTCAGGTGAGTTTCCTCTGACCAAAATCGACCATCAACAGTTGGCGCCGTCTGTGGGGAAGAAAGCTTGCCAAATCTGCATATCGGTCATTCCATGAGTAAGGGGATGGAGAAGGGAAATCAAGACATAAACACAGAAAATTCGGATGGTGACCGTTACCAGCGGAGGTCACGGGCTGAATCTCCTCGTCCTCGGTCTCCACTGCCCTCATCCCGAGAGAAGCAAACTGATCTCAAATTCGCTGCTCTCGAAAACAAAGTAAGTGCGATGGATCAAAATTTGTCCAGGATACTTCGTATCTTGGATAAACCTGGTCCTAGCACTAGAACCCTTGATGAGAGGCTGGTTAGGGATCCGAGGAAGGGGAAGGAGCCCCTGGAGCGCACTGCAGAATCGGAGACGAGATCGAAGGGAAAGAAGACTAGCAGCATGACCAGCAAGGTCAGGGGGCTCAAACCTACTGATCGTACGATTTTGAGGAGCCCAGAGTCAAGCACACTTAAGGGGCATGACTACACAGTTTCTACCCCAAGCTATGGTCATACTAAGACAGACCTGAGGAATCTGATCGAGGAGAAGCGCAGAAGTGCCAAAACTGCCGAATCTGAGGCCAGGGCTGCCGAAGCTGAAGCCAGGGCTGCCGAGGCCGAGGCCAGAGCAGCCGAGGCCGAGGCTAGGTTGGCCGAGGCCGAGGCCAAGAAGGACAATCTCCCCTGGAAGACTGAGCTTCTGAATGCACTGAAGGAGCTCGGAAATCCTCAGGGAGAACTACCCAAGTTAAAGGACTCAGGAGCACAAGACTTGGAAGAATTGATCGATCAAGTTGACCCGCCCTTCACAGAGGAAGTCATGAAAGCCGAGGTGCCACAGAAGTTCAAGGTACCTACATTCACACCGTACGATGGCAAGAAAGACCCTGTGCAGCATCTAAATGCCTACAAAAGCTGGATGGACTTCCACGACGTCTCGGATGCAATCAGGTGCCGTGCCTTCTTTTTCACTTTGACAGGATCAGCCAAGCATTGGTTTGAAAGGCTGAAGAGAAGATCCATCAGCTCTTTCAAGGAATTAGCCCGAGCATTCCTTGCACAGTTCATGGGAGCCAGAGAACAACGCAAGCCCCACATCAACCTCCTAACAGTCAAGCAGCAGCCAGGAGAGAGCTTGCGCGATTACATAACGCGTTTTAACGACGAAGCACTGCAAGTTGAGGGATACAGTGAGGGAGCAGCCCTGGTAGCCATAACAGCCGGACTGGAAGACGAGAGACTGCTCAATTCAATAGGTAAGAGCCAACCTCGAACCTACGCAGAGTTTGTCTCCCGGGCACAGAAATACATGAGCGCAGAAGAGTTGCTCAAGTCAAAGAAATCAGAACGTGAACACAAGAGGTCTTCGACATCTGACCACGACAGTAGGAAGGATAAAAAGCAGCGGACCGACGAGGGAGGCCGAGGCCGACCAGACCATGGCCGAGGCCGACCAGACCGAGCACATCCCTTTGGTAAATTCGAGAAATATACACCAACAGCTGTTCCACAGGAGCAAGTATTGATGGAGATTCGAAATACGGGACTCCTGAAATTCCCGGGAAGGATGAAGTCAAGTCCCGATAGAAGAGACAAGAGCCAGTATTGCCTTTTCCATCGAGACCATGGACATTCAACTAGGAATTGTATTCAGTTGAAGGATGAAATCGAAGCATTGATTCAGAATGGGTATTTGAAGGAGTTCGTCGGCGAGCCCAAGGCCGAGGCCGACCAGGGATGGCCGAGGCCGAGGCTGACCAAGGATGGCCGAGACAAAGAAGAGCCCCTACGAGAGATCAGAACCATCTTTGGAGGACCAGCTGGAGGAAGTTCAAGCAGGAAGAGGAAAGCTATTGCCAGGGAAGCAAGGTTCGAGCCAGAGTATCGAGGTATGTACTCTGTCCATCTATCAAAGGCGTCCCCCCCTTTGGAGTTCACCGAGGCTGAGGCAGCAAGCATTTATCAGCCACATAATGATGCTCTGGTGGTCACTCTAATTGTGGCCAATGTGAAAATCCATCGGATCCTAATTGATGGAGGAAGCTCGGCTGATGTCCTTTCTCTAGCAGCCTTCAAAGCAATGCAGTTAGAGAGGGAACTCTTAAAGCCAAGCCTTACCCCACTTGTAGGATTTGGAGGAGAGAGAGTGACCCCAGAAGGTAGCATAGAACTTCCTGTGACCTTTGGGGATGGACAGAATGCAGTGACAAAGATGATAAACTTCCTAGTTGTGGATTGTATGTCAGCCTACAATGCAATCCTAGGAAGGCCAACCTTGCATGAGATGAAGGCCATAGCTTCAACTTACCATCAGTTGCTGAAGTTTCCAACTCCGAATGGTGTGGGAGTTGTCAAAGGAGAACAGAAAGAATCAAGAGAGTGTTACTGGACCGCGCTGAAAGCCGTTAAACCACAGAGGGCCGAGGCCGACCAGAGGATGAGCCGAGGCCGAGCAGGACACACTTCCACCGATACTGAATCTGAACTTATGGAGTTTTAGGGCTTCTTATTTATTGCATTTTATCATGTAATTAGACATTATCTATTTCTGCTTCTGCCTCTTGTATAGGTTGAGTAGTTTCTCTTATTTGATTTCATTCAAGTGTAAAATTTCAATTAATGTCGAAGCCCTATTGATTCACCATAAAAGTTCAGTATTCAGGAGTGTGCACAAGACAACCGATTCAAGCATCACGAAACGCGAGCCTGGACCGTCGAGTCTACCTCGCCCCATCAGCTTGAGACAATGTGAGCCTGGACCCTGGGTCTACCTCACGAGCCATCACTTTTTGCGAGCCTGGACTACCGAGTCTACCTCGCCTCATCCAGATTGAGATTACGTGAGCCTGGACCAACGAGTCTACCTCACCTCATCTGGCTTGGGCATCTTCATATCAGGCGAGCCTGGACTACCGAGTCTACCTCGCCTCATCTAGATTGAGACTATGTGAGCCTGGACCACCGAGTCTACCTCACCTCATCTGGCCTGAGCACCCTTACATCGGGCGAGCCTGGACCACCGAGTCTACCTCGCCTCATCCAAACTTGAGATTGCATGAGCCTGGACCACCGAAGTCTACCTCACCCGAGTCTAGCTCACCTTGCTGGGGCAAAAATTGAGCACCTCTTGCCAAGGCCGAGCATAAAACTTAAAAGGTATCCTCCTCTTTACTCAGATATACTTGATGTTTCAGTGAGATTTTATTTAAAATTGGGGGCTACAAAGGGGATATGCACTCCCTATCAAACAAAAAGCACATGTTTTACCAAAAATTACATGTCCTAGCCTACTCTCCTATTGTTCTCCTACGAGGACTAACGTATGAATACAGAAAGCTAAGTTGTGAGCTAAAAAGGGCATGAGGCCGAGGCCGACCCTAGCCTCTTCCCTCATTCTTCTTTTTGTAGAGATTAACTTTTTGATGCAGGATCGTGAGATCTCCCTACATTTCACTTTGTGGATAAACCCTGGATCCGGGATGATGCACTCCGAATGACCAAGTACGGGGGTCTTGGTCATTTCCCGAGGCTGACCAGCACCAAGTACGCCCCCTAAGCAAAATTAGAAGAAATGCTCGGCCACTTCCCGAGGTCGAGGCCGAGCAGGCACACTAAAAGAGGGATGGCAGTGCTAGGCCTCTTCCCGAGGCCGACCAGCACCAATTTTGCAATGCCTCACCTTTTCTCATTTCTATCTCACCTAACCCCTATTCAGGGAGTTTTGTTTTGTCTATTTCTATCCCATAATCCAGGATAGCAATGAATCCGCACAAAAGTCAGCACAGAGCAAGGATCATTACTCTTAAATCGGGCTTAAGGAGCTCAACCGATAGCACTAAGTCGCACCTGAATCCCAATTCAAGAGTGGGGGCTTAATGTTATGGGCAATTTTGGACCACTCGACGCACAAGGAGCTGACGAGGACGTCCGGGCGAAAATAGGGCTGGGAAACCGACCCAGAGGAGGAACCGACCAAAGGGCCGGGCCAACTTGGCCCGACCCAAATGGTCGGCCTCGGCCTTAGGCCGAGGCCGACCATTCGGCCCGCTTGAGCGGGCCGAGCTCGGTCACCTCCTCTCGGTCCCCAATGTCGCTAGCCACCCCGGTTTCGCCTGGTTTGTCCCGAAACGCCTCCGAATTCCTAAAAAACCCTAGGAGCACGAGCAGGTATTTATACCCCTCTTCGCCACTAAAGAAGGGGACCCGAACTCAATTCTCGACTCTCTTCCCTTGCTCTCTAGCTCTCCCTTCCGATTTCTGACTTAAGCATCGGAGGCGGTGTGGCTAGCATCACACCGGTGTGCAGGTTTTCTCTCTTTTGCAGGCCACGTCTTCCCCCTCATCTACAAATTTACCGTTGGTGGCACGTGAAGGTCAGGTGAGTTTCCTCTGACCAAAATCGACCATCAACATGTTGTTTAAGTCATTAAACTCCCAAAGTGTCTATTTCTTTTTTTTTTTTTTTTTAACAACCCCAAAGTGTCTATTTCGATCTTTAATTTTCTTTTTTTAAATCATCATTTTTGCTATTCCAATCATTCTACCACATAAAATTTGCCTACTTATATATATACTCAATCACCTATGTGACTTTAACATATGCTCATGTCAATTCATTAATATCTATATTTGAAGACGAATATCAATATTGTTGATGATCAAATTTCGCTAGGTAAATTACCTTCGCTCCACGTGATAATCGAAAGTGAATTTGTTTGAGAGCAGGGGAAGACGTGGCTTGCAAAAGAGTAAACCTACACACCGGTGTGGTGCTAGCCACGCCGCCTCCGATGCTTAAGTCAGAAAACGGAAGAAGAGAGCAAGAGAGTAAGAGGAGAGAGTCGAGAGTTCCGGTCCCTTCTTCAGTGGCGAAGAGGGGTATAAATACCTGCTCATGCTCCTAGGGTTTTTAGGGATTCGAAGGCGTTTCGGGACGAACCAGGCTGGACCGGGGCGACTAGGGGTAGCAGGGATAGAGCGGAGGCAAACGAACTCAGCTCGCTTGGTCGGCCTCAGCCCAAGGTCAAGGCCGACCATATGGGTCGGGCCATTTTGGCCCGGCCCGTTGGCTGGTCTTCTTCTGGGTCGCTTCCTGGTCCTATCTCCGCCCGGTTGTCCCAGCTCCTTGCATATGGTAGTCCAAAATTACCTATAACAAATATGTTAAAAAATTCACGACAAAATAAATGACAATAGGTAAAATGGTTGTTTTTTAATAGAAACTGAAATATTATATATTTTTAAGTTTAAAGAAAACAATGTTGCAAATTTACAAAAATGAAATTAAAACTTAAAAAAATGAATCGAATTAAATTAAGTCTTTCATATTCTACATTTTATATTATTCATATTTTCTTTCTTTCATGTGAAGCTTTAAATCTCACCCTTACAATTAAGATATTATAATCTAAAAACAGTTGTAATTTATTTTAATACTTTGATTTTTTAATTTGATCATCCTATCATTGATTAATATTGTTTAACAAAAAAACATTTTGTTGTATATAAATTCAGTCAATGTCAATGTCAGTACCATGTAATTTTAGTTGTGTTTAATTTAATATATTAATGACATAAATTATTAAAAATATTAAATAGAGAATAGAAACAAAATCAACATCTTAAAAATATATAGAAATGATATTCACATGGTTGTAAGCCAAAAAATGGTTTAAAATATGGCCTCATTCTCATCTATAATTTGCTTCCCGAAAATAAAGTTCAATTTTTGTCCTTGAAGGTTTAATAATTTTCACAATCAATCTTTTATTATTAAAATATGAATCATAAATTAATAATAATAATAAAAAATACTTCATCTATTTTATTATCAATTAAAATCTATGTATAATATCCTATGATATGAAACTTGCTAACAAGAGCACGACTCAACTGACATAAAGTTGTACGGATGACCAACAGATTTGTAGTTCGAATTTTCCTATCCGCATATTGTAAAAAAGAAAAAAAGAAAAGAAAAAGAAAAAAAAATCTTTGTGATAATGATATTGGATATGAAAATGACAATATAAACGTTTTTTTTAAATAATTTTTTAGAATAATGACAATATGAACGTTAGTTCAACTTAAATAGAAAAAGGAAAAAGATATAAAAACGAAGAAGAAGATAATATAAACTTTTATACATTAATTGCATAAAAACTGAGGAAAATAAATGAGATTAGTTGTTGTACAATACAATGGTCATATCGGAGGAAGTTGGAAAATTAAAGAAAATTTTACCCGAAAAAGTATAATTCTTCAAATTTGTGAAATTAGATTAAAAAAAGAGTGCAAGTGTCAAATATAGTTAAATCTTATCACCATAAAAACTAGATATCTAATTTTGTTTTAATTAACTTAGATAGAGCAATTTTTTTTTTTTTTTTTAATAATAATATGTGAAGTGAGAGATTCGAATTACTAATTTCTTAGTTGAGAATCACGTTTTATATCAGTTGAGCCATGCTCATGTTGACATTGATTCAATATGTTTTTAAATTTAAAAAAATACCCAGTATGTTCATACACTTGCATTTTTGTTGTCTAATTTTTAAAATGTTTTATATGTTGGTTACAGGTTGAAAGTTTAAAAACCTATTAAATACTCTAAAAGTTTAAAAACATATTAGACATAAATGATTTTTTTTTTTTTTTCAGTTCAACAATATATGAGGTGGGTAGATCCAAACTGGTAACAAATATATACTTAAACCAATTGAAATGTGTTTAGATTTACTTATAAATCCAACATGAGCATAGGTGAAGTGACATAAAACTTGTACTAATGATCAAGAGATTTGTGGTTCGAATTCTACCCTTCCACATGTTGTAAACAAAAAACTTATTAAGATTTTGAACTAAACTTGTGTGTATCTAGAGGGAGGGAGAGTTAAAATTCAACTTGACTATATATATTATTAAACTAAACATAAGAGTAAACTCAAGGAGAGAATTATATGCCTCAATTGGTTATCAAATGAGTTCTCAAGGATCAAATTGATACAAGATTAAAAATTTTACGAATCATGGAACATTTCTAAAGTTGAAAAAAAAAAGTTTAGTGCTTCTTGTTTGATAATTATTTGGTTTTTGATTTTTTGTTTTTGAAAATTAAACTTATAAACACTACTTTCACCTATAAATTTATTTGTTTTGTTATCTACATCTTTCTCATATTTTCAAAAATCAAGTAAAGTTTTGAAAGGTAGAAAAACTAATTTTCAAATTCAAATGTGAATGAGAATTATGGTAAGAAAATTGAGATAAAACAAGCCTAATTTTTAAAAATAAAAAATCAAATGGTTGCCAGAATGCAGCCTCATGATACTGTTTTAAAAATTTAATGACTTTTTTTGAACTGAAAAGTTTTGAGATTAAATTTACAATTTAAAAAACAAATAAATAGTTGAAGCTGCTGACGCTGAACCTCGGTGTCCAACGCAAAGCACTGAACTCCGCAAAATTGAACGCGTTTATGAGTCTCTCTCATCTCACTGACCGTGACGGTGAAGCCACGACAGACCAACGACAGAGCAATCCGCCACACGAACAACCAATGAAATCCCTCCACCTGTCACCCCACCCCTCCACGATCACTCCACGTGTAAACCCACTGGCGAAATCGTAATTTCAATTAACTTGTTCAAGAAAATCCCAAATCCCAAACAACGGCAATCTTTCTTTCGTTTTTCTAATTCTCTCATTCTTCCCTTTTCAGAATACAAATTGTTTCACGGAATCTCTTCCTCTTTCAGTTTCAAGTTTTCCTCTTTGTTCATCAATCCTCCGTTCCCTGATTCTCTTTTACACTTTGCCCTCAAATCTCTCCCCCATTGTTCTTACCCTTCTGCAATTCCTTCCTTTTCTAGGGTTTTCTGAAACTTTCCCATCAATTTTCTCCTTTCACGTACTCTTCTCACGTGGGTGATTCGCAGAAGGCCGTTTTTTTTTTTTGTGTTTCCGAGCTTTGGGTTTTTGCCACCGATGACATATTATGAGACGGATAACGGCCGGAGAGGGGAAGTGGTGGCGGAGGATGTCGCCGTGGGAATTCGATGTGATGATGACAATGGGGACTATGTTCGGTTGAGACACAGCCCTTGTGATTGTGAAGCTGAGGTCTCGTCTGATGCCGGTGCTTCTCAGCCTTGTTCTCCAGGGAGGTCTTTGTGGCTTTGGGCTCGGTTGCTGGTGTTGTTCGTTTTCTTGGTGTCGTTAGCTGTCGTTTTTTTCAAATGGGTTGGTCCATTCTTCATGAATAAGGTCAGTGTTTGTGTTTGATTTCGACGCTGTTGTGATTTTTCATTGAAATTGAATTACAGAGTGTTGTTGCTTGGATTTCGGTTTTGTATATTGCAATTGGGTTTGCGATTGTTGACTGGTATTTTAGCTTTTTGTTGAATTCTTCCTCATGCAAGGACCCTTTCCCTGCTGTTGGTTTCTGGGTTTGATTTACTAGCTTTATTTAAGATTTTTATTTTAATTTTTTTTAATTGCTAGTTGTGGGTTCTTTAACTTTTGACCATATGACCCTAAAAAGAATATGGAGTTACTTATTTAATATGTTTCTTAACCTGTACCAGTTCATTTCAATAATTGTTGCTGCTGTTCTGCTCGGTTCTGTTTAAGCTTTGTGGTGTGTTATTTGTTACTGGGTTTTGGTTTTCACCCTTTAAAACTTATCCTGTCATTTATTGTGTTACCATTTATGAGGATCAAATTCCTGTTTAAGAAAGTTCCCTGCATGGTAATGTCATATTGGTGTTCAACATTTTTCTCAAGTCTTCTTCTTGCAATATACGTTATCAGGCTTTATTCAGCAGTTTTAGATCGCGTGTTTTCTTCTGATTATGTTATCTTCCAGGGAAAAGAAAGCATATTTTATGTGGCTATTACAGTGAACATGCAATGCATTATTTCATAATTCACTCTAGCATCAATCGTGATGTTTAATTTTTGGGATTTTTACATTTCAAAGTGTTTAATGACATCTGCTTTTTAGCTTATGCAAAAATTGAACTGTGCAATGTTTCATTTTAGCCTGACGGATATTTCATTTGCTACAGGAAATAATACCTATTATAAATTGGGAAGCTGAGACGTTTAGTACTCCAGTGCTGGCAGTTTTCGTTTTCGCCTCAGTAGCACTGTTCCCTTCATTGTTTTTACCATCTTCACCTTCTATGTGGCTGGCAGGGATGACTTTTGGTTATGGCTTTGGGTTCCTGTTAATTATATCAGCAGTAGCTATTGGTGTATCACTTCCATATTTCACTGGCTCCCTATTCTATCATAAAATTCAAGTTAGTGCTTGTTTTACACTTTTACTTTATATCCCATTTGTTAAATGTGCAACACAGTTTCTATCCCCTGGTAGCTAAACTCTGTTTCCCCTTTTTGCAGGGATGGTTAGACAAATATCCTAAGAGAGCTTCTGTTTTAAGATTAGCAGGCGAAGGAGATTGGGTTCATCAGTTTCGGGCGGTAGCACTAATTCGGATTTCTCCATTTCCTTACATTGTATATAATTATTGTGCTGTGGCAACCAATGTCAGATATGGGCCTTACATCTTGGGGTCACTGGTTGGCATGGTGCCAGAAATATTTGTTACAATATACACGTAAGTATGCCCAACTCAACCCTGAACCTTACTCATAACATGCACGTGGTGAATTTCATACTTCTTGAATGCTTGCTTGTAAATTTAGACTAATAATGTCTCTGGCATTTAAAACATGGGAATCAGCATCATATTCCTGCGGCAAGAAATGAAAACCCTTTTCACATCAATACAACTTTTTCATTAGTTAGCTTGGGAACTTTTACACCGTATTGTAAATTATGTAAAGGCCTTACGCTTATTTGAGTCAATTCTGATATGATCCCATAAGTTGTCCTTTGAGGACATTGGTCCAAAAGAAATTTGCTGAACTTTGCATTGACTCATAGTATTTGGCCCTTATTGAACATAAAGTACATGAGGATGGAATTAATGAAAAACTCTCAATTTTTTCCTAAAATGAGCTGGTCTAAATACTCACGGATATAAAAAAAGTAGGGTCAGATGATTCACTATTAGTCGAATTTAAAAGAATGAAAAGGAATGAAGGAACAAAAAAGAAAAGAAAATGTAGTGACATATGAGAGCCTATTGCTAGTTCCCTTCTTTTGACATGGAGATTTGCATGTACCAACTAATCTTATTAGTCTCTTGAATTATTGGTTGGACATTTTTAAAAATGGTTGATATGAAATCTAAACTATTTTTCCATTTGATCATTGCCAGGTTAGTCCTTGACAATTTCTGCGAAATATCACTAGATAATCTAGATTATGAATATGATTAATATAGGTGATATAAGTTTTGAAATGATTGACTGATGCTCTTTCTCAAATCGATCAGATGATTAGTTCAGACAATTCTTTTTACTTGTAAAATACCATAGAGTACCATCTTTTTTACTTTCTTAAAATGCGAATAGATACTTATTTTCCTAAGCATTCTACTGCAGTGGTATTTTAATCAGGACATTGGCAGATGCTTCTCAAAATCAGCAGTTCCTCTCGGCCCCGCAGATCGTATTCACTGCCACTGGGTTTTGCGTTACTGCAGCTACTACGGTTTTCTTCACTGTATATGCAAAGAGGAAACTCAGGGAATTGCAGACAGAAGATGAGCAATTATTGCAGTAGTGAGGTCTCTTCCGTAGCTGGGCTAAAGTTGCTTATTCGAGCACGTAGAGCCACCGGACACTGGTCGCATTGATCGAACAACTTCATATCCATGTTCGGTTTTAAAGAAGCTTCGAGGAAAGGGAAACAAAGACTAATGCAAATATCACACAACAAATATCATAAATCGATTACAAAACTCACACCAAAAGCATCAAAAGAAACGAAACAAGTATGTTGTCTTTTATCACTTTGTCTGCTTTCAAATCTCAATTGTAATGGTTGGAATGAGCTATAATGAAGTATTGAATTGGATTGGATTGGATTGGATTTAGGCAAATGCAGGGGCTGTATATTTTATAGTGTTGTTTGCTGATGATGGTACATAATATTCATTCTTCTGCTGCTGAGTTCAATGTCACACTATAGTTTAACAGTGAATCAATGTATACAATTCCCATCACTTTTCTCTTTCAATTTACATTATTCATTCTCTGTTGGCTTTACATGGAAGTCCTTTGTGTCTGCCTTTATCTGTATGCTTGTGATGAGACAGAAGGATAATTCCACCATGAGATGTGAACATCATAAAAAGAATCTTGCTATGTCCTACTTTCATGCATAGATTAGATAAAATGGGTCACTGTGACTTTTGGACTCTTCCCTGGAAAAAGAATATCTCTGATCGTGAAACTCTATTGTCAACTTGAGTATAATTCAACAATACATTCAACGGTTGGTTAATTATTCTGTTGGGAGGAACTCTCTTTCGCTGTACTTCCAATGTATTTTGGTTGTTAATACGATATATAAGGGTCCGTATGATGATCATTATCGATTAATGATATTAAGATCAATGGTTCCCATCAGGAATGAATCTATAGTATTATTACCATTTGATGAGGTGCAAGATTAACTTGCTAATGAGAGTATAGCAACAAAATAGCAACAAAATTTGGAATGATACATTGAAGATTAGTGTGGTTTATAGGTATGGGTGACATGCACATATTGAGAATCAATAGTAATACAAACTTGAGAATTACAATTGATGTATTACATATTGAGCTATAGATAGTTACAACAATGATGCTTGTGATATATAGTAGTGGAAACAATGAAATAAAAATTACAATTTTAGTATGAAATAATGAGCTTGTGATAGATAGTTACAACAATGATGTTTTTTATGTACAATAGTGGAAATAATGAAATAAGAATGACATAACTTGCTTTTATTTTAGCATTGCTGAGTTTTGTAGCCTAGAATTGCTAGAGATTTGGATTTGATTAAACAACGTTGAAGGTAAGTTTTAGATGAGGTTTGAAATAACTTTAGTTTAAGTGTTTTTCAAGAATGCATTTTTTTAAAAACATTTTGTATAACAATTTTTAGAATTTAAACACTCACATGTTTGGTTACATTGCTTCATAGGTGTTTCTATACCCAAGTTATTACATATTTAAAAACTCCTTTTAGAAAATTTGCTTTCAAGTGTTTCTCTCAAAATGATTTATTTTGTAATAAGTCATTTTTAGTGGTTGTCAAATACTAGAATTTTTTTTAAATGATTTTTTTTTTTCAAAATTAAACACTTGAAAAAATAAACCAAACACACCCGTACAAAATGATGAAAAGTGTTTATTCGTTGTTAAAAGACATTTTTCAAAAATTTCAATGTTTGAGTAGATGATAAAAAAGATAATTTGAAAATTATAAAAACACTTATAAAAGTATATTTTAGGGTTCGTTTGGAATACATTTTAATTTAAAGTTTTTCAAGAATGCATTTTTTAAAAAACATTTTGTATAAAAATTGTTTGAATTTAAATACTCATATGTTTGGTTACATTTCCTCATAAGTGTTTTTATACACAAGTTATTGTATACTTAAAAACTCTTTTTAAAGAAGTTGGTTTCAAGTATTTCTCTCAAAATGGTTTATTTCTCAATCTCATTTTCTAATAAGTCATTTTTGGTGGTTGTCAAACACTAGAAATTTTTCTAAAATTAAACACTTGAAAAGTTAAACTAAACACACCCTTAATTGTGGGTATTGTTGATAGCGGTATCGTGCAATGATTTTGAAAACTATAGAAACACTAAAAGCATTTTTTTTAGCTGTGGGTATTGATGATATTAAAAAATAAAAAATAATTTTTTTTTAAACACTACTTTTAAGTGCTTTTAGGAGATGTGTTTTATTAGTACTTCCTCCCAAAGTGCTTATAGAAGTAGTGTATCTTTGAAATTGTTTTTTAGTTGTGGGTATAGTTGACAACAACAAATTTTATATTAGAGTTAAATATAAGACTTAAAACACACTCTAGAACCAAAGCAAAGAATTTGAGTAGTATAAGATATAATGTAGATCAAAACTAGAACAAATTAGAATAGATCACCCTAGATCTTAGGTGCATAAGATTATCGTATTTAGAAAACATCAAAAGGTAGGAGAAATTTGGATCCATTTTGAAATCTCAAAATTCGCACAAAATACTTGATATTAGTAACTTTAAGAATGGTTTTCTTAGCTAAAATACAAGAGTTAGGTAACTCGATGTTAAGTAAGGAATTATGGAGGCTAGAAAATTTTTGACATATTAGTGATTTTTTATTGACTCCTACCATATCAATAGAATTGGAATCAGTTGCATTTTGGTTCACATGGAAATTAATGAACCTATTTAGCATACATTTCTTAGAGAACCATTTAAATCTGTTTTGATTAATAATTAATGTGTAACCCACTTTATATTAAACTTAAGAAAACTCTAGTATTAAACTCCAAAATTTATTTAAATTGCATAGGCTTCCTCACAAAGATGCACAGCCATTGTTTTCAAGTAGTTTAGCACAATATATAAGGATTTCAAGAGAGATTTTCCTCCATTTTATAGTTGGTTTTGGTGGTTCTCCATATTAAATATTAGAGCTTTTGAAGATAAAACTAACTTGGGGTTTTCTATTAAAACATAGTTGAAGTACATTAGTTTATGGGGATATCTTGTCAAAGTTTAAGTTATAATTGTGACCACTCGTTACTCATTGAATCAACATTGTCATTTCCGATCTCCAAATTAGAGACGTGAGTATTAAAGTTGCTTCTAAAAAAGCTAAAGTTACTTAAAATATGCTTTGTGAGGAAACACTTGTAGAGTGCTTTTGATATAAGTGTAAAATATATCAAATACTAAAAGTAATTTGTTACCAAAAACATTTTACTAAAATGTTAATACTTAATAGCACTTTTGTAAAACGTTTAGGTCCAATTTGATAACCATTTGATTTTTGGTTTTTGGTTTTTGTAAGTTAAGCTTATGAACACTACTTCCACCTATAAGTTTTTTTTGTTTCTTTGTTTTTTTTTTTAATCTATTTTCTTCGCATGTTTTCAAAAACTAAGCCAATTTTTTAAAAGTAAAAAAAAAAAATTATTCAAAAAGTGGTTTTTGTTTTTAGAATTTGGCTTGGAATTCAAATGTGTCCTTTGCAAAGATGAAAATTATGGTAAGGAAATTGAAAGATAACAAACATATAATTTTCAAAAACAGAAAACAAGTGGATATCAAACGAGACTTTAGTTATTAGTTCCTAAATATAGAGTTTTCCTATTCAATAATGAATTATAGCCATATGCCTTATTTTATCTAAATTGCAAAGCTGGACCACATCATTGCCATTCAAAATTCTTTTTGAATGGATTGTCAAAAAAAAAAAAAAAAAAAAAGCATTTTACTTTAATATTTACAAATATAATTGTCATAGTAGAATATTAAATTATTTTATTTTCCTTATTGTCCTTTTTGTAAGTTCCCTATAGGCTATATGTATATGATTTTTGTTTCTAAAATATGAATAAGATTGTTTCCTAATATGTTTTATTTAATAAATTTGATTTGGGTCTTCTCCAATCAATATTATGGTTTTTTTTCCTCTCTTTTTAATTTTTCTTATGTCACATTTACCTTTTCCTTTTTTTTTTCCCCTCTAGGTTCGGTGCTATTTTATTTTCCCTATGTATACTTAATTTTTCTTACGTACTTATTGTAAAAAAAAAAAAAAAAAAAAAATCTTACGTACTTTTGTGTTTCTTTTTTAATTTATATCATATGCACTTATTCTCTTGCTTTATTTTCCCATCTTCCTTTTTTTTTTTTCTTTTTAATTTTTCCAATTATAGTGAGGGACACATTTGATTTCATATTTGTGTAGTATTTTTGGAGTGTGTAATAATAATAAGGTTAAATTACCAGTCTAGTCCCCGAACTATTAAGGTTGTGTCAATTTGGTCCTTAAACTTTAAAAAGTGTCCAATAGGTCTCTAAACTTTCAATTTTGTGTCTAATAGGTTCCTAAACATTAAAAATGTCTAATATGTCATTCGACTTTCAATTTTGTGTCTAATAGGTCCATAGCATGTTCAAGATTTTTAAAAATCAACCAGTCTATTAGATATGACCCCGTTTGATAACCATTTGGTTTTTGAAAATTATGCTTGTTTTTTCCTAAATTCCTTGCCATGACTTTCATCCTTGTCAAGGATCCGTTTGAATTCCTAGCCAAATTCTAAAAACAAAAACAAGTTTTTGATAACTGTTTTTTTTTCTCTCTCTTCAAAATTGGACTTGGTTTTTGAAAACAAGGAAGAAGATTGATACAAAAACAAAGAAACTTATAGGTAGAAGTAGGTGTGTATAAGCTTAATTTTCAAAAACCAAATGGTTATCAAAGGGGGCCTATAAAATTGAATTTTATGCCTATTGGGACCCTGAACTTCCAATTTTGTATCTAGTAGGCATGTGAGTTTTTTTAACAAAATGTCGAATAGTTCAAGGATTTATTAGATATAAAATTGACAGTTTAAGGATCTATTTGATACTTTTTGAAGTTTAAGGACCTATTAAACGCAAAATTAAAAGCTCGAGGACCTATTTGATACTTTTTAAAGTTCAAGGACCAAATAGAGGCAATCTTAAGAGTCAAAGGGACGGAATCTAACAATAATATGAATAATGGGCCAAAAGGCCCATGGGCTTGTCCAATGTGTTGAAGCATTCAAAATAGACATGAATGAATCTTTAGAAAAACAAAGGAACAGAACAAAGTTCCAAGCAATTGTCTGACCCTTTGTTATTTATTTATTTATTTAACTTTGCTTTCACAAAAATAATATATATATATATATATATATATCAGAAAAAGTTGTGTATGGAGAGAGTGAGAATCTTTTGTGAAAGATGTGGCAACAAAGAAATATGGGCAGAGAAAGCGTCTGAACCACACGCGCCCAAGGGGATACCCTTTCACATTGTCCTCTCTCTATTAACCTATCACATCCTCTCTACACATCTCTTTCCAATTACTTTTTCAAATAATTATAATGCTTAAACTTCCAAAATACTCAGTCATTTCCTAGTGTGGTTTTAAAAGTTTCAATTTTGAAAAATTTCACAAATTGTCTTTTATCGTTACTTTACTTATGTGATATGTTTTTTTTTTTTTTTTTTTTTTTTCCATTTGGTTAAACCATAAATCCTATTCTCGTCCTCGTCTTTTCCCGTATCACGCCTCTGTATTTTGTCTAATTGGAGATTTCTTGCGAAAAAAGAACACTCCTATCCCCAAACGGGTGAGGATTCTCCATTTTGGGTAATGATGTAGGTGAGTCAATGAGGGCGAGGCAAAATTTTTCCCATTTTTTATCTTAGAAAAAAAGATAGAGATTGTGGTCTCTGCCTCGATCCCATTCAATTTAAAACCTTAAGGGGCCGTTTGTTTTTTGGTAATCAAGATAGCCGGAATTTTTAGATGCCTGAAATTATGTATGCTCGGAAATATAGATGTCTGGCATCTTTAGATAACCATGTTTGTTTTGCAGCAAAATTTATAGGGATGTTTAGGAATATTTAGATAACTATGTTTGTTTTGTAGGATTTGTGGATGGAAATGTCTTAAAATGATGTATTATTCCAACAATACCCTTTCCTATCTTCAAATTATTTATATATTAATTTAATATAATTTAAATTTATATAACTATTTTTACTTTAGTAATTTAATATTGTTATCAATTCAATTTGTACTAATTTTATATGTTATTTTGTAAAAGAAAATAATTTATATTGTCTTAAGATTTGTATGAAAAAAAATTAGAATTCAATATTAATTTCAATTTTAACTTGAAATACTTGAACTTATTTTAAAAGAAGACAACTCTTCTCAAAAAAAAAAAAAAAAAAAAAAGACGACAACTATATAGTTGATAGCATTTTTTAGTGGATTATATTTATAAATTATCAAAATAGAGAAAGTTTTGAGAGAAATAATATCGATTTGTGATTGTACTTTTTTTAATAAAGAAATATTGGATGATGATTATTGGAAAGGTAAAATAAATAAAAAAAAAAAAATTCACTTCAAATTTCAATTGAAAATAGATTCAACTATATGTTATACAAATTAAATGGAGTTTATTTTATATGTAAATGAAACATATAAATATAGTTAATTTCATATAATTGTTTATTAGTGAATGAATACACTAATTTTTTAAAATCCTAAAATTAAAAAATTGAGAAATAAAGAAAATTGATGAAAGAAAATATAAAAATGAAAGGCAAAAACGTTGTTGATTCCCTTAACATGAGAATCTTAGAAACCGATGTATCAAGAGGGCATTCAAATCTTTTTAGATGCCTCTCGTGTGGACATCTTACATTACCGCAAAACAAACGGAGCAATTCAGATGCTCATTCCATGGGAATCTTGGATTACCACCAAACAAATGACCCCTAGAAAACCATGAGTTTTTATCTTGATTAGTTATGAGAATAAAGCATTCTTGGACATCACTTATGTCCATGCACAAGAGTTTTCTATACCGTTAGAAAACCATGAGTTTTTCTTTTTGTCCATCTCTTCTTAAGTTTTTTACTTTTATGCAATTCTATTTTGAATATAGTTAATTAATTGACTAATTGATATTGAATTACCAAAATTGATATACTAAATTATTTAATTAGATTAAATAATTAATAATTTATTAAAATATATTTAGTCCAAGTTTATTAAATGAATGCAATTCCGTATTTACAGAAATTATAATTGATTAATTTAAAATATCTAAAGTATTTATTTAGTGAATTAAAATAATTTAAATTAACTTGGTATAAAAATTCATTTTTCAATAATTATGATTAATTATTTATAGATTATTGATAATCAATTAATTATTTTGATGATTAATATATCATAGTTGTAAAACATTTTTGGAATATTTGTTTATTAACCTTTATTATTAACTTATTGTATTTTTTTCTTTTTCTTACCATTTTTTATTGTTTATTAAAAATATATTTTTATATTATTTAATTAAAATTATGTATATAATTCCATTATCATAAATAAATAATCCTATATATTTATTAAAGTATTTACTTAATTAATTCTTATGGATACAAAATATATTAAATTGTTGATATTTATTAAAAATATTAAATAAATACTTTTAATTAGTTAAATTAACTTAGTTTATTCAATTAAAAGTCATTCTTTTGAATACTCAAAAAAAAAAAAAAAAGTCATTCTTTTGATTATTAATTCATTAATTTTGATTAGTATTTTGAATTAATTTGGATTGTTTTATTGATTAATTTATTAAAATTACATAAAGTTTCCATGATTAATTCCATTAAATAAATACAAACATAATCGGTTTCATAAAATCCTGATGAAATTCTCATATACAACCAAACACGTTATCTTTAATTCTCAGCTATCTTATTCCTAGGCATCTGTAAAATATTAAATCAAATGACCTCTAAATATCGTAGCCCACATTATTCTTAAATTCTAAGTGAATCCACATACATACACACAATTTTTTAATTCAAAGAAATTACAATCCCATTCAAATTTCTCTTAATTATTTGTAGGGTAAAAATAAAATCTTAAATTTCAAATTAAAAAAATTGGGTTCTCAAATTTATGTTTTTTTTACTCAAGTGAAAATAAGATCTAGGGTCCTACATCAACCTATATTGATTGTAGTGAATGAACATTCCCTTAAAAACAAATAACCAATCTCATTTTCACTCTTAAATGTGTAGACCTCACTTATTTATTTGCTTCAAACAAGTTTAAATCTTATATTCATTTTTATTTTTTTAATTTTAATTTCTGAGTTTTGAAAGTACCTACTTTAGTCATGAACTTAAAATTTTTATTAAAAAAAATTGTTTTTTGCAACCTAATATCTATCTTAATCAATCCAAGTGGCTCCAATATATGCTCCATCAAATATGTTGTATTAATGCGTTGATGTGAATATTTATTAAATCAATACAGGTGAGTTAGTGTGAGCATTGATTGAGTGAGACAAATATTGGGTAAAAGTGACTAAAATAGTTACTTTTTTAAAGTTCATAAACTAAAATAGACGTTTTAATTTTTTTAAAAAATAGATATTTTAAAAATTTAAAGAACTAAAGTATTGTTTGATAACCATTTTGTTTTTTTTTTTGTTTGTGGGTTTTGAGAATTAAGTTTATAATCACTACTTCCAACCATAAGTTTCTTTATTTTGTTATCTATTTTCTTTCCATGTTATCAAAAACCAAGTCAAGTTTTGAAAAAAAAAATAGTTTTAATTTTTTTTTTAAAAAAATTGGCTAGGAATTCAAATGTGTCTTTAGCAAACATGAAAACCATTTTAAAGACATTGAAAGAAAACAAACATAATTTTTATAAACCAAATAGTTAACAAATGGAGCCTAAATTAGTCGAAAGTCACCAAAATGGAACTTTTACCTTTTTTTTTTTTTTTTTTTTTGACACTAACTATTACATCCAGACAAAAACTACGGAACATCACAGAATGCCCTAGAATCCAACGCAGAAGTCCTCAGCTCAGCAGAGTAGCAGCCTTCGACCACCGACGGCACCTCCTCCAGCCAAGTACCTTCCATCCGCAGCCTCAACGCTGCTCTTGCAACTTCATGTGCCAGCTTGTTTCTTGCCCGACAACATCACCTGAACGAGCAAGTCCTCAGATCACGAGAAATGCTTATAATCTCCTCAATCAGAAACCCCATCTCTGATCGGTCACTCTGTACAAAATCAATCTGGCACACCACTCTCGCCGAATCCGATTACACCATCACCTGCGAGAAGCCGGCATCAACAGCAGCCGCCAGCCCTTCGCGAATCGCCAACGCCTCCAACACATCCACCTCAAGCACAAACTCAACCAACCTCATCAAGGTAAGCATCACCTCCCCTTTCTCATTTCGAACAATTGCCCCAATGCTGCTGAGATTACGCTTTTTATCCACTGCTATGTCTGTATTTAGCTTGAAATAAGGGAACTCAGGTGGACTCCAACACTCAGATTCTAATTCACCCCCTCACCTTAGTTCCATCCTTCCTGCGATGAAAGGCCCTAAAATGGGTTAGGTAATCAGCAACCCAACGCCACCCATACTCCCCCTCCTCACCTAAAGCAGCTTCCCCAAACAATTCCTTATTCCTCCTGCTCCACACCCACCAACACATAGCCACAAAATCTTCAAAAACTTCCCCTGTCATACCTTTCCAACACCACCATAGCAGATCCGTTGGACTCCCAACAGACGTAGGCCCAGGCCGGGGAAAGAAAGGAGTGTCTCTCCAATATTTCTTTGATCCTTTGCACTCCCATATAGCATGGAAAGTCGACTCCTCATACCTCGCATCGAGCACACCCCCTCGGCACTTCCATTCCTCTTTTTCTCAAATTGCTTTCAGTTGGGAGAAGATCATGAAACAATCTCCACACGAAGATATTAACCTTACTCGGAATCCGACAGACCCATACAAACTTCCACCATTTATGAACATCCTCCGAATTAGAGCTACTAGCTTCCTCCCTAATCCCACAAGCCAGTTTATATCCGCTACTTACAAAATATCTCCCATCATTTTCATAGTGCCACATAATCTTATCAGCTTGTCTCATCCTAGGCCTTGGAATGCCCAAGATAGCCATAGCATCATTTTCCCCAAACATTGACCGGACAAGTCCCTCATTCCACAGGCCACCAGGAGTCAATAAACTAACCACCCTCGCCCCAGGATGGATATCAGCCTTATGGATAATCTGAAGAGATGGGGGCCTAGGAATCCAATTATCAAATGCAATTCTAATTGAGTTCCCATCCCCCACTCTCCATCTAAGCCCCACCTCTAGCAACAAGCTCTTCCATATATAAGAGTTATTATTCTTAAGCTTAGCATCCAAAAAGGAACCATGGTTGAAATATCTCCCTTTAAGAACCCTAGCCAATAAAGAATTCGGGTTTTCGATCAATCTCCAACATTGTTTTGCTAGTAATGCTTTGTTAAACAGTTCAAGGTCTCGAAAGCCTAACCCTCCATAAAATTTAGAAACACATACCTTCCTCCAAGATGCCCAATGCACCTTCCTTTTACCATCCTCCATTCCCCACCAAAATCTAGCCATCATACTATTACACTCCTTAACCAACCCCTTCGGGAACCTAAAGCATGACATAGTATAAGTAGGGATGGCCTGTAGGACAGCCTTTATCAGAACCTCCTTTCCTCCTACAGAAAAGCACCTGTGTTTCCATCTCTGAATCTGGGACCAAATTCGGTCCTTGGTTTGTCTCAAGGCCTCTATCCTTCCACCAACAAAACCCACAGGCAAACCATGATACCGCTCATGAGATCCTACCAAAGTCACCTGGAGAAGGTTAGCAATACCTACTCGAATATCATCTCTAACATTAGGACTGAAATAAATCCCGGACTTACCATAATTAATCTCTTGCCCTGTGATAACTGAATAAGTCCTCAGCGTGTTCAACACCATCCTGGCTTCTCGCATGTCTGCCTTAAAGAACAAGAGGCAGTCATCAGCAAAAAATAAATGCGATATGGGGGGGCAGCCACGAGCTAATCGGACTCCAGTCAACTTCCTATCCGCCTCTAACCATGAAAGCATTCTAGACAAGCCCTCAGCACTAAACAAGAATAAATAAGGAGAGATTGGGTCACCTTGGCGAAGCCCCCTGGATGGGATAATTCTTATTCTTCGCTTCCCATTCAGCATAAAAGAATATGAGACTGTTTTAACACACCCCATAATCAGATCTACCACCTTCCTGCCAACACCCAGCGCCAACATAAACTTCTCTAGGAAGAACCACTCCACCCGAACATATGCCTTGCTCATGTCAAGTTTCAAGGTCGCCCAGCCCGCCTTCCCTTTTTTCTTTTGTTTCATGTAGTGGAGACTCTCGAAGCCCAATATGGCATTATCACAAATATTCCTTCTAGGGACAAAGGCACTCTGAGTTGGAGAGATTACTTGATCCAATACCTCTTTAAGCCTATTAGTAATGGATTTCAAGATTATTTTATAAACCACATTGCAAAGGCTTATTGGCCTAAAATTTGAGATCCTTCGAGCATTTCTACATTTTGGAATCAAAGAAATAACCGTTTGGTTTAATGCCTCCACCGACCCTCCATTATTCAGCACCTCCAAACATATCGAGGATACCTCTTTTCCAACAATTTCCCAATACCTTTGGTAGAACAGAGCTGGGAAACCATCCTCTCCAGGGGCCTTCAGAGGGCCCATTTGTTTTAGAGACACCACAAGATCCTCCTCTGTATACGGTCTGCCCAATCTCTCATTTGCCTCCATGCTAACACAAAGGGCAATATTCCTTAGGAACTCTTCGAGCCTTCCACTGTTATGGCTACCATTCGAGCTAAATAAGTCCCGAAAATACCCAGAGATAATCCCCTCCATCCTATCCTCCTCCTCCACCCACTTACCCCCCTTGTCAAACAGTCCCTCCAGCCTATTAGTCTTGCGTCGCTGCGTGGCCCTCTGATGAAACCACCTCGAGTTTCTATCCCCCCCACTGCATCCAATCCACTCTAGCCCTTTGCCTCCAATAAATCTCCTCTTCCCCAATCAAATTCTCAAGACACAGCCTCGCTTCCTTCACATTCCCCCCTCTCTCAATCTTCGCTTGGAGTCTGTCCCGAGCCTCCTGAATTCTTCTACCATAATTCCCTTTCTTCATTTTGCCCCAAACGGACAAATCTTTTGCACACTTCTGTAGCCTCCCCTTCCAGCTTGCCATCAGAGATTGGTTAGCCCGAGGCTCCATCACTCAACCCTTCTCCACCACTTCTCAGCACTCATCATACTGAGTCCAGACCTCCTCAAAACGGAAGAATGGTCTACTCCCCCTACTCACTGGAGTTCCACTCTTCTCCACCTCAATCCGGATTGGGCAGTGATCAGACAACCGAAACTTCAAGTGATACACACTAGAGAAGGGAAACATCATCCAAAAGGAATCGTTGCACAAACCCCTGTACAGCCACTCCTGCAAAGACACAACACCTTTTTTCATTTTAAACCAAGTGAAAGGATGCCCTCTAAACGTCATGTCAGACAAGCCACAATCATCAATAACATCTCTAAACTCTTGCATTTGACCTTGAGGTCGAACATTCCCTCCTTGTTTCTCCTCTGAGCTTACCAGTTCATTAAAATCTCCACCTAACACCCAGGGCATTATTGGCAAATCGTTCAATCTTCGCATAAGATCCCATGAGAACTTCCTACTACTCACCTCTGGATCCCCATAGAACCCTGTAAACCTCCAATGACCCTCCTTGGATTTAACCATCGTATCAATATGATATTTGCTATAGGACCGTAGGATCACATCCAGCCCTTCCCTCCAGAACAGACACAAACCACCACCCTTCCCCACACAATCTATAGCAATCACCCCATCAAACCTCAACTTCTCCTTATAAACAGTCGTTTTCGAACTCTTGATCTTCGATTCAGACAAGAACAAGAGCTGGGGATTCTCTTCTCGCACCAACTGGTGCAAACTATTGAATGCTCGAGGACTCTCCACTCCCTGAACATTCCAACATATTATTTTCATAACTGACGGCGACCCTGAACATCAGGGTTCGCCGATACAACTCGCACTCCTCCTACAATCGCCTCCTTCAACCTCTTCCCACCCGATTCTTCAACCAAATTCACATCCCCTTCACCCCCAACTCCTAACAGCGCCCTTTTCCCCAACACACTATCACCCCCCCACCCCCATTTCATCCACCACCCCGCTCTCCCTTCTCCTCCACCTTTTCCTCTCCCCTCCCACGTTCCCAATAGTCAATTGCCCAGGGTGGGCCCCTTCATGCACTAAACTACCTCCCTCTTCCTCACTACGCAGTTCCATCCCAACGACTGATTCCCCCACCACCTTCTTCCCTTTTGCCATTTTCACGCTCAGCCCATCACCCTCACTCCCCTACTCAACACCAGCCCCCACTCTTCCTGATTTCTCATTCGCCCCCTCACTCGCCGGATTCCTTTCACCCCCCGTGTAACGCCCCGCGTTTCGGAATCGAGCCGTTTTGGGATTTATTGGGCGTTCTTATTCTAATTTGGAAAATTAGAATTAGAGTTTAGCCTTGGGTCATTAAATTAAATCTCGACTAGTTAGGGGAAAAGAGATTTTCAAATTAAATCTTTAAATTTCCCAAGGTTAGAGGTTTAATATTTGATATTTATTTTAAATATCAAAAGACCCAAACCCTTTATCAATCGGGTTATTTTCCCTCCCAAATCTTTTAGGAATTAAGTTAGGGTTTTTAAATAAAATCCTAGATAAGACCTTATGCCTAATTAAATTGGGATTTCTACCCTTGGGTTCTTTTTAAAAGGAAAAGAAAGAAAACCCTAAAATAATCTCCCTCTCCCTCCTTCTTTTCGTAGCAGCCGCCCCCTCTCAATCTCGTTTCTCTCCTCTTCGTGAAGCTCCAGCCGCCAGCCGCAGATCTCTTCCCCTTCTTCGTGCGATTCCAGCCGCGAGTCTCCCTTACCCTTCAGTTTCTTCTTGCGCCGCCAGCACCCGTGGGCTTCATCTCCGTCGATCTCTCTCTCTCGTTCTTCCTCGCGTTGAAGTCGTCGGCGTCAAGACCCACGGACAGTAGCAGCCCGCGCCGCCGTTCGTCTCCCTAAAGCTTGAGCCGTTCTCCTCGCATGTAAGGTCTCTTTCTCTCTCGATTCTCTTTCAAGTTTCTCAAGCAGCGAGTTTAATTCTTTGTTTCCTCTTGTTTTTGGCTGGGTTAGTGAGCAGAAGGCAAGACCTTCGTCGTTCTGGCGTTTTGGGCACGTTTGGGCTGATTTAAAGTCCGTTTCAGCGTGTTTGGACTATTTCGGTAAGTCTTCATCGTGACCCATGCTTATTCGAATTCGAATTTAGAATACTCACTCTCTAATAGCTTTTGTATTGCCGAATGAAGTCTTGTTTCATTGCTGTCCAGTGCTGACTTGGGCCTAAAACTAGTGTTCGGTGAATGCCCATAACCCAAACGGCCTTAAATCGGGTTACCCATAACTTGTTGGTTTGAGACCTTGGTTGTTGGGTTAATTCGAACACCAATCAGCAAGCAGTAAAGCTCGTTTGGTGGATTTCGGTAAGTTTCCACGCCCTTTACCCTTTGCAATTCAATTTGGTTGGCTTTAGGATAGCCTATAACCCATGGGTGTGCTTTTAAGTTGCAGTTGGACCCAATTCGAACCCCGGGCAGCGCGTGTTCAAGGAGCTTTGGTTCTGGTTGTCAAATTCCAGCAAGCTGTTGGACTCGTTAGTGTGGTTCGGTAAGCTTCTTCACCTTCTTAGCCTTGTTAGAACTCTTGTTTGGCTTCACTAATTAGTCCCTGATGCTTGAAGTTGTTTACTTGTAGCTTGGGATCAATTAAAGCTTACTTGGGTTATTTCCAACAAGGAACTTTATTCTATTTGGTGGAGCTTAGAAGGTATATCATTATTCTTTAAACTCTTTCAATCGTGGTTTGAGTGCTTTGGGCTAGTCTTTAATGCTCGAACATTATTATTTTAGGATTGTTCGGGTTGGTTCCAAGTTTTCGAGCTAGCCTTAAGGCTTGAATCCAAGTTGGTTGGTAAGAAATTCTTCCCTTTGTTCTTTTAGGTTCAAATAGGGTGGTTAAGCTCAATTCTGATCTTTTTATGTTATCCTTGCTGATTAGGAGCTTGCCTAGATTGGTTTAGGAGCTCTTGGATTATCTTTGGAGCTTTTCATCTAGTTTAGGAGCGTTTAGAGCTTTCGGTAAGTAGTTCCTACTTGATGTTGTCTGTTTGACTGTGTGATGCATGCTGAATGTTACTCGCTTTATAATTACCCTCATGTTTCTTGTTTCTCTGAATATGTGTATATATATATGTTATCGTTGAAAAACATGACTTTTGTTGCATAATGACTGGTTGAAAGGCATGAATTGTTGTTGCATGTTGGTTTGATGTTAAGCGTGTTGGTTCGGTTTTGCATTCGAGAGTCAAGCATGAGTTGAGAGATGTAGTCATGTGAATGCTTAGTGGGCATGATTCATGAGTCTAGAAGCATGTTGCAGGGCATATGCATTCTAGTAGATGTGAGATATAGGTCAGAGACCTAAAGTGTGAAGGAAAGGAAAGTTGGGTGAGTGTCAGTGCACCTCGGGTACAAAAGGTCGAGGGGTGGCACGTCACCATTGGTTTAAGAGGAGCATCGAGGCCTTGGGTACAAATGGTCAAGGGTCGGTGTGATGAGTCTAGAAAGCAAGTGTTGGGCGCCTGGGGAAGGGCCAATACTTTGCTAAGTCATCGGTGCACCTTGGGTACAAATGGTCAAGGGGCGATGCACAGTTCGGGGCCTTGGGTACAAATGGTCAAGGGTCGAACGCCGAGCTCCGTAGAGAGCATTGTGGCCCTGGGTACAAATGGTCAGGGGACAGTGCGACTCGAAGGATCAGTCTTGGAGAGCCTTGTGAGGGCTAAATATGAGCGTTGAGTGAGCTCGTGGAGCTTGAGTGGTTAGCGAGTTGCATATAGAGAGATGCATGAGGCATGGCTTAGGAGAGTTACTCGTTTTCTAGCTTTGAGCATGATGTTCTGGTTACCGCTTTTATAAGCATGTTGGTTGCGCATGAATAGTATATGGTTTGCTTGTTTGCTGTTTGGTGGCTTCTCAGGTAGGGGCTGCTTACCAGTACCTTCGTGTACTGACCCCCTCCCCTCTCTCTCCCCCCAACTACCAGATTTTGCAGGTTATGAGGACCGTGTGGACCATGGTGATGCGGAGGAGACGTAAGAGGATGGACCTTAGCTAGTAGCTTGTTCTTGCCCTTTTATTTTCTTAGGTTTTGGTTAGGGTAGAAGTGCTTGTTGCTTCTGGGATATTGTTGTCTCGTTTGGTTAGTTCTGATTCGTTCTTGTTAATCTCTAGAACTAGTTGCCTTGTTTTAAAGAACTCCATTTATTCATTCAGTTAGTGATTAAATAAGTTTGTTTCGTACGAATGTCGTTTCAAGATTTTGTTAAAGATGTGCTTGGGTTTAGCTAATAGTGGATTATGCGAGATCTGTCTGTCTGTTGGTTTTGTGGATGTTCTGTTGAGTTGTGGAGTGGGGAGTCGTTTAATATTGCTTTATAGAAGTGTTTTTATGCATAGCAGGTTAAAGGAAAATTTTGGGTTAGTCCTATGTAAGCCGTTATGCTGCCGAAATTTTCGGTGCACACGGTTAGTTTGGGGTAAGAGTTAGTAATGTCGCTAGGATAGCTTTTAAAATCCTGGGGCGTTACACCCCGACCCATGGCTTTTCACGCCACTCCCTTCCCCCAACTCCTCCGAGCCTGCCCCCCACCTTTCCACATTACTCCTCCCAGGAACCCCCCACTGCCCATTCTTCCCCTCATCCCTTTTCGCTCCTTCCTCAACCACCCCCCTCCCTGGAATAGCCCTCATCTATTCCCCATAAGGCCACTCATCTCCCACTTTCCCCCCATTCAGATCCTCCTGACACTCTCGGTGAGAATGCCCAATAACCCCACAGCTAAAACAAATGTCCAGTAGCTTTTCGTATTGAATTGGGCACCACACCTCTTTCCCCTCCTTAGTTTTAATTTTCACCCCTCTCAACAGAGGATCCTTAATATTCACCACTACTCTCACCCTCATTATAGGACCCGTCCGTCCATACTTTTACCTCTTTTTAATCTCTATTTTTTCTTAATTATTTTTGTATTTAATGTGAATATATTCTCATTCCAAGGTGTTAGTAAATACATATCATAATAGATACAAATATAAAGTTATCTAATCTATAATTTAGGGATTAAATTTGAAATTTAACGTAAAATTTATCTACTTTTAAATTAGGAAAAAATACACTTTTAGTCCTTGAGGTTTGGGTTAGGTTTCATTTTAGTCCCTGAGTTTTCAAACTCAACAATTTAGTCCCTAAGGTTTGGTTTTAGTTTCATTTTAGTCCCTCCATCCATTTTTTCGTTAAAAACTAACGGTTTGCTGACGTGGCACTATTTTTTTATTAAAAAAATTATTTTTGGATTTTTTTAAATATAAATATATTAAAAATAATAAAAATATTATTATTTTATTGTTTTTTTAATATTCTCCCTCTCTCTCATTCTTCTTCTTCTTCCTTTTTTTCATCTTCTTCTTCAGCTTCTTCTACGGTTTTTCTTCTTCAGCAAGTCGCCGACAACCACCGCTCGCCGGCGACCTTTTTTTTCTCTTTTTTTTTTCTCCTTCTTTCCCCCTCTTCTCTTCTTCTTCTTTCTTCTCCCACTTTTCTTCTTCTTCTTCTTTTTTAAAAAATTGAAATAAATCCCAATTCAAACGCCCAACATTTCTCTCACTCCACAGCCGACTTCATCTCACTCTCTCCACCACCCACAGCCGCTGCAGTCTTCCGCCTCCACCTCCACTCCGCCGCCAGACCCGCCCAAGTCACCCGCCGTCTTCAACCATGAGAATCTACAGCAGCGACTCCAGGCGTTGGAGCTAGGGAGAGCTGTTTGCGTATGGGTGTCGTGGGTCTGTTCAATCTGAATCCCAAGTCAAACGATTTTCTGTCGTGGGTCTGTTCAATCGACGGAGCTAGGGAGAGTTGTTCGACATTTCTATGGGTGCCTTCGCGTTCAGTTCAATCTGACCCACGCCGAAGCTGACCCATGAGATCTGAACTCGCAGAGCTGACCCACGCGAACTGTCGAAGCTCGCTGAAGCTTTCCAAATCTACTGGCGATCTCTCTTTTTTTCGGCTGGATTCGAAAAGGAGGCGTGAGTGGCAATCTCTCTCTGTTTCGGCTGGATTCGAAAATGGGCTTGAGTTTCGACTGGGTTTTGTTTAAAAAAACACTCGATCTCTCTCTGTTTCTTCAGATCTGGAAAGAGAGAGAAAGAAATGAAGAGAAATCCTCGGATCTGCTTGCTGGGCTGTTGCCGGAGAAGATGACCGGAGACGAGGTTGATCGACGGCGAGGAGAATGCAAGAGATCAAGAGAAAATGCATCGCCTTCGATTTTTTAAGGAAAAAAAAAAGAAAATAAGGATAAGGAAGGAAAAAAAAGTAGCCACCGCCGGTACGCGGCCGACCGCTGATGAGCGGCAGTCGGAGGCGGCGTCAAGGGCTTAGGGTTACTTGATGGTGAAAGTGAAGAAGAAGAAGGGTTGGTAAAGGTGAAGAAGGAAAATATATTTATATTATTTTAATATATTTATTTTATAAAATAAAAAAAAAAACAATTTTTTTTTAAATGGTGCCACGTCAGCAAACCGTTAGTTTTTAAGGGACTAAATTTTGAGTTTGAAAACTCAGGGACCAAAATGAAACCTAATCCAAACCTCAGGGACTAAAAGTGTATTTTTTCCTTTAAATTATTTATTATCGTCTTCAAATAAAATGGTGTATTTTACTCAAAATAAAATGGTGTATTTTAAACCCTAGATTTAAATTGGTGAAAAATTTAATTTAAATTTAAGGAACTTGAAAACGAAATTTATGAATTAAAAAATTAATGTCTGACTTATAAAATATAATCTATATATACAATAGATTTATTTTTTGGGTTTGTTTGACTTTTTCCAATTTAGTTAAATTTATTGACATTTATTGAAAACAGTTGTGAGCTGAATACTTTGGAACTAAATTTGCATCCAAAGAATTAAATAATACAGCAGTATCTGTCCACCTATCACGCTTTCACATTTCTTTCTCACTTTTTTTTTTCTCCTTTTTCTTTGTTCTATTTTAAATTACTAGTATTTTATCACGTGCTTTGCACGTATAATTTTTTACTTTAAAGTTATTTAAAATTATATATAATTTGGTTAAAATATTATTCAATATAATAATTTTTTTAATTACTTAAGATTAATTTTGTATTCTTATTAATATAGTCTTATTCAGTCGGTTGAATATTTTTATAGTTTAGTATATACCTAGGTGTTTTTTCAATTTAGCCTCTATTGTACAAAAGGTTTTAATTTAGTTATTTATGATTTAGTATTTTTTTTTAAATTTATCTTTAACAAAATTTAAACATTTATTTTAGTTTGAATGGATCAACACGATTAAATAATCGTACTTACTGGATTGGTTCGATTGGATTTATCAGTTTGACTCAAATTTTTATACCTTTCATGACAATTATAGAGTTGAATTTTTTAAACATGTGTTGAAAACCAATCCTTAATTAATCCAAAAAATTAACTATACTTAAGAAAAATTTATTTAGTTGAAGCTAGGAGTTTAAGAATGTTACAAAACTCTTGAAATTTCAAAATTTTAGAAATCCCACTATTGATGTAATTAAATTTTAAGTTACAAAGTTTATAATTAATTCATAGAAATTTAATAAAGAAAATCTTTTATATTGAGTTTTTCACCTTCCAACTTTTATTCTTATATTGATGGTATAGAATTTATTTAAATTATATTTGTTCTTTTAATAAAATAATGCTTAAGAATTTCCTACTTTAAATTTAAAAAATATCACACTTTAATAAAGATTTATTAAATAATTAACAATAAATTCATATTTATTAATCACTATCATTTTAAAGATTAATTATCTAATGGTTTAAATCACTTTTAAAATTCTAATGGTCCCTAAGTTTTCACTGTCATTTACCTTAATTATTAATAATGAAAGAATTTTAATAATTCATATTGTTTTGATGTAACTACTTTTAAATATTATTTTGATTTTTTTTAGAATACAACGTTGTGAGAGCGGGGATTTTTTTTTAGACACTCAACATAAATATATAAATTCAAGTCATGCTCGACTTGAGTTTGAGTCTAAGAAATAAATCGACAAAACTTTTCAGATTATATTCAACCTCCTCATATTCCTAACTTTTCACATTCTTATTAATTAATGTTATTAAACATACAATTAAATGACATGCTTGATCAATTTAAAATAGATAAAATGATATAATGGTCCAAAAAATATTTTTCAAGATTGCAACTTTTTATTTTTCATTTTCTTTAGTTTAACTTTTTATTTACCATGAATCATAGATTTAGATTATGATTAATACAAGAGGTAATCATGTTAATTAGATCGATAAGGTTAATTTTTTTTCTAGATGTTAAATTAAAATAATTATAACCATGCATAAACATTTAGAATAAAAACGACAACAAATATTAATTATAAAATAAACTTGAAAAATTTTATTAGAGGAATTGATACCTATGGTTGTGAGCATTTTGTTGAAACGTCTTTGTCTCTCATTGTACTTTAATACTATGTTGCAATTCATACGAATTTCGAAACTTTTAGAGAAATAGATTGAGAGAAGAAGAAAAATAAACTAATAAGAAGAGAACCAACCTTTTATACAAAAGAGTAGGGGAGCGCTCATTATATAGTTTTAGGATATAAGAGTTGGATGATGTTGCAAAAATCTTAAAATTCCAAACCTTTGAAAATTCCCTTAATAATTATGATTAAATGTAGATTCATTAGTTTTATAATTAATTTATAAGAATTAAATTAACAAAACTTTTTATATTCTAACCTTTCATATTTTAACCTTTTTACCTTCTTATACTTCCATTTAAAAATTAATTTATTAACTTTAATATAAGTAGTGCATCAAAATATTATATTTTATTTATTTAAAATTTTGATGGTATATAATTACTTTGTAAAAAATATACTATATTTTTATGAAATACTTCTTAAATTTTGTTTACTTTAAAACATAGAAGGCAAAATAAAAGTATCAAATAAAAATATAATTTTGAACGATATACTATATTTCTTTGTGTCTTATATCATATTTATTATTATAAATATATAATTTATTAATAACAACTCATTTTTAACATAATAATAATTATAGATTTTTTTTAAACCATAATAATTATAGATTATAAAAATTTAATGAACAAAACTTTTCATATTCAAGAATTTCACCTCCTAATGTTCACATTATTATATTTCATTTTTTAAAAAATTATTAATTTATTAATTTAAATGTATATATAGAGAGATTTTTAAGGTATAGAATTTACTTAAATTATAATTTATCTTTTTTGTTTTGAATTGCTATATTTTATCTTTTATGGAAAATTTATTAAAATCATTTTAGTAGTTTAATTTGATCGTTACCGTTCCCATTCTTTTTTTTTTTCATTTTTTTTCAAGGAAAAAATTGAGAAGATAGTGAATTAAATTTATATTCTATAATTAAATATAAGAGATTTTTAAGGTATAGAATTTACTTAAATTATAATTTATCTTTTTTGTTTTGAATTGCTATATTTTATCTTTTATGGAAAATTTATTAAAATCATTTTAGTAGTTTAATTTGATCGTTACCGTTCCCATTCTTTTTTTTTTTTCATTTTTTTTCAAGGAAAAAATTGAGAAGATAGTGAATTAAATTTATATTCTATAATTAAATATAATTAGATTAAAATATTAATTTTAGAATTAATTTATCTTCATGGAAACAAACTTTATACATCCTAGCTTTTCACATTTCACTCATTTAAAATTAAAAAAAATATATTTAATTTCCTAGAGAATGAAATGACACACACACATAAATAGAAAAAAAGAATTCAAGATTTTAACTATACACTAATTTCTTCAAATAAACGTGCTCACTTGACAATGACAAATATACACTGCTCTTCAAGTTCATCAATGCTAAATCGTAATATTGGAAGCATAGGATCTAGGAGTGAAGAAACCTTGCTATTCAACTTGCTATTCTACCTTAATAAACTTCAACCACTATTCAACTTGCTCCCTTGCAACTTGAATTGTAACACCAATCTCTTGAGATGCTTTGAAAAAGATTGAAGAGCCTATTGAAGAGCCATTGAGAGCAATGCATTTAGAGAAGAACAATAAAGAAATAATGAAACTCTAGGTGTTGGTGAGAAAATGGTGAAGAAAACTCATTTTTATAGTAGTAGAATGTGAGAAGTTACAAAACTCTTTGAATTCTAAACCTTTTAAAATTTCATTTTGAATTAAATTAAAGAAAAAATCAAGTTGTAGGAAAAACCTTTTACATTCCAACCTTTAAGATTCTATACACTTATTCTAGATAATTGATTATTAATTAAATAATTTTATATTTATAGTTAATTATTAATGGCATGTTTTGTAAATTAGAAAGTTAAAGAAGGGACAAAAGTGTCCAAAAAAGTTTTTCCAACATCCTCACTTTTTAATATAGTATAGATATATGGATGGGAATAGGATACATAAATGCTCTTTTGTATTAGAATTTAGAACTCATTTTTCGTTAAATTACATGTTTAGTCCCTGAACTTTTAGAATTGTGTCAATTTAGTCTCTGAACGGTAAAAGGTTTCAAATAGGTTATCGAACTTTCAATTTTGTTTTCAATATGACAAAGGTCATTGAACTTTAAAAAGTATCAAATAGGTCATTCAACTTTCACTTTTGTGTCCAATAGGTCCCTCAACTTTTAATTTTGTGTTTAATAAGTTCTTGATCTATTCAACATTTTTTAAAATTCACAAGCCCACTAAATACAAAATTGAAAGTTTTAGAGTCTCAATAGACATAAAATTCAATTTTATATATAATAAATTGGTTAATATTTAAAAATATCAAATATATCATGGACCTATTAGACACAAAATTGAAAGTTCAAGGACCTAGCTATTAGACATTTTTAAAGTTAAGGGATTTATTAGACACGTTTGAAAGTTCAGGGACCCAATTGATACAATAGGAAAGTTCAAGGACTAAACTTGTAATAAAACCTTTTGAAAATTATGCTTGTGTTCTCTCAACTTCCTTACCATGGTTTTCATCTTTGTTAAGAAGAAATTTGAGTTCTTAGTCAAATTTAAAAAACAAAAACAAGTTTTATAAAACTTTTTTTTTTGTTTTCAAAATTTATCATGGTTTTTTTAAAACATGAGAATTATGTAGATATCAAAACAAAGAAAATATGTGAAAGTAGGTGTTTACAAGCTTAATTTTCAAAAACCAAAAACAAAAAATGAAATGGTTATCAAACAAGACCTCATACCTACTCTAATCGATCTTTCATTTTTATATTTGGAATATATGACAAGATACTCTAAAGAAAAACATATAATTCTCAAAATACTTTTTGTATTTCAATTTTTCTTTTTATACTAAGAAACTATATGGCTTCTAACACGATATGTTACAAATTAAAATAAATAAGGTCCTTTACTAGCTAATTACAAAGTTGTGTATGCTTAAATTCTTAAGAAAATCAGCTATTCATTTAAAGAAAAAGCGCTAATATTATTTATCAATATGAATTATGAACCTAGCATAACTTGTTAATGCATATGTAATCAACTAAAAGATTAGAAGTTCAAATATCCATCACACATGTTATTGAAAAAAAAATCTTAAATTATTTAAAATTCAAATATCTCTTCGTGGGATGATTATCTTTATAAAAGAAAAAGAAAAATATTGTATATTTATTATTGAATTTAGAAATTAAATAGTAACAAATTTTTAGAAAGGGACAGAGAGGATAAATAAAATAACCCTATGAAATATTTCAAAGGTCATTTAATAGTGAGCTTTCATTGACCTATTTATTGATATCCATGATTGGTAATTACTCTTTACTATTTCTCATTTATCAACCCCAATTGGAGTTTTTTTTTTTTTTTTTTTTTTTTTTTGTGATGACCCTTTAAAATAGACGGAAATGATAAATGTCTTACCTTTTTAATTTAAGGATATATGTCCTTCCACTTGCGTCAACATCCTAGTAAAATTACCATTTTATTCTCTACTATAACCACGCTTTCTCTCCAATCTCTCACTCTCTCTCCAACCTCTTGCTCTAGCTTATTGCTCTCTCTCTCGCTACTCTAGCTCTCACTCCGGCCTTTCATTTTCGCTGTGTGCTCTCTGGAGAGATAAAATAAAGAGAGAGAAAAATGGAGAAGAAATAAATTGAGCGAGAAGCAAGAGAGAGAAATGAGATGAGAGAAAAATGTGTGTTTTCATATTGAGAACAAAATAGTAATTTTGCTTGGATAATGATGTAATAAGCAAAATGACATATAATCTTAAATTGAAAAGATAGGACATTTTTCATCTTGACCTCTTCAAATGGGTTATCTACAGAGATATTCCAAAGTTCTCAAAACGAGTATATAAAAAGAAATATATGGCACTCTAATTTCCAAGTTATTGTCATTTCAAATTCTAATAAAAATCAATTGATAAAGTATCTAGTGATATATATATATATATATATATATTATTCCTAAATATTTTTTTCCGACTACTTGTGGAGGTGAGAGATTCAAAGCACATACTTACTAAATACCAGCTTTATGCCACTCAGGTTGACAATCAAATATTTTTTAAAAATTATGTTTGTTTTCTCCTAAATTTCCTACCATAACTTTCATCTTGTTAAGGATCCACTTGAATTCCAAAAATTCTAAAAACAAAAACAAGTTTTTGAAAACTACTTTTTTTTTTTTCAAAATTGGACTTGGTTTTTGAAAATCAGAGAGAAGATTGATACTAAAACAAAGAAACTTATAGGTAGGAGTAGGTGTGTATAAGTTTAATTTTCAAAAACCAAATGGTTATCAAACGGGACCGTAGTTTTTAAGAACTTGTTTTTGTTTTTAGAATTTGGCTAAAAATTCAAATGTGTCATTTACAAAAATGAAAACCATGATAAAGAAATTGAGAGCAAACAGGTATAATTTTCAAAAACCAAATGCTTATCAAACCCGACCTTAACTTTTGATTTAGGTTTTACCAACCAATGTTTTTTTTTTTTTTAATTGATTACAAATAAATAAAGAAATTTGTAATACATTATAAAGTTTTAATGACGTGAAAGATTTTACTTTTTATCAATAATTTTTTTTTTTTGAATATTTCATCAATAATTTAAGAGAGTACAAAAACTTTTGATCGAAATGAAGCAAGTTCATAAGTTCAATGATATTATAAATACTATAAATAGAATTAAATTAAAATAGTTATCATACTGATTTCGGTTTGAAATTATTAAGAAGTTAACAAACATCTAAACAACCTTAGGGAAAAAAAACCATCTAAACAAGAAATCATTAAATCATCCTTTTCAAAAAAAAAAGCTTTTAAATTGAGTTGTCTGTTATTTTAAATAATATTTTCATTAATAAATTGGAATAAAATACATCTACTCCTTGCTTCTCTAAAATCAATAAATATATGGACGATGTAATGGTTCTTTTTTTTAAAAAAAAAAAAAAATCAATTAATACCTCTAGATTCGTTGAATTGTATCAATGTTGACAACTTTCAATTTCATCAAATTAGACCATAAACTTAAAATTAGTATTACAACTTTTATCTTTTATTCAATTTTTGCAAACTTATCAACTAATTTTATTTAAAAAGCAATGTAAAAATATCAAGAAATTTGCTAATTTCAATAAAATCAAGCTTTGCACAAAATTGAGATTCATCATTCAGAAATTAATCATTAAATAACTTTGTCAAAATTCATATATTTTAACAAAATTTTAGCTCCATTGTCGTTTTTTTTTTAAATCTTATCAATTTTGTATCCTCATATATTTTGGGATTTTCGTACGGCTCTCTAAAATAGGCAGAAATGATAAATGTCATACCTTTTCAATTTAAGGATATATGTCATTTTTCTTGCGTCAGCATCCTAGTAAAATTACTATTTTACTCTCTACTCTAACCTCACTCTCTCTCGCTACTCTCGCTCTCGCTCCAACCTCTCGCTTCTTGCTCTCTCTCCAATTTTTCCCTCCAATCTCAACTTGGGGTTAAGATTGCAATACTTATCTAAATTTGGGATGCAATTTGATGAAATTGATTTTTTTTTTTTTTTTTTTTTGACAATATGTGGGGTTGAAATTGAAAATTTGAGGTAAAAATTGATACGACATGACAAGTTTAGGGATAAAAATTGATTTTTTTTTCCTCATTTAATATCGAAATTTTATATTTTTGTTTGAATTTCAAACCATCGATAAATAGAATTCATAGTAGAATACTATTTACCATTTTAAATTTAGTTTTTTTTTAATAACCATTTTAATTTTAGTTAAAATCACAATTATATACGGTAAACCTTTAAAGTTGTGTCCAATAGGTCATTTAACTTTAAGAAACGCATCTCTAAGCTCTTGAGTTTTCAATTTTTATGTCTTTTCGATTGAACTTTCAGTATTCCTAAAAGGATCTCTAATCTATTGAACATTTTTATTTAATTTTTTTTTCTGAGTACATCAACATTTGGGGTGGGAGGATTCGAACCTCTAACCTCTTGGTCGAGGACATATGCCAATTACCGCTGAGCTAAGCTCGCTTTGGCTTTATTTTTAAATTTATGAATAGACACTAACATTTCAATATTTTGTGTATAAAACGACTGATGATATTAAACAACGTCTAATAGGTCATAGACCCATTAGGATGTGTTTGGATTAACATTTTGTGTGATTATGAAGGACTAAAAACATTTTTTTAAAAAAAAAAATCTAAAGTGTTTAACAATAAAAAAAAAAATCACTTTTGAAATAATTAGATTAGTTAATAATTATTTTCTCAATAATTAGTTTTAAAATAGTTATAAAAAATTTTAAAAAAATTCTAAAGTAATTCTCGATTCAACACTTTTAGAATCACTTAAAAAAAGCATCATATTAAAAAATTTCAAAAACCACGTGAAAAACCTCAAAGAAGGTTGAAATTACAAAATTACCGTTAAATTTAAATCTCCTCCCTCATCTCACCTTTTCTTTATGGTAATTTAACATTTTGTAACAATTTTAAGAATATGTGTTCAAACACACAAATGTTGTGAAAAATAAAAAATAAAAAATAAAAAACACAAATGTTTAAATTAAAATCACTTTAATGAGAAGGTTTTTAGAAAGAAGAAAAAACGTATTTTTTTTAAGTGTTTAAAACTAGTAAACATGTCAAAATCACTCTTATCCATAAAATTTTAAATTTTTTTTAAAAAAATTTAGAATTTAAGTTGAAAATTAAAAACTTGATAGTTTTAACTTTAAGAATATATTTTATTAATTACAACTCTCAAAGTTTAGCGACTATATTAATAATTTAATCTTAAAGTTATTATAGCAAAAGCGAGCATAATTCAACAGTAATTGACATACACCCTCGACTAAAAGATCAGAGGTTCGCATCCCCACCGTCAAATGTTGTTGTATTAAAAAAAAATCTTAAAGTTATTATAATTAGAAAATAATTTATTAATGAAACGGCCAATCCAATATGACAAAAGTACTGCAACGAATAGAATAGTAATATAAATTTATTATTATTATTATTCTTTTACTTTTTAATTTTGGGCTACGTTGACATGTCTCGACCTTTTTCGGATTTTTATTATACTAATGGAATTTACAACTGGAATATAAGTTTTTCTTTTAAATTTAAAACCATTTATTAAATAAATAAATATTTGAAGTGGTCAATGGACCAAATAAAAAAACCTATGTGCCACATCATGATTTAAATAGACAATTGTTATATACATATAGAAAATATTCTTTATTAAATTAACTGGAAAAAAAAAACACTAAATAAAACACCTAAATCCAATGTTCTCAAAATAAAATAAATAAATAAAAATAACCAAAATTTAATTTTAAAAAATTCAACAAAAATCAATATTTATAGAAAAAGAGTGTAGTTCGTCTACAAGAATTACTATAACTCATCACAATCAGTAAGAAAAAAATTAGGAATTTAATTTTTGAACTTGAATAGTTGTATCTATTTAGTTTATAGATTGAAAAAAGGTTTTAATTACATTATTAAACTCTCTTTATTTTTTATGGATTTCTATAACTAACATCGTTATTTAAAAATTGATTTGACTCATTTAAGGAATTAATAAGTGATGATTTTACACAACAAGTAATTAAAAAACTACATAAAATGAGAGGAAAAATGGTTTAAAACATGCTTGGCCACCCATAAAACTTTTGGCTCATCAGCCTTTATTTATCCAATTGACTCACCCCATATACCAAATCATCAATTATAACATTGATGATTTAATGTTGTAATTGAATTATTTCAAAATCGAAAGTTTAATTTTGTAATTGAATTATTTTAATTAGACATTTAAGGAACTAAAAAACAAAATCATCCCTGTTAAAAAACTAAATCAACAATTTAATCTTAAAAAAAAATGAAAACAACTAATATTTAAGACCAAAATAAAACAATTACAAAACTCCACGAATAAAAACAAGATGTAAACCAAGCAAATAAAAATCATATTTAGAAACAACAATATTAACTAAAGAAAGATTAAAATACTATATCAACATTTGTACTATAAAACTCATTATATTTTAGTCATGTTCAAATTTAGTTTTTACTATCCATCTTAAAAATACTCCACGTCACTAAGTTTATTTGAGCTAAACTTGTATCCAACTCAACAATAACCTCCCTTTGACACAATGCGAATACGTTGTCCAGTTCTACGAGAATTATTTTCATTTTCTTCCTCGGTCAACCAGAAACAAACAGTAGAAACTAGTACAATAGCCAAATTCAAATATTTAAAAAAAAATATCGAAATAGAATAAATTTCATCAATACATCAAAATTAAAATAGTATTTTAACCTAAACGAAAGAGAAAGGAAGAAGAAAAAAAGAAAAGAAGGAAAATGTAAAATAGAGTGGAAAAGGTCTAAGGTTGGACTCGGTCCACTCAAGTTCATTTAAGTGTACACAATAAAGAAAGCAACCAAATTTGCCTTGTCTGATGAACGGATTGTAAACAAAATGGCATGTAATTCCCTTTTCCCTTTTCCCCTTTTCCTCTAGAGAGAGAGAGAGAGAGAGAGAGAGAAGAGACAAATCATTTGGTCCCTTTTCTTCTCACACTTGCTTCCATTTCCTCTTCCATTGATTTTTCTTTCATTTTCCTTCTCAGGCGTGTTAATGGCGGCCCTGGTTTTGGTGGTTTGGTTGGTGAGAAGGAATAAATGTTGCATTGTAAAGACAAGGCCCTACATTCACACTCTGGGTTTCAATTCTTAATTCCACATTTCATTTTTCTCTTAACAAAAAGAGAGAAGAAGAAGAGAGAGAGAAAGAGAGAGAGTTTTTGCATTTGCCCTCTCATGCACGTGGTTCAGCAACTTCGATTGGGTGTTCGAGCAACCGCTCAATTTCTCTTTTTTACAGGTTTTTCTATTCACTTCATTAATTGATTTTTGCTGTCTTGCTTTGATTCCAAGGCAGTGAAATCAATGGCGTACGACCTCAATCCCACCACTTGTTTTGTTTCAATTACTGTTCATTCTTCTTCTTCTTCTTCTTCTTCTTCTTCTTCTTCTTTCTTCTCTCCATTTCTGGATCTTCATTTCAACGCTTTTTCTGATGGAATCTGGGAGAGGAGTTGAATCAGAATCAGATTGAAGTAGATTGGAACTCTGGGTACTTGTTGCATTTCTTGTTTTTGATCTGTAAATGCGATTGGATTTGTGGGTGTTTTTTGTTTCTTTTTCTTCAGGGTTTTTTGTGCAATTTCTGTGGGGTTTTTAGGAGAAATGTTGGTAGTGTTTGGATTATCTTCAAAACCCAGATCGTAAATTGATCCAAATCGGATTCCCAAAATGCCAAATGGATAGATAGATTGACCCATGTAGTTGAACAACAAAAAGAAATCTCTCAACTCCTCGAGCATGAGAAGGGTTCATCGGCTTTGTCTTTCTCATGCTCTTCTGTTCTTGATTCCATTTCTCGTCGGAATTTGCTCCGCCGCCACTGAGAAGGACATTTTGCTTCAGTTCAAAGATGCTGTTACAGAGGATCCGTTTGATTTCTTGAGAACTTGGGTCGCCGGCGAGGATCATTGCCGGAATTTCAGCGGCGTGTTCTGTAACACCGATGGGTTTGTGGAGAAGATTGTTCTATGGAACTCCAGCTTGGCTGGAACTTTGTCGCCTGCCTTGTCGGGATTGAAGTTTTTGAGGACTTTGACATTGTATGGAAATAGATTTACTGGTAATATTCCGATTGAATATGGCACCATTGTTACACTGTGGAAGCTGAACTTGAGCTCCAATGCTTTGTCGGGCTCGGTCCCGGAGTTCATCGGTGATTTGCCGAACATTCGGTTTCTGGATTTGTCTAGAAATGGCTTTACTGGGGAGATCCCTTCAGCTGTGTTCAAGAATTGTTTCAAAACTAGATTTGTTTCATTTTCTCATAACAGATTTTCAGGTATGATACCTTCAACAATTTTGAACTGTTTGAGCCTTGAAGGCTTTGATTTCTCAAATAATAATCTAAGTGGGAGCATTCCTTTGCAACTCTGTAACATTCAGAGATTAGAGTATGTTTCTGTGAGAAGTAATGCACTGTCTGGGAGTGTCCAAGGTCAGTTCTCTGCTTGCCAGAGCTTGAAACTTGTGGATCTGAGTAGCAATTTGTTCACCGGGTCACCGCCGTTCGAGGTTCTCAGATTCAAAAACATCACTTATTTTAATGTTTCATATAACAGTTTTAGTGGGGGAATTGCAGAGGTTGAGGGTTGTAGTGATAGTCTGGAAGTTTTTGATGTTTCATGGAATGGTTTGGATGGCGAGATCCCGTTGAGCATTGCAAAGTGTGGCAGTCTTAAAATCTTGGATTTGGAATCTAACAAGCTGGTTGGGAAGATCCCTGCTGACCTTGCAGATTTGAAAAAGCTTTTGGTGATTCGGTTGGGTTCTAATTCGATCACCGGGACGGTTCCAGCCGTTTTCGGGAACATCGAGCTACTTCAGGTTTTGAATTTGCACAGTCTCAAACTTGTTGGTGAGATACCTGATGATATAACCAGTTGCAGGTTTCTTCTTGAGCTGTAAGTTCTAAAGAACCTTAAACAACATTGTTTTTCAATTCATCCCATGTTGTGTAATTTCAACTTGACTTGTCCCTTGAATGACATTCTTTTTACTGCAGGGATATTTCTGGCAATGCATTGGATGGGGGAATTCCTCAATCTCTTTATAACATGACATACCTTAAAATTCTTGATCTTCATGATAACCATCTGAACGGAAGCATTCCGTCGACGCTTGGGAGCCTCTCGAAACTACAGTTTCTCGATCTATCTCGAAACCTGCTATCTGGTTCGATACCTGCTACTCTTGAAAATCTCACATTGCTGCACCATTTCAATGTCTCTTTCAACAACCTTTCGGGCACCATACCTCCCGTGAAGACGATCCAAGATTTCGGGCCTTCTGCATTCTCAAACAATCCTTTGCTTTGTGGTGCTCCCTTGGATCCTTGCTCTGCAAATAACACCACTGGCACGACTTCCACATCGAAGAAGCCAAAGGTTCTTAGTCCATCTGCAATCATTGCAATCGTAGCAGCGGTCGTGATCCTGGTCGGGGTTTGTGTGATATCCATTTTGAACCTAATGGCTCGGACAAGGAAGGCGAGGAGCACCGAAATCATTGAGAGCACACCACTTGGTTCAACCGATTCAGGCGTCATAATTGGGAAGCTGGTTCTTTTCAGCAAAACTTTGCCATCAAAGTATGAAGACTGGGAGGCTGGCACCAAAGCTTTGCTCGACAAGGAATGTCTAATAGGGGGTGGCTCGATCGGCACCGTCTACAAGACAAGTTTCGAGGGCGGAGTCTCCATCGCTGTGAAGAAGCTGGAGACTCTAGGGAGGATCAGAAGCCAAGATGAGTTTGAGACTGAAATTGGACGTTTGGGAAACATTAAACACCAGAACTTAGTCGCTTTTCAGGGGTACTATTGGTCCTCATCAATGCAGTTGATTCTGTCTGAATTCGTCTCAAACGGCAACCTTTACGACAATCTACACGGTCTGAGTTATCCAGGCACCAGCACAGGCATTGGCAATACAGAGCTACATTGGTCTAGGAGATACCAAATTGCACTTGGAACAGCTAGAGCTCTTGCTTATCTTCACCATGATTGTAGGCCTCCAATTCTTCACCTCAACATAAAATCAACTAACATACTGTTAGACGAAAACTACGACGCCAAGTTATCCGATTATGGGTTGGGGAAGTTGCTTCCCGTTTTGGACAATTACATCTTAACCAAATACCATACCGCTGTAGGCTACGTCGCACCGGAGTTAGCACAAAGTTTGAGAGTAAGTGAAAAATGCGACGTCTATAGTTTTGGAGTGATTCTACTGGAGTTGGTAACAGGGAGGAAGCCAGTTGAGAGTCCAAGAGCAAACCAGGTAGTGATTTTGTGTGAATATGTAAGGGAGTTGTTGGAAAATGGTTCTGCTTCTGACTGTTTCGATCGAAACTTACGTGGCATTGCCGAAAACGAGCTCATCCAAGTGATGAAGTTGGGATTGATTTGTACATCCGAGATCCCTTCGAAGAGACCAAGCATGGCCGAGGTTGTTCAAGTTCTCGAGTCGATAAGAAACGGATTAGGATCGTAGGAATAGCGTTGTTGGGATAGGGATCTAAGGAATGATAGTAGCAGAAGCTGTTCAGGATTTTAGCAGAGAGGGGCAGATGGAGTTTTTTCCATTTTTTTCCTGGTTTAAGAGGATTCTTTTGTATTCTTTCTTCTTTCGTTCTTGCGATTAACATCATCGATCGGGTCGTTCGTTCGTGAAATATTGTAATTTTCGAACAATAAAATTCTTTATTTATTGCTCTCAGATGGATCTTCATAGTTCATCCTTCAACTCTTTGCCCAGTGTTAGTATAGGCAAGCCAAACTGGACACAATTCCTTGCAAAAATAACAAGTTGTTTATCATCCTTTGGTAAGACATGATCAAAGGAATACAAAGAGAAATGAGGAAGTTAGTTTAAAAGTTTGTTCCTTTTATGTCCATATCCACCTAAGAGAAAAATCGATTTCGTATTCCTAACTCTCTATCGTCGATTTGAACCTAATTTAATTAGTTAAGATATTTACAATCGAGATGGTATGTTATAATTCTACCACTTGTTTGAATGGTAATATTCTTTATTTTTTTAAAAAAAAATCTATTGGACACTCCTCCCTAGATCTCTTTTTTTAGGGATGTCATTCTTTTCTTTGCAGTGATTACTTGGTTGAATAGGAGATAGGTTTAGGAGTGGAATATTTTTTCCCAATTTAATTTTGGGATGGAGACGGATAATGTGTACGTCATTTCGAATTTGGAATCTATCTCCATCCTGAATTTGTAATTATATTTATCAGGTCTCATTTGATAATCATTTGGTTTTTGGTTTTTGAAAATGAAGCTTATAAAGACTACTTACATCTATAAGTTTCTTTGTTTTTTTTGTATCTACTTTCTTCCCATGTTTTCAATTTTAGAAAACTAAAAAAAAAAAAGTTTTCAAAAACTTGTTTTTGTTTTTGGAATTGTGCTTGGAATTCAATTGTCTCCTCAACAAAGATGCTATGATAAGGGAATTGAGAGAAAACAAATCAAATGGTTATCAAAGAGATCCTCGATGTTTGTATCCTTATATTGATTAATCTGATGAAATATTTGTATAAAATTAATGATTAAGGGTATTAAATAATCTAGAACATTATTTTTCTCTAAATATTAACTTAAAAGTTGTGTTTTAGATATTAGTTGATAATTATTAAAAGAAAAATAAAGCTTGAAGACAGAGAGAAGAAATATTAGGAATCTAATTTCTGAATAGGGAATCTTTGAGGCTGTTTGAATTCTCCAAAATTGAGGAGTGTGAGGATGAGGATTGAAATTTCTTGTGGAGAGAAAAAGGAAGTTTAGTTTGGTCAATATTCTTGCTTGATTAAAATCAATAAATCTTTTGAGGGTTTGTTTTTTTGAATCTAGATACTTTACTTGTCTAGAATTATAGATATCAAAAATATGGATGTCCGACATTTTAGACAAATTCTGTTATTTTGAAAGAATAATTTATAATAATGTCTGGAAATATTTAGATAACTATGTTTGTTTTGCAGGATTTTTGTACGGGAATGTCTTTAGATTATATATTATACCAATAATGTTCTTACTAATCTTTAACTAATTTACTTATAAGTTTAATGTAATTTAAATTTTTATAAGGTTTTGGTTTTTATTAATTAAATATTTTATTTTTATATCAATTTAATTTATACTAATTTTATAAATTATATTGTAAAACAAATTAATTTATATTATTTTAAGGTTTTTATAAAATATTTAATATTAAAAGTTAATTTCAATTTTAACTTGGTGTTTCTAGTGGATTATAATGATCACATTATCAAATTAAAATTTCGTACGAGAAATAATATTTGTTTATAATGAATTTTGTTGGTCTGTTTTGCAATGTACAATTAATATTAATTTTAAGAGAAATTACAAATAAATAGATGTATAAGAGAAAAAAAAATCACTAGATACAAAAGTATTTGACAACTCTTGAAAAATAAAATAAAATGAATAGTGCACTCTAAATTTCAAGTGAAAATAATTTGAAATATTATTCAGTTTAACTGTGGATTATTATATATCTAAATGTAAAATTAAAAAAAAAATAGCTAATTTCATATGATCATTTATTAGTGTGAATAAATTAATGTATTTTAAATTTAAAATAAATAAAAAGTGTGTTAAAGAAAAATAGATGATATAAATATTATTGGAAAATGCCCTCCAAAATCTTAGAAATTCATAAATTAGAGGACATCGAAAGATTTTTAGATGTCTCTATTATTACAAAACACCCAAGACGGAGCTGTTTATATATATTCTTATTCAAGATTATTATGAGGGAACATTACATTTTCTGTCCCAGTTTAAAAAAGGAAAAAGAAAAAATATTTTTTTAATTGAAAAATATGAAATAATAAAAAAATATATTTTAAAATTTTAAAAATGTCACGTTAGCTTTAACAGAAAATTGGATGGAGAGACCAAATTGAAACCAAATTAAAAAACTCAAGGTAAAGTTGTTGAGTTTGTAAAATGTACGGAGCTAAATGCAACTTAATCCAAACCTCAAGGACGTATTGACATGTATCCTCGACCATGAGGTCAGAGGTTCGAATCCCCCACCTCCAAATGTTGATGTACTCAAAAAAAAAAAAAAATGCAACTTAATCCAAACCTCAAGGACGTATTTTTTCCTTTGGATAACTAGATGAAGTCTTTATTTTCTCTCTCCATTTTTTAATTTCTGATAAAATTTTAAAAAAGAATCATTAAAACCTACTCCTAATGGTATAGTATAACAAAATTGTAGGAAAAAAACCAATAAAAACTTAGACTTCATAATCTACTTAATATCTCCAAATTAAACAATTTTGTTGTCCAAAGATAGATTAAATTACTCACGAGAGTAATTGACTTTCCACACAGTTAAAATAGGTGAAGGTGAAGGTGAAGAAGAAGAAAAAGCCCAAACCCAATAATTGGGCTTAGGTTTAAGGCATGTGACCCATGACCCATGGATAGAGGGCAAATCTTTATGGACCCCAAAAAACTCGACTTTTTTTTTTTGGGAAATTGCAAGGAATAGCTAAAAAAAAAAAAAGATAATTGTAATGGGTGGCAAAATTGGAGTGTTTAATGGCAGATATAGCAACTTTTTAAAAAAATTGCAAATGTGGCAAAGTTTTTAAATCAATTTTTAGTATTCTTGTTTTGCCCCTGAATTGGCGCACGCGTATCTTCTCCTTCTTTACTCTGGTTTTCTTTTTTTTTTTTTCTTTCCAATTGTTTTTCGAATGGATTGGATCTCATATTCTCCTTCGTTTTCTTTCTTTCTGATTGATCTTCTTCTTCTTCATCGGTTTGGATCACATCTTCTCGGATTTCAACTTCGGTTTGGATTGCGCCTTCTCGGATTTCAACTAGCTACCCGAAGAATTCCAAGTTTGTTCTTCTCCTGATCGCATCTTCTTTTCTTTCCTTCTTTTCTCGATTGCTTTTCCAGTTTGAATATCTTTTTCGTTTATTTGCTTTTTTTTTCATTTTCTTCTGTTTTACTATGAATGATAGAGTGATAGAATTGTTTTTCTAGTTGATAGAATTTATCAGTTATAGAATTCTATCGTTGATTGATAGAATCTATCAGTGATAGAGTTCTATCAACGATAGAATTCTATCCGATAGAATTCTGTCACTCTAATGATAGAATCTATCTATCAGTGATAGAGTTCTATCAGCGATAGAATTCTATCCGATAAAATTCTGTCACTCTAGTGATAGAATCTATCAGTGATAGAGTTCTATCAGCAATAGAATTCTATCACTAGAGTGACAGAAATAGAATTCTATCACTAGAATTCTATTGCTGACTGATAGAATCTATCAGCTATAGAATATGTACTGTCAGTGTTCTAATGTAGTGATAGATTTATTATTTTTTTTTTATATATATAAAGACATAGTTATAGAAATCTATTGTTGATAGAAGATTTCTATCACCAATAGAATCTATCTGTGATAGAAATCTTCTATCACTGATAGATTTCTTTCAGTGAATCTTTTGTTTCTATCAGTGATGGTGATACATGGTGAAATCGAGCACTGAAAAATAAAGCAAAAACGAATAGTTATAGAAATCAAACATTGGAAAACAAAAACCAAACACTGATAGAAAACTAAACAATAACAACCAAACACTGATAGAACACCGAACATTGATAGAAGTGATAAAAAAATCTTTCTATCATTGATATAATAGAAGATTTCTATCACTGATAGACATCTATTAGTGATATAAAAACTTTCTATCATGATAGAAAATCTTAGGGAGGGGTATTTTAGTAAATGTGACATGCGGACCATTAGATTTTGCCATTTTTGCAATTTTTTTTTGCTGGCTGCTAGATTTGCAATTATTTTGGCCCATATTGCTATCCTTGCAACCGGCCCAAAAAAAAAGGACCACAATGAAAAATGGTTAGAAACTAGAGATATTTGGAATTATGGCTACCATGATTTTAGGAGAAGAGAGTGAATAGTTTTCATTTTGTTTATACCACTAGTATATATTCTTATTCACAGTCAACCTTCACCAATTGCATATTAGATTTCTTTCTTTTTTTAAAAAAAAAATCTCAATATTCTCTCATTGTCTTTCATTTTCTAAATGTTTGCTTTGCCTCCAATTCTCTCTAGTTTTTGATTTAGGGTGAATGACCCATAATCCATAGATAGCCCATGAGTGAGTTATAATATCATTCTTTTGAAAAGAAAAAAAAGAAAAAAAAGAAAAAAAAAAAAAAAAACTAGTTGTGTATTTTCATGTTTTACCAGTCTAGATTTAATTTCTCTTTACAATTCAAATAGATTTTTTTTTTATATAGTATTTTGTTGTTTTGATTATGTTATAAATTACTCCATAATTTTAGGAAATTGTTGTGTTGTGTATTTTAGTTCATTCTCATTTAAAATTAATTGTCATTTCAATTTTAATCTTTTGACCATTTATGAAAGAAAAATGTTAGTTCACCATTTTTCAAAACCAATATTTAAATTTAACCATCCATCCAATTATCTTTTTACTAATTCAAATATATATATATATATATATATATATATATATATATATTGAGTTCATCAACATTTGGGGATGGGGATTCAAACCTCTGACCTTTTGGTCGAGAGAACATGTCATTTGGCAATTCAAATAATTTTGTTAAGTTATGAGTCCAAGCCCAAATCAAGCAAGGGTAACTACACAAATGGGCTAATAGTAGCCCATTTATTCCAAAAGTGTTTGTTTTGTTATAATTTTACATTTCTGTCAGTTGACAACTGGATTTTAAAGGAGTTTAAAAAGTTCATTTACGTATTTGTCCTTACCGGTTGACAGAAAAAAAAAATATAATACTAAAATAAATTAATAAAATAAGAGTTACCAAATTAAATAAGGGTATTTAGGAAAGAATAAAAATTGAAATAAGGCATGAAATCTTACTCTTGATAAATTTGAAAGATTTAGACAAATTTAAAATTAATAGGTTAAAGGAGCTCATTCACCATAATTTCTGGAAAAAATAGCTATATAGACCATTTTGATATCCAATCTACACAAATGTCTTGATTTTATAAAAATCTCAGCTTTTAGAGTTTTTCTACCCTAATTTAAAATTCTCTATATATATTTAATTTATATTTTTCTAACATACATATTTTCATGACAATTATTTCTTCGTACATTTATGATACATCTAGTTTTTTAAAATATATTGTAATAATTATTATACATAACATTTCATAATTTTTATCAAAAAAAAAAAAACCTCATAATTACTATTCAATTTTCATTTTTTTTCTCTAACCTTTTTAAAAAAAAAAAAATTTGTTGTATTCTGCATTGTGTGTATATATATATCATTTGTAAAAAAAAAAATTGTATACAAAATAAATATCGCATATTATTATTAAAAATACTTTTACATTTAGGAAATATAAACATTTAGTGAGACAACTATACAACCTCTGAAAAACCTAGCCAAAACAGGTGAAGAAAAATAAGAAAACAATGGTATAACCAAAGAAAAAAAAAAGGGAAAATTACCTTTTTGGTCCCTGAGTTTTAAGGAATATGTGAGTTTGGTATCTGAGTTTTCAAAATAGACCTTTTTAGTCCCTGAGTTTTGAGAAATAGGTTTAAAAGGTCCCTAAGTTTTCAAAATGAACCTTTTTAGTCCCTGAGTTTTGAGAAATAAGTTTAAAAGGTTCCTAATATTATTGTTTCATCTTTTTTAAATTAATATTTTTGTATTATTTTTTAATATTGAATGGTTTTGTAAATTAAAAAATTAAAAAGTATTAATTTAAAAAATTGAAAAAATAATATTAGGGACCTTTTGGACACATTTTTCAAAACTTAGGGACTAAAAAAGTCTATTTTGAAAACTTAGGGACCTTTTAAACATATTTCTCAAAACTCAGGGACTAGAAAGGTCTATTTTGAAAACTTAGGGACCAAACGCACATATTCCTCAAAACTCAGGGACCAAAAAGGTATTTTCCCAAAAAAAAAAAAGTAGGAAGGATAAAAAAAAAAAAGAGAAAACTATACAAATCACTCCTGAACAATGAGGTTTGTTGCAATCACACTCTTAAACTTTTAATTTGATCAATCAACATATTGTACTTTGTTAAGTGTTGCAATCACGCCCATGAATTTCAAATTTAATCAACCAGCCCTTGTAGTTTGTTAAGTGTTGTAATCAGTCCCATGTACGTTTTTAAGTGTTTGAAATAATCTCTTCATTTATTTTTTAAACTATACAACTAATAAAAGAGGTTGGCTACAACACTTAACAAAATACCGAGGCTGATTGCAACACTTAGCAAAGTATAGGAGGTTGATTGATCAAATTAAAAATTCATGGGTGATTGAAACACTTAAAAAAGTGCATGGACTGATTGATCAAATTTAAAGTTCAAGGGCGGTTTGTGTAATTTTTCAAAAAAAAAAATGAATGAAGTAAGGCAAGAAAAAGAATCTTAAAAACTGTGCAACTTATGTAATTAAGAAGTTGCAAAAAATTGTCGATAAGAGCATGACTCAACTGACATAAAGCTTATACTCAGATTGAGAGGTAAGAGATTTAATCTCTCACCCCTACATGTAAAATTGCAAACAAGAGCATGACTCAACTGACATAAAACTTAATTTAAAATTAATGAGTTAAAAATAGAAATGAGGTGGAGTTGAATCTTAGATTAACATTTAATTTATAAAACTGGAGAATATATATTAGTTTGGGTAGGATAGGTTTGATTTAGTAGACCCAAAAAGTGAACCAATTCTATTAGGTTAAGAAAAAAAAATCCCAAATTAATTTGATTAATTTTCTACCAAACCCGAATCCTATGGGTTAGATTGGATTACTTGGGTTTTCACTTAAATAAATATTTTTAAAAGTTCAACCACTAAAATGTTTATTTTATTAAAGTGGAGATTAAAATAGATGTTGTAACATTTTAATATTTATTATTATTATTTAGTATGAGTTATAACTTTGAAATGAGAGAGTAAAAAGATATTCTTTTCAAACTCAAAAGAAAAAAGAGAGAGATTTATATATATACACATATATATTAAAGAGAAGAACGTACGTAATTTCTTTATTTGAGAGGTAAAAAACTTATTAATTATATATTAATTTTCTAGATCTAAAATTCATGTATAAATACTGTTATACCAAAATTCAGGCAAGGAGAACTCACATGACCTTCACGTGACACCAACGGTAAATTTGGTTTAGAGGGAAGACGTGACCTGCAAAACAAGGTAAATCTGCACATCGGTGTGGTGCTTCCACACTGCCTTCGATGCTTAAGTCAACAAGGAGAACGAAGATAAGCAAGTAAAGAGCAAGAGGAAGAAATGAGAGAGTTCAGAATAGAGCTTTGATCCCTTCCCCAAGGTTGAAGAAGAGTTTATATACCTTCTCCCGTTTTTAGGGCTTTTAGGCGTCTGAAGACAGATTCGAGCTAACCAGGTCGAATCGGGCTAGCCTAGGACACCAGGAAATGAGTGGAAGGGAAAAACCTCGACCCACGGGAGTGGATCGAGGGTCGGCCGAGGCCAAGGGGATTGGGTCAAGCCCAATCCCTTTTGTCCTTGTCTCCTTTGGGATGTCTCCTTGGTCGTATCCTCAGGTTCGTGTTGTGCTAGCCTCATCAAATCCTTAAATTCTAGAATGGTCTAGAATTACTTATAACAAATACGTCTCTTACCACACTCTCAAACATATACAATATTTTAATCTTCTCTTCTCTTTACTTTATCATATTTCTCTTCTATGCTTTTTAAGAGTAATTGACCAAAAGAGGGGTATTATTTGTTATGAAGCTTTGAGCTAAACCTTTTATTATAAAGTGGTTTGAGTTACACAATATTTCAGTTGTGTTGCTTGTATCCTAAAGGGAATAGACTGGAGAAGACCCGTTGCATCAGTACTTAATAAATAATTATGCATTGTAAAGAGCTTGAATCTCCTTAAAGAGAGCTAAATATCTATGCTTCAACACAATTTATTTACATTTTGTTTTTCAATATTTACATTATTTTTCTCTATTATTTGTAATTCTTCCAACAATAGATAGATATTTTGAAAGTTCAATGATAAAAATGAAACATATTTGAAAGTTTTACATGGAAAAAAAAAAGGGAAAGAAAAGAAATTTGCTTAACCTACAAGTTTGACCCTTGAAATTTGTGGATTGTGTCTGATAAATATCTAAACTTTAAAAAAATATCTAATATATTCTTTAAAATTTTGTGTTGTGTCCAATAAGTCCAAAAACTTTAAAAAATGTAATACATCTTAGAACTTTCAATTTTGTATTCAATAAGCTTCTAAATTTTTAAAATAATATCGTGTCTCGTAAACCTAACGTTTATTCAACACAATATTAAAAATGTTAAATTATCAAAAATACTCCTGAATTATGGGGTTGATTTCAATTATACTCCCGAACTTTCAAAAGTTTCGTTTTAGCTCTCGAAGTTTGTTTCAAAATGACCCTTAGAGACATTTTCCATTAAATTTATGCACGAAAAATGATGTGTTTTTATTGTTTTTCCCATGTATATATTCAAATATGTTCACATAAGCAACAATACATATGCAAACACGTCATTTTTCATCCATAAAATTAACAGGAAAAGGCTTTCAAGGGTTGTTTTGAAATACAATTCAAACTTCGAGTGTTAAAATGAAACTTTTGAAAGTTCAAGTGTATAATTGAAACCAACCTCATAGTCCGGGAGTATTTTTTATAATTAAACCTATTAAAAATTGGGGCAACCAGATAAATGGCCAAAAAAAAAAAATAGCTGATTTGAAAAATGGCCAATCGTATTTCCAATTTGATAAATGGCCAAATCCTATTTTTAGTAAACTATTTTGGCATGAAATTGGACGAAAATACCCTTTAACAAATCTTAAATCTGAAAATAAAATAAAACAAATACACTATAAATAAGGGAGAAAATCTAGCAAAGAGATTTGAATTAAAAAAAAAGAGAGAAAAAATAGGTGGACTTAAATTTAAACAGTGTATATCAAAAGAAAAAATGGAAGAACAACTTCAATTAAAAAAAATTTCAGATTCAAAGAAGAATTAAAGTATAATCAGAAAAAAATCTAGATTCACCTAAAATATGGGATGAACACCTAAAATATCAGAATTAAAGTATAATCAAAAAAAAAAATGAAAAAATTGATACACAATTTCAAACAATCAAATCTAGCTTCCTTACCCATTGATTCATCTAGCAAATCAAAACTAACCGAAATTCAAATGAAATGGAATATAAATCTGACAACCTAAATTTAAAACAAGAGATTTGAATTCAAAAAAAGAGAGAAAAAATAGGAGGACTTAAATTTAAACAGTGTATATCAAAAGAAAAAATGAAAGAGCTTACCAAATTCAATAACAATGAAGAACAACTTCAATTAAAAAAAATTCCAGATTCAAAGAAGAATTAAAGTATAATCAGAATAAAAGTATAATCAGAAAAAAATCGAGATTCACCTAAAATATGGGATGAACACCTAACATATCAGAATTAAAGTATAATCAACAAACCTCTGGATTGATAGCTTCTTGGAAAAAACCCTAAGGCATAATTACTCTCTTGGGAACACACTCACGTTCCAAAAAAAACCCTTTCCCCTTCCTCATTTCAAACCCTTCCAACTTACCGTTCGCGAGAGAACCTCTTCCCCTTCCTCCATCATTCGAACCTCTGAGACAAACCCTTCCATCGTTCTACCATCTGTCTTCTTCTACATTCATCGATTCTTCCATACTTCTTCACAGACGCCTTTAAGCTTCGTCTCATAACCAAGATTCTCGACAAGATTACACTGTATCTACATGGACAGTCGAAGAACATTCAGAGAAGCTCGAATGAGTTTTGTCGACATCCAGGATGCTTCAATTTCTGATAATTTTTTCTGTTTATATAGATATGGAACATTTTTTACTTACAACTAGGACCCACCGTTGAATAATAAAATGAAGATGGAGAGAGAGATGATCGTGTAACTAAAAATCCCTTGATTCATGGAATGAGATGTTATAGATTATTTTTGAAAAAAAAAATAAAAGATACGGCTGCACAAATATAGGATATACGTGGGGTGGCTGAAGGGCAAAAAAGTAAGTTTATATAGCACGAAAATAGGCTAGGAAAACTGGTTTGGCCATTTTTCATTAAAAAATACGGTTTGGCCATTTTTCGAAACTACACTGTAATTTCTGGCCATATCCGAGGATTTCCCTTAAAAATTTAGAGACATATCAAAATACTCTAAAACTCATGAATTTATTAAACAACTTTCCAATTTGAATGAGTAAATTTATAATTAATCAAACCCTTTGAGCTTTGACTAAATGTATATTTAAAAATAGAAATGAGATGGGGAGTTGTTTTGTTGGGCCATTGTGTCTGAGCATGTGCATGGCTCATTAATGGGTTGAAAGAGATTATGTAAAAAGAAAAGTTAGAAAAGCTTAGAGACTGTGTCAGGCTAAGAATGGGCCAAAAAATTTATTAAATGACAGCCATAAGTCATAATTTCTAATTATGAACTGCCTCTCAATAAATAAAAAAATAAAAAAAAAAATTACAATCATGAACTTTAAAAGGAAAAAAAAAAAAAAGAAAAAAAAATAGAAAGAGGAAGTAGGTAAAAGCTCAAGTGAAAACCATGACCCTATTTAAGTGATTTTGGACCCTATCAACTTGTCCCATTCATTCATTACTTATTATAAGATATAAAAACATGAATGTTCTGAAATCTTGAGCTGCCACCCAATTAAATCCACATTTAATTTGATGTGTAAGGTTTTCAGCAATGTCATCCCAGAATGAAAAGATTGGAAAGGACAAATTTTGAAACTGGTTTTCAAAATTTGTTCTTCAAATTATTATTGGTAAAAAGTCAATGTTATGTTATGTAATGTGTAGTGTAGGTTCAAATCTTGAAATTGTTGTCTTGTGTGTGTGCAAATTTAGGAGAAAATTTATAGGATTATTATGGTATTTCTTTACTATTGTTTGTCGTAGCAATAACATTTTTTTTTTCCTACATAAAAATGTCAACATGAGCATGACTCAACTAACATAAAACTTGTACTGATGACTAGGAGGTCTGTAGTTCAAATCCTCACCCACTTATTGTAAAAAAATGACATAAAATCTGTTCTAATGACCAAGAGCTTTGTGGTTCGTCAACAAGAGCATAGCTCAACTGACATAAAGTTGTACTGATAACCACAAGGTTTGTGGTTCAAATACTCCAGTCCTGTATTGTCCAAAAAAAAAAGAAAAAAAAAAGCTTTGTGGTTCAAATCTCTCACCCCCACATGCTGTTAAAAAATAACATTTAAAAGTAATTTGGGACTAATAAAATAAAATAGGCAAAATATGTGTTTTAATTTATAATGTTGGGGTATTTTTCAATTTAGTCCTTATTTTTGGGACTAATAAAATAAAATAGTCAAAATATGTGTTTTAGTCTCTAATGTTTGGGTAGTCCTTATTTAAGAAGTTTCAAATTAGTTTCTTATGTATTAACATTTTTCAATTTAATCTCACGTTGTTGGTGAAAATGTTAAAATTGGTTGGTGATAAACATACATCATCGTACAATACGTAGTGAATTGGATACAATTTAAAAGAGTAAAAAGGTCATTTAAGAGAAGAAAACTCAAAATTTCTACTCATGATAAATTTCTCTCTCTCATATAATCTTTTTCTTCTTCTGAATTTCTATTAAGTCACACGATATTATTTTATGCAATTTTAATATTCATAAAAAAAAAATGAGAGACTAAAATGGAAAACATTAAAACTTAAAAGGACTATTTTTTTTTTTTTTTTTTGACAATATGTGGGGAAGGGGATTTAAACCACAAACCTTGGATTTATTAGTACAACTTTATGTCAGTTGAGCTAAGCTCTTATGTTGACTAAAAAGACTAAATTGAAAAACATTAATAACTAAAACATATATTTGGCTAATAAATGATGTGTCAACGGTAAATGGAAAGAAGAGGTACTAGTGTCATATTAAAAATTAAGGGTTCGTTTGGAATACATTTTAATTTAAATGTTTTACAAGAATGTATTTTTTAAAAAACATTTTTGCATAAAAGTTGTTTAGAATTTAAAGACTCATATGTTTGGTTGCATTTCCTCAGAGGTGTTTTTATACACAAGTTCTTAAAGACTTTTTTAAAAGGGCAAAATACACTTTTGGTCCCTCAAGTTTGAATTCAGCGTCTATTTGGTCCCTAAGGTTTCAAAAGTGACACTTTAGTCTCCAAAGTTTGGTAAATAGTTCTAAATGGTCTTTGGACCGTTAGTTGACTAACGGAAAATGATGTGGCAACTAGGTTGCTGATTGTGTGTTGTTGTGTTGGAAAATTTATTAATTTAATATTGATTATATCCATTATCCGCCTTTAATTCTCGCCTCCGACAAAGTTTTTCGCCGCCACCGGTCATGCCCCTTCTTCTCTCTTATTCCTGACGTTTGTATTGAAAGCATTCATCAACATTGGCCGTCAGTTTTTCAAAAAATCTCCAATTTTTCTTGTCCTTGGTCGACACCCTCTCTCCCAAACCCTCCCCTTCCAAATCCCAACAACATGTTCTGGACTTTAGGATTGATTTCTTATAACAATGTTATGCAAATCAAATCCCTTAATATTCAGTTTCCAAAAAAAAAAAAAAAAAAAAAAAATCCCTTAATATTCTCGATTCTTCCTTTGTCATCAAACCTCGCCCTCCACCGTCAGGAAGGACCCAAGCTGGATTGGTTTCATCAACGACGTTGGTAGTGCTGTCGACAGGCTGATTTTGTGCACTGACAGCCTTGGATTTCAAATTTTCGATGAGCAGAGGCGGGGACAGCGATGGTGAGTCTGCAACAGTGAAGAAGAACAGAAGGGGAAGATAAAATGAGAGAAGAAGTTTTGTCACCTCACCAACATATAATTAATATTAAATTAATAAATTTGCCAATTCAACCATACATAATTGATTAGCAGCCTAACTTGCCACGTCATTTTTCGTTAGTCAACTAACAGTCAAAGCACCATTTAGAACTATTTACCAAACTTTGAGGACTAAAGTATCGCTTTTGAGCTAACAAGAGCTTAGCTCAAGTTGTACTGATAACCACAAGGTCTGTGATTCGAATCCCCCTCCCCACATATTGTCAAAAAAAAAAAAAGTGTCAAACTTTAGGGGCCAAATAGACACTAAATTCAAACTTGAGGGACTAAAAATGTATTTTTTCCCTTTTTAAAAAGTTGGTTTGAAGTGTTTCTCTCAAAATGGTTTATTTATCAATCTCATTTTCTAATAAGTCATTTTTAGTGGTTGCCAAACACTATAAATTTTTTCAAAATGATTTTTTTTTTCAAAATTAAACACTTGAAAAGTTAAACCAAACACACCCTAAGATTTGAGAAAATTACATTTTTGGTCCCTAAGTTTAGAGAAATATGTGCGTTTGGTCCCTGAGTTTTCAAAATGAACATTTTTAGTCCCTAAGTTTTGAGAAATAAGTTTAAAAGGTCCCTCATATTATTTTTTCAATTTTTAAATTAATACTTTTATTTTTTTTAATTTAAAAAACCATTAAAAAACATTAATTTAAAAAAGTTGAAAAAATAATATGAGAGACCTTTTAAACCTATTTTTCAAAATTAAAGGACTAAAAAAGTCTATTTTGAAAACTTAGGGGTCTTTTAAACCTATTTAGACTAAAAAGATCTATTTTGAAAACTCGGGAACCAAACACACATATTCTTCAAAACTCAGGACCAAAAAAATATTTCTCCGGTAAAGTTTCGTACGTGAAGAATTAATGATTTCAATGCTATAGTACATATTTATTGTATTTATAGTTGTATAATAAAATTATTGTTTACTTTAAGTCTAAGCTCGTACGATTTTATTTTCAAATTTTATTAGAATATTTTGAACCAATTATGTCATATGGAAAAGTTTGATAAAATGTCGAGAAATAGATTCTCCCATTAATGAGGGTAATGAATATGTATACTCTAAGAAATTAATTTGCTTGTATAGGTCTATATGTGTAGCACATGTTTATAATAGGTAACTAATAGGTCATTAATAGTACTTAAAAAAAAATAAAAATAGGTCATTAATAGAACAAAGGAAATACTTGTAAATAACTTTAGGTTTAATTTTTCGTTTGATGTATGAACTTTCAAGTTTATTATGTTTTGACCAATGTGAACATAGTTCAACTGACATAAGACTTGTTCTAATAATTTGAATACATGTTCACATCAACATGTTAATTCATATATTCGAAACTAGATCATTTTTGTTATCTATATATATAAAAAACTAACGACAAGTATTAAAATGATTATTTTTTAAAGTTTATATATAGAGAAAGGTGCTTTTACATTTTTTAAAGCCCATGAATTTATTTATAAAAAATAGCCATTTTGATCCCAACTTCTAAAATTTCTATTTTAACCGACGAATGATAAAAATTATTTTTGTATTTACGGTTAATTTTCCATCTAATATCTATCTACTAAATGTCAGAATAACTTACACGCTCACATCAATATGTTAATAATTCATATATTCAAATCTACATTTTTTTTTTATCTATATATAAAAACAACTAACGATAAGTACTAAAATGATTATTTTTAAAGCTTGTATAGAGAGAAAAGTGCTTTTACATCTACTTAACCCGAAATGATAGTTTACTCAAGTGTTTAGTCAAGATAATGTTTGACAAAAAAGGTTTATTTTCAAGCTAGAAAAGTTCTCCCCTAAAATAAACTCTTTTGTCATTTTCTTCTTTTGTCAACTTTTTCCATGTGAGGGATTTGTTGGAAGAAAGAAAAAAAAAAAAAAAAAAAAAAAAAAAAGGGATTTTGAGCCTACTTTTGAAGGGCATCTCATAAGTGAAACCTTTATAGAAAGTATTTGTATCAACTTTGAAAACCAATATTCTTCAAATAAAACTAACCATTTGTACTTTTCAATATGGAGAATAAAATTTTAAAGAATCTTTTTATAACATTGGTTGAGAAAATATTTTGTAATATTATTTAAGAGTTGGAAAATTACTTAACATTAATAAAATATTTTACTTTTATTTTTTGTATGCAATTGAATTTGTACCTTGTTTGTTTTTATTTTGCTCCAAATCTTTTAATTTGTTACAGAAAAGAGATCTTTTTGTCTGTAATCTTTGGTATGGTTTGAAACTTATAATGTAGGTTTAAATCCTATTTTAATTCCTAAACTTTTAAATTTATTATATTTTAGTCCCTAAACTTTTCCAGTGTCCATTTTAGTTCCTAAACTTTTAAGTTTTGTTCTATTTTTGTCCTTGAACTTTTAAAATGTCTACGTTAGCCTCTCAACTTTCAAAATTAACTATTTTGGTCATCACTTTTATTTTAATTTTAACAAAAAAAAAAAAAAAAAAAAAAATAGACATAGCTTGAGTATAGGTATTAGCATGTTGATATGAGAATGATTTCAAGCTAAACAAGTTGGGGACAAACTCGACAAAGCAAATTCAAGGTAAAAAAGTAATATAGCAGGGACCAAAATAGCTATATATATATATTTAAGTTTAGAGACTAAAAAAAAACATTTTGAAAGTCTATGGACTAAAGTGGAACAGACTTAAAAATTTAAGGATCAAAACAAACATTTTGAAAATTTAGGAACCAGAATAGAACAAACTTGAAAGTTCATGGACTAAAAATAAGATTTAAACCTATAGTATATGATACGAGCAAAATTAAACCATATAAATTATTGAAAATGTCCCTAACATAGGTAACATGTTTTAATTTTGTCCATAATATACGTGGTTAGTTTCAATTTGACATTTGGCATTTTAAAAATTTAAGTTTATCCCAATCTTTAATCTTTTGTTATACATTTTAATGAAAATTGCTAACGAAAGGTTTTACGAAACAAATTAAAAGACTAATAGTAATTTCAAAACTTTTAAAACTTTTTTTTAAAAAAAAAAAAAAAAAAAACTTTAAACCAACAACAAATATTAAAAACGTTCATATGATGTTATTTCAAAAAAAAAAAAAAAAAAAAACGTTCATAATTTCGCTAAACCACATATATAAATTATTCTTCTCGTTTTTTTTTTTTTAATATCGCCTCACAAATATGGAAGGTCTTTTTTTTTTTTGAAAAAAAATATGGAAGGTCTTTTTAACTACAAATAACATACCATTTAAATTTTTTTATTTTATTTTTTTTTGAGAAAGCCTTTTAAATTATTTTCAAATCAATACAAAGTGATGATATCATACAAAAAGACAAAAGAAGACGTTACAAAATACAATCCTCGAAGTGATCGAAGTAATCAATCAACTCCATAACAAAAATGGAAGGTTAAATTATAAAAAATACTACTATTATGAGGTTGGTTTCAATTTTATCTTGAACTTTCAAAGTTTTATTTTAACCCTTAAAGTTTGAAATTTGTTTCAAAACTACCATTGAAGACATTTTCCATTAAATTTATAACAAAACTTGATTGCGGGTATGTCTATCTCCCTACATACTTCATTAAAATCTTGACAACTAAAAAAGAGGAAGGAAGAAAATGAGAAAACTTTTTTTATCTCTCCTAATTGTCAAGATTTTAATGGTCGTATATAGGGACCGGTATGCAGCCAATTTTTTTTTTCACAAAAAATCATGTGTTTACATGTGTTTTTTTTCATATGTGTTCAAATCTATTCACATAAGCAACAATATATATATATATATATATATATATATATATATATATATATATATATATATATATATATTTGATTTGAACCACGAATCTCGTGGTTATCAGTACAACTTTATGCCAGTTGAGCTATGCTCTTATTGGCCATAAGCAACAATATATATGTAAACACATCATTTTTCTGTTCATAAATTTAATGATAAAAAATTCCAAAGGTCATTTTGAAACAAACTTCAAACTTCAAGAGTTAAAATGAAAAACTTGAAAGTTCAGAGACATAATCAAAACCAACCAAATGGTTAAGGAGTATTTTTAATAATTTAACCAAAATAGAAGGAAAAAAAAAAAAAAAGAGTTTCAATGTCCTTTATATTAATTTTTAAAAAATTATAATTCAAATTTAACGTGTCACATGCATAAAAGAGGACTGACAAAAAAAGAAAAAGAAAAAAAGAAAAACCCATGGCATCACCGAAACTACCCTTTGTCCAACGTTCCATTTCCCTATCCATTTGAATTTCCCAGCGGGCCCCACTCCAAAATCCCCCTCCCTTATAAAACGGATAAAACCGTTGGTGGCATTCTTGTAAATTACTCTAACTCTCAGGGGCAAATTAGCAGAGGAGCCGAAATTTTCAGTCTTCGACACAAAAGAATATCGCCGCCCGAAACACAGAAGACTGCTCGAACCCCCACATTCCTGTTCCCTCACTTTCAACCCTAACTTATCCCAAATGACTCTTTTGCCCTTCCCAACATTTGAATTTCGAACCTGTCTCCACGCCATTTCCCGCATTGTCGAGGGGCGTTATCGGAAGAATGATTTGAATTGTTTTAATATTATTATATTAAAGATGTATAAATTCAAAATTTTTTATTGGATCTAAATCCCACGAACTTAATAACAAAAAGGAAATTGAAATAACAATGGAAGTTTTAAATCATATTTTGTCGTCTATTTTAACCCTTCCATTTCATTTTATTTCGAGGTATTTAAATAAAATTGTGTGTTTTCAAATATAGTAATATATTTAATTTCTTTTTTTTTTTCAAAACACAATTCTGATTCATATATTAAAATCTAATAAGGAAGTCAAATTTATGTTTTATTTGTAAAAAAATTAAAAGTTATAGTATTTTTAAATATTTATATTAATTTTTTTTTCTACACATTGCAATTTTTATTTCATTTTTCTTAAAAAATTTTAATACTTTATTTTAGTTCTAGAATCATTTTGTCCCTATCATTACTTTTTTTATAAGCTATTTAAAAGAAATTTGACTCTCTCAAAAAAAAAAAAAAAAAAAAAAAAATTTGACACACGTATTTTTTTTTTTATTTATCCAATAAACACACTATTTAGTTTTGAGGAATGTAATAGGTACTTTATCAAAAAAATTAGATTGAAATTGACCAAATAAAAGATATTTAAAGCAATTGATATTGCTTGAATTAAGAGTCTAGTTTGTAATTATATTTAATTTCTCGTTGAACGATTAATTAAAACTTAATGTTGTAACTAAAATAACTATTAAATTAAATTACAAGTTTTTTTTCTCAAAAAAAAAAAAAAATTATAAGTTTTTTTAGTATAAGACTTATACCAATTGAGCCATGCTCATATTGGCAATTCAATTAAGTTTTGTTCCTAAACTTTAAAGAATGTCAATAAATCTCTTAACTTTTAATTTTGTGATTAATTGGTCCCTAGTATTTACAAAATTTTTAAAAGTTAGCTTATCTATTAGACATAAAATTAAATTTGTGTGTAATAGATTTGTGAATTTAAAAAATGTTGAAAGACCTATTTTGACATAAAATTTAAGTTTCATACGCTCATCGGACACAAGATTTTTATTTTTTCAAGTTTATGGATTAAATAGACATGTACTCAAGAGTTTAGAGATTAAAGATCCGTTTGGAATACCTTAAGTGTTTTTCAAGAATGCATTTTCTTTTTAACATTTTGAATAATTTTTATTTAGAATTTAAACACGAATAATTTTTGTTACATTTATTCACAAGTATTTTTATACACAAGTTATTATATACTTGAAAACTATTTAAAAAAAATTTGTTTTCAAGTCTTTCTCTTAAAATGATTTATTCTCCATCTCATTTTTTAATAAGTCATTTTTAGGAGTTGCGAAACACTAATATTTTTTTTTTTTTTTCAAAATCCAACATTAGTACACTAAATTTATAGGTTAACCTATTTTTTAAAAATTGTAAAGTTGAGTCAAAATTGAAGGAGGAAAATAGAAAGATAAAAAGATTAAGGACTTATTTAAATAATTAAACCTAAAATAACCTAATTTCTTTTTGTTATGCCTTTTGAGAACTTGTACATATTCCGCATTTGGAGTTTGTCCCCTTCCGTTATTTTTCAAAAAAGAGAAAAAAAAGTTTTTTTTTTTTTTTTTTGGGCAATAAATATTGATTTGATTCGAGTTCGACAGATTTTTGCTACAGTGAACAAGGCGATAGAAAAAAAAAACCACGCTCCCGTCTTCTTCCTTCTGCTACAAATCGCTTCTTCGATTTCTCAACCTAGGGCTTTTTCGGCGAGTTTTCCAATACCCATTGCTGCTCCTTGTTTTCGATCAACGGGGCGATCGCCATTCCGTTCTCAGTGTACGTGAAGGGAACTCTGAAGAAGGCAGAAATGGATGAAGAAATGGAGGTTGACCCGGTTGTGTTTGAGGCTTACGAAGTCGACATTGAGTATGAGTTTGATGCGGCTAGGTACTTTGATTTCACTCGCGAGGAGAGTTTTGATGAGGCTTGTGAAGCTGAGCTTTGGTTCCAGTCTGCTGGAAGCTACCCTCCTTCTCGTGAGTCATCCCGAGGCTTTGTTCTTGGTGTTGTGTGTGTTTGTTTGCTTGCCCATTGGTTTTAATCTGACTGTTTGTTTGTGGCATTTTGGAGTTTCTGGGTTCTTCCTGGGTTTGGGGGTTTTGATGATCGTTTTAAAGGGATTCTGCTGACGAATCTGCTATTGAGGTTTCTGTTTTTACTTGCTTCTAAAGATGTTCCACTTTCGTTGCTTTTCTGTGGGTTTGTTTCTTTGATTTTCGTGGAGTGAGGAGCGTGTGAAGGGGGCTGAAATTTGTGATTTTCTTGAAATGTATGGTTTGAGGAGTGTGTCAAAGGAACTGGAATTTTTGACTTTCTTGGGCTCATTTCGTTTCTTTGAATTTTCATTTTCTTTTCTTTGTGTCAGCGTTCGTAGCGAAACTGTTTATGAGGGAAGAGTGTCTTTTCGCTATTGAAAATGCGTCTAAAAAATCTGAAGGCCAGGGCAGCACAGTTGATTCGCTTAATGGTGTCAGCCAGGAAGCTGGTTCAGTACGCGAGAATGACAGAGGTACATTTCTGGTTTAAGAACCTTTTGTCTTCTATCCATCTCTGTTTTGATATACTGTTCTGGTTGGCGAGTGATCGTGACAAATTACAAGATCATTTGTAGATTGCCAAGGAGCAAATCGAGGAATCTTCACCAACTTACGGGATGGAGACGGACAAAGAATTCACAATCAACAGCTTCAATTTACATCAGGTGGTCAGTTTGTTTCTGAAGAAGTAACGGGTGAATGTAGAAATATGCTCTTGAAAAGTTGAAATCAAAATTTTAATTGCATAATTTCAATTTTCTTTGACATTGGAGTTCATTTGATAGACTGCATTTTAATTCTGTCAAAATCTATCACTTCTCATATATTAATGATAGATAATGAATTTTACAGTCTTGGGGTGGGAATTTATGGGTGTAATAATTGACAATTTTTTCCCTTTTAATTTGTTCTCTCTTTATTGTTGTTTTCCAGGATCTACATCATATAACCATCCTTCCCTGAACAAAGCCAAAGTCAAAGCCCTATCTTCTGTCAAGCCATCTAAACCCAGGTGCACGACTTTGATGAAACCAACAGCAAGCCATTTAGCAAGACAAAATTTCCCAACTCAACTTATTGATTTCAAGTAAGTACTAGAGTTGCTGCTTCATTTATTTGCTTGTTTATATATTGGGGGTTTCTGCTTTTTATATGGGGTTGTTATTTGCTCTGTTCTATATTTTTCTTCGCAAAATTTCACCAAGCTTTTTATTACACAAACCATCATGGAAGTTACTTCAACTTGTTTGTTGATTATTCTGATGAACAAGGCCCTCTTAGTCTGGCCTGAGTGTCTAATATGGCTTGTCGAGGCTAAGTAATGATTTTGAATAAATTCTTCAAATAGCAAATGAATTATCCAGATGGCCAGAATTCATTCTTTTAGTAATTTTAGGTTTGGATTTTGTAGGTTGCAGAGAGTACTTGTCAAAAACAATGAGACAAGTGTCTGTGGTTCTGGGATTGAAAGCCAAGCTATCAAGAAGCAGAAGTTGGATGGAGGTCACTCTCGTAAGGTATATATGTTGTACAATATATCATTGTCTCTTTGATCTATGATTTTGTCAATTTGTCCTGATAACTTTCTCTATACATTATTGATGATAATCACCATAAATTATAAAAGGTTTTTTGATGGTGTACTTTTTGAAAAATCTGTCATTATCATTTTTCTAATATCTACTTTTTGAAAAATCTGTCATTATCATTTTTCTGATATCCCAAGTCCATTGGAGGCTGTTCTATTTCTACCTTTCTTTCTCTCTTTTCTTGGGTAATCCTCAATGTTTTTACTTGATATTGTCTTATCACTGTTTTGAAAGGCATGTTTTGCTCTGGGCTCGGGCGTTGTTGGGTGTCAATTGAGATAATCCCAATCAAATGAGCAAATTGTGTATCTCTAATATCATCCATGGAGTTTTTTCACACATTTTCTATGCACAAGTGTTCTTTAATGTCTTCCTTTCCTTTTTTTTTTTTTAAAAAAAATTTTTTAAAAATTTTAAAATTTTAAATTGTTTATATTTATTTATTTTTTTTGTAGGAACTTTAAGATACAAAAATTTATGTGGCCTACAATAATTTGTATGTAAGAGAGTTATTTTTAAGAGAATTTATTTCATATTCTCTTTACATGTATTGTTTATCTCACCCTGAAAGAACTCTCATTCTGCCTTAGTGTGGTTGAGTACTTGCTGGTTGTACTCGTTTTAAACTATTCTGCTATACACTTAACTTAGCCTGAGTTCTAATTTTAATCTTGCCTTACAGGTGAATGAAATCAAGCAGCAGACTAGTTTAGTCCACAAACTTCCCAAAAAGGTGCACCAATTTATTTGTTTATTGTTTATTTTTTAGTCGATCAGTTCTACTAATCCCTTGCATAAATTCCATTTAAGAAAAAACGAAGTTCTTCTGGATAGCTTTCAAATGATCAATAAATGTTAACATGTTCTAAGAGATATATGCAACTGTATATCTCCAAATTTTGGTTTCTTATACTGTAAATCCTGTAGGTTTACCATACTATTGTATGTGTTCTTTGGCCTTTTGTAGACATATATGCTTGTATTTTTCTTATTTGTAGAAACTCGCTCCTTCTCTCTCTCTCTCTCTCTCTCTCTCTCTCTCCCCTTTGCCTGCATTATTTTAAGTCTTATTTTTGAGGTATTTCAGCCGAGTCTGGATTCTAATTATTTTGGTGGACAAGAAATCTTAGTGTAATGTATTTTATGCGTAAATATAAATATCTTGATGTATTGGCAGGATGGAGGTTCTGAGAAAACTACTTCGAATGCCAAGCTGAAGATTACAATTCCTAGGCAGCCTGACCTTGAAACAGCACATAGGGCACATAGAATAAGGTTTGGAATCGATACTACTTTAATTTACTTTAGTTAAAAAAAATCTGTCCCAGACTATTCATAGGGGTCACAGTTTCTTATTGCTTTGATGTCAGATTGAAAAGTAGGATGGAAGACGACAACGAGATAACAACTACTCGAAGGTTTAGAGCCCGTCCATTAAACAGAAAAGTTGGTATTTGTATCCGAAAATAATTGGTGATTCATGAATTGCTGTTTCCTTTTTGCTGATTGGTGATGCACGTCTTTTCCATATGGCAGATTTTAGAGGCTCCATCTCTTCCGCTCCCAAAGAAAAGTACTCCCAAATTGCCAGAATTTCATGTGAGAAACATTTCCCTGTCTTGTCCAATGAGGATGGATTATAATAAGTATCCACAATGAAGAATAAAAATGCAGCAATAATATGTAGAGTGAGATGCGACAAGCTTCTATACTATTCCTCATGTTGTCTTTTGTGTTTGTTGCCTTGTCTCTTAGGAATTTCACTTGAGGACGTTGGAGAGGGCCATGCAAAATACTGCTGCTGTTTCATCTTCAGCCTTTCATCATGATTATTCTGACATTACAGTCACTAGAAATCTGGAGTCTAGAAGGTATTAAAATGGAAAGCATCTTGTAATGCTCCCAATAAAATACAAACACTGACATTCTTTTGTTGCAATACTGATAAGTTGCATTTATCTATCTAGATCAAATGCCATTGATGATCAAAAGCATGATGAGTATCATGTAATGAAAAACTTCAAGGCTTGTCCGCTTAATAGGAAGGTAAATAATTACTTAAGTGGTGCTTTGCATAATAATGTGAGCAATTAGACTTATTTATGGCGTGATTGGTGCAGATATTTTCAAGTAAAGGTGAAATAGGTGTTTTTAGAAATAGCAAGCAAGAAACCACAATTCCAATGGTAAGCTTTTTTTTAACCCATATTTCCTTAACGCACATTCTTACCTTCCTATTCCTAGAAGTCTCTAAGATGACATCATATTTACTGTGTTCAGGAATTTAAATTCCATACTGAGAAGAGAATTCTACAACCACCAACAGAACTTTTCAACAAGGTAGATCTAGTTTAATTTTTTTAAAAAATATTTCTGTATCATTAATACTGTGATTAATGTGATTATTTTGATATTCTTATTAGCTTTCCCTAACATCTCAACTCCATTCAAATAATGGACCCTTAACGAAAGTTCCTTCTCGCCCATCCATACATTTGAAGGTATTAATTCATTTTCATGACTTCTAAATTCCCAGTATTCACTTGCAATTACTGATATTCATCTTTCTTCAGAAAGATCAAAATTTTCTAACCATTTATAATCTTTTATTCTCGATCTTTTTGGGATAAGAGCTCGAAGGAAAATAATTTGGTGTTGTTTCAACCAGAACATAAGGTAAATGGTGCGTGTACCTTTTTCTTTTGTACAATTTCTTTTTAGTGTACCCTACAGTTTCAATTTTATACCCTTGTAGAAGGTTTCATTTCTGGGCTCGTAAGATTCAATTTATGGCTTCACTGGTAGAAACAAAGTTTTTATATTTTGTCTTATACATTAGTATTCTGTTGTAGATAACTCCGTTGGTGAAAGAAACACCTCCATTTGCGGGAAAACAGATTTGTTTGGGAAATAATGGATGCATATCTGATTCATGCAACAGCCAGTTGACCATGAGGTATGCCATATGGATCAGTTGTGGGAATTTTGCAAATCATCTTTTACCACTTAGATTATCTAAGATAAATTTTTTTAACCGTACAGGAATCTGGGAATTCGCTAAGTATGTAGAATTCTGAAACAATGGTTTCTTTCTGCTGGGGCATCTGATTTTGGTTTCAGCCTTTAAATAGAAACCAATACATGATGTTGATAACAACAGTACAGGAAAGGTTCTCGAGCTATTTTTTCTTCATAGAAATCAATTGAAGTCCATATAGTACAGGAAAGGTTGTCAAAAAGGTCTTTTCTTGATTTATCTAACCAACTCTTTATGTTCCCCCAACTTGTATCCAAATCCAAATAAGCATGCAAGTTCGCCAGATATGTACAGCCATTATTGCCCCTCTCAGCTTCTTTGTATCCCCGACGTAAATGTATTGTTCGCTACTCGAAAGAATATACATACACAGCTTCATCTTCACAGTTACATCCTCATGTTGAAAACTTGCTAGACTCTTTGAATCGTGAAACCGTTATATTACTGGCAGTTCATTCAATGAGAAAGTAAAACTTCCAAATGGGAAAAATGAGGTGACAAAAAGTCAGGATCGATCTGAGGCTTCACTGAAGAAGATTTTCATTATTGAAACTCATGTCTTCTATATTATGAACACTGCTATAAATCAAGTCTCAATGTTGAAATAAAGGTACTTGAGACTGTTTAGTTTATATGTGGGGGAAATGATACTGCCCCATGATATATATATGCACACAAGTATTATGCAACTCAATGACTGGTTGTAAGGAGTCTCAAAAGGCTTCATTTTGTGCATCAAAATCCTTGTTGTGTTTGGTAAGAGCTTGCTTTGTCCAGCGTTTGAGGTCATAGGCTTTTTTGAAGGGTTTCCTGTCCTTGATAAGTCTCCTCTTTGTGATAGCAATGGCCAGGTCATTGGGGAACAGTGTCTTCCAAACAAAAGCATGGAGGAGAGTGGAGACAAAGAGAAGAGACACCATGGTAGAGGACATGAAAGAAAGGGTGAGTGCCAGACCTTTACTTACAACTGTAGGGACATGCTCTGCATACTTTATGGTTGCCACTGAAGCAGTTGTCATTGGAAATGTGTAAGACCACCAAGCCACTGAAAACCTGTAAAAATTCACATGTTTCAGGTATAATTATTCATTCATCTGTTGGAATGCAAATTCTGATGCCTGTTCAAATTTTCAATCACTGATGTTGGTGTGATCCAAGGCAGTTTCTTGGGTTTGATGGATGGTGGTTTCCATAGGGGGAAAATACAAAAAGTAGATTCTATGGATGCCCCTTTATTTATTTATATTTATATTTATTTTTTGAAGTTTAATATTTAAATAAAAGTTTCAAAAGTAGATTCTATGAATGACATGTCCCTTTTGTGTCACATCAAACTGAATTATCGAGGCTAATTCAATCAACTTGCCACATCAACAAACACGATAATAATTTGATTAAATCCATTTTAAACTTCATAATGTTTATGAAGAAAAGAAGGTTCAAATCAAGTTTGTTCAATTTAGTTTCTAAACTTTCAAGTTTGTTCTATATTGGTCTTGAATTTTTAAAATGTTTATTTTAGTTCATGAATTTTCAAACAATAACTATTTTGGTCTTCACTTTTATTTCAATTTTAACAAATTAAAGACGTAGCTTTGGATACGTGTATTAGCATATTAATATGAGCATGATTTCAAGTCAAATAAGTCTAGAGATAAATTTGGACAAAACGAATTTAAGGTAGAAAAGTAATATAGTAAGGACTAAAATAGTTTTCTTTTATTTTTTTGTTTTTTTAAATTTAGGAACTAAAATGGACATTTTGAAAGTTGAAAGACTAAAATAGGACAAACCTGAAAGTTGAAGGACCAAAATGGACACTTCAAAAGTTTAGAGAACAAAATAGAACAAGTTTAAAAGTTTGAAGACTAAAATGAGATTTAAACGTTTAGAGAACAAAATAGAACAAGTTTAAAAGTTTGAAGACTAAAATGAGATTTAAACGTTTAGAGAACAAAATAGAACAAGTTTAAAAGTTTGAAGACTAAAATGAGATTTAAACGAGAAAAAAGAAACATGTCTGACCTGAATCCAGTGAAGAAGTTGATCCTTACAACAAGAGAAATGTAGAGAAACAAAGCAATGAAGAAGCAAGTTCTTGACAAGCCATCAAAGTCGTCATAAATGGTCTGCCAAGCGATGCTGGCGGCGGAGGGCGCTGCAATGAACATTGAGTAGACAGGGTGCAGCTCCTTCGGCAGCGCCTCACTCGTCGGCAGCCTCTGATACAGTGTCACAAACACCACCAGATAGTGTGCGAACCCCACTGACCATAAGAACTTTGCTGCCTCCAACCACCCACATTTCGCCGCCAGTATCGCTCCGACAAAGTTCCCGACCACCGACAAGTGGGATGACGGGTTTGCCACCTAGAATATGAATAAAAGATTAAATTTATCGTGATTTAAACTTCAGAATTTAGTAGTGGTTTAATATGAATGGAAAGAACGATATAGATATTCTAATGAAACGATGTAAATTAAAGACTAAATATGCATAACTTATAAACTTGATTTTTTTTAGTTTGGTGGTAGTTTAACACACATACCTTACATAGGCGTCGCTTCCCTCCGGACAGCCATTGCCCGTAAATCTTGAGCTCGAGCAAGAAGTACGGTCCCATGAAGGCACACCAAAGAGCGGGGTGGAGCGGCTCCGACATCCACCCGGGCGGGGCGCCAATGGAGAGGAACATGCAGACAACCCAAGGAGCAAAGAAGAAGTTAACACGAACAGGGTGGAAGTACTCTCTTTTAACAGCTTCAAAGTAGAAGATGCATTTGAGAATGTAAGCTATTGAAACTGAGCAAAGAGCAGCCATGGCAAGGAGCCAAATGGCGAGGTTGATGAATGGAGAGATGTGAAGGAACTCAGTGGCGGGGCTGGTCGCCAGCGCCCGCCATAGCACGGCCTGGCTGCTGAGGCCGAGGCAGATACCAAAGCATCCGATGGGAAATCGGAGAAGGAATGGCCATTTTTCGTCTTTCGGAAGAAGAATGTCCTCATAGTCCTACATGAAAAATGACATTATAGAAGTTCGAATATAGGTCCTACTTAAATAACAAAAATTATCATTAAATCCAAAAGTTTAAGTTGATGGTTAGCGAAAAATTTAATCTTTATATTGATAATAATGGATGGGTTGAGTCAATTTTGGTTGGGTAGGGTTGAATTGTTTGGAATGTAAAATTTATTAAACTCAAAGAAAACCATTTAGATGATGTTTTTTTACCCAAATTCACAAATGAAATATCTAAGTTAGGTTTAAATTGAGGTATTTACTTGTCTTTATTAATCTTCATATGGGTTCTAGGTTTTTTTTTCCCTCTCTTCTCTCCCTCCCCGCTTCATGCTAAATATATGTTTTAGTCTCTAATGTTTTTAAGTGTTTTTTAAATTTAGTCTCTATTGTGTTTAAAAGATTTCAATTTAGTCCCTAATGTTATAATACTTTTTGAATTTAGTTCATCATGGATGGTAAATGTTACAATTGGTTGGAGATTAACTTACATGATATATAATACAATGTGAGTTACCAGAAATTTAGAAAAGGAAAAAAGAAATCTAAGACAGGAAAGTTTCTACTACTACATCTCTAGATTTCTAAAATTTTCAAGTTTTCCTTTTCTTATGACTTTTTTTTTCTCTCTAAATTTCCATCGATATGCGGTGTAAATTTATCATCAACCAATTTTTGCATTCACTAACATTAGGGGACTAATAGAAACTCGGTTAAAATAGTATTTTGGTCTCAGTACTTGGTTTTGTTCCATTTTAGTTATTGTACATTCAAATTTCCAATTTTAGTTCCTTTGCTTTCAATAAAGCTAAAAATTGGTATTTATGGTGAGTTTGTTAAGTTTTTAGAAAAGAAAATAGTCTCTATTAGCTTTCTTTCCATGAATATTTTTAGAAATATGTCCATATGATGTCTTTTCTTATATGAAATTATTATTATTATTTAATTAATTTTGATAAAAATTGACTTTATACTTACTGTAGAGACTAATTTTAAGTTTTATTAAAAATACATGGACTAAAATTGAACATTTGAAAGCATAGAGACTAAAATGGAATAAAACCCAAAGTATAAGGACAAAAATGATATTTTAACCTAGAAACTTTGTTTAATGGAAACTAAATTGAAAAAACAACTATATATTTAACTCTTTTTTTTAGGTTTTCATTTAACTCCTTGTCTTAATTGTACTATTCCAAAAAGAATTATTTATTTATTTTGAAATCATGAATTAAATTAATAATTCGATACACATTTTTGTATAATAAGAAATCTTACTTCAGGGAGACTTGATAAATCATTTCCAAATTAAATTGTTGTAGAGTGAAATATATATATATCTCAAAATAATTTATACAATAATTCAAAGTTTATATGGTTAAACTAATTTCAAGAAAACCCACATAAACTAATTCAATTTATAAAATTTCAATTAGCAAACTCGTAACTCGATTCAACTCCCACAATTTAAATTAGAGTTTCCCAACTCATCAAAATACTTAAGACCTCGTTTGGTAACCATTTAGCTTTTTAAATTTAAGCTTATAAACATTATTTCCACTTATTTGTTTTTTGCTATCTACATTCTTTTCATGTTTTAAAAAACCAAGTCAAGTTTTGAAAACTAAAAAAAATAGTTTTCAAAAACTTGTTTTAGTTTTGGAATTTGGCTAAGAATACAAGTGTGTACTTAAGAAATGAAAAGAAAACAAGCCTTATTTTCAAAAACCAAAAACAAAAAATCAAATAGTTATTATCAAACGGGACCTAAAAAGGTAGTTTTGGAAAAATTGTTTTTGTTTTTGGAATTTGGGTAAGAATTCAATAACGTTACCTTAACAAAAATGAGAACGATCGTATCGTAAGGAAATTGAAAGAAAACAAGCATAAATTTAAAAAAACGAGATGGTTATCAGACGACACCTAAAAAATCCGATTCCTTTGATGAAGATACATAAACATATTATACCTTGACTTGATCAAGTTCAGGTCCTCTAAGTGCAGCAAAATATCTTCCAACAGGAACACTTTTATTCACAGATTCATCCATTCCTTCACAGCTTCCATAAGTTCTCTGAGATTCCATTTGATCTCTATGATCTTTCCTTGATGGCAACAGAGAATTCTGCTTACTAAGAGTTGACTTTGTTCTAAAGATGCTGAAATCTGCTTTCTTGCCTTCAATAATGGTGGAATCAAACCCTCCAAAGCTTCTTCCACTCCTTGGAAGAGCCATTCTCTCAATCCCCTTCCCTTTGGACTCCCTATTCAAACCCGTCTCCAACGACATTTGTCGACCGAAACTCCGCTGTTGCGACGGCGGTGGTGGTGGCCGTAGCCGATTGTTGTGTTTCTTCAGCCGCTTCTCGACGGCATCGGCCAATGCCGGTGCCGTTTTCGGCTGGACGTGTTCTTGTTCTTCGTCCTCCTCTCCTTCGTGGAGTACTTCATGGATGTCAACAAAATGAGGGTTTGCATGAGAAATGGGAGGAGGGGTTTGTTTTTTGTCCATTTTGTTTGAGAAATTTGTTGGAAATGGTAGCAATTGAGGAAGATTGTATTGTTGTGTGTTCTTATATTTTTGTTTGAGGTTTCATGAGATTCTTCTTATTGTTCACGAGAATTTGGAAAAAAGTAGGGTTTGTTTTGTAGGTGGAGGATTGATGTGTTTAAATCAAATTGAGACCAATACTTTGGTGAGGCTTTTGGGAGGGAAATCTCGTGGGAGGAAGTGGTGATATTGGCATTTATTGTCTCCTAGGTAAGTTTGTGGCCATAATTTATAGACGTAGTAAGTCGGTTCGGGTCGGTTTCGGTTAAAAAGAACTTGATGTCGTACTGACGTATTTACAAAAGCTGATGTTGAGATTGATTTTCTTTTATAAAAAAATCAAACGAACTAGATTGTCCATTTAACTCTAACAAATGATCAGATTGAACTGAATTGGTTAAAACTGATAAATTCTATCAAAATTGATCAGATTGTGACTATTTTTCAGCAAGTACTTATCGGACTTCAGAAAAATATTTACTTTAATTCTTCTTTTTTTTTTTTTTTTTAGTTTGACAATGTGGGGTGGGAGATTCAAATCCTCTAATCTCTTGGTCGATGGTATATGTGTCTTCCTAGTTAAACTATGTTTCGATTGACATTTACTTAAAACTCTTAGCTAAGTCGATTTTTATTTTTTGAAATTTTGCTTACACCCTAATATTTCAAAGAAAATGAAGGAAAGTAAGAGTGTGTTTGGTTTAAATTTTCAATGGTTTAATTTTGTAAAAAAAAATCATTTTGAAAAATATTATAGCATTTGACAGCCACTAAAAATAACTTATTAAAAAATGAGATTGAAAAACAAACCATTTTGAGAGAAACACTTGAAACCAAATTTTTCAAAAAGAGTTTCTAAGTATACTAACTTATGTATAAAAACACTTATGAGGAAATGTAACTAAACATATGAGTGTTTAAATTCTAAACAATTTTTATACACAATGTTTATTGAAAAAAACTTAAATTAAGAGATATTCCAAACAGGTTGTAAGTGTGAATAAAGGTTTTTGTTTTTCAAACTCCTACAATAATGCAACTTGATTAATGTTGAAAAACATGAATTTCTTGAATAATAATGGGATATATTTCCATGTTAGTTATGAGACTCGTTAATATAATTAATAAGTGAAATTTTATTATTTGATATAATATAAGTAAGAATATATATGTTTAGAATGATCAATATTTGAATAAGTCTCTAAAATAGTAAGAATGAAGATGGGTATAAAAGAAAAGAAATACTTTATTATAAATCTTATTCCAATCGATCTTCAATCATAATTTTTTTTTCTTTTAATAATATATATATGGAAGTGAGGGATTCGAATCATAGATCTCATGGTTATCAGTACAACTTTATGCCAGTTGAGCTATACTCTTGTTGACAATCTTCAATCATAATTTTCACTAATTGATCGATCAATCGTATTAACGTCACTGCACCGATAAATAAATCTTTGTTAATTATATATGTTACTAGAAACATCGGATGGGCCAAAGCGAGCTTAGCTCAGCGGTAATTGACATGTACCCTCGACCATGAGATCAGAGGTTCGAATCCCCCACCCCCAAATGTTGAAAAAAAAAAAAAAAAAAAAAAGAAACATCGGATGGATGAAAACGTGTATCCAAAAATCATATTTTTCCAAAAGTGGATGAAGAAAAAATATAGATGCCACAAATTAAATTGAAAATCACGGGTTGAATATGGAAACCAAAGAAAAAGAAATTGCTTTTTTGAAAAGCATCAAAGTGGCATTCATATTGAGTAATGCATATGCCCTCATGTCTATTTGAGCAAAAAAAAGGAAAAGAAAAGTAATGGTTGTTATGTGTTGGAAATTTTAATTTCAAATAGTTATTACGCGGCAACATATATTTAATTGATTAACAATTTCTTTTCCATATGTATCATAAATAAATAATAGGGAAATTATACCAAATGAGTTATTTAGGAGCCGTTTGATAACCATTTCGTTTTCTGTTTTTGTCTTTCATTTTTTGAAAAACAAGGTTGTTTTATAACCATTTTTTTTTTCTGTTTTTCAAAAACGTTTTTGAAATTATAAGAAAGTAGTTTTTAAAACCGATTTCTGTTTTTCAAAAACTAATTTTTCTTCTAATGTTTTTTTTTTCTCTTTTACATATCTCTCTCCTACAAATTCTTTTAGGCTGGTTGCATATATAGCAAAATGAACCAAACTATTTGCAAATACAGTAGCCCGCAAAAAGATTTGCAAAAATGGCAAAATATTATAGTCAGAAGGTCTAAATTACCAAACTACCCTTCAGTGATAGAAACCTTCAATCACTGATGATTTCTATTAGTGATAGAAGATTTCTATCATTGATAGAAGGTGATAAAAAATCTTCTATCACTCATAGAATTCTATCAGTGATAGGTTTCTATCGGTGATGAAACCGTATCACTAATAGATTTCTATCACTGATATAAATCATCACTGATAAAACTTCTATCACTGATAGAAAACTGTCATTTTTGTTTCTAAAACCCATGTCAGTGATTTTGTTTTTATAGGTGCCGAAGAAAAACAATATGGAAATTGAATCGGAAGAAAAAAAAAAAACACAAAGCGGAAGTTGAAATTTAAAGAAGGGGAGACCTCAATAAAAAAAAAGGGTATGTACAAATTATCACGAAATTAAATACACTATTGGTTTCTATTAGCGATAAATTTCTATCAGTGATATGGATTTCTATCACTGTGATTCTATCAACGATAGATTTCTATCAGTGATAGAAATCAAAACAGGGGCAAAACGGGAATTAAAAAAAAACGATTTAAAAATTTGCTATATTTGCAATTTTTTTTATAAAACTTTCTATATCTGCAATTAACCATTAGATTTTAGCCACCCATTACAATTTTCCAATTCTCTTTTCTATCTTTTTTCTCTATAACATTTTTCCATGTATAAAATTTCTTTTTCTCTCTCTAAAATTTTCTCTCTCAAAATTTTTTCTCCTCTATAACTTATCTATTTCTAAAAATTTATTCATAACTTTTCTCTCCCTAATAAACATATTCTAACTTTTTTTTAGAAAAAAATCTCCCAAAATTTTATCTCGCTACAACTTTTCTTTATTTTTCTAATTTATCGTTATTTCTTTAGCATATCTGTTACTTTTAACTTTACTATCTCTCTAAAATTTCTCTTTTTATTTAATTTTTCTATCTAAAATTTGTCTCTTCTACTCTAACTTTTTTTTTTCTTTCTTTCCCTAACTAATATTCTCTCTCTAAACTTTTTCTTTCACGTCTCTAAATTTTTTGTGTTTAAATTTTCTCTAAAAAAACATTTATATTTGTATCTCTAAATTTATGTTTCAATGTCTCTACACATTTTTCTCTCTCTAAACATCTTTTCCTCTCTCTCATTTTTTTTTTAAATTGAAAACCCTAAACAGAAAACAAAAAACAGTTATCAAACATACATGTTTTTTGTTTTTAAAAGATAGAAAACCAAAAACCAAAAACCAAAAACAGAAAAATCAAAAACCAAAAACTGAAATGATTATCAAACGGGATCTTAGATATCATATTTTCACAAAGATTCAAGTATTTGCAAATTTACATATCTATATTTTCCTTACTATTGTGTCTCATACTTGTTTCTCTCTCTATAATGATTTTTTAGATTTTGTCCATTCTTTTTTTTATATTACACATAATAATTATATGTTTTAAATTTAGTTTAAAAATTTGGACCCAATTTTTCTAATGATCCCACAATGTTGGGATTGATTTTGTATTACACGATTCTTTTAAAATTTTTGTATTTAAAAAAAAAAAACATTGATATTCATATATATTTTATATCAAGTACCCAAGTTTTTTTTTTACTCATTATTGTAGCCACTTGCATTGAGATTTTTTTTGCCATAACTATTGTTATAGGTAATTTTGGACCACACAGACGCACAAGGAGCTGACGAGGACAATCGGACAGAGGTAGGACCAAAAGACCGACCCAGAGGAAGACCGGACCAAAGGGTCGGGCCAACATGGCCCGACCCATATGGTCGGCCTGGGCAAAAGGCCGAGGCCGACCATTCGGCCCGCTTGCGGGGGCCGAGCCTGGTGGCCTCTTTTCGGTCCCTGATACCCCGAATCGTCCCGGTTTTGCCTGGTTCGTCCAAAAACACCTCCGGATTCCTAAAAACCCTAGGAGGACAAACAGGTATAAAAACCCCTCTTCATCACGGAAGAAGGGTTCCGAAAACTCTACTCCCGACTGCTCCCTTTACTATCTATAGCTTCTCTTCGGTTTTCTGACTTAGGCATCGGAGGCGGTGTGGCCTACAGCACGCCGGTGTGCAGTTTTGCTGATCTTGCAGGTCACGTCTTCCCCAGTTTCTACAAATTCACTGTTGCTGTTGTTGGGTTTTATGCCCTAAAACTGGTAGATAGTGAATGTAAACAAATTGTATACTTGTTTCAATAAAGTGTTATTGAGTTTCTACAATAAAGTGTTATTGATAAATATTGCACAATTTGACCCAAATCCAATAAACTAAGATCCAAGGTTGCTTACATGTGACTTGAACTAGTATGTGGGGACATACGGGGATCGGTGTTCAAGTAACAACCTAAAAGGTCTATAATATAGGGATAAGGATGGGTACCTTATCCTGATAACACTATGTGATACGGCCCGCTTTGTATTCGATACAGACGTATTGATCCAAAGCGTCCATGTAGTATACATACTGTTTCAATAGGATGACCTAGGTAACTCAGTCTTAATCCTGAGTGTGTCATGAACTCCTTCTCATGAGGGATTGTCCTTTGATTAGCATGGGTGAGAGTGGCCAATACGCCGACTCAATATGCCTTCCTTTTTGGGGACAAGACCGAGTGGGAGGCTGGGGACATGACAACACAAGAAGGAATTCACTCCTTCCCACTTCTAGGAGAAGTAGATGAGTGTTCCCTTAAGTGGTGACTCCGGGACTTGAACAAAGGGATCCCGTCCTCTCACTGGCCCGAGAGGGACTTTCTGTTTAATGGTTGGACCATAAACAGGTTGTTCATTAGAGGAGCACTGGTACTTAAGGAGACAGATGTAACACAGGGGTAAAACGGTAATTTGACCCAGCCGTGATTACGAACACTTGTGAAGGATTGACTTACCGGTATAGGTCTATATCTGTGGACACAGAAATGTTCTACAGTGACAAGAGTTCAGCTGTGGGTCTTTAGTGGAATGACCCACAGTTAATGAATATTGGTTAACCTGATTAATGAGTTTAATCGGTTAACCTCATATCATTGGAGCTTCTGATCTGTAGGTCCATTAGGTCCCCCTGCTAGCTCGTAAAGAGTAATTAGGAACAATTATATCTTGAGAGAATTTGAATAGTTCAAATTCATATTGGGAATTAAGTTAATTGTATGAGATACAAATTAATATAATGTATAATGATACATTAAAATATAAAGTCTAATTTGAAATTAAACTTTATTATTATGAGAGAAATAAATATTTGAAGAAGTTCAAATATCAATATGAATTTGATTCATATTAAATTTATAGGATATAAGAGAATTGGAAGGAGTTCCAATTTTAATATGAATTTGATTCATATTATAGAATTAATTAATTGAAGGCCTGAAATTAAATATATGATATTTAATTGGGTAATTAATTAATTAACTAATAGAAGGTCTGAAATTAAATATATGATATTTAATTGGTGATTAATTAATTTAAAGAATTAATTAATTGGAAATTAATCAATTATAAAAATGATTAATTACTCATGGAAGTAATTAATCATTTATGGAAATGATTTAATCACTTATGGAAGTGATCAATCATTTGTGGAAAAGATTAATCAATTATGGAATTGATTGGTTATGGAATTGATTAATTATGGAAAAGATTAAATCAATTATGGAAATAATTGATTTTAAATGAATATTTTATTCATGGCCTTTCTCCTATAAATAGAACACTAACCCTAGGGTTTATGTGATACAACATATGGCCACCATAAGGCCTTCTCATATTCTCTCAACTCAAGAACTCTAGGGAGAAGTTTCTCTCTAGAGTTTTTCCTATTCAAGATTAGGTAGTCCCACAACTACGTTCCTAATCTCAGAGTTATAGCGGGGAAGATCAAATGGTGGTGTTCTTCGTTGTTGCAGAGCAATCAAGAATCATCCGTTGAAGTATTCAGAGTCGTCAACGGAGGTATGTTTCTCACCGCTTAACCTTTTGCCAATGTATTGGTATTTTGTAGAACAAAATTAATTTACGAACGGTCCAATTGCTTCCGCTGTAACGGAATTGGGAATTCCAATCCTTCAGGTGTCACGTGAAGGTCAAGTGAGTCTTCTGTCCGGATTTTGGCATCAACAGTTGGCGCCGTCTGTGGGGAGGAGTGCTTGCTAGTTTAGACCGAGCATCGGTGGTGGTCTGCAGGATGGATCGAGTTCAGAAACCAAAAGGAAACCTCGGATATTAGGGGTGATCATCGGTCTGTCGGCGTCGGTTTTGGACTCAAATCGACGCCGACCACCGACATGTCGGTTTTTGTCGGTTTGGGAGAGGTTGGTTACGCCGTTGGTTTCCCAAGATAATGAAACTGATGGAAATTTGAAAAAAATAAAGAATTAATTTTTTTTTTAAGTAAACTCTTGGGAAGATAAAATGCTGGCAGCAGCGTGAATGATGGCGTGAAGTTACCTCTCTTTTTTCTTTTCTTTTTTTTTTTAATAGTCATGTCGGTCGGTTCGGTCGGTTTTCACCCTTTTGGGTGAGCCGACCGACTGACAGGTCGGTTTTACCGTTGGTAAAACAGATCTCGACCGAATCCATAAAAAAACCGACCGACCGACGTCGGTTCGGTCGGTTTCGGTCGGTCGGCTCGGTTTTCGGGCTTTTTTTGCTCACCCCTATCGGATATGAGTAGGAAACGCCGAGCCCGATTAGGGCCGACCTCGGTAGGGAAAAGTCCGACCCTAACTTCAGAGATTGTAGTAAGGATCCGTGTGTTCACAATGCTGTCGGACCTGACCCAAGAGGACAACCAGCGGAAGAACTGGAGTCTGTGCCACTAACGTCTGAGGAAAGAAGAGTGAACATCGACACCAGACTGGGGGCTGAGCAGAGGGATAGACTGGTTGATTTCTTGAGGGCAAATGCAGATTTGTTTGCATGGTCACACGAAGATATGCCGGGAATTGACCCAGAAGTGATGGTTCACCGGTTAAACGTGGACAGGGATTTCAAGCCAATAAAGCAGAAACGAAGAGCATTTAATTCGGAGAGGAATGAGGTTGTTGCCAGTCAAGTGGATGAGTTGCTTAAGGCGGGGTTCATCCGAGAAGTTCATTATCCCCAGTGGTTGTCTAATGTGGTACTGGTAAAAAAGGCTAACGGGAAGTGGCGGATGTGCATCAACTTCACCGACCTAAATAAGGCATGTCCAAAGGACAGTTATCCTTTGCCCATGATCGACCAGTTGGTTGATGCCACAGCAGGGCACGAGATGCTGAGTTTTTTGGATGCATACTCAGGGTACAACCAGATTAGAATGCACGAGCCCGATCAGGAAAAGACTTCCTTTATCACCAGTCGAGGGTTGTATTGTTACAAGGTCATGCTGTTCGGTCTAAAGAATGCCGGAGCGACATACCAACGGATGGTGAACCACATGTTCGCTCCGCTGTTGGGAAAGAACATGGAGGTATACGTGGACGATATGCTGGTGAAGAGCTTGAAGTCTCAATGCCATGAGTCTGACCTTAGTGAAACTTTCCAGATACTCCGAAAGTATCGAATGAAACTAAACCCGAGTAAATGCGCTTTTGGGGTAACGTCTGGAAAGTTCAGAGGGGGATAGAAGCAAACCCATACAAGATCAGAGCAATCATGCAAATGTCTTCCCCGACCAATCTCAAGCAGCTTCAAAGCTTGAATGGGAGGATTGCCGCCTTGAACAGGTTTGTTAGTAGATCAACTGACAGGTGTTTACCCTTCTTTAAAATTTTGAGGCAGGGATCACGTTTCGAGTGGACTGAAGAGTGCGAAAAGGCTTTTCGAGAGCTGAAGGACTACCTGAGCTCGGCCCCGCTCTTGGCCAAGCCGCTCCCTGGCGACGAGCTACTGCTCTACGTCGCGGCCTCGGATACGGCTGTAAGTTCTGCACTGATCAAAGAAGAAGGGAAACTCCAGCGACCCGTGTATTATACCAGTAAGTCGATGGTTGGAGCAGAAACTAGATACCCCCAAGTGGAGAAGCTTGCTCTGGCCCTAGTTACGTCGGCCAGAAGATTGCGTCCGTATTTCCAAGCCCATAAGGTAACAGTTTTGACCAATTTTCCGCTAAAACAGGTGTTGCAGAAGCCAGACGCCTCGGGTCGCCTCATGAAGTGGGCAGTTGAGCTGAGTGAGTATGACATCCACTACAAACCTCGAACTGCCATGAAAGGGCAAGCTGTGGCAGATTTCCTGGCAGAATTAACAACTGCCGAGGATGAGGCCGACCCTCAGAGGCCCGAGGCCGAGCAGAACAAGTCAGGCACAGAGGTCAATATGCTGAGTGTAAGAGAGGTAAAACAGACTTGGACACTCTTTGTAGACGGGTCTTCCAACACCAAGGGTTGTGGAGCAGGAATTTTGCTAGAATCCCCTGATGGAGGAAGATTTGAGTATGCCCTGAGATTTAACTTCAAGGCCTCAAATAATGAGGCTGAATACGAGACACTCCTTGCAGGATTGAGATTGGCAAGGGAGATCGGAGTCTCAGACATCATGGTTCAAAGCGATTCACAACTAATCGTGAAGCAAGTGTTGACAGAATATCAGACTAGGGAACAGAGAATGAGTAAGTATTTATCCAAGGCCAGGGAACTGCTGTCCAAATTTGAAAAGTGGGAGATCAAGCAAATCCCGAGGTCTCAGAACGCCAACGCAGATTCACTGGCCCGCTTGACGGCTGCCTATGATACAGAGTTGAGCAGGACTGTACAAGTTGAGGTTTTGTCTGAGCCTGCAGTATGTACTAAGGAGGTTCTTGAGACAGATGGCCGAGCAGAAGCCGAGCCAGAGGATGAAGCCGGGGCTGAGGCCGAGCCTGAGGATAAGTCCAAGGCCGAGGCCGAGCCTGAGGATAAGTCCGAGGCCGAGGCCGAAGATCCGAGGCCTGAGGTCGAGGGTCCTGCAGATGGGGAGGGTGTCCTATCAATTGAAACTGAACCCTCCCCTGAAGCAAGAGAAGCTTCATGGATGGATCCGATCCTTGATTACTTAGGGAAAGGCGAGCTGCCAACAGAGAAGACGGAGGCTAAAAAGGTTCAGAGGCGAGCATCGCTTTTTGTGTTAAGGGAAGGGAAACTATATAAAAGAAGCTACTCGATGCCGTTGTTGAGGTGCCTTCCTCCTAGTGATGCTAACTATGTTATGAGAGAGATACATGAGGGGGTGTGTGGAAATCATTCAGGAGCAAGGTCGCTATGTCACAAGATAGTCAGGCAAGGTTACTACTGGCCAACCATGTTGCAAGACGCTAGGCATTTCACGAGATCTTGCGATCAATGCCAAAGGTTTGCACCCATTCCAAGGCAACCGCCTGAGCCTTTAACAAGCATTATCAGCCCGTGGCCATTCGCGCAATGGGGAATAGATCTGATCGGACCTCTCCCCCAAGGTAAAGGGCAGACCAAGTATGCAGTCGTGGCTGTGGATTATTTCACAAAATGGGCAGAGACAGAACCGCTAGCAACCATAACCGAAAAGAAGATTACTGACTTTATATGGAAGAATATTGTGTGCTGTTTTGGGATTCCTAACACCATTATATCAGATAACGGTAGGCAGTTTGACAATGCCGCTTTCAGGAAGTTCTGCTCAGATTTAGGCATAGCACATCGTTGTTCGTCCCCAGCCCATCTGCAAGCTAATGGCCAGATGGAGTCTGTGAATAAAATAATTAAACAGAATCTGAAAACGAAGCTTGAAGGGCTAAAAGGATCATGGGCCGAAGAGCTCCCACGTGTACTATGGGCGTATCGGACGACAGCATGAACCTCAACAGGGGAAACACCATTTTCCCTTTCATTCGGGGCAGAGGCAGTAGTCCCAGTGGAGGTCGGCATCCCCTCCCCCAGGACAGAGCAGTTTAGTGTGTAGAGGAATGATGAAGCTATGAGGTTGAACTTGGACCTTCTAGACGAGCATCGTGAAATGACACAACTCCGGGTTGCAGAGTATAAAAATAGGATTGCCAGGTATTATAACACAAAAGTGAAAAGGCGCACATTCAAAGAAGAAGATCTTGTACTGAGGAAAGTCATGCAGAACACCAGAGATCCCAATGCAGGTGCATTGGGACCAGCATGGGAAGGACCTTATCAAGTTAGCAAAGTGGTCCGGCCCGGCACCTATGCATTGGTTGACGAAAATGGGAAACCAACTCCACACCCATGGAATGTAGAGCTCTTGAAGATTTACTATCAGTAGCCATAGCAGAAGCAAGTGGCAGGCAACGCCACCACTGCAAGAAGGCCGAGGCCGACCGTAGGAGGCTGGGGCCGACTAGGAACAATGGCTTTCTCTACTTATGTTTACTTTGCATAGAGACTGTCTATCATTTATCTCACTGTAAAACGCGCGAACATTTGCAAATTCAATAAAAGCTATTATATTGTGTTTTGCATAAAGCAGGATGTGACGCGTACGGCCAGACGAGAATAATTCTTGCAGAGGCCAAACTTTTTCACTTTCCCAGACAAGAATGATTCTTGCATAGACTAAATTCCTGCAGAAAGGTTGACGCATGTCCTCAACCTCCCCAAGTTTTCCCCGTCTGAGTGCATGCACCCTTGGGATGGAAAACGAGCAAACAAACAACACAGAGGAGCTGGTCGGCCTCATGCCAAGGCTGAGGCCGACCATCCAGAGGCCAAGGCCGAGCTCCACCCTTAGAGGCCCAGGTACGAAGTTAATTTTTCCTTACTCAAAAAATGCATGTCCAAGATATTGAATGCACATTTTGAGTGGGGGGTTGGGGATAAGGACAGGTCGAGCCCATCATAATCATGGTCATGTTGCGATGTTTTGCGTTGTGTTTTGCATAAAGTGCTTTTTCCATAGGATGTAACGCGTGTGGCCAGATAGGAATGATCCTTGTAGAGGCCAGACTTCAGTTCTTTCCCCAGAAGAGTGTACGCACCCCTGGGATGACCATGCAGCTTGAAGAGAGGCCCGGGAACTTCCTAGGCCTCCCCAAGCCTTTTCCCCAGAAGAGTGTACGCACCCCTGGGCTGACCATGCAGCTTGAAGAGAGGCTCGGGAACTTCCTAGGCCTCCCCAAGCCTTTTCCCCAGAAGAGTGTACGCACCCCTGGGATGATCATGCAGCTTGAAGAGAGGCCCGGGAACTTCCTAGGCCTCCCCAAGCCTTTTCCCCAGAAGAGTGCACGCACCCCTGGGATGATCATGCAGCTTGAAGAGAGGCCCGGGAACTTCCTAGGCCTCCCCAAGCCTTTTCCCCAGAAGAGTGTACGCACCCTTGGGATGACCATGCAGCTTGAAGAGAGGCTCGGGAACTTCCTAGGCCTCCCCAAGCCTTTTCCCCAGAAGAGTGTACGCACCCCCTTTTCCCCAGAAGAGTGTACGCACCCCTGGGATGATCATGACGCTTGAAGAGAGGCTCGGGAACTTCCTAGGCCTCCCCAAGCTTTTCCCCAGAAGAGTGTACGCACCCCTGGGATGATCATGGCGCTTGAAGAAAGGCTCGGGAATTTCCTTGGCCTCCCCATGCCTTTTCCCCAGAAGAGTGTACGCACCCGTGGGATGACCATGCAGCTTGAAGAGAGGCTCGGGAACTTTCTAGGCCTCCTCAAGCTTTTCCCCGACTGAGTGTACGCACCCTCGGGACGGATACGAAAGAGCAAATTAGCAAGCAAAGCAGAGGAAATGCTCGACCTCATGCCAAGGCCGAGACCGAGCGTCCCAGCTCCGAAGCCAACCCTCAGGCGTGCATTCAAAGCAGCAAGGAGATGTTCGACCATGGAGCGAATTTACACATAAGTACAACCATGAAGCGAACGAGCATGGTTATTGAGCTAACAGGGGGGCTAAGTATTGAGCTAACAGGGGCCCGAGGCCGAGGCCAACCCTAGCCCCATCCTTAATTTTTTCTTTTGCAGGAATTAATTTTTCAATGCAGGATTGTGAAGTCTTCTGTTTTTCTTATTTTTCAATTATGGAGAAGCCCTGGATCTGGAATGAAGCACTCCGAATGACCAAGTACGGGGGTCTCGTTGACCGGCCACCTCCCGAATGGAAAATGCTATGCTCGGCCACCTCCCGAGGCCGACCAGAGAGGCCCTCCAACCAATTTTGTAACCTCTGACTCTTCTCATTTCCATTTCGCCTAACCCCTATTCAGGAAGTCTCTACTTTGTATAGTTTGTCCTATCTTGCAGGATAACAAAGAAGTCATACAAAAATCAGCACGAGACAAGAGTTGTACTCTTAAATTGAGCTTAAAGAGCTCGGCCTATAGCATTAAGTCGCACCTGAATCCCAATTCAAGAGTGGGGGCTTAATGTTATAGGTAATTTCGGACCACACAGACGCACAAGGAGCTGACGAGGACAATCGAACAGAGGTTGGACCAAAAGACTGACCCAGAGGAAGACCGGACCAAAGGGTCGGGCCAACATGGCCCGACCCATATGGTCGGCCTCGGCCATATGCCGAGGCCGAGCATAATGATCGGCCTGGGCAAAAGGCCGAGGCCGACCATTCGGCCCGCTTGCGCGGGCCGAGCCCGGTGGCCTCTTTTCGGTCCCTGATACCCCGAATCATCCCGGTTCCGCCTGGTTCGTCCGAAAACACCTCCGGATTCCTAAAAACCCTGGGAGGACAAACAGGTATAAAAACCCCTTTTCATCACGGAAGAAGGGTTCCGAAAACTCTACTCCCGACTGTTCCCTTTACTATCTATAGCTTCTCTTCGGTTTTCTGACTTAGGCATCGGAGGCGGTGTGGCCTACACCACGCCGGTGTGCAGTTTTGCTGGTCTTGCAGGTCACGTCTTTCCCAGTTTCTACAAATTCACTGTTGGTGTCACGTGAAGGTCAGGTGAGTCTTCTGTCCGGATTTTGGCATCAACAACTATAATATTAAATATACACTCAACATATTTAATCACAAATATATAGTCGATATATTTGTTCGTCACCACCATTAATTTTATATATATATATATATATATTTCACAAAAACAAGTACGATCAAGACATTTGTGATAAAGTATATTTCTAAAATTTCTAAAATTTCCTCAATCACTTATGAATTTAGATGGTTTTTCTTTTTTCTTTGAATATAAATGTCAGATTAGATAATATGAGGGTTTAAATATAATTGAACTAAGACTTTTTTTTTTTTTAAATAAAAAGCACGATGGACAGACATTTGTGTAAATTTTAAAAATTTTGGTCATAAATGAAAAATGGATTCATTATGAAGTCTATCTGCATAAGCAAAAGAAAACAAAAAAGTACGACGAGACCTCACGATAGATCTATACAAACTTACCCTAAATTGGGTTACATCCTCTTTGTTACAAATATTGTAGGTTCAACTAGAATCGTTAGAAATTAAATATATGATAAAAAAAAAGATTTTCCCTTTTCCATTTTCTCTTTACTTCATAACCTTTACAAGTCACTCCAAATTCTCTAATTATATACTAGAATACATAAGATAGCTGTTGAATGTCTTTAATTTCTATATTTATGAGCTCACTTTGGTTGGTACTTGTGAAAGGATCCTTAATAAAGTTGATGCCTTGTCCAATTGATTAATGTTCGCTTCTCAAATTCAAATTATTCCACTTAATTGACCTTTAAAATACACCAAGTACGATTATATATGTTTAATCTAAAATACTCTTCACATTATTTAACGAACTCCAAATTCATTGAATGTACTAAGCATTCTTTATTCTCATCCATCTTTTAACTTCATATTATTGAGTTCAACAATTGTGGGGGGTGAGATCGAACCATTCACCTTCAAAATGATAGTAGGTGCCTTGATCATTATTTGAACTATGCAATGCTCATGTCGGTAGCTAATTTTGAATTTTGATTTCAAACATTATTACGACTGAATTTTAACTATCCAAATTGGCACAAAGAACGGAGAAGAAGAGAATTATTATTACTCAACTTGATTATTACATCACAAAACCTAAAGAATAAATAGGGATAGGAATAACAACAAAAGATTTCTTACCCACTAAATAGTCAACACGTATACACCCAACTAACAAACGAATGATATATAGAGAGAAAGGAAAACGACGTCGTTCACATTCAACCAAATATTTAACCAAACGATGTCGTTTCGTATCGACTTCTGTCCTAACAAATTTTAGTTCTAGTTATTTTTTTTTTCCATTGAGTTACAAGTTCAAACACTTCTTGGTTTATTACGAACACAATTATTTTTTTTAAAAAAAAAACCACAAACAAATACTTAGTCCATGTTTTGGAGTGATTTTAACCATTTCAAAATCACTCACAAACATGCATTTATACTTGAATTCTAGATTGATCGAGCTCAAGGGTGCAGTATTTGCTTATTAGGAATTTTGTTCCCATAATTGGTGTTTATTGGGAGAATGTTATTCCCTCACAAAGGTGAAAAAGTCTCCTTCTATTTTTCTACAACACAATTTTATCACTGATATAATATAAATATAAGGTTAAAAAACATAGTTTTTGGTCTCTAAACTTTAATTTATAACGATTTTGTCCTTACACTTTCAATTTTGTAACAATTTAGTCGTGAGACATGTGTGGAGAGTAACACTAACATAAATCATAAATCATAAATCAGTGAACAAGAAATGTAAAATCAACCTTCTCCAAAATGTCCAAATCAACACCTGCAGTTGGATGATTTAGTCAACAAATCAATCCTATAATCAATGCCCAATATTCAAGGAATTTATGCCATTATTTCTTTATTTTATTTTGTCAAATATCTGCTTTCTATTTTTTCTATTATTTCCTTGTAAAGAAAATATTTTCCTTCTGTGTTGTTTATTCATATATGCTGGTGGTGTAATGTGAAAATTAAGAAAACAAAAGTGGAAGTTTTTTTTTTTTTTTTTTTTTTTTTTGAAAAGAACAAAAGTGGAAGTTTGTTATACAATTACTGTTATATTATTTAAGTCCTAAACTTTAATATCTATAGTCAAAATTTTGATATGAAGTGTCAATTTTTATTATGTAACAACTAAGTGTTTGTAGTTTATAAATACATGAGGTTCTAATCAAATTATCAATCTTTATAGGTAAGTTGGCTTAAAAAAAAAAAAAAAAAAACTTTATAGGTAAGAAATTCCTTTAAATCTTAATAATATTTTTCACACCAGAGGCTTAATTGTTACATATTATAGTTTAAAGACTAAGACCTCATTTAATAACCATTTTGTTTTTGGAAAATTAATCCTATAAACACTATTTCTACCTATAAGTTTCTTTGTTTTGTTATCTACTTTTTTCCCCATGTTTTCAATTTGAAAACTAAAAAAAGTAGTTTTCAAATTTTAATTTTTTTTTTGGAATTTGACTAAGAATTCAAATGTGTCCTTAACAAAGATGAAAACTACGGTAAGAAAATTAGGAGAAAACAAGCATGCTTTTCGAAAACCAAAAACCAAATGCTTATCAAACATGTCTAAATTGTTACAAAATTGAAAATACAAGAATTAGATAGTTACAAACTAAAAATCAGGGACTAAATTGTTACTCCTACGAAAGTTTAGAGACCAAATGTTTTTTAACCTAAATACAAAGCTTAGATTGAAACATTATACTTGAAAAGGAGGCTACTAAGAGGTTAGAGGTTCGAATTCACATAATTTTTATTTTACTAATAATACGTTAAATCTCACTCGTTAATTTTGATTTATTTTCAATCTAAAGGAGAGTTAATGAGAAGTAACAATGTCAAAGCCAGCATAGCTCAACGGTAATTGGCATGTACCCTCAATCAAGAGGACAGAGGTTTGAATCCCCCACTCCCAAATATTGTTGTACTCAAAAAAAAAAAAAAAAAAAAAAAAAGTAACAATCATAAATGTTCAATACACTTATTTTGATTGCAGAATACTTTTAGGAAATAAAAAATGAAAATTCTGATTCCAATATTTATAATTTATAATTTTGAAATAATTATGATTTCGATTCTCTTCATATCTTTATAAAAAGACATACTACTTCGTACACACAAATATACGTGGCTATAAAGCATTACTCACTCTTTATCAAAGTCTCAAATTTTCATTATTGTTTTAAAGAGAGAGACATAAACCCACATGTCAAGTTATCTTTATTGATGTAGACAATGCACTCTCCATAAATTCAAATCTCTTACATTACTTTAAGTTTAAATATAGTTTTCATCCATAAATTTTAGGTTAAATTCTAATTTTAGTCCCTGAACTTTCACGGTCGGATCAATTTGGTCTCTAAACTTCCAATTTTGTGTCTAATAAGTTTCTGAACTTTAAAACTGTCTAATAGATCCCTGAACTTTCAATTTTATATCAAATAGGTTCATGTATATTCAAGATTTTAAAAAATTAACCGATCTACCAAATATGAAATTGAATGTTATGCCTAATTAAAACCTTAAACTTCCAATCTTGTATCTAGTAAGTTTGTAAATTTTAAAAAATGTTGAATAGATGAAGGCCTTATTAGATACAAAATTAAAAGTCGAGAGACCTATTAGACACAAAAGTAAAAGTTTAAGGACCTATTACATACTTTTTAAAGTTTAGGAACCAAATTAAGACAACCCTGAAAGTTTAGAAACTAAATTTTATTAATTTTAATTTTAGTTCGGTTAAAAAAATTGAAATGAGAGATCTACCCATTTCTTCCAACTCATTTTTAGATTTGATAATGTTGGTTGATCATACATATATTTCATCATATGAATAAAATCTATTTGTGAAAACAAAATGATTTAGTAATTTAAAATTGAATATTTTTTTTTGAAACAAAATTTAAATCAAGTAAGCGAACAGAAGACATGTCTTGTTAAACAATTTATAAAAAATTAACGATGAGGAATACAATAATTTTTTTACGAAAAGAATCATTCTTTTCAATGAAGCAAATTAAGTAACTAATCCTACATCGAAGCAACAAGGTTAGTTCACAGTAGATTTCGTTTGTTCAAAGTAGAATGTGGGTTAGGCCTTGAATCATTTTCACCAAAAGAATACCAACACATGATGATAGAAGATGAGAAGGAAGTTTAGCCTTCCAAATCTTTTGAAAACACAGCTGCAAAGTTCAATTCCTTGATTCCTAAAAGGGATCTCCATATCTCAAAGCAACCATGCAAAAGAATTCAGTCCAATACATCATTCAGATCATCCAAATGATTCACAAAAGTTCCTACACAACAGCATTCAGTCCAAGGATTAAGCCGAATGGCTCGTGATTTTGCTCGAAAAAGATCGATTCACACACAGTTTGCAGGAAAAATGGACCCCAAATTGAGAGGATCAAACTTATAGCTCCTAGATGAAACAAACCATTTTGACACAATAAAGGAACAAGAACTGATTGATCAGGAATTGATACTTTAAAAGCTTCCCTACCCTGTGAATGTGCTAACAGAAACCAACTAATCATCATTGGAGGAAACTGCTAACCATTTATGGAGTATAAACACAGCAAAATTTCTTAGAAAAATGTACACTTACAAGGATTGGCTCCCCCTGAAACAAGGAAATAAATGAAAAGGTGAAGAATCAAAGCATGTAATAATACAGTATACAACCAAAACACAGATGACCATTTGAAAGAACGCAACAAAGTCATTCATATATGAGGCAAAAAAATAAGATGGCAATATTGACCAAGAACAGTAGATATATTATATTAGTAAGGCATTTGGCAGAGATTTTTGCAACTCTTTGTATAAACCTTTTAGAAATAGGAAATATGCAATTTCAACTATAATTGTCAATAATTAGAGATCTTTATTCCAAGAGTTGAGCTTTATTTTACCCTCATATTTTCTCTTCCTTTACATAAATCAATAAAAATCTGTTCAGTTGAAAGTATTCTAAAAAGAGAGAAATTTTCAACAAAATGGAGGTAGGGAGAGGAAATTATTTCCCTCCCCACAGAATCAAATTGAACATTATATATTTGAATCATCTTCGTGTTTCTGAACATGCAACTGAAGTATACAAGTTACAGCACGGCCAAAGGGGGAGGAAATTCACTCCCAGTGGCCACTCCAATCGAGAAGAATTCAAAGAAGAAAAGAAGAAATAAACTTCCCTTTTCTCCCTGAATTCATTCTATACATTCCATTCTCTACTTCGAAAGATTTAGCAAAAAGCAATAAATCAAAGAAAATGGACGCACCCTTATTTCCATAGAGATCGATCCATATAAAGTTAATCCAGATCTTATCTTATCTTCAATGGGTTGTCACTTTGGACCTCTTCTTGGCCTCGCTGTAAAGCACCACACCCATGATAGTCACAGCAAATCCTGTCATGCCCATCACCGTAACAGGGTTCCTGAAGATCAAAACAGAGACAACAGCCGCCACAGCAGCCTTTGCATTCCCAAGCACCTGCAATGTGAGCGCACTGGTGTGCTTGGTCACCAAGAAATTGGTCAAATTCACCAAATAAGCGACCGTAGCATTGCCAAGCAACAAGAACACAATAAACGAATTCCCTCGAGCTTTCTCAACAGTAATGGCAGCCACATTCCCTTCAATGTAAAGACTAAAAGGAAGCAAAATCATGGCAGCCATTGGAGCCATGTACAACAACAAATTCATAGAGTGGAGTTTCTCCGCCTCCGAGGTCAACAAAATCCCCTGAACCACAGATTTCAAGGCCCGGCCGGCCGTAGAGCCAACACACACCAAAAAGCCAAAGAAATGAAACAATGGCTCACTATTACTGGCCAAAACAATCCCAAACACCACAGGCAAAAGCGCAAGATAAACCTCGGCAGACTCCTTCTTACAAGTAATCAAAAAAGCAAAAATGGCAGTGAAAAACGGCGTCGTAGCACCAATGGCTTGGTTAAACGAGACCGGAAGGTAACGAAGAGACGTATTCCCACAAACAACAGAGAAGCAGAAAATGGCGCTGAGAGCAAAGATTTTAAAAAACTGTTTACGAGAAAGAATGTGCTGAAAAGGAACAATCTCAAGGAAATTAATCGCAACATAGCTATAGGCCGCACAAGCGAGCATGTGAAGCATCGTGAGGAAGATCGGGTACCGGTAGCCATAGATGCTTAGAAGGTATTTGTTGAGAAGAAGAACGCCAATGTTGGAGAAGTACCACGAGAGTATAATTACGACCGTCAATAGGTTCGGCGAGAGATGGGATCCGATCGGAAAACCGGAGGCGCTGTTTCGGACGTCACTGGGCGGCGTCATTGGAATGTCGACGACCTGGTCCGCGGCGGCGGTGGAGGCGTCGAGGCGAGGGTTGCTCATTCGGCGAGTGGTCCATGTCTGAGCCTCCACCATGGCCAAAGAGGAAGAGAGACAAAGAGGAGAGCTGTGACTTTCTCTCTCTAGAGAGTTGCAGGTTTTTAGAGAGAGAAAGGAAGAGTGAGAGATCGGATCTGGAAGTAGAAGAAGAGAGGTTGAGGAAGACGATTGATAACGAAGGGAAACGTGAAGGTTTTTGCAGGCCGATGTGATCGGACGGCGTACACTTAGATTTGGGACCACGATGGATCTCACCCGTTGGATTAGGATAAAAGGTTTTTTCTTTTTATTTTTTCTTTTTACCTTATATGTATATATATTTTTTTATATAAGGAAATTATAAATTTAGAGTGTCGGTATATTATATTATATTATATTATTGGGGTTTCTTTATTTTCGGGCTCGTATCAATTTTGGAGACTTCGGTCTCACGCTTAGTTAGTAGCCTTGCTTAGCAAATCATTTTTTTAGATTTAAAAGGTTTCGTTTTACTACTGTTTTAGTGGACTTTTTCAATATTATTTTTTTAAGAAAATTATTTTTATCGTATTAATTAGGACGAAACAAAGGTCTCTTTAATGACTTCATTCAATAACGTGAAGAATTAGATTTGTCTCTTCAAGAGTCTAAGAAAATAATGTATTTGTGTTGTAGGTAATTTTGGACCACTCCGATATGCAAAGAAGCTGAGAAGGACAATGTAATACCGTCCAAGGAGACAACGGAAACGAACCCCGGAGGAAGAACAGGCAAGAGGGTCAAGCCAAGGTCGGAGGGATCGGGTCTTGGCCCAACCCATATCCACTCAGTTCAGTCCTGGATCGCCTCTGAGTGTCTAAAAAACCCTAATTGAAGACACAAGTATAAATGGGGTCTCTAAAAAAAAAGTTCGGAAAATTAGCTACCAAAAGCACTTTTTATTGTTTGATCTGACTTAGGAATCGAAGTGCAGGTGGTCTACACCACACCGGTGTGCAGCGTTTCTCTTCCCCGTCCTCAACAAATTCACTACTTGTGACACGTGAAGGTCAGGTGAGTGGCTTGGCCAGATTTTGACATCAACAAAAGGAATAATATATATATGCAAGGAAAATATTTAATGTATTGGATAATAATATATTAGTGTATTAGGAAAAAGATATATGAAATTGAAATAATTGCGTGGATGACCCAGGCCAAAATAAAAAATCTCAATGAAATTTTAATGAACTTAAACATATTTTACTTTTTGCAAAGATTATGCCATTACTCGCTATAAATAGGTTTCCTAAGTCAAACCTGAATCAGAATATCTCTTAAGGAAAATTTGGGAATCTTTACAATTATTTTAAAGGTTTTTCCAATTCCTATTTGAATTCTTTGAAGAGTTTGCACACAAATCTTGGTCATTTGTTCGAGTCACACCAAAGATTGTGGGAAGAAACCATCTTTGGTTCTTTGTTCGAGTCAATACAAAGATTGTGAAAATTTTTCGAAGGTAAATTCTTCTTGAATTGATTTTTATTTAATTCTATAGACTCGATGTGATTTTGAATTGAGTCATTCACAGGCCTTTATTTCTGATCGATCCATAACTGATAATGCGATTATTGGACATGAGACTCTACATTTTCTTCAGAATAAAAGGAAAGGTCAACTGGGATATGTTGCTCTTAAGCTTGATATGAGTAGATCATATGATCGAGTTGAGTGGTCATATCTCAGTAAGGTGCTAGAAAAAATGGGCTTCCATGGAGATTGGATCAAATTAGTGATGAATTGTATTTCTTCGACGACATTCTCAATCCTTGTTAATAGGGAGGCGGTTGGACATGTGAGGCCTTCTAGAGGCCTAAGACAAGGGGATCCTTTGTTTCCTTATTTATTTCTTTTGTGCACGGAAGGACTCTCTTCTATGTTGGCATCTGCTCGCTCTAGTACGCTCTCGGGTGTGGCTTTGGCTAAATCTTGTCCAAAAGTTACCTATTTATTTTTTGCAGATGATAGCCTGATCTTTATGAAGGCAACTGCGGCGAAATTTGGTACTTTCAAGGCAATTATGGTGGCATATGAAAAGGCGTTTGGTCAGTGTATCAACCTCCACAAATCTATGGCCTATTTTTCTCCGAATGTGCCAGAAGAAACAAGGTCTTATCTTTGTAATTTGATGGGGGTGAGGAGGATAGACTCGTTTGGTTCCTATCTGGGGCTGCCTTCATCTTTTCACAGGGGAAAGCGCAAAGATTTCCAATTCCTAGTTGATAAAGTATGGGCTATCCTTCAGGGTTGGAAGGATAGTTTTTTCTCTAAGGGAGGGAAGGAGGTTCTGATTAAGAGCGTTATTCAAGCAATCCTAACCTATGCCATGGGTTGGATAATCCAAATCTTTCTTTTTCCAAGATTCTTAGGGGGTAGTATTTCCCATCTGAAGGATTGGAATTCCCAATTCTGTTACAGTGGAAGCAATTGGACCGTTCGTAAATTAATTTTGTTCTACAAAATACCAATACATTGGCAAAAGGTTAAGCGGTGAGAAACATACCTCCGTTGACGACTCTGAATACTTCAACGGATGATTCTTGATTGCTCTGCAACAACGAAGAACACCACTATTTGATCTTCCCCGCTATAACTCTGAGATTAGGAACGTAGTTGTGGGACTACCTAATCTTGAATAGGAAAAACTCTAGAGAGAAACTTCTCCCTAGAGTTCTTGAGTTGAGAGAATATGAAAAGGCCTTATGGTGGCCATATGTTGTATCACATAAACCCTAGGGTTGGTGTTCTATTTATAGGAGAAAGGCCATGAATAAAATATTCATTTAAAATCAATTATTTCCATAATTGATTTAATCTTTTCCATACTTAATCAATTCCATAACCAATCAATTCCATAATTGATTAGTCTTTTCCATAAATGATTGATCACTTCCATAAGTGATTAAATCATTTCCATAAATGATTAATTTCCAATTAATTAATTCTTTAAATTAATTAATCACCAATTAAATATCATATATTTAATTTCAGACCTTGTGACGCCCGAAGTTAGGAGGGGTACATGAATGAACCGAGATCACATCCGAATGAGAGGGATCCTGAGGACATGAAAGTATGTTCAAGAAAAGCTTAAAAGAATTGATAGATACTACCTATACCAACAAGGTGCACCTTCCTTTTCGGTGGCTCAATCATAGGAACTTTGAAGTTAAGCGTGCTTAGCTTGGAGAAGTTCTATGTTGGGTGACCTCCTGGAAATTTTCTTAGGAAGCATGTGAGTGAGGACAAAGCATGCTAAAAGGACCCCGTGTTGGTTTGTGGGGACAGTCTTCAATCTTTGAAGTAGTATCAGACAAGTATGGTGGCGTGGCCAGGTCGCAGGGGAATGCCGGGGCCGTTAAGGGCCGAATTCGGATTCCGAATCCTGGGCCTGGGGCGTTACAGACCTTCTATTAGTTAATTAATTAATTACCCAATTAAATATCATATATTTAATTTCAGGCTTTCAATTAATTAATTCTATAATATGAATCAAATTCATATTAAAATTGGAACTCCTTCCAATTCTCTTATATCCTATAAATTTAATATGAATCAAATTCATATTGATATTTGAACTTCTTCAAATATTTATTTCTCTCATAATAATAAAGTTTAATTTCAAATTAGACTTTATATTTTAATGTATCATTATACATTATATTAATTTGTATCTCATACAATTAACTTAATTCCCAATATGAATTTGAACTATTCAAATTCTCTCAAGATATAATTGTTCCGAATTACTCTTTACGAGCTAGCAGGAGGACCTAATGGACCTACAGATCAGAAGCTCCAATGATATGAGGTTAACCGATTAAACTCATTAATCAGGTTAACCAATATTCATTAACTGTGGGTCATTCCACTAAAGACCCACAGCTGAACTCTTCTCACTGTAGAACATTTCTGTGTCCACGGATATAGACCTATACCGGTAAGTCAATCCTTCACGAGTGTTCGTAATCACGGCTGGGTCAAATTACCGTTTTATCCCTATGTTACATCTGTCTCCTTAAGTACCAGCGCTCCTCTAATGAACAACCTGTTTATGGTCCAACCATTAAACAGAAAGTCCCTCTCGGGCCAGTGAGAGGGCGGGATCCCTTTGTTCAAGTCCGGGAGTCACCACTTAAGGGAACACTCATCTACTTCTCCTAGAAGTGGGAAGGAGTGAATTCCTTCTTGTGTTGTCATGTCCCCAGCCTCCCACTCGGTCTTGTCCCAAAAAAGGAAGGCATATTGAGTCGGCGTATTGGCCACTCTCACCCATGCTAATCAAAGGACAATTCCTCATGAGAAGGAGTTCATGACACACTCAGGATTAAGACTGAGTTACCTAGGTCATCCTATTGAAACAGTAACCTAACTAGTTAACGATGTTATAACTAATGGTTGACTATTTCGTGGTCCGGTCTTATGCAAACTCATTGCATAGGATACCCCCGCTAGCATGTCTCCTACATGGACGCCTTGGATCAATACGTCTGTATCGAATACAAAGCGGGCCGTATCACATAGTGTTATCAGGATAAGGTACCCATCCTTATCCCTATACTATAGACCTTTTAGGTTGTTACTTGAACACCGATCCCCGTATGTCCCCACATACTAGTTCAAGTCACATGTAAGCAACCTTGGATCTTAGTTTATTGGATTTGGGTCAAATTGTGCAATATTTAACAATAACACTTTATTGTAGAAACTCAATAACACTTTATTGAAACAAGTATACAATTTGTTTACATTCACTATCTACGAGTTTTAGGGCATTAAACCCAACACCATCATCATCTGTTTTTGAGGTAGTGGCTAAACCTTCCTCTTCTTATTTTTGGAAGGGTTTTGTCTGGGGCTTGGAATTACTGAGGGGAGGCATTCGGCAGAATCTAAGGAATGGTCAATCGATTAAAATATTTACAGAGCCGTGGATTCCTCGCCCTACCACGTTTAAGGTGTTGATGGTTAAAGGTCAGATTAATGAGGATATGCGGGTGGCTGAGTTTCTTACCCCTTCCCATCAGTGGGATGTTACAAAACTTATACAATATTTTTGTGATGAAGATGTTGATGTGATTTCCCACCTACCCATCAGTCAATCGGCTCCGGATACTTGGATATGGCATTATGACCGAAAGGGGAAATTGAAGGGAATAAAAGTCCCCACGCAGCGGAAGCGCATCGATTGGACCTTACGCCGTATATTAATTAACATTAAAATACCGTTACGAAAACTCAAACAAACTTTAAACACTCTTTAAAGTTGCTGGAAAATCAGTTTAAACATGCTTAAAAATAAATCTAAATTTATTTTCATGCTTTTCTAAAGAAAAGGGGAAGAACCGTTACAAACCTCCATTGTAGACTTGACCGTTCGTCGCCAACGATGCTCCAACGAACAAAACGCAGCAGCCTCCTTTGTCTTGTGATCGCTGGAAAATTCTTCTTGAATGACACAATAACCACAGAGGTTACACCGGTATGACTCTAGGTCTAGGAGGCAAAAGACTTGTGGGAGTCTTTCTCTAAGAGGGAGGCTAGAGAGAATTCTAGGTCTTGTCTTGAGAGTCTAAGAGCAAGAGCAAAGTGTCAAGTCTCCTGGACTAATTAGGTCTAGTGTTCTATTTATAGAAGAGAGACCATGAATAAAATATTCAATTAAATCAATCTTTTCCAAAATTGATTCAATCTTATTCCTTAATTAATCAATCATGATCAATCAATTCCATAATTGATTAATCTTTTCCACAAATGACTAATTACTTCCATAAGTGATTAGATCATTTCCATAAATGATTAATCACTTCCTTAAGTGATTAATTATTTCCATAATTGATTAATTCCCGGTTAATGAATTCTTTAATTAATTAACCACCAATTAAATATCACATATTTAATTTCCGGCCTAGAATTAATTAATTTGCCCAAACACATTTTAGGCCTTAAATTAATTAATTCATTATTTGAACTCTTTCAAACTTCCATAAATTTATATTTGAATTTCTTCAAATATTTATTTCTCTCATAATAATATATCAATATATATTATATTTGTTTCCCTTAGTAAATTGAACATTTTCAATTTACATTTATTACTTAGTTGCCTCAAATTACTTTATGAGCTACCAGTGGGACCTAATGGACCTGCAGATCAGAAGCTCCAACGATGTGAGATTAATTGGTCAAACTCATTAACCACATTAATCAATATTCGTTAACTGTGTGTTCATTCCCCTATAGACTCACAGTTGCACTCTTCTCACTGCAGACATATTTTCTGTGTCCACGGATATAGACCAATATCGACTAGTTAGTCCTTCACGAGTGTCCGTAACACCAGTTGGGTCAAATTACCGTTTTACCCCTGGGTTACCTCTATTTCCTTAAGTACCAATTCTCCTCTAATGAACAACCTGTTTGTGGTCCAACCATCAAACAGAAAACCCTCTCGTGCCATTGAGAGGGTAGGGCCCTTTGTTCAAGACTCGGAGTAACCACTTAAGGGAACACTCATCTGCTTCCCTAAAGTCGGGAAGGAGTGAATTCCATCTTGTACGATTATGTTCCCAGCTCCCCATTCGGTCTTGTCCCCAAAGTGGTAGGCTTATTGAGTCGGCGTATTGGCCACTCTCACCCATACAAATCAAAGGACAATCTCTCATGAGCAGGAGTCCATAATCAACTCAGGATTAAGACTAAGTTGTCTAGGTCGTCCTAGTGAAATAGAAAACCAACTAGTTAACGGTGTTATAACCAGTGGTTACTATTTCGCGGTCCGGTCTTATGCAAACTCATTGCATAGGATACCCCCACTCGCATGTCTCCTACACGAACGCGTTGGATCGCAGCGTTTGTATCAAATACAAAGTGGGCCGTATCCATAGTGTCACCAGGATAAGGCACCCAGTCTTATCCCTATACTATAGACCCTTTAGGCTGTTTCTTGAACAATGATCCCATATGTCGCTACATATAGTTCAAGACTCATATTACAGCCTTGGATGTCTAGTTTATTGGATTAGGGTTATTATTAGGCAAAGACAAATATAAAATAACTAATAACAATTAATGAAAAAGTATATCAATATTATTTCATTAATATCCGGTCAACGGTTACATTCACTATCTACGAGTTTTAGGGCATAAAACCCAACAGAAATATACTGTGAAAAGCGGTTACAAATTTCGTATGTTGGATCAACAAGCCTCCAGTACTTCTTCTGTGGAGATTGAGAGCAAATGGTGGAAGAAGTTATGGAAGTTGCGAATCCCAACTAAAGTCAAACACTTTGTTTGGAACTCTTTTCATAATATCATCCCTACTATGATTAATCTTTGGCAACACCATGTGCCGGTGGATGGTTTGTGCCAAAGCTGTCAAGAAAGCATAGAAACAACCGATCATGCATTGTTTCGGTGTAAGTGTGCATTGGAAGTTTGGGAAATCATTGCTCCAGGGGAAAATATGATAATTCAGACTCAAATGGATATTCAGGAGCGTTGGATGCACTTTAGTAGTTGGCCGGAAGGAGATTTGGAACTTATCTGTATTGGAGCCTGGGCAATTTGAACCGATAGAAATTCTACCATTCATAATCGCCCTATTCCCAGTATAAATGATCGATGCTCATGGATATTCAAGTATCTAGCAGAATATTGAGATTCCAATGCGACTAGTGCTCCCGGTCGACCTTTGACAGTGGATGTTCAAGCTTTAATTAGTGAGGGAGAGGAAACAATTATGCACACTGACGCGGCCTTCGACAGGATTAATGGGAAGTCTGGTATTGGGGTTGTGCTACGTGATAAGCAAGGTGATTTAAAGGGGAGTTTGTCTTCACCGTCTGTTATATGTAATTCTCCGTTATGTGCTGAAGCGGTAGCTGTGTTTGAGGGACTTTGTTTTGCAAATTCTCTGGGTGTGCAGCGAGTATCAGTGATGTCTGATTCTCTAGTATTGATTCAAGCTCTTAAGGGGGTGGTTGATTGTGATTCGAGCATCTCAACAGTTTTATGGGATATTCGTGATATTGAGGCTACGTTTCATAGGATTACTTTCTGCCATGTAAATCGCAAATTTAATCAATTAGCCCATGAATTAGCTCAGTTGGGCCTTGTTTCTTCTAGGAAAGAGTGAACGTCAGATTATCCTTTGTGGATAAATCGCTTGATGTGCCAGGATCGGTTTCTTTTTGTATCCCTACGGGAAGATTGCTATGTTTAGTGAAGTTATATTCTTTGTCAAAAAAAAAAAAAAAAAAAATTGAGTCATTCACTTCTATCAATTAATCTAGTCTTTTTTTTTTTTTTTTTTTTTTGAGAAAAATCAATTAATCTAGTCTTTGAATTATTTGTACATTAATTTTTCATATATATGACATGTGATAGTCGGTAAAATTGATTGTTTAGATTTTTTGGCGTTAGAATATATTAGTTTTGATTATATGAATAGAATAGGATTTTTTAATCTGGAGGAAACTATGTCAAAAGTCGAGCACGTTTAGAATACCTTTTAGAATGCATTTTATTTTAATATAAATTTTTAAATACTTAAAAATTCTTTTTAAAAAATTTGCTTTTTGGTTTATTTCTTAATCTCATTTTCCAATAAGTGGTTCCCAAACACTATAATTTTTTTTTCAAAATTAAACCAAACATACTCTAAATTCACGAGGCATATGATTGCGTGAGTGAGCGGCTAAGGATTGAAGTTGCATCTTCTATATTGTTTCTTAAACCCTAAATTTAGTGGGTTTGAAGAACAGGATACTTTTTAGAAATTTTAAATTAAAATTTAGATTTTGTAATCTTGAACTTCAAGGGTTTTCTATATATATATATATATATATATATATATATATATATATATATATATTTTATTTTGTGTTCTTTGACAAATTCGAAAATTTTAAAAATTAATTCATCTATTTCATATAAATTTGAATTTTATGTCTCTAATAGAATCCTAAAATTTCAATTTTGTGTCGAGTAGATAAGTGAATTTAAAAATATTTGAAAGTTTAGATCCTGCTTGATAACGATAACTATTTGGTTTTTGGTTTTTAATTTTTTAAAATTAAGTTTTTCTTCCAATTTCCAGTTTTCATCATATTTGCACTCCTAGCCAAATTCCAAAAACAAAAACAAGTTTTTGAAAAACTATTTTTTTAGACCCCGTTTGATAATCATTTAGTTTTTGAAAACTATGTTTGTTTTTTCCCAATTTCCTTACAATGGTGTTCATCTTTGTTAAGGACACATTTGATTTTCTAGCCAAATTTCAAAAACAAAAAACAAGTTTTTGAAAACTACTGTTTTTTTTAGTTTTCAAAATTGGACTTGGTTTTTGAAAACATGGGAAAAGAAGTTAGATAACAAAACTAAGAAACTTATAGGTGGAAGTAGTGTTTTTAAGCTTGATTTACAAAAACAAAAAACCAAATGGTTATGAAACGGAGCCTTAGTTTTCAAAACTTGTTTTTAAAAACATGAGAAAAAACTTATAGATAGAAGTAGTGTTTGTAAGCTTAGTTTTCAAAAACAAAAAAACCAAATTCGCTTTAGTGACTAAATTTGTAATTTTGAAAGTTTAGGGACCAAAGACGACACAAACGTCAAAGTTTAGGGACTAAATTTGTAAATAGACTTTTAATTTCTAGGGTATGACAAATATGTCGATCAATCTTTTGCTTAATTTTAATTATGCATGTTGATGTATGATTTTAACTATTTGAATATTGCATAAAGTATGTCATTTATATTAAAATTCCAACCTAGATTAAAAATGTCATGCATCATTATTTTGAATATAATTGTTAAATTTAGAATAATGGATCGAATTAGGATCTTTCCCAATAGTGAAATTGTGGCGGATGACCAAAAAAAGAAAAAAAAAAGCTCCTTTGTTTTATGGCTAAAATAGTTTCGTATTTGGAGTATTTGGAGGGATGACTACCGTGAATCAAGGAACAACCCAACTAATCTTTTTTTTTTTTTTTTTTTCATTTTACCCCAGGTATATATTTGTATACACAAACGCAATTTTCAACTGCCGTTATACACCGAGATTCATTTTTCAAATTTCGTTGGATGCATGCCGATTTGGTCTCCAACCGAATTCCATGGAATACGTTTTCTTCTCCCTCTCCAATAGTACTTAGGGGTCGTTTGGCCCACTGTGTTGGTTATAATAGTGGGGGCTATTATAACCAACCCAGTGTTTGGGGCATCAATAAAAATAAGGGGTGGAGTTGGTTATTTTTCCTCTTCGTGTTGCTACAGTAACCACTATTCAACCCACCCAATTATTCTATCTATTCTCTACAGTAACTCTTTTTCTCTCTTCTTCCATGTGACTCATTGACTTTTCTACCAACGACTTTTCTGGCGACCACCGACAACTTTTCCGACGACCGCCGTCGACTTTCCGACCACTTTTCCGGCGATCACCGACACTTTTTCCGACGATTTTTTTTTTTTAATCTTTCTTCTCATTTTCATTTCAAAAATATATAAAAAAAACGAAAAAATAAAGAAAAAAAAACATAAAAGAGGTAGAAGAAATGAAAGGAAAAAAGAGGGAAAAAAATTTCTGTCGCCAAAAAATTTGTTGGTGGTCGTCGGAAAAATCGGAAAATTTCTAGGGAGTTAGATACTAGGTTGTCTTTGTACATATATAAATATGGAGTTTTATTACATAATTACTTTTGATAATGAAGTATATGAATGTTTACCTTCATCGTACCATATTTTTCATTCCAAATTATACTTAACGTATTTAAGTTTACTGTGATAATAATAATTTTTTTAAAAAAAATACTACTCAAGTTTTTTATTTTATGTGATTTCTATTTTATTTGATTCTTTTGATAATGAAGGTAAAATGAGTTTTGAAGAAGCATTTACCATTTTTATGTTGTAAATACATAAATGAAACAAATATGGTTTTTTCTATATGAAATCATAAAATGACTTATTTTGTGATAAAACCATGACTCTAAAACAAAGAAAATCAACCCTTACATTAGGTTATTTTTGTTTTCTTTTAAGTTAAACACACATAATTTAACCCCTATACCAAAAACTTTATTTTTTTTTACAACTAAATCTAATTTTTTTTTATTAATATTTGAAGTGCAAAGTTGTATGAGGAAAATAAACAAAAAAAAGTCAAGAAAAAAAAACATTCAGCTTGAACACATAGACTATTTGAACTCAGACTAAAATAATCTGCATCCCAAACACTGCACCCCAAACACAGACTATTTTATCCTAGACTATAATAATCTGCACCCCAAACACAGACTATTTTATCCCAGACTATAATAATCTGCACCCCAAACACAGACTATTATAACACCCAGACTATTATAACTCCCAGCTATTATAACCAACTCAGTGCCCCAAACAGCCCCTTAAAGTCATGTGATTTTCCTCAATATATGTTAAAAAAACAATAATTTTATCATATATTTTCTTGGTCCCAACAATTTTCAACTCTTTCTACATTCTCACTCGTCTCTTTACGATCAAACATTTTAATCTTTGCCTAAATGTTGCATTTCTTTATTTACAGAATTCAAATTTCATATCCACTGTCTTTGCACGATAGCGTTTGTGAAAGGAAAATTCCTACAGTATTTTCAAGTGCAATGTAGTGGTAGCCAATCATGACTCGACCCTTTCTCATCTCATTGAATTCGTCACAAACCTTATTAGGCTTGATGCTTCAAAGAAAATTTCACAGATCTTCCTCTTCAATAATGGTGAAGACAAACTTTGAATTATAAGCTTTATTTTAGAACAAGGATCTTATCATGATGCTCGCTCGGGTATGTAATGGGATGTACCATGTTGCCTTGTCGTATATGCTGAAAGTGTGGATACTAGTATCCGTAGGATGATGCAAGTTTGAATTCAACGAAAAACACAAACAAACAAAGAAAGAATTTAATGTAAGTGTACATATCAATCAATACATTACATTGACTTTGTTGTCAATGCGTGGATGTTGAGCCTGTAGATGTCAATATACATAGAGGCAGTGTTGGACCAAATCCGCTAATGAATGCAAATCGGAGAAGGATGATGTTTGTTTCCTTAATTCAGTTGTAAGTGATGTTGTTTTTACACTAATATATAGTTAAATACATGTTGTAATTGAGTAATAGTTCTTACAAAAAAATTTTGAATTGTGTAAACAGGGTCCTCGAACGAGGTTTTAAAACATTTTACAAGCAAGTTTTGGATTTCATAAAAGTGCCTCTAGACAAAAAGTATATTTCATCAATAATTATCATCAATTTCGAGTCTCCATTGAGCAAACAAAAAGAGAAAGCAAAAAATGATGAGGAATTCATTGTCAAGGAAGATGGCAAGAACAGGGTAATGTTTAGTTACTGTATTAATTATATGTATATACTCTTAAAGTGCATAGAGATTATAGAGATATATATACCCTTTATCCATATATAGATATATGTTGAATATAATGCTTGTTTATATATAAACATATAATCTATATGTTGCTATACTTATTATATATTTATACACCATTACTTTTGTGCTTCCATGTATGTGTATATATACACATAAGTACTGAATGATTTTGTACGAAAAAATGTATATTGATAATTCAACATAAGGTTTTTTTTTTTTTTTTTTAGGATTAAGAATTTAGAATTTTTCATTAAACGATGTTAATTACGATTTTAGATTGGCTAAATTATATAAAAAAAATACTACTGAACTATGGGGTTTGTTTCAAAAATGCCCCTGAACTTGGAAAAATTTCAAAAATACCCCTGAACTTTAAAAAAATGTTTCAAAAATACCTTTGTCGTTAATTTTGGATGAAAACCGTTAAAGTTTCAGTTTCAAAAATACCCTTGGAATTTCAAAAAAAAAAAATTCAAAAATATCCTTATTGAAAAATGCTTTTTCTTTTTTACTCATCTCACCGTAAATTCTTTCTCCATGAAAATTAATGCAAAACTTTGCTTATAAAGGTTATGTGCAACACAATACCAGATAAAAACAGACTTTAAAATCTAGTTTTCTCTTTTAAAAAACATAAAGAAGATAAGTGTGAGAAAACAACATATATATATATATATATATATATATATATATATGTATGTATGTATGTATGTATATTATTTCCTTTTTTTTTCTCTCTCTATTTGTGTATGTTAGTGATAAGAAGAACTGTTTATAAGATTGTGGATTTGGTCCAATTTATAAGAATAATTAATCAAAAGGTTTATATATGATTTTTGTTCGTATTAATACTTAAGAATTGTTAGAATCTGTATACAACAATAGTTTCATTTATTTTTCATAAAATGAACATAGAGAAAGCTAATGAGTAATAGTTGGTGAGGAAATAATATTGAAAAGGTTACCAACAAATGAAGTCAAACACATGTAGAATTTCAAGAACAAAACAAAAGTCATCTTGAAGTTTTGATACAAAAATCTAGCCAAGTTCATGAGATGTGTTGAAAGAGAAAAAAAGCTCCTAGATTATGAATACATGACAAATAAGTAAAGTTTCTCATTAATTTTCATGAAAGAAGAATTAATTTACAGTGGGAGAAGGAAAAAAAGGAAGCATTTTTCAATAAGGGTATTTTTTAATTTTTTTTTTTAAAGTTCAAGGGTATTTTTAAAACTGAAACTTTAACGGTTTCTATCCAAAATTAATGACAAGGGTATTTTTGAAACATTTTTCAAAATTCAGGGGCATTTTTTAAACTTTTTAAAGTTTAAGGGCATTTTTGTAACAAACTCATAGTTCGGGAGTATTTTTTTATAATTTAGATGTCAAATTTAGTTTCTCTCCACTTAAAAGGTTTTTTTTTTTTGTTAGTCTATTAAAATTAGATTTTCTTTTTCTATTTTCATTTAGTTGGTTAATTTGAGTGTTAAAATCAGATTTTCTTTTTCCGTTTTGATTTAGTTGTATTTCTCTTTCTAAAAAGTCTAAACGGTAGGTGTACAATTTTGTTTATTTTAATTAGAAATTTATTAATTAAAATCACGTTTAGCTATTTATTAATTTCTAAACATGTTTAGCCATTTTTCAAATCACCCTATTAAATCTAGCCATTTTTTTTGTTGCCCCCTCCCAATAAGATTAAGTCCGTCCCAAATAAGATGGGGTCATGTGATACTTTTCAAAATGAGGCCCTACATTATTTTATAACAAAGACAAAGTTGTAAAATATCGAAATTCATTGTATTATACGATTGTTTCTTACAAAAATAAAAATAAAAACAAAAAATACATATGAAACTAAGAAAATGTCACCAAACAACTATATAACAGTGATATTTTATTTAAAAAATGTCATCATTCGAACTAGTTGAGTCTAGTATAATTGAAGAAAGAAGCTTTTTTGCTTGCCCGCTAAACCCCATAAATTTGGTGCTTTTTTCGAGGGATAATTGATTACAATTGATAATTTCTAAGATGATAAAGGAGAATATTAAAAGGTTTTATGTTTAATTTAGCATGAGAATTGACAAAAGGAAGAATTGAAAGAGTTTTTCTCGATTGAAGAGGAGAGAGAAATTGAAGATGTGAGAAATTGAATTTTTTTTTTGTCTAACTTTTGTTTTTCCCTAGGCATGCACGAGTTTTTTTTTTTTTTTTTAAATAATTAAACAACTTTTTCAATTGGGGACCATAAATTTTGGAGTCCTGTGATGAGTCACAAACCACACATGCTAAAGGACGGGTCTGGATTGAGTAAACTACTCCATGCGAATAATTTATTTATTTCATATTTTAAAGTGTTTAAAATTTGAATGTTATAAAGTTTCTTTTATTTTTTTTTCTAATAGGATTAAAAATACATCTAGGATAATCTTTTAATCTTTTTTTAGAAGGTTTTAAAATTTTCCCTAGAAACTGAGACTATTTTAATAAGATTAAAGACAATACCTAGTAATTTATTGGAAAGTTGTGACAAATGGCTAAGAAAAAAAACCTGTTTAGATTTTTTGCTAATTTAGTTTAGAAATTTGAAAATGGCTACCACATATTGTGGAACTACCAACCAAAAATTTTCATTTCCATTTTACCCATAGTATATATGTCTATTCACATTCAGTTATCGTTTGCAACTCGTAGTTATTCACAAAGATTCTCTTTTCAGATTTCCATATATTGTGGAACAACCAACCAAAATTTTTATTCTCATTTTACCCTTAGTATATACGTCCATCCACTTGTCGTTTGCAAATTGTCGTTATTCACACAAATTTTCTTTTCATATTTGATTTCAAAATTTTAAAAAAGTAACTGGTATCCTCTCCAACCGAAAATCAAGTCATTCCTAGATCTACGTGAATTTATCACTAATGATTTTTATTATTCGTTTAAATGATTATCATAACTTAATTCAAATATTCCCAAATCCCATAAAATGGTCATATAGCAGTACTCAACGATGTCTAGAACGCAAAGAACTTCTACAACGATTTTAAGTCTAAAAACGTGTCTATTTGGTGTGATTCCAACCTCGATCAACTCAAGGAATGTGTGGTAAACCACTTGAAACTTTCATATGGAAGTAGTATTTCTTGGTTGTCACTCTTCAGAAACTGGTCAAAAATTTTGAAAATGTGTTTTTTGGATGATCAATGGGTTTCAGAACGGGACATATAGGCAATGTTGTTTAGTTGTGGACGTATAGAATGCAAATATCAATACACACGACAGATCAGGAGTAAGTTCAACCCCAGGGGTGAAAGATTTTGGGTTCATTAACTTAGATGGAATCGACACATTGACAGAGAAATTTTCGTTGTGGATATGTTGAGGTTGTAGATAGTATATACACAGAGGCAGTGTTGGACCAAATCCACTAAGGAAACTGCATTAACTATATGTATATACTCTTATGTACATAGAGATGTCAGAGAGATATAAACCCTTACCCATATACGAGCAATTGATAGAAATACTGAGTATGATGCTTGTTTCCATATACACATATATAGATATATGTTGTTTATACTTATTGTGTGCTTGTATACAATTACTTATGTGCTTCCATATGTATGTGCTATTATATATGCATAAGTATTGAGTGATTTTGTACGAAAAAATGTATATTATTGATAGTTCAACATAAGTTTTTTCAATATTAAAAATTTAGAATTTTTGTTTAAATGATGTTAATTACGGTTATAAGTTTAATTCAAGGTTGCTAAGAATTTTTTTTAGTTTCATAGCAATCTCTCCTTATTGTGAAAGGATGGAATTGAGAACTTAGATAAATGACATTAGTATAATTTTGTAATTTCATAGTGAGTGGAATTATATAGACTCCATTATTAATAAGACCTACCCTACGATAACACTGGTTGGGATAAGGGAAATTTGTACGGATGACCCATTCTGGATCATCCGTACAAATTTCCCTTCGGATAAAATATGATCTAAAATATTGACGAGTTACACTTACAAGTCCTTCACCAAAATGTCAATGGTCACTAAATATCTATAAAGAATTTGCAAAAGTCTTATAGCGTGCTAACTAATTTGGGAGCACAGAAACAAGGTTCTCCATCAACAGATTAAACCATACCCACGACAATGAAGGCTAAAATTCAAAGATATTTTGAAGAATTCAGCATTCAAGAGAACGAAGTGCACCTGAATTTGGAGACTACTTCTTCGATTGAAATGGCCGCATTGAACAAGTATTGGATCCCGCCGTAGGAAGGAACTTGGAAACTTAACTATGATGCATCGTGGTTCGAAGAAAAGAAGGTGGGAGGAATTGGATGGATTCTTTGGGACTGGGTTGGTACCCGTTGATGGTTGGCTTCAGATGCATCCAACGAAGATGGAAGGTCTGCTGGTTGGAAGCCTTAGTAATCTGTGAAGGCCTTCGTGTGATATCGAGCGAAGCACCCAAAATTTGCGTGGAGATGGATGCTATCCAAATCGTGCACCTTCTCTCTAATGAGGAACAAGACCTTACAGAGCTCTCAAATTTTATTGTCGATGCCCAAGGACTTTTGGATTCTCACAAAAACGAGTCAGTTGGGTATATCTCAAGAAATCATAACAGGATGGCACACATAATAGCTCAAAAAGCGTGTGAATTGAAGTCATCTGAGATGTGGACTAATCTCTTTTCTGATTGGTTAGTTTCTTTTAATGAGGAGGCAGAAGATGGCGCAGGGTTTGGATCCATGGGGGATGGCAGGGACGTAGCCACCAATAATAATGACGGTTTGAGGAGCGCGGGAACATGTCACTACAAGGGGGTTGAACATGCACGTGACCCTCGTAGTGTTGAAATAGTTGGTATGCCGGGCCGAAGCGCGGAGGTACCTAGGGAGGAGGCCAATATTGCGGGGATCCGTCGACGTTGCTGACGTCGAGCAGACAGTTGTGAACGCTTCGGCCAACAACATTCGGGAGGGTGAAATGTTTTTCAGTAAGGATGAAGTAAAGATGAGGTTTAGCAACGTTTGCAATGAAGAACAACTTCGAATATCGTACCTTGAAATCGAAAAAGTCCAATATACCGTGCGATGCACGGATGACAACTGCAATTGGCAGGTTCGGGCTACTAGGCTTGAGGGTAGTGACGTATTCACCATTACGAAGTATGTCAGCACTCACACGTGCTCTATTGAGTTGTTGAATCACGACCACCGACAAGCTAGTGCTGGTGTGGTTGGCCACCTGATAAAGCAGCGACTAGCCGGTGTCGGTCGTGTATACAAGCCTCGTCATATTATCGAGGACATGCGACAACAATACAGGATGAATATAAGCTACGACAAGGCATGGCGCGCAAGGGAACGTGCTTATGCACTATCAAGGGGTTCTCCAGTAGAGTCTTATGGTACGCTGCAAGCTTATGGAGAAGCTCTTAAGATTGCGAATCCGGGGACGTTGTTTGAGGTTGAATTAGAAGATGGCCTTTATTTCAAGTACACTTTCATGGCGTTAGGAGCTTGCTGATAGCGAGCATAGCTAGCTATTTTTCTCTGATTAATTAAGCTAGTATTTTACAATTATTTGCCCAAATTTATGCATTTTTATGTTTTATTTGTAGGAAGTATGTGTTTGAAGTTTAATTCAGCAATTGGAGTCAAATGGAGTCTTCAATCTTAAAAAAAAAAAAAAAAAAAAAAAAAAAAAAAAAAATTCATAGCGTCGCGACGCTATAGGCAAAATTTCCAAAAATGCGGTATCGCGACAGCGTCGCGACGCTGTCCATAGCGTCTCGACGCTGTCGCCAGATTTTCTATAAATTCATCTTTTCATGCTACGGCCAAGGAGAGTCCAATTGGTTAGATTTTAGCCCTAATTTCGACTAGAGACTTTTGGTGGGAGCTGAAGCAAGGCCAAGGAGCGGGAATCAAGCGAGAAGATGTGGAGATCGTGACGGGGACGTGCCGGTTTCGACGGATTCGAGTTTTCCTTTCTCTTTCCCTTAACTCTTGTAGTTTTTATGGCTTTTCTTGCAATTAGTGTTTATGGTTTAAAGACTATGAATTTCTAGTTGTTTGTCTTAGAGATTGATGTAGTTGTTTTAGTTGTTGGATTGATTTTTGGTATGAATGTGCTTTTATTTTATGCATGCAATTTTGTGTAATGCTTTCAATTACTTGATCACTAATTGAATGATTTAAGTGTTGAATCTAACTCGGGAGAGAGGATTTGGCCTAAGACTTGGTTTGTTCAATTGCATGACTAGAGTAGAAATTCTAAGTTTGTGACGGGATTTAGGATATCTCTAGAAGTATAACAAGGACCGAACCGAATAATGCCTTGCATGTTAATGAACTTAGATAGGGATATCAAGTTAGTTATATGCATGAGAATCAATTATACTCGGGAGAGGTAATCGTGATAAATGTTTCCTTGGCTTGTAGAATAATTGCACGGTCAATTCATTCCTATTAATCAATCCTCAATCTTAATCAACGAAATCAATTCCCTATGAGTCTTTCCATTTGAGTCTCCACCTTTATTTTATGCTTTTTGTCTTTAGATTTATCTTTTATCATTGAGTTTTGCTCCCTAAATAAAATTGGACAAGATTATTCACGGTACTTAATTTGCTAGAAAACCAATCCAGAGGACGACACTCGCTTTACACGAAAACACTATATTATTACTTGACCCGTACACTTGCGGTAAGCAAATTGCGCATCACTTGCATCCAAGGATACGCCAGTTGTCGGCCAGTTATTGTGGTAGACGGTTCCCACCTGAAAGGGAAGTACAATGGGACCATGTTGATCGATGTAGTTCTAGACAGAAACAACCAAGTGTTTCCTCTAGCCTACGCAATCGTGGACAAGGAGACCGATCGGTCATGGACATGGTTCGTGTAGAATCAAAGATTGTGATAAGAGAGGACGCAAGAATGATGTTTGTTTCTGACCGCCACATGTCCATAGCAAATTCGGTGGGTGAGGTATTTCCCAACGCATTTCATGCAATATGTACTTACCACCTGGAAAGCAACGTGATAAAAAAATTCAAGAATAAGACCGTCACGAAGTTTTTCAAGAAGGTTGCGAGAGCTATCCGTTTAACTGATTTCCAGAGGTACTGGCAACAGATATCGCAATTGAGGGGGGTGTCGTTGCAGATTATCTGAATGAGATCGGAATTGAAAGGTGGTCCCGATGCCATGAAACACATAGGCGGTACGACAGCATGACCAACAATGAGGCTGAGTGCTTCAATGCCTTAACCGTGGAGACCAGACTATTGCCAATCACTGCTCTGTTAGACCACACACGGGGGATCGTACAGACGTGGTTTTACGAGTGGCGCAACTACTGGGCATCTCGAACTTCCACGCACTCAAACTATGCACTGGAGCGGATGACATTCGAGCTGGAAAGGGGGAGACGGTATCCGGTTGAACCGATAGACTGTTATCGACTAAATGTACGGGATGACTGTAGACCCCTAAATTTGTCCGGAATTTTATTCTTTTAATTGATTTTGTCTTTTTAAAAAATAATAAATAAAAGAAAAAAAAGTGTTCTAGAGTTTTTAAATAGCCCAATCATATTTATTAATTTTTGGTGAGAATAATTAGGTCAAATATTTTATTTTAATTAATTGATTTGTCAAATCAAATATCAGGTTTATTTGGCAAGTTTTAATTAATCAAAATATTTTGTTTCCTTAAAGGATTGATTGGCAATTAAAATTTTGTAAATATGGGAGATAAAATTTGAGTATTTATTTGTTTCTTCTTTTATTTTATTTTATTTTATTTTTAATTTTATTTGATCACATTCCTAATATGTTGTGGTTAGAATTGGCTATAAATAGGGATCCCATCACCCTTGCTTTTCACGATTTTTGGGGCCTTGTAGTACCCTCTACACGTTTTTTTTGGGCTAAAAATAGGCTCCCAAATTTCTCTCCCTTCAAACCCTAGATACACTTTCCTCCCTTTTCCACCTAACTTCCCTCCCCCTTTCCCACCTAACTTCCCTCTCATACTATAACGCTTTCTCTTTTCCTCTCCAACGATTTCACCCCCTCACCATCACCCTCTCTCTAAATTTCACGTCGCCACTTCTCCAAGTCTTATTCTCAATCCAACGGTCACACATGTTTTTTTACCATTTTAGCATATTGTTGGGTGCCCAGTCACACCCTCTAAATCAAGACTGGTGGCGACTCCATTTTCCTCCTCTTGGGAACAAAGTCGGCCGCTCCGCGTCGCAAACCCGTAGCGACAGCTTGGCGACTCCACTGGGGACCTTTTTTTTTGTAAGCGGGTCATTTTATTTTCTTGTGTTGTTATTTTTTTTATATATTGGCTTTTTTTTGTATTTATTCTCCTTTTAAGCACACACGTACACAAGCCTCCTACCCGGGCTTTACCATTAGGATTAGGATCGAGGATGAGTAGTGGCGACCTTCGTGGAGTTATAACTCCCGTGTAGGCACATGAAAACCCTCACTCAAGTCGACCTTATTCAGGATGCTGATAAGGGTGCCTCTGATTTATTTTCTTGAAAAAGGAAAGGAATCAAGGACAGCTTGGGGACCTTTTTCCGTTAGACATTAGAGCCTTACCACACGTGTTATGATATAATCCATTGATTTATTTTAATTATGTGTATGTTATTTAATTTACTTTAGCTTAACATCTTTATTTATATCCTTGATTTAGCATATTTTGATAATACACATTTATAAATGCATTCTTCATGTTTTCCTTTCATATTTTCCCTCATATTTAATTATTTTTATGTTAAAAAGATCTTTTATTTTGTCGCTACATTCTCATATTAGTTACATGCTCATCATTTGTTGTACAAAAAAAATGGCAAAAAAAAAAAAAATGGCAAAAAAAAAAAAAAAAAAAAACAAACAAACAAACATTCAAACTTTATTACTTGAGATTTTGAACGATTTTAGATAAACCAAATATTGAGGTTGCAATAGAAAGAGAAAACCGATAATCACAATTGAATGTCAGAAACTATGCATCAATGGTTCGAACAAATGCAAGCAAAATGTGGGAATGCTTTGTTGAAGGATGTTTTAGATCAACCCCCAGCAACCAACATCTTTAGTCATACTATTCTAAGCATAAGGAAGCTAAAAGAGATTTGGGGAGGAATTAAAACCAGAGCATAGGATATCATTCATGAAAAGATATGAGCACATGACAAGTCTTTTATATGTTCAAATTGATGAAAAATATCCTGGTGGCTGCATTATATTTTTGGGATCCAACTTACAAATGTTTTATATTCAATTCCCTCGTCATGACACCCACTGTTGAAGAATACCAGAGTTGTTTCGAATGGCAATGATGTTCGAAGAAAAAGCTTATTTTTTTCGACAAAAGACTGACTAGGAGAAGAGCTTTTGCAAGGATTATCGGTAATATAACTGCTGCTGAAATGGAACATCAACTCAAGAATAAAAGAGAAGGTGAAAGAGTATCTTTAAATTACCTCATAAGCCTTGTTCAACAACATAAGGAGGATGAGTTAAGCTTGAAGCTCTTTGTACTATGTATGTTTGGGTCAATCGTGTGTCCAAATGTCCAAGGAGAATAGCGGGGTAATCTTGTGGTGGTGTCCCAAGATTTCACATTGGGTCCCTGGCATTCAAGAAGGCGTTCTTGAAGAATTCCAGAGTCGCCCACGACGAAACAATATGATCATTAAATTTTTGTAAAATACGAGGGAAATGTAGATTTATCGGTCGCACTCCTCCATTAAATATCTGGTTGATGAGTCATTTGAGGTGTCCACTTAAGTTTGGCAATCCAGAAGTAAAATTCTCCAATCCATAAGACACTACAAACAACCTTATCATTGATTATGGAATAGTTGAACACAAAGCAAACGAGCCAAGTACAGAATCGTGGATGTCTTTTTTCGACAAACTTGGAAAATGAAGACATAATATGGAAAGTTGTGTGTGGATGCCTTTGCAGCCAGTAAAAGTGTGGTAAATTTCAAGATGTTCTACTGTTGGGCCCGTGGGGATGTACTAGTTATGCACTTCTTTTAGTTCTACGCCAAATGTGGTTAGAAAAATTCATCCATGTGACACGTGAGGTAGGGAATCTTGATTTTGATTACGAGCAGGAGGATTCAGGTCAAAAAATTTTGCAGGTGATAGAATCCTGGAAAAATAGAAAAAAAAGAAACATTGAAAAACATATGGATGTCTCCACTCTAGAATATAAATTATGGTACGAAGCTATTCAAACATCATGCAGAAAAAAAAAAAAAGAAGCAAATGTCACCACTTCAAAAGGAGCTCGGAAATGAAAGCACTGGCAAGAAGGCAGAAAATCTATTACTCCACCAAGAGAAAGGAAAGTTACTTCAAGAAATGAGTCAGTTGAAACGACAAGGGGTAGAAACAGAAAAGGGTTTATTAAGATAAGAAAGCTACTAAAGAATCAAATAAAGCTCGGGAAAGAGAATCAAGAGTTAGACTATATGCATCCAGAAAAAATGGTCAGAAAATCAAAAGAAAGAAATGAAGACTTGCATAAGGTTCTAAAAGAGAAATATGCACAATTTTCCAGTCTGGAAAGTTGTATTTCTTCTTTTTAACAACTCGTTTTGGAGCTAAACGCAATGATTGAAATGCAAGGTAAATAGGCGGTTGAATTTGAGAAAAGCAATAGTACATTGCAATGGACTATTGACAATTTGGAGCACCATATCCAGAAAGGTTAGAATGCAACAATGATACCGACAGAACATAAATAGTTGCAAGGAGATATGATTCACTTGTAAGTTACAAAGTTATTTCACTTGTAAGTTACAAAGTTATTTCAAAGGTCTTTCGGCAAGAAAACACAAGTTTAGTTCAAGATGGGGAAACACATAGACAATGTTGTAGAAAGAGTAATGGCTAAAAGAGTTGGGACATTCGTAGAGGCATTTCACAATTGCAGTCCAAGGGAGAAGAATTATGAACTTTGATATGGAATTATCCTACGTTAGTTGTCTCCCTTAGAGCAATGATGGTTTCTTTGAGTATTTTGGATTTGATCTAATATTTCGTTCAATTATTTCATTTAATAAAATTTGAAGTTTATTGTTTCATTTTTTGCACAACAATTTGGGCCAAAGGACATTTCATCTATTTTCATTCATTTCATTGCTTGTTTTTTTTTTTCCATCCTTTTAAGACTTCAGTAAAAAAAAAAAAAAAAAAAAAAAAAAAAAAAAAAAAAAAAAATCAAAGTAACATTTTGCAATATAATCTTTTATAAAAAAAAAAATTAAAAAAAAGATCATTGTACATTTTTTTTTTTTTTTAAAAAAATATGACTTCCACGTTTTTTTTTTTCCTAGGTTTACTAAGTTTTTTTTAGGCCAATTAACTTAGTCTTTTTTTTTTTATAGACAAACATGAGATTTTAAACCATGTTTGGAAAAAGTGGAGTCCTTGTCTGAAAAAGAAAAGAAAGAAAAGCTAAAAAAAAAGAAAAAAAAGAAGAAAAAAATTGTGAATGTCATCATCAGCCCTTGATCAACCATACAAGCTTTTTGTCAAGACCTCTTCTGCTTGCAAGATCTCCTACTTGACCACCTTTTCTCCATAATATCCTTAAACTCATATCCCCATCACTCAATCCAGCACCCAATGTCTTTGACCCACCTTTCTTCCTAGACCTAACACCGCATTTTCTTCCCATGCAGACTTGAGCTTTGAGTTAAACAAAGACCTTATTAGCCTACACCATAACATTACAATGGGGAAATTAGTTATTTTTTTTCTTGATCTATACCATAATGCTACTATAGTGGGGCAATTTGTTGTTTTCCTTATTCTTACCCATATATCTACCAACTTTGCAAAACCCATGCTCATATATTATACGATGACTTTAAAAGTAACAAATAGTATTTATCTCTTATTGGCACTATTTCAAGTCATGATGCGAATTGCAATTTGATCTATTATTCTTACACCCTTCTTTGTCGTACCATCAAAATCCACATACGATTCATTTGAATGTGTCATCTTATCCTCCATCCCATTTTTCATCTTTCTTTGATTAAAGTGAGTCGATCTTATATTTCATAGTTGGGTCAATCCTATTTTTCATCTTCTCTTGAGTCGATCCTATTCTTCATCTTTCCTTGATTAGAGTTTAGTCCATCATATTCTTCATCTTTCCTTGATTAAAGTGATTCAAACCAATTTTTCATCTTCACTTAATTAAGGTAAATCAATCCTATTTTTTTTTTATCTTCTATTGATCAAAGCGAGTCAATTCTATTTTACATCCAACAGTTATCAAAGGGAGTCAATCATTTCTTTTTATCCTTTTTATCCTCCCTAGATTAAAGTGAGTCATTTTCTGAAAACAATAAATCTAAGGCTTTATGTGTTGGTAACCTTAGAGTAAATCTCATTGAAGAGCTAAGTTCAAATGCAAGCAGATAATATGTTCACGATCGATTTGGGATTATCTTTGAAGCCGGAAGCTTTTGTACGAGGAAAAGTACTGCAAAGTAGGTTAATCTTCAAAAGAGGGAAGACATAATGGAAGCAGGAAATGAAAGAAAAGAAAAGGTGATACACTTTGACAAATGAACATTCCATGTCTCAAGCAGTGAAGTTATATTGAAGAACAAGGTTGAAGATCAAAAATGAAAGACACATATGTCAAAGATTCAGGTCAAGGCATCTTAATTCAGTGATCATAATGATAAGCTTTGAAATTCTCATTTTGTGGTTTTCTCTCGAAGTATGTGCAGATCCAGGTATTGATTCTCAAAACAAGTGAGATAGAAAATAGTCCTTGCAACAAAAAAAAAAGAAAAAAAAAAGCAAAAAGCAAAAAAAAAAAATAGAAAAAAGAAAGAGAAAAAAAGAAAAAAAGAAAAAAAAAAAAAGAAAAAAAATGCAAGGACCAGGGAGTTCGATGGTGATACTTTTGGGTTTGGCCATTATATTTCTTTAATGTTGAAGCAAAGATATCTCAAATGACGTGCATATGATTGATGCATCATTTCTTATTGAGAAATGCATAAGTAAGCTTGACGCAGATGCTGGGGCAATCGCAACATATGAGGCTATTATGGCAAATGTCAAAATATGAAACAAATGTCAGGTGACAAAATCACCATGTTACGCATCTTTTACTCAATTTTGGCAACGGGCAAAACTTTTTTCTTCAAATAGCGAGTAAAAAGACATTGGAGTTCTCTTCGGAGTTATCCAAATTGACATAAGAAGAAGTGATACCCTTACATGACTATTGACTACTTGAAGTACTTAATTGAAGAATACAAATGTCTACGCAAAAAGTCATATGATCAGTTGTAGCAATAGTCATTTCATCAACCCCAAGACCTTAACTGGGGCAATAAAGTGTTTTAGATGAAAAGAAGTTTTTCTCAATAAGGATCGAAGCTAGGTGATTGCAAACAGATCACACGGGCATGTCATTCCTAATCAGTTTATCAAGAAGCCACTTAAGAAGAAAGATAGCATTGACAAAAGCAAAGGTGACTCATTCTTTGAAGAAAATTATCATTTGCTGGAAGAAATATATGAGTTAGAACATTATAAGTGGCTTGAGGAGTTTGTTACATCGAACTTGAGCCAACAATCATATGCTTACCAACACATTTGATCAATCTATGAGATAAATCTTGGGAAGCTAAGCATCAAGTTTTAGAGGAGTTGTTTAAGGAATGATTTCACTTTCATCTCCCTTTCGGTTATATCTTCGTTTTCCCACATTTATACTTCTTAAGCCCCATTTGTCAACTTTTTCGTGTCTCATGCTTCTTTCATCCAAATACTACTGTGAGAAACGATAGTTCCTCGTTCTCGTCATCCACGTTGGTCTTTATTTGTTCGTCCTTCTCAGGTCTTGAATTTGAAAGTAGCTCATTCAACTTATTATCTTTTGAGATCATGTCATTCCCATCATATGCTTGATATTTCCAAATAGAGATTGTGCTATAAGTTACCTTTATTAGTCATTCAAATAGTATATGAGACCATTTTAGTCCATCATATCCCATCATGTCTATTGTAAATAGTCAAGCTTATCCATTAGAGCATCTTTGTAACAACAAAAAGAGTTGCAACAATATCAAAATGAGGGCATTCACAAAAAAAAAAAAAAAAAAAAAAAAAAAAAAAAAAAAAAAGACAAAAAAAATGTGCAACAAAAAGAAAAGGAAAGAAAAGAAAAGAAAAGAAAAGAAAAGAAAAGAAATTTTTAGACAAGGATAAAGTTATTTCCTCATGATTTAATATCACTTGATAGTCTATAAAGAAGTATGAGAATAAGTAAAATTAGCCGCCTTTCTTTTTTTTTCTTAAAAAAAAAAAAAGCACAGATACACACACACAAATTTTCTTCTTTCTGAATAAAGCTTTGTTAAAAAAAAAAAAAAAAAAAAAAAAAAAAAAAAAAAAAAAAAAAAAAAAAAAAAGCACAAAAAAATCTTGCATAAATACTGGGGCAAATTGCAGATAAGAATGTCTATTGGAAGACATTTATCAAAAGAACCCCTTCATGATTTGATTCTTGTCTTTAAAAGGATGAAAACTTCTTTAAAAAAGTTACTTTTCTTGAAACTATGCTTTAAACTTCATTAATAAACACTAGGGCAATTTTTGGATGAAAGTCCGTATCACAAAGTGTTTTATTATGAAAAAACTCATGCATTCATAAGCATTGTAGGTTAAAATTTTGTCCGTGGAAGTTTTCTCACCATTTTAATACATCATCGGGTGCTTGTTTACCCTTGACCCGATACCTTTATCATGGAGGTGCTTGTTTACCCCTGGCCTCCAGCCCTTTTAATACATCATCGAGTGCTTGTTTACCCCTGGCTCGATACCTTTATAATGGAGGTGCTTGTTTACCCCTGGCCTCCAACCCTTTTAATACATCATTGGGTGCTTGTTTACCCCTGGCCCGATACATTTATCATGGAGGTTCTTGTTTACCTCTGGCCTCCAGCCCTTTTAATACATCATCGGGTGCTTGTTTACCCCTGGCCCGATACATTTATCATGGAGGTGCTTGTTTACCCCTGGCCTCCAGCTCTTTTAACACATCATCGAGTGCTTGTTTACCCCTGGCTCGATACCTTTATCATGGAGGTGCTTGTTTACCCATGACCTCCAGCCCTTTTAATACATCATCGGGTGCTTGTTTACCCCTGGCCCGATACATTTATCATGGAGGTGCTTGTTTACCCCTGACCTCCAGCTCTTTTAACACATCATCGAGTGCTTGTTTACCCCTGGCTCGATACTTTTATCATGGAGGTGCTTGTTTACCCCTGGCCTCCAGCCCTTTTAATACATCATCGAGTGCTTGTTTACCCCTGGCTCGATACCTTTATCATGGAGGTGCTTGTTTACCCCTGGCCTCCAGCCCTTTTAATACATCATCGGGTGCTTGTTTACCCCTGGCCCGATACATTTATCATGGAGGTGCTTGTTTACCCCTGGCCTTCAGCCCTTTTAATACATCATCGGGTGCTTGTTTACCCCTGGCCCGATACATTTATAATGGAGGTGCTTGTTTACCCCTGGCCTCCAGCTCTTTTAACACATCATCGAGTGCTTGTTTACCCCTGGCTCGATACCTTTATCATGGAGGTGCTTGTTTACCCCTGGCCTCCAGCTCTTTTAACACATCATCGAGTGCTTGTTTACCCCTGGCTCGATACCTTTATCATGGAGGTGCTTGTTTACCCATGACCTCCAGCCCTTTTAATACATCATCGGGTACTTGTTTACCCCTGGCCCGATACATTTATCATGGAGGTGCTTGTTTACCCCTGACCTCCAGCTCTTTTAACACATCATCGAGTGCTTGTTTACCCCTGGCTCGATACCTTTATCATGGAGGTGCTTGTTTACCCCTGGCCTCCAGCCCTTTTAATACATCATCGAGTGCTTGTTTACCCCTGGCTCGATACCTTTATCATGGAGGTGCTTGTTTACCCCTGGCCTCCAGCCCTTTTAATACATCATCGGGTGCTTGTTTACCCCTGGCCCGATACATTTATCATGGAGGTGCTTGTTTACCCCTGGCCTTCAGCCCTTTTAATACATCATCGGGTGCTTGTTTACCCCTGGCCCGATACATTTATAATGGAGGTGCTTGTTTACCCCTGGCCTCCAGCTCTTTTAACACATCATCGAGTGCTTGTTTACCCCTGGCTCGATACCTTTATCATGGAGGTGCTTGTTTACCCCTGGCCTCCAGCCCTTTTAATACATCATCGAGTGCTTGTTTACCCCTGGCTCGATACCTTTATCATGGAGGTGCTTGTTTACCCCTGGCCTCCAGCCCTTTTAATACATCATCGAGTGCTTGTTTACCCCTGGCTCGATACCTTTATCATCGAGTGCTTGTTTACCCCTGGCTCGATACCTTTATCATGGAGGTGCTTGTTTACCCCTAGTCTCCAGCCCTTTTAATACATCATCGAGTGCTTGTTTACCCCTGGCTCGATACCTTTATCATGGAGGTGCTTGTTTACCCCTGGCCTCCAGCCCTTTTAATACATCATCGAGTGCTTGTTTACCCCTGGCTCGATACCTTTATAATGGAGGTGCTTGTTTACCCCTGGCCTCCAGCTCCTTTAATACACCATCGGGTGCTTGTTTACCCCTGGCCCGATACCTTTATCATGGAGGTGCTTGTTTAGCCCTGGCCTCCAACTCCTTTAATACATCATGGGGCGCTTGTCTATCCCTGACCGTCCCCAAAATTTAACAATTTAACGTTTACCCCTGGCTGTCCCAAAATTTAACAATTTAGTGTTTACCCCTGGCTGTTTCCAAACATTTACGGTTTAGTGTTTACCCCTCGCCGTTCCAAAATTCTTTCGATTTAGTGTTTTCCCCTATTTATTTCCCCAAAAAAAAAAAAAAAAAAAAAAGCTTAAATTTTACCATTGGTTGTCTATTTATTTTGCTAAATATAAAATTTCGAACAAATAAGGTCTACACCTTTGTCCATCCTTTTATTCTATAAGAATGAACAAAGGGGGGCAAACTGTAGACCCCTAAATTTGTCCGAAATTTTATTCTTTTAATTGATTTTGTCTTTTTAAAAAATAATAAATAAAAGAAAAAAAAGTGTTCTAGAGTTTTTAAATAGCCCAATCATATTTATTAATTTTTGGTGAGAATAATTAGGTCAAATATTTTATTTTAATTAATTGATTTGTCAAATCAAATATCAGGTTTATTTGGCAAGTTTTAATTAATCAAAATATTTTGTTTCCTTAAAGGATTGATTGGCAATTAAAATTTTGTAAATATGGGAGATAAAATTTGAGTATTTATTTGTTTCTTCTTTTATTTTATTTTATTTTATTTTTAATTTTATTTGATCACATTCCTAATATGTTGTGGTTAGAATTGGCTATAAATAGGGATCCCATCACCCTTGCTTTTCACGATTTTTGGGGCCTTGTAGTACCCTCTACACGTTTTTTTTGGGCTAAAAATAGGCTCCCAAATTTCTCTCCCTTCAAACCCTAGATACACTTTCCTCCCTTTTCCACCTAACTTCCCTCCCCCTTTCCCACCTAACTTCCCTCTCATACTATAACGCTTTCTCTTTTCCTCTCCAACGATTTCACCCCCTCACCATCACCCTCTCTCTAAATTTCACGTCGCCACTTCTCCAAGTCTTATTCTCAATCCAACGGTCACACATGTTTTTTTACCATTTTAGCATATTGTTGGGTGCCCAGTCACACCCTCTAAATCAAGACTGGTGGCGACTCCATTTTCCTCCTCTTGGGAACAAAGTCGGCCGCTCCGCGTCGCAAACCCGTAGCGACAATGACTACCTTGACGGGCTTGCCAACCTTAACACGCGTAAATGCACGTGCAGAAAGTTTGACTACATGGAGATACCATGTTCGCACGCGATGGCGGCCGCACGATATCGTAATGTCCCCGCGTCCAGCCTATGCAGTTCGTTCCTACTCCGTTGATTGTCTAATTGCTGCATACGCGCAGCCAGTCAATCCGGTTGGATTCTCACAAAAACGAGTCAGTTGGGTATATCTCAAGAAATCATAACAGGATGGCACACATACTAGCTCAAAAAGCGTGTGAATTGAAGTCATCTGAGATGTGGACTAATCTCTTTCCTGATTGGTTAGTTTCTTTTAATGAGGTTGATACATGTACTGGGAATCATAATAGTGGAGGAACCTGACCCACCAGTGGCAGTGATTTCCTTTTGGAAGCAATTGCCCATTCTTAATAAAAGTATTTTCTTCACCTCAATAATACTCTTCCCAAAAAAACTCCTGTCAGCGTACAGGCTCTCTCTCGATATGAGAGGTAGGGTTTTAGTTTAGGTTTAGTTCTGGTTGTGCGGCGACTTAGTGTTCTGGTGGTGCGGCGGCTTAGGGTTCTAGGGCGGCAGCGTTTTTTGGGTTTGCGGCGGTGATGGCTGTGGTCGGCGATGGGGCTTTTGATGATCTTGTTGAACGATGGAGCAGTATGGGTCTCTCGGAGGAGGAGTCGAAGGCGGTGCCGGTGCCGGAGAATGTCCCTCTACTTGACGACGCGACTGTTCAGGTATGCGCAGTGTGGAAAGTTTTGACGAGCCGATTTGTTAACCCTGATGCGTTAAGGAGAGTGATGTTGTCGGCCTGGAATGCCCATCGGTCTACTCGGATCGAGCCTCTAGGCGAAAACCTTTTTGTGATCCAGTTTTTTTCTGTAGGTGAGAAGCGACGTGTATTGACGTCAGGACCGTGGAATTTTGATAAAGCGCTTTTTGTCCTGGTCTCTCCCTCTGGTGCTGATAGTCCGACACTCATTGACTTCACAAAGTGTGCCTTTTGGGTGCATATCAATAAGGTACCGTTGAATTTCCTTACCCCTGCGATGGCTCGTGCTCTTGGCAGTGTTATTGGCCCAGTGGGGGAGGTTTCGGGCGAATGCTGCGGGGATTGGATTGGTCCTATCATGAGGGTGCGAGTTGTTTTGGATGTTACGAGACCATTGCGTCGGGTGGTGCGGTTTCAAGAAGGTGTGGAGACGTTCAGGTGGTGCCCAATTCAGTACGAACGTCTTTCGGATTTTTGCTTTAGGTGTGGCTGCATAGGCCATTCCCATCGCGAGTGTTCCGCTGAAAATTTGCCGAATGTGACTGAGGGCCTTTTCCCTTTTGGGGACTGGCTTTGTGCCCAATCTCTCAGGCGGCCTATTTAGAAATCTATGGATGAGGAGGGTGAGGTGGATGAGGGGGTTGGGGACCGTTTTCATAGGGGTAGGGGTAGAGGTATGGGGCGAGGGCGTGGTCGGTCTTTTGTAGGAGAGGTGAGTCAGGAGGTTGATATTGGAGGTGAGAGTGAGTTGGGGAAGGGGTTAGACATGGGATCAGGGCCGTCTACTGTTGGTACTGACCAAGGTTTAGTTTCCCATCAGAATGTGGCAGAGGATCCTCCCGCTGTGGTCTCCTCTTTGTTGAATAAGGGTAAGGTTGTGATAGTGGATGAACCAGTGGTGACTGCTCCTGATAGTGATGTGGCTGCCCCTCATGTCCCGGTAGCAGGTAGGAAGGGTTGGAAAGGTTGGCACAGGGGGCTCTGAAGGATGTGACAAATGTGATGGACCATGTGGCTAGTACGCAAAAAAGGGCTCTCCAATGAGTGAGGAAGTCGAGGCTGTGAATGTCGAAAAGCGGAGGAAGGATACGGATGTAGATGAGATGGTTTGTGTTTCTAATGATCCGATTTTGGCGGAGGCTGTTTCACAGTCCCGCCCAGAGTTATGAGCCTCATTTTTTGGAACGCTCGGGGTTTAGGGTCACCTCGAGTGCTCCGTCGCTTGACCAAATTGGTTCAGGCAAAACGACCCTTGGTGCTTTTTATTTGCGAAACTAAGGTTATGTCTTATAGAATGGATGTGGTGAAGAGAAGGTTGGGCTTTGATTGTTGTTTCTCGGTGGATTGTGAGGGTAGGAGTGGGGGTTTGGCTCTCCTATGGGACTCCTCAATCTCTTTCAGCCTCCTCTCCTACTCGAACAACCATATTGACGGATGGGTTCTGTGGAATGATAGTAGATGGCGTTTGTCGGGTTTTATGGGTTTCCATCGGCGGAGCTTCATGATCAGTTGTGGTCTCTTCTGAATAGGTTACGGGGATGTCCTGATACCCCGTGGCTTATCGGGGGGGACTTCAATGCAATCCTCTGTCACAATGAGAAGGATGGTGGTAGGGATAAGTCGATGGCAGAGCTGGCTGCTTTTCAAGACATTGTTGAGTTGTGTGGTCTTATTGATCTGGGTTTTGTTGGGGATCGCTTCACGTGGTGTAATAGGAGGCCTGGAGAAGCGACTATTTTTTAGCGTCTGGATCGCTGCTTTGGCAACTCATCGTGGCAGGAGTTGTTTCCAAATGCAGTTATGCACCACTTGGACTATAGTGGCTCAGATCATTGGCCTTTAGAGTTATCTTTAGCCCCTTCATCTTCCTGTTGGGTGAGGGGCAAGCAGCGTATTGATCGTTTTGAGGAGACCTGGTTGCGGTTTCCTGAGTTGCGGGATTTGGTTTGTCTGGTGTGGGTCCCGTCTGGCCCGGAATCCTCGCCCACAAGCCCTGAGGCCCTTAGCGCGCTGGCTAGTAGATGTATGAGCTCTATGGCAGTTTGGGGGAGGTCGAAGTTGGGGAATTTTCCCAAACGTATTAGCATTGCTAACCAGAGGGTCCAAAATGCCATTGCTGAGTTGAAGGTGTCGAACTCTCGTGAGGCACTGATTCATGCTGAGGCTCAGTTAGAGGAGATCTTGGAGGAAGAGGAGGTATATTGGAGGCAGAGTTCTCGGGAACTGTGGCTTCGTGAAGGGGACCGAAATACGCTTTGGTTTCATCATCGTGCCTCGCATAGACGGAAAACTAATCGGATAGTTGGACTCGAGGATGATCAAGGGATCTGGCATGAGGATAAGAGTGTAGTCTCGTTGATGGTATTGAGCTATTTTCAGGGTCTGTTTTCGTCGTCTAACCCTAGCCAAAGTGATGTTGATCTTGCTCTGCGGGATGTCCAGACATGTGTGGATGTGGATATGAATAGTGTGCTGTTGAGACCTTTTACCTCTGAGGAGGTTCTCCTAGCCTTGAAGCAGACTCATCCCCACAAAGCCCCAGGCCCTGATGGTTTGTCGGGGAGTTTTTACAAAAACCATTGGCAGGTTGTAGAAAATGATGTGATTCAGAGTTGTTTGGGGGTTTTGAATAATGGTTGTTCCCCAGGGCCGATTAATGATACGTTGATCACTCTTATTCCAAAGGTTAAGTCTCCACGTCGAGTGTAAGATTTCAGGCCAATATCTTTATGTAATGTAAGTTACAAGCTGATCTCGAAGGTTCTGGTAAACCGTATGAAGTTTGTCCTGGACAAGGTTGTCTCCCCAAACCAGAGTGCATTCATTCCAGGGCGGTGTGTGGTGGATAATGCAATCTTGGGCTTCGAATGCATTCATGAGCTAAAGAGGCGATCAAGGGGCTCCTCTAGATGGGTAGCGTTAAGACTGGATATGAGTAAGGCCTATGACAGAGTAGAATGGTCCTTTATTCAGCAGATCATGCTCCGATTGGGATTTGCTCAGGATTGGGTTGATTTGATCATGAGATGTGTGAACTCTGTGACCTTCTCTTTCAATCTGAATGGGGAGAAGGTAGGTCAGGTGGTCCCATCAAGGGGTCTCCGTCAGGGGGATCCATTGTCACCTTATCTGTTCCTGTTGTGTGCTGAGGGATTGTCCAGTGTGCTTCGTGGGGCAGAGCGTAGGTCTCTTATTACAGGGTTTCGGCTTGCGCGGTCCTGTCCACCGGTTTCGCATTTGTTGTTTGCTGATGACAGTCTGCTCTTTTTTCGTGCAAATGCTGCTGAGAGTGGTTTTATTCGGGATCTCCTGTTGCTCTATGAGCGTGCCTCTGGTCAGACCATCAATTACGATAAGTCTGTTGTGGCTTTCACCCCAAACACGAGGGATGACTGCAGACAATATGTCAGCCAGGTTCTTGTTGTTGCATGTAAGCCATGTCATAGTCAGTATCTTGGCCTTCCCTCCTTTATGCCTCGTAATCGTTCTGGAACTCTGAAGTTCATTAGAGATCGGGTCTGGAAACAAGTCCAAGGATGGAAAGGGAAAATTTTCTCCACAGGGGGTAAAGAAGTGCTGCTAAAGTCGATTGTGCAAGCTATTCTCTGCTATACAATGAATTGCTTCAGGTTGCCGAAATGCTTGATTGGTGAGATCCATCGCCTCATGGCAAACTTTTGGTGGGACAATCCAGAAGGGGAGAAGAAGATTCATTGGGTGAGTTGGAAGTCCAGTTTGTTTACCAAAGTGTCATGGTGGATTGGGATTCAGAGATATGGAGCTTTTTAACCAGTCACTCTTGGCAAAGCAGTGTTGGAGAGTGCTTCGTGACCCTTCCTCCCTCCTTAGCTTGGTCCTTAAGGGTCGTTACTTTCCAGGTTAGGATTTTTTTGGGGCTACTTTGGGTCATCAGCCTTCTTTTGTCTGGAGGAGTTTACTATGGGGGTGTGAGTTATTGGCAAGAGGATGTCGTTGGCGAATAGGTAATGGCTCTTCTGTTCCTATTTACTTTTCGAATTGGCTCCCAAATGAGTTCTCTCTCTAGGTTCATTCCTTCCCTTCTTTACCGTTGACTAGTTGTGTTCGGGACTTGTTTACTGGTTCAGGTCATTGGGATGAGGAGAAAATTCGGACCCACTTTACCACGGCGGACTGTGAAGCCATTTTGAGGATACCGCTTGGGAATTTATCATTAGAGGATCAACGGATATGGCATTTTGAGAAGAATGGCCTATACTCTGTTAAAAGTGGCTATCGATTGGCTCATAGTTTGAGTGTCCAAGATCAGGCTTCTTTGTCAAACTCGACCCTATGGCAAGGTTGGTGGTCTAGTCTTTGGAAAATGAATGTTCCTAGCAAGATTAAATTCTTTTTTTGGAGACTATCTCTCAATCGTTTGCCCACCAAGGATAACCTTCTTAAAAGAGGTATGGATATTTCTAACTTGTGTGTGATTTGTCATGTTTGTCCTAAGGACTGTTCTCATGTCTTTTAGGAATGTTCTATGATTAAATCCTTGTGGTGCCGTTCAAAGTTTGCATCCTTATACAAATCATTGTCTGGTTTGAGGTTTGATTCACTGTTGTGGGCCTTAAAGGAAAAAGTTAGTGGGCTGGATTTTGAGTTGTTGATTGTTTTTTGGTGGGCAGTGTGGAATTTTCGTAATTCTTTGTTGTGGAATGGGAATCCTGATGATAGAAATTTGTTGCAGTGGGCTGAGGATTATTTATTTTCCTTTCAGCAGGCGTCGGGGAGGGATTCAACAGCCTCGGTTGGGCTACAGCAGAGGGCGTCGAGTGATCTGCAGCAGGGTCCATTGGTTGGTCTGCAGCAGGTTCCGTCGGGTAGAGCTGGTGTCGGGTGGGTTCCGCCTCCTATGAACGAATTTAAATTGAATGTGGACGCTGCAGTGAGGCCTGAGACGGGGGCAGCTTGTGGCGGGTTTGTTTTGCGGGATGAGAGAGGGGAGGTTCTGCTGTCGGGTTGCGAATTTTTGCCCAATTGTTGGAGTGTGGATTTGGCTGAGGGATGGGCCATGCTGAGGGGTATTCTAATTGCTCGAAAAATGGGTTTTTTTAGCTTTCATGTTGAGACCGACTCGATGAGATTATCGAAAGTTTTGACAGAAGATGTGGATGATATTTCAGAAGTAGGAGTGATTATGGACAACATTCGAGGAATACTTCGACAAGATTCTGCATGTAAGGTGCTATTCACACCTAGGCAAGGCAACTTGATAGCCCATACCATGGCTTCTTTAGCTTTTCGTTATGCTAATTTTGTTTGGCTTGAGGATTGGCCTGTTGAGGCCTCTGATGTACTTTGTCGTGATTTTTCCTCTTAATGAAATGCCTGCCTTTGATCTCAAAAAAAAAAAAAGTATTTTCTTCTAAAAAAAAAGCTATTTCTTACACATTCTTGTCACCATCCATTGAACTATCGTTCAAGTCATTTTTAACTATATAAAATAAATAATTTGGGTGAAAAATTAAACTTATATATCGGTCGAAAAATATATAATTTAATGAAAAAAAATAAAGATGACATGCATCAATCTGAATATAGTTGAGTGGATCAAATACCAATTATCATCCTAGCGATCGATGGTTTAACTCCACTTCATAAATTGTTGGATTCAAAATAAATAAATAAATAAAGATGACATGCCATTTATGATTGAAGTGTTCAAGCATTTAATATTTAGTGGAATAGTGGAATAGCTTCACATGGAAGGATTTTCAGAAAAATAAAAATAAAAAGCTTCACATGGAAGGAATTACATTTCAACTTTTAATCCACGTAGATGTGGAAATATTGAATTATTAAATTTCAAATGCAATCGAAAATGTGTATTTATTACAATTTAATAACATCACATGGATCATACACGCAAAACATAAAATATAAAAAAATTATTTTAAAAATATTTAAAATTGAAGAAAATTGTAGCTTAAGCCATCCATAAATTGATGCTACATAACAATGAGTTTCATTGCAAATTTGATGGTTATTAGTTTAGGAATTAAAAAAAATTGAGTCAATATGTTGATATTTTAATCCATATTTTTCGTAACTTAAAAGATTTAAAATATATTTATTGAAAAAATTTTGAATATATCATTTTTTTTAAAGAAAAAATTTGAATATATCATAAAAAAATATTATCAATATGAATAAAATATTTGGATTCATATTGATAATATTTTTTTTTTTTTTATGATATATTCAAATTTTTTCTTTAAAAAAAATGATATATTCAAAATTTTTTACAGAGTGGGCCAGCTATATGGATTTCAATATTATTCCTTAACTATCCATGAATTTTTTTTTTTTTTTAGTACATCAACATTTGGGGTGGGGGGATTCGAACCTCTGACCTCATGGTCGAGGGAACATGCCAATTACCGCTGAGCTAAGCTCGCTTTGGCAACTATCCATGAATTATTAGCTACATTAACTCAGGCATTATGAATCCCAAATTACTACTTTAATCCTTAAAGTCCCATTTGATAACCATTTCGTTTTCTGTTTTTGGTTTTTGAAAATTAAGCTTATAAACACTAGTTTCATCCATAACTTTCTTTGTTTTTGTTATCTACAACCTTCCCATGTTTTCAAAAACCAAGTCAAATTTTGAAGAAAAAAAAAAAAGTAGTTTTCAAAAACTTGTTTTTGTTTTTGGAATTTGGCTAAGAACTCAAATGTCTACTCAACCAAAATGAAAACCATGGTAAGAAAATTGAGAGAAAACAAATATAATTTTCAAAAACTAAAAACCAAAAATCAAATGGTTATCAAACGGAATCTAAATTTTGAAGATTGTGACCAATTGATTTATGAACTTAAAAAGATATATAACAAGTTTCTAAACTTTCAATTTTGAATCTAACACATTATTTAAGTTTAAAAGTATTTGATAAATCTCTAAACTTTTAAAATTTTTTAATAAATTATCATCTTCAATATTTTTAAAATTCACAAACTTATTGGACATAAATCCTGGCCTTTCAAATTTATATTTAATAGTTTTGTGATTTTTTTAAATATATGTCTATATCATACATAAAATTGAAAGTTCAAAAACCTCTTAAAAGTTTAAGAATTAAATTTGTAATTTAACTTTTTGCAGTGGCAGCATAGCTCAACTCAGCGGCAGAGCTACAGTAGGTCCAGAGGGCTGAAGCCCCCCGAACTTTAATGTATATTATATTAATAATAAAAAGTTCAATTATTTTAAAAAAATTCTTTTTTGCTTCATTGGCAATGAAAGCACTCCTTCTCATGCACCCAATCTTTAAGTTCGTTTTTTTTTTATTAAAAATATATTAGAAAAAACTGTTTTCTTTTTCTTTTTTAATAACTTTTTTGTTTTTGGTTTATTATAAAAATTTTATAAGTATATATATGATTAAAAAAGTTATTACTCTTATTGATTTAATACGTAGAAACCTATAGTTTTCAAGGAAATAAAATTAGATCTATAATCTATCTATATCTATACTATATATAAAAGGGGCTAAGAGGGGAGAATCTTTACATACCAATTTTGCCCTTACAATTTTATTCAATTCCTATTTTGCCCTTCACTATTTGTTGATGGGACACAACTCTTTGAGTTGAGGTGTTCGTTGAGAGAAGTTTGTCTAACAGAGGTGGTTTTCAATCTTTGGGATGCGACTCTTCGGGTTTAGGAGTTGAACAAGAGATGTCAAGACAATGAATTTAAAAATTAAACTTTTAAATCGAATAAGTGCAATTTATGTTGATAGAACATGACTATTCAGGTGGAGGTGACACATTGAATCAATATATTTATTTATATAGGTGTATTAAGATAGTTAATTAGTTTCCTTAATTTGTGTTTAGTTTGTTAAATTAATTAGTTTCCTTCCTTTATGTAGTTTGTTAATAGTTTGTTTCTCATTTTTGTTATTTCTGGTGTATGGTTTGGCTATATATACAGCCTTGTTATCAATGGAACAGTATGCAAAGTTTTATGCCTCTCCTAGTCTTAATATGGTATCAGTTGTAAAAATTTTTCTTCTTTGAGCTGTGAGAGTTTTCCCCTTGCATCCTCTCATGGCTGATCCTAATAACTCTTCTTCCTCCACAATCCATTCTACCAATCAATCTGTCATAAAACAGTATGAAAATCCATATTTTTTTCATCATTCCGATGGCACCAACCTTGTTCTCGTTTCTGAACCTTTAACTGAATCAAATTACACTTCCTGGTGTAATGCTATGATCATCGGTCTCACTTTGAAGAACAAATTGGGGTTCGTGGATGGTTCCATCACTCAGCCAAGCAGTGAATTGAAACGTTCTTAGATTATTTGCAACAGAGTGGTAACTGCGTGGATCTTGAACTCTCTTTCGAAAGAAATTGCGGCCAGTGTCAATTTTGCTGAAACCGCCAGGGATATTTGGCTTGATCTTCAGCAAAGATATCAAAGGAAGAATCGTCCTCGTATCTTCCAACTTCGCCGTGAGATTTCTAACCTTGTTCAAGATCAAGATTCTGTCACCATGTATTTTGCCAAGCTCAAGACGTTGTGGAATGAACTTGCGTCCTATCGGCCTGTCTGTAATTGCGGCAAATGTTCGTGTGAAGGAGTTCGAAAGCTTGCTGAATATTTTCAAACAGAGTATGTTATGGCATTCCTTATGGGTCTGAATGAATCGTTCAGTTAAATTCGTACTCAATTGCTTCTCATGGAGCCTGAACCAACAATTCAACGAGCATTCTCCTTAGTAGCACAAGAAGTGGAACAGAGAGTTTCTTCAACGCTGCCGACAACTAACTCTGCTAATTCGGTAAATTCCTCGCCTGCTCTTCTCGTTAAAAGTTCTTCTACTTCTCGAAATCAGTCGAACTCTACTAAGAAGAAAGAAAGGCCGTTTTGTACTCATTGCAATGTTCAAGGACATATTGTGGATCGTTGTTACAAGATCCAAGGATACCCCCCTAGGTATCGCAATCAGAAGACCAATTCCAGTTCATCGAAGTCAAAAACCGCTTCTTCTGGCGATTTCTTGTCTGCTCTAACTACTGAGCAATGCCAGGGTTTATTGACTGCTCTCCAAAGTCACCTTACTAAAATGGCTTCTTCTGGTACTTCTGATACTTCATCATTTTCTCATGTAGCAGGTATTGTTCCAATTTCTCATGATTTTTCTTCTGCATCATGGGTACTTGATTCAGGAGCATCCACGCATATTTGCTACATGAGAGATTTTTTCACGTGTTTGACACCAGTTCAAAATAAGTCTGTTACTTTGCCTAATCAAACTCGGATTTCAGTTGATTTTGTTGGAGATATTCAGCTGAACAGTCATATATTGCTCAAGAATGTGATGTTTATACCGTCTTTTACCTTTAATCTGATATCTATTAGTGCGCTAACTACTAATCAGCCTCTTATTGTCAAGTTTGTTGAGAATTCATGTTTTCTTCAGGACAAGTTCTCTTTGAAGACGATTGGGAAGGCTGACTTTTGGCAAGGACTATTTCTGTTGAGGGTTGATGTTCCTAAGCATTCTTTGTCTACTACTACTACATTTTGCAACTCTGTATCTTGGCATGATAGACTTGGTCATCCCTCCCCCAAACACCTTACTGCTTTAAAAGATTTGTTGCATTCTAGGACTATTAAACCTATTTCAAGTGATCCATGTTTAATATGTCCCCTTGCTAAGCAACGAAGGTTATCATTTCAATCAAATAATCATTTGTCTGATAAGGTGTTTGATTTGTTGCATTGTGATATATGGGGCCCTTACAAGACTTCTACTCATGCTGGTTATCGTTATTTCCTTACTATTGTAGACGATCATTCTCGTTACACATGGGTATTTTTTATGAAACAGAAGTCAGAAGCCTTAGGAATCATCCCTCGCTTTTTTAAACTTGTAGAAACTCAATACTCTGCCTCTATTAAACAGTTTCGATCAGATAATGCCCCTTAGTTAGCTTTCACAGAATTTTTTGCCTCTAAAGAAGTTATTCATCAATATTCTTGTGTTGCAAGGCCTGAACAGAACTCTGTAGTCGAACGGAAACACCAGCATTTGTTAAATGTTACCCGTGCTTTGTTGTTTCAGTCACGGGTTCCTGTACAATTTTGGGGAGAATGTGTTTTTACGACCTGTTTTCTCATTAATCGAACTCCTTCTCCTTTACTGAAATGGGATACTCCATTCTTTCGACTACACCAGAAGCAAGCTGACTATTCTCAACTCAGAGTCTTTGGTTGTCTTTGTTTTGCTTCAACATTACAGAACAACCGTTCCAAGCTTCTTCCTCGAGCACTTCCAGCCGTGTTTCTTGGTTATCCACCTGGAATAAAAGGTTTTCGGTTGTATGATATTAAATCCAAGAAAATTTTTATCTCACGGGATGTTGTGTTTCATGAACATCTATTTCCTTTTCACACGATTACTCATCAAGATGATGCTGTTAATGTTTTTCCTGATTTGCTCTTGCCATTATCTTTTGATTATTCTGGTATAGGACCTACGAATGCTTCTACTGCCAATTCTCAACATACTAATGATGCTTCTCTTGAAGATAATGTTGTGTCTGCTCAAGATATACCTGATGGTTATATCAATACAGATGTTTCACAAGCTGTTATTCCTGACGTAGCAGAAAATCTCCCTGAAGCTACTAATACCATTGACAGCTCTAATGATGATAGAACTTGTGCCCCTCGGCGCTCAAATAGGCAATCTAAATTGCCTTCTTATCTCAGAGATTACCATTGTAGTCTCTTATATTCTACTGATTTGCAAAAGGCTTCCATTATGCATCCTCTGGATAGTTGTTTGTCTTATGACAACTTATCTCCCAAATATAGACATTTTGTTCTTAATGTCTCTACTGACTATGAACCAGCCTTTTATCATCAAGCGGTGCCTTTTCCTCACTGGCGTGATGCAATGACTACTGAATTACAAGCTATGGAAACCAATCGTACGTGGTCTGTTGTTCCACTTCCCAATGGACATCATTCCATTGGGTGCAAGTGGGTTTACAAAATTAAACACAAGTCGGATGGATCCATTGAAAGATACAAAGCTCGCCTAGTAGCGAAAGGATACACTCAGCAAGAGGGAATCGATTACATAGAGACCTTTTCCCCCGTTGCAAAGCTCGTTACTGTGAAGGTACTTCTTTCAATAGCTGTGTCTTTGAATTGGTTCTTAATACAATTAGATGTGAACAATGCGTTTCTTCATGGGGAGCTTCATGAAGACGTGTATATGGATATTCCGCTTGGATATAAACATGAAGTGAAGCATACTGGTAATGAACGGTTGGTTTGCAAGCTTCACAAGTCCATTTACGGACTAAAACAAGCATCTAGGCAGTGGTTTGATAAGTTTACATCTGCCCTCTTGTTGCTTGGTTTCCAACAGTCTAAGAGTGATTACTCGCTTTTTACTAGAGGCACAGGAGTCAATTTTATAGCCCTCCTTGTTTATGTCGATGACATAATCATAACTGGGCCATCTGAAAATATTATTGTTGATCTGAAGAAACATTTGAATGATGCCTTCAAGCTCAAAGATCTAGGATCCCTACGCTATTTTTTAGGCCTAGAACTTGCTCGTTCGTCTAAGGGAATTCATTTGTCCCAACGCTACTATGTCTTACAATTGCTAGAAGACACAAGTTTCTTAGCCTCTAAACCTTCTAATCTGCCTATGGATCCTGCTGTCAAACTTCATATCGATAATGGTGAATTGTTAAATGACCCTACTGTGTATCGACGACTCATAGGTCGATTGTTGTATCTGACCATTTCTCGCCCAGACATCACGTTTGCTGTTCATAAGTTGAGCCAATTTGTTGCTCATCCCAGAAGTTCACATCTTTCCGTTGCTCATTATCTTTTGCGTTACTTAAAGGGCTCTCCGGGACAAGGGATTTTCTTCCCTTCTTCATCTAATTTTCAGTTACGTGCCTTCACGGATGCAAATTGGGCTTCTTGCCCAGATAGTCGTAAATCCACAACTGGATTTTGTATCTTCTTAGGGGACTCTTTGGTGTCATGGAAGGCTAAGAAACAACATACTGTTTCAAGGTCATCTGCTGAGGCTGAATATAGAGCTTTGGCCACCACTACAAGTGAACTTGTTTGACTTCTTCAGCTCCTACAAGAATTCCAAATCTCTTCGCCTGCGCCTGCTGTAATATTCTGCGATAATCAGTTCGCAATTCATATTGCTACAAATCCTGTTTTTCATGAGAGGACCAAACATATAGAGATAGATTGTCATTTTGTCCGAGACAAAATAGTCAAAGGAGAAGTCAAGTTGTTGCCCATTCGTTCCAGTTTACAGCTTGCTGATATTTTTACTAAGGCTCTTCCTCATTCTATTTTTTCTGTATTACTTTCTAAGATGAGAATTCTCAAGGATAATTGTAATGGGTGGCAACATGAGGGTAAATAATGACAAATATAGCAATTTTTAAAAATATTTGCAAATATGACAAAAAATTTTAATTAATTTTTTATATTCCTAAATTGCCCCTGCCCCTGATTGGCGAGCGCATCTTCTTCTTCCTCGTCAGTTTTATATATATATATATATATATATATATATATATATATTGATAGAAATTTTCTATCAGTGATAGAAAGTCTTTCTATCATTGATATATTCTATCAGTGGTAGAAAAATTTTCTATCAGTGATAGAAAGTTTCTATCACTGATAGAATAAAGTTTCTATCACTGATATATCATTGATAGATTCTATCAGTGGTAGAAACATTTTCTATCAGTGATAGAAGTTATATCACTGATAGAATAAAGTTTCTATCACTGATAGAAAAGCTTTCTATCAGTGATAGAAGATTTTTATCACTGATAGAAACTTTTTCTATCACTGATAGAATCTATCAGTGATAGAAAAACTTATTGGCGCGCGCATCTTCTTCTTCCTCATCAATTATATATATATATATATATATATATATATAATCTTCTATGATAGAAAGTCTTTCTATCTTCTATCAGTGGTAGAAAAATTTTCTATCAGTGATAGAAAGTTTCTATCACTGATAGAAAAGCTTTCTATCAGTGATAGAAAATATCAATGATAGAAACTTCTATCATTGATAGAAAGTTTTTCTATCACTGATAGAATCATATCAGTGATAGAAAAATTTTCTATCAGTGATAAAAAGTTTTCTATCAGTGATGGGCATTTTAGTAATTTTACTTTTCTGATGGTGAGATTTTGCCATTTTTGCAAATATTTCTGCGAGCTGCTACTTTTGCAATTAGTTTGGACCATTTTGCTACTTTTGCAACCGGCCCAATTCTCAATATACTAAGCCCATCTTGAGGGGGGAGTATTAAGATAGTTAATTAGTTTCCCTAATTTGTGTTTAGTTTGTTAAATTAATTAGTTTCCTTCCTTTATGTAGTTTGTTAATAGTTTGTTTCTCATTTTTGTTATTTCTGGTGTATGGTTTGGCTATATATACAGCCTTGTTATCAATGGAACAGTATGCAAAGTTTTATGCCTCTCCTAGTCTTAATAAGGTGCAATAATCCATGTAAAAAAAATAAATAAATAAACATAATTGTCTATTCTTTACTATAAAAAATGTTAAATGATAGGAAAACTTCTTTTTTTTGTATTAAAAATTCTATGGTTTCCGGGGAAAAAAAAAATGTTGGTTATTTGTAAAGAAAAAAGAAAACATTGAATTTGTGATATTTCAGAAACTTTAGTTTCAGGAATTGAAACAAGGGGGATTTCAACACTTTCCAAGACCAGCTTTTGATTTTCATGGATGAGCAATAAGGTAAAATTCAAACACGTTTTTTTTTTTCTTTCCATTTTTAGCATAAAAAATATTAAATAATTAAATTTAAATTGAAAAACACAATTATTGTTTGAAAACAAACGAATTTCACTGCACATTTATACTATATAAATGATAAATGAAATATCATTCCAATTTTTTCATTTAAAAAATCAGAATGACCAACAAGAAAAAGTAAATTAAAAAAAATGTATAACTTCTCCGACGTGTATTTTCTCATGACTATTTTTTTTTTAATTGAACTCTTTTTAAGTTAAATAATGGTAAAAAAGAGCTATTTTTGTCAAATTTGTTAGACTTATTTTGTTAGTTTGTGATTTTTTAAAAAAAAAAAAAATTAACATTTCATCTTTTCCAAAAATTTTCTTAATGTCTTACTTCATTTTACTTGAGATCATTTAAAAATTATAAATGAAATACCTATATTACAATTTTAAATTATAACATGATATGAAGCCTTAATTTATTAGAGTAATTTTCATAACTTGAATGTGAAAATTTTGATGGTACATATTTGAATTATGAACAAACTTGATTATATAATATCTATATAATTTTTTAGTTTTTTTTTTTTTGAAAGAAATTTTTTAGTTATTTTAGTACACATAGTTTTTGAGTTGTCTGAAGATTTTTAACCACGTGCATTGCACATGTGTTTTTTACTAGTATTTTTAAATGTTCGTAGATTGTTTTTTAATAATTAATTCTATTTGAAAAACTATAATTATTATGTTTTTTATTTTTATATATTTTTATTAAAAATAAGTAAAAGATACCATTTTTTTCTTTTATTTTGAGATTTGTTTTATTTTAGTCCTTGTGTTTACAAATGTCCAAATTTAGTCCTTTATACGTTAAGTAAATCTTACATGTTGTTAGTAATGGAAATTATTATCATTATTTTTACCAAATTTAATACAAATTTACTTCAAACTACCAAAATAAGTACTAATTTTAAGATTTATTGAAAGTACGTGGATTAAATTTGGACATTTAAAAGTATAGACTAAAATGAAATGAGACCTAAATTACATTAACCAAAATGATATTTTAACCTAAAAAATGTAAATAATATTTTCTATTGAACAAACTAATATCAAAATATATATAGCCCCTCTAACATAAAGTTCTAGATCTGCCAAGGGCATGAAGCTTGTATTAATGACCAAGAGGTCTATGGTTTGAATCACCCTACCTCACATGTTGTCAATATATATATATATATATTGGTAGTGGATAATAAAAATGCATTAAATAAACCCCTAACTTTTTTTCATTTCATTTTTTTTAAAGTTCAACAACCTTTAAGGTTGAGAGAATTTGAACCTTTAATTTGTTGGTTAAAGTTACATGTCAATTAATGTTGAATCATCCTCACTCCCACTGATAATTCCCCTAACTTAGTTTAACTTTGACTCTTCAAATTAATTTATTGCTCAAAAATAGCTTTGCTTAAGTGTTGATGAACTATCAATAATAACAATATCTCATAGACTTACCAATGACCCTAAATTCATTAAATAATTTTCTTTGTTGGTTCAAAATGTGAATATGAGCCTTCAAACATCTGACTTTTTGGTTGAAGATATAATCCTTTAACCAATTGAACTCTATTCGACAAACAATTTGACCGCTATTTATGACTACTATAAACCACTTTTTAGTTATGTTTTGAAATTATAACTATACAAAAGTTTTTTTTTCACTCCATAGGTGAATTGGTTATTCTTATGTGCCACTTATCCTATATTGAGGCATTTTTCACAAGTCTTACAAATAAAAGAAGAAAAAATAAATCACATAAAGAAAGGAGGGAAATCCATCTTATGAAATATGATTAAATACCAGTGCATTTTGGACAGCCCCTAAAATTCCTTCATAAAATCACATCATGGAACAAGCAAGGAAATGACTTTTTTTTTAAGAGACATAAAAAATGACTATTCCAAAAAAGGGGCCAGGGGTAGAGGGAAAAAAAATATATATACAAAGAGAGTTTTCCAATCATTTCAATAATCATCAAGATGACTGATATATACAATACATTTGTCAATGTATACATGCATTATACAATATACTCATTGGTAGAGTGATTTGGAAAAAGTTTAACATATTGATAAAGTATATTTCCTAAGCATATTAACATAAACAAATAAATCATAACATTACATTACACAGTACATGCTCTTATTCCTCTATCAGTGTGGTAAAAAAGGGATGGTTGGAGAAACTGATCACAGCCTTTCCATTCTAATTGAGAGAGATTTCTGAATATATGAGGTGATAAAAGATCAGCTGCAACTCCCCGACACAAAAAGATAAATAAATAAATAAGCAATGCATCGTTCTCGTATCAGTGACCGCTATAAATACGTAAAAGAGTAAACTATAGCATAAGCGAAAGTTATGTTGGAGTTGAGTCGTATAGCTTCTCGTCTGTCATGGGTTGGCCTTTTTAGTGCAGCTAGTTTCCTAAACAATTCTCTTTTAAGGTAACTAAAAGAATGGGCAAAACTCTACTGAAGGACAGAGACTAGGGATGTTGTGAAGTTTCGTTCATTTTCACTTTGCAGTCTGACCAAAATGGAGAGCAATCCCCAGATAACCTTGGGACAGGGGACTCATTAACTGCGAAAAAAAACGCTGATGTTGACGTTGTGAAATATGTTGTTTTCGAGGAAAGCAAGGTTGGGTAACAACACCTACGTAAACACATAGTAAGATTAGAATTAGATACAACGAGTGAAATCGCGATATCAAAACATGGGCAAGGTTGAGATCTAGTTTCAGTTCTACCAACTATGAATACAGACAGAAGCAGCAAAAGTGACATTCCTATTGGAGTTTCATCATCTATGTTGGCAGTCAAGCACAAGAGTTGTTCACTAGCTCAAGCCATTGCATCGAAACTGAATACAGAGTTATGACCATATTAAATTCCCAAGAACATGTAAGATTGTTAGATGCACTAACAAGAATCACTTGAAGTTTATGAGTAGCATTTTAATTCATGCTGATTGGCTGAATGAAAGAGTCCCAGCGCATTTGAGAACTCCCAATCTATAGTTTGAAGTACTTTGTTCAGTGAGATGAAAAGTACAATAATGAATAGGAAATTTCAGGGTCTAAATCATCTCAATGTGAGGAGCCGTTAGATATGAATATACATAGAAGATCAAAATCAACATTGACTAAATCACATGATGATTACATTAAATAAAACTGTATTAGCAGTTGAACTTTTATTTTTGGATAAGAGACAGCATCATTGAACAAAAGCCCGGAAAAGAATGGGAAACAACCTAGAGGCAGGGAGAACAGAAAAACCACAACTTGAAGCTCTACCCAAAAAAAAAAAAAATGGAAGCAAGCTAAATCAAGAAAAGAGCCTGTAACTAAGAAAATCTTTATAAGAGCACTCCAACAAGAGGCCGTAAACTGTATAAAATCTCAATAATTTATGTGTTTCTGTCTATCTCACAAAATCGTCTGATTAGTATCAATACGCAAGAACCACAAAAAGAGCTCTAACTGCACACATCTCCATAAAACCTTACCTTTTTCGTCCAACCACCAACCTGAGAGAGTTTCTGGAATCTAGTCACAGATTAGACATTTCCGAAAGGATGGACTACCCCTTATCCATGAAAGAAAAATGGGGAAAAAGCGATTTACAGTTTGCTTCGTCCTTAAAATGAAAACAGCAACAGAGCCCAACGAGACTTCTATATTTAAAAGCTCAGGTAGGCAAGAGACCAAAGTATTAATTTTCTTAGGCACCAACTTACCTTTCCAAACTAGCTTCCTATGGGGAAAAACACATCCTTGGGGCTCTAGTTAGTAGTTATATAACCTTAAAGAGGCAGATTTGCAAGAGAAGACACTTGAATTGTCTAAGGGCCAAAATGGCGCTGTTCTTGTTCAAACCAAGTGCAATAATATCAATTTTTTTGTCTATGGCAAACCCAGCTACCCATTTCTCTGACAACCAAGCTCCTTTTTTTTTTTTTTTGAAATGAAAATGCCATTAATGAACTAAAAGAGGTTACAACAACCCTCATTAATTAGAGGGATAATCCAGTTAGGTACATCCAAGCTCCTCCTAAACTCTAAATCCCAGTGATCATGTTCTGAATTCCAGCAGTCACTCACCGTACAGTATTTTTGGTTGGAGATGACATAAATATCCAGGAAGAAAATCTTTAAATCGGAAGAATAAAGCTAGTAATCCTTCCAAAATCTCATTTTCTGCCTATTTTCTAGCTTAAATTTGAGAAGTATTAGGAATGTTAGGCCAAGGGCAGCCGTCCTTGTTTCTTTAGGAACTTCTGTCAACCAACCCTTGCCTTCTAGACCATATTTTATTCTAATGGTCTGCCTCCATGAAGCTTCTTCCTGTCCATTTCTAATTAGCAAGATGACTCTGTTAGGTATCCTAACTCGATTCCTGCACCAAACAGACCAAAAATAGCAAGAAAAACTAATAGAAAGACTCACTCACAGCCTGAAAACCAACTCTGTCTCAATGAGAGTTCTTCCTTGAGCAGAGGGGTTATTTCATTAAGGAAATAGATCAAAATAGCCAAACAACAAGAACAATCTCCCAGCAATTCGAGAGTGCTGGTCTCTCCCTCTCAGACTCCTGTCTAAGCCAAACTTTCCCAAAAGATACCCACAGAATTACTCCCTCAGCCATATAAGTGCGAACAATCCCTACAGGTGGTCCCCCTCTCTCTCTCCTCTAACCGTTTCTGGTCTAATACCCTTCTTACCCCTTCTACTATATGTTTTCGTGATTGGGGGTCTCACAATACCCCCGGGGGTCTGATACACCTTGTCCTCAAGGTGGAATTCTGGAAACTGAGCATTGATATCTTTCACAGCTTCCCAAGTAGCTTCGCAATCCTGTTGATCTTTCCATTTCACTAGCCATTGTTCTTCCTCAAGTTCCGTATTCCACCTTATGCCTAACACCTCTTCCGGCTCAGCTACCCACTCAAATGAATCAGAGATAGTCGGCAAGGAAGACTGCACTTGCACCTGTTGTCCAACGGCTTTTTTAAGCTGAGAGACATGGATCACATCATGGATAGAAGCTTCCTTCGGCAGGTCTAAACGGTAAGCCACTGCTCCAATTTTCTCCAGGACTTTGTACGGGCCAAAAAACCGAGGTGCCAGTTTCTCACATCTTCTCTTGGCCACAGATTTCTGTCTATAAGGCCTCAGTTTTAAATAAACCATGTCTCCTTCCTCAAATTCCACCTCTCTCCTATGTTTATCAGCTTGCTTCTTCATCCGTTCTTGTGACAGCCTCAAGTGTTCCTTGAGCATCAGCAAATGCTTATCCCTCTCCAATAACTGCTGCTCAACGGTATTGTTTGTGGTTTTCTTATCCCCGTACGAGATAATTGGTGGTGGCTGCCTTCCATAGACCACATTAAATGGGGTGGTGTTGATGGAGATGTGATAAGTGGTGTTGTACCAGAATTCTGCCCAAGCTAACCATTTTTCCCATTTCTTTGGTTGTTCATTACAGAAACATCTCAAATAAGTTTCGAGGCAACGATTTACCCTTTCCGTCTGACCATCTGTTTGAGGGTGGAAGGAAGTACTCCTTTTTAACTGGGTGCCCTGCATCTTGAATAATTCATTCCAGAAATGGCTGACAAAAATTTTGTCCCGATCGGAGATAATCGAGAGTGGGTAACCGTGAAGACGAACTATCTCTTTGATGAAGATTGCTGCCACTTCTTTGGCTGAGAAAGGGTGTTTAAGAGGGACAAAGTGTGCATACTTACTTAGTCTATCGACCACCACCATGATTGTATCAGCTCCATTCGAAACAGGTAACTTCTCTATGAAATCCATTGTTAGATCATCCCAAATTCGGTCTGGTCGTGGTAAAGGTTGCAAGAGGCCCACGGGGGCCATAGCCTCAGTTTTGTTGCGCTGACAAACACTGCATTTCTCAACATATTCTTTCACCTGATTTTTCATCCCTTTCCAATACAATTCCCCTGTTAGTCTCTTATAGGTTCTTAAAAACCCAGAATGACCCCCCAAAACCGAGTCATGGAAAGTGTGAAGAATGGTTGGGATCAAAGAAGAAGTAGCCGAGATAACTAACCTCCCTTTGTATCTCAACTTGTCATGCTCCACATGGAACTTGGGATGTCGAATGGGGCCTTCTAGCATCTCTTTTCTAATCGTAGTTAACTCAGGGTCCTGATCCACCTTCGCTTGAATAATGGAGAGGTCAATCACTGATGGTACTGAGATCACCTTTAATTCAGCTGTATGTGTCACTCTCGAAAGTGCATCCGCGGCTTTGTTCAGTAGACCGGGGTGGTACCTTATTTCAAAATCATAGCCTAGAAGCTTTGTCAACCATCGTTGATACTCTGGTTGGATCTCTCGCTGTTCTAGCAGGTGCTTCAGTGCTCTTTGGTCTGTGAGGACGGTAAACTTTTGCCCCAGGAGATAGTGACGCCATTTTTGCACAGATAGAACCACAGCCATAAGCTCTCTCTCATACACTGACTTCATGCGAGCTTTCTCAGACAAAGCTTGACTGAAGAAGGCTATTGGCTTGCCCTTCTGAGAGAGGACCGCTCCCAATCCGAACCCTGAAGCATCAGTTTCAACCGTAAAAGCCAAGGAGAAATCAGGCAAAGCAAGGACTGGCAAGGTGACCATGGCTTTTCTCAAAGCTTCAAACGCCTTTGTAGCCTCTTCATTCCATGCAAAGGAATCCTTCTTCAACAGATTAGTTAGAGGCGCTGCGATGCTACCATAATCCTTCACAAACCTCCTGTAGTACCCCGTCAACCCAAGAAACCCCCTTAATTCCTTGACTAACTTGGGCAAAGGCCACTCTAACATAGCTTTTATCTTCCCTGCATCCACTTCAACGCCCTCCGCAGAAACCCAGTGACCCAAATATTCAACTCTCCCTTTCACAGACACATTTCTTTTTGTTGGCGAACAACGCATTCTCTTTCAACGTTTCCAGGACTATCGCAAGGTGCTTACGGTGGGTGTCGAGGTCTGGACTATAAACCAAGATATCATCAAAAAAGACAAGTATAAATCTCCTCAAATAAGGTCTGAATACCTGGTTCATTAGAGATTGAAATGTGGCTGGGGCATTAGTCAAACCGAAGGGCATCACCAAAAATTCATAGTGGCCCTCATGGGTTCTGAAGGCTGTCTTGGGAATGTCCGGCTCGCTCATCCTGATTTGATGGTACCCTGACTTGAGGTCCAGCTTGGAGAATACCGTGGAACCGTTCAGCTCATCTAAAAGCTCCTCAATAACTGGTATTGGAAATTTGTCTGGGACCGTGGCATTGTTTAAGGCTCTATAATCCACACAGAATCGCCACCCCCCGTCTTTTTTTTTAACTAAGAGCACTGGGCTGGAGAAAGGACTAGAACTTGGTCGTATAATTCCTGAAAAACAGCATATCTCCCACCAGCTTTTCTATCTCGTTTTTCTGGACGTGAGCATACTTATATGGTCTCACATTGATTGGGGAGGTCCCTTCGTGCAACACAATCTGATGATCTACAGACCGCTTGGGAGGTAAACCATCTGGTAATTCAAATACGTCTTTGAAATCAGATAACAATTCCTGGAAGGATCGAGGTAGGTCCTCTGGATTCCTTCCTTTATCCGTCTCATCATACTCTGTTTCCGTCACATTAAAAGTCCTCTAAGCTCGACCAAAAAACCCTGGTCTGCCTCATTCCACGATTTAGCTAACATTTTCAAGGATACCTCTGTTCGAGTAAGCCCTGGGTCACCACGAATGTTTATCTTCTTTCCATCCACTACGAAGGTCATAATAAGATCAGTCCAGTCGACTCCCATGAAGCCCATGGTGCGCAGCCACAGCATGCCCATAATAACATCCGCCCCTGCTAGTTTTAGGGGGAGGAAGTTTTCTGTGATGGATAACTCTGGAAGTTCAATTATCACAGACTTGCATACTCCCTTGCCCTTAACCGCGACCCCATTACCCATCACTATACCATAAGTACCAGTGGCTGTCAATGGCAATTGTAACTCATCCACCAGCGCTTGCGATATGAAGTTATGCGTGGCTCCACAGTCGATCAGCACAATAACTGCCTTCCCTTGAACTGTTCCTCGGACCTTCATGGTGCCTAGAGTGGAAAACCCGATGACTGACTTAAGGTCTAACTCCACAAGGTCTCCGACTTCCACTTGCGCCGCCTGAACCTCTTCTACACCCTCGTCTTCGGGCTGAAATTCTTGTTCGATCTCGATCTCTTCTTCCTCATTAACCAACAACACTCTCAACTCTCTGGTCTCTCGCGTCTTGCAACGATGATTTGGGGTGTACTTTTCATCACATTTAAAGCACAGTCCCTTTTCTCTCTTTGTTAAGAATTCGGCGTCCGTCATTCTTCTTACGCTCGCATCTCTCTTGAAGTTTCCCGCCCCTGGCAAAGTCACAGAACGATAGGTGGGAGTGTCACTAACCTTATTCGCCGGCCTCGTCTGACCTTGTTTTCCCATTGCTTGAGAGTTGGGCTTCCCGTGATCCATCGGTCCGGCCAAGCCCATCTGTTCCATGGCCAACTGAATAGCCAAATCCCGATCCTCGATTAGTTGGGCTTGCTTCATAGTCTCCCTAAGCCCAACGGGCTGTCGGCTTGCAACCTCCGCTCGAATCGTAGGTTTCAGCCCATTGAGGAACGTGCTTTCCATAACGGACTGTGACAGCTCCGGCAACGGCGCGGAGAGGATCTCGAATCTTTTTCTGAACTCGGCTACGGTTCCCTCTTGCTTGACGGCTAAGAATCGCGCGCAAAGACTACCCTCTTGGGATGGTCTATATCTTTCGAAGATCTTAAGACGCAGTTCTTCCCAGGATTTGATCTTCTCCTGGTTCGTCTCCCATCTGTACCAATCAACTACATCATGGTCGAAACTTATAATGGCAGCCGTAATCTTCTCTGCTTCTGTTAACTGGTGAAGCTCGAAATAACGCTCAGCACGAAACAACCAAGAATCCGGATTCTCGCCGGAGAACACCGGCATATCAAGTTTTTTGAACTTACAACGATCCCCACTGGCCAGATCCTTTTGAACTCGATTCGGTTCTTCCTCGGTAACAGTCAGATTGGTGTCCACTGTCGCTTCCACCACCGTTTTCTGTTTTTGCGAGGATTGCGAAGTCACATCCGATGAGGACGCTTCTTTGCTCACGGATTGCCCTGCCATTAATGCCATTATAGCCCGCTGGTTATCCTTCATCTCCATGGCCATTTGTTCCAGGTTCTTCCCGAAACTAACCAACGCTTGCTTCACCTCTGCAATCTCTTTTTCGCTTCCTTCCATTCTTTCTTCGAGCTGTCGCTGCGCCATGCTTCGTGTCCTCCCCAGGATTTCACGTGCTCTGATACCAAGATGTTAGGTATCCTAACTCGATTCCTGCACCAAACAGACCAAAAATAGCAAGAAAAACTAATAGAAAGACTCACTCACAGCCTGAAAACCAACTCTGTCTCAATGAGAGTTCTTCCTTGAGCAATTTCATTAAGGAAATAGATCAAAATAGCCAAACAACAAGAACAATCTCCCAGCAATTCGAGAGTGCTGGTCTCTCCCTCTCAGACTCCTGTCTAAGCCAAACTTTCCCAAAAGATACCCACAGAATTACTCCCTCAGCCATATAAGTGCGAACAATCCCTACAGGTGGTCCCCCTCTCTCTCTCCTCTAACCGTTTCTGGTCTAATACCCTTCTTACCCCTTCTACTATATGTTTTCGTGATTGGGGGTCTCACAGACTCCCTCGATCAAATCTAGCACATCTCTATAGAAAGTCCCTACTAATTTTTTCCAAATTGTGACAAGTTTAACAGAAATATTGAAAAGAGAGAAAAAGTAGTTAGACTTACTTGAAAGAGTAGATTGAGCCAATGTGAGCCTTCCACATTTAAAGATATGAACATTTCATTTAACTAATCTAGCCTTGAACTTGTCCCAGAAAGGGCTCGTTTAGGGTCACCCTCAGGAGGAAAGCCAGAGATAATTAAAAGGCAAAAAGTCCATTTTGCACCAAAAAAAGTCAGCCCTTCAGAAACTTCCTCATTTTTTATGTTTGCGTAGCTGTTCCTGAGAGATTGCTGGATAACTTAGAGGCGTGTAAGAGAATAGTCAATTTTCCAGCACGCCCTCATCATTTGGGCTGAAAATAATTGTGTCATCAGTATTATCCGTGATATGAAACATGTTCTTTGAACTGTGTGCCTGCCCTGAGAACAGGAAAGAAAATGTTTCTGTTTCCATTATAGCTTTGATGGACCCCTTGGTTCTAATGATACATTGGACTAGAAATTTGCAATTTAGGCATCTGATAAGAATCTAGAGTTTTATAGTGTCTAATCTTTATTTTCCACCATCTGTCTTGTAAGCCTTCTATTATGTCTATAAGAACTTCCAACACTTCCTGGAGGTTATCTTGCACCTGCACTGAGTTTCAACTTCTTGTTCCACTCATCAGGCAAAACCAATAAATAATTACATTGTTCTGATTAAACATCTTGAAAAGGAATAAATGTTCATGATTGCAAATGTTCAAAATTCTTCAGATCTTTTTATAAAATTATTCAGAAGTCTCTAAGGAAATAAAAGAAACCTAAGGGTTAACAAAAATGGCTAACATCTGAAGAGAATGAAACTTTGGACCATCTCTCTATCACGAGGTTTTTTATGCTACTTTATGACACCTTTGTTTTCAAGTAATTGATGCCATTCCCCAAATTATTGAGGAGTTCTTCATGCAACCCCTTTTTAGTATGAGTTTTTTTTTTTTAAATATATATATATATATATATATATATATTGGGGGAACCTTCTGGAAACTTTTGGTGTCAATCCTTTTTTGGGAAATTTGGTTGGAAAGGAAGCAATAAACTTTTGAGGATTTCGTAAAAAACATTGAGGTAAGAAAAAGAAACATAACTCTCATTGTGAGAGAGAGAGAGATAAATCACATAAGTAAAGGCAAAAAGGAACATTACCCACATAAATAAACAAAATACACACATCCCAACCATAAATTTTTGCTTCTTTAAAGAAAAATACACCGAGCTTCCAAATGATAAGCACAACTAGGATAAAATCCTAAGGTAGATATTATATTATATGTACAGCATAATATGTAAACATGTAAACTACTGTTGCAAATGCATAAAATAAACTTACATTAACATGGAAGAGAGAAAATTAAACCAAGAATTAAACATTCATACCTCAAAGTCGTGCATAGGATCGAATACGATTCAGTGGGTCAACAATCCATGCAAAATTTGAAAGCCGTGTATTTTGCTTCTGATTGGAGTGTGCATCTGCACTCTTAGATTGGGAACAAAGATAAGATAATGATTGTAACCATGAGACTAACAAGGGTTTACGGGTGACATCATCAGCTTCTGAAACCAGGAAGTATAACTGATCAAGCACCATGTTTTGGCCTTCTGTGGGTAACTTTATGATCAGTTGTGCTAAATTCTTCATCAAGCTTGGTAGTACCTAAAATATGCCAGATGCAAAATCCATACTAAGCAAAATCAGATAGAAATTCAGGAAGATGCATGGTCGATTTCTTTCCTCAAGCAAGATCCTGACTAGATATGCAATATAAAGCAGTAGAGCCCTGGGTGCTTTGAACAGTGCCAGATCCCAAAATCCAAAAATACTCTAATTACTAGGCTAGGTTAGTACATCAGTAACTACTAATTCAAGTACATCAAATACATGAATTCGGCTGCACTAACAAATAACATCACCCAATATCTAATTGAATAACATCTTGGCTACAGAATTAATTTCATGAAAATAACATTGCAATTACAAGATAAGTTAATATATTGTTCAAAAGAGAGAGAGAGAAAAAAAAAAAAAATACAACACTAAAAATGGAACAAACATCTAAGTTATACAAATTAGTATGTTACCTGTATATCGACTAGAGAAATGAGCCGTAGAAGCATGTCTAAAATTTTCTTGGAAGGCTCCAAGTCTCCTTGCCATGTCTTCCACAGATCAGTGTCATCCATGAAGTTTTCACTGCAAAGGCTGGTAGCTTTTACAGTAAGACTGTTGATACAATAAAAGATGGCTGGACTTCCTGCAGGAAGATATCGCACCAAAGCTGCAACTCCTGAAGCCATACCTTCAAATGGTGTAATGCCAGGATATCCCTAAAATCATAGAAGTTAAAAACTCAACATCCAACTCAATTTAATCATAGAAGTTAAGAACTCAACATCCAAATCAATTTATAAAGTTAAAAGTTCCAACAAATAAATAAAGAAAAAAGTTTCTAGTTGAAAGTGATACTGATAAAGATCTCTCAATGTAGTAGAAAACAAGCTCCTCCTTCAACGTCACCCTCTTTTCATCTTCACTGTCATCCTTCCCTGATATGAAAGCTATAAACACCGAGTGTGAAGCTCGGGCTACTTTGGCATTCGGATGTCCCATATATCTAATTGACTTGGTAGTAGGAAAGAATATAGTTCACGAGAAAAAAGAAGAACGAAGAAAGATAGCAGAATTCGCAAGAACATGTTCCTTAGAACAGGATACAAAAACATTGTTGGGGCTACCACCTTCCTATACACTTGGGTCGGAACACGCTCGATGCAAGTTGGAATGACTCGTAGATAAAACAACATCCGTGCAGTTTGCACCTCATCCTCTGTCCATGTATATTTTACTTTCTGTCCGATAGAGTTATCTACAAAATGATGAATGTCAATTTTCAAATCCTTGTAAAGCATAAAACAATGTTAGCATAAAAACCAAAATAATCAAATCTTGATTGCAAAGTAAAATCATTTGAAACCAATACCTGGCCCATCTGTTTGATCTCGGTATGTAGGCATTGATTCAATGAAAGAGACACAGGCAGACTCATTCTCTTGAATGCTTGAAACAACCCCTCGAATAGTATCCATATAATCTGGCAAGCGCATACGCCGAAAGTATTCCATACAAGAAAATGAACCAAGTATTCTTACTGATACATCAAACTGACTTTCCAGTGAATATTTGGAATCTAACTTTTCTTTTGTGACAGCTAATGCAAAAACTACAACCATGAAGAAAGCAGACTCTGCAATTTTCTCTATATTCTCTAGTAATTCATCCTCTCTGCCACGAAGCACCAAACCGACTTGTCGGTGCCTTGAGTAGACGTCTTGACAGTAATCCCAGACAAGACTTTCTACAAATTTTTGGTCCTCTTCACCAATTGAAGCATACTGACTGCAAAGAACACCTGCGATGGCCCCTGCTTCCTTAAAAGGAATACTATCCAGATGCTCTTTCACTAGAGTAAGCAGCCCCAATGCACCCAACTCACCAAAAGAGAATTCAAGAATTTTGGCATATAAACGCTGCAAAGGAAATATTTCAGTCAACAAAGCATAAACAACGCAAATGAGCACAGGTGGGCGAGATGACACAGGGCCACAACGTGTTATTGCCAATGAAATACACAAAAGAAGCAGGCTCCTTCCATGGTCATTGCCTGTAATTGAAGATCGTTCCATAGTAGAAATAAAATTCCTTGCTATAGATTCTAAGCAATCCTGGGCTGAAATCCTTATTCTAGATATTGTTTCTCTTTCTGAACTACTCAATAATGCTTTATAAGTATTAAAAGCCCTCAATATTCCAGCTGCAGCCATTACAACAGCAAATGAAGCATAGCCTTCCTTTGAAGACTCTAAAGTAGCTCGGCTAAAAACATCTAATTTCTCAAAAGAATGAAGACTAATCAAACCAGAGGTCACCCACTCAATCAAGTGCAGAACCATTAACCCACTAGAAAGAGTACCAGTAGGGCCACCTACCTTACCCCAAATTCCTAACAAAGAATCTAAAAGTCTAACAACATGAGCATTCACTGATGAAGATAAAGCATAAGCAATCCCTGCAAGAACTTCTGGAATTATCCCTCCTACGGATCCAACCAGTTGGTATTCTTCTTCCAAAAGCCTGCAAAGCAACTCCAAACAGCATAATTTGGATTTTTCTGAAGCTGAAAGCAGATACGAAATAGCACCCAAAACTAAAACCCCTTCCGAGAAGAACAAAGGGTTCTTCCCCAATTCAATTTTGGAAGAAAAAATCTGAGAGAGAACCTCAGCGGATGAATCAACAAGAACCAAAGAGGGCCGGAGAGATTTTCTGACCCAGATATAAAGAATCCTCAGAAAGAGAGGATACGATTCATCAGGAAGAGAGAAATTCGGAGAAGAAAGTATGGAAATCACCAGTTTAGCTTGAGGGTCTGCAACGTAAAGTGAAGATTGAGAGTTAACGAGAGTTTTGAGAGTCTGAATGTGGCGATCATCAAACGATTGATGCTCCAAAGAGCTTCTAAGCTCAGCCCATGCTTGGATAATTTCTCGAGCAGATGAGGAAGTGGTTTTGGAGTTAAGAGCACTGCTTATACCGCTGATGCTCTTCAACCATTCTTCGAGGAAAACAGAATTCGCCTGCTTTGCCATCTTATCATTTGGAGCTGCAAAAATGGTGAGCAGAGCATATGAAAGAAAGCTTTGAACCAAACAAATGGGTTGGAATTAGAAGGGAAGAAGACAGTGTGTTTATTATACATATTCTTAAATGGAGAAGACATTAGTAAGGAAAGTAAGCCATATTAAAATATGTAAACAGCGAAAATATGTAATTGGGTAAATGGGCCAAATACCGGACATTTTTTATTAATATTGTAATTTTTAAAACTTATTATTGAAATATAGTTAGTTTGGAACTTATTATTAAAATTTTCGATCGAATTTGACCTTGAAACACGTGTTGCACATCCTCTGACGTGATAATAAATTAAAAAAAAAAAAAAGAATTAAGACGACGACCTGAAAGCCAATACTACATTTTATACACATGTGCGGAGCGAAATTCTTTTGTTTTTAAAAAAATTTATTGTCACGTCAGATGACGTGCGACACGTGTTTCAAGGTCATCTCTTCAAGAGACGACCTTTGACCAAAAATTTAAAACTACAATATTTTAATAATAAGTTTCAAACTAACTATATTTCAATAATAAGTTTTAATAATTACAATATTAATAAAAAAAAATGTCCGCCAAATACCATTAGAAAGGTATTATTTAGAGAAATTGGAGGGCTAATTTGAAATCTTTCAGATTTGTCAAAAGATTTGAAAATTTACCATATTAGATTTTCGTGTGAATTTTCTAACCATATTACCCTTTCTAATTCTCTCTCCATAATCAAACTCAACTCTGAAAATATTTTGTCAATTGTCTTTCCTAATTAAAATTCAATCTATATATATCAATCTTCTTAATTCTCTCCAAGTTCCACAATTTTAGCAATTTGATTAAATTTTATTTGTTGATCTCTCAATTTCATCTTTTTCTCTCTCTAATAAATTCATTGATTTTGTTTATTTTTTTTCCTATATTATACCTAATAATTAAATATTTTAAATTTGATTTGAAAATTTAAATCTTTTTTTTTTTCATAATAATCTCACGTTTTTTGCATTGATTTTGTATAACACGATTCTTTTTCAAGATTTTTTCATTTAAAAAAAACGTTGATATTTGTTTATAATTTCATATATATCTTATATAATTTCATATTCACTTTATATATATCATGTATGTATGTGTGTATATATATATATACAATGCGTTTTTCTTAAATGTCTCACAATCTTAGTATTGATTTAGTATCATATACTTTTTTTTCCTATATTTTTGCATTTTGTGGAAAAACATTTATATTCATATATACCAGTTTATATATACTATGTACATAATTTTTTTTTTTTATAATTTTTAAATCATTATTGTAGCCACATATACCTGAGTTTTTTTTTTTTTTTTTTGTCATAAATATAGTATTAAATATACATTTGTTATATTCATTTTTTTTTAGAAGAGAAACAGACATTTCATTGATAAAATGAAATTATGGAAGACAAAACTCCCAAAAGAAATCAATACATAAACAAAGTCCAATTAGAGATCTATAGTCACTAAAAGGGTGCTTGAATTTACACCAATACAAAGCATTGAACAAAACTAGATCCATAAAAGCTGAAAAATGTGAGGAAACGTCCCTGAAAATCCTGCCATTTCATTCACACCAAAGATACTAAAAGAAAGCACGGTTGATTGCAAGCCAAGTCTTCTTTGTACCATGAAAAGGATGGCCAATAAATACTGAGTGTAGCAAATCGATGATAGTTCCTGGCAAGACCATGGTCCATTCAAAAGTTCCCAACATAATAGTCCAATATTGAGATGCAAAGGAGCAGTGAGCAAAGAGATGAATTTGGCTTTCCTCATTTAAACAACACATAACACACCAGGAAGGGGAGAGAAAATAATTAGGCATTCTTCTTTGAAGTCTATTAGTTGTGTTGATTCCACCATGACTAAGCTCCCATAAGAAAATTTTGATCTTCTTTGGGTATTGATCCTTCCAAATTATCGAAAACAGATTGTTTCGAGATGATCCATTTGAATGAACTAAGCCTTCCATCAAAGATTTGACTGTACAAGTATTAGAAGAATCAAGAGGCCATGACCAAGAATCTTGGACATTTCTTAGGATGACTGCAGAAAGGAGATGTGAAAGATTGGCTCATTCCATAATCTCCTCCTCATTTAGATTTATGCAGAGGCCCAAATCCCACGCTTTAGATGCTGAGTTCCAAACTTCAGCAACTGAATCCATAGGTCGGGTAGATAACCGATGAAGACGAGGATATGATATTTTAAGACGAACACTGTCAAGCCATATATCATTCCAAAAAAGATGTATGCATACCATTGCCAAGTCGTTTCTTAATTCGACTACCCACAACATCAATTGTATTACAAATAGATTTCCAAAGTGATTTTGATGACCCTCCCATGATGGGCTTTGGCCACCAACAAATTCCAGCAGCATTGTAAAACTTAGCAGAAATAATTTTTCTCCATAGGCTGTCTTGATCACTCAAAAATCTCCAAATCCATTTTGATAAAAGTGCAGTATTTCTAAATTGAAAATTTCCAATACCAAGGCCTCCCATAATGTGAGGGAGTTGTGTCTTTGCCCAATTGATATTATGTAAGCCTCCATCACCTGAAGAACCTTCTCAGAAGAAGTCGTGAATGAGCTTGTCTAAAACTTTGGCCACCCTCGCTGGCAATTTAAACAGAGATAGATAATAAATGGGCATACTTGAGAGAGTAGCATGAATTAGAGTGTACCTGCCCTTTAGAAATGTACATATACTTCCAACTATGAAGCTTTCTCTGGATTCTTTCAATCACAGGCTGCCAGAAAGATGATAACTTAGGATTTCCTCCTAAGGGAAGACCAAGATAGGTTGTTGGCCAGACTCCTTTTTTACACCCAAACTTTGAAGTTAAGACTTCTAATTCCAACTCACCAACATTAATCCCTAACAGTTCACTTTTGCCAAAATTGATATTCAAACCGGATGCAAATTCAAAAATTTTAATAATAATAAAAAAGATTGTCCATGGCAGAAGAATCAATAGTAGAGAATAACAAAGTATCATCAGCAAATTGTAAGTGGCTCACATTTAGAGAGGAATTGCCCACAGGATGTGTCATAATCTTCCCCATTTGAGAACTATAGGTTAGTAATCGACTTAAACAATCAGATACTAATATAAAGAGGAAAGGAGATAATGGATCCCCTTGTCAAATTCCCCTAGATGGAATGATTTTACCTCTAGGTCGTCCATTAATAATGATCGAATAATTAGCACTAGAGATACAACCCCGAATCCACTTTCTCCAAACACAACCAAAGCCCTTAGCCTGAAGAACTGCATCCAAAAAGTCCCAATCAACTTTATCAAATGCCTTCTCCAAATCTAGCTTAATAACCACACCTTTCTTATTAGAGAATTTCCAGTCATCAATCAATTCATTTGCAATCAATGAAGCATCCAAGATTTGTCGTTTAAATACAAAGGCCATCTGATTTTCAACAATGGTGAAAGGAAGGACTTGCTTAATTCGGTTAGATAAAACACGAGCAATGATCTTGTAAGCACAAGAAATAAGACTGATGAGACGATAATCATTTACTGTTCGAGAATCAACTCGCTTAGGAATGAGACAGATATAAGTTTCATTCAGAGCCACATTAATGATTCCGCTGCCATAAAACTCATACAAAATTGCCATAATGTCATGCTTAATAGTGTTCCATGAGTTCTTAAAGAATTCAGCAGTAAAACCGTCAGGACCAGGAGATTTACTAGTTCCCAAAGATTGCACAGCAGAATAAACCTCCTCTTCAGTAAAAGGAGTTTCTAGAGCAGATGATTGGGGAGGCATTAATCCTACCCCATTCATGATTGGTAGGTAAAAATCGCGAAGTTGAATCTTTCGTATATAGCTTCTTATAGAAATCAATGAACTCCTCCTCAATATCTTTAGCTAACAAAAGACTCACCCCATTACGAGACAACAACTCAAAATTTGAATTTTTCCTTTTACAAGCAGCCATAAAACGATGAAAAAATTTTGTATTCTCATCACCTTCTTTCAACCAATTAAGCTTACATTTGTTATATTCAGTTACTTGCTATATATATATATACCCCTATATTTTTTTTAAAAAAAGAAAATATATCCCTACATTGATATTGGAAAAATCAATATACAACCATAAAAACTCTACTATTTTAAATAAAAATAAAAAATCTTCCCCTATTATGAATTTCATCAAATACACTCGATATATTCCGTTATTTGCAAATATATACTTCATATATTTGTTCGTCACCACTCATTTGCATAAATATATATACAGATATATATCCTTTCCAAAAAAAAAAGTTATATACAAAATATATCCCTCATATTATTAAATATACTACTAAATTAGGAAATATATACATGCTATGAAACAAATATACAACTATATATATAAAAAAAACACTATGGTATGAAACAAATATATACAACTATATATATATATAAACTTTACTATTTTTCAAAAACTCTCTTCTCCGACAACCATGTGACTTCTCATTGAGTTCCTCCTTGCAGCAACATCGACAATCGATTATTTGGGACGTAGCTAGTTTGAACAACAATGACAGTTGCAAAATCTGGCGATATCCACGGTGGGATAACAATAGGAGGAAGGTGGTTGACGAGCTTGCAACGTCCATTGATGTGTGAGTGCTGGTTCGAGTTTGCGATGACAGTGGCGCCTCCGATGGTGGTTGGTCATCAACGGCAAGCGGCAAAGAGAACGAGAGGAGATTGGAGATAAAGAGGGAGAGGGAAGCCGAGAGAAAGGGAGAGAGATCGTGAGGGAGGGAGGGAGAGAGGAAGGAGCCATGTGAGAAAGATGTGGAGTAGTTTTAGAGATTTTTTGTTTTGAAAGATGGGGAGTGATTTTAGGGATCCTTCCCAAATTGGAGGGTGAATTAATGAGTTGGATTTTTTTTAAATAGGAAAGAATAAAATATGATTTTTTCTTTTATGATTTTTGTTGTATTTTAAATACAAAAATTATGAAAGAGGGCATAAATGTAATTGAATAACAACTTATATGTAAAAACTCTAGGCTCTTAGGCTATTTGCGTAAAAAATGGTGGGTTTGAACAAAACGAAATATATGGTCCATTTATATAGGCTAATCATGTACTTATCCCTATTATTTATAGGGGTGTAAAAACCTGTGTCAGTTGTACGGGCAACCCGACTCAATATGGCCCGAACTGACTTAGAGTTGACCCAAACCAGTTCGATTCGGTTCAGTTCAACCTCAATTTTTTTTTGGGGGGGGGGGGGGGTAATGATGAGAATTAACGAGCCTTAAAATGAACCGTTCAAATCTCAAAGTGGGAATCGACGAGCCTTAAAATAAACTGTTCAAATCTCAAAGTGGGAATCGACTCTTGGATCCAAATGAAATTTCGAAAAAGAAGTATTAAATAAATGAATCACAGTCCCTCATTTTTCACACTGTGTACAATCCACAATATGATAGTTTTTCAATGTCAGAAGACTCAAAACATATAATCTCCTAAAAAAAGTTGGATGGGAGCTTTTTCAAAGTACTTCAATCCTACCAATCTTTGAGTAGATACAACGTAGCCAATTGTGCAAAAACATTAATCACTTCAGCTGTGTCTTTCAAATAATACTTGGTCATTGATTCAAGGATCTTCTTTGCTTGTGGCTTTGTTAACTCCCTGTAAAAGATGGGAAGTGCTTAGAGAGAACATTCTTCAGATGCTAAATAAATTCACCTGTTTACTATAAAATCTAATCCAAACAGCAACATTTTCTATTTTTATATATCTCCTTAACATTCATCAGATTCCCAAATACAGAGATAAAGAAATCATAGTCATATCAAACATCAAGAAAAGAAGACACCATTAAAGCTAAGAGAATAACTAAGCATAGAGCATCAAAATTAGGATAAAAACTTCAATCCCTTGAAAATCACATGAATGGGTTAAGGGCTTACATCTGCAACAGTGTCGAAACAAAACAAACTTTGAAACTTAAATAAGAGAGTGATGCACCTTCATTTGGACAAGAAAGAGAGAGAAAGAGAGCTTTGAACAACAACCACCAACCAAACCGAACACTATCTCCATTAATGAGTTATCATACTTCTGAGCCAGAGATCTCACACTGATGCACCTTCATTTGGACTTCCCTTCTAAAACCATCTATGAATCTAATCTTTCTCCTGTACGTAATCTTTTAATATTTGTACTCCATTATCTTTTAATATCTATACTCCATTTGGCTTTATACAAAAACAAATCCTCTTTCAGGTAATTTTCAAACTTGCTTCTTTTAGGATCACCAAAAATCTCTTCCACACTTTTTCCCTTCACACTTTACTTCCTAACAAGCCAAACAAAAAGTCAAGAAAGTTCTTTGAAATCGCTTAGACAACATCAACTTTCATTGTATTAAATAATGACCATTGCATTATGAGTTGAATGTTAAATCGCTCTCTTGAATTCATCAAAAACAAATAATGAAGATAGCTCAGAGCACATAATATAAGGCTAAGGGTCTGTTTTTTTGGATATGTTTTATAATAACTACTTTACAGTCAAGATAGCAAGCCATCCATCGAAGCTTCTTCTTCTTGAAGACAAAATAGTGAGAGAAATCTAAAGAGAGATAGGGTTCTGAAGAAATCTTATCTCTGCAAAAGGGCAAAAGGGCTCAACGGTGGAAGCGAAAATCAAGAAGGGTTGTTGAATTTATAGCAAAAGAATTCAAAATTTTATTTTCCCTATCTGAATTTAAAACTTACCCACAAGAACAGAGACCCAATTGTAAAAGTAGAGAGAGTGAACCCCGGCGGCGAGCATAAGCAGGGAAAGTGAACGCCTAAACGACACTGGCGGCGAGCACGAGTAGAGAAATAGATGATTGATCAGTACTGGCGACAAGCACGAACAGAGAGAGGAGAGATTGAACAGCCGATGGAGAGAGGGAACACGAGCACGAGAGGAGAGATGAGGAAAGGCGAGGACAAGAGACGATCTTAAGAAGTTGGAATGCATATATTGGTTCGGGCAAAAAAGAGGTGAGGACCGAACTGAACCTTATTGGTTTGGTTCGGTCGGTCATGATTTAATTAGAAAACCGACCCAAACCAGTTTAGTTCGGTTTCGGTTCGATTCCTTATCCCCTTAATTATTTACATATTTAAATATGTAAACATGTCTTGTTCAAAAAAAAAAAAAAAAAATATGTAAACATGTCACAAAATGCTAACTCATACATAAAGTTTATTTTTTAAAAAAATTACAACGATCATTTGTGTATATTAAGGGACCTATTAGATACAAAATTGCATAGATAACAAAATGGACCAAAATATTAGCAAATATAGCAACCTGGAAAAATAATTGCAAAAATGGCAAAAAAAATACCTTCAGACCGTCTAAATGATCAAAATACTCTAATAGAAGTCTATCAGAGAAAATGAAAAAACAGAAAAGAAAAATCGAAGAAGAAGGGGAAAATGCACGCTAAAATTAAATGAGGGGTAAAACGAGAATTTAAAAAAAAACATTTAAAATAGTTGAATTCTATCAAAGATAGAGGTCTATCAGTGATAAAATTTTTATCACTGATAGAGCTATATATTCTATCGCTGATAGACTATCAGCGATAAAATTCTATCACTGATAGAATTCTATTGTATCAGCAATAGAATCTATCGCTGATAGAAGTCTAAAAAAGGAAAAAACGAAAGAAGAAGGAGAAAATGCACGCAAATGAGGAGTAAAACGGAAATTTAAAAAAAAAATCATTTAAAATATTTTCCATATTTGCAATTTCTTTTAAAAGTTGCTATATTTGTTATTCCCTTATTTAATTTAGCCACCCATTATAATTTTCCAAATCAAAAGTTATATTTATGTCTAATAGATCGTTGACCTATTCAACATTTTTTTAGCATAGTCCAACACTATACGTTTAGGGTGCGTTTGGAATACCTTTTAATTTAAGTGTTTTTAAAGAATGCATTATATTATAAACATTTTGCATAAAAATGGTTTAAAATTTAAACACTCATATGTTTGGTTACACTTGTTCATAAGTGTTTTTATACCCAAGTTACTATATCCTTAACAACTCTTCTTAAAAAAGTTGATTTCAAGTGTTTTTCTCAAAATGTATTATTTCTCAATCTCATTTTTTAATAAGTCATTTTTAGTGGTTGCCAAACACTATAATTTCTTTCAAAATGATTTATTTTCAAAATTAAACACTTGAAAAGTTAAACCAAACACACCCTTAGCCTATCGAGGGGGCTAGGAACGCAAATGCCACTAAAGTCACTGCCAATTTTAATATATTTGTGTACATTTTATATTAATATTATACAGTTTATGGGACTTGAGCCCCTGAGCCTATGCTAAATCCGCCATTGAATCAAATGTAATATGTTATAGAAATGTCTCTTGTGAATTTCCAAGGAGTAACATAGAGGGGAAAAAAGCTTCATTGAACTAGTACTCTTTGATTGAATAAGAAACAATTCGGTTGATATCAAAATCTTAGTTGGGATTAGACCATCGACCTTTGAAATGATAATTGGTGTTTTATCCAATAAACTAGGTTTAGTTTGACCCCATAATTTTTTGTTGCAATAATGTAATCTATTCGGTTGATAAATCATACTCAACAACTATGTATGAATATACCCTATGAAATGAAAAGGAAAATCAATAATTTTATTTTATTTTTATGACAATATGTGGAGTGGGGGATTTGAACATTTGGCCTCCTAGTCGGGTGTAATGTTTTCAGAAATTATGGGAATTAGACCATTTTGGAATCGATATTTCACAAATGTCTAGTTTTGAAAAAATTATCGGCTTTGTCTTGGCTCAAGATTTTCTAACTAAATCATTCTTATTTTACCCTTTGTAATTCTGTATATTAAATATTGTCTTTGTGTGATTTTTTCCAAAGTGAAATTCACAATTAAGACAAATTAATTACATTAAACAACCCTAAACACATTTCACAAATTTTCACTAAACTTAGTTGCCGTCAAACACACAGAAATTGATTGTCGTCAACCCCTGTTCACGTTAATCAATTTTTTTTTTTTTAATAATGAGTTTGTTCTTTTTTATACACAAATTTCTTAATTTTGTTTATATTGCACAATGTTTCTCAAGTGGTTTATTTTTATTTTTTTTAATTCTGCCAGACAAGATGTGTAGGTGTATGTTTTTTACATTTTCATTTTCTCTCCTTGTGCAACAGACCGTACTATGGTGTATTTTTTTTTTTTTTCTATTTAGGGTTTTTTCTTGTATTTTTGTATTCTTTTGTTTACTAAAGACATAAAATGCTGGTTTTTTTTTTAAAAAAAAGGTTAATTTTTTTTTTTTTTTTTTTTTTTGACAATATGGGGGTGGGGGGATTCGAACCACAAACCTCGTGGTTGGTTAATTCTTATTTCAATCTAATCACACAAATAAATATATAATTTGGTTTATACTATATATACGTCATTATTTATATGTAGTTGAGTTAAATTACAGAATGATTAATATATAACATGCAACATATTGTACTATTAAACATATACTCAAATATATATTATATAAACAATACTATATAATTTTCATATATTTTGTATAAGTAATAATCTCATTCCCATATAGATGGGTATACGTCGGTCATTGGAATGTGATGAATGATTACATTGATTACCAAGTTTTTGAGATTATTATTTATGAAGGAATTCCGTTTAGTAATTTGATTGAAGCTATAATGCAAAAGTTGGACAACGTCGTGTTTCATCCTTTGATGTATATATCCTTATATTATATAATATATACCATAAGACGCATGATATTAATTACATAATTGACCAACACAGTATATATATATCACGTTTATTCAATATAAATCAATACAATATACATACAAAACCCATAGTGCAGTTTGTTTATATACTCATATAACAAAATATATATATACTACCCTATTTATTCTCATAAACCATATATATTAACCTCTATATATATATATATATATTCATATAACACATTATATATACGATGTTTATATAAACGGAACCCATATAATACAGTATATATATCCTATTCATAAACCTGGTATATGTTTTACCCTATAGATGAATAAATATTGAAAATAAACCTGGTATATATTTTACCTTCAATTCACTTTTTGATGCTGGAGATATTCATTAAAAGAAAGAAAAATCTGAAAAAAAAAAAAAAAAAAAGATTGTTGTCAAATGAAAATCGGAAATCAGTTGATGAAACTAGAAAAACGCCTAAAATCTCGAATCGCTTTTAATCGTTCGTCGTTGGAATCTAATCTTTGTTAATGTCGTGGTTGATGGTCGAAAATCATGTCTCAATTGCATACAAACTCGAAACAGAGGGCGTAAACGATGGTAATCTCCTGTGCTCGATACCTGACGGTCAAAAGTTGTTTGGTCGTTGGTGGGATGCTGGAAAAGTTGTTTACTCGCTTGCAGTCTCTCAACTAAGTTATGGCTGAAAAAGACTATGGTGGATACAAACCCTTGATTTCATGGAGGATATTTAGGAAATAGAGAGTTTTTTGGGATATAAATGTTTTATGTCGGTTCAGCTATGCTCCTATTATTATTGGTAGGTCCAAATGAAACCATCTATTTAAAACTATTATTCAACTCAATTACGTCTTACAATCTTACCCCATAAATCTTTGCCATAAGCATGAGCGGCTAGCCTCACAAGGCACTAGGTTAGTGACTCAATGCTTTTGGGAGACTTTATTCATCATTGGGAACCACTGATTATGAGTATCTCAAATCGTTTGTGTATATTTCTTTTTTCTTTTTTTTGGTGGTTGTGTTTATGAGCAAATCGTTTGTTTCTAAATAAACCAAGTTGTTTACTTTGAAAAACATCATGAAATTGCAAATAGTTGTAAGATAATTTTAATATCTACAAATTCAGTCAAAAACAATTTTTAAAATTTGTTCAATACAAGTTGTTAAATAAACTCTACTTAAAAGTTCCATTTGATAAGCCTTTGATTTTTGGTTTTTGAAAATTAAGCTTGTTTTCCTTCAATTTCTTTACCATGGTTTTCATCTTTGTTGAGAGCACATTTGAATTTGTAGTCAAATTCCAAAAACAAAAACCAATTTTTGAAAAGTTTTTTTTTTAGCTTTCAAAACTTGACTTGGTTTTTGAAAACATGGGAATGAGGTATATAACAAAACCAAGAAACTTAGGTCACGTTTGATAACCATTTGGTTTTTGAAAATTAAGCTTATAAATACTACTTCTACCTCCAAGTTTACTTGTTTTGTTATCTATCTCCATCCCATGTTTTCAAAAACCAAGTCAATTTTGGAGAACTAAAAAAAATAGTTTTCAAAGACTTGTTTTTGTTTTGAAAATTTGGCTAGGAATTCAAAGATGACCTTGACAAAGATGAAAACTATGGTAAGAAAATTAGGAGAAAACAAGTATAAATTTCAAAACCCAAATGGTTATCAAACGGACCTTGAAATAGTGTTTTTTAGTTTAATTTTCAAGAATCAAAAACCAAAAACCAAATGGTTATGACCCAATTTATTGAGTTTGTTTAGATCATGGTATAAAAATTTCCAACATTTTCATAACATTTACACATCTACGTGTGATATAAGAGATGAATCGACATTTCTATTATATGTTAAAAATTTGGTGAAATATAAAAAAAGTAGCATGTGAATATGATATAAATAATAAGATTTTTAACTCATTTAAAAAGTTTTAAAAGTTTATTCATTAATTTAAATATTTTTTGAGATATCAACATTTTATCGATATATTTTCATTGATGTTTCCATTAAATTAAAACTTTTACATCTCCGTCCAATTTAAAACTTTGGTTTAGATCTTAAATTTTCAAATTTATCAAATTCAACCCTAAATGTTAATAATGATGAAATTAATACTCCCTCCAAACCAAATTAACTAAATTAAAAACTGGCCACTCAATTTATTCAACAAACAAAACAATTAAAATTAAACTACAGAAAGACCTAAACACAACTACAAAATATCCCATTTTCAAAAAAAAAAAAAAAAAAAAAAAAAAAAAAAAAAATCTCATATAGCCACAAAATTAAGAAACCAGAGTATCCAAACTAAAACTTCGTAAAAACATATCCAACAGGAAACATAAATAAATAAATAAATAGAACACAAATAATCTTGTCCAACCAAAAAAAAAAAAGAAAAAAAAAAAAACTCATTAACTTGGCCCCAAATCTTCAAAAAGATATCAAATTTAACTACCTTAAGAATATTCATTTCTCCACAGAAATTCAATTTCATCAAATTAAACATTCTCCCATCAATTATTTATTTATTTTTTTTAAAAAAGAACTTTTTATTCTTCACAAAGAAGGCCCAGACATGAAACTATCACAGCAAATCACAAAATATTACATGATGTGACAAAGCGTAGGCAAGTTTAACTGTGCTTGTTAGTTTGAGGCACACCATTAGACTTTGCTGGTGACAAAATCCCTGTCACTTGATTCCCAAATGGTAGTCCCATCACAGGTGCATAGCTTCTTGTAGTTTTCTCCGACACCGGCACTTCGAGCTACTACTGCCGCTGCAACGCCTGGGACCGATTTGTCTTCAGTCTCATACACGGCTATCGATCGTCCGATAAGATCAGAAACTCGCAGCTTCTGTTTGACACCAGAGAAAAAGGCTTCGCCATTTTTATCGGCATCTAATGTTCCCAGGTCACCCAGCGGCTGAAAATACATAGCAACACAACATTAGTTTGAAACAGACTCATAAAGTACATATTCATCCATTTGGTCTCGTGGTTCAAACTTAGTTTCAATTTGGTCTTTTCGGTTCTTAAAGGTTTCAATTTAGTGCTTATGATTTGGTACCTCATTAGGATCTACCAAGGGCAGATTCTTTGGCACATGGGTTTTTTTTTTTTTGGGTTCTTGGCTAGAGAGGAACAACCGAATCTTTAGGGATTCTAAGAGCTCCAGAGAGGAGGTGTGATCTGTACCATCTTTTTAGAGTCCTTTTGTATTCTTCCATTTTATCTCAATGAAAGCTTGGTATTTCGTTATTTAAAAAGAAAAAGAAAAAACCCATCTCTAAACATAGAGATCATTACTAAGTTGAATACATGACACATTTTCTATCCACATAACTTAGCCTTTTGTATAGTCGGACTTTTTTAGGTTTATTGTTTGGATAAAGTAGAGGAAAAGGGAGAGAAAAAGATAGTTTAGAACAATTTATGAGGTTTAACCAAACCATAGGACTAAATTGAACTTTTAATAGGAACATAAACTAAACCCAAACCCTGAAGACTAAATTGGTAACTTAACCTAAATCATAATATACTAATCAAACGGATCTATCACGCTGATTATAGCAGAAGCATGGTCTCAACGAACAGCCAAATGAAATTTATGGAAGAATAAGAAAAAAGGAATGGCTTTAAAATTCATAAGTTGAAAGGTAACCTCATCACTAGGGCCAGAATCAGCAGAATCAAATACTTTTCCTGTGCTAGCAGCACCTCTTGTCAGATCACCAAATTCATTGATCGACCAACCATGTTTTCCAGGTGACAATCCACTAAAGTTAGCTTCAACCCTGGCCAATTCCATATTTACCTGAGCCAATCGAACCACACCAAATATATCCGGTCCTTTGAATTCGGCAACAGCAGCAGAAACTAAGAAATCTGCAAATATAGGGCAGTGATTTATCAGATCAATAACTTTCTCACTCCTTTCCTTTCAACAGGTCAATCCGAAGCTAGTACAAAGAAAGAGAGATTGCTAATATATATATATTAACACTCTTACTATCTAAAAAAAATCTTAAATAGAACACTGTTCCATTGCACCAAGACACTACAAAAATTTTCGATTTCGACCATTTGGAAGAATGCAACTAATGCCATCCTTAGAAAGGTTAAATAGAATTTTTAGAGACTAGCAAAGAACATAGGAGGGGAAAATAGAATTTTCAAAGAGACTAGCAAAGAACACTGTTCCACCATTTTCATTCTCACATTAACCAAACCAACACCTCTTAAAGATTTCTTCTAACAAGTAACTCTCCAATTCACCAGATGGTTATCTCCATCATCAATGACGCTTGTCAAAGGAAAATTGCAACTTTTTAGTTTTCCTATGAACATGAACAGGAAATGAAACTGTTATTTGTCTCCTTAGAATCAAAATGCCTATGTAGTCAGATTTTATATTTGTTATTTCAGTCACCAGCTTGCACATAATTATAGCCGAGGTCATAACAGACAGATTGAAAAGGTATCTATACCATTCTCAATAATCCTGACACTTTTTTATAGCTAAGAACTAAGAAGTAGAATATTGATGAGGATTGTTATTGCTAATGAAACTATAAAAGGGAAGAAGACATTTTCTAAATCAGCTATGAGAAGGCCTTCAACCATGTTGACTAGGGCTCCTAGAATAGGGGTGTGATATCTGAAGCTCAAATGTTTAATGAGTTCAATTAGAGAGGTAATATTGGTTCTTCCATTAACAAGACCTATATTTTTCTTATCCCCAGATGGTCCTCTAACTGGACTGTAAAAGAAGTTCAACCCCATCAAACTTGTCCCAAACCTTAAAAAGACAATGGCTAAAGTCATGGCAGATAGGTTAAGGAACATCGTCCTGTACTATCTCAGAGACTTATGGAGCTTTTCTATTGGGTAGGAAAATCCTTGACAAAGTCTCGTTTACAAATGAAGGCAGACAGAATTATAGGGCTAGGAAAGAGGAGGGCATCATCTTCCTATTAATTTCCAAAAGGCATATAATCATGTAGACTGCAGAAGGTTGAAATCTTGAATGAGATCAAAATTTATGGTTGGTCCACAATAGTGTAATATGCGTAGCCGTGTAGGTAGACTTCAAAATTTTAAATCCCTTCCTTTGGAGTTGTTTTTTCCTCAAAAAGATTTGGTGAAGGTTTCTGCAGATTTTTGTCACACACCTGTCCTCGAGTTGAGATTTATTATAACATGATGGAGGAGATTCTTCTGAACAAGATAGGAGGACGCTCTTTTGGAAGACTGGTTCTTTTTGTTATCATTTGGTTATGGATAGAAAGGAACAAGAAGATTTATGGGTGAAGAGAGGACTTAAAAGGAGATTTGGGGTTTGGCTCACTTTAACACTGATCTTTGAACTATTTCATCTAAATTCTATTTTGATTTTGTTTTTGTTTTTGTTGAATCATAACAACTCGTTTTGGACTATTTCAACTAAGTTCTCTTCTGATTTTTAAATTTATGTTCTACTTTTTTATGGCTCCTTTGTCTTCGGCTTGTATTTATGATTTTGGCCTTAGTTCTGTACTTTTATTTATGTTAATGGAGTATGTTTTCTATTAGAAAACAATACTCATTCAGAAGGGGGAAAAAAAGGTTTAGCAAACAAAAAAAGTGTACTAAGACCATCCACCCACACAATAAAGCAATTGGTACCTCACAGAATAACATACACAGTACAACATTCAACCCATCCAGATCAGTGCTTAGAATAAGAAGCTGAAGCCATTTTCTTGAACATATAGTAAGTTTGTAACGAGGAACAATTAACTAAAATGAGGGTAACAACTAACTATCAATTCAAATAGTTTCCAGAAGCAACATATAACTTGATAAAATATTCAGGAATCCAAAAAATTTAAAGAAGCTTTTATCATCATAAAAACAGCTAAGTGTCAGATTGAGAGGAAGACAAGGTGTAAGTTTAATTCAACGTACCCTCAGGGACCCCTTGCCCAATTAACCGGGCTTTTCGACCTGTCTGCTCCAAAGCTTCAGTCATTGTCTTCACAGGTGTTGCGCCCAGTATCCTAACCACTTGATTGCTCAAGTCCACATCAACACTCTTAACACCTGAAACACCAGTTAGAGAAATGCAACTAATACACAACAAATGAAGAAGAAGGGGTGTGCTAGGGAATGCTCCTAAGACAATTCTTTTTTTTTTTTTTTTTTTGGGGTAAGAAATCACACTTTCATTGAGAAAAATGAAAGAATACAAGGGTATACAAAAACCAAGCCCTGAAAAAAAGTGTTTAATCATAAGACAATTGCTAGAAGTGGTATAATTATAAGCACTTCAGTGAAAATTCAATGAGAAATCATTTTAATACTTGATTCTATACTCTTAAAAGTGTTATTTCAAGAGCTTTCAGGTGGCCAAAAGTACTCCACAAATGATTTCCTGGTAATAAAAAACACTTCATATCACTTCTAAACAAAAATATTTCGAGTGGGGAGTGCTTTTGGCTATAGAAATGCCAAAAGCACTGCCAAACATAGCCTAACAAAAGGTTACAAATCAACCAAAAGGTGAAACAATTAGGCCCCGTTTGATAACCATTTGGTTTTTGGTTTTTGGTTTTTGAAAATTATGCTTATTTTCTCCTAGATTTCCTACCATGGCTTTCATCCTAGTTAAGGTTACATTTGAATTCCTAGCCAAATTTTAAAAACAAAAACAAGATTTTGAAAACTACTTTTTTTTGTTTCCAAAATTGGACTTGGTTTTGAAAACAAGGTAGAAGATTGATACTAAAATCAAAAAACTTATAGGTGGAAGTATGTGTGTATAAGCTTAATTTTCAAAAACCAAAAACCAAAAACGAAATGGTTATCAAACGGGGCCTTAACAATTGAAACTTGAAACTCGAACATCAAATAAGATAAAAATCTTCTTTTATAACACTTACCATCAACAACCTGTAACTTGCTCTTGACGGCATTAACGCAGCCCTCACATTTCATATCCACCATATACTCTGTCTGTCACTCCAACAGAACCAGATAGTCAAGTTTTTAGCTCACTAAGTAAATTCCCAACACAGACTCGAATTCTCATAATAAACCATAACTAAAAGACCCCTTGAAGCAATTTGACCAGCAAAGTTCCTTAATACAAAACTACACCAATAATTAAAGCTACAAGACAATACACAAATCAGGAGATATTCAAAGAATTAGACTCACCAAAAGTTCGGGCAAATCAACATTGTCCTGCATCAATCAGAAGCAATTGAGGAGCATTAGAACCGAGACATGATCGATAACAGAAAAATTAAGGAAAAAAAAGAGATGGGTTTAAGAAATCGAAGGAAACCTGAGAGGAGGAGATTGGTTCCGAAGTGGGTGCCTCCATGGGAACAGCAGAGGGCGAATGGGCAAAGCTTCTGATGAATCCAAAGGAATTTCGAGAGGAATGTAAAGAGAGAGAAATGGGTTTGAAGGATTGAGGGAAATGAAAAGAGGGAGAAGAAGAAGAAGAAGAAGAAGCGGTGGTGAAGATGAAAGCTGCAGGTAAAGCAGACGCTGCTATGGCAAGGCTAGTTGTTGTTGTTGCTGCTGACCTTAGAAATGCCATTAAGAGCGATTTTCTTTGTTGCTGATTTCCCTTTCCACATTTGTCAACCAAACGGCTAAGAAGAACAAAGGAAATAGAGGAATAGATTTTTCTTTTGCAAAAGAATAATCTTTTTGAGAGAAGGAGAACTCTTGAAAATTTCTCGAATTTTCTACGAGTTTGCAGCTGCTATTGATTTTAGAGTATTAATTTCTTTTTTTTTGGTTTAAAAAACATATTTTTTAACTTTCATAAAAGTAATAATTTAGGCCCCGTTTGATAACCATTTGGTTTTTGGTTTTTGGTTTTTGAAAATTTGGCTTGTTTTCTTCAAATTTTCCTACCATGGTTTTCATATTTGCCAATGACACATTTGAGTTCCTAGCCAAATTCTAAAAACAAAAACAAGTTTTTGAAAACAACTTTTTTTAGTTTTCAAAATTTGCTTGGTTTTTAAAAACAAGGAAAGAAAAGTATTAGCAAAACATAGAAACTTGTAGGTGGAAGTATGATTTTTAAGCTTAATTTTCAAAAACCAAAAACCAAAAACCAAATGGTTATCAAACGGGCCCTTAGTCTTTGAATTGTATTTTGTAATGATTTAGTCTTGTATTTTTAATTTGATAACAATTTAGTTCCCAATTTTTAAGATGTAACAATTTAGGTTTTGAACTTTAAATTTTGTAACGATTTAAACCTTGTCGTGAAAATTATTATTAAGATTTATTGGAATTTCTTGCCTATAATTATTGAAAACTTAATTAGGACCACGTGTATTTGTAAACTACAAAGATTAAGTCATTACATAATAAAAATTGATACTTAATTTCGATGAAAATTTTCATAACAAGGACTAAATCATTACAAATTTTAAAATACGTAGATTAAATTGTTACATATTAAAGTTTAAGGATTAAATTGTTACGTAGTTGAAAGTTCATGGACTAAATTGTTATAAATAAAAGTTCATAGACTAACAACCAAAAGTGTTTTTTAACCTTATTTTTCTAATAAAAAATAGAGAATTAAATTATTGCAATTATTTTCAAGGATGGATGTATTACAATCCAAAAATAGGAATGGTTTGAGATTTTAATGTAACCATCTTTTTTTCTTTGTAATACTCTTATCAATTTAGCTTTATCATCATTAGAATAAAATTCTTTTTTAGTATCATTGTTTAAATACAAAAGATTTTCCGAAGTTACTAATGTCTTAACCAGTTGAGATGTTTAAATTAACAAATTAATTTTTTTTTTTTTTTTTAGTACAAATTAAAATTTATTAGATGTTTTCCATGAAGGAGAAATATAAATAGTTATTTATAGTTATATACTCCCTAACATAACATTTTTATTTTGATAATGTTAATTTGAATCTAATCCCATTTAAAAATGTTCTCAATTTTATATGTTGGACATTTGTTACTCTTTTTATAAATTCAACCATAACTAAATTGTAATGTTAGTTGTAAGTACTATATATGATAAATTAAAATCAAATAATAAAAGAAAACATGATTGAGTAAGTAAATATAACAGTTGTCATCTAATCATAAATTTGTGTTTCAGATGGCTTAGAAATCAAGAAAAATTTAGGCCCCGATTGATAACAATTTGATTTTTTGTTTTTGGTTTTTGAAAATTATGCTTGTTTTTTCCTAAATTCCCTACCATGGCTTTCATCTTAGTTAAGTTTGCATTTGAATTCCTAGCCAAATTTTAAAAACAAAAACAAGTTTTTGAAAACTATTTTTTTTTTCCAAAATTGGATTTGGTTTTTGAAAACAAGGTAGAAGATTGGTACTAAAACCAAGAAACTTATAGGTAGAAGTAGATGTGTATAAACTTAATTTTCAAAAACCAAAAACCAAAAACCAAATAGTTATCAAACAGGGCCTTAAGAATTTCCTATTCGGATGTAAGATTTCTCACCAAAAATAACATTTTGCTATTAATTTTGAGCTTTATAGAAAACTCACACTAACTTACAATAGCAAAAAGCTTTTTGAACTTGTGGCTTTTCACCAAACTTCGCTATGGTTATCGATCGGAACTTTATACATGAACTGCATTGTCTTCTCAACATAGTGTTCCATAATTTAGTCCACATGGAACAAATTTTATACATTACAATCACCTATATCCATGAGAACATTTGTAAGCATCCATTACGAACCATGGCAGATGAAATGATCCACTGATTAATCCCGACTTTTTCATCGTGTCGCAACATGGGATTCAACCAATTTCTTGTTGCAAGATGCTCAAAAACTGGTGACAGCAAAATCAGAAGAAAACCAAAATAAAAATGTAGTTCTTCAACCGAAACCAGGGGGCACATCCGGGTCTTCATCACTACCAGCATCTTCACACATTTGGTTGTGCTTCCTGTTTGAAACAAAGCCTGGCGGCAGATCAACATCGTCTGCATCAGACACATTGTTTGGATGGTGTCCCTCTTCCTTTCGACTATCATTATCATGCCTTCCTTCGTGACGTTTCGGAAATTGCAGCTCCTCTACGTGCTGTTTCTCATTGTTCGCATGATTACCAGCAAAGGAGAAACCTGGAGGTTCTACAGGATCAGTCTCAGAATGTTCAAATCGACTGGTGGAGGTCTTTGTAGAACCATTATTATCGGCTTCCTTCCAAACTGGTATAGCATGGTGGGTGGATGCTTCGGCATCTTCCTTCGCTTTCGGGTTCGCTAACTTATTGTAGACAGATTGTACCGTTTCTGTAATTTCATTTTTCATGCCATCAGCTGATCTGATTATCTCCCATAAGTTATCAGAAACCTTGCTCATTATTTCATCCCTAAAGACAAGGCAAATACATCATTACCTTCTCATCTCTCAATAGGCACTTTAATTTTCTTTAAAAGAAAATTTCAGTATGGACAATAAGAAGAGGGAAACAACTATACTGGTAAATTATATAAGATAATCGACCAATCTTGCAGTCTTCTTTACAATTTTGTCTGTCAATGTTTATCCAACGACTTCAGCACCAGATAAGACTAATTGGTCCTAAATTTCTATAGAAACAAATGCCAGCAAACAAAGGTGTCCAAGATATTTGGTCTTCATAGATGACTTGAGCCACTCATCCACTCAGTTTTGAATTTAGCTAATGGGGAAGAATTCGAGAACTCATCAGACTCAAGAGTGCATATTCCTCTGTCTTTTGGAACAACTCAGTCAACAAGAAAAGATGTAGATGCACTTCAGAAGAGGAAAGATTTGATGATGTCTCTGATATTAGTATTAGTAGTATCGGTGAGGAAGAGTTTGGTTTATTGATTCAAGATTTGGTCGTTGAAGGGAAGAGCCATGTGAAGAAGGACTTACTGCATTCTCCGAAAATGGTTTATAGATTTTATTTTCTTCTCGACAACTTGGTGCAGGGTGGGAGTAGTTTTGGTCGCTTTGGCTTGTTGGCGGTTCGAAATCTTCTCAGGCATTTTGTTCTTCGATATTTTATTCTTTTGGCTCTAGAAATATTTGGAGATCTTCACTTTGTTTTGTTGTTTGGGTTTCTTTTCACTCCCTACAGGAGTTTGTATCCTTGAACATTTTTCTATCTTTTCACACATCAAAGAAAAGTTTGTTTTGGTTAAAAAAAAAAAACTTGAGTAAAGAACAGTGAAGGGGGTTTTATAGAATGTCATAGTGGGAACTTCTTAATGTGAAGCAAGTACTTCATCTGGACGAGATGAAACTTTCACCTCCCATTATAAGAAGAGTCGACCCAATCTATCCTATCCAAATTTTAGCTGCCACAGCACAAAAGAAGCAGTCATCATCTCATCTCCACGATCTACTTTAGCTAGAGAATTCAAGAAAGTAAATCACAACGACAATATTACTAATGTCAAAAGAAACAATTAAGAACATGGGACAGCAGAAATTTGGTCTTACCCAACCTCGCCATATATTGCATCAGAAACTTGCCGAGGCTTTACATTTTCAGTTCCTGCCCGATTAAGAGCTGCCGAATGCTTCACTATTGCAACTATATTATTCCGCAATTCTTCCTACAGTTAAGAAGACTTCTTCTATGAGAACCCCAAATCCAACAAGTACGTCAATGTTTTCAGAACTTCAATTGATACTACCACTAAGTAAAGTCCAATTTCCCCAATTTATCTCCCTTAATACCCTAAACAAATATGCTTCATTTGGAAATGGAAGAAAGAAAGAACTAATAGCTCAAATGTATCAACAAATCCCTCTTTCGGCACAGCTCCATTCTCTACCATATGAATTCGATATGATTAATTAATAATTATGACTATAAGAGTAGAATTAACAGAACTATTAAGCGGAAATTGAATGAACAGCAAAAACCATAAAACAAAAACCTAGGAAACAGGGGAAATCGGAATGGAAAGGAAAGAGGAAAATGAACATACATTGTCTTTGAGCTTGCGAATGATCTTGAGACGGAGTTTATCGAAGTCGCCGTCATCCTTGAGCTTTTCGATGACATCTTCACCACTAATCTTGGGCCCGTCCTCCATTAACAACAACCAGCGCTTCTCTTCCCAGTTCCCAGCTTCAAAGGTTACGTTCTATTACCATAATTGTTTGCCCCCCGCCGGCACAAATTGCATTATAGAAATAGGTTCGAAAGAGAAATTTCATGGGCAATTGGGACTTAGGGGTCTTTTCATTGTTGTTTTTGTAAAAATGGGCCCCATTTTGAAATTCACTTAATTGGGGACCATTTGCTGACTTCAATGATGTCAGCAAAGGTGTAAAAAGACTATTTTAGCCCCTCTTCAATTCAAAATAGGAAAAGGTAATTTTCTTCACCAACCACATTAATTACCAACCAATATTTTCCATCAATCAATGATCTCCCTTAATGAATAAGGATTTGGAATGTAAAGAACATTCTCATTCTTATTCTCATTCCTTTTCTTTTTTTGTCCTTTGCTCCCCACACAACATTCTTTGATCCCCACACAACGATTTTGTCACGTTCATCACGTTTTGGATTGCTCGATCACATTCAAAACACTTGCAACATTCGAGTTTCTGAAGGAGGTATGTACATTCAAATTTTGACCATTATTTACGTACGTTCGTGGTTTTGAAAAAAGATTACGTTGTCGCTGCACATTTTCTCGATCGAAATGTATATTTCTCGACCGGGAAGCATACTTTAAGCATCCCGCCCGGGAATTAGTACTGAGAACCGGGAAAATGTACAGTTGCTAATTTTTTTTTCGTTCGTTCGTGCAGATAATGCCTCGTGTGTGGGTTTGTTATGGTGGTTTGTGGAATGAGAGGGATAAGGAATATGATGGTGGAGAGTTGAGGGGTTTCGACATAGACATTGGTAGTGCATATAGTGACTTCTTAAGTCGATTATATGCATTGACCAGTATAAATTCAGAGGAATTTGACCTTACAATAAGATGTGTACTCCAATTGATGGTCAAGGCACCCGCGTTTGTTATTAGGAACGATGAAGACCTTAACACCTTCTTGACCTGGAATAGGGTCTCTGAAGTACCCACATACATATCCACAATCCCAAAGTGTCCTAGTAACCAAGCCTCGCGACCATTTCCCATCCCATGCGTCATGCCAAATAATCCGTATAAGGTGGAGCAGAATTTATCATCGGCATCGGTCCCAAACAATATACCATCGACATCTACATCCTTCCCATGCGATGAATCAAAAAATATTCCTGTGTATAACTTGGGGGACGATGAAGACCATGATAGTGAACTTTATGGTGGCCAAGATTGTGGGGACTACGAACATGATGAGGAGTACGATGATGACGAGGACACAGACACGGAGGTTGATGTAGCTGTGGGAGGTAATGAGGAAGAGATTCACGTATAGTACACTGAGGTTCCTTCTGCGCCTGAACAGGTGGCGACATGCTCTTCCGTTCCAAATGCTTCATCGAAAGCAATCATCATGACAGGTCAGTCTTCCTCTTCTGAAGATGTAGAAGTTGGAGAAGTATTCATGTGTAAAAGAGACTTGTACATGAGAATGTCTGTGATTGCAATGAGAAGGAATTTCTAGTTTAGGGTTAAAAAGTCAAAGAAGAACATATGAGTAGCTAACTGTGTAATTGAAGGATGCAAATGGAGGGTTCGCGCTATGAGTGTTACTAAGGGGTGTGAAATATTTAAGATCACGAAGTACTGCAATATTCATACATGTGTACGTGAAATGTTGACAGATGATCATAGGCAGGCCAAGAGTTGGGTTATTGGAAATTTGATCAAGTCGAGGTTCCAAGACGTCGGTCGTACTTATAGGCCAAAGGATATTGTGAACGATATTAGACAAGATTTTGGTGTGAATTTAAGCTATGACAAGGCTTGGCGGGCTAAAGAAGAAGCTTTTATTCTTGCTAGAGGGTCTCCAGAAGAATCTTATAGACTGTTACCGAGATTTGGTGAAGCATTGAAAATCGAAAATCCCGGTACAGTGTTCGACTTAGAACTTGAAGATGATGGACACTTTAAGCATGTGTTTATGGCACTAGGTGCTTCTATTGGAGGGTTCAAGAGCTCCATTCGTCCAGTGCTAGTTGTTGATGGAACACACTTACGGGGAAAATTTTGTGGGAAACTACTTCTCGATATGAGGGTTCAAGAGCTCCATTCGAAGTTTGCTACAGAAATCTTGGAAAAGGCAGAGGAGAAGGCAAGGAGGCACGTGGTCAAACCTATTGCTCGATATGAGTTTCAGGTCGAGGATGGACATTTGGGTGGACGTGTCAACCTTCACGCTAGAACGTGCACCTGTCGTGAATTTGAGTATTACGACTTAGGGTTGACTTAATATTGCTAATGTTTGCCTAAAGAGGTCTAATTGGGTACGACTTAGGGTTGACTTAATATTGCTAATGGTTTTGTTTAGGTGTGAGCAACATGTCAACGCAGCCAGAAAATGGTCAGCGAGGGGGATTTTCTCGGTGATTTCCATACTAGACCTAGCAAATTACAACAATTCATAATCAACATTTTCAAAAATACAAAGTAAAAACAAATTAACTAAAAACAAGCCCTCTGCCATAATTCCCAGTCTAAATCTCGGTCGAAATTGAGAGGGGGATTGGTCTGTGTAATTTCTTGGTCAACCGAGAAAAGGCTTCGAGTTCTGCCAAATTTCCCAGTTGACCGAGAAATTACAGAAGATGAATCCCGGCGATTCCAGAAACCTTGGTCTTAAACACCACAAAATTGTGTTCTTCTTCCCTCTACCCTCCTCAGAAACTGCCGACGAACTTAACTAAACCCTAAAACATAATCAGAATCCAGCCAATACAGCAAAACCCTAGATTTCTAACAAAACCCAAAAATGACATTGCCGAAGGATAAAATCGAGCGATGAAAACCCAAAAATGATAGTAGTTACTTACCTCGTGTAGATGTAAGCTTGATTTCCACGGAAGATTTGCAAGGAAACAGGAGACGAGCGTGAGGAAGAAATGGCGCAATTGTGAGAGAAGGGAGCACGAGAGTGAGGAAGAAGAAGAAGGAAGCCAACGGTCGAGAGAGGGAGAATTTTTTAGGGCAAGGATAATTTAGTCTTTTCACAATGTCAGGGGTCCCCAAATAAGTAAAGGGAAAACCTTGTAAATGGCTAAAAAAAATACCCAGTTTAGATAGATAGACAAAAAAAAAAAACATTAGGAAAATGGCTTTTCGTGCCTCTCACGTGCCAAAATTTTCACCAAAGATGGTCGAATTTACCCCCACACAAAAAATCAGAAGCGCCCCTAGTTTCTCGTAGATACTATATCTAAAAAAATCACATACCAAATCTTATCTTAACCTCAACCTCTCCTATCCCCAAACTTTGATCTCCAGCTTTATCTTCAATTCCAAAATCATCCTCCCCACCAACCAAGACAGAGATTAAGTTCCAAAATGATTTCCTTCGATTCTTTCATTCCCGGCTGCTCTTTCGTCGATTTCAATCTCTGCCGATCATCTAAACTAGTAATTTCGACTTGGGTTTGTCTTATCTTCATCCGCTTTGCCCCCTTCATTCATGTTTTTTTTAAGGTAATCCTCATCCTAGCAAACCCAGTTGCTTATTTTGCTTCCTCTTGAATTTTTGTGATCATCTGCTTGTGTGTATCATATGATATTCGTTTGACTTCGAATGTTAAGTGAATTGGAACGTTCGGTTAACTCTGTCGAACTAGCTTCTCCTAGAATTTGTTGACGACTACTGAAAATTTTATGCTGGAAATGGCTTTTGACGATTCATAAATTTTTTCTTGTCCTTCATCCACCACCACCATCCAAATCCCTCGATCCTCGAAAATTCCCCCAACATTCCACTTGCAATTTCATCACCAATCATCTGGATGAAATAAGCAAAAATGAGGTTGAAGATAAAGAATTAAAGAGGAACAAATTTCAACCCAACACGCTTCAATATTCTCACTCATTCTCTCAAATTCTTTCTCTTTCTCTCAGATATCAAATTTCAGCTCGTCATCTCATAAACTTGGCTTTCGTTTTCATGGTGGAGCTCTGTAAAAATTTTGAATTTCGATTATGTGATGATGATGATGATTATGCACAAGAGTGTTATTAACTAAACCCGGAAAGTTTCAAAGGAAAAGGCAAAAGGAAAATTCTCGACTTGGGTTTTAATTTTGGGACATTCTTCTCCTTGTTTTAGCTAATGTAAATTCCCCCCCTTCGAAAAGTTTTCCAGAAATTTTTAGGACCAAATTCGGTTGTTCCTCATTTTCTCAAGGAATATTCTGCGGTTTTTGTTTTGGGTTCTTTTGAATTTATTGTTTTGGTTGTTTTTTGTGTTTTTAATTTTCTCTCCTTTTGTCTTGGGTTTTCATTTTGACGAGCCTTCTTCCTTCCGAGGGCCACTGTGAGTTCGGATTTTAAAAAACCATCGAAGGTAGAGGAGGCAAACAGCGGGACTGGACCTTGGGCGGAGGAGGCAACGAGAGGAAGGTGAAGCTGTAGAATGGGAGAAAAAATTTTAGGCCAGATTTTCCAACTTAGAAATCTATCTTACCACCTCCTCCAAAAAAAAAAAAAAAAAAAAGATTTACAGACTTTGACTTTACAAGGTATTTATGTAGATTGATGTTAAATTTTTTATTTGGGAAGATATAGGGCCAATTGAGAGTCATGGGCCCATTTAAATATTGTTTTGTAAAAATGGGCCCAATTTTGAATTTACTTATTTGGGGACCCCTGACATTGTGAAAAGACCAAATTATCCTTGCCCTAAAAAATTCTCCCTCTCTCGACCGTTGGCTTCCTTCTTCTTCTTCCTCACTCTCGTGCTCCCTTCTCTCACGATTTCGCCATTTCTTCCTCACGTTCGTCTGCTGTTTCCTTGCAAATCTTCCGCGGAAATCAAGCTTACATCTACACGAGGTAAGTAACTACTATCATTTTTGGGTTTTCATCGCGCGATTTTATCCTTCGGCAATGTCATTTTTGGGTTTTGTTAGAAATCTAGGGTTTTGCTGTATTGGCTGGATTCTGATTATGTTTTAGGGTTTAGTTAAGTTCGTCGGCGGTTTCTGAGGAGGTTAGAGGGAAGAAGAACAGAATTTTGTGGTGTTTAAGACCAAGGTTTCTGGAATCGAGATGAATCCCGGCCGGGATTCATCTTCTGTAATTTCTCGGTCAACCGGGAAATTTGGCAGAACTCGAAGCCTTTTCTCGGTTGACCGAGAAATTACACAGACTAATCCCCCTCTCGATTTCGACCGAGATTTAGACCGGGAAATTTGGCAGAACTCGACCCCTTTCCTCGGTTGACCGAGAAATTACAGAAGATGAATCCCGATCACGATTTCGACCGAGATTTAGACCGGGAATTATGGCAGAGGGCTTGTTTTTAGTTAATTTTTTTTTTTACTTTGTATATTTGAAAATGTTGATTATGAATTGTTGTAATTTGCTAGGTCTAGTATGGAAATCACCGAGAAAATTCCCCTCGCTGACCATTTTCCAGCTGCGTTGACTTGTTGCTCACACCTAAACAAAACCATTAGCAATATTAAGTCAACCCTAAGTCGTACCCAATTAGACCGCTTTAGGCAAACATGTTTCGGGCCTTTAATAGATGTGAATGTTATTTTTAATGGCCAATTAGTACACTACATCCTCCTTAGGGAAGTAGAGGAGAATAGGGCAAATGTGATGAGTTTTAAATTGTTAGGTCAGAAGGTCTCCTTTGGTAAGAGAGATTTTGACCTCATAACCGGCCTTCGTCATTCATTTAGACCAATGAGGAGAGATAGAGAGGGCCCTTCCAATAGACTCCTAAGATTATATTTTAGGGAGAATGTAGGCATGAAGGTGGAGGAGTTAGATAAGTCGTTTCCGACCCTTCAGTTTGAGAACGACGAAGATGCAGTTAAGATCGCAGCGTTTTATTTTTTTGAGTTGGCTTTGATGGGGAGGGAACGCAAACAACAAGTAGATGCCAGCACCCTAGACTTAATGGATGATTGGGTGGCATTCTGCAACGAGGATTGGAGTACCATCGTTTTCGACAAGACGATCAAAAGTCTGAAGAAGGCACTAAAGGGGAAGGCTGAGTCGTACAAGCGTAAGGGAAGTGGTCCAAAGAAGCAGGAGACATACAGTCTATACGGTTTCCCGTTTGCTTTTCAGGTTAGTAGATAATTAAACTTTTGAAATGTAATCTTCATATAGTTTGTATGGTTTCCCATTTTTTTTCTTTAATTGTTTCTTTACACAGATATGGGCATACGAGACTGTTTCATCTCTCACTGGACGTGTTGCCAATCGAGTAAGTGAGACGGCCATCCCACGCATCCGTCGATGGTCTTGCGCCCACTCCCCATCATACACAATCATTGCTGATGAAGTTTTTGGATCCCGAGCGGTTAGTTATTATAATTATTTAAATGTTTTGTCTTAATTATTATTTGTAAACAACCAACCACTAACTAAGTAATTTTTTTGCAGGCTAGAGTTAGGTCGAGTCTTGTTTCTTCTGCAGAGGAGAGTCAATACATGAATCGAGTGATGGAGCCTCCACGCGTGCCAGAGCCAGTGCATGAGCCAGTACTCGAGTCAGGGCAAGAGCCAGATGAAGAACGAGAGAGTCTACCTACTGTATCCGAGGCTAGACTACCTGATGTAGAGGAGGCTACTGTAGCCGACACTGAGATGGTAGATGTCATTGATGCAAATAAGAGAGGAAGGGAAAAAGAGGACAAAGACAAAGGGAAAGAGAAAGAGGAGGAAGTAGAAAAAGAGGATGAGAGCAGGAAGGAGAAGAAGAAGAAGAAGAAGAAGAAGAAGAAGAAGAAGAAGAAGAAGAAGAAGAAGAAGAAGAAGAAGAAGAAGAAGAAGAAGAAGAAGAAGAAGATGAATCAGACCTATGAGTGTAGCCAGTGGATGGAGAGTATGGATGCTCGCATGTCTGATATGGAGACATGCCTGAAGTCCATTACCAAGTTCTTACGTCGTCTCTCTAAGGTATTTTGGTAGTCGATCATTGTTTATCGTATTGGTTGGTTTTAGTTTGTCTAACATTTGTAAACTTTCAGGGAAAATTCGTGGACCCTGAGAAGTACTTTGGACCGAAAGATGGTCCGGATGATGTGGGTGGTCCATCGAAAGGACCAGATGACGTGGGTGGTCCATCGAAATGACCGGATGACGTGGGTGGTCCATCAAAAGGACCGGATGACAATGAGAAGGACGGGAAGGAGAAGGACGTTGATGAGGCGTACAACATAGAGCATATTATGGTAATAATATTTCTTATACTATCACATTTAAAATTTTACATTTCCATATTTAAATGTAAGTTGATATACAGGAGTTGGAGTCTCAACCAACCACTGACTTAGAGTCTCACTCAATTACTGACGTGGGGTCTCAACCAACTACAGACCCAGTCGAACTAATTGCACCTAAGGCTAAGGTACTTATTTGACAGTAAGATGCTACCGAGATTTAGTCACTGTCATTTGTATTTTTCTCGGTCCCGTTCTCGGTCGCGGTCCCGGTCTCGATGACCGGGAAATTTGACAGTAAGATGCTACCCACATTAAGAACCCACTATCATTTGTCACTTTTCTCGGTCTCGTTCCCGGTTTCGTTCTCGGTCTCGTTGGACCGGGAAAAATGACAGTGAGAGTATTATGCCTATTTTTTTTCCTTTTATTTATATAAAATAAATGAACGGATATAAAATATCTAACTTCAAAATATAGAAATGAAAATTCATGACTAAAACATCCAGGAAACAAAAATTCATGTCAAAATAGTCGTACAAAAAAACATCAAGAATTGTTCAGTGGTTGTCTGCATGTTTTTCTGTTATGACCCCTATTCCCGCACTGACTGCATTTGCGGACATGCTGCACTTCTCCCGTAGACGGTATTCTCAACGTCTGACGATGACCAACCCTAGGCACTCTTCGAGGAGGCAAGACTTCCACATCGACGAACTGAGGTGATCTATTCCACTCCGACTCATGCCCAAGGGGTTGTATGGGTTGTGCATATGCATCTATCAAAGAGTCGACATGGTAGACTTTGGAACAAAGAGTATGATATTCGATATGTCGATAAGTGCATGCAGCGATCGCATGGGAGCATGGAAGTTCGTAATACTCAAATTCACGACAGGTGCACGTTCTAGCGTGAAGGTTCCCAAATGTCCATCCTCGACCTGAAACTCATATCGAGCAATAGGTTTGACCACGTGCCTCCTTGCCTTCTCCTCTGCTTTTTCCAAGATTTCTGTAGCAAACTTCGACCACTGGCTCGAGTTACTGGAGTGCTTATTCCTGCGTTTGTAGTATTTTGCTTGGAGCCACCCTCTGATATGATCCATGAATGCGGTGATTGGGAGCTCTCGTGCATCTTTCAACACTGAGTTAGTGCACTCCGCAAGATTGGTGGTGGTCATTTGGTTATACCGACGACCACACTGGTATGCTCGAGCCCACCTCTCAATTCCAACCCCCTGTAGGTATGTCCTGATATTTTCTGGTAGTGGCTGCCAGTACTCATTGAATTCAACCACACGAAATGCCCTAGCAGCTCCGTCAAATACTTTCATAAAGTTCCCGGTCTTAAAATGCGTTTTCAGGTTCTCCCCTAAGTGCCGGATACACACGCAGTGAAATGCATTAGGGAACACGGTTTTCACAGCCTTACCGATGCTGGCATGTCTATCAGACACAATGACCAGACCAGGAACCTGTCCAACTGCACGTTCCATCTGTCGAAAAAAGTACGTCCATGATTGATCAGTTTCTCCCCCGGCAAAGGCCCACCCTACAGGATATAATTGGTTGTTTCCATCTACACCGGTCGCAAGAAGTAGTTTCCCACAAAATTTTCCCCGTAAGTGTGTTCCATCAACAACTAGCACTGGACGAATGGAGCTCTTGAACCCTCCAATATAAGCACCTAGTGTCATAAACACATGCTTAAAGTGTCCATCATCTTCAAGTTCTAAGTCGAACACTGTACCGGGATTTTCGATTTTCAATGCTTCACCAAATCTCGGTAACAGTCTATAAGATTCTTCTGGAGACCCTCTAGCAAGAATAAAAGCTTCTTCTCTAGCCCGCCAAGCCTTGTCATAGCTTAAATTCACACCAAAATCTTGTCTAATATCGTTCACAATATCCTTTGGCCTATAAGTACGACCGACGTCTTGGAACCTCGACTTGATCAAATTTCCAATAACCCAACTCTTGGCCTACCTATGATCTTCTGTCAACATTTCACGTACACAGGTATGAGTATTGCAGTACTTCGTGATCTTAAATATTTCACACCCCTTAGTAACACTCATAGCGCGAACCCTCCATTTGCATCCTTCAATTACACAGTTAGCTACCCATATGTTCTTCTTTGACTTTTTAACCCTAAACTGGAAATTCCTTCTCATTGCAATCACAGACATTCTCATGTACAAGTCTCTTTTACACATGAATACTTCTCCAACTTCTACATCTTCAGAAGAGGAAAACTGACCTGTCATGATGATTGCCTTCGATGAAGCATTTTGAATGGAAGAGCATGTCGCCACCTGTTCAGGCGCAGAAGGAACCTCAGTGTACTGTACGTGAATCTCTTCCTCATTATCTCCCACAGCTACATCAACCTCCGTGTCTGTGTCCTCGTCATCATCGTACTCCTCATCATGTCCGTAGTCCCCCCAATCTTGGCCACCATAAAGTTCACTACCATGGTCTTCATCGTCCCCCAAGTTATACACAGGAATATTTTTTGATTCATCGCATGGGAAGGATGTAGATGCCGATGGTATATTGTTTGGGACCGATGCCGATGATAAATTCTGCTCCACCTTATACGGATTATTTGGCATGACGCATGGGATGGGAAATGGTCCCGAGGCTTGGTTACTAGGACACTTTGGGATTATGGATATGTATATGGGTACGTCAGAGACCCTATTCCAGGTCAAGAAGGTGTTAAGGTCTTCATCGTTCCTAATAACAAACGCGGGTGCCTTGACCATCAATTGGAATACACATCTTATTGTAAGGTCAAATTCCTCTGAATTTATACTGGTCAATGCATATAATCGACTTAAGAAGTCACTATATGCACTACCAATGTCTATGTCGAAACCCCTCAACTCTCCACCATCATATTCCATGTCCCTCTCATTCCACAAACCACCATAACAAACCCACACACGAGGCATTATCTGCACGAACGAACGAAAAAAAAAAAATTAGCAACTGTACATTTTCCCGGTTCTCGGTACTAATTCCCGGCCGGGATGCTTAAAGTATGCTTCCCGGCAGGGATATATACATTTCGACCGAGAAAATGTGCAGCGACAACGTAATCTTTTTTCAAAACCACGAACGTACGTAAATAATGGTCAAAACTTGAATGTACATACCTCCTTCAGAAACTCGAATGTTGCAAGTGTTTTGAATGTGATCGAGCAATCCAAAACGTGATGAACGTGACAAAATCGTTGTGTGGGGATCAAAGAATGTTGTGTGGGGACCAAAGGACAAAAAAAGAAAAGGAATGAGAATAAGAATGAGAATGTTCTTTACATTCCAAATCCTTATTCATTAAGGGAGATCATTGATTGATGGAAAATATTGGTTGGTAATTAATGTGGTTGGTGGAGAAAATTACCTTTTCCTATTTTGAATTGAAGAGGGGCTAAAATAGTCTTTTTACACCTTTGCTGACATCATTAAAGTCAGCAAAGGGTCCCCAATTAAGTGAATTTCAAAATGGGGCCCATTTTTACAAAACAACAATGAAAAGGGCCCCTAAGTCCCAATTGACCAAGATATAGACACCTTCATTGTTATATTCTCTATCAATTGAATACAATGTATTTGGCTCAATGTTACAAAGATATTCCATAAGAGTTTAGCAGAAATATATTAGGAAGATTTTTTTTAAATAGTTTTTTTAATACAAGATATTTGTGTATCTCAATGCCTAAAATCTAAATTATATTTTGTTCCTTAAATTTAAATATATGGTATTTATGTTTTTTTTACATACCTTTTACATGTTTTTGGTGATTTGATTTTCAAGATTTTTTATTTATTTATTATGTACTAATATTAAATTATTAACTAATTAGATATAGATTTTTAATTATAGTTTATTTTCAATTTTTTGGTTGTAAACAGTTTCTTGAGGTTTTGTAGGTGAATTGATTTGATTTGAATTTTAGATTTGCTGTTACTGATTTGATTTGAATTTTAGATTTGCTATTACTGACTTGAATCTCAGATTCTATAACTAACCTGTAATCCAAAAAAATTCGAATATATTTTTACATCAAAGGTATTTTCGTAAGTTGTCAATTCGGATTTTTAAATTCACATAATTGATTTGGCCATTTATCTAAAGAAAAAGGACAGTTGCCGTTTTTCAAAACTAGCTTTTTTTTTTAGCCATTCCTGCAGTTAACCCATAAGTAAATTCAAAATTGGGCCCATTTTTACAAAACAACATTTAAATGGGCCCATAACTCTCAATAGCCCAAATTTCATTTTTACCATTTACCCTATATTACTCACTCACGATAGTTGACATGTGACCTCGATCAAGAGGTCAGGTTCGAATCTCTCATATACAATTATTGTTGAATTAAAAAAAAAAAAGAATTTTAGACTCCAAACTTGGAGTGTAGATTGAAACCCACCGAACATAAAAACGAACCAAAGTGAATCGAAATTTTATTATTATTATTTTTTAGGTTAGCGATTCAATTCAGTTTTAAAAAATAAGTGAACGTTGAAATTTGCGGGTTGGTTCGGTTTTGGGCTAAAAAACCGAACCACATTATATATATCAAACGCGTCATTCATTTGTTTCTTTTTTTTTCTTCTTTCTAAATCATAGTTTTCATTTCAAATCGAAAACTGAATTGAATCAAACCGAATTTTTCGATTCAGTTCGGTTTCAACTATTGTCTTTTTTAATTTTCAATTTGGTTTCGATTTGGCTTTTAACGATACTGAACTAAACCGTGACTTTGTTAAAATGCTTGTTGTTGATGGCAAAATCTGGTCAAGCGCTCACTTGACCTTCACGTGACACCAACAATGAATTTGTTTGAATCCGGGGAAGATGTAGCCTGCAAAAAAGGAAGTAAGCACTGCACGCTGGTGTGGTGCTTGCCACACACGCTTCGATGCCTAAGTCAGTGATCGGAGAAAATCCGGCAAAACAATAGTAATTTTGTAAAAGTCTGGAGTTGGGAATTCAGATTTCGAACCCCTTACCTGGGTCCCCAAATGACCTTTTATATCTCCTTTCCAATTAGGGTTTTCCACCTCTCCTCGTCATAGGCTGACTCCTGCTGCATGGATCCCTGCACTCTCGAGCTTAGGAAGACCCCACATTGACCCATGCAGTCCCCATTGGGCTTATGCGCCTGGTCGGCCTCGGCATATTGCCGAGGCCGACCACCTCCTCGGCCTCGGCCCTGGCCCATCCTGGGTTATTTCTTCTTCATGGGCCTGTTTAGATTGGGCCCAAGGCCGTTTTACTTCGGACTTTCTGTTATGCTAAAATTACCCATAACACTTGTAAACTTTGTCAAAATGTCAAAGATTTGAATCCGCTCATTCTATGTTGTCGAACTCAAACAAAAAAAATATTTAAATTTAATTTCATAAGTTAAACCCTAGATGAGATAGGATGAATATTCACTACAATCCAAAAGAAAAATGTAGGAGAGAAAGAAGCAAAATAATAGGTTTTCTTTCCCTTTAAATTCAATAATAATACTTAAGAGTAGGGCTAACCTTTTAGTTAAAATTATAATTTGTTTATTAGTTGAGTGTATGGATAAGAGGCATATAATATTTAGTTAAAAACTTTAAACTTGGAGAAAAATATGTTATACACCTTATAGCCTCTCTTTTTAAGTAGGTAAATATATATATCAAATGGTTCATGATATTTGAAGAAATTTTCAATTTAATCCTTAATCTTTTAAAATTCTCAAATTTACCTCTAATGTAAGCAAAGTTCTTAATTAAATCCCTTTGGATTTTTTAAGTTAAAATTTATTAACAAAAAAAAACTCATGTCTTATTAAATCATTGTTTTATTAATATACTTGAATACATAGACATGCCACTTGGATATGTCATGAGAAAAATGGATTTTGTTGATGAGCAGATTAGATTTTAAGACAAATGAGTTGGATCTCATCCGTTAAATAGGATCCAATGACATGTTTAGATGTTTAACTAAGGTAATAAAGCAATCATGTAATAATCAATCAGTTTTTTCTTAACAATATTTTAACAAACAATCTAATTGGCTAACAAGAGCATGACTCAACTAACATAAATCTTGTATCTTGACCAAGAGTCAGAGGTTCAATCTCCCACCCCTACATGTTGTCAAAAAAAAAAAAAAAAAAAAAAAATCAATAATCTTATTGAATTTTTTTTTTAAATATTAAAGGTAAATTTGAGAATTAAAAGATTAGGGATGAAATTGAGAATAATCCAAAAAATTGGTAGTTTGTTATGTGGTTCTAAGTTTCATTCTACTTGCACCATGGAAGCCAAGATAATTAAACCCAATAGAAAAGGGAGAAACAAAAGTGTAATGGTGGTTTTTGAGTTTAACTGATTTGATGAAATGTCTAAGATCTAGCTAGAAATGACCCTCAAGCGTGTAGCTCGTTCCAAGTATCTTGAAGGTGACTAAGTGTCTCTTGAGGCCAAAACCTATACTAGAAGATTTTTGGCTTTTTCCAACATCGAAAAGTATTGGAAGAAGCCAAAAACGCATCGAAAAAACTTTTCCTGATGCACGAAAATGCATTGTTAGACAAGTTGGCAGAAAACAATCAGGAGAGACTCTGCCGATGTTAGAATGATTGGCGTCAAGCCAAATAAATGGCATCAGTAGAAGTAGAAGCTACCTTACCAATGCTAGATAATTGGTGTTGACGAAACTGACTTTTGTCGATGCCAATTAGGACAAGATTAAACAGCTGATGTCAGATGCACGACGTCGACAGATTTATCTTCTGTTGACGTCAGATTATTGCCGTCAGAAAAAAACGCTTAATTTAATTTTGTTTTTATTTTACATCTCCAATATTTTTTTTCCATTTAAATCTTGTTATACCTAAATAAAATCTATTCTAAATTGTATTCAAAATATAATTTATATCAACATTATAAAACCAAATATAATTGCAATTATAAATTATCCTAAATTTACTTGTAGATGCATCCTAAATGTCATCGGCATATTTTGCTTCAACATCGATCCCAAAGTATCTAAAAAAGCAAATTTTAATTATGTTCAATACTAACTCAATAATTTAAAATTATTAAATAAAATTAAATTTATCAAAACTTGAGTAACTCTCTACAAATATGAGATCAACTAAATCAAAGTAATTGAAACAAATCACTTAAAACTATTTTTTTTAGAGAATCACTTAAACTAATTAAACACAATAAATCTAATAAGTTTCGTAATGATTTCATTAACACTAAAGAAATCATCCTACCTAGGGTCCGTTTGGAATACATTTTAATTTAAATGTTTTTCAAGAATGCATTTTTTAAAAAACATTTTGTATAAAAATTGTTTAGAATTTAAACACTCATATGTTTGGTTGCATTTCTTTATAAGTGTTTTTATACACAAGTTAGGGTGTGTTTGATTTAACTTTTCAAGTGTTTAATTTTGAAAATAAATCATTTTGAAAAAATTTATAGTGTTTGGCAACTACTAAAAATGACTTATTAGAAAATGAGATTGATAAATAAACCATTTTGAGAGAAACACTTGAAACCAATTTTTTTAAAAAGACTGGTTAAGTAAACAATAACTTGTGTAGAAAAACATTTGTGAGGAAATGCAACCAAACGTATGAGTGTTTAAATTCTAAACAATTTTTATACAAAATGTTTTTTAAAAAATGCATTCTTGAAAAACATTTAAAATTAAAATGTATTCCAAACGGACCTTAATTGTGTACTTAAAAAGTCTTTTTAAGAAAGTTGGTTTCAAATGTTTCTCTCAAAATGATTTATTTATCAATCTCATTTTCTAATAAGTCATTTTTGGTAGTTGTCAAACACTAAAAAAATTTTCAAAATGATTTATTTTCAAAATTAAACACTTGAAAAGTTAAACCAAACACAGCCTAAGCTAACCAAAAATTTAACTTATCCAAACATATCAAAGAATCTCAAACTCCAACAAATGTCACAACTAAATTTAACATATTCAAAATTATACACACAAGAACTAAACCAAACTTGTAACCGAAATCATCTAAGCTCAAAATCATCACTTTTGACATAAATTAAAATTTATCAAGCAATTTCAAACTCCAACAAACAATTAAACTTACATATACAAACTTACGAACACAAAAACTAAGACAACACCTAATAGAAATAAACTAAATTTATAATTGAACACTGAAATAAAGAGAAGAAAAAATTTAGGGAAAAATACACTTTTAGTCCCTGAGGTTTGGTTTAGGTTTTATTTTGGTCTCTGAGTTTTCAAACTCAACAATTTAGTCTGAGGTTTGGATTTCATTACACTCTTGGTCCCTCAGTCAAATTTTCTATTAAACCCTCATGGAATGCTGACGTGGCACCTATTTTTTTATTAAAAAATTATTTTCTGATTTTTCAAAATAAATATATATTAAAATAATTAAAATATAGGGAAAATTACACTTTTGGTCTTTGAGGTTTGGGTTAGGTTTCATTTTAGTCCCTGAGTTTTCAAATTCGACATTTTAGTTCCTGAGGTTTGGATTTCGTTACCCTCTTAGTCCCCCTGTCAATCTTCCTGTTAAACACTAACAGATTGCTAATGTGACACTGTTTTCTTAATTAAAAATTGTCTTTAAAATTTTTTTAAAAATAAAATGATATTAAATTAATAAAAATATTATTATTTTTTATTTCTCTTTCCTTCCTTCCTTCTTCTACTTCAGACCACCATCACCACCACCAGAGTCGTCGCCCTCCGCTGTTCGTCGGAATCACATTTCTTTTTCTTTTTTTTCCCTCTTTTCCTCTTCTTCCCTTTCCTTCCTTTCTTCTTCCCTTTCTCCTTCTCTTTTCCCCTTTCATTCCTTTCTTCTTCCCTTTCCCCTTTTCTTTCTCCCTATTTTCAGATCTGAAAGATCAACACCCACGAGCTGGAATTGGGTCGTCTTTGCGCCTAGGAGAACGTTATTGTCGTCTTCACCCACGAGCTGGAACCGCGTCGTATTTGCACCTAGAAGAACGTTGTTGCCGTCTTCACCCACGAGCTGGAACCGTACCGTCTTCACATGAGAACGCCACATCACCATCAACTAGAGCTCAAGCACGGGCGGCGAGCTTCAGATCTGTTCCTTCTTCCTTCTCCAACGACGAGCTCAAGCATTGGCGACGAGTTGGAACTGCGCATCAGAACCGACAACGAGCTTCAGATCTGTTCCTTCTTCCTTCTCCAACGACGAGCTCAAGCACGGGCGGCGAGCGCTGCGGAAAATCGCCGCAAGTTCGTCGCTACGAGTCTTCTACCTTGCGAAGACCCTAGATCTAAAACTTTGCCCTTTGTTTTAGACCTTAATTTTTAAAAAAAATTAAAAAAAAAAGAAAGAAAAGAAGGAAGAAGGAAGGAGAAGAAAAGAAAGAAAAGAAGGGGAAAAAAGTAAGTTTGTCGTTGTCGCCGCCGCTGCCCGACGACGGCGAAGGGTGGAAGGCGACGTCAGTAGTTGAAGAAGATGAGAAGAAGAAGAGGGAAAAGAAGAAGGAGGAAGAAGAAGAAAAAGAGAAAACGGGAGCGGTCGTGCGTGTGTAGCGAGATCTGTCCATGCGTGGGAGCTTTCCGACGAGAACTGGCCGATCGTGCGTATGTAGCGAGATCTTGAACACTCCGACGAGATTTGGTCGTGCGTGGGGAGCTTTCCGGCAAGAGGAACGGTGAAGAGAACGAGATGGTGAGGGAGAGAGAAAGAAAGAAGAAAGAAAGAAAGGGATGGTGAGAGAGAAAGAGGGACGGTGAGAAGGATGGTGAGGGGGAGAGAAAAATGGAGAGAAAGAAGGAGGGAGAAGAAGAAAGAGAGAAAAAAAAAAAATCGTCCGCCGCCGGCCGCCATCGTCCGCCGCCGGCCGCCGGTGGCCGGCGGCAACCGTGGGAGTGGATACTGTAATGGTGCCGGAGAAGAAGGTGAAGGTGAAGAAGAAAGAGGGGGAAAGAAAAGTAATATAAAATAATAATATTTTTATTTTTTTAATATATTTATATTTTTAAAAAAATCAAAAAATAATTTTTTTAATAAAAAAATCAATGCCACTTCAGCAATCCGTTAAATATTAACGGAAAAATGGATGGAGGGACCAAAATGAAACGAAATCCAAACCTCAGGGACTAAATTATCGAGTTTGAAACCTTAGGGACCAAAATGAAACCTAACTCAAACCTCAGGGACCAAAAGTGTATTTTTCCAAAAAAAAAATATTATTTTTATTTTAAAAATTAAAAAATATATTTTTTTAATAAAAAAATAGGTGCCACGTCAGCAATCTGTTAGTTATTAGTGAAAAATGGATGGAGGGATCAAAATGAAACGAAATCCAAACCTCATGGACTAAAATGTCGAGTTTTGAAAACTCAGGGACCAAAATGAAACTTAATCCAAACCTCAGGGCTAAAAGTGTATTTTTCCCTAAAATATATTATTTTAAATATTTTTAATTCCTCTCTCCTCCTCTTCTTCTTCAACCCAACCCTTCTCCTTCTTCCAACCACAACCACATACCACCGTCAAATTTTTTTTCTCCCTTCTTCTCCCTCTTTCTTAAAAAAAAAAAAAGAAACTGAAAAGAAAGAAGAAGAGAAGAAAGGAAGAAGAAGAGGGGAGAAAAAAAAATCTGCTGGCAGTTGCCGACCGCTAGCCGGCAGCAGTATGTGGTGGTGGTTGGAAGAAGAAGAAGGGTTGGGTTGAAGAAAAAGAAGAGGAGGAAAGATGAATTAAAAATATTAAAAGATAATATATATTTATTTTGAAAAATCAGAAAATGATTTTTTTTTGAGTAAAAAAGCAGGTGCCACGTTAGCATTCCGTGAGGGTTTAACAGAAAATTTGACGAAGGGATCAAGAGTGTAACGAAATCCAAACCTTAGGGATTAAATTGTTGAGTTTGAAAACTCAAGAACCAAAATAAAACCTAACTCAAACTTCAGGGACTAAAAGTGTATTTTTCCCAAAAACTTATAAGACCACCTTCAGCTGGTCGATGACCCTTTATCGGATAGAATAAATTTTTGAAAGAGGGAAATTAGGACGAAGAGAAAATGAAAGAGAGAACACCATTAATGCAAATACTTTTTACAAACGAACCTCAAAATCTTCAATTAATCAATAAGCAATTGAACCTTAAAATGACTTTGTAAAATTTAGGTATTTTTCTTACAATCTGTTTGATAAAGGTCAAAACAAAAATTACTTCAAACCCGAAGAATGGAAAATACTTGGTTGCATATCGACGTGTAGGGATCTTCCCTACACACTATCATTAAAACGTCGACAATTAGAAGAGACAAAATACTTTTTTTTTACCTTTTTCTCTTAGTTGTCAACATTTTAATGAAGTCCCTACACACCGATATGTAGCCAAATATTGTTATAAAATAATCCACTTGCAATTTTACACCCAACTTCCCAAAATAAAGATTATGATTATTAAGGATATGTGTGGTTTAACTTTTCAAGTATTTAAATTTTGAAAAAAGAAAACCATTTTGAAAAAATTCTAGTGTTTGGTAACCACTAAAAATGATTTATTAAAAAAAATGAGAGATTGATAAATAAACCATTTTGAGAGAAATACTTGAAAGCAAATTATTTAAAAAGAGTTTTTATGTATATAATAATTTGGGTATGAAAACACTTATGAAGAAATGTCAACAAACATATGAATGTTTAAATTCTAAATGTTAAAATTGTTTTCAATTTATCAATTTTCTAGTATTTGTTTAATTAAATTCAATTAGGTTTTTTAATTGGATTTAATTAAATTATTAAGAGTATTAATGAATTAGGTGTTTTTTTTAACTTGCTTCCACATACCTTTTATTTAGTGTTATTTTTATTTCGGTCCAAAATTCAAAGAAAACCCAATTGGTTTTATCTTTAATTAAAAAATATTACCCATTCATTTACCTTTACTCATAAGCCTATATATACATGACATGATGGATGTGAGTAGAGTTGTGATAGATGGGTGATGTACCATACCATTGTTAGCTTTACGAGTTTCAATCATACTATATGTTTTGATGATAACAAACTTTAATTTACTAATACTTTTAGTATTTCAAAGTTTCCATCTTGTAGAGCACGGAAATACGATTCCAACGCTATTTGAATCGCTCAAATCGGAGTTCAAACGAGAAAGTTACAAACAAAAGAAAATTGGAAGAAAAAGCCTACGTGACAGTGATGTGGCACTTACGTGGCATCCGATGTGGCAGTTGACGTGGACCTCATTTTGTATGGTTGACTGAATCAATTTCTTTCACATTCCTCCTAATTGTAATCCTCTTTAATTCCATTTTTTTCATCCTAAATTTAATCTTTTCAAATTCTATTTTCAACTCCAATTTCATCCTAAATTTAATCCTTTTCAAATATCAATCTTAATTCAAATTTTCTCAAACAATGTATCCCTTCAAATCTCCATTTTAATTTCAAAATCCCCTAATTTCAATCTTCCCAATCTCATTCTTAAATTCAAAATTCTTTCCTTTTTTAATCTAGTCAAATCTTCACCATTCATTTTGAATTTAATCTAATGGCCAAAATTCAATTTCTCCATCTATAAATTGAGCCATCTTCTTCTCCTCCAATATACACTCAATTGATCAAATTTACAAAAGCCTTCAAGCCTTTTACTCTCCTCCAAAATCCTCTCACACTCTTCAACCGGCCTATTGCAACTTTGTGAGGAATTGTTGAGTGAAAATTGTGAGTGCTATTATTTGGCTATGGTTAGTGAAAATTGTTGAGTGAAAATGAGAAAGAACGAGGCAGACGACGATGGAAAAAAAACATAAAACAAGAACAAAAAAAAACCTTCAATCGCCGGTAGTGTAGTGGCGGCGGAAGGGATCGGCGTGCAGCAGAGGTGAACAGAGATGGGGACGCAAGGCCACGACGGTGCAAGGGCGGTGGAAGCGGTCACAGCAGAAGGAAATCACGAAAACAGGGGGACTTGAACGAAATGAGAAAAATATTTGGGTATTTAAAGGATCTCTGCCAACGCCATGCATAATGGCGTCGGAAGAGATAGGTCTCTCTTGACGCGATTAATGGATGCGTCGAGAGAGACGACGCTATATAATAATGCATCGAGAGAGGCTCACTATGCCAACGCATAAAAAAGACGTGTCGGCAGAAATAGGAGCACCAATTTTCTCCCCACACCGTTTATTTCGCATCGGCAAAGATGGCCTATGTCGATGCGTTTTATGGCGTCGGGAGAAACTGCATCGCCAGAGTCCTTTTTTCTTGTAGTGGTTGGAGCTTTTGATATGTAGGTCTATTAGGTCCCATTGGTAGCTCATAAAGGGTATTGAGGTATTTAAATTAATTTGAAATGTTCAAAATTACTAAGAAAAATAATATAATATATGGAGATACATTATAATATAAAGTTTATATTTTGATTAAACTTTATAATATAAATTTATTTTGAATTTGATTCAAAATTTAATTTATGGGAGAATTAAATATTTGAAGGAGTTCAAATATTAATTTTAATATGGAGTTCAAATATTAATTTTAAGTTTAGATTCTTACGTGTGCATCCTCCATTGCCTGGTTTACCCACTTTCCATCTCGCGCATGGGTCAGTTCAAACAGTTCAATGGGATCTATATCTCGACCCTCCTTCTGTTTCTGCAACTCACAAGTGAAACTTTAAGAAACACACATATTGATAAATGACAAGATTATGGAACAAAGAGACCCATGCAATTCTTTCAAAAAAAAAAAAAAAAGACCCACGCAAGAACAAAAACGAAAACAAAGAGACCCACGCAAGAACGAAAAACAAAAGGAAAGGAAAATGAGAATGAACGAGGCAGACGACGATGAAAAATAAACATAAAACAAGAACAAAAAAAACCTTAACACAACACACTATTAGATATAGTTAGTTATAGTCAAATTTGGTTAGTCAAATTTGGTTAGTCAAATTTGTTATTAAAACAGAATAGCTGATATTTCTTATTCGGTTAAACTAGTTGGTTATATTGCTGTTATATCAGCCCCATTAATTTGTATATATAGGTGTATGTGGAGATCAATCAAGACAACAACTTTGAGTATTCTCCATATTTTTCCTCTTGTTATGGTATCAGAGCAGTAGCTTTCTTGTTGCGTTTCTTGCTTTTTTTTTTCCTCTTTTCGATGGAGACTCAAAATCTTAGTGATCCTTCCATAACTCGCCAAGGTTTTTCTACTAAAGAAGATACACAAAGTCCCTATTATCTTCATCACAACTATACGTTGAATTTAGTTCTTGTTTCGGAACTTCTCACTGATGAGAATTATCTCACATGGAGCAGATCGATGTTGCTAGCCCTCTCTATTCGAAACAAATTGGGTTTCGTTGACGGAAGCATACCAGAGCCAACTGGAGAAATGCTTTCTTTATGGAAGCGGAATAATCACATGGTGATAGCTTGGATTCTCAACTCTATTTCGAAGGGAATTTCGTCTAGTATCATGTTTTCCGATTCTGCGCAAGCCATCTGGAATGATCTCAAAGATCGCTTTCAGAAAAAGAACGGTCCTCGCATTTTTCATCTAAAACGAGGATTGACAAGTCTGAAACAAGATAAAGAATCGGTAACCATGTACTTTTCAAAAGTTAAAAGTCTCTAGGATGAGTATTTTTCTTATAGGCCTGGATGTACTTGTGGGCACTGTAATTGTGGAGGTATGAAATCAATTGAAAATTTTGTTCAATTTGAATATCTAATGATTTTTCTTATGGGCTTAAATGACAAGTTCGTGCATGCTCGTTCTCAAATCCTCTTGATGGATCCACCTCCTCTTGTTAGCAAGGCTCTTGCGCTAATTACTCAAGAAGAGGAACAAAAACATGATGATATTTTGAGCACGCCTCCAGCAGTAGCCTTAGCAGTTGCTACTTCAAGTTCTTCTAATCGAACATATGGAAATAATCAAAATGCTAATCGAGGCAAGGGAACTCGTCCTATCTGCACTCATTGCGGAATACAAGGACACACAGTTGACAAGTGTTACAAATTGCACAGGTATCCTCCTGGATACAGACAAAAGAATAATAATCAGAAACCTAGCAACAATGGGGCAACAATTCCACAAGGTGCGAAGCCAAATTCCAATATTAATGTTGTTGCTTTAGCTGGAAATCAGATAACTAGTGATTCACAACAAATGACCAGTGTCGATCCTTTTACTCAATGTCACAACATCTTGAACATGCTGCAATCCAAGTTAGCAGCTGTCAAGAATGATGCAGAAATTACTTCCTCCTATCTAGCAGGTATGTGCCCCAAATTGACTTCCACTAAAACCAGTAATTGGATCATAGATTCGAGAGCTTCAACACACATTTGTTTTTCTCAAGCTATGTTTGAAAAGCTAGACTCTGTCTCAACTTCAGTGGTATTGCCTGATAATACTCGGATTGCAGTGCACTATTCTGGTTCTGTTAAAATCAATGAATCTTTGATTCTCAGACGTGTTCTCTTTGTTCCTCAATTTGATTATAACTTGCAGTCTATAAGTGCTCTTACATCGAATAATAACATATTTGTTCAGTTCTTCACTGACTCTTGCATTATTCAGGAAAAGTCCACTTTGAGGACGATTGACAAGGGTAGTATTCATGAAGGGTTATACATTTTAGACGTTCCTCATGCTGATTTTGCTGTTGTTTTACAAACTGATGCGCGTGTTAATAATGCTTCATGTTGCTCAACATCCCTATGGCATTCCAGGCTTGGACATCCTTCCCTTAGTAGACTTTCTGTTTTAAAGAATACTTTGATGATTGATAGTTTTGAAGGATTTGGAATTCCCAATTCCGTTACAGCGGAAGCAATTGGACCGTTCGTAAATTAAATTTGTTCTACAAAATACCAATACATTGGCAAAAAGTTAAGCGATGAGAAACATACCTTCGTCTGACGACTCTGAATTCTTCAAGAACGCCTTTCTTGATTTGCGTCTACAATTGGGACACCACCAATTTGATCTTCCCCGCTATGACTCTGAGATTAGGAACGTAGTTGTGAGACTACCTAATCTTGAATGAGAAAAAAAACTCTTAGAGAAAAAAATTATCTCTAGAGTTCTTGAGTTGAGAGAATATGAGAGGGAGGCTAGAATGAGACCTTAGGGCTAGGGTTCTCATAACCTTTCCTTTTATAAGAGAGGAAACCCTAATGTGAGGTTAGGAAACAATCTTGACCGTTAGATCAAGATCAATTAATTAATTGATTAAATCAATTAATTAAATGATAAATAACTAATCATATTAATTAATTAATATTATTAATTAAGGAAAAATACACTTTTGGTCCCTAAGGTTTGGGTTAAGTGACACTTTAGTCCCTGAGTTTTCAAACTCAACAAAAATACCCCTGAGGTTTGAGATAAGGAGCATTTTGGTCCCTGCCATTAATTTTTCTGTAAATTTCTAATGGTTGCTGACGTGGCACTATTATTTTAATATAAAAAATTATTTTTTTATTTTAAAATAAAAATAAATAAAAAATAAAAAAAATATTATTATTTTAATTATTTTAAAAACTAAACCCTAACCCTCTTCTTCATCCTCTTCCCTCACCCCTCCATCTTCTTCCTCCAGCAGCTGCGCAGCCCACATGCCGTCGCCGGCATCCGCCGGCGGCGACTTTTTTTTTTTTTTTTTTCCTTCTTCTCCTCTTCTTCTTCTCCTTCCTCAAAGCTTCAGCTGCTGTTTTTAAAAAAAAAAATGAAAGAGAAAGGAGGAGGGAGGAACCCTCCTCCCTCCCCCATTTTTCGGCGCCGGAACGGAGGGACGGTCCCTCCCTCCCTCCCCGTTACAGAGAGGGACCTCCCTTCGTTCCGGTGCCGAAAAATGGAGGAGGGAGGAACTCTCCTCCCTCCTCCTTTCTCTTTCATTTTTTTTTTAAAACAGCAGCTGAAGCTTTGATGAAGGAGAAGAAGAAGAGAAGAAGGAAGGAAGAAAAAAAAAAAAAAAACTTCCAAAGTTTCTTTGCTTTCGTAATCTTAAATAGCAGCAAAAAAGCCTTCACAATTAAAGTTCTCAACAACAAAAAAAAGTCATCTAAAATAAAGTTTCTCCAATATTTTATTTATAAGAAACCAATCCTGGTGGAATGTGAATTAATGAAAAAAAAGGAATAAATAAATAATTACGTACAATGGTTCAAACGAAAAGTTAACCAAAAGTATACATTGTAAGACTAACACAAGTTTGAGGTTAAAATTGATACGATCTGATAAGTTTGAGGTTCAATTAGATGAAATTAAAAGTTCAGGATTAAAATTGATACAACTTGTTAAGTTTAGGGTTCAATTTGATGAAATTAAAAGTTCAGGGTTAGAATTGATACAACCCCCAAAGTTTAGGGTTAAAAATGAATTTTTCCCTTAAAATAATTAAAATAATAATATTTTTATTATTTTTTTATTATTTTTTATTTTAAAATAAAAAATAATTTTTTATATTAAAATAATAGTGCCACGTCAGCAACCGTTAGAAATTAACAGAAAAATTAACGGCAGAGACCAAAATGCTCCTTATCTCAAACCTCAGGGGTATTTTTGTTGAGTTTGAAAACTCAGGGACCAAAGTGTCACTTAACCCAAACCTCAGGGACCAAAAGTGTATTTTTCCCATTAATTAATCATATTAATTCATTAATCTCAGGCACATTTAAATCTTATTTAAATGTAATTTCCTCACATAATATATTTTAATTAAACTTAATTAAATCACATTTAATTAATTCAATTAAACTAATCAATTAATTAATTTCAATAATTAATTAATTTTACAATTAATTAAATATCTCCCATATTCAATTAATTACATATTAGAATCATATTCTAATAATTCCCTCATGGACTATAGTTTAATTAAATCTCATTTAATTTAAACTAAATTGAATAATTAATTAATTCATAATTAATTAATTCATCTTCTAATTAAATACCATATATTTAATTAGACATATATTTGAACTCTTTCAAATATATCTATCTGTCAATATAATAAAGTTGAATCTCAAATTAGACTTTATATTTTAATGCATCACTATACATTATATTAATTTGTATCTCATACAATTAACTTAATTCCCAATATGAATTTGAACTATTCAAATTCTCTCAAGATATATTTGTTCCTAATTACTCTTTACGAGCTAGCAGGGGGACCTAATGGACCTACAGATCAGAAGCTCCAATGATATGAGGTTGACTGATTAAACTCATTAATCAGGTTAACCAATATTCATTAACTGTGGGTCATTCCACTAAAGACCCACAGCTGAACTCTTCTCACTGTAGAACATTTCTGTGTCCACGGATATAGACCTATGTCGGTAAGTCAATCCTTCACAAGTGTCCGTAATCACAGCTGGGTCAAATTACTGTTTTACCCTTGTGTTACATCTATCTCCTTAAGTACCAACGCTCCTCTAATGGACAACCTGTTTATGGTCCAACCATTAAATAGAAAGTTCCTCTCAGGCCAGTGAGAGGGCGTGATCCCTTTGTTCAAGTCCCGAAGTCACTACTTAAGGGAACACTCATCTACTTCTCCTAGAAGCGGGAAGGAGTGAATTCCTTCTTGTGTTGTCATGTCCCCAGCCTCCCACTCGGTCTTGTCCCCAAAAAAGAAGGCATACTGAGTCTGCGTATTGGCCACTCTCACCCATGCTAATCAAAGAACAATCCCTCATGAGAAGGAGTTCATGACACACTCAGGATTAAGGCTGAGTTACCTAGGTCATCATATTGAAACAGTAACCTAACTAGTTAACGGTGTTATAACTAATGGTTGACTATTTCGTGGTCCCATCTTATGCAAACTCATTGCATAGGATACCCTCGCTTGCATGTCTACTACATGGACGTTTTGGATCAATACGTCTGTATCAAATACAAAGCGGGTCGTATCTCATAGTGTTACCAGGATAAGGTACCCAATATTATCCTTGTAGTATAGACCTTTTAGGTTGTTACTTGAACATCGATCCCCGTATGTCCCCACATACTAGTTCAAGTTACATACAAACAACCTTGGATCTTAGTTTATTGGATTTGGGTCAAATTGTGCAATATTTAACAATAACACTTTATTGTAGAATCTCAATAACACTTTATTGAAACAAGTATACAATTTGTTTACATTCACTATCTACGAGTTTTAGGGCATAAAACCCAACAAACTCCCACTTGAACTAAAACTCTAGTCTAGTGGGATGTACAATAATCTATACAGCAGCAGGTATATAAATACATGTATAAAACATATACAATGTACAAATACAATAAATTAGGGCATCACTATACCCATTACATAATGGTATCACTATACCCATTACATTTCTCCCACTTGCCCTAGATTTCATCTTTGTACATAACTCGTAGACCTAGACTTTCTAGATGACCCTCATACACTTTAGCCGAGAGAGCCTTCGTGAATGAATCAGCAAAATTCCATTCAATTCAATGTGTCTGTTTGTCTTGGACTGCGAGGTTCTTTTAAATTTTCCACAGCACCACTGTATCACTATAAAGTGTGATGGGCAAGTTCACATTTGGAACACATTCCAAATCAGTCAAGAACTTCCTAAGCCTTACAGTCTCTATCGCTGCTTCACAAGTAGCTTTATTTTCGGCCTATATGGTCAAGACTGTAACTATGCTATACTATAGCTCCTTCTGTAAAGATTGACCAAGGATACTGATGTAGTTTTCCTCAAATCCTTATCAGCCTTACAATCCGTGTCAGTGTATCCTGTAAGGATCAAATTCTTAGTCCCATACACGAGCATATAGTTCCTCTTTCTCCTCAGATACTTGAGGATATTCTTAACGGTTTTCCAGTGATCAAATCTTGGATTAAATTGATACTGACAATCCCTACTGCATAGGGCATTCGTCTCATGTCCTCAATCTCTTGAGGTGTCTCAGGAAACAGTTTCATAGACAAAAGAATTCCATGTCTGAAAGGTAGTGAACCCTTATTGGAATTCTGAATCTTATATCTAACTAACATTTTGTAGATATAAGACACTTGAGACAAGGCTAGCTTTTTGCTCTTACGGTTCCTAACAATTTGGATCTCAAGAACAAACTCAGCTTCTCCCAAATTTTCATTTGGAAATGAGCTGCTAGCTTATTTTACTAGTCAGTAAGATAACCTACATCATTCCTAATGATTAGGATATCAATCATATACAACACTAATAAAACTACTGAACTATTGACGATCTTCTTGTCGAGACAAGATTCATCAATGTTCTTATTAAAGCCAAAAGATTTGGTCACTATATCAAATCTTATATTTCAAGATCGAAATGCTTAGGTCAATCCATGAATGGATCACTTAAGCTTGCAAACCCTTTTGCTTTTGATCTTGTTGTATGAACTCTTTTTGGTTAAGATATGAATGTCTCGTTTCCTCTTGTAAATCCACTTGTAACTAATATGTGTTACCCATCAAGCAGATCTACAAGATCCTAGATGAAATACAAAAGACTTCATTTCTAGGTTCATGGCTTTAATCCTCTGATCGTTGTCAACATCATTCATTTTCTTTCTAAAAGATAGTGAATCCTCTATGCCATCATCAAGTATGGTGACCTAGGCTTCAATCAAGCCCATGTAACGTTCAGGTTATAAAATAACCCTCCCACTACATTGAGGCACTCTCAACTATTGAGATGGATGTGTCTGACCAGATGCACTGGTCCATCAACAACTTTTGTTGAATAGCCAATCTCATCAACAACTCTGTGGATGTTACTGTAGCTTTATTAGTTAACTTACTTAAACCGACTTTACTCTGTGGTTTATGATTTTTGATGTGGACTTCTTCTGAGAATTTAGCATTTTTCGATACAAATTCTTTGGGGTTGCCTAATACAGTATGCAATGCAGTCAACACTGCATGACCCCAAAACGAGCCAGACAATTGAGCATAGCTTAACATGGAATGAACCATATCCAATAGGGTTCTATTTCTCCTAAATGAGATTTAGGGTGTGATCCCATGTACTATCAAATAGTCCTAGAATCTCAAATCCCTATACTCAACACTTTGATCAAATCGAAGTGTTTTTATCATCTCACCTAACAAGTTTTCAACTTCAGTCCTAAGTCCCTTCGAATATCTCAAGAGCTTCAGACTTAAGTTGCATTAGGTAAAGATACTCATACCTTTGAATAATCATCCAAAAGAGATGAATTATTCATGCCCTCCCACTGCTTTAACATATTGAACCACAAGGATCCAAATGTACAAGCTCCAAGGGCTCTTTGGCTCTTAGATCTTTTCCAGTAAAAGATCTATTAGTCATATTGCCCACAAGGCATGACTTACAAGGTAGTAGAGAGTCATCTTCTAACTCGCTTAGAAGTTCACTCTTGACCAATCTCCCAATCAAATTGAGATTAATATGGTCTACCTTAGAACCAAAGAAAGGTATTTTCCTTTAGGAGAAATCCTTTGCCTCTTTTCACATTGAGTAGTAGCAGTCTTAAACAACCCAGTGTTCATGACTGCTTTATTCTTGATTAGTCTTAAAACATTTAGGTTACTTTCCAGTAAAGCTAAACAAATGTCAACTCCCTTTCTTGAAACAAAACTGCGTTAGAAGAGAAAGGCAAAGAGTAACATTGTTTCAGCAAATAAGACACAGAAATCAAATTTCTTTTGATCTTATGAATTACATACACATTATCTAATAATATGTATTTTCTCCTACTGAGAAAAATAACTTAATGTTCCCCACTGCTATAGCCAAAATAACCTCTCTAATTCTAACTTTGAGAGTTATTACACAAGCAGCATGCTGTTGCCAGGAACTTATTCCTTTAAAAGAAGAACACACGTGATTTGTGGCCCCTGAATCAAGTATTCGGGGAGAATCACTATTCTTCACTAATCACGTTTTCAAGACAAGTAAATCAAAATTACGGTCTTGAACAAGTTCTCTTTTTGCTAAGCAGGGTTCTATGTCATATTCACCAAAAAACAATTCTTAATGAATTAAACATATGGGGCATGAGGACATTCCTCAGTTAAGAATAATCCTAGACTTACTTACCACAATTTGTCGTTTAAGCTTATTGTATTACCATTATTTATAAAATGAAGTAAGACAATACACATAAAATTATTATATAATTGGTGAAGTAACAAATTACTTGTATTATTAATTGCACTAACTCATCACAAATAATCCAATCAAATTCTGCAAAAACAAATAAGCAATCAAAGAAACCCTATAAAATTATTGATTTAGTTTTTGCAACGATACTTCAAAGGTTTAGAACAACAGCCACCGAAGGGTGGTCAGCTACTCCTTCTCTAAATTGAGACAATCTCAACCAAACTCTAACACCAGAATAACTCATATTCCGTTAGCGTTTAGTTACCGTTGTTCGGTCAAGGATTAGTTAACACATTTAACTCATTCCCGTAAGTGTAACCCTCCCACTTTCAGACCAACAGGCTACCGAAGGGAAAGACAACTGTTGGTAATTAGCCTAAGAGTTCCTATCTTATTCAGGAGTTCACGATGTTCCAAATCCTATGATCAGGCCCTACGAAGGGATGGTTGCGCTAGGACAACCTGCAGGCGGATCATAGGACTCTCACGGTGTGAACCAGGGGCGGAGACCGAGGGATACGTTGACACGTGTCCCGCTCCCACTTACTCTAGACATTTTTCCCATTCACCTTGTTATTGATTCATACAAACACTTTCCGAAGGGAGGCCGCTCCTAGGGCGACTCGAAGCCGAGCATGAACCTCACGTTGTGAATATAGGGACGTAGGAGCAAAACTTGATTTAAATCTCGTTTTGTAATTTTCCTCCCACTGAAAATGTCCTAAGTTTAATTTAGGGTTGTTCAACTTAGATAAAATTCGGCTAAGTCAATCTATCTAAGTCTGATCCTATTATAACAATTATGGAAAGGATTCAACCACAATGTTTTAGGTGAATTAAACTTCTTTTAATAAACCCAACATTGCAAGTCAACATTACTATGGTTAATTCAACTCAAGGTTCGGGTCAGTTCCCAGGTAGGAGGTGTTCCGTAAACCGTCAACTTAAATACCTCCAACCTTAGACAGAACTTTACCGAGAGAGTTCCCTTATAACCACAATAATGTAAGGTCTTTACTCTAAAGATCTAGGTGCATTAAACACTTTTAACAAACCCAGTGACATTGCAAGCTAACATTTAGCTATGATTAATTCAACTCCGGTATTCCAGGTCAGTTCCCAGGTAGGAGGTGTTCCGTAAACCGTCAACTTAAATACCTCCAACCTTAGACAGAACTTAACCGGTGGAGTTCACTTATAATCATAGTAATGTTTTTCCTACTTAGTCAATTAAAACTAATTTTAATTCTAAGTAAGAATAATTCTAATCCTATTAGAAATGTGATCTTAGGTCTAATTAATTTTAAACATTTTAAAATTAATCCATTTATCCTAAGATCCTATGTTTGCATGCAATTCTTTGTTATAGGTTAACGTTTTCTATTCATTAATTTTATAACTATTATAAATTTTAATGAATTAACCATATAACATGCTACTATGGTGAATAAATTAACAATCAACTTCTAATTAATTTATAAAACCATACATTAGCATACATGACATACCATAAATATAACAATTATATTAATCTAAGGTAATGTCATGCTCAATGCAATTTAATTTCCTTTTAATTAATCTAACTCTTAAATTAATTATACAAGAAAATTAAAATTAAGCATTACCATTTTCATACATTAACACAACATTTATATTAATATATCATGAAAATTAATTAAGCATGTTAATTACTTATATATAAATATAACTCTTATATATTTTTTAAACTAAAGTAATTTCATGCTCAATTCAAATTAATTTTCTTCAATTAATCTAACTGTTGAGTGAGAAATTTCGACCAATCACAAATTGTCACGTCATTAATTTGAATTAATGATAAAATAATTTTGGGACCAATTACAAATTTACACGTGTCCCTAAATTAAATTAATAGACATTAAAATTCGGCAAATCAAACAATGCCACTTGTCTATCATTGATCCATCAGATGACATAAGCCGAGTCCAATCAAATTATGCCACGTGGCAATTGGACGCGAGACTAATGTGACCCGAGATCATTGAAGAAATTGGACTAAATTAAAATGATCCAATTTTATTAAAAAATGAGTTGGATTAAAGCCCAAATAGAGTCAAAGCCCAAAGGCTGGGCCCAGGCCCAAGCCCATATGAGGTCCATCAAACTCTATAAATAGAGGAGGCCACCATTCATTTTGGGCATTCAGACAGAGTCAGAGAAGCTAGAGCCCAGAGCATTCTCCCAAAGTCCAGAGTCTTCAGAAGTCAGAGAGTCCAGAGAATTCAGAAGACCCAAGATTCAGAATTCGACCATCTCAAGACTCAGAAGATCCAACGACTGGAAGACTCCAAAGAATCAACCGTTTCTTCATCAAGATACAAGTTGAAGATTCAACCTTCCTCCGTCTGAGATCAAGCTCGCCAACCCTCAGATCAGACTCTACATTTTGAGAGAAAGCATCAGAGGATAAATATTAGAGACTGTAACACTTCTACATACAAATTCAATAAAATCAAGTTCATTTCCACGAATTAAATTTCCTTGTCGAAATCTCGTGTGAACAAATTGGCACGCCCAGTGGGACAGTCTCTACCTCTCATCTCTTTTTCTCCCAAAGAAATCATGACTTTCGAAGAAGCTTCTTCAAAGATCGCTGCTTCAAGCAACTCCTATGTGGGGCCAATTACTCGCAGTCGCTCCAAGGAAACCCAACATGAAGACAGCCAAACTCCTGTCATTGCAAACAAGATGCTGAGACGCATGACAGAATCTGCTCAACTTGAAATCGCCACTGCAGAAGATCTGATGCTTGGCAAATTCATCTCTTCTTCTCAGCAACCAAACGAAATATCCAGTCCTGATGTGATGTCTGTTATGATGACTGATGCTGGAACTAGTGAAGAACGAATGGCTGAAGTTGAGAAGAAAATCAGCATGTTACTGAAGATGGTCGAAGAGAAAGACCAAGAAATCGCCTCTCTTAGGAACCAGATGGAAAGTCGGGATGTTGCTGAATCAAGTCAGACCCCTGCCATCAAAGATAAGGGAAAGATTATTGCACAAGATCAGTCACAACATTCAACTTCTATTGCTTCACTGTCCGTCCAGCAGCTCCAGGATATGATCATGAATTCCATCAGAGCTCAATATGGTGGACCGACTCAGAACTCTCTCTTGTATTCCAAGCCATATACCAAGAGAATCGACAATCTGAGAATGCCTCATGGATACCAGCCACCGAAGTTTCAACAATTTGACGGGAAGGGCAATCCCAAACAGCACGTTGCTCATTTCGTCGAGACATGTGAAAACGCTGGTACTAGAGGAGACCTACTAGTCAGGCAGTTCGTACGAACACTGAAGGGGAATGCTTTCAACTGGTATACCGACCTTGAGCCTGAGACTATCGATAGTTGGGAACAACTTGAGAAGGAGTTCCTCAACCGCTTCTACAGCACAAGACGAACCGTTAGTATGACGGAGCTCACCAGCGCTAAACAACGGAAAGGTGAACCAGTTGTTGACTACATCAACCGTTGGAGAGCTTTGAGCTTAGATTGCAAGGACCGACTCACCGAATTGTCTGCTGTTGAAATGTGCACCCAAGGCATGCATTGGGGACTCCTTTATATCCTGCAAGGAATAAAGCCCCGCACTTTCGAGGAGTTGGCAACCCGCGCTCATGACATGGAATTGAGCATTGTTGCTAGAGGGAACAAAGATTCTATTGTCCCCGATCGCAGGAAAGAAAAGAAAGAAGTCAAGAATACTGAGAAAGCTACCAAAAGCACTACGAAAGAGTCAATGGTAGTCAATGCAGCTCCTTTCAAGTTTTCTTCGAAAGGAAAAGAAAAGAAGATAGAGAAACAGCAAGAGGGAGGTGAGAGGCGTCGTCTGACCTTGAAAGAAAGGCAAGAGAAAGTTTACCCTTTTCCAGATTCTGACATTTCAGATATGTTAGAACAACTTCTGGAAAAACAACTTATTGAACTACCAGAATGCAAGCGACCAGAAGAGATGGGGAGAGTTAATGATCCCAACTACTGCAAATATCACCGAGTCATCAGCCACCCGGTGGAAAAGTGCTTCGTTCTGAAGGAGCTAATTTTGAAGTTAGCTAAAGAAAAGAAGATTGAGTTAGATCTTGATGAGGTAGCTCAATCAAATCATGCGACGATAGCAACAAATCTGAACAACCGAGTAGCTCCAAGCCCGGTTCATGATTCAATAGCAAGTTTGATCAAGTTCGGGACATTAGAGCCGATTGTTATTTGGCTTCAGCAAGAATCTGCAAGAGACATCTTCCAAGACCAACTTGAGTCTGTTGAAAATGAAGACGAAGGATGGACTTTGGTAACTCGTCGAAAGAAGCAAAAGAAACATTCCGTTCAAAGAGAGCCTCACATGTTCCGTAACTACAGAAGAAAGAACATGTCACAAAAGCATAAGAGAAAGATCAAAGGTTCAAGAAAGCCTAAACTAGTTGTCGAAGAGAATCAAGATTTTGTTCTGTCTCGACATTCGGTAACCCTTAAAGATTTCTTCCCAAAGAACTTTCTTAATGACGATCATGAGGACATCCCTGAGATAGTCGCATGTCATGCTGTCAATACATTTGAAGAAGGCGATTCTTCCTCAAGTCCATCTCAGGTGATAACAAGGCCAGAAGATTCACCTTCATTTACAATAGATGATTTGTTGTCACTTCCTCAAGCAACCAAAGATGCTATTGTTGAAACATTGAAAAGTTCTAACGTTTCAGACATTCCAGACTTGCAAGAACACAAATGTGCCTCATGTTATATGTCCATTAGCTTCACAGATGAAGACTTGATGTTGGGATCGAAACCTCATAATAGGCCCTTATTCGTCTCAGGATATATTCGAGAGCAAAAAGTTGGCCGAATTCTTATCGACGATGGATCTGCGGTGAATATAATGCCTAAGTCAACCATGACACAGATAGGAATTTCAATGGATGAACTATCAAACAGTAGGTTGGTTATTCAAGGCTTCAACCAAGGCGGTCAACGAGCAATCGGCATGATCCGTTTGGAGCTTGTTATTGGAGATTTGAAGGCCAACACTTTATTTCATATCATAGATTCCAAGACCACTTACAAGTTACTGTTAGGTCGTCCTTGGATTCATGGAAATGGAGTAATATCTTCTACACTTCATCAGTGTTTCAAGTTCTATCAAGACGGTGTCAAGAAAGTTGAAGCCGACACTAATCCATTCTCAGAGGCAGAATCCCACTTTGCAGATGCAAAGTTTTATATGCAGAATGATAAAGCAGGAGAGATCATCCCAGGTGAGATTCCTCTGATTGAAAGTCACAAAGTAAAGCATCCAAAGAATGCGGAGAAGGAGCCGATCGAAGAAGTAGATGCTTGTAAAGTTCAATCAAAGGAAGCATCCGCTCACCCTGCAAAATCGAAAGCTCCAAAGGAAGAGGCATCGTCAAACGTCCCTATATTACGCTACGTTCCTTTATCTCGACGCAAGAAAGGGGAACCACCATTCACAGAATGTTCAGGAATTTTGAAGGTTTGTGATGTGGAGATTCTAAAAGAAAATTTCACCACGCCTCTGACAGCAATCACCAAGCAAGTGATTCAGGAATCAAAGACGGATCGTACCAAAGTGACTTTGCCGAAAAGACGAACGAAGGCTGGATTTGACCCAAATGCATACAAACTCCTAGAAAAGGCAGGATACGACTTTACAACTCATACTGAGTTTAAAAGTCTAAAAATCTTCGATGGGAGATCTGAGCCTTCTCCGACACAGAAGAAGCTCCAGAAAGAAGGTTATGCCATACCATCCTCGAGAGCCGGACTAGGGTACAATCCCCCAGAGCCAGTTCGTATAACCAGAAAATGGAAAGTTGTAGATGCACATCATATAACAGTAGAAGAGATGGGCGATCTAGAAGATAAAAAGAATGATGATAGCCAGAAAATCTCTGTCTTCGATCGCATTAAAGCGCCGACTACTCGTCTTTCAGTTCATCAGCGGCTGAAATATTCATCTTTGAAAAAGGAAGGTCAGAGCAAAACTTCTACTCCTACCCGATGTTCAGTGTTTCAGCGTTTGAGTGTGTCTACATCGAAGAAAGTAGATGAACCGCCGAGATCCGTGTTCGATCGCCTTCAAGCAACCTATGGCCAATGCAAGGGAAAGTTGAAAAGTCTTGAAATAGATGAATCCGACGAGATGAATGACAACAACGGATTTTCCAGTACTGTTCCTTCACGGATGAAGAGAAAACCTTTTGTTCTCATAAATACAGAAGGTGCTTTAAAAGTAAAGCGACAGTTAGTCATTCTAACTAACCCTTCGAAGGTGAACCAAGAGCTTGAAGAAGAACATGTCAATTGCTGCCATATTTCTTTCGAAGAAATGCCAGATACTGAAATTTCTGAAGATGATGCTGAAGAAGCACCCGCATCGTTAGAAGATGGCAGTCAATCAACGATTGATGAACTCAAAGAGGTAAACTTGGGTACGACAGAAGAACCGCGCCCGACATTCATTAGTGCGTCACTTAGTGTTGAAGAGGAACGTGAATACTTGAATTTGCTCGTTACATATAAAGATGTCTTCGCTTGGTCGTACAAAGAGATGCCAGGACTCGATCCAAAAATAGCAGTCCACCATCTTGCGATTAAACAAGGATATCGACCTATTAAGCAGGCCCAAAGGCGTTTCCGACCGGAGCTCGTTCCTCAAATTGAAATTGAAGTCAACAAGCTGATAGAGGCGGGGTTCATTCGAGAAGTGAAATATCCAACATGGATCGCAAACATTGTGCCAGTCAAAAAGAAGAATGGACAACTGCGTGTATGTGTGGATTTCCGTGACTTGAATAATGCATGTCCCAAAGATGATTTTCCATTGCCCATCACTGAACTTATGGTTGATGCCACTACAGGACATGAAGCCTTATCTTTCATGGATGGATCATCAGGGTATAATCAAATTCGAATGGCCCTTGAAGATGAAGAGATGACAGCATTTCGAACTCCAAAAGGAATATACTGTTACAAGGTGATGCCTTTTGGATTAAAGAACGCTGGGGCAACTTACCAACGAGCCATGCAGAAGATCTTTGATGATATGCTCCACAAACGTGTTGAGTGCTATGTTGATGATCTAGTGGTCAAATCCAAGAAACGAGAGGACCACTTGCAAGATTTGAAGATAGTTTTTGACCGTTTGAGAAAGTACCAGTTGAAAATGAATCCTCTTAAATGTGCGTTTGGCATGACATCGGGAAAGTTTCTTGGATTCGTAGTAAGGCATCGGGGAATTGAAATCGACCAAACAAAGATTGACGCCATTCAGAAAATGCCAGAACCACGAAACTTGCGGGAATTAAGAAGTCTCCAAGGGCGTCTGGCTTACATCAGAAGGTTCATCTCCAATCTAGCAGGTCGATGTCAGCCATTTCAAAGACTGATGAGAAAAGACACAATCTTTGAATGGGATAAAGCTTGTCAAAATGCTTTTGATAGCATTAAAAAGTATTTGCTTAATCCTCCTGTCTTAAGCGCTCCAATTGCAGGAAAACCGTTGATATTGTACATTGCTGCACAAGAAAGATCACTTGGGGCATTACTCGCTCAAGAAGGAGAGAAAGGCAAAGAAGTGTGCTCTGTATTATCTAAGTAGAACTTTGAATGGGGCAGAGCTAAATTATTCACCCATCGAGAAGATGTGTCCTTTCACTTTCCTTTGCCATTGACAAACTGAGACATTACATGCAAGCCTTCACGGTGCACTTAGTGGCAAGGGCTGATCCAATCAAGTATGTCTTGTCTAGACCAATTATCTCAGGGAGGTTGGCTAAGTGGGCAATCTTACTTCAGCAATATGACATTGTCTACGTTCCGCAAAAGGCGGTGAAGGGGCAAGCCTTAGCAGACTTCTTAGCCGACCATCCGGTACCGTCGGACTGGAAATTATCTGAAGCCTTGCCTGACGAAGAGATATTCTACATTGAATTAGCTGAGCCTTGGACTATGTATTTTGACGGAGCAGCTCGAAGGAATGGCGCAGGGGCAGGAGTAGTATTCATTTCGCCTGAAAAACATATGTTGCCATATAGCTTCACATTTGGAGAAGCGTGCTCGAACAACTGTCGCTGAATATCAAGCGCTCATCATTGGTCTTCAAATAGCCAAAGAGATCGGGGTGACGTACATTGAAATTTTCGGAGATTCAAAATTGATAGTCAATCAATTGTTGCTCCAATATGAGGCAAAACATGAAGATTTGATACCTTACTTCAATTACGCCAGACAATTATTGGAAAACTTCGAGAGTGTGACGATAGAACATGTTCCAAGATCTGAAAATACAAAGGCTGATGCATTGGCAAATTTAGCCACTGCTCTGACGATTTCAGAAGGTGAAGTTCTAAACATTCCACTCTGCCAAAGGTGGGTCGTGCCTCCAACTGAAAAGGAAATCAAGTAACTAATGCAATATCTGTCTATGTGATTGAAGAAGAAGATTGGCGACAGCCGATTATAGATTACCTACAGCATGGAAAGCTTCCTGTCGAGACACGTCATAAGACTGAGATACGGAGAAGAGCATCTCGATTTATCTACTACAAAGATACCCTATATCGTCGCTCATATGAAGGCCTTTATCTTCGATGTTTGGGAAAAGAGGAATCAGTGCAAGCATTAGAGGAAGCACATTCAGGTGTTTGTGGAGCTCATCAGTCTGGGCCAAAGCTTCATTTTCAACTAAAGAGAATGGGCTTACTACTGGCCTACGATGGTTCAGGATTCGATGCAATATGCAAAGAGATGTGAAGCTTGTCAATTTCACGCCAACTTCATACATCAGTCGCCAGAGCCGCTTCACCCAACTGTAGCTTCATGGCCATTTGAGGCTTGGGGACTTGACCTTGTTGGTCCTATAACACCCAAATCATCTGCAGGACACTCTTATATCCTTGCAGGAACTGATTATTTCTCAAGATGGGCTGAAGCTGTTGCATTAAAAGAAGCAAAGCAAGAAAATGTAGCAGATTTTGTTCGTAATCATCTCATTTATCGATATGGCATTCCTCATCGCATCGTGACAGATAATGGAAGACAATTCTCTAACAGTTTGATGGACAAGTTATGTGAAAAGTTTGGCTTCAAACAATATAATTCGTCTATGTACAATGCTGCTGCAAATGGGTTGGCTGAAGCATTCAACAAGACATTATGCAACTTGTTGAAGAAAGTAGTCTCCAAGACGAAGAGAGACTGGCAAGAAAGAATTGGTGAAGCGTTATGGGCATACCGGACCACTTATCGTACTCCAACAGGAGCTACACCCTATTCTCTTGTCTATGGAGTAGAAGCTGTTCTCCCTCTAGAAAGAGAGATCCCATCGTTGCGAATGGCGGTGCAAGAAGGTTTGACTGTGGAAGACAATGCTAAGTTACGTCTTCAAGAGTTAGAAGCATTAGATGAAAAAAGATTGGATGCTCAACAAGCTTTGGAATGCTATCAAGCGCGCATGTCTAAAGCTTTCAACAAAAAGGTACGACCTCGTTCATTTCAAGTTGGTGAGCTCGTACTTGCAGTTCGAAGACCTATCATCACAACTCGGCATACAGGACACAAGTTTACACCTAAATGGGACGGACCCTACGTTGTGAAAGAAGTTTACACAAATGGAGCATACAAGATAGTTGACAAAGACGGACTAAAAATTGGCCCAATCAACGGCAAGTTTCTCAAGAAATATTATGCTTAAAATGTAATACTCCTTATCGTAAGAGTATAAACTACATGATACTCCTGGCCCGCATGAGTTAAAAAGGCGAACGGCCAAAAAAAAAAAATCAAATTTGTACCCTAAACTACGTTATGACTTGATCCCATATATTAATGGGTACGTAGGCAACTTAAAGGAAACTTTAAGCTCAGTCCATAAAAAAAAAAAATCATTATCCCATGTTGGTAAAAAAAAAATTCATTCTTGAATAATACAACAAAATGGTAAGTGAATTATGATGAGAAACAAGTCTGATATTGAATGACAAAGTTTTCCTATTACAAAAAAAAAAGGGATACATCTTCGATATAAAAAAAAAAAATAATAAAAAATAAAAAAAATTGCTACAAAAAGAAATTGAAGTCTGATCACGGCATCCACTTGTAGTTCTTCAACTCTTCTTGTGCATCTTCCAACATTCCACGAAGTATCGTCAGAGTTTTAGCATCAGCATCAGTAAGAACAGGGGCATCTTCAATACTACTTATAGTCCCTCGCAGTTTGGAAGCCTCGAGTTGATTTTGTTGTAAAAGATCCTCATTCTCGATAATCGACTTAGAAATCTCAACTCGCTTAGCTTTCACAGTTTCAAGCCTAGCTTCCAATTCTTCTTCTTCTCGCAATGCTTGCAGATGTTGTTGCTGAAGTGAACCTTTCGCGGTGAGTAGTTCACTTTCACTGTATAGTATCTTCTCCAAGCTAAACCTAGTCTCTTCCAGTTGGCGATTCTTACTCTCCAAAGTTAATTGAGAAGAAAATGACGACTGCAGCTGGTTATACTTCTCTACCTTCTTGAAATACGCACTTACAATTTCTTTAAGAGAATCCAAGCCGGGTACACGAATCTCAGAAATTGTATGAAATATTTTGACTGCCTCTTGTTTAAGGCGAGGTATTTTGTCGAACGGAACGCGTATGATCTTCGGGTGTATGCTCTCCCACAGGGCAAGGGCAGACTGTTTCCTATAGTTGGAAATAACATCGTCAGCACAGTAATCAGAGATCTCAGACGCAGCTGCATGAGTCGTTGTCTTCTTTTGTTCAGGAATTTCATCAATTACAGGATGACAAGATTGAATCACGACTCTATCCGTTGGCGCTTTGGAATTGCCCACACGCGCAGCTACAGAGTCAAAAACGTCTGGACTCACGAAAGAAAGAGGACTATGATGCCCCTCGGCTTCTATAAGGAGATCATTTAAAGGTGACTGCAAAATAAAAAAAAAAAAGTAAGCAATAATGATAATAATAATAGTAAAATATTATTAATGGAGAAGGAATGAAAAAAAAAAAACTTACCAGTGGTGCAGGGAGTTCTGGAAATTGTGATGCGCTAGGAACTCCATCAAAATATTCATCTTCACATACTGATGGTTGTCTGGACTTTTTTGACCTTTTCCAGTGATGATCGTCGCTACTGCTATGACTACCATCATTATCCTTAGAGCAAAATTCACCAGGTTCAAACATGCTAATCCTTTTGCCTCCGTTGTCATTACCAACCTTTTTAGGAAATTTCGGTTTGGGAGGAAGAGGAATGGCACTAGCCACCAACTTTTCTATGCCTTCTTCAAGATAATTTCCATTTTTTGCCAACCACCAGCTCCGGTAGCGTTGGGTAATTTGGATATGTGGCTTCATCGCAGGTGCAGGGAGATAAACTTGAGACAATGTTTTTGCTCGAACACATATCATCCAAAAGCGCAATACATTATATAAGGTGGCTTCAGGAACTTCTTCACTTAGATCGTTTGGCACGTCTTGGTAAAATCCAAATTGTCGGCTAAATCGACAAGGATTATAAGATTCAATGACCATTGAAGACCCACATCGTGAAGATAAGAAGCATGATCGAATGCTTATAAAGAATGAGGAATGCCAAAATGATAGCTTGTCATCATCTGTCAGAACCATGCCTTTATTGCGAGGAGGAAGATTCGCATCCCACGATACATATTTACCTTTGTGGATATGTACACGAGCCTCAAAATCATTAAAGTATTTAGCTCCACCCTCTCCGGAAAACTCAACCATCATTGGGCCCCTAACTTTTTCTGGAACTGCATAATGCGTGTTAAAATAATAAGCCAACCAAGCATGGACATAGTGCAGAGGGAAACAAGCCTTTGAAAATCCAGCAGAAGGAGATGCACTGTGAATCTGGCCGAGCCCATGATAAATATTGGCTAAAACAGGAACAACAAGACTGAAAACGTAACCTTCAGCCATAAGACTGGCGACTTTAAAAACTCCTGGACGAAGAGAAGCACGTTGGTCGGGAAACACAAATGCGCACAACCAACAAGAAAGAAAGGCAGCCAAGTATGTCTTATCTTTCAATTCATCTTCTAAGCCCAACATGCAAAATAGATCCATTTCTTTCTCGGACCAGCTGTGACGCTTGATAGGAGCCCCATCCGGATTATGGGTCTGACGAGGACGAGAAGTCTTCTTCGGCTTTCGGGAAGGAGGTTTTTCATATTTCGAATCTCCTTTGAACCAGAAAGAAATCCACGATTTGATAGGGATTTGAAGGCGATCGCGTTGTTGAGATGCAATGTGATAGTACGCAGCAAAAAGGTACTCACAACTTTTTGGGTAATCTTCATCCTCTCGATCAGGCGAACCTAATAATTCCGTACAGCAAGGAACAACTTCATCATAAAACCTACCCTTGATGGAAAGACCTCCTAATCTCCACATGTCCCATAAAGAGATAGACAACTCTCCTGATGATGTATGAAGTGTATTTGTGGATGGACACCATGCTTCACAAAAAGCTCGAACTATATCATTATTGCGGTCGTAAGTGTATAGGGAAGCCATTACAGCATCAAACAAACGAGCCTTCTTCAGTATCGGCGTATTTAAAGAAATTACGACCTCTAACCATTCCCAATAATCAGGAATATAAAAGAATTCTCCATGAATTCTTATTGAGTTACCCCAACGAACTTGTTCGTCTCCAATAATTCGACGACCTAAAGTTGATTCTGGATTTTCACCCGGCACTTTGCTATGTATTGGAGACTCTAAAAACCACGCCTTCAATGAAGAGTCGTGACTCAAAAGTCTTTCTTCTGACCATCTAGACAAAGAGGTTGAATTATCCAGGCAATGTTGTGATCCCCTAAAATTACCGCATATTGTCTCTCCTACAGGAAGAATAACGCCATTTTCAACAGGCTGATTTCTATCCTTCAAGATGACTAAGTAGTTTTTCTCAGGATCAGGGTGCTCAGTAAAATACACCATGATGGAGATAAGTTTCTCTACACACAAAAAAAAAAAATGTCAATCTTATCCAAGAAGTTATGAAGGCAAGAAAGTGATGCATGAATAATCAATAATACAAATATATATATATATATATATATATATTCAACTCTATAAGACACTATAGTCATCAAAACGACTGGTCTAGACAGAGTGGAATCACTGTAGGCGAGTCTGGTGACTACTCCTGCAGGTTACTCAGATCACCCAATAAAATGGGGACTGGTCTAGCAGGAGTGCATCACTGTAGGCGAATCTGGTGACTACCCCTGCAGGTTACTCAGATCACCCAATAAAATGGGGACTGGTCTAGCAGGAGTGCATCACTGTAGGCGAATCTGGTGACTACTCCTGCAGGTTACTCAGATCACCCAGTAAAATGGGGACTGGTCTAGCAGGAGTGCATCACTGTAGGCGAATCTGGTGACTACCCCTGCAGGTTACTCAGACCACCCAATAAAATGGGGATTGGTCTAGCAGGAGTGCATCACTGAAGGCGAATCTGGTGACTACCCCTGCAGGTTACTCAGACCACCCAATAAAATGGGGACTGGTCTAGCAGGAGTGCATCACTGAAGGCAAGTCTGATGACTACCCCTGCAGGTTACTCAGATCACCCAATAAAATGGGGACTGGTCTAGCAGGAGTGCATCACTGAAGGCAAGTCTGATGACTACCCCTGCAGGTTACTCAGATCACCCAATAAAATGGGGACTGGTCTAGCAGGAGTGCATCACTGTAGGCGAATCTGGTGACTACCCCTGCAGGTTACTCAGATCACCCAATAAAATGGGGACTGGTCTAGCAGGAGTGAAATTACTGCAATCGAATTTGGTGACGACTGTTGCACGATGCTTACACATTCAAACAAGAAAGAAGCAAATTGCAGTAATATATGTGCAACAAAAAAAAATGGAGCAATCAAAGTTCATATGTGCGATATTCAATAAGACGCCAATGAAATATATGCATATTCAAAAAAAAATTTAGAATTTATATACCTTTCAAGTGGTGTACAAAGATTGAGGTTGTGTCTAAGGAGATCGTCAAGTAAATTTGTTAATTCCAGTTCCTATAAAAAAAAAAATTAAAAAGAGGAAATATTCAACTCAAAAGGAAAGAAAAAAAAATATAAAAAAAATAAAATCATGTTGCAGTGTAGAATTAAAAAAAATGGAAAAAAAATGAAGAAAAAAAAAGAAAAAAAAGTGTGGCGGTGTTAGTTAAAAAACAAAGAAACAAAAATTTGGAGCCGCGCCAATTAAAAAAAAAAAGGGAAATTTTGAAGAAAGTTGAAAATTGACAACAAAAAAAAAAAAAAAAAAGGACTGAATGGTTGGTTTTGACGGCAAAGAAAGGAAAAAAAAAACAAAGGGGAATGTATATGTGTTGCGCGCAAGCGGCAAAAAAAAAAAAAAAAAATATTGAACCTTGTTTGAATTTGCTGCAGTACACATAAAAAAGAAAGAAAAACATGAATCCTTCAGGTAGGTACTGTGTTTGTGCATTTATTTCCATGAATTAAAAAAAAAAAAAAAAAAAAAAAAAAAAAAAAAAGGAAAATAGATATATTGGAAACTCACAGCAGCACTATCATATGTCATATGTCATATGTGTGTTCTCTCAAAAAAAAATATATATCATGTGTGTGTGAAAACAAGCTGAAGCAGCGGCGGCAAAAAATATATATGTATGAAGCGGTGGAAACTACCCTATATATAATGCAGAGGCTTTAACCCATCGTGTTGCGGCAATAGGTTAAAAAAAAAAAAAAAAAATTAGCACTTGCAGACCACTTAGCCATACACATATACCTTGCAATCTTGAAATAAAAAAAAGTATGTATGAGCATGAAATTGAAATTGAAGTTGAGCATGGGAGAGTGCAACGACAACAAAACAAATCTTGAAATTGCGGCGGTAGCTATTTATAAAGATAATGAAAGTTTTTTTTTTTTTTAAAAGGTTATTTGACTTACCGGCAGCGTGAAAAAGAAGCACGAAGGGAGATTATTGCTCGAATTCAAAGCCTACACAAAAAAAAAAGTACATGAGCATTCGAAGTCAAATGAAAGGAAGAAAAGAGAAATTAAAGTGGAGAATTTTTCTTACCTAGGTTTTCTTGCTTGAATGGCTTTATGTCTTGACCTATGCAACTTATTCAATTTATAAGGGAGAAATTAGGTCATACATATAAGGAAAAGTTGATTTTTGGCCAAGGAAATTTTTGCCTAATCAAATATGGCAATGAATTTCCTACAATTGCTATTTAGGTAAAAAAAATTTGCCTCCAAATTACATGAATCAAGAGAGAAATTTTGGCCTAATAAAATTGACAAGCCAAGAGATCCCCAATTCTTGTTCAAAATACCTATCTACCTCCAAATTCATGTCCAAGGTAAAAAAAAAAAAAAAATTGTCACAATTTTGACTAAAATTAATTTTCCAATTTCAAAAAAAATATTGGAAATAAAAATTCAAAATTTGGCCAAAATTAATGTTGGTAGCAAAAAAAAAAAAAAAACGAAATTATTTGGAATTATAAGTTAATATTCTGATTAATTTCCTATCGACACAAATTAAAGTTATGACTAAACGTCATGTATTTTTCTCACAAGTCATGCTTTTCAAAATCCATGCACGCATATAGGTGCATAAATTTCGAAAAGGGGGCATTTGTTGAGTGAGAAATTTCGGCCAATCACAAATTGTCACGTCATTAATTTGAATTAATGATAAAATAATTTTGGGACCAATTACAAATTTACACGTGTCCCTAAATTAAATTAATAGACATTAAAATTCGGCAAATCAAACAATGCCACTTGTCTATCATTGATCCATCAGATGACATAAGCCGAGTCCAATCAAATTATGCCACGTGGCAATTGGACGCGAGACTAATGTGACCCGAGATCATTGAAGAAATTGGACTAAATTAAAATGATCCAATTTTATTAAAAAATGAGTTGGATTAAAGCCCAAATAGAGTCAAAGCCCAAAGGCTGGGCCCAGGCCCAAGCCCATATGAGGTCCATCAAACTCTATAAATAGAGGAGGCCACCATTCATTTTGGGCATTCAGACAGAGTCAGAGAAGCCAGAGCCCAGAGCATTCTCCCAAAGTCCAGAGTCTTCAGAAGTCAGAGAGTCCAGAGAATTCAGAAGACCCAAGATTAAGAATTCGACCATCTCAAGACTCAGAAGATCCAACGACTGGAAGACTCCAAAGAATCAACCGTTTCTTCATCAAGATACAAGTTGAAGATTCAACCTTCCTCCGTCTGAGATCAAGCTCGCCAGCCCTCAGATCAGACTCTACATTTTGAGAGAAAGCATCAGAGGATAAATATTAGAGACTGTAACACTTCTACATACAAATTCAATAAAATCAAGTTCATTTCCACGAATTAAATTTCCTTGTCGAAATCTCGTGTGAACACTAACTCTTAAATTAATTACCCAAGAAAATTAAAATAAGCATTCACATTTTCATACATTAACATAACACTTTATATTAATAGCTCATGAAAATAAATAAGTATATAAATTACTTTCATAAATATAACTTTTATATTTTTACTAAAGTAATTTCATGCTCAATGCTTCTCAATTTTCATTCATTTAATCATAACAATTTATATTAAACATCCATGAAAATTAAATTCATACATATTTCATACATTATAACATTTATAATAATAAATATGCATGAATATGCTTAACCTATGGTGGGATTTTAAGCTATATGACATCCATAATACAAAATAAATAGTTAAGTAGATGAGTTTTGGCATCCTAGGACAAAATAAATTAGAAAAATTACAATAATTAATCTAAATAATGCCCTATCTAGCCGTGAACCAGCCTGAACCAGCTTCAGACCGCATGAACCAGCTCCAGAACTGCCCAGACCAAGCTGAACCAGCTTCAAATAAGCTTGAACCGGCCCAAAAACCAACCAGACCGCACAAACCAAGTCAAAAACCACTCAGACCGGTCAACAAAAGTCTGAACCGCGTGGAACCACTGAGAACCGGTCAACTAAAGCATGCTCGAACTCGTGCCCTCGTGAAGTACAGGTAAGCGTCCCAGCTGCCCAGACAACTGCTGGTATCGAGTACTACCTTGCGCAGTTTTTATTTACTTTGTTTTTTTTTAGAAAAAAAACGTGCGTTTCTCCGTTTTAGGGATTTTCCTTTAGCGTCGAGACGCCGTTGAGCCAGCGTCGAAGCTGGCTCTCGGATTTTGCAAAAAACTTTCAATTTCTAGTGCGATTTTTCCCCAATTTTTTTTCTTCTTCGCGCGATTTCATCAGATTTTTAGGTTTTCAGCGCTGTTTTCTTCGATTTTGGCCTCAAATTTCAGCAGATCTTCATGGAATTTCACCAAAAACCATTGACACGGACTTACAGACTCGATTGCAAATAAATGCCCAAAACACCGGGCCCTTACATTGATCAAATCAACTAAAAATTGCAAAACTAATGCCAAAACCATAAACATCTACTAGCAAACCTTTATACATCAAATGTAGAAAATTCCCAGCAAAGAACCAATGCAAATTTTAGGAAACAAAATTAAAATCTACAATCGGCTCTGATACCAATTGAAGGATTTGGAATTCCCAATTCCGTTACAGCGAAAGCAATTGGACCGTTCGTAAATTAAATTCGTTCTACAAAATACCAATACATTGGCAAAAAGTTAAGCGATGAGAAACATACCTCCGTCTGACGACTCTGAAATCTTCAAGAACGCCTTTCTTGATTTGCGTCTACAATTGGGACATCACCAATTTGATCTTCCCCGCTATGACTCTGAGATTAGGAACGTAGTTGTGGGACTACCTAATCTTGAATGAGAAAAAAAAAAAACTCTTAGGGGCTGTTTGGGGCGCTGAATTGGTTATAATATCTGGTGGTTATAATAATCTGGGGATTATAATAGTTTGGGGGTTATAATAATCTGTGTTTGGGGTGCAGATTATTATAGTCTGGGATAAAATAATCTGTGTTTGGGGTGCAGATTATTTTAGTCTGGGATAAAATAATCTGTGTTTGGAGTGTTGATCTGTTTTAACATGGGGTTCTGAATCAAAGGTTCAAACTGACTGTTTTCTTTTTCTAATTTAGGGTTATGCTTTTTTTTTTTTTACAAAGCAAAAAAGTTTAGGATTTGGTATAGAAAAATCATATTAGTTAACTTTTAGTATTGCCAAAATAAAAATTGTAAATGTTTAGTTCAGAAATCATATTAGTTTTTTTTTTTTTATCAATAAAATCATTTGAAATAAACTTGAGTGTGGTAAATATAATTTCGTTTGAATGTTTTTTTTTTTAAGTTGATTAACCTTCGATGTTGTCAACGACTTTTCCGGCAACCTTTGATGTTTTTTTTTCTTTATTTTTATTTTTTATATTTTTCAAAATGAAAATGAGAAGAAATATGAAAAAAAAAAAATCGGTGGCCGGAAAAGTCATCGGCGATCGCCGGAAAAGTCGTCGAAAACTTCGCCGGCCGACGGTCGTCGGAAAAGTCAAGGAGTCGCATGATAGAAGAGAGGAGAGAGTTACTGTATAAAATAATCGAGTGGGTTGAATGATGGTTACTGTAGAGAATGGATAAAATAATCGGAGGTAAAAATAACCCACCTCACCATTTATTTTTGTTGGTGCTCCAAACATTGAATAGGTTATAATAAGGGGGGTTTTATAACCTATTCAGTGCCCCAAACACCCCCTTAGAGAGAAAAATTATCTCTAGAGTTCTTGAGTTGAGAGAATATGAGAGGGAGGCTAGAATGAGACCTTAGGGCTAGGGTTCTCATAACCTTTCCTTTTATAAGAGGGGAAACCCTAATGTGAGGTTAGGAAACAATCTTGACCGTTAGATCAAGATCAATTAATTAATTGATTAAATCAATTAATTATATGATAATTAACTAATCATATTAATTAATTAATCATATTAATTCATTAATCTCATGCACATTTAAATCTTATTTAAATGTAATTTCCTCACATAATATATTTTAATTAAACTTAATTAAATCACATTTAATTAATTCAATTAAACTAATCAATTAATTAATTTCAATAATTAATTAATTTTACAATTAATTAAATATCTCCCATATTCAATTAATTACATATTAGAATCATATTCTAATAATTCCCTCATGGACTATAGTTTAATTAAATCACATTTAATTTAAACTAAATTGAATAATTAATTATTTCATAATTAATTAATTCATCTTCTAATTAAATACCATATATTTAATTAGACATATATTTGAACTCTTTCAAATATATCAATCTCTCAATATAATAAAGTTTAATCTCAAATTAGACTTTATATTTTAATGCATCACTATACATTATATTAATTTGTATCTCATACAATTAACTTAATTCCCAATATGAATTTGAACTATTCAAATTCTCTCAAGATATATTTGTTCCTAATTACTCTTTACAAGCTAGCAGAGGGACCTAATGGACCTACAGATCAGAAGCTCCAATGATATGAGGTTGACTGATTAAACTCATTAAACTCATTAATCAGGTTAACCAATATTCATTAAAAAATATTGAAGTACGCTTGGAGGTGGTGGTAATGGTGGTTGAGAATGATGGTGATTTTGAGGAAGAAGAAGAAGAAGTAGAGGGAAAAATGGAAGGGAAATGAAAATTAAAAAAAAAAAAAATAGTCGCCAGCGACCGGCGGCGGCGGCGGGCGGTGGCCGCCGGTCGCCGGAGATAGGAAGAAGAAGAAGAATGAAGATGAAGAGGATGGAGAAAAAGAAGAAGAAGAAAGAGAAAGGGAGAAAGAATAAAAAAAATAATAAAATATTAATATTTTATTATTTTACTAATTTTATTTTTAAAAAAAAATAAAAAATAATAATTTTTTTATTAAAATAATAGTGTCACGTCAACGACCGTTAGGAGTTAACAGAAAAATTGACGGCAGGGACCAAAGGGCTCCTTATCTCAAACCTCAGGGGTATTTTTGTTGAGTTTGAAAACTCAGGGACCCAAGTGTAACTTAACCCAAACCTCAGGGACCAAAAGTGTATTTTTCCCAAAAAAAATCTCTCCGCCGGCGACGGTGGTCGCCAGCAAACGACGGTGGTGGTCGGTGCTGCCGTCGGCAGTTACAGATGGTGGCTAGGTAGTGGGTGGTGGTGGTAGGTCGATGGTGAAGAAGAAGAATAAGGAGGGAGAGAGAAACAATAAAATATTAAAAAATAATATATTTTTTTATTAATTTAATATTATATTTATTTTAAAAATTAAAAAAAATATTTTTTTAAATAAAATAATAGGTGCCACGTCAGCAAACCGTTAGTTATTAACAGAAAAATGGATGGAGGGACTAAAATGAAACTAAATTCAAACCTTAGGAACTAAATTGTTGAGTTTGAAAACTCAGGGACCAAAATGAAACCTAACTCAAACCTCAGGGACCAAAAATGTATTTTTCCCTACATTATAATATAAAGTTTATATTTTGATTAAACTTTATAATATAAATTTATTTTGAATTTGATTCAAAATTAATTTATGGGAGAATTAAATATTTGAAGGAGTTCAAATATTAATTTTAATATGAAGTAAGTTCATATTAAAACTATAGGTTAAAATTAATGCGCATTTGATGCACATTAAAACTATAGGTTATATGAGAGAAAGATAATTGAATATGATTCAATTAGAGGTCAAATTAAATATGTGATATTTAATTAATTAGCGAATTAATTAATTATTTAATTGAATTAAAACTATAGGTTATGTGGGGGTTATTCATTTAAATATGATTTAAATGAATTAATTAATTAAATTTTAATTAATTAATTATTATTATTAATTTATTTAAAAACTAAATCAGGGAAATGGTTACCTGATACATGTTGTGTGTGACACGTGGCTCCCTACATAACCAATTGTCTTGCAAGATTGGGAGGTTACCCCTTTCTTCCTCATTCAGACATGAATGGAGTAACTGAAGGGCTCTTCCTCTCTGCAATCTTTTTCTCCAGAAGTTTCTCCCAAGAAATCTCCCTTACACCAAAAAAGAGAGAATCCCACCATTTTCACCTTCCCCAATCCTTAGAGAATATCAGTGAAGCCATGGTGGTGGTGTCCCCTTGATCTTGTTTTGGGCTGATTTACAGAGAAGAATTCCTAAGGTGTTGGCGAAGATAATCCAGAGTCATCCACGTAGGTATGTGACTCTAGATCTTTCTTTTCTGTAAAAAATTAGAAATATTTTCTAGTTTTTAATTTTAGAAAATTCAGCATGCTTAGACCTTAGTTTACAGTAATTTATTTTGATGAATGTTGTATTTTTGCCCAACGTATGGGTATTTTGATCTGTGATTACAACTAGAGTTTGGATCCTCTGATATAGCTTCCGTTGTGTGGGGCTTTAATCATGCATCTCCTTCTTCAACCTCTACACCAAGAGGAGTGTCTCATCCAACGCCACTTGTTACAAACACTAATGTTTGACCACCAATCACTAGAAAGCTCCTTACAGCTCCAGTACTCACCCCGTCTCGACCACAATTTGGTATGTTCCCTTCCTTTACTATATAATTTCCTCCCCTAAACTAGTCCTATCGTCTTTCTTATCCCTCAGGTTATACCCAACCTTTCCTGTTCCTTGTCAATCAAGCTGAATGATTCCAACTATCTATTATGGAAAAATCAACTTCTCAATCTCATTTATGCTTACAGCTTAGAAGGCTTTATTGATGGTTTCCTCCCTTGTCCACCTCAATATCTTGATAATCTGACCTGTCAAATAAATCTAGATTTTCTAATATGGCAGAAATATAACTGTTTTATGATGACTCTTCTCTATGCATCCCTCACTGAAGAAAAAATGGGAAAAATAATTTCGTTCTCCATGACCCATGATATCTGGCATTCTCTACATCGTTCATATGAGTCTACATCCTATACCCGGGTTTTAAGTCTTAAATCCCAACTGTAAAAGATACGAAAGGAAGGTATATCAGTCACACAATATTTGGCAAAGTTCAAAGACATTATTGATAAGCTCCCTGCCATTGGAGAACCTATTTCACACAAAGACCACATTTCATACATTTTGGAAGGTCTTGGAACTGAGTATAATGCCTTTGTTACATCTATTCAAAATGAGATTGATATTCCTACTCTAGAGGATGTTCGAACGTTGCTTTTAAGTTATGATTACCGTCTTGAGAAGCAAAATTCGGTGGATCAACTGAATAATGAGATTGATATTGAGAGCTTTCGGGATCGAAAGTTCTGTGACAGTGAGAATTTGCAGCCCTACGTTAGAGTTGGAAACTAGAGTATAGCCTCAAACGTCGCCGACGAATAGTGGGAACTCGATTCGTGCTTGGAGGAGAAGACGAGTTATTGGAGGAAGAAAACGATAGAAATAGGGGAAAGGGAGTGGGAGAAATTTGAATCTTAGCAGATAAATATAAAATATAAAATATTTTTATAATTTAAAATTTGAAAAAATTTAGTTTGTTGGGGATACTCCTAATTTTTGAAAAGCATGAGTCTAGGATTTTTGTAAAGATTTAGTTTGTTGGGGTCTACATACACTCTAATTTTAGGAGCTATTAGGTTTACAAGTAGGGTAAAATGGGATACTAGAAAAGTTTGGTCATGAAAAAATCACGTGTGACTTTTTTTCAATGTTTTTTATCACGTGTAAATGAGGGAAGAAGAGTTTTATTAATGTCTTAAACTCTTACATACCGAATGGATAGAAAATCCCTCATATATATACAAGTGAAATAACAGACTAATAACTTCTGTTTAATAACTAGCTTAACAACTAAATAACAGTATGTAACTAAAGCTTAATACTCCCCCTCAAGTTGGCATGTGGATGTCTGAAATGCCCAACTTGCCCATGAAGAAGGTTTATGTTGAGGATGGAAGAGCCTTAGTAAACATATCAGCTAGTTGTGAATGTGAGCGTATCAGAAGCAACTTCAGGAAGCCTTCAACGATTTTATCGCGTACGAAATGGCAATCAATCTCAATATGCTTGGTCCGTTCATGGAATGTCGAATTGGAAGCAATTGCAATTGCCGCTTGGTTATCACGGTATGTAACAGCCGGTGAAGAGCAAATGACATGTAAATCCTTAAGGAGCTTAGTAATCCATAGGAGTTCACTGGTGACTGTAGCTAATGCACGATACTCTACTTCAGCAGAGGAACGGGATACGGTCGGTTGTTTCTTGGACTTCCATGAAATCAGGGATTCACCAAGGAAAATGCAAAAACCAGAAATCGACCGTCGAATGTCAGTGCATGCACCCCAGTCAGAATCCACAAAGGCCTTAAGCTGGAAATGAGAGACTGGTTTTAAAAGGATTCCATGCCCAGGTGACTTCTTCAAATATCGAAGAAGATGACGAGCTGCTTGAAGGTGTGTTGAAGTGGGTTGCTGAAGAAATTGGCTGAGACAGTGAACAGAGAACGCAATGTCAGGACGTGATATTTGCAAGTACAACAGACGTCCTATAAGCCTGCGATAAGAAGTGGCCTCATCGGGGGACAAAATGGTGCTAGATTCTTTTGAAAGTTTGATGTTGGGGTCCATAGGGGTAGCAGTGGGCTTGGCATCCAAAAGACCAACGTCTTCAAGAATTTGAAGACAATATTTTCTTTGAGAAAAGAATAAACCCTGCTTGGAACGTGAAAGCTCAAGGCTAAGGAAATACCTCACATTACCTAGATCTTTCAACAAAAAATGAGCCTTAAGTAAGACTTTTACAACAATAACTTCGTCAGTAGTAAAAGTCCCCACGCAGCGGAAGCGCATCGATTGGACCTTACGCCGTATATTAATTAACATTAAAATACCGTTACGAAAACTCAAACAAACTTTAAACACTCTTTAAAGTTGCTGGAAAATCAGTTTAAACATGCTTAAAAATAAATCTAAATTTATTTTCATGCTTTTCTAAAGAAAAGGGGAAGAACCGTTACAAACCTCCGTTGTAGACTTGACCGTTCGTCGCCAACGATGCTCCAACGAACAAAACGCAACAGCCTCCTTTGTCTTGTGATCGCTGGAAAATTCTTCTTGAATGACACAATAACCACAGAGGTTACACCGGTATGACTCTAGGTCTAGGAGGCAAAAGACTTGTGGGAGTCTTTCTCTAAGAGGGAGGCTAGAGAGAATTCTAGGTCTTGTCTTGAGAGTCTAAGAGCAAGAGCAAAGTGTCAAGTGTCATAGACCAATTAGGTCTAGTGTTCTATTTATAGAAGAGAGGCCATGAATAAAATATTCAATTAAATCAATCTTTTCCAAAATTGATTCAATCTTATTCCTTAATTAATCAATCATGATCAATCAATTCCATAATTGATTAATCTTTTCCACAAATGACTAATTACTTCCATAAGTGATTAGATCATTTCCATAAATGATTAATCACTTCCTTAAGTGATTAATTATTTCCATAATTGATTAATTCTCGGTTAATGAATTCTTTAATTAATTAACCACCAATTAAATATCACATATTTAATTTCCGGCCTAGAATTAATTAATTTGCCCAAACACATTTTAGGCCTTAAATTAATTAATTCATTATTTGAACTCTTTCAAACTTCCATAAATTTATATTTGAATTTCTTCAAATATTAATTTCTCTCATAATAATATATCAATATATATTATATTTGTTTCCCTTAGTAAATTGAACATTTTCAATTTACATTTATTACTTAGTTGCCTCAAATTACTTTATGAGCTACCAGTGGGACCTAATGGACCTGCAGATCAGAAGCTCCAACGATGTGAGATTAATTGGTCAAACTCATTAACCACATTAATCAATATTCGTTAACTGTGTGTTCATTCCACTATAGACTCACAGTTGCACTCTTCTCACTGCAGACATATTTTCTGTGTCCACGGATATAGACCAATATCGACTAGTTAGTCCTTCACGAGTGTCCGTAACACCAGCTGGGTCAAATTACCGTTTTACCCCTGGGTTACCTCTATTTCCTTAAGTACCAATTCTCCTCTAATGAACAACCTGTTTGTGGTCCAACCATCAAACAGAAAACCTTCTCGTGCCATTGAGAGGGTAGGGCCCTTTGTTCAAGACTCGGAGTAACCACTTAAGGGAACACTCATCTGCTTCCCTAAAGTCGGGAATGAGTGAATTCCATCTTGTACGATTATGTTCCCAGCTCCCCATTCGGTCTTGTCCCCAAAGTGGTAGGCTTATTGAGTCGGCGTATTGGCCACTCTCACCCATACAAATCAAAGGACAATCTCTCATGAGCAGGAGTCCATAATCAACTCAGGATTAAGACTAAGTTGTCTAGGTCGTCCTAGTGAAATAGAAAACCAACTAGTTAACGGTGTTATAACCAGTGGTTACTATTTCGCGGTCCGGTCTTATGCAAACTCATTGCATAGGATACCCTCACTCGCATGTCTCCTACACGAACGTGTTGGATCGCAGCGTTTGTATCAAATACAAAGTGGGCCGTATCCATAGTGTCACCAGGATAAGGCACCCAGTCTTATCCCTATACTATAGACCCTTTAGGCTGTTTCTTGAACAATGATCCCATATGTCGCTACATATAGTTCAAGACTCATATTACAGCCTTGGATGTCTAGTTTATTGGATTAGGGTTATTATTAGGCAAAGACAAATATAAAATAACTAATAACAATTAATGAAAAAATATATCAATATTATTTCATTAATATCCGGTCAACGGTTACATTCACTGTCTACGAGTTTTAGGGCATAAAACCCAACAAGTAGATGGTCCAGTCAACAGTATGTCGTCAACATAGATTAAAAAGCAATGAAAGAGTGACCATGTCCACGTGTGAATAAGGAATAGTCCGATTTGGATTGAACGAATCCATGTGAAATTAAGGCAAAAGAAAATTTTGTGAACCATTGCCTAGAAGCCTGTTTTAGGCCATATATAGACTTGTTTAACCGGCAGGCAATTTTCTCCCCCTTAGTAGGAACAACGGATGACTTATATCCCAATGGAAGAGCCATGTGAACTTCCTCAAATAGATCACCGTTCAGAAACGCGTTATTGACGTCCATCTGAACTAAAGGCCAGTTGTAAGATGTTGCCAATGTTAAAAGAACCTTCACTGTAACGATTTTGGCAACTGGGGAAAATGTGTCAAGGAAATCGATTCCTTCCTGTTGGTTGTAGCCTTTTGCCACTAACAGGGCTTTGTAGTGATCAACAGTGCCGTCGGGTTTATATTTGACTCTACAAACCCATTTACAACCAATAATATGTTGTCCAACAAGAAGAGAAACGATAGACCATGTTTTAGTTCGTTCCATGGCTTCTAACTCATCAACCATGGCTTGTCGCCAGTGAGGGAACTTAACGGCCTGATGATAATAAGTGGGTTCATACTCAGTGGTGACATTTAAAAGAAAATGTCTATGAGCAGGGGAAAAGGTTGTATAAGAGATATACTTGTCAATTGAGAAGGGCCTCGAAGAGCAAGGAGTAGAACCAGCCAATAGGTTACAGTGAAAATATTTCAAGTAGGTTGGTGGATGGCGGTTTCTAAAGGTCCTTCGTGGGCCAATATGTGTAGGAGTTGTATCAACAATTGCATCAGCCTCAAGAGAAGTAGTAGGATCATGAGCAATAACCAAATCGGTAGCAGTATGTTCTCCCAAATCAGTACTGCTATGTGTAGGAGAATGTTCAATATCCACATCTCCTTGAGCAGCGGTTAGAGCATCTGATGTAGAGGTGCTGGCAGCGGAAGACGGTTTGTTTGAATCAGGTAGATCACCCAAAGGACGAGGTAGAAAAAACTGATTCAAAAAATCCGGTGAGAATGAACTGTTGGTCTGTGAAACAGAATGGAAAGGGAACAAGTCCTCAAAAAAAAGGACATCCCTCGAAATGATAAATTGCCCCTTAGTTATATCTTATAGTTTGTATCATTTTACCCCAGCTAGATAACCAAGGAAAACACATGGATATGCTCGAGGGTCAAACTTCTTTCGATGTACAGATAAGGTTGAGGCATATGCCATGCAACCAAAGACTCGTAATAGAGAGTAATCAAACTCCTTTCCAAAAAGAACAGCAAAGGGGGTTTTGTTTGATAATAATGGCATGGTTGTGCAGTTGATAAAAAAGGTGGCTGTAAGGACACAATCACCCCAAAAGGAAAGGGGAACTTTAGATTGGAACATGAAGGCTCTTGCTACATTGAGAAGATGTTGGTGCTTTCGCTCTACAACCGAATTTTGTTGCGGTGTGGCAACACAGGAAAACTGATATAAGGTTCCAGTGGAAGCAAAAAATTCGGTAAAGGCTAGTTCAGGGGCATTGTCTGAGCGAAAAACTTTGATCACCTTAGAAATTTGTGTCTCAACCATTTTGAAAAACCTTGGAATGACAAACAGGACATCACTCTTGTGTTTTAACAAGTAAACCCATGTGTACCTAGAGCAATCATCTACTAATGTAACAAAATAAGAAAAACCAGCATGAGTGGAAGTGCTAAAGGGCCCCCAAATGTCACAATGTATCAAGTAAAAAACATTATCAGCAATGTTATTTTGTGAAGGAAAGGAAAGTCGTCTCTGTTTAGCCAAAGGGCAAATTTGACATGTACTGGTATGTGTAAAAGAATCAGAAACAGGTAAAATGTTTTTCAAACTATGCAATTTAGCAGAGGAAGGGTGGCCCAAATGTTGGTGCCAAGTGCTAGATGAAGTCTTACAAGTCAAAGCAGCAACAATCACTTTAGCAGCAGGTATACTAAGCAGGTAAAGACCATCTATGCATTCAACCTTGCCAATCCTCCTCAATTGTAACTTGTCATGAATAGAACAGGAATTGCCAGAGAAATTAACAGAATATCGATCATCTTTGAGCAAAGAATTGACCGATAGCAAGTTATAGGTGAAGCCAGGGATGTACAAAACATTGAACAGCATCAAATCTTCATTCAACTTAGCATCACCAATCAATTTAACAAGGAAACGAGTCTGATTAGGCAAGATAACTGAAATTCCAGCAGCATGGCGTATATTGACAAATATATTCAGATCATGGCAGATATGACTAGAAGCACCAGAATCAATCACCTAAGACTTTGAACAAAAATTTTCGCTAGTTGAGGGGGAACAAGTACCTGCGCTACGTGATTTGTCTCGACCTTGACGCCAGATTCTGACTTTGCAGATGCGAGGTGAGTTTGCATCATGCTCATCAGTTGATTGTACTGGTCAATGCTCAAGCTGGCGAAGAAGGCAGAATTTGGCTTTGTATCAGCAGCTTTTGGACTCTGATTTGGAGCAGGACTGTTACCATATTTGTGCCCAGGGGGATAACCAGGTAGTTTGTAGCAACGGTCTACTACATGCCCCTTTATGTTGCAATGAGAGCACACTGGTGGTGGACGTTGGTTGTTTCTTTTCTTAGAGTGATCGTTTACTTTCTTAGAGGCCTCTGCTGCTGCGAGTAATGTGACAGATTCAACGGAAGGCAAGGCATTGGCTGAGCGTTGTCGTTCTTCTTGAATTACAAGAGAGAAGGCTTTGTTTATGGTAGGCAAAGGATTCATAAGAAGAATTTGAGTTCTAACATTGGCATATGACTCGTTCAGTCCCATTAAAAAAATCATAATGAATTCAGAGTTAAAAAATGTTATAATCGATTTGGATCCACCACAGGTGCATTCATCAATAGGTCGATACTCGATCAATTCTTGCCAGAGAGTTTTCACCTTCACATAGTAAGATTCAACAGATAGAGTACCCTGCAGTGTATTGGCGAGTTCTTTACGCAATTGATAGATGTGAGGGCCACTAACTTGGCGATACCGATCCTTCAACTCATCCCAAATATCTTTAACGCTTCCAATGTAGACGAGACTGGCTGCAATTTCCTTGGAGACAGAATTGACGATCCAAGAAGCGATGATGTCGTTGTTGCACTGCCAAGAAACAAGTCGATTTCCTTCAGTAGGTTTCTCGATGACGCCATTGATAAATCCAAGCTTGTTTTTACCAGAAAGGGCCATACACATCGCCTTGCTCCATGAGATGTAATTGCTAGCACCAATGAGTTGCTGAGTGACTAGCGTGGCAGTGGAAGTGATTGAATGATGCAGGTGAAAAGGATTCAGCTGCACATCTAGGTCTGGAAATTCGATTGCTGGATTGGAGGTAGACGAAGAAGAGCCACCAGTTCCAGTCATCGCAGAAGAAGGAGAATGTGAATTCCTTCGTAATTTCGAAAAAAAAAATAGGGCACTCACTTACACAGAAAAAGCGGGTAAACGAGAAGCTCTGATACCATATCACGTGTAAACGAGGGAAGAAGAGTTTTATTAATGTTTTAAGCTCTTACATACCGAATGGATAGAAAATCCCTCATATATATACAAGTGAAATAACAGACTAATAACTTCTGTTTAATAACTAGCTTAACAACTAAATAACAGTCTGTAACCAAAGCTTAATATATTTTTTTTTTTTGGACTTCTTTCAAAACCACCCTCTGCATTTTGCCGTCGTACCAAAATTCTCTATTTACTCACCACCATAACCCAAATACCACCAGTCCACAAACATCTATTTGACCCAATCCATCCCCTTTCAATGAGACCACTCAGCCCACCCTTCCCAACCCAAATATCGTACCTTAAACCGAAAAATGTCGCATTTCGAAACTTAAAGGCCCGTTTGGTAACGTTCTCGTTTCTTGTTTCCGTTTCTTCATTTTTAATAAAGAAAAATAGAATTTCATGACCTTAACACCTATACATTCAATAATAATAAACCTATATTCTTATTTATGTTTGGAAAAAATTGGAAACAAGAACAAAAAAGGAGAAACTAGTTTTAGTTGTTCCCAAAAGTTCTATACAAATTTTGGGAGTGTTTCTAAAAAATGAGAAACAAGAAACATACATAGTTATTAAATGTTTAGATTTCTTAATAAAATTGGAAACAAGAAACAAGAAACGAAAACGTTACCAAACGGGCCCTAAAAGACCATAAATGAAGCTGAATGTGTTTTTCTAAAATTTGAACCATTTCCATTTTAAACTATATTATTTTATCTTCACATTTGCGGCTACAATTCAGCGCACTCACAAACTCCCAATTCCCAACACATAGGTGGCACGTGGACCAAATCAAAATCATTCACATAATCAAAGCTGGAGGGACACCTCAGATCCCAATATCCAATCAAAAACACCCATTAGGCTGAGGTGGCAGATTTCGTAAAAACCTCTGCAAAATGAAAATGAAAAAAGAAAACCGTTGCAATTTCCCTCCACACGTTTTGCCATTGCCTTATCTTTCTTTCCCTCCAAACAGAAAAATCGATCCACCATTTTCCAAAATAATCATCAAATTTCTGTTCAACTTTTTCTTCTCCCATGGCGACCAAACTGACGCTATCGTTAGCGTCCTCCAGTTCGCTTACTGTTCCGATTCAGAGTCAGAAACCGGCGGCCGCGGCGGCTTCTCTGTTTTCGTCTTCCGCAAGGTCCCAATTGGTTAGGGTTTCTAGCCGCCGCCTGTTTCTTCGCCGCCGTGTGCTTCTTCCACCTCCCCGGGCTACTACTGATCAACCAGGTTAGGGTTTTCTATCTCTCTTACCAACTGAACCCAACCATTATTTTAGCGACGAATAGTGTTGAGATTAGTGCGATTTGTTGACTGTGATTGTGAAGGTTACTGGGAGTGGGAGTGGGGGCAGAGCTAGGAAGATTACTGGATTCGTCTGTGTTTGATATATTCTGAAAGTGTTTCTGGACAACTAAAAGCGTTTATCTAAGTGTTTTTAAAAAATGCATTTTCTTTTCAACCTTTTGTGTAAAAATTGTTTAGAGTTTAAACAATCGAATGTTTGGTAATATTTTCTCCCAAGGTATTTTATACTCGAAAACTCTTTAAAAAACTTGCTTTCAAATGTTTCTTTCAATATCGTTTATTTCTCAATATTTCATAAGTCATTTTTAGTGGTTGTCAAACACTATAATTTTTTTCAAAATGATTTTTTATTTTTAAAATTAAACACTTTAAAAGTTAAACCAAACCTACAGTGTGGTGTAATTTAACTTCCAGGGACTAAATTGACACAATCCTAAAAGTTCAGGGAGGGATGGAACATGTAATTTAACTTAGGATTAATTACATTATTCTATGAAATGTGTCAATTTAGTCTCTAAACTTTAAAAAGTTTTAAATAGGTCCTCGAACTTTCAATTTTGTTTTCAATACGTCCTTAACTTTAAAAAGTATTCAATAGGTCTTTAAACTTTCACTTTTGTGTTCCAATAGATCCCTCAACTTTTAATTTTGTGTATATAATAAGTCCTTGACTTATTCAACATTTTTTAAAATTCACAAGCCTACTAGATACAAAATTAGAAGTCTAGAGTCTCAATAGGTATAAAATTCAATTTTATATATAGTAGATCGGTTAATTTTTAAAAATATCAAATATATCAGGGACCTATTAGATACAAAATTGAAAGTTAATGACCTATTAGACATTTTTAAAGTTCAGGGACCTATTAGAAACAAAATCGAAACTTCAGGGACCTATTAGAAACCTAATTGATACCCCGAAAGTTCAAGTACTAGGTATGAAATAGGTATTATGAAAGGTTTGGTATGGAAAATAAGATATTGAGTACTTGTTGGCTTTCACCCCGAAGCTTGGGAAAGTAAATTTTCATTTAATGATTGGAAGAAGAAAATGCAATGTGTTGAGTCCAATTTTGTTTCAGGTCAGGTTGGGGAAGATGAGATCGTTGATAGTAATGTCCTTCAATATTGTAGCATAGACAAGAAGGAGAAGAAGTCCATTGGAGAACTTGAGCAAGAATTTCTCCAGGCTTTACAGGTACACTGTCTAAAAATTTTCAACACTGAATTCTGAAACCTCTTTGTCAATTTTTTTCTTCTAATTTTTGCATAGATTTGATATTTCTAAAGAGACCTTAAACATTAGGGCCTTTAAGATTAAAAAAGAATACTCTTACTTTTTGTTAAAACCACTCTTTCTAAAATAGTTTCTCTTCACTTTGTGCAGGCATTCTATTATGAGGGCAAAGCAATTATGTCAAATGAGGAATTTGATAATCTCAAGGAAGAACTAATGTGGGAAGGCAGCAGCGTTGTAATGCTAAGTAATTACTGATGAAACAATCAATTCAGTTGAAGATTGGTGAGATACTTACAATTTTTGATACAGGTTCCGATGAACAAAAGTTTTTGGAGGCTTCAATGGCATATGTATCTGGAAATCCAATTTTGACGGATGAAGAATTTGACGAACTGAAGCTGAGACTTAAGGTCTATTTGAATGAGTTACAGTTTAAAATTTAGTGTCTGTTGTGTGATATACTTGGAATTATTTCTACTTTCAGATGGAAGGCAGTGAAATTGTGGTTGAGGGCCCCCGTTGCAGTCTCCGAAGTAGAAAGGTATGTGCAAATCGTCTATATGGTTTCAATCCATTTTAACATTTGGGTGAGTTTGGGATGGTGAAAAATGTTTATTTGGCCAATTTTAAACTTTTTTTTTTTCCAAAAATGTTCATGTGTTTGGATACTTAGTAAACAGTAATTCTCGAATTCTTAAAACACTCGGGAGTTGGGTGGGGTTGGAGTTGTTTGGTCCAAGGACATACAACGGGAAAATTTCTAGTACTACCGTAGTACCTACTCCCTCCATTCAACATTTGACACGTCATTTAATGAGCATTTAATGATATAATATTTTATTGTATGGGTCCCACACCATTCTTAAATACTTCCTACATGGCAAATAATGAATGGAGGTAGTATGGAAAATTTTCCATACTACCGTAGTACTAGAAATTTCCTCGACATACAACACTCAATTGTAGGGCTCACAAACTTACTAACCAATTACAACACTCTATTGTGGGTCCCACAAATTTATTAACTCTGATTCCAACACTTTAGTGGTTTCAGAAGAATTACTTAATTTGTGCTTCTTTCAAAAAATGCTTATAGAAGTAATATTGGTTAAAGCATCATTTTGGTCCTGGTTACTTTGGGTCTCATTCTAGTCCTTATATTTTCAAATGTTTAAATTTAGTCCTATTTTAAATCAATTTTCAATCAATGTTTAAATTTAGTAATATTGTTAATTTTTTTTTTTTTTTTAAAAAAAAAGAATAGTCATTAGCACTTCTTCCTCACTAAATTTTGGAAACATATTTATATTATGTCTTTTCTTGAGTGAAAATTATTATCATTATTTAACCTATTTCAATAAAAATTAACTACAAACTAACAACAAGGATTAATTTTAAGATTTATTGAAAGTACATAAATTAAATTTGGATATCTCAAAGTATTGAGGGACTAAAATGGTATTTTAACCGATAATACCATCACTTACAAGCAGTCTACTACTCTCAAAAGTCAGCTTCAAACTTTATCCATGAAAAAATGTCATCTGATGATCATTGTTTACATCTTTTTGATTATGAAGTAACTGCATTGATTATTGTACATCAGAATAAAACATGTGTCCTTAAGTTGCATCAATATCAACCTGTAGAAATTGAAAAATCTAGAAGGAAGGATGCCTATCTTTTTTCATTTTTCTTGTGCACATCTTCAATGACCTGAATGGCTTTGTATGAATAAACTTGTACTGATTACCTTTCTTCTTACAGGTTTATAGTGACCTCTCTGTGGACTACTTTAGGATGTTCCTCTTGAATGTTCCAGCCACTGTAGTTGCACTGGGACTGTAAGTGTCAAATTAACTATTTCAATTTAGACATCTTTTAAGAACCATTTCAACCAAACACTTCACAATTTTTAACTATATAAATTATGTATATATAGGTATATATAGTTTTTTCCTCTTTCTAATTGAAACCATGCTAAGGTTACTCCTGATATTGCAAGGTTGGTCATGTTTAGGCCATTGTTTGTTTCATATTCATGTTTAAAACCTATGTTCCTTCCAGGTTCTTCTTCCTGGATGATATCACTGGATTTGAAATTACATACTTGTTGGAGGTAAGTAAATACTCATTCTTTTCCTCAATGAGCACAAAGCCTTATCTTAATATTGCCAAAAATGATAGACCCTCCCATTTAATTTCAAGCTCTTCCCCTGACTTTTTCTTAACCACCGTTTAAAGATAAACCAGATATTCCCCTAATCAATTGCATCCAGTTCTGTCAGCATTCCCAAAACTGCATAATTTTTGTCACACGAGGAACTAAACTCTTTTTCGAGCTCTTTCTAGAAAGCAATGGTTATCGTGATCTTTCTCTTTTCATTGTATGTGCATTGTTGATCAATTCTTTTGCAATAGTAGCTCTATGGCTAAAGAATAATAATAAGCTGACAGAGTTCTTCCACCAAACGTTGCTGTACTTGTTTAATTCCAAACTCTCCCTGATAATCTTATGGGGCATAATAACTTCTTAGTTTATGCTCTTATAACTTGGAATTTATTCATACTGAATTGAATGCAGCTCCCAGAGCCATACAGTTTCATCTTCACTTGGTTTGCAGCTGTGCCACTCCTAGTTTGGTTAGCTCTTACCCTAACAAATGCAGTTGTTAGAGACTCTTTGATCTTGAAGGTAAAGTTCTTTGTCATCCAATTTTTCCAACCCACCTTGCATGACCTGCTTGAAATGGCATATGGAGCAATCTTGACTGAACAAAATCTTTTTTAGGGCCCTTGTCCAAACTGTGGAACTGAGAATGTCTCCTTCTTTGGCACCATACTGTCAATTTCAAGCGGTGGCAAAACAAACAATATCAAGTGCTCAAAGTAAGTATGAAGCTCATAAAATTGCAACCATTCATGACATCATACCTATAACTTATTAGCTTCTTTTTTTCAATTACTGAACTGGTTACAAGCTTATCAATGTAAAATCCATATGTTTTTCTCAGCTGTGGAACTGAGCTGGTTTACAACTCAAAAACCCGCTTGATCACATTACCAGAAGGAAGCAACGCCTAAGTGAGAGGTACACTTTGTGATCATCTTCAATCCCCTAGAGAAATTATTGTATTATGGCATGCATCTATATTACATTATCATTCTCTAATTTCTATAAGTCATTTCATCCCATTTTGTAACAAAATATCAACCCAGTTACCACGTCTGTTCGACATTTGAGAACTCAATGTCTTCTCTCTCAAACTTCATCTCCTTCAAGTCATAAAGGCTACTCTCATGCTACTTACTATTATTATCTGCTGACAAATCCAGGATTTGTAAGCTGTAATTCCAAGAGAAACAAGACCAAGGGATCATCATATTGCAGTTAGAATTCACCATGGTTGGATATGAAGGATATTAAGATATTTAAAACCATGCCTTGTAGAGAGAAATTTTCAGCTGTTGTACAACACTGTATCTTGATGTACAAATTTGTGAATACTCATCATGTATACACTATACCTAGAGAAGGGTGTGATGAAGTTTCAGAATGCCATCCAATAAAACATAATTCATGCATGTAAATTAACAACCTAGTTGAAAATTTCAAAACTAAAGCTAAATTAACAACATAATTCATCCAATAAAGGCAATGTATTTCCCTTGGGAGATAAAGTTTCTATTATACATAGAGATCTAAAAATACATATTGGTGGAAATATTGGAAGTTGTAAAATAATGGGATTCATACTAGAACCAGATGACTGAATAAAAATTCACCATCAAAACAATCTGTTCTTCTACCTCACAAGACATTTGAATATAGAAAATAAAAAATGCAGAGCACATTGGATACTACAAACAGTGCCAAATCCAATCTTCTAAGGCAGCAAACGAATAACTCTCACTCTCCAACTAAATAACAGCATCCTTACTTCCACAGAATCAACATTTCTACAGGATTGCCACGTCCAAATAGTCTCCAATCTACATTTTCAAATTTTAAACACATGCAAAAGAAATATCAGTTGTCTCAGAAACTTTCAAAAAACTCAATTCATGAACCCTAATTTTACCTGGAAGTCCAGTTCACCCAATGCCTTGCTGTCATCTAGCCTCCTCCCATTTCCATAAGAATGTGTCATCCCCACCTTAAGAATAAGCGTTTTCATATCAAGAAAATGACAACAATTTATCCATACAAGTAGTGCATTTAAGCAGTTTAGTACCATTAGATATGACCAATTCTTGCAAATAAATGAGAAGTCAAAATTTGAAGTCCATTGCAGGTGACACTTTTGTTAACATTCACTCACCTGTTTCAAAACAAATCGACCACGCTTATCCGGATAAACAAAAGCAAAAGAAAGTTTGGCATTTCTTCTTCTTGCCTCTGGAGCAACCTCCTTAACCTAAAATTTAACAGTCATTTATCACATACAGAATATCAGCAGCAAGAATAGATGGAAAAACAATGGAGAAGAAACAGATCAGTGTAGGTTTTCTGCATACTAGATCGGTCAGCTCCCGGAGTGTTGCATCTTTCCATGTATAAATCTGAACCTCATCTTTGGGTTCCTTACCTCTAATTGCAAAATCCTCATCGGTGTGGTGACCTCCAACCTACAAAATATGTAAATGATGAGCATCTTGTATACAGTCTCCCACCCAAATTCTAATATCAAAGTGATGTTTTCTCAATACACTTCCTAAGTGCACAGAAGAAAACATTCAATTACTCAACAAAAGAAACAGAATCAAGGTTAAACACTACCATATTGTTTAAAGACAAAGTAGCAGAAGTGCATAATCGCTAATTAACTCAGAATTATCATAAAAGGTAGCAGGTCAACAATGTCAAACAGATAGCAAGAACAGGAAACAGGACATTTTCCGCCATGACGCACATTAACTATTCTATTCTCTCAAATTTCAAAAGAACAAAGATAAAGCAAACAAGAAGGCTTCTCAAAGAATTCAAACGTACCTTAGTAAACACGCGAAGCAACAAAGGGCAAGTCTTGAAATCACCACAGAGGGAAACAAAAATTGCAAGAAACGAAAAGAAGATGAATGTCAGTTGAATTAACGAACAAAGATTTCAGAAACCGTAATCTTATCTCAGTGGTGCGAGAAATACGAGAGGAAGCAGCAAGCCCTAAGAGTAAGAGAAACCTTTTCGCGGTCGACGGGTTCGAAACGAGGGCGAGGCGGCGGCGGGGGAGCTTTGGACTGAGACGGGGGAGGGAGTGGCCGCGCCGACGGTCTCCCTTGCGGCGGAGCAGTTGCAGCTCCGCTCATCTTCTCATCTCTGCTTCTCTTGTCCATGGCGTAGTGTTACAGAGCTTCTGATTTTTCCATTTTTGGTTTAGCCATTTCTTTGCCTCGTTTTGGGCTTTTGGAATGGGCTGGGCCTAATATGGGAAAGCTAAGCCCAGAGCCCTGTTAGCCCATTTTGCAAACGGTGGGAATTGTGGTAAATGGCTAGGAAAAAAACCCCTTATGGAAAGTAGTTTAGTATTTGGGGGATGGCTACCGTGATTTTAGGAACTGTCAACCAATCTAATTTTTTCCATTTTACCTCTGGTATATACTTGGATACACACACAGTTATATATCCGAGTTCTTTTTTCCAATTTTCGTTGGATGCACGTCGATTTACATTGATTCTGTTTTTTTCTCTCTCCAACAGTTAAAAAAATTTCCTATATTTTCTCTTTCTTCTCCCCCTCCAACCGTCTAAAATATTTTTCTCGTTTAAATATCATAGTTTAATTTAAATCTTTTGCATATCATGTTCAAAATAGTGGCTATCATTCTTTTTAATTAAAAGCTTTTTCAATCACACATGATGTCGGTACAAAAAATTACGATTTTGTTCGGGGGTGTCTGAAATGTGAATGGCCTATATAGTGACTTCAAGTCTGAAACTGTGGCTGTTCTTCATGATTCTAACCTCTCTCAAGTAAAGAATGTGTGGCGAACTACCTCAACCTCTCAGAAAGTATTTCTCGGTTAACACTCTTCAGGGGCTGGTCAAACAATCCAATCAATATAATCCTTTCAGAAGATAGGGATGTTTTTTTGGATGATCAGCTGGTTTCAGAATGGTACATACAGGTATTGCTACATAGTTGTGGACGTGTGGGGTACATAACGGGGGGCAAGTGCAAGCACAACCCGGGAGGAGAAAATTTTGACTTCATTAACTTAGATGGGATCGACGCGTTGATCGACAAGGTGCCTGTATCAGAGGAATGCATATTTTCTTTCAAAAAACATCTGAAGAAGGCAATTTATACCCTTGTCCTAAAAGGAAGTTTCCAATTTAAGACCGTTAAATCCAACAACAAAAATAGTTTATAGTGGCATGTATAGATGACTCATGCCCATGGTATATACGCGCATCTACTTATCGCATGGGGCAGCTATGGATTGTCAGGAAGTTTACCAATGATCACCGTTGTTCCATTGAATTAGTTCATAATGATCGCAAGTGAGCAATTGCAAGCGTTGCGTGCGAGTATGCAAAGATTATAATGAGGACCGCTAACAGGATGCACTGCACACATTGGGATATAATGGAGTATGCCAAGAAAAATCATGGAATCAATATTAGTTATGACAAATCATGGAGGGGAAGAGAGAAGGCTCTAAATGAGATAACAGGATCCCCTGAAGAGTCCTATGCGCAAATTTCAGCATTTGTAGCAAAGTTGATCGAAAAAAATCCAAGTATTTACCCTCTGTCTTGACGATTTTTAACATTCCATATTAGTATATATTCATATTTACGATCATTGTTTTCAGAATCGAAAAAAATCCAGGTATTTACCCTCTGGCTGTTTCTTTTTTGCCATGGCTGGCGGAATGGAAAAAAAAAAGGTAGTTACATAATAAGCTGTTTAATCGTATGTTGACTATTGAATCCCTAAAAACAAGGGATTGTGTATAAAGTAATTTTAAACTCAAAGGAAATCTAGCAGTTATTTACATGCCAGTGGTCTTTCACCTTTAGAAAAAGCTTTTTTTACGATCGTCGCGGGGAAGAAGCTTTCACCTTTAACGAGGAAGCTTTTTTGTTTCAATAAGGAAGGGTTGTCGGAGAGGAACTGTTGTGGGGGACTGTAGATAATGTGGTAGACCACCTACCGACAAGTGCGTAAGAAATGTGGAAGAACACAAGTACGACAATGGAAGGAGTGACCTCAAACGTAGAAATCGAAGGGAAAGATTTTAGGGCTCAAAACTCAAAATGTAGAATAACGAAGCGGGGGAGAGAGGTTTGAGCATCTTCGATGCATGCAAAAGGGAAGATAGAAGGGTTTACACGATTTGACAGCCCATCAATGCGTCAGGTATGTTTTTAAATATAATTTCATTTATACCCATTGAACATTAACGATTGTGGGGGGAGTTTTTTCACAGTTATGTTTTAAATTATGGATTACTGTGTTCATTTGGTGTATTTACCTGATTAACATTAAGCTACTGGGTGAAGAAGGTTTCAAATTATTATAAATTTCATTTATGGCCATGTAGTTTTTTTTTAAATTTTTTTTTTAATTTTTATTTTTATTTTAATGGAAGAATCAACTTGGTTTTTTCCAAAAACCATTCTTCAATATTAGGAAGATGCTAGCGAGTAAGATTCAAATTAGGTTGTTAGTTTGTTGCAAATATTTATTTCTCTTTCCTCCGGATAAAACTCCAGCATTTTAGATTGTATTTCTCTCTCCCAAACTCTAAATTAAACGTTACGTTCATCTTAGATTGTGTGTTTCTCTCTCCAAAATTCCAAATTATTTGTTAGGGGCAATTTCGTCTATTGCAATTAGGAATTTATTAATTAAAATCACATTTAGCCATTTTATTAATTTCTAAACGCCATTTTTCAAACCCCCAATTAAATATAGCCATTTTTCGTGTTGCCCCTTATTAAAAATACTTGGTTTCAATAAACACTTTAAATTATCTTTAAAAAAAAAACATTAATTTAAATTATTAATTTTTTCAAATGTACAAAAATTAATTTATTTCAAAAAACATTTTCTTTCTAAAGTTAATCCAAACATATTATTATTATTATTATTATTATTATTATTATTATTATTATTATTATTATTATTATTATTATTATTATTATTATTATTATATAAATGGAACCTAAGGAGAGAAACTTCCTTTTTAGTCCCTTTTTAATCTTCAAATTCCTCATTTGCAAAAAATATAGGTTATTTTAATGAATAGTAGGTATGTTTTACCTAATTCCTATTTTTGCATAAACAAAACTTCTTCTTTCCTTATATATAGAGAGATTTGTAAAATAATATCAAAATTTTTCATATTCTTATATATATTTGTAAAATAATGTAGAATACAAACCATTAAAATGACATTGTGGGAAGATTTCGCTGAATTTGAAGGAAGCTAGACAACAAGGTCCATAATTATCCTATCATTATTGCTTCAAATCTTAAAACATCACTACACGAAGGTATTGATTAATCACAAATTCAATGAATAATACAAAATATATTATTTTGTTATAAAACGTGTAGAACAATAAAAGAACACTAAGAACACTTAGAGAAATAGAGAGAGCAAAGGTAGCAAATGAATTGCATTCAATTGAGTTGTTGTTTAACCCTTTCATGAACTTCCTTATTTATACTAGTACAATAGGGATGGTTACAACTTACAAGACCTAAAATAGGAGAGGGATGGAGAGTCTTGAGCCTAAAGTTAAGGAGTCATGGGGAGTTGCCCTAAAATGGTGGGGTTGAATGCCCTAAAATGGATATCTATAATTCAATATACAGTGTATTTGTAACACTCCTCCTTAGATATCCATTTGTATATGTAATATATGCCTCATTAAAACCTTACTAGGAAAAACCCAATGGGAAAAACCCCAGTGAAGGAAAAATAGTACATTATATTTATATACATTAATTACTGCCTCATTAAAAACCTTGCTAAGAAAACCCAGTGGGAAAAACCATAGCGAAGGGAAAAAGAGTGCAGTGTATTTACTCTCCCTCATGAAAACATCATTTGAGATCTCTGAGTCGTCGCATTCCGATGTTGTGCACCAACTTCTCAAATGTTGCAGTAGGTAATGCCTTCGTAAATAAGTCTGCCAAGTTGTCTTTTGAAGAAATTTGTTGAACAATGATATCGCCATTTTCTTCAAGATCGTGAGTGTAGAAGAGCTTTGGTGAGATATGCTTCGTTCTATCTCCTTTAATGTATCTTCCTTTGATTTGGGCTATACATGCTGTATTATCTTCGTATAATGTTGTTGGACAATCTTTGTTGGAGGACAATCCACATGTTTCACAAATGTGTTGAGTCATTGATCTTAGCCATACACATTCTCGACTAGCCTCATGAATCGCCAGGATCTCAACATGGTTTGAGGAAGTAGCTGTTATTGTCGGCTTCATAGACCACCATGATAAAGCAGTTCCTCCATATGTAAATAAATAACCTGTTTGAGATCTAGCTTTATGTGGGTCAGATAAATAACCTGCATCTGCATAACCAACTAGATCAAAGTTTGATTTATTAGAATAAAATAAACTCATATCAATTGTCCCTCGAATATAACGGAGGATATGTTTAACTCTATTCCAATGTCTTTTTGTTGGAGATGAACTATATCTAGCTAATAAATTTACTGAAAATGTTATATCGGGTCGTGTATTATTAGCAAGATACATAAGTGCACCAATTGCACTAAGATATGGTACTTCTGGACCAAGAAGTTCTTCATTATCTTCTCGAGGTCGGAAGATGTCTTTCTTTACATCGAGTGAACGAACTACCATTGGAATGTTCAATGGATGTGCTTTGTCCATGTAAAATTTCTTTAATATCTTTTCTGTATAAGTTGATTGATGAATAAATATTTCATCTGTTAGATGCTCAATTTGTAAGCCAAGGCAAAATTTTGTTTTTTCGAGATCTTTCATCTCAAATTCTTTCTTAAGATACTCTATTGCTTTTGGAAGCTCTTCAGGAGTTCCAATTATATTCAAATCATCAACATATACAGTAATAATAGCAAATCCTAACTGTGATTTCTTTATAAAAACACATGGACAAATTGGGTTATTTTGATACCTTTCTTTCAATAAATATTCACTCAGGCGATTATACCACATTCGTCCTGATTTTTTTAATCCATATAAAGATCTCTGTAATTCGATCGAATATAATTCTCTATTATTTGAATTATATGACTCTGGTATCTTTAATCCTTCAGGGATTTTCATATAAATATCATTATCAAGAGATCCATATAAATATGCAATAATTACATCCATAAGATGCATGTCAAGCTTTTTATACACAGTCAGACCAATCAAATATCTCAATGTTATTGCATCCACCACAGGAGAATATGTCTCCTCATAATCAATATCAGGCCTTTGCTAGAATCCCTGTGCGACAAGTCCCGCTTTATATCTTGTGACCTCATTCTTTTCATTTCTTTTTCTTACAAATACCCATTTGTATCCCACAGGTTTGACATCTTCTGGTGTCTGGACTACTGGTCCAAAAACCTCACGTTTTGAAAGTGAGTTTAATTCTGTCTGGATTGCTTCTTTCTACTTAAGCCAATCCTTTCTATGTCGGCATTCTTCGACAGATTTTGGTTCATAATCATCATTTTCAGAAATGATGTCATAAGCAACATTATGCGCAAAAATGTTATCAATAACTATATTGTTCCGGTTCCATCTTTTTCCATTCATTACATAATCTATCAAAATTTCATTATTATCCTCAGGTATTTCACATTCTTCGATATTCTCATGAGTAGTCACATCCGGGATTTCTTCTGGAATATCCACATTATCAATTAAGTCATTTTGATTATTGACTACTTTTCTTTTTCGAGGATTTTTATCTTTGGAACTCATTGGTCTACCACGCTTCTGGCGTGTCGCAGAATCATTAGTTATGATAACTTGCTGCGTCGGGATATCAATTTTCGATGGTGTATTTGCAGCTGGTATATATGACTTGGTCACTTTCTTAGCATCTGTAAATGCATCTGGCATTTGATTTGCAATATTTTGCAAATGAATTATCTTTTGAACTTCTAGTTCACATTAATTTGTACAGGGATCTAAATGAGACAATGCCGCTGCATTCCATGTAATTTCATTTTCCAACTTCTTAATCTCTCTCCCTAATGTTGGAAAATTTGTCTCATTAAAATGACAATCAGCAAATCGTGCAGTAAATACATCACCCGTCAGGAGTTCAAGATATCTAATAATTGATGGGGAATCAAATCCAACATATATTCTTAGCCTCCTTTGAGGATCCATCTTAGTACGTTTTGGTGGAGCAATTGGAACATATACTACACTTCCAAAAGTCCGTAAGTGAGATATATTTGGCTGCTAGCCATAAGCTAATTGTTTTGGAGAGTATTTATGATAGGCTGCTGGCCTAATGCGTATAAGCGATGCAACATGTAAAATTGCATGACCCCAACAGATATTGGAAGTCTTGCTCTCATAAGCATCGGTCTAGCAATTAATTGCAAACGTTTTATAAATGATTCAGCTAGACCATTTTGTGTATGAACATGAGCTACAGGATGTTCAACACTTATCTCGACTGACATACAATAATTATTAAATGATTGGGATGTAAACTCACCAGCATTATCAAGACGAATGTTCTTGATTACATAATCAGGAAATTATGCTCTTAACTTAATTATTTGAGCGAGTAATCTTGCAAATGCAAGGTTTGGACTTGATAATAAACACACATGTGACCATCTACTGGATGAATCAATTAAAACCATAAAATATCTAAATGATCCACTTGGTGGATTTATAGGTCCGCATATATCACCCTGAATTCGTTCTAAAAATGCGGGGGATTCAATCCCAATTTTAGCTAGTGAGGGTCTAATAATTGATTTTCCTTGAGAGCAAGCAGCACATGACAATTCATTAGATTGAAGAATCTTCTGGTTCTTCAATGGATGTCCATGTGAGTTTTCAATAATCTTTCTCATCATTATTGACCCAGGATGACCCAATCGATCATGCCAAACAGAAAATATATCTGGATCATTGAACTTCAGGTTCATTGTTGAATATGTTTCAATAACACGAATATGCGTGTAATATAATCCAGAAGAAAAGGCAGGCAACTTTTCTAATATACGTTTTTCATGTGAGACAGTAGATATAATATAAAGATACTCTATACTATTCTTCTTATCAATATCTATATGATAATCGTTAGCACGTATATCTTTAAAACTCAATAGATTTCTTTTTGATTTACTAGAGAACAAAGTATTATCAATTGTAAATTTTGTTACTCTAGGCAAAATAATATTTGCTTTTCCAAAACCTTCAATCAAGTCTGCAGGACCTGATATTGTATTGACTTTTGCTTCTAGCATTGTCAATTCTGAAAAATATTTCCTACTTTTAAGGATAGTGTGTGTTGTTGCGCTATCTGCCAAACATAAATCTTCATTGTTCATCTTGGAGTCAACCAAAATATGTGAAATATTCATGTTTCTTCAGGAAAATAAAATAACACATAGTGAGCCCCAAAATAAGAAATTGAATATAAAATTGAACTTAATAAATGAACATAAATTAAACATTAAATGAAAGGATATTCATATAATCTAATATAACATTTGTTGCTCATTTAATGATGTTCATTTTCTCTTCAGGAGATTTAATGAGATTTGCAACATCTATTTCATATTTCCAAGATTAATCATCTCTTCAGGAGAATGCAAAGTTTGCTTTTACACATAGTTCTCATTTTCGTACAACAGGTACAAAACTAATGCATCTTTTATATCATATCTAAAATACGAAACTTTTCTTTCAGTAACCACCACTAGATGAGTAATTGCTTCTTCCTTTATTATTGATCATGATCTCAACATTGACAACAATTATTCGATATTACAATATTCACTTCAGGGAATGATATTCAAACGATTGGTTGAGATTCATGATTTTTTATCAAATGCTCATTTGATTGATTTAATCTCAATAAGACATGATGTTTACTCATCACATATTTAAAATTTTATTTCTCAATATTGCTACTACAGGAGCATAATCTATAATTGAGAAGAAAGAAACATTATTCTTGACATATGCTCACTTGTTTAAAATCACTTATTGATTAAAATTATGCAACTACAAGTGCATTTAATTAAAGTGAGCATTAAACTTATGCAACTACATGTGCATTTAATCATGAGTCATTCTTAATTTGAAAATGATGCAACTTCAGGTGCATTAATTCAAAAGGAGCATTTTTATGCAACTTCGTGTGCATAACATCAAAATTAATTAACTTTAGGAAGAGCAACTAACTACTATATATTCTCAAAAAAAAAAAAAAAAAAAAAAAAAAAAAAACTAACTACTATACAAGTCTTGCAAACTTTGCCATAGGAAAATTTGAATTAATACATGTGTCTATTATGAATTTCAAAAGTTAATCAACACAAACAAAAGTATTCAAACATACGTATGAAACCCAAATAAAAAATTGTTGGTAAACAACATGTTCCAATATTTGTATAAGATATATAACAGTATATATAACATGTTCTGTATATAAAGTTGTGGCAGTATAGCAAATACTCTGTATATATATGTACATCATGTTCATTGAATATGCATTAAACACTCTAGATCATTACAGAAGTAATAAGGATACAAGCATACTATCAACATTTCAATTATGTGGATAATGTAATTAACATAAATGTCATTGACAAATATAGAATCATAAACAATAAAAATGATTCAAATGTTAATATCATCAATACATAAATATGATACTTTACTAATCACATATAGTATGCATTATAACAAATAATACGATAATCTTGAATAAAACATATGTTGTCAACGTTCAATATACAGTGTATATACAACGTTCAATATAATACATATACATTGTATATGTGAAACGTACCGAAGACATTTGCAAAGTAAAATAAACCCTACCTTCAATTGAACAAAAATGGAAGAGAATCGTGCTGATAACGTGTTATAAAACGTGTAGAACAATAAAAGAACACTAAGAACACTTAGAGAAATAGAGAGAGCAAAGGTAGGGAGAAGAGAGCAAATGAATATCATTCAATTGAGTTGTTGTTTAACCCTTTCATGAACTTCCCTATTTATACTAGTACAATAGGGGATGGTTACAACTTACAAGACCTAAAATAGGAGAGGAATGGAGAGTCTTGAGCCTAAAGTTAAGGAGTCATGGGGAGTTGCCCTAAAATGGTGGGGTTGAATGCCCTAAAATGGATATCTATAATTCAATATACAGTGTATTTGTAACACATTTTTATTTTTTATATATATTTTTTAAGAATTGTTGATTATATTTGTATTAAATTTTAATCATAGGAGAAATAAGTATTTCTACCACCTTCATCACTCATATTACCATTGAACCTCAATTGTCAAAAAGATATCAACTACGAGAAAGATAAATTAAATAACTAAAGTTAAATTATTGAAAATTTTAAATTTCTTATATTTATATTTCATTTTTTATAGGATTGAAAAAACATTGAATGACAAAAACATTGTACTACATTTATTTTTTATGTGCATTGCACGTGTTCTTTACTAGTTTATATAAAAATCTCCCTCAATTTGGGCCTGAAACAAACCTAATAAAATGCCAACATGAGTATAGCTCAACTGACATAACTCGTGTACTAATGACCGATAGGTCTGTAGTTCGAATTCCTCCACCCCACATGTAAAAAAAAAAAACAAAACTAATAAAATGGATGAAAACTTGATAATATACTCCAAATAAAATAAATAAATTGAAACATGATAAAAAAAAAATATAAAAGAATAAATTTTAGAAACATGGTTAACCACAGGAGCTCCTACTAAACAAATTTTTGAACCATTAAAAATATACCACATAAGAAATTCAAAAAAGAAATTTGTGTATTAAATTTATTTTCTTACACCAAAGTGTGACATCGATGATAAAGTTATGTGTAACTATGAACCATTATATTTTCACTTCGATAATATAAAGTTGGAAAAAATACACTTTTAGTCCCTGAGGTTTGAGTTAGGTTTCATTTTGGTCCCTGAGTTTTCAAACTCAACAATTTAGTTCCTGAGGTTTGGGATAAGGAGCAATTTGGTCTCTGCCATCCATTTTGCCGTTAAATCTAACCGGCTGCTGATGTGGCACTATTATTTTAATTAAAAAATAATAATTTTTTATTTTTTAAAATAAAATATATTAAAATAATAAAAATATTATAATTTTTAATTTATTTTATTTATTTTTATTCTTCTTTTCCACCTCCTTCTTCCTCTTCCTCTTCCTTTTCCTCTTCCTTCTTCTACTATTTCTTCTTTTTCAACAATCTTCCATCCATGGCCAGCGGTCGGCGACCACCGCTCACCGGCGGCCGCCGCCGCCGGTGACTTTTTTTTTTTTTTTTTTTTTCTCCTTCTCTTCTCCTTCTCTTTTCCCTCATTCTCTAGTTTTTTTAAAAAATAAAAAATAAAAAATAAACCCACACAATGCAGCTCTTTCTTCGGTTTTTCTCCAGCCAAAATCCTAGGCTCTCTTCGATCTTTCTCCGGCAGAACTACACGCACGTACGAAACCCACAACCCCGAGTTCGGCTGAAACAAACAAAACGCCAGCGTTTCAACTCTCGGATCGCTCTGGTACGCGAAGAACGGGATTGAACCTCAGGGATCGCTCTCGTACGCGAAGAATGGCGACCCGTTCTCTTTCTGAAATTCCACCACCGCCTTCATCGTCTGTTCGTACACCAGATTGAACCTCCCCAACGACGATTAAACCCATCCGTTCTCTTTCTGAAATCCGGATTGAACCTCCCCGTCTGTTCGTGCATCGTCTGTTCGTACAGCGGATTGAACCCACTCGTTCTCTTTCTGAAATCCGACTAGCTCAGCACCGCCATTGAGTGCACCGGATTGAACTTCCCAAATCTCGCCAATTTCTCCTTCTCGCACCTATTTCACTGGTTTTAAAAAAAAAGCGAAAGGGGGTTTCCCCCTTCGAATCCGTTCCAGCTGGATTCGAAGGGGGAAATCCCCCACCGTCGATGAACGAACCCCCGAATCCAGCGAGAGAGAAATCTGAAACGCGTGAGTGAGAGAGATCGAAACGCAGGGGAGAGAGACTGAAACGGTTTAGAGAGAGAGAGCGTTCTCCAACTTCAATCAGAGGCGGCGAATCTGAGCAGAGGAAAGAGAGCACCGAAAGGGAGAGGGACGGTTTAGAGAGAGAGTGACCGGAGAGGGGCGACGGCTCGTCGATCGGAAGTTTCAGTGGCTGCTCGTCGTGAAGGAAAAGACGATCGGAGAGTGACCGGAGAGGGGCGATGGCTCGTCGGTTGGAAGTTGCAGCGGCGGCTCGGCGTGAAGGAAAAGACGATTGGAGAGTGAGGGAGGCGGCGGTGGGAGAGTGAAAAAGCTAGAGTTAGAGAGAGAAGAATAAGAAAATATATTTTTTTAATTATTTCAAATATATTTTTATTTTAAAAAATAAAAGAATTATTTTTTTAATAAAAAAATAGTGTCATGTCAGCTTTCTGCTAATACTTAACGGAAAAACTAACAGAAGGACTAAAAGTATAAGGAAATCCAAACCTCAGGGGTAATTTTGTTGAGTTTGAAAACTCAGGGACCAAAGCGTAACTTAACTCAAACCTCAAGGACCAAAAATGTATTTTCCCTATAAAGTTTCAAAATTTGTAATAGTTATAAACTTAGGTGAAATGCTCAATTATTTCATACACAATAAAATTGTAATTCAACTTTTATAACTAAATCGTATCTATAACTTTTTAAATAAGGTACAACACAATAAAAACAAGTTTTTAAAAAATGTAAATATATTTTCTCAAAAAAAAAATGTAAATATATAAATTTTGTTTAATCCTTATTATATTTTAATTTTCTATTAATAACTCAAATTAAAAATTTATATTAGTAACTTCGTTTACTTTTTTTTTTTTTTCTTTTCTAGTTACCATCCAAACACAAAATTTTAAATACATTCATTTTAAATCTTTTTTGTTCCAAACAAAACAAAGAATGTATAATAATTTCTCAAATTTCAAATCACTAGATTTAAAATCATTTCTTGAACTTTCCCTATTTCAAAGGGAAGAATAGTGAGAAATAAATTAGATATTACCATGAAACAATTTTGCAAAATTGAAAGGTTTAGGCCCCGTTTGATAACCATTTGGTTTTTTGTTTTTGAAAATTATGTTTGTTTTCTCCTAAATTCCCTACCATAACTTTCATCCTCGTTAAAGTTGCATTTGAATTCCTTGCAAAATTTTTAAAACAAAGCCAAGTTTTTGAAAACTATTTTTTTTTCCAAAATTGGACTTGGTTTTTGCAAAAGAAAGTAGAAAATTGATACTAAAACCAAAGAAACTTGTGGAAGTATATATAAGTTTAATTTTCAAAAACAAAAATAAAAAAACCAAATGTTTAGGCCCCGTTTGATAACCATTTGGTTTTTGGTTTTTGAAAATTATGTTTGTTTTCTCCTAAATTTCCTATCATGTCATCCATTCTAGTTAATGTTGCATTTGAATTCCTAGCCAAATTTTAAAAACAAAAACAAGTCTGTGTTTTGTGTTTCCAAAACTGAACTTGGTTTTTGAAAAAGTTTTTTAAAACAAGGTAGATGATTGATACTAAAACTACGAGAAATTTATAGGTGGAAGTATGTGTGTATAAGCATAATTTTCAAAAACCAAAACAAGAAACTAAATGGGTATCAAACAAGGCTTGAATCAAATTTAAAGTATTTTAGAAACTACCTCAATTTACTAATATTTTGAAAACAAATTATAATTCCCCCAAAAATTGGAGTTCCAGTTCCAATTCCCACTTGTATTTAAACCGAAAGTTGAAACAATACATACAGTTGAAAGTTTCTTCAACAAACATCTCAAATTTCGAACCAAATCATATTAGTTCATCTTCATCACACAAAACCGATCAATTCGCAGAGTATTCCCACAAAAAATGAAGCAATCGAAGGACCCATTTGAAGCAGCATTCGAGGAGCAGGAGGAATCGCCGCCGAACTCCCCCTCCGCCGCCGACGATCTTGAAATTCAGACCAATGTAGCCGCCGCCCTCGCCGACGACGCTCTTGATTTGCACGACGGCGAAGATGATCCAAAATCCATCGCCGCAGCCACACATTCCGGCATTCCTTCTGCCTCCACCACTTCTATGTTTGTTCCCTCTTCCTCCAATGTCTCTGCCGCCCCTAAAACCAAAGACGACGACGATGAAGAAGAGGAGGAGAATGTGGAAGTTGAGCTCGCCAAATTCCCCTCGAGCGGTGATCCAGATAAGATGGCGAAGATGCAGTATGTTTTCTTGGCTCCCTCAATGTATAGTTTCAATGTTATCGTTAACTGTGAGGCTAAGAAATACTTCCTCTGTCAACTTCTTTATCGTGATTTGATAATTTTTAGGTTAATTTACAAAATTCTCAGTGTTGTTTGCGTTTGTTAAAATTAGGCATGATTTTTTTATGCAATTTTATTTCAATAGATTGGATCGGTAACCCGCAAATTGGAGGATCAATGCCCTTAGACTTCTGTGGAATAAGATAGATCATTAGTAGAAACTAGATACCAACTTTATAGGAAGAGCCTACACTGTTTAAGTGCTTTCTCAGCTTGCCAATGATCTTCAAAATGTTTGTAGCATGTAGTCCTTTGATCAGGGCATTATGAGTTGATTGATATGAATACAGTGTGGACTAGTTCATTATTTAGTTTCTTCTGTGGAATATTGATAATTTGTAAAATTCTCAAATTCCCTTTGTCCTTGCCAAAAATTTTGCTTTTAAACCTGGCCTAGCTATTGCATGTTGCTTGCTGCTCTTCCAAATTACCTGGCGTTCCCATTAAGAATAGTACAATTGCCTTATGTTGATTTTCTTCATCAAGAGATCCAAAAGGGTTTGCTTCTAAGACGATGTTATTTCTTCCACTCAATTGGATATTACTTAGTCCTAGAAACTCTGATGATGCACCCACACACTGAAGTTTATAGATTGACTTACGTGTGAATACAGTTGTAAGATAGACATGTTAATTTCAAAATTGCTCTTGATTAGTTAAGTGATTATGTGCTGAAAAAATAAATAAGGGATATATATAGATGGGCACTCAAGTTTTTCATGGAAAACCCGATCTTTGGATAAAAACCTTGGGACTATGAGGGAGAGATTCACTGAGAAACAACTATGAACTTGTACAAACTCCAAGACTTAACCACACCTAACCTGTGTATTATGCTGAAGACGTTAGGAATTAAATATGTATCTCGTTTAATCATGACTTTCATTGAACTCCTCTCTTGACTTTTGCTATGAACTGCAACTTACACATGTTGGCAATGGCGAAAGATGTTGCCAGTAACCAATGATCCTACTAAACTACTCTTTATATTGATTTGAATTGCTCAATTGGTAGAAACTTATATTCAGGTTTTATGGCAGTTAGACTACTATTTGTCATCAAGCTGAAAGTCATGAACCTTTATCCCATTGTTTGATATTTAGGCCATCTTTTTCTGTGCTAGTTGTTCATTACTTGTTTGGTGGTGAAATACATTTCATTTTTATTTAAATTTGAAGTAGGAACTCAGTTTTTTATTCATGACAATTAGGATTGTGTATTTCAATTTCTTAAGCTACTAGCGTGTTTTTATATCTCCCAGTTTCTCTTGTACTTCCATGAATTTTATCCCTTATTAAAACATATTACACCCTCTAGGCTTCATCCTTTATAATATAAGTCCTGCTTTTAAATTGGAAAAATATGGATATACTTTTTGGTCGTTGCTCCTGAAAGTTAGATGAAAATGACTGTTTTTTTAGATTAACGCGAGATGATTTTTGTTACTCAGGATGCTTGTTTGGTTTTGTTATGAGTGAAATACAACATTATGAAATCTTCACTTTGGAAAGAATCTTGTTGTAACTTGTCTTACCATTTGGCCAGAGCCATTCTCTCACAATTTACAGAAGAACAGATGAGTCGTTATGAGTCCTTCCGCAGAGCTGGATTTCAGAAAGCTAATATGAAAAGGGTATGAATCTTAATATTTTAACGTAGTGAAAGACATTAGATATGGTAATGAAGTGAAAGACATTAGAGATGGTAATGAAGGGTCGGGAAATTTTAATCTCTGTCTCCACCCCATTCTCTCAGGGTCTTAAGATGGTTTTGATGGATGGGCATGGGCTAGCTATTGTGTTTTTGTTTCTTTTTCTTTCATCTTCTTTCTTTGTTTCTTTTTCTTTCATCTTCTTTCTTTCTTTCTTTTTCTACTGAGACGTTAATCTTTATGAACATGAACTAAGTTCATCTTGTTTCCATTCATTTGTAAATCGTAGCTATTAGCAAGCATCTCGGGAACGCAGAAAATTTCTGTACCAATGACGATCGTAGTGTCTGGGATAGCAAAGATGTTCGTTGGTGAACTCGTAGAAACGGGTATGTATAAACTTCTGTAAAATCCAATTCATTGTTCATGTAGGACCCAAAATATGCCTTTCTTTTCCTCTGTTCAGTTACTTTTAATAGCAGAAATGTGAAGCATAGACAAAAGAATGTGCATATTCCAAAACGACATCTCGACTTATTTCAATACTTTTGTTTTGTTTCAGCAAGAGTTGTTATGACAGAGCGGAATGATTCTGGACCTATCAGGCCATGCCATCTCAGGGAAGCATATAGAAGGCAAAAGCTTGAAGGTAAAATTCCAAGGAAATCAGTGCCTAGACTCTTTCGCTAATCAGTCTGTTCAATTTATAATCTTTGCATTTGGAGTTTTTGGAAAGAAATTTCAATATTAAAACACGTCAAGTTTAGGCAAAACACCTCATATATATTACTAAAGTTTCTAACATATTTTGTACAAATTGGCTTCTCATTTTATTACACAGCTTGAAAACTCAAGCATGGATTTTGCAGCACTTGAATTAAACTTATACATTTTTTTGACAATATACGGGTGAGAGATTCGAAGTTTTGACCTCTTAGTCAAGAGTATACACTTTATGCCCGTTGATTTATGCTATTGTTGGCAATTAAATTTATATATTTAAATAGTAAAACACATTTAATAGTTGTTTGAAGATGGAATATGAAAACACTTAGAGGTCGAGAGTTTAGATAACGTTGTGGTATGTTGGATAGGTCACAATCATTTAATGTGTACTTCAACTAAAGATTTTCTTAAATGTTTATCAATTATCCAACTATATGTATGATAACTAATAAGAAGCTTTTTCGTTAGAAATTTATTTTGTTGCTATTTTTCGTTAAAAAAAATAAGTTCATTAGATTTGGATTTTTTTTTTTTCGAGAAAACATTAGATTTGGAATTTAGATCAACAAATAATCACCACTATATACATTCAATTGTTTGAATTAAATCATTGTAAATACTTTTATAATTCTTTGGAATTTTAAATCAGCAATTGAGTTTTATTGGAATTTTGATAGTGTGTATGAGAAAATAATAATTGTAAATACATTTAAATAATAACCATTCATTGTCATTTAAAAGAAAATTAATTTTTTTTAAAGAAAAAGAAAAAAGTAATTTATTAGATTCGGAATTTGAATAGAAAAATGATAACTAATTAAAAAAAAAAAACCAATAATGTTTTATTTATGTAAATTATTTTTTTTCAGTAACATAATTTTAGAAAGTTTACGACAAAATGGTAAATTTGCGATGAAGAGGTCAGTTTGGCAAAAAAAAAAAAAAAAAGTTGATCCTTATTTTTATGATTTAAATAAGAAAAAGGTTTTGGTTTTTAGGGGGAAAACCAAAATTTAACATTAACATCATAAAATCTCTACGCATAGATTTTGATTAAAAAAAAAATAATAAACTGATAAAATTTATAAAATATTTGAACAAATATGATATTAAATAATATTTGAATAAAATTTCTAAAATCTATCTCCATATCTCCTAAATTAAAATCTATGTCCGATCGTTTCCACTTCCTTCAATGTCTCTGCAGCCCCAAAACCAAAGATAAGATGGCGAAGATGCAGTATGTTTTCTTGGCTCTCTCAATATATAGGTTTAATTTTTGTTTTCAATTGATTTTTCTGGTTTAGGTTGCACTAGTTTAGTCTCAATGTTATCGTTAAAAGATTCTTCCTCTGTCACGAATATGATAATTCTTAGGTTAAATTATAATTCTCAACATTGTGTGTGTTTGTGAAAATTTTCTATTGAACTTATATTTGAGCGATGATGTGAAATATTACCAAAAGGGAGAAGAGTCAAAACTGATAGGAAAATCTTATCTTAAGCCTTCCTATTCACCAAAAGATTATTTAGATTGTAATTTTGTTGAAGGAATTTAGAAACTTGGAGCAATATTTGTTTGAAAGGGGCATTGTGAAACAATGATGATATTGTGTCCTACATCCTGAAACTGGCAAAAGAAAAACTACACAAGTTTGGCAATTCTTTCACCCATCCATTTTTTCCCCTCTTCAATTTTCCTTTCCATTTCTAACCATTTCCTTTTTTTATTACCTTACAATCTTTCCCCCATTCAATTTCCATTTTTCCTTTTTCTATTTCAATGCCTAACCTTTTCTTTTATTATTAATATTAATTTGGTCATATATAATTAATTTGTTTTTTTTTACAATTGGTCATATATAATTAATGATGCCAAAACAATGTTTTTGAGAATTTATAATAGAAACAAGGATTTCTGATGGAGAGACCTACGAGAATTCATCCCCTAAAGAGGAAACATCTGTTTTTCTTTTAAAATAATTAATTTAATTACATAGTTTTAAAGTTTTAAGTTAAGTATTGCATGTCAATCGCTGTGGGAGCAATAAATCAAATGAACAAGGAAATGGAATCGAATGAAAAGCTTGAATTACTATTAGATAATATGGGATTCTATCTCAAAAGCAATTGGCTATGAATGGAGTAACTCATGAATCTTATAAATTGTAAGGTCTCCATCTCTTTTCAATGTAGGATCCTCAACCATTACCAACCATTACCAAAGAGCAAGGACAAAAGATAGCCACAACAAATGGTAGCATATCTCATAAAAAAAAAAAAAAAAAAAAAACAAAAAAACATAGTAGCTAGAGTGCCCATTCAATCCTCCCTGTTCGCACCTGGGCGTGCACCACATATAGGCAAGTGCGCATTCAAAGTCAGCTCATGGGGGAAGGCACATCCACACCACATGCATGGATGGAATTTCTTAATAATACCGCCATCACCATATACCTCGTCCATGTGCTGCTGCACCAGTCAATGTCACAGTCAGGGCAAGGATAACGACCAGGATCTCCATCAATTGTGTTTTTTGGAAGTCTCGCAGTACCATGAAGCCGAATGTGACGCCTCAAGTTCTCTAGGCTGGATGGCAATTGAGATTGGCACAGGAAGCAACGATAAAGACTTGTAGGTTCAGATTCCAAAGAGACTATGAATTGTGGAGAGGAGAGAAAGAGAAATAAATAGAGAATGGGAGAGGAGAGAATAATTTTTTTTTTTTACCATAGGATCCATGGTGAAGTGGGGTTAAATGGAGGTAAAATGGTTGATGTTGAAACGTGAAAGTGAATTAATGATGTTGTAAGGTAAAATAATAATAATAATAAATGATTAGAAATGGAAAGGAAAAATTGGAAAATTGACAACACAAGAAGAGGGAAAAAGGGGGATGGGTTTTTTTTTTTTTTTTTTTGAAAAGATAATGCATTAATCTCTACTATATATAAAAGGGGCTTAGAGGGGAGAATTTTTACGTTCCCTTATTGCCCCTAACATTTTTGATAATGACTACTTTGCCCTTTTACCCTAATTTCCCAGAAAATTTCGATCTGTTTTCTCAAGACTTCGATTTTATTTAAACTCTTCTTCTCTTTAAATCCGTCCATGTCTTCATCAATTTCCCAGAAAAATTTTGGATCCTCTAATCGGCGTCCATGGCGTGGTCGTTCGGTTCCGTCGCCCAATTCTGCTTTCCTTCTTGGATCCATTGTTATTCTGCTTTGGCGTGGCGTGGCCGTTCGGATTCGTTTAAGTTGTGGGTTGGGTGCCGGAAAGTCCTTTTGTGATTGAAGAGTCCCTATTGTAAACAAAAAGAACAAATAGTGGAAACAAAATAGAAATTGCAAGAAGGAAGTGAATCAAATTGAGTTGTGATGCATTGAAATGAAAAACTTACACGAATTCATAGGAAAGTAAAATGGACACCCACTAACCCACTAACCTTGAAAATCTCTTCAATTAACCTTACTAAGTCACATCCCTCCAAATTAGAAGCCACTATCCTAAATAAATGCCACTAACCATTACTTTCTACACAAGTAAATTAACTAAATCAAACTACTTGCCTACCAAGTTTGCACTAATTTTAACACTCCCCCTTAGTGCAAACATACGATCAACAACACCGAGTGCACTCCTGAGTTCTTCAAACTTGGATTTACCAAGAGCCTTGGTAAATATATCAGCAACTTGCTCCTTGGAATGGATCTTCTGTAATTTGATGTCTTGCGTCAAAACTTTCTCTCGAACAAAATGAAAATGAGTTTCAATGTGCTTTGTACGAGCATGAAACACTGGATTCCCTACAAGCTTGATTGCACTTTCGTTGTCACAAAAAATACAATCTGGATAGTCCAAATTGGAAAAAATTTCTGCCATGAGTCTTTTTAGCCAAATGTATTCTTGAGTAGCCATAGTAGCTGCTACATATTCTGCTTCACAACTTGAAAGAGCAACAGAAGCTTGTTTCTTACTGCACCATGAAATAGCCCCTGAGCCTGTATTAAAGCAGCATCCAGTTATGGAACGTCTGTCATTTACATCACCAGCCCAGTCTGCATCAACAAAACCGCTTAACACGAAAGATTTAGCTTGTTTATACAACAAGCCAAAACATAAGGTACTCTTAACATATCGAAGAATTCTCTTTGCAGCAACTAAATGAGCTTCACATGGCTTATCCATAAATTGAGCAACAACACCTACAGAATAAGAAATGTCAGGTCTTGTGATAGTTAAATAAATTAGACTACCAACAAGTTGTCGGAAAAGTGTTGCATTTGTCAATCGTTTTCCTTCTTCTTTAGTCAACTTCAAAGATGGCTCCATAGGAGTAGTCATTGGTTTTGACTCATTCATGTCAAAACGATCTAATAAACTTGCTGCATATCCTTTCTGTGAGACAAAGTATCCATCTGACCTTTCAACCTCCAAGCCAAGAAAACATCTTGCTTCACCCAAACTCTTCATTTCAAAACGAATTGACAACACATCTCGAAGACTATTAATTTCAACTTCATCATCACCTGTTATGATCATGTCATCAACATATAGTAGAAGCATTGTACATACTGAAGTTGTCTTTTTAACAAATAGACTTGAATCTGCACTTGAAGACCTGAACCCACAAAACTCAAGATATTGAGCAATTTTACCATACCAAGCACGGGGAGCTTGCTTAAGACCATATAAAGCCTTGTTGAGTCGACACACATAATTTGGAGACTCCTTGGAAACAAAACCTTGAGGTTGTTCCATAAAAATGTCTCGATCTAACTCTCCATAAAGGAAAGCATTCTTCACATCTAACTGCCATAATTTCCAATCTTTGTAAGCAACTAATGAAATAATTGTTCGAATAGTTACCATTTTAGCAACAGGATTGAATGTCTCTTCATAATCTAGACCATATTGTTGTGAAAAACCCCGAGCAACAAGACGAGCTTTATACCTGTCAATAGTACCATCCGACTTTTTCTTTAACTTGTAAACCCATTTACAAGTAACTAACTCAACATTCTTCGGCTTTGGAACAAGTCCCCAAGTGTCATTCTTGTTTAGAGCCGAGATTTCCTCCTTCATTGCTTCTTCCCATTCAAGAACATCTCTAGCTTCATTATAAGACTTGGGTTCACCTTCACAAATATCACCCATCAAAAAACAAGATACAATTGAACAGTTATTTAACTGTACCTCATAATCAGATAAATAACTGGGTCGTGTTCTTTGCCTAGAAGATCTTCGAACAACAGTCTCTGCATCTTCATCTGTTTGATCATATTCTCCAATACTGGTATTGATCTCCTTTTCATCTGAGGCATCATCAGTAAAGAAAGGCGATAAATCAACAACACCTTTCTTTGAACTTGTATCCATTTGATGTGACGAAACATCATCAAATACCACATCTCGAGAAACAACAACTTCTCTTGTACTTGGATCCATACATTTCCATCTTTTCCTGTGAGTATCATATCCAACAAAAATACAACGTCTTGCCTTTGGGTCAAGTTTAGTACGCTTATTTTTTGAAACATGAACATAACAAATTGACCCAAAAACTCGAAGATAACTCACATTAGGTTTACGACGATATAATACCTCAAAAGGAGACATATTCGATCCCGTCCATGGAGGTAGACGGTTTATGACGTGACAAGCTGACTGAATAGCTGCGGCCCAAAGCTCCCTTGGAAGGTTCTTTGCATGCAACCAACACAAGCACATAGACGTAAGATGTGCTAATTTACGTTCAGCAACTCCATTCTGTTGTGGAGTGTCAGGACATGTCATTTGGCGTTGAATTCCATGTTCTTTGCAATAATTCTGAAATTGATCAGACATGTATTCTCCCCCATTATCTGTGCGAAGACACTTTATTGGCAACATAAATTCATTTTCCACTTGCTCCTTGAACTGGACAAACTTGGAGAAAGTCTCACTTTTAGCCTTCAAGAAATACACCCACGTGAACCGAGAAAAATCGTCCACAAAAACCATCACATAACGACAACCAGAATAACTGGGTGTTCTAGTTGGCCCCATCAAATCTGAATGAACCAAATGCAATTTAACAGCAACCCTGTTATTTGAATTTGGGAAAGGAAGAGGATGTGATTTCCCAAATTGACAACCATGACAAACCACATCGTGATGAATTTCCTTAAAGAGAGGAACACCGTCAAGAAGCTTTTTCATAGAAATTCTTTGTAGTAACTGATAACCAACATGGCCTAATCGAGCATGCCAAAGTGCTGCACTATCATTCTGACCTGTCTTTTCAACATAAACATCACTTGCAGACAAAACATAGAGAGAATCTTTCCTTTTTCCAGTTAATAAAACACCAGCTTCAAATTGCTTAATATTAGAAACATTTTTCACATCATTTGGACTAAAGAGAACATACCTCCCAGAATCAGCAATCTGAGAGACTGAAACCAAATTCTTATTTAGACCTGGAACATGATAAACATCTTCAAGAGAAACACCAACAACATTTGGTGCATCATCCTTAACATTAACACGCCCTTCTTCAACAACAGGATGTAAGCAATTATCGGCCGTTGCAATAACTCTTTTTCCCTGATGGGTATGGACATCAGAGAGAAGAGAAACATTTCCAGTAGCATGATGAGAACAACCAGAATCAATAATCCAATCCTCATCATAATCTATAGAAGCATTAGCATGCAGATTAATGGGTTGATCAAAAGTTTCAATGGACAAGCATTGTTCCCAAGTAAGTTGTTCAGGTTTGTTACTTTCATGTACAACATTTGCTTCTGCTTCTTTGAGATTCACTCGGCAATTTGATCTAATATGACCCGACTTCCCACAACGATGACACACCACCTTCGCCCGAAAATCACGTTCGATGTGTCCTAGCTTGCTGCACCTAAAACATCCTTTTAAATTGCCCTTGGACTGCCCTTCAACCTTGGAATCCTTGCTATCATTTGAACAACGCTTGACAGAAGAATTAACTTTTCCTTTATCTTTTGCATAAACAGCAGCTTCCACCTCGTAGTGAATTTGCTTGTTGTTACCAAGCATTTGTTTCATCAACACTTCCTGATTTGAGAGCAAGTTTTCCAGCTCAATGATAGAAGGTTGATTTACCCAACCTTGTATCGAAGAAATAAATGGCATAAACTCCTTTCGCAGTCCACGAATAAGATACTGACGCAACCGAGCATTACTAATAGGCTCCGTCTTGTCCAATTCTGTAATTTCAGAACACAAAGTCTTCACTTTTAGAAAATATTATGAAACCGACAAGTTACCTTGAATAGTTCCGGCAAGTTCATTCTCCAAATACTGCAACCTTGTCGTGTTCTTTTGAGCGAACAATCTTTCAAGTGTTTCCCACACTTGCTTTGGAGAATTCACATCACGAACATGCTCAATGTACTCCTTGCCAATAGAGGTTCGCAAAGCAAATAAAGCTTTGCCACATTTGACCTTCCACTTCCTTCGTGCCTCAACATTCTCCAAAGTATCTCTTGCAATTTCAGTATCATCACCGGAAACAAGATCCCACAAATCTTGTCCTTGTAGAAAAGCTTCCATACATAGCTTCCAATAGCTATAATTATAACTAGTAAGCTTTTCCACACAAATATTGTTTCCACCGTTCATTTTCACTGAGTATTGATGCGTAAATTGCTAACCACAAGTGTACGGGCCCAAGTTATAATATAGTGATTGAAAATCGAATGTCGTCATCTGGATTGGTTTTCTAGTTCCCCTAATTATTAAAGGTATATTCGCCCAATTTTATTTAGAGAAAATAAACGAGACATAGGCAAATCAATGAAAAACTAATCAAAGCAATAAAATATGGAAACTCAATGGTGAAAGACCTTAGGGAATTGATTTCACCTATTAGATGCATGAATTAATTCAAAGAATAATTAGGAACAACTCGTAACAAGTTCATAAACCAAGGATTATCGATAATTAAAAGCCTCTCCAGAGTACAATTAATTCTTTATGCAAATTATGAAATTGATATCCCAATGTAATTTCAACAACAAGCATAAGCATTAAAGAACAATCCTCATGACGATTTCTCAAGCAATCCCAAATCTCCCAATTGTAGAATTACCTAAGTCATGCAATTAATGGTCTAATCTAAACTACCCTCTCCCGAGCAATTAGTTCAGAAACGAAAATCATACAATCCGTGATCAAGGAATTATAAGCACTAAGCATACAATTGCATAAATAAACCACGTTACGAAACGTCCTAAAAATCTGTAAATTAATCCATACAAACTAATGGCTACATCAAGCCCCTAAGAAACGAAATTTAGCTACTCATGTCTCTAAAAATACAATCAAAATCAGTCCAATACATGCTAAAAATCAGTACGAGAAATAAGGGAGAAAGATTAAACTCGCTAGCCATGATTCCCGCGCGTTCCCGTCACGATCCTCACGATCCAAGCTCCCAAAATCAAGCCCTCTTTCTTTCTGTCCTGTTCTGTGTGTTTTCCCTCTCTAAAAATCGTCTTTCTCTCTCCAAAACAGCTCCCCTGGTCAGATGGCATCGCAAAGTATAAATACTGAACTTTCTGCGCGATAGCGTCGCGACGCTAAGGACACAGCGTCGCGACGCTGTGTATATGCCCTAATTTATTTACGGAATACTCACAGTGTCGAGACGCTGTGGAGGTAGAGTCTCGACGCTGCCTCGTTTGCGCGCCTCCTGATTGCTGCGGCCAGCGTTGAGACTCTCCAATGGTAGCGTTTCAACGCTGCCCTATTATATAGACGCCTTGAACCTTATGCTCTTTTGTAAATTTCTTCAATAAAATTCATTCTTTCGCTACTAATTCACCGAAACTTCAATCTCCATCGAAATATCTGATTCCTACAAAATTAAACCAAATAGACATAAAAGTGGCCAAATAATACTCGAGACTAACACTAAAATAACGTAAAATATAGCTCAATAAATTGCACTATCAAATACCCCCAAACTTAAGCATTTGCTAGTCCCGAGCAAAGTAAGAATCAAAATAATCTGTCATAAAAATAATTGAGGGGGCATTGTTAATGACTCTTGCCTCAGGAATCTCAAATCACAGATACATCACACTGAAACATTAATGATTAAACACATTCATCAAGATAAGCCTCATTTATTTCATTCCTCTCTCACGTGTGTGTGTGACTAGTCCTCCCTATCTCAATTCTTTAAGCCCGAAACAGTTTTATGCAACCCTTCGCTCGTTTTCCCCCTACTCTGGTCCTAAGTTCCAATCATCAAGCCTCTCCACACTCAAGATGGTAATATGCCACTAGGGTGCCTAAATGGGGTACACAACCCCCAAACTTTGAACTTTTTCACAATCATCATTAATGGTGGTCACTAGCTTTCACACTCCTATTGCAGGGACCCTTAACCTGAGTTTTCTCTGGTTGGCCTAACTGATCACAACAGGGGTAGCTCTTTTTGACCTTAATTCAATTTTCCTTTACTCAGCTCATCATTTTTTTCTTTTCTTTTCATTCAATCATTTTTTTTTTTTTTACTAACATGCAAGATATGGCATAATTTTCTCCTAAGTGTAACATTACTAACTATCATGCAGATTAACCATCAAACCAGTCCCTAAACCTTTTGAGGTGACAACAAGCCCTAGATCACATAACCCTATTCTAAACTCGCCAAACTAAGACAGGAGACTACGTGCTCAAGTGGTGCAAAAGACTCGTGAAATAAAATCAAACTATCTTGAATCCTGTCTTTAATTATTATTGCACAGAATAACTTACCTGCTTTCTGAAATTAAGTATCCTCATCGGCTGCCATAATCATAACAACACCCTCAAAGAGAAACATCTCAGACAGAAATCACATTCAACCCAGATCTCAATGGAACTAAAAAATTTGATCCAAAATTATAGAGTGAAGATAATCACAATAACAAACCAGATAATGATATGGTCAAAGGAAATATAACAATTAATTACAGACCAAAAATAAATACTTTCCACCCCCAAACTTAAAAATTACATTGTCCTCAATGTAAAATAAATAAGAGGTACAGACAAATATGAGAACAAATACAATGAAAAATAAGAAAGAGGGGGAAAGAAACAACCGTGTACAAAAGGAAGGCGGCAGGGCACCACTCGTCCTCGTCCTCAGGTGACTCGTACGGTGGTAAAGGTGGCGACAAAGGCTGACCTGTACTAGAAGCCACCTGACATTGATAAGAATGTGCATACATGCTCGTGGTGTAGAGGAAGTGACGTCGATCCCTGCGCCGCTCTCTCTGGTAATCTCGCTGGTGACTCTGGAACTCCATGCGCAGCTGCTGCAACTGCTCCTCGACTGTGGGAGGTGGAACCTCCTGCTCGGGCTCAGCAGGCTGCTCAGGATGCTCTGGCGGTGCAGGAATGGGGAAAGCTGGCTATGCAACCGGTGGTCCAGGCCCTCGATATCGACTGATGAAGTTATTGTCTATAATCGCTCCGGGGTGGACCAACTCCTCCTGGGCGTCCCAAACGACACCAACGGCTCGACAAAGAGATGTGATCAATGATGGATGCCCGAGCCCCACTGTCGTGCTACGTCGGAAGATGTGGCGCATGGACTCATGAATGACCTGACCGACATTCACTAAGCGACCTGTGGTGATAGTGAATAAAAGGATGGCGCAACTCTTCGTAACGTCGCTGAGATGAGCCACAGGCATCAACTTGGCATAGAGAAAAGTGTGCCAAGCCCTGTAATCCACGAACAAGTCGGTGGTTCTAAATCTCACAACCTCCCCTCCGTTCAGAACCCACTCTGCCCCTGGCCGACATACCGTCTGTATGACCTGATTGACGTCTAACTGGCCACTAAGGTATGTATAATAGCCGTCCCTCTCAATGTCGGGTAGTCTATAGAATCTGTTGATAGTGTGGGAGTCGAAAGGGACAAAGTGTCCCCGAACAAACGATGAAGAAGATGTTTCTTCCATGTTGGCATAAAACTCCCTCACTACTAAAGCTACCCCAGGTTCAGGATGTCGAACAAAGTGGCCCCAACCCTGCACAACGATATTATTCACTAAATTTGGTTGAACCTCAGGGTTGGGACTAAAGCCTCTCTCAGGGATAAAGTTTCTACTCTCCACATATCCCTCAAATCGTTCTGCGGCCTTACTACTTATGAACCTATTGGGATCAAAAGGAGCGGAGAAGGAAAAAGCGACAGTGTTTCTTCTAGATCTTTTGTTCATGGTGACTAATGGAAGGGTATAAGAGATCTAGGAAAAGGGGAAAGCTGAAAAACAGTCCAAGCCAACAACAACACAACTAGCAACTACAAAAATAGCCCGTCCGCCTCAGAAAAATAAGCCAACAACCACTACACCAGAAAACAACCCGTCCGCCACAAATATAATGTAAAAACAGCAGCAAGAGAGCTTAACAACAGCAGCAAATGAGTCCAAATAGCTCTAAACAGTGAAAATAATCCAATAAAACCTCACCAAGAGCTCACACAAAGATGCTTAGATGAAAACCAACAGCTAATTCTTGCTAAAACACCCAAAAACAGCAGCAAACAACTTCAATATTCAGCTCAACACTTCACACATCGACGAGAAAGCAATAAACAGCCCCAAAATCGTATATTCAAACTTCTAAACCAACTTTAAACGAAGCTACAGCAAGAATGGGGCTGAAATGAGAAGAATAATACCAAAAATGCACACCCACGACCAAAACAAGCTGAAAAATCGCCCCAACAATGCAGAAAATCCCGAAACTTTGCAACCCACAGTGACAAACGGCGAGATTCGACTGATTCACGACCGAAAACGAGCTGAAACCGCCGAAAGACTGACCAAAACTCGAAACCCACGAACTAGAACGGTCCAAAACTCGCCCAAACTTGCTGCATATCCGCGAAAAACCTAAAATTAAGACCCCCACGGCGACCTCGAACCGAAAACGCTGCAAACTCGGTGAAGAAGAAGACCAAATCTGAAAGTTTAAGCAAGAAATTTGATGAAGAACACTAAGAATCGAGTAAAAATGAAGGGAGGTGGGAAGAGAGGGGTGTTGAACGGCTAGGGCGTGAAGAAAAAAAATGAAAACCCTCTGATATGCGATTCTGGAATTTTTAGTTCCAGAATTGCGACAGCGTCGCGACACTAAGGTGCATAGCGTCGCGACGCTGTCACATTTTTAGCCCAAAACGCGCGTTTTCACTTTTTATTTTTTATTTATTTTTTATTTTTATTATTTTTTTTCTTTCTAATATCCCAACACTTTTATTTTTTTTTTTTATATATATTTTTTTTTTCTTCTTTTTTAATTTTTTTTAATTTCTTTTTCTTTTTTTATATATATATTTTTTCTTCTTTCTTTTTCTTTTCTTTTCTTTCTTCAATTCAAATAAAATTTCACCTACAAAACACAGGAAGAAAGCATAAGAAAATAATAAAGAATGAAATTTTATCAAAAATGAAATAAAATAAAATAAGAACAATTGGGTTGCCTCCCAAAAGCGCTTGTTTAGCGTCTTTAGCTCGACGTGTTGACCGTGTATGCTTCAAGGAGGTCTATTGTCCCGGGATCCACCAGAGGTGCTCTTGCTTGCACCTTTTCTGTAACCTACCATCATAACTTCAGAACAATCTGTAGAGACTCCAACCGCTTTAAAAACTTCTTTTTCATGTAGGACTCGCACAGTCAGCTCCCTACGCTCGATGTCAATGATAACTCGCCCAGTTGCGAGGAATGGTCTCCCTAAAATAACAGGCACTAAAGGATTTTCCTTTACATCCATCACAAAGAAGTCAACAGGCAGAAAAAATTTCCCTACTTGGATTAAAACGTTCTCTACTACTCCGAATGGACTAACTACAGATTGGTCAGCTAACTGGAGTTTCACTGCAGTAGGTTTAATTTCTCCAATGTTTAACTTTTTACATAAGGATAAAAGAATTATGTTAATGCTAGCGCCTAAATCACGTAAGGCACGAAAAGAATGAGTACCAAAGTTGCAAGGAAAAGAAAAACTCCCTGGATCAGCAAGTTTGTTAGGTACACTCCTCTGAAGTTGGGCACTGCATGTAGAGGTGAGGAATATTGTCTCTACTTTCTTTTCCTTCTTTTTCCTCGAAAGCCATTCCTTCATGAATTTTACATATCTGGGCATCTGCTCCAAGGCCTTTGCAAATGGTAAATTAATATTTAAACTCATAAAGATATCAAGAAACTTCTTAAATTGAGTTGAGTAATTCTTTTTCTTCTTTTTCTTGGGCTTTGGAACTAGAACAGTAGGAGAAGGTATAAGAGGGTCAGAAGTAAGCTTTTCAGCTTCGGTTGAGGATGAACCCTCTTCAACTTCTTCCTTAGTTACTTCAGGCTCATGAATCTCCTGTGTCTCAGCTACTTGAACTTCCTCCACTTGATGCACGGTAATGGCCTTGCAATACTCCATTTGGGTTTTCTCTGGCTCAGCTGTGGCTTTACCTTTCTGCATAGTGTTTACAGCATTCACCAACTGTCCCAACTGAGTTTCTATGTTATTAGTTGCTGCACTGTGGCCTGTCATTGTGGTATTTATTGCTATCACAGCTTCCTCCAACTTGTTAGTTCTATTACTGGACTCTGCAATAAAAGCTCGAATTGTATCCTCAAGAGAAGGTTTATTTTCAGCCTTTTGAGATGTATATCCAGGAGGGTTCAAGATATTCTTAGTGTTAGCATATGAGAAATTTTCATGATTTCTAACATTAGGGTGATAGTGTGTGGGTGCAGAATTATGGTGTCCCCTATAGTTAGAATTTTTATCAACATAATGAACCTGTTCTGTAGTGGTCTCCTCTTGAGACTGAGATGCAAGAGCAGCTGACTCAATAGATTGTGCACTCCCTGTACCTGAGAATTTCAAGAAGGCATTAGCAAGGGAGGTCATCTGGGCTTGAAGAGAATTTACATTGTCAATCTCATAGATCCCAGCTGCAATCTTCTTAGGTGCAGACCGCTCAGTTGGCCACTGGTAACTGTTTGTGGCCATATCCTCCAGTAATGTACGTGCGTTCTCTACGGTCTTGGACAACAGAGTCCCACCTGCAGCTGCATCAACAATGGTTTTAGTATTTGGATTTAGACCATTGTAAAACAACTGGATCTGCAGCCAATCAGGGTATCCATGCTGAGGGCACTTCTTCAGTAACTCCTTATAGCGCTCCCAACCCTCAAATAATTGTTCATCGCCTAGCTGCTGGAATGTCCCAATCTCAGTCCTAAGCTTGACTGTCTTTGCAGGTGGGAAATATTTGGCAAGAAAAGCCTGAACCAATGCGTCCCACGTAGTAATACTCCCAGGTGGAAGTGATCGGAGCCAGTCCCTAGCTTTGTCCGGCAAAGAAAAGGGAAACAATCGTAAGCGTATGACATCTTCAGAAACACCATTTAATTTCACAGTTCCACATATATCCAGAAAGGATTTCAAGTGAGAGTTAGGATCCTCAGAGGGGAATCCTCTGAATGCACTATCTCTAGCCATCTGGATAAGGCCAATTTTTAGCTCGAAATTATTTGCATTAATTGGCGCGTAGACTATTCCAGATTGTTGATCAGGGAAGGTAGGCTGGAAATAGTCCCGTATCGGTTTCGGTTCCTCCTGTGGATTTGGGTTGGCCATCGCTGCAAGTCTCTCCCTTTTCTCCTTCTTGTTCTTTTTGCAAGTCTTTTCAATTTCAAAATCAAAAGGGACTAACAAAGCGTCCTTATCCTTTCGCATACACAATCAGAGCCTAAAATAAAACAAAAACAAAAACGAAAAATAAAACAAAAACAACAAAAATAAAGAACAAAAAGGAAAAATAAGAAAAACACAATAAAATACACTCTAAAGTAAGACCAAGCAAATTCCCCAAAAATATTAAGCGAACTAAATAATTGCCAATCCCCGGCAACGGCGCCAAAAACTTGATGCGCAAATTGCTAATCGCAAGTGTACGGGCCCAAGTTATAATATAGTGATTGAAAATCGAATGTCGTCCTCTGAATTGGTTTTCTAGTTCCCCTAATTATTAAAGGTATATCCGCCCAATTTTATTTAGAGAAAATAAACGAGACATAGGCAAATCAATGAAAAAATAATCAAAGCAATAAAATATGGAAACTCAATGGAGAAAGACCTTAGGGAATTGATTTCACCTATTAGATGCATGAATTAATTCAAAGAATAATTAGGAACAACTCGTAACAAGTTCATAAACCAAGGATTATCGATAATTAAAAGCCTCTCCCGAGTATAATTAATTCTTTATGCAAATTAAGAAATTGATATCCCTATCTAATTTCAACAACAAGCATAAGCATTAAAGAACAATCCTCATGACGATTTCTCAAACAATCCCAAATCTCCCAATTGTAGAATTACCTAAGTCATGCAATTGATGGTCTAATCTAAACTACCCTCTCCCGAGCAATTAGTTCAAAAACGAAAATCATACAATCCGTGATCAAGGAATTATAAGCACTAAGCATACAATTGCATAAATAAACCACGTTACGAAACGTCCTAAAAATCCGTAAATTAATTCATACAAACTAATGGCTACATCAAGCCCCTAAGAAACGAAATTTAGCTACTCATGTCTCTAAAAATACAATCAAAATCAGTCCAATACATGCTAAAAATCAGTACGAGAAATAAGGGAGAAAGATTAAACTCGCTAGCCGTGATTCCCGCGCGTTCCCGTCACGATCCTCACGATCCAAGCTCCCAAAATCAAGCCCTCTTTCTTTCTGCCCCGTTCTGTGTGTTTTCCCTCTCTAAAAATCGTCTTTCTCTCTCCAAAACAGCTGCCCTGGTTAGATGGCATCGCAAAATATAAATACTGAACTTTCTGCGTGACAGCGTTGCGACGCTAAGGACACAGCACCGTGACGCTGTGTCGATATGCCCTAATTTATTTCCGGAATACTCACAGCGTCGAGACGCTGTAGAGGTAGAGTCTCGACGCTGCCTCATTTGCGCGCCTCCTGATTGCTGCGGCCAGCGTTGAGACTCTCCAATGGTAGTGTCTCAACGATGCCCTATTATATAGACGCCTTGAACCTTATGCTCTTTTGTAAATTTCTTCAATAAAATTCATTCTTTCGCTACTAATTCACCGAAACTTCAATCTCCATCGAAATATCTGATTCCTACAAAATTAAATCAAATAGACATAAAAGTGGCCAAATAATACTCGAGACTAACAATAAAATAAAGTAAAATATAGCTCAATAAATTGCGCTATCAAGTATAAGACTCAAACACGAAATAAATAACCTGGATGCTCTGATACCATGTAAACAAAAAGAACAAATAGTGGAAACAAGATAGAAATTGCAAGAAGGAAGTGAATCAAATTGAGTTGTGATGCATTGAAATGAAAAACTTACACGAATTTATAGGAAAGTAAAATGGACACCCACTAACCCACTAACCTTGAAAATCTCTTCAATTAACCTTACTAAGTCACATCCCTCCAAATTAGAAGCCACTATCCTAAATAAATGCCACTAACCATTACTTTCTACACAAGTAAATTAACTAAATCAAACTACTTGCCTACCAAGTTTGCACTAATTTTAACACCCATAGCCTGGGAAATGAGCCGAGTCTGAAGGTCATTAAAGCCATTAAAGCAATAACCTAAGAGATTACTGAAGACAGGTATTACCAAGTAGGAGAGAAATTGAGTGAATACTTCATTCATTGTGGCGGCCGTCGATGAAACCGGCGATCGGAAGTGACGGAATGAAGCTACCGACAGCGAAAGTAACACTATATGCCATTTTGTTGGAAAGGCTTCATTGTTAGTCAACTATGAAAAAAACACCTACTGACTCTTGATTTCATACCTAAGGGAGTACTTTAGTTGGTTCACATATGCTATTTTGTTCTGAATTTTTTCTTTAAGTTTATATTAAATTCCTTTGCCTCTGTTTTTTGGGAAGAACATTTTGTCTGTCGAGCTAAACTTCATCGTTCTTCCGTTGAGTTCTAGCATTTTGGAAGAACAATGGTTGATTGGAAGTCTATTTTTATTTCGGTTGTTGTTTTCCTTGTGTATATTTTTGTTATTCCAAAGTTTGAATACTCCTTGCTCGTGTTGAGCTGAATCTTTTGAATTTTCCTCCTAATAATCATATGGTTGTATCTATTTAGAACTCATTCCTTTCAAAACTCTGCAGTACATTTTCTTTTATTTTTATGTAGCTTTGAAGCATTTTTCATGGCTATCAACCATTTCGCATCGCTGCCAGTATACTAGCTCCATGGTTAATGCAAACCCACTTCATCGTATTTTTCTCAGTCATTTTGCTGAATTTTCAGGTGATTTGGGTTGGATTTATCTGAAGAAGTTGTTGTTCTTTGATTCTTTCTTTCTGTGTTTTTGCTTGGCGATTTGGTCGTCTGAATATGCCATTTTGCTTTGAATTCTTGAGTTTGGGAACCAATTGTTTTGTTGGTGATTGTGAATTGTGTGTGTTCTTTGGGTAATCGCATTGAACAATTCATTTTTTGGAGGGGGTTTTTGTTTTTGTTGTTGGTTTTTTGAGCCCTTGACTATGAATTTATTGCGATGGCTATTTCAACCTTGGTGGGTGACCATGATTTTCTCGAGTTTTGACTTTCATATTCATTAACTCTCTTTCTATCTCTCTCTGTCAAGATCAAATGTAAATGCCATTTCATATTATTCTCTTTAAAAGATTGGTATTTGATAAAATCAGTGGACTGAGTACTGATGATGTTGAATTTTAAAGAGTTGAATAATTTGTTGTATCAACATTTTTTAAAAAGCTGAAACTCTGTAAGTGATGGAATATTGAATTTTAAAGAGTTGAATAATTTCCTTTACAATCCCTCCCCGACCCAAAAAAGTGAGAGAAGAATAGCTTTCCTGAACTTGACGTTAAAATGGTTGCTGATTCTTTATACAAACACATCTTTTCACAAAATAAATACAACTAATTCTATTTTAAAATGGTTGGTAAATTAAATTTAAAATTCATATAGACACATCCTTTCAAGCATACAGACACATCCTTTCACCAATTAAATACAAATCATTAGACACATCCTTTCACCAATTAAATACAAATTATTAGTCACATCCTTTCACCAATTAAATACAAATCATTAGACACATCCTTTCACCCATTAAATACAAATCATTTTGTTTTCCTTTGGCCAAAACTTTCTTTTCAAAATGTCAAATGAGAAGAAGATGGTTTCTTTTATAAGAGAGCTTAAAGCCTTTCAAAGAGAATGGAAGTTAAAAGTTTTCGTTCTTCGTAAAGGAAACATTGAATCATGTCAGAATGACGCCTTGAGAATACAAAAGTTTATTTTCGCCGATGAAGAGGTAACATTTTTATCTTCAAATTTTAGTATTTATCCATTGTTATTCAAATTTAGCAATACAAATCATGGATGAGTATTTTTTCTCTGTTTTAAATCATGTTCCACTTTACACTTTCTGCACAGTTTATTGGATTATATCGAGTTTAGTGTGAGAGAGAGAAAATGTTGGTTTTTTTGGTTAAATCTTTATGGTATCCATATATGGAGACTAACTTGATTGACAATCTTAACTAATATTCTATGAGTGAGATATACCGTGGAAATCAAAATTCAAATACTCTATTTTAAAATTTTTTCAATTTGTTGTGCTTTGAGGGATCAAAAATTCAAGCAGTAATGTTCAATGAAGTTATAGAAACCATTGGAAATGGTATTCTAAGGAATAAATCTTATTTTATTGAAAATGGAAATGTGAAAACTGTGAATTCCAAATATGCAAATGTAAATGAAGAAATTGAAATGACTCTGTCTTCATCGAAGATGATAGAAGAAATTGAAGAACCATTTCCTCATCATAATTTGAAGTATAATTTCATCCAATTTTCTGAGATGGAATCCTTTGTTATGACAGGAAAAACGATAGGTAACATTTTTTTTCCAGAAAAAAGTTACAGTAAATTTAGATATTATACAATTTTTTTCATGTTAATTCTCTACCTATTTGTGCAGATTTTGTTGGAATTGCGTTCTCTGTGAGATCCATGGTTGAAATAAAAATAAAAAAATTCAAACAATAAAACAATGATGAAGAGAGAAATATTTTTGATAGAGCAAAGGTTAGCAACTATGTCAATGTATGTTTTATTTACAAAATTAATCATTTCATGGTTGTTTTATGTTAACATGTGGTAATTTATTTTGTAGTTGCTGCAAGCCAATTAAACTGACGCTATGAAATGATTTGGCTACCAATGAAGGTTCAAAATTAGAAGAACAAATTATTCACAACCCAATAATTTTAGCATTCAATCTTAAGGTAGATATGTATGAAGGTAAGCTTTAAAAATTCAATATAACAGTAAGATATAACATTAATATAAGGGGGAGAAGAATTTTTAATTTAACTTTTTTTTTCTTATGTTAGGAGAATTAAGCATGACAACAACACTGACGAGCAACATTTTAATTCAGAAAAATTTTATAGATTCAAAAGATCTAAAAGAAAGGTATTTGTCCATATATCTCTAATTTTGAAATTTGCATTTATTCTAAAATTAACCTCTACATTTATACTACTATTTTTGTAGGAGGGAAATTCTTTTGGATCATACAAACATGTCTACTTTTATTCCTCCCTCTAAAAAAATGGAAAGAACAAAATTAGTAAGCATCAAAGATATTATTCATGGGTTAGTTGATGATTTATATTGTTCTATCATTGCCTCAATTGTCGAGATAGTTAACAAAGACAATCCATGGTTTGAGAAATGCAAACTTTGCAACCATAGAGTTTACCCCAATGGAAGTCAGAAAATGACTCATTGTAACAATTGCAACGATCTTGTCCAATTCATTAGAAAATATATGCTAAAGCTTATAATTTCTGATGGGCAAATGACTGCACATATAACTGCTTTTGAGGCTGCAGAAGTCATAGTTGGATGTAGTGTTTCCCATTATGCAACCCAAATTTTGGAGGTAATCATAAGAAGCATGAATTTATTTCTTAAATAAATCCCCTCTAAAATTTTATCTAACATTTTATATTTGTTGTATACCAAGCTCAGATGAAGAAGGAGGATTCTAAAATTTATCGCAATTTCATCCTCGCACAAGGAAAAACTTACAAGTTCCTCATTCGCATGGACAAGAAGTCTGAAGGAGATCGATCAAAGGGGCATTTTGTGGTTCAAGAGATAAATAAAGCACAAGTTGAAGAATGTGACGCTCTTGAAGTTTTACATGTTAAGAAAAAAATTAAAATAGAAAGATAGTTTCAAAGTTTTTTTTTAATATATTTTTCACTTTTTTTTTTAATACTTTAAATGATCCACATGTAATGTTAACTATCATATTTCGACTTTGCTACTTTTAGTTTTTTAGTAGTTTTCTTATTTGAGTGGCATAATCATAAATGACCTTTAGTGGGCATGAAATGTCCAATTATATTGTAAATTTCTTAATGTTCTTAATATATTTGTTTTTTAGACAAATATGTTCTTAATATTATAAGTATTCGTTTGTAACATATTATAGTGTATTAGAATACCATATATTATATTTCTTTCAATATTATGAGTTTTTGGTTAATCAACTCTCATGATATTAACTGTATTTCATAATTTTCTAATTTTAGTTGTACGATCATAAACGGAAAATGTAACGATGATAATAATAATAATAATCAATATATAAAAACATTATGATATATATTAAATGAAAAATAAAGAATTACTGGCTATAAAAAAAATGACAAATCCTAAAAAACCGTCAAGAAAATCTCAAAAACAAATCTTCGTCGTAAATTTCGTTTTTTTTTTTTTTTTGTTGACAACTATTGTAGAGATAGTTAGACATTATATGTATAAAAAAAATATTTGGTTATTATATACTTTTTTAAAAAGAAAAAAAAATGATTTGGGAGATTAGATTCTAATATAATAATAATGAGAAAACAATGTAATTATTAAATTTGAGAAAAAAAATTACAAACTGGGTAAATACTTCAAAAACTAAATTTAAATTTAAAAATATAGAACCACTTGGAAAACATTAAATAAAGTATATTATTAGAAAAAACACTCAACTAATCAAAGAAATAAATAAATAAATAAATAAATAAATATATATATATATATATATATATATATATATATATATATATATTCATAATTATAGATACACAATAAAGTAATAAAAAATAATCCACAATTATAGATAAAAAATAAATTATGAAATACGTAATAGATTAAAAAAATAATAGTAAAATTTTAATCCAGATTTTTTATTAAAATATATATATATATATATATAGGTGGCACCTTTTCATGAAATCACGATTTGAATGGGCACAATTGAAAATCGTATAACTTCCTCTGCCGTTTCTTCTTCCTCTGTCGTTTCTTCTGCAACTCCAACGGAAGATATCGATTCAATTTTGTTGGGTTCCTCCATTACCAAATTCCTCAGGTACCAACTATATATAAATTCATCTTCAATTTTTATTCGTTTGTTTTCCATTTTTTAATTTAACTATAATATGATGATGCCCTCATCCTTATATGAGAATTTCTAATTTATAGTTCATGGATCTTTGGTGTAGGGTGCTTCTCGCTCTCATTCCAAATCTACCATAAGTCATTGTGTAGATTTCTTGAAATTGGTAAGTTTGAATTGCAAGTATCTTCATCTTTATGAATTTACCTATTACATGATATTTAATTTGGAATTCAAACAAATCATATCTTTTCTTTTTAGTTCCTTTGGCTCTCTGTTTTTTTTTTCTTCATTTTCTTTGACTTTCTTTATCTTTATTCCCTTATTGTCTGAAACAAATTATCTTAGATTTTTTTTTCTTTCTTTTTCATTGATTGATTGTTAATTTTATCTTTATTCTCTGAATATTTCAAATTGGTTTTGGTTAGCTAAAATAGGCCTAGGGTTTTTGTAATGTTGGAATGAGCAAACTATATTTCAACGAGGAATCGGGCAGTTTTGATATGAAAATTAGGGTAATTATCGATGAGATAATCTTAGTTCTTAAATGCCAAATAACCTCTATTTTTCATTCGAAGTTTTTAAATTAATGGAGTTTTGGACTACCCTACAGTTTGATGTGTTTAGAATTTCATCATTTAGCTTCGAGAGAATCTGTATTTTATTTCCACTTTTTTAGTCAACATATTTATTTATTTACCTATTGGCAATTATATACCCCGGTTGTGGTTTTTCCCATTCTTATAAATTCATTTTATTTTCTGGTGTTTTGCATTTAAAAATGTGAATGTTATGAAGTTCTCATGCTTGATTTTAGAAACATGGGTGGGATGGGATGCCATCTTGAGTGACGTTAAAAAAATATAAAGAATGCTTATTTAAAAAATAATAATTTAAAAAAATAATTAATATGCTTAAATGTGAATGATTACACATTTTATGTTTGGTTTAGTTGATCAAATTTGGGTTGTCTATTTTCATAAGGTACATATAAGTGATTATTTTTAAAAAATAACTAGAATTGTTAAGATTTACCAGGATAAATAATGGTTGAAATTGTTCAGATTTATGTATTTGAAAAATAAAGTAGTTGTTTAATAATCTATTGTTATTTTTGGGTTTTTGAACTTTTTTGTTATTGTGTTTTCATTTTTTATGTTTGATGACATGTTTGGTAACTATTTTTAGATCTTTATTTTCCATTCATTTTTAGCGATTTGTTTTTGTAATATCTTTCATATAAAAATAAATTTAAACAATTTTTAAATCTACTATGCTATGATATTATAAAAAAACACTTAAAAACAAAAGACAAAAAAAAAAAAAAAAACATTGATTTCGTTAGCTTGATTTAATAAAATATGAACTTGAAAAATAGTCATTCAGTTTAGTTTGGCTAGATTTTTTGGTTTTAATCAATTTAACCGTTGATTTTTAAATTTCATGGCTTAAATCTTTGCAATTGTCAAATCGATTGGTCTCATTCACTTTATTGGCTTGTTTCAAATTTTGTTTTCTTTAATAAAAAAACCAATTACATGTTAAAGTGAACCTAAGTTAACCATTAATATACTGATAAACGTTTTTCATTACTATTACAAACTTTTAAATAGTGAGTTGTTGATAAAGACGAAACTTAAAAATTCTAACATTAACAGATTGTAGAAGGAATACAAGTTTAAAAAAAAAAAAAAGAATGAAGAAAAAGGCAGCAATGTCATTTATAAAAGGAAAAACAAAACGAATAGCCAAATTAAATAGATTTTCATAAATGACTTAACTTTTTACATATTGTAAACATGACCATTCACATATAGCTAGAGTATTTGAATATTGCATTAGGACTAAAATACCCATAGGCAAAATATAATAATTTTACATTCAAAATTGATGATATCCTAACTAAGTTTAGAAGAAAAAAAAAATGCTTATAAATAAGCTATCAAAATAAAGAATTAAAAAAAGAAGGTCAAAAGAGGGACAATGATAAAATCTTATATAATGTAAAAAAAAAAAAAAAAATACAAACTATATATAAATCAACAAGGCAAGAGATATAGGTAAATTAAAAAAAAAAAAAAGTAGCATGGTTTTTTTGTTTTTTTTGTTTTTTTTTTAGGAAAGAAGATACTTCGTTCAAGAAATGGAACAAATAAAAAAGAGAGACTAGAGGAAAGCCTTCCAAGCATGTCAATGGGGACCAAATGTCAAAAGTAAACAAAAAATTGGATTTATAAGTCAAGTTTATATAAGTAACATAATTGTTTTATTTCAAAAAAAAAAAGTAACATAATTGTTTGCTGGTTCATATTTTAAGTATAATTTTTTCGCATAGGTGGTCCAAAAATATATCACATACACAAGATTGTACAAAATAAGAGATTCATAGAGTAAATTAATTCATCAATCTTGACTACGAAAGAATACAACTTTTATAAGACCATTATGGATAAGGAAAAAATAATATGAATATATTCATTGAAGGAAAACAGTATGAATGTATTCTTTAAATTAATTCATCTAATTTTTTATTCTTATTTTATTCTATGTAATGTTCATTTAATTTGTTTTTGAATTTTTAGATACAATGGAGATTAATCCAAATTCCATCATCAACTATGAACATGAAGGAAGTTCTTCAAGAAAAGGTATCATAACATTATTCAAATATATATATATATATATATATATATAATTGTTTTATACCTATAACGTATGATTGTTAATTTCATATACAGGTAAACAAAAAGAGAAACAAAAGGCAAATGCAAATGCACGGAAAAGAAAAAAGTATGCAGAATTGTCAATTGAAAAACGAAGAGAAAAAATCCTAAAGTCAGCCAATACAAAGAAAATTGCATTGGCAAAAATAGCTTTTTAAAATAGAGATCTTAGAACGGAAAATACACCTAACACAGGTCTGCTAAACGAAACGACAATAGTAGGTATGATTTTTTTTTTTTTTTTTTTTACCTTTTTCATATATTTGATTTAAATTTTTTTATTATATCGATAATTTAAAAATATTATGTTTCATATTTAAAACAGATTTTGCTTCGAACAATGAAAACACACTCATTCATGAATTGAAAAGGATGTCTCCATGTACCTATTGTAATGCAACAAGATTTGAATACGAAACACCGACGTTTTGCTGTTATAATGGACAAGTTCGACTTTCGAGAGCTATGATTCCAGATGAATTGTTGAAACTATATTTGAATTAAATTGATGATGGAATCATGTTTAGAAAGAATATTAGAGCATATAATAGCATTTTTTCTTTCACTTCATTTGGTGTGAATTTGGACAAAAATTTGGCTTTGTCAAGAAAAGGTGTATACACATTTAGGGCCCAAGGGCAAATATATCATGATCTACCAGCCTTACTCCCAGAACATAGACCAAAATATTTCCAATTATATTTTTATGACACTGACAATGAAATTCGAAATAGAATTGGTGTGATGCAAGATGGAGGCATTAGTGACCGTTCAGTACAGAAGTTGATTGATATACTACAATGCAATCCTTATGCACAAGTATTTCGATCATTGAAGGAGTTTAACCATTTTCAAGATATTCATATACAAATTGCAAGTAATGTGAAAGTTGATCAACGAGTCTATAACATACCTACTGTAAGTAGCTGCTATATGGATTGAGGGAAATCAAGATTCTTCACCTTTTGAAAGAGACATTGTCATCCATGCCCATTCAGGAAAACGTCATAGGATTAAACATTATTTTAGTTGTTATGAGTCGCTACAATATCCATTGTTATTTCCAAAAGGAGAACCCGGATGGCACCAAGAAATAACAAGATGTGGCACAACAAATGAGAAAAGGATGACATCATTTATAAATTGTCGAACTTCAGAAAATTATGGTTTCCAGACTCCTGAACAAATCCTTCTAAGAGAACATTATTTGAATTCTAATGTAACGTATTTCACATATTTCAATTTCACATTTCATGCCTTATCTTTTTAAAATGTTAACATTATTTGAATTCTAATGTTCAGGTTTAGCAAAGAAACAACATGGAAGAATTTCATGCAGAGAATATTATTGCTTCAAGTTTCAAATTAGAACGACTTCAAAATCAGTTTTTCTTTTAGCTGGACGTTTGTTTCAACAATTTGCTGTCGACATGTACATAAAACTTGAAACAACAAGACTGGATTTTTTTAGAACACAACAGTCTCAAATAAGATCAGAGCTATACCAAGGATTGGTTGATGTCGTTAACTCAGAAGAAGCAGATGCACGTAAAGTAGGGAAACGAATAGTACTTCCTGGTTCTTTTGTTGGAGGTCCAAGAGATATGCGACGTAGATATTTGGATGCAATGACCTTAGTACAACGATTTGGAAAGCCGAATCTTTTCATTACTATGACATGCAACTCTGAGTGGAAAGAAATGAAAGATGAACTTTTAGCGGGACAACAACCTCAAGATAGACCAGATCTTACTTCTCGAATCTTTCGAGCAAAATTACAAGACCTTAAAGACCAACTTTTTAGAAAAGAAGTTTTTGGAAGGGTTGGAGCATATGTATATGTGATTGAATTCCAGAAGAGGGGATTGCTGCATGCTCATATTCTGATTATTTTTAAAAGTGGGTATAAAATAACAAGTGCAGATCAATACGATAACTATGTTTCGACTGAAATTCCTGATAATGCTGTAAACCCACTCCTTCATGAGTTGGTTATCAAACACATGATACATGGACCTTGTGGAGCATTGAAAAAAGTAGCCCATGTATGGTGAATGGAACATGCAGATTCCATTATCCTAGATCATATTCTTCTCAAACTATGCAAGGAAAAGATTCGTATCCAATATATCGGAGAACAAACGATGGAACACAGGTGCACAATTTTTACATAATTTACAAATTTTATATATGTCAATGCATGAAAAGATTCTTTTCTTAATTCCAAAACTATAGTAGTAATAAATATTAAAATTTTATTCGCAGATATGCATTCGCAATGGCATGTTAAATAATCAATGGGTAGTTCCTTTTAATCCATATCTTCTTCAACGATACAATTGTCACATAAATGTTGAAATATGTTCTGCAATCAAGGCAGTTAAATATTTGTACAAATATATATATAAAGGTCATGATAGGGCAGCCGTTTCAATAGTAAATGATGGTGAGGATGTTACTGTGAATGAGATTCAAAACTTTCAAGATGCTAGGTGGGTTTCTGCACCAGAAGCATTGTGGAGAATTTTTTATTTCAGACTAAATGAAATATCTCCTTCAGTTATAAACCTGCAATTACATTTCCAAATCAACAATTTGTTTCTTATTGGAAAAACCAAAATCTAAAGAAACTCATTGGATTTGACCATGTATCTAAAACAATGTTGACAGAATTTTTTAATACATGCCAAAGAGATGAAGATGCGAGAAAACTATTGTACAAAGAATTTCCTGAGTACTATGTCTGGGATAAAAGATTGAAAGAATGGCTACAATGTAAAAGGGGCCATGTTATAGCAAGAATAAATGGAACGAATCCAATTGAGGGAGAAAGGTATTATCTAAGGCTCTTATTGAATAATGTTAGAGGCCCAACGTCCTTTGATGATTTGCTGACAGTTGATGGGAAAAAGTATTGTACATTTAAAGAAGCATCACAAATAAGAAGACTACTTGAATCTGATGAAAGTTTGATCGATTGTTTGAAAGAGGCTGAATTGCTTGAGATGTCGTATGCATTTCGAAGACTATTTGCTACTTTGTTGGTATATTGTGAACCTAAAGAAGTTAGAAAATTATGGAATTTATTTTTCGAAGCCATGGCAGAAGACTATAACCGATCAAATGATTTATCCAATGAACAAGAAGTTCAATTGGTTTTGAAAAACCTAAATTACTTCCTCCAATCAATGGGGAAAAATACTTCACAATTCGATCTCCCTCCAGTTCATAAAGACAACTTCAATGATGACTTCATTTCAATGACAGAGATAAGAGATGAAGAATCCATTACAGTAGATGAAGAAGATGTTCTAGCATCAACAAAATTAATTGAGGAGCAAAAAATTGCATATGATATCATCATGGAAAAAGTTGATGGCAATAGAAGTGGACTATTTTTTTATCGATGGCCGAGGAGGAACTGGAAAAACCTTTTTATATCGGACACTTTTAGCAAAAGTTAGATCAAATGAAATGATAGCTTTGGCAACTGCAACATCTAGTGTAGTAGCATCGATATTACCTGGAGGTCGAACAACACATTCCAGATTCAAAATTCCATTGCAAGCTACTGATTCGACAATGTGCAATATGTCAAAATAGAGTGTTACAGCAGAACTAATTCGAAAGGCAAGACTAATAATATGGGATGAGGCACCTATGGCAAAAAGATATACGATCGAAGCTGTTGATCGTTCATTGAGAGATATAATGGATTGTACTCAACCATTTGGAGGAAAAGTATTCGTGTTTGGAGGAGATTTTCGTCAAGTACTTCCAGTACTTCCGAAAGGAACAAGACAACAAACTGTTGCAATTAGCTTGAGAAAATCGTATCTTTGGGATAAAATGCATCAATTGCATTTGAAACAAAATATGAGGGTACATAATGACAAAGCATTTGCAGATTTTATCTTAAGAATTGGAAATGGAGAACAACCTACCTATAATGATGATATCATTACCTTGCCTCAAGAAATTGCAATACCACATTTTGGAAGTAACATGGAAATGGAATTCATAAGAAAGATATATCCAGATCTACAACTTCATGCTACATCAATGGAATACATGACCAGCAGAGCAATTTTAGCTACAACAAATGATCATGTTGATTATTTGAATGAACTTTTGATAGATATTTTTCCAGGAGAAATTAAAACCTTCAAAAGCTTTGATGAGGCAATGGATGATACAAATGCCTATTATCAGGAAGAATTTTTAAATTCTTTGCTACCAAATGGAATACCACCACATAAGCTTATACTAAAGGTTAATTGTCCTATTATGTTATTGAGAAATTTAGACCCATCCAATGGATTGTGTAATGGAACAAGAATGATATGTCGATCATTTGGAAAAAACATAATACATGCTGAAGTAGCAATGGGAGAACATGCAGGAAAACAAGTTTTCATACCACGAATTCCATTAAGTCCACCTAATGACGAAGGGTATCCATTCAAGTTCAAAAGGAAACAATTTCCTATCCGATTATGTTTTGCGATGACAATAAACAAAGCACAAGGACAAACTGTTCCTAATGTTGGAATATATCTTCCTGAACCTGTATTTTCACATGGACAACTTTATGTTGCATTATCAAGAGGAGTTTCAATGTCAACAACAAAAGTTCTTATCAAATCACTAGAGGATTCAAATTTGTCTTCCAGGCATACAAAGAATGTTGTTTATAAAGAGATTCTCCTTTAATCAAGGTTCGGTTAATTAAATACTTATTTAATTTTTTTATAACATCGAGATATATTATTCTTATGAAGTGTAATTTTTTTTCTCCAGTAATCAATCTCTTTCAAGAAACACCAAATAATTTCCCTTGAGGTAATAAGTTGTCTTATTGTGTCACTTTCTTTATAGCTTTTACTTTACAATTTTTATTTCAATCATATGAATTTTTTTTGTATTCACCTATCTATTTTTAATATTTTTTCTCTTTCATAACTTTTTTCATGAATGTGTTTTGGATGATAAAGTTCATTTTAAAGCTTTTCCAACTAAATGAATATTTAACCACGTGCATCGCACGGGTATTTCTACTAGTTCTTCTAATTGAGAAGAAAAAAAAAGTAAAAGAAGAAAAAAAAAATTCCACAAAGTTCTTAGCAACAATAAAAAACCAGCAAATATTTGAAGATAAAAAAACTTCCAAAGTTACTTTGCTTTCGTAATCTTAAATAGCAGTGAAAAAGCAGTTCTCAACAACAAAAAAAGTCATCTAAAATAAAGTTTCTCCAATATTTTATTTATAAGAAACCAATCTTGGTGGAATGTGAATTACTGAAAAAAAAAGGAATAAATAATTAATTACGTACAATGGTTCAAACGAAAAGTTAACCAAAAGTATAATTGTAAGACTAACGCAAGTTTGAGGTTAAAATTGATACGATCTAATAAGTTTGAGGTTCAATTTGATGAAATTGAAAGTTTAGGGTTAAAATTGATACAACCCCTAAAGTTCAAGGTTAAAAATGAATTTTTCCCTTTTATTTTTCTGATACAATAAAACTATTTTTCTTCTCGTATTAGTTTTGAAAAGAATTTTTTTTTTTTTTTTTTTGACAATAGTTTTGAAAAGAAAATTGATGGGAGAATTTGAAGCAAGAAAATGAAATGAAATACATTGTAGAAATTATGATGGAAACCTTTTTGTTTCCAAAGAGACTAAAGTTTGAAAAAACTTTTATGACTTGACAGAACCCTTCTTCCTTTCTTTCCTTCTCGGCCGATTCTTTCCCCCTCTTTTCCATTTTTTTTTTATGGTTTCTGTTTTTTAAAACAAATTTAATGAGAGAGTTATCTATTAATAATCTAACAAAACTTGATTGATTTAATTTATGTTTGAAAAATGAGATGGAGAAGAGTCATGAATTTTTCAATAAGCTTATAACTAGAATGATTTTAGTTCCCATTTTAAAACCACATGTACCTCCTTGGATATATTTATAGTTTATAATAATAATAATAATAATAATAACAACAACAATAATAATAATAGTAATAATGTTGCCAAAAGTCTGGATTAATTAAGTTTTGTTACATAATATATCTAAGAAAATCAAATTTGTGTTGTAATTTAAGTTAAAGTCTAACTACTAAATGTCAACAAGAGCATGGCTCAACTGGCATAAAACTTATAGCGTCTATTTAGTCCCTGAGACTTCAAAAGATACACTTTATTCCATGAGGTTTGGAAAATAGATTTAAATGGTCCTTAAGTTAATTTGACTAATGAAAAAATGACATGGCACGTTGAGGTGGACAAATTTTATTATTTTATATTAATTTTTTAGATTACATGACTAAGAAGGACTTGTTAGTTGATGAAGATTGGTCGATTGCAAATCAGAGATGATCCTTTCTTTCCCAGGCGCTCCTTGCTTGATAGAGAAAGGCATAGCAGAACAACATCAGCGCCTTGCTTGATAGAGAAAGGCATAGCAGAACAACATCAGCTCAAATTTCCAAAAGCCTGTCGCTTCCAACATCAGCTCAAATTTCCGTACCTTAGGTTTACATGTCTGCCTTTCACAAAGAAAGCAGGTCACCTTAAACCAATCATACCCATTTTTTTACTAAGATAACATAGGGACAGAAGGGACATGGTTGTGAAGATGGCCTCCTCATCCACACCTCACGTTGGAGAGAAAAAATGAGGGAGGAAATGGTGATTTGGTGAAGAAAAAAAAAATAAATAAAAAGAAAAGTCATGTAATCTAAAAAATTAATATAAAATAATAAAATTTGTCATCTCGTGTCTCTTGTCACATCATTTTTTCGTTAGTCAACTAATAGTCAAATTAACTCAGGGACCATTTAAAACTATTTTCCAAATCCTAGGGACTAAAGTATATCTTTTGAAACCTCAGGGACCAAATAGATAGGGATGTCCACGGGGTGGGGCGGGGACGGGGATGGCTTCCCCGTCCCCACCCCGCCTCCCATTTCAATCCCCATCCCCGCGAAATTCCCCGTTAAATTTCGCGGGGAATGGGGTGGGGATTCCCCGCAGGGAATTTGCGGGGATCGGGTTCCCCGCGGGGAATTATTCCCCATTTATTATTTTTTTCTTTTTTTTTTGTCTTCATTAAATCAAGGGAAAAATACACTTTTGGTCCCTGAGGTTTGGGTTAAGTGACACTTTGGTCCCTGAGTTTTCAAACTCAACAAAAATACCCCTGAGGTTTGAGATAAGTAGCAATTTAGTCCCTGCCGTCCAATTTTCCATTAAACCCTAACGGTTTGCTGACGTGGCACCATTATTTTAATAAAAAAATATATATTTTTTAATTTTCTAAATAAAAATATATTAAAATATAATAAATATTATTATTTTATTCTTTTTTTTTATAATTATTTCTCCTTCTCCCTTACTCTTTCTCTTCTTCTCCACTCCATCCTCTTCCCTCTTCTTCTTCTTCATAGCTCCGGTGGCCGACGGCCGACGGCCACCGCTCGCCGCCGCCGTCGGCCGCGGGAGACTTTTTTTTTTTCAATCTCTATCTCCCTCTTCTTCTTTGTGCTCGCCGGAAACCTGAAAAAAAAAAAGGATGAAGGGGGTTTCCCCCTTCGTCTTTTTTTCTTTTTTTTTTTTAACATGCCGCCGGCACGGACAGAGAAGAAGAGGGAGAGAGATCGTCGGGGACAGAGAAGAAGAGGGAGAGAGAGAGCGCCGGCGAGAGTTAGTTTTAAAGAAAAAAAAAGAGAAAGAGAAGGGGGTTTCCCCCTTCGAAACCGTCCGGAACGAAGGGGAACCCCTTCGTTCCAGATGGGTTTCGAAGGGGGAAACCCCCTTCATCCTTTTTTTTTTTTCAGGTTTCCGGCGAGCACAAAGAAGAAGAGGGAGATAGAGATTGAAAAAAAAAACAAGAAAAAAAAAAAAACAGTCTCCGGCAGCCGACGGCGGCGGTCGCCGGCCGTCGGCCACCGGAGCTATGAAGAAGAAGAAGAGGGAAGAGGATGGAGTGGAGAAGAAGAGAAAGAGTAAGGGAGAAGGAGAAATAATTATAAAAAAAGAATAAAATAATAATATTTATTATATTTTAATATATTTGTATTTAGAAAATTAAAAAAAATATTTTTTTTATTAAAATAATGGTGCCACGTCAGCAAACCGTTAGAGTTTAACGGAAAATTGGACGGCAGGGACTAAATTGCTACTTATCTCAAACCTCAGGGGTATTTTTGTTGAGTTTGAAAACTCAGGGACCGAAGTGTCACTTAACCCAAACCTCAGGGACCAAAAGTGTATTTTTCCCTTAAATCAAATATTCTTTTGATAAATTTTCAAATAGTTAACTTTGCATGAAAAATGTTCATTAATTTTCTATTAGATAGTTAATTATTCACATAAATTCTTCATTTAGATAGTTAATTTCTTTAAAAAAACTCTTTTTAAAGAAAAACAAAATCTTAATTCTCTTATTATAAACAAAATAATATTTCATATCAAACTATCTAATTATCTATACATATAATTTAAATAATTAAATCATATAATTCAAACTTATCCAATTTTCTAAATCATTAACAATAAAACATTAAGTTTATATATAATGAGAAATAATAATAATAATAATACTAATAATTAAAAAAAAAGAAAGTAAACGGGGCGGGGAGCGGGGAACGGGGATGGGGAATACATTCCCCGTCCCCGTCCCCGTTTAGCTTGTGGGGAATTTTTTTCCTCCACTCCCTCCCCCATTCCCTGCTTAAACGGGGATTCCCCGCCCCATTAGGGGCGAGTCCCCACGGGGCCCCGGCCTCGCGGGGCAAATGGACATCCCTACAAATAGACATCAACCTCAAACTTCGAGGACCAAAAGTGTATTTTGCCAAAAAAAAAAAAACTTTAACTTTAGAAAAGTAAAAAATAGTGCATCTTTGGACTAATTTTGATTATTCCTGCAAAACAATTAGTAATTAAAAAATAAAGGGAAAATAGTTTTTTTTTTTTTTTTTTTTTTTTTTTTTTTTTTTTTTTTTTTTCGCCTGAACCTTGTGGAGTGTATCAATCTTACCTTAAATTTTGAATTTCATCCAATTAGATCTCATATTAAGATAAATAGTGAAATATTTTTCTTTTGATAGATTATTTCGTTTCAAGTATTATTAAAAAAACATTCTCATATGTCTAATATTAAGTTAATGGAACTTTAGTGAGAAACAATAGTTTTGGATTTTGGTGGAAATTTATATGAATATATTTAGGGGTTGTTTGGCCCAAGGGTTTGGAATGGGTTGGTTGGCCTGGAATGGTGTGGGTTTGGAATGAAATGGTGGGCACGTGGATTCCAACCCATTCCCACATTTTGGTGGGTCCCACTATTTCTCTCTCCATTTTTCTTCATAATTTTGTCCTAGGATCAATTTTGTAAATTGTCCGAGCTTAATTTTGTGCCAGTCTTGGCTTTAATCGAAGGGGAATTATCATTCCTACAAAAAAAATTCTTCTTCCAGCGTGGAAGGAAGACCAAAACTAGTTGACCCAAAACCATGGACGTTGCTGTCGACTTCGACGGACGACAGAGGATGCTCCGGCATGAACCCTGCCGCAGCTCGCGCGAGTGAATGCGCAATTCGATTGCCCACCCTAGGGCATTTTGAGAAAGAGATGACTCCTACCTCAAACGCAAGCTCTTCCACCTCGTTGACTATCACTTTGGTGTCCGAGATGTCTTGGATTTCATGATTCAGCACTTTCACAACCTCGAGGGCATTTGCTTCAGCAATTAACGGCAAGTTCCTTGGCTGATCCTTCAATTTAATTGCTTTTAGCCCTTCTCGAATAGCTAAAGCTTCTAGGGATTTAATTTGTCATTTGCGATTGACTCTTTTGTAACCCGCCTGAATTAGAGATTCGGAAGAATCACGAACGATCCAACCAACACCACCAATTCTCCAATCATCGTTCCACGAAGCATCCGAGTTCATCTTCAGGCAGTTTGGAGGAGGGGGAGTCCAAGCATCATGATTTCGGAGGCTCTCCAATCTTGGGTTCGGCAGGTTTGCAAGTGTCTTTTTTTGCTCTTCCAAATTCTTTTTAATCCATCTTTTGAGAGATTGTATGTTTGCCTTTTCCTTGTTGATTGATACTCTGTTTCTATAGTTCCAAATCGTCCATATAGAAATAGCTATCTACTCCAATTCTTCTTTATCAGTCGTTGTTGCCAATTCTTTCCAGTTTTCCAGGGAGAAGCTTCCTTCCCTACAAAACCCAGGACTAAGAATTTGGTTAGGGAAAAGGACTGTCCAAATTTGTCTTACCTTTTTGCAACTCCAAATTATATGTTTTGAGCCTTCTCTCTAATAGGACCCAAGTAGTATATTAACTACCCACTAGGATCACCTCCAAGACAATCAACCAATTAATAGTGCTCCAAAAACACAACAGATTAATCACCAATTTATCACCAAGAAAACAACCAACCACGGACAGCAATCAACCATAAAATTCAGAATACTAAAAACACAAAAACACGCACGATTTATACGTGGAAAACCCCTTCGATGTGAAGAGTAAAAACCACGAGACTTGTGAGGAGTCCACCCTTGTCACCTTCTCTTATTATGATAAAATTGAGGGAAAAAGAATCCAAATCAGTCATACAAAGATTCACAACCCACCAATACTTTCATACATAAGAGATCAACACAAAAGAGATAAAGAAGATGAAAATATCTCCAGTTTTCCAGGTTCTGTCCAGCAGCGATTACGAACAAACCAGAGTTCCAAACGACGATCCAACCGTTCAAAATGAGTTCCTATGTGTCCCCAACAAGCTGACCAAATTTCAGCAAAATCCAACGGTTAAAACTCTGGCAATCGACAACTTTGTGAACGCTGTCGCTGAAAATCCGAACTGCACTGCTCTCCCTGCTTCTCCCCGTTTTTCTGTGTATTTTTCTGTATTTTTCTTGCTGCCGTCTTCCTTAGGTCATCCCATATCAAAGGAAAAAAAAAAACCCTAGGCTTACAAGACAAGCCCACTCATTTAACCTCAATTGGGCTAAACACATAACCCGACATATTGGGCTCATAAACACAAGTTTTTAAAAAAAAACTCTTGCTTGTGCAACAAGTGGGCTGGACACCCACAACAATCTCCCCCTCCAGCCCATCACGGGGAAGACACAATCACATCCATGATCACTTGAACCTCATCCCGACAAGCTTACTACAAAGCTCGATCTTGCTTCCGGGAACTACTTTAGTTAACATATCTGCACTGTTCTTGTCAGTGTGGACTTTCTTCAGTTTCATTCTCTTCTCTTCAATCACATATCGCAACCAATGATATCTAATGTCAATGTGTTTGGTGCGAGCATGATACATCGAATTCTTGCTCAAATCCATAGCACTCTGACTATCATAGAATACTACATACTCATGTTGCTTCAAACCCAACTCTTGAAGAAACCTTTTAAGCCATAACATTTCCTTGCTTGCTTCCACTGCTGCAATATACTCTGCTTCAGTTGTGGACAATGCTACACATTTTTGTAGCTTGGATTGCCATGAGATGGCTCCCCCTGAGAATGTAAACACATAACCTGAGGTAGACTTTCTATTATCAAAATCACCTGCCATGTCTGCATCAGTATAGCCTTCAAGTATAGGTTTGCCACCTCCATAACACAAACTCAATTTGGAGGTGCCCCGCAAGTATCTGAAAATCCACTTCACTGCTTCCCAATAAGTCTTACCTGAATTGGATAAGAAACGACTCACTAAACCAACTGCATGTGTAATATCAGGTCTAGTACACACCATAGCATACATCAAAGAACCAACAGCAGAAGAGTAAGGAATGGATGACATAACTTCTTTCTCCTTCTCTGTTGTAGGACAAGCTGTCTTACTTAGCTTGAAATGAGTTGCTAGCGGTGTACTAACAGGCTTAGCATGCTTCATATTGAACTTTTCAAGCACCCGTTCAATATACTTCTCCTGGGATAACCATAATTTCCCAGCTTTCCTGTCACGAGCAATCTCCATGCCTAAAATTTGCTTTGCAAGACCTAAATCTTTCATGTCAAATGACTTGGACAAGTCTTTCTTCAAACTTTGAATCATATTTGCATCCTGTCCAACTATCAACATATCATCTACATATAGAAGAAGAATGATGAAGTTACCTCCAGGGAACTTTCTAAAATACACACAAGAATCAGCTGTAGTTCGTTTATAACCATTGTTTATCATAAACGAATCAAATTTCTTGTACCACTGCCTTGGTGCCTGTCTAAGCCCATAAAGACTCTTCTTCAACTTGCAAACAAGTTTATCTTTCCCTTTTTCTTCAAATCCTTCAGGTTGCTCCATGTAGATCTCTTCATGCAAGTCACCATGTAAAAAAGCAGTTTTTACATCAAGTTGCTCCAACACTGTTCCGATAGATGTCATTTTGACCACTGGAGAGAAGATCTCATCAAAGTCAATGCCCTTTTTCTGGTTGCATCCCTTTACCACTAATCTGGCTTTGAGCTTCACTATCTTCTCACCATTCTTCTTGTACTTGAAAACCCATCTATTTCTCAAGACTTTCTTGCCCTTTGGAGGTTTCACTAGCTCATAGGTTTCATTCTTTTTCAGGGAATTCATCTCTTCATTCATTGCATCGAGCCACTGGTCTTTTTCATCATGAGACAAGACCTCTTGATAGTTCTCTGGCTCTCCATCTTCACTAACTAGAATGAACTCTGAGCTTGGATATCTTGTTGAAGGTTTACGCTCTCTGGTGGACCTTCGAACCCGTGTATCCTCCACTTGAGGGGTAGGTTGCTCCCCCTGCTCATGAACTTCTTCATGAATCACTTCCTCATGTACATCTTCCTCATGGATTTCTTCATTAGACGAAGACTCGTCAAGATTATCATCATCAACATGATCTGGTACAGTACCATCAGGTTGTATCTCACCAACATCATCGTGTACATCATCAAGTACATCTTCAACATTCTCATTTGTTGGCTGAATAACAGAGGGAATAGAGGTAGAATCATTAGTAGTATCAATAAACAACTCTGAAGTAGAAGTGTACCTTGTACTCAGAAGATCTGCACCCTTCTCGTGCTCAAAGAATACTACATCTGTGCTTCTCACTACCTTCTTCTTTTCTGGATCGTAGAGCCTGTAACCATACTCTTCATCCCCATACCCAACAAATACACACGGATTGGTCTTCGAATCAAGCTTTGACCTCTGTTCTTTAGGCACATGCATGTATGCCTTGCTGCCAAAGACTCTCAGATGTGAATAAGTAGGATTGCGTCCCTTCCATGCTCTCTCTGGAATGTCTAGACCAAGAGGAACCGATGGAGATCGATTAATCAAATACACGACACATTGCACTGCTTCAGCCCAAAATGTCTTAGGAAGATTAGACATTCTAAGCATGCATCTCACCTTCTCTACAATGGTTCTGTTCATCCTCTCAGCAACTCCATTGTGTTGTGGTGTGTCGGGCTCTGTCTTCTCATGTCTAATGCCATGTTGTGAACAATAATACCTGAACTCATTCGAAGTATACTCACCACCATTGTCAGATCGAAGACGCTTCAACTTTCTTTCGGTCTCCCTTTCTACCATGGCATGAAACTTTTTGAAAATCTCGAACACTTGGCTATTTGTCTTCAACATATACACCCAAGTTCTCCGAGTAGCATCATCAATGAAAGTGACAAAATATCTATTGCCACCAAGAGACTCAACCTCAATAGGACCACAAACATCGGAGTGAACTAACTCCAACTTTCCTTGCCTTTTGATGGACTTCCCAAAAAAAGAAACTCTATGCTGCTTGCCTGCCAAACAATGATCACAAGGGTCAAGAGGAACTGTTTTATCAACATGGATAAGAGATTTACCTGCCAACAGTTTAATCCCCTTGTCACTCATATGCCCCAGCCTTCGATGCCACAAGTTAGGAGAATTCTTTTCTTCAACTGCATTCAGCTCAGAAGAACATACATTCAAGTATGTTTTATACAAAGAGCAACATAACTCACTACGAGCAACTGTTATTGAACCCTTAGACAATTTCCATTTACCATCTGCAAAGGTATGTCGAAACCCTTCTTGATCAAGAACATTTGTTGACAACAAGTTAAAGCGTAAATCAAGAATATGGCGCACATTCTTTAATGTAAGCATGCACCCAACACTTGTCTTTACACGAATGTCACCTAACCCAACAATGCTAGCTGAGCTCTGGTTTCCCACCTTCACACTACCAAAATCACCAGATTGATAGTTCATGAAATACTCCCTTTTGGGAACACAATGGTATGAAGCACCTGAATCTATCAGCCACTCTGTATCTGAACTTTCTACATGATGACACTCACTAGTTGCACAAATCAAGGTGACATCATCATCATTCTTAGAAGTGATTGCTGCAGTATTTCTAACATCTCCCTCTTTTTGTGAGTCTTGCTTCTTACCTTGTTCTTTCTTCCATCGGTAGCAAAACTTTTTTATATGGCCAGGCTTGTTGCAGTAATGACATGTCCTAGTCTCTTTGTCTCTAGACTTGGACCTCCCTTTTGAGTTACCACGACCTTTGGGTCCCCTACTCTTGTTTCTTCCACGATTCTCAACAACAAGAGCATGTGAATTATCAACTCTCATCTCCTTTCTTCTTATCTCTTCATTGAACATGCTTTCTTTAATAACATTCAAAGACAAAACACCTTCTGGAGCAGTTTCCCAACTGTCCGGCAAAGAACTCAACAAGAACAAAGCCTGCAATTCATCATCAAGAACAATCTTCATAGTAGTCAACTTGTTAATAATATCTTGGAAGTCACTCAAATGCTCAGAAACAGACTTCCCACCCTTCAATTTCAAATTAACAAGCCTCTTGATTAATGAAGGTTTGTTATGCGCGGTCTTCCTTTCATAAAGACCTTCCAATTTCTTCCACAACGCATATGGGTCGGACTCTTGAGACACATGGTTGAAAATGCTAATATCAACCCACTGCCTAATAGTCCCCAAAGTTTTTCTCTTTAACTTTCCCCAATCTCTCTCTTCCATTTTCTCTGGTTTTGCAGGTTTAACAATGGTGCCATCAGCTCCTGTGGTTGCTTCAATTGGATCAAACAAATCTTTACAATATAACAAATCCTCCATCATCGGTCTCCAAATGGAATAATTGGTTGATGTCAATTTAATCATTGAACTACCTCCACTGCTACTAGTAGACTCCATAACAATGATTAAATTAAAACCTTGCTCTGATACCAACTGATAGGACCCAAGTAGTATATTAACTACCCACTAGGATCACCTCCAAGACAATCAACCAATTAATAGTGCTCCAAAAACACAACAGATTAAGCACCAATTTATCACCAAGAAAAATACCAACCGCAGACAGCAATCAACCATAAAATTCAGAATACTAAAAACACAAAAACACACACGATTTATACGTGGAAAATCCCTTCGATGTGAAGAGTAAAAACCACGGGACTTGTGAGGAGTCCACCCTTGTCACCTTCTCTTATTATGATAAAATTGAGGGAAAAAGAATCCAAATCAGTCATACAAAGATTCACAACCCACCAATACTTTCATACATAAGAGATCAACACAAAAGAGATAAAGAAGATGAAAATAGGGTTAACTACATAGACAGACCAAATAGAAATCGAAATTTCAAAAATGTCTAGTTTCGAAAAAATTATCAACTTTGTCCAAAGCCAAGCCAATGTAGAGATTAATTTACGTTAATACCCATTATATCATATTTAAATTCAAAAAATAAAATAGGCTTAATTAATATAATGGTTGAAATTTTTTTTCCTAAAATATCTCCATCAATTACCTATTATTAATCTCTTCACCTTCTCTCTCCCAAATTTGCAACCCCCGATTATCTCAAGATTTCCTTTCAAACTATTATCTCACATTTACTTTCAATTGAAACCATAAAAAAGGCTTCTTCTCTCTGCTCTCTTCCTCAACGTTGTGAAACACCGACCGCCAACAGAAATACAATCTAGTCGCCGGTGAGCGTTGACGACGTCCAACACAAGTTCACGGCCGCGCAAACACAGTCATTGGACTGATTTCAACACAGAAAACCTTCGCCGCTTCACGCTATCACCATCACCGCTTTATCTTTATCACCTGTTCCTGCTGCATGCCGCTTAAGAAGCGTCAACGCCGCGAAAACATTTTGACGGTTCTCAGCGCACGCTGGTTCACGCCATCCATCGGTTCATGCTTCTTCTCTATTCTTGAGTGGTGAACTCCACTACCGCTTCACACCGTCCGTCGCTATATCCGAGTTCACATTGTCCAGATTTCATTCCTCCTCCCTGTCGTCACTTGGAGTGGAAAATTTTGGTTTGTTTTTTGGGTTTATAAAAGTTATACAAGGTTTTTTTTTTCTTCTGTTGGTTACTGTGAAGAGTTTATAAAAATCATACAAGTTTTTTTTTCTTCTGTTGGTTACTGTGTGTGTTTTTTTTAGAGATGTTGGTTACTGTGTTGTTGTATTATTTATTTATTTTTATTTTTTTTGAGAAAAGTGTTATTGTTTACTTAGTTGGAAGAGTTTATAAAAATCATACATGGATTATATTTCAATATCATTTCCAGGTATATTTGGGTTAGTAAGTATTTTTTGGATTAACAAACATGTGAGGCATTATATATTATATAAATGTCTTTTTTTTCTTTTTTAAAACATTGGTTTTATTATTATTTGCAAGTTTATTAGAGTTTAAAAAAATCATTCCGTGTTTATTTTGTATATCAATATTAATAAGTATATAGGGGGTTATATAATATATAAGCAATTATATATATATATTTTCTTACCACATGATATGAGCAATTTTTTTTTTTTTTTTTTTTTTGAAAAAAACATGATATGAACAATTATATAAATATCAAATGAGGGTTGAGTCTATATAAATAAGTCATTAGTTTTTTTCTTACATTGGTTTGTGTTACAACTTCAATCAAATTAGTGAAAGACATTCATTCATGTATAATAATCTAAGAAACTTGATAATCAATATAGTTATTAATCTCATTTCACAAAGACCGTCATAGATCATCCATATGTGAATGAGATTATTATCTATAAAAAATATATGACGAATATATAGAAAGGTTTATATAATAATTAAGTATATATTTATGGATGCAATGTGTTTGCATAACCTATACTTATCATTATGAAATTTCACTTATAAACTATATAAATCATGACGTATATATACTATGTAAGGAGGATTATATAATATACATCTACGTATATATTTATGATACAATATACTGCCCAGTATATTTCAAAAAAAAAATATACTGCTCAGTATATATTTATCATTGTGAAAATTTTACTTATGAAATATATAAACAATGACAAATATATTCTATAATTGTTTATATTAATGTATGGTATATATTTTTCATATGAATAAATTCTACAAGCAATTGAGTGATTTAGAAGTAAATAGGGATAATGTGAACAAAATATATATATAAAATTACAAACAACTATTGTCATTAGATATTAAAAAAAAAAAAAAAAAACATGTGGTTGGATGGTCTGTTTAAAAAAAAAAAGAAAAAGAAGAAAAAAAATCAAAACCAAACCAAGAATGAAAGAAGAAAATATAAACATATTGTTTGACATAAGACAATGGTGCTATTCATATTGACTTCCGGTAAGAATGAGCAATATAAAATGTGAAAAAAAAATTATACTCATATTGTTTAAAAATAAATATTGGTTGACAACACCAAATTGACGGCACCTGGTTGAATTTTTTTGTGAAATGCATTTAGGGTTAGGGTTGAATATTAGGAAATCTTATTGGTAGTTTTTATTATGGAAAAGAATCAATACAAACAAAAATTTAATGTGCAGAATTTTGAAGGGCAAAATAGGGAAGCTTTAGTTGAAAAATCTTGAGCCAAGAAAAAGCTGAAATTTTTTTCATAATTAGACATTTGTGAAATATTGGTTCAGAAACGGTCTAATTCCCATAATTTCTGATGAAAATATCTCCAGTTTTCCAGGTTCTGTCCAGCAGCGATTTCGAACAAACCAGAGCTCCAAACGACGATCCAACCATTCAAAATGAGGCCCTATGTGTCCCCAACAAGCTGACCAAATTTCAGCAAAATCCAACGGTTAAAACTCCGGCAATCGACAACTTTGTGAACGCTGTCGCTGAAAATCCGAACTGCACTGCTCTCCCTGCTTCTCCCCGTTTTTCTGTGTATTTTTCTGTATTTTTCTTGCTGCCGTCTTCCTTAGGTCATCCCATATCAAAGGAAAACAAAAAAACCCTAGGCTTACAAGACAAGCCCACTCATTTAACCTCAATTGGGCTAAACACATAACCCGACATATTGGGCTCATAAACACAAGTTTTTAAAAAAAAACTCTTGCTTGTGCAACAAGTGGGCTGGACACCCACTTGAATTTTACTGATAGTGGGGTTTTGTCATGTACAGATTGTCTTTTCCTATCCATACCCTTTAATTTTCATTTTTATCGCTTTCCTTATTCAATTCAATTCTTGCCTTATCTATTTTGCACGGCTACTCTTTCCTTTTTGTATTCTTTTTTAATACTTTTCTTTTTTTTTAAAAAAAAAAAATTATTAGGATGTAACTTTACATTTCAATATAGAAAAATGAAAAACATTCTCACTCTAAAATACTGCTTTGCTAAAAAAATAATAATGAAAAAAATTTGTAGAAATGGCTGAAACTAATGCCTCTACCTATATTTTGGGGGTAACCTATCATGCATCAAATTTAAAAATAAAAGAAAGATTGAAGGATTCTTTCCTTCCTGTACTTCTTTTCCTTCTTCCTCTTTTAAACAAACTAAAATGTCAATGATTATATTTAGGTAAAATCAAAACAAAATGTCAGTTTTACCATTTTTTAGAAGAAAGAAAAAAGCAACAAATCATGTAACTTATGGGGGAAAACTTGCTTTCCTTCCATCTATCCTCAAATTTTCAATCCGAAGAAAAAAAAAAAATGAAGAGAGATCTAAACAAGAATATTCCAACAATAATAATTAGTCTCAAATTACAACAAAACACATGACAATATATTGAACAAATATGATATAAAAATATTACAAAGTTCATCATCTCACAGTATAAATGTGCCCATAGATGAATTATTTTAATCTTCCAAACTACGCAGTGGGAGAGATGGAAGGAAAGGAAATTTCCTTTTTTTTTCTTTGTAATTTCTTGTCCAACAGCGAAAGAAAACTTTCTTTTCTACTTACTTTCCTTTCCCTCGGAGCATATTGTGGGGACGATCCATATGGGATGGGGCAACTTTTTGTGGGCGGGATCCGTTATGTAATGTTCGCCAATACTTCCATCTTCTAAGTTGAATATACCTGCATCTTGAGGTCCATTTAAAAAAGGAGTACGTGTCAAGAACTGAAAACTATCTGTAAAATATATTCGATTTGGTAAACATTGAGGAAAATCCTTAGTTGAAACGCACGTCGACTGACTGTCACCGAGAAACATAGCATCACCATCTAAACTCTCCACCTCTATAAGCCTTTGGGTCCCATCTTCACATACATGAGTAAGTTTGTAGACTACGAATTCGATAGTCGTTTGTTGTTCTTCCTCCTCTTTACACAATGATCTTTGAACCAATAAAAGCTCTCCTTTGGAAGACTCAACAACATACGTTTGACCTTGCAAATTTGAAGAAATAGATGTGATCATCCTTGAAGAAATTGAAAAGGATGGAATATCATCATCTCTATTCTCAACTTCAATTTTATAAAGTTTCATATTGAGATCCAATCCGTATAAAGTACCGCTACAAACGTTAACATCTCCAAAAGGAATGTTCTTGTCTGGGCAGCAATAATAAGTCCAAGATTTATCATTTGCTTTCATGAGACACAATCTAAAAAGTGAACTGTAGATGGCTACAACCATGTAATCATTTGGATATAACGATGGATCTTTGGTTAGTATAGCTTTAACTATGCGTCCAAGAGAATAATCGGGTTCTTCATCTATAATAATCGGAGGAAGATGAACCACACTCCCAGAAAAAGGGTTGAATACAGTAATATCAAGTGTCTCTTCGAGCATGATCAACCAACCAAAAGATGAACCACAACACTTTTTGTTGAAGCGAAATTTGAAGTCAACCGGACGAATTTCATTCCTTGTCAGATCATACAAACAATGTTGTTTTTCGATACCATCTTTCGAGGGGACAATGAGCATGGGAAGTTGAGGAACCTTGGAAGTAATTATGGATATTTGGTGTTTGTAGTGTGATGCAATGAAATTCCAAGACTTACAAACGAGGCTGAAGTGAAGATAATCGTAGAGCGACACCGTTTTGTTGAGAATCAGACCAAGAATACCATATTCAAGTGCTGCCCAATCTCGAAAGTAGTCGGAACAATCCATGATGTCTTTCTCTTTCTCTTCCAACCTCGCTGCTCCTAATCACAAATCAGAGGACATGTTTTTTTTTTTTACGAAATTCTTAAAGATGCTTTTTTTGCTATTTTAATATTCAATTTTCCTTTCAAACATTCTGCCACAAATGGAAACTAAATTAAAGCAAATCAATTTCCATTATTGACTTGTTATTCGATTTATTGTTAAATGGTAATTATAATTATTTCTGCACGTTTCCAAAAGTATTTTTTTTTAAAACAGTTTCCAAAAGTATTTTAAACCATCATTTTTTTTTTTTTTTGAAAAAGTATTTTAAACCATCATTAAGATGCCATTATTGCTAATTTGAATCATTACTTCCTCAGTAAAAAAAAACGTTAATTCCTTGAAAATAATAATATATTTAAGAGATTGCGCAATTTATTCCCTCTGATTTATCAATAAAAGAAAAGGGCAAATGGTGAAATTTACTATTTCTGGAAAAGATTCCTTCAGATTGATTTATAATTATTTTTGTACTAAATACTCAATTTATCCTTCTGTTTCAAATTTATTTCAAAAATATAAATTTAAAACAATCGAATGTAATTTTTTTTTTTTTTTTTTTTTTTTTTGAGAACAAGCTAAACAAAACAGCTAAAAGAGAGCAGGAGCTCCCAAAGAACCGGCAAATGTGGGACAGATACCCCATCACCGCCAATAGAAGTCCCAATATCATCAGAATTTAAATTCAAAATCCATGAACGAAAGTTACCACTCCAACTACTATTTGACTTAACAATATGGGCTTTTTGGGCCAGATGATGGGCCAAAAAGTTACGCCTTCTGGAAACGTGAGTCACTGCCTGAATTTGAAGATTAGCCATCAACGCGTTAGCTTCCTCGATGAAGATGGATAGCTCATCGACTTCCCGCCCTTCAAGCTGATGTACCACCTGCACTGAGTCAAGCTCGATAATCAGCTTGGGAGAGGAGATGGGAATCGATTTCAGACCTTCCACTACAGCTAGGGCTTCCAACCACGCCACTTTCCACTGCCTCACAATAAATCTAAAGCCTGCACTTATCGGAGTTCCGTCGCACCGGCGAAGAATCCAGCCGATGCCACCACTTTTCGTACGATCGCACCACGTCGCGTCACTGTTCAGCTTCCAGAGACCTGTCGGCGGGGGCAGCCACTTCAGCGGGAGAGTCCCGTCGCTTGGGACCATTGTCCGTGGGCCGCTATCTTCGTGCCGGTGAGTCCCTTCCTCTCTAATAGAGTGCCATTTTCCAGTATTATTCTTGTGGTCTTTTTTATCCCTATATTGCTCTCGGTTCTGTTATTATTTGTCCTATGGGTAGTCGACACGTGTTCTCCTTTTTGCTATATCTTTGGCTTGGCTACCTCTGTATTTTTCAGAACTTTTCTCACATCATTATCACAGACTTTATTCTTCTTCTTCTCTGGTTTTTCCCTACCGTTTATGGTATCAGAGCTAAAGCTCCATCCCTTCAATCATGGTGACTGGTGAATCGTCATCCTCTTCTTCTTCTGGTCAAACCATTACTCCAGTGGTCACACCGTCTATGCCGGTCACTACGCCTGTGGTTACCCCTTTAACCCATAACTCTCCCATACCGACTCCTCGAGCCCCACCATTTCAGCCTCAGCCTAGAGCTTCTCAACCTAACTCTAATCCTCAGCTTTATCCTCAACCTGCTTCTCAAATCCCCTTTTATCCTTTTCAACCTCAACATTATCCTTACCTAAACCCTACAGCGCCTCCATTTTACCCAAATTTTTTCTCGCGCCCTCCTCCCTCTGCTAATCCCTCTGTTTTTCCCCAACCTACTCAGCAAAACCCACAAATCCCTCCTCCTTTTGGTCTGAATCCCTACCCTACTCTCCCTCAACCTTTAGCCGTCAAGCTGAATGATAATAACTTTCTTTTGTGGAAAAACCAGCTTCTAAATGCAGTGCTCGCTAATGGTCTTCATGGGTTTTTGGATGGTTCAATCCCGGCTCCTCCAAAATTTCTTAATGCTCAACAACTACAGCCGAATCCTGAGTTTCTGATATGGGAAAGGTACAATCGATTTATAATGTGTTGGATGTATTCTTCTTTATCTGAGGAAAAGATGGGTGAAATTGTTAGCTTAGAGACTGCTGCTGAAATATGGAACTCCCTTAAACGTGCATATGATTCTAAAACTACTGCTCGAATTATGGGTCTGAAAACACAGTTACAAAGGATTAAGAAAGATGGGTTGTCTGTCAGTCAATACTTAGCTCAGATTAAAGAGGTTGCAGATAAATTTTCTGCTATTGGTGAACCTATTTCTTATAGGGATCATTTAGCCCATATCTTAGATGGCCTTGGTAGTGAGTATAACGCTTTTGTGACCACTATACAAAATCGATCTGATAATCCAGCTTTAGAGGATGTTCGAAGTTTATTGTTGGCTTATGAAGCTCGTCTTGAAAAACAGAATGTTGTTGAACAGTTAAATATAGCTCAAGCAAATCTTAGTTCTCTACACCTTCAATCTGCTAATCGTCGTTCTTCTCCTCGTCCATCCTCCAATCAACCTATTAGATCTCCCTTCAACCCACCTACTGGTTCCTTTCCCCCCAATCCACCGTTTTCTCCTAGCATCTTAGGCAAACCACAAGCTCCTTCCACTCCTAAATGGTCTCCTCGGTCTAGTTCCAACAAACCACAATGCCAAATCTGTGGGAAGTTTGGTCATACTGCTCTTATTTGCCATCATCGCACTAATTTAGCATACCAAACACCATCACCTCAAGCTTTACTAACTACAACTCAGTCTACTGCTACTCCCAGTTTTAATGACTCTTTATCCACATTCTCTACTGATTCCTATCACCCTGATGAACATTGGTATCTTGATTCGGGAGCTACTCATCACATGACTCCTGACGCTTCGGTTCTTCACAATCCTATGCCTTATAATGGTGGTGAACAAGTTACGGTTGGGAATGGTAAGCAAATTTCTATTTCTCATATTGGTTCTTCTTCTATCTCTTCTTTACATAAACCTGTTTTTCTTGATGCTATTTTATATACTCCTGCCATTTCAAAAAAAACTCATTAGTGTCGCTCGCTTATGTAATGATAACAAAGCTTTTGTTGAATTTTACTCTTCTTTCTTTCTTGTTAAGGATCTTCAATCCAAGCAAGTCCTTCTCCGGGGCACTCTTGAAGATGGTTTGTACAAATTGTCTTCATCATCCAGCTTGTCAACTTCTTCTTCAAGTGTCCAACAAAGTACTCCAAGTTCAAAGTCCATGGTTGCTTTTTTATCTACTGCTTCGGTTGCTCAAAATTGGCACATTAGATTAGGACATCCAGCTGCCCCTGTTTTGCAGCAAATTTTGTCTTCTTGTCATGTATCTTGTCCTAGTGTCAATGAATTTTGTAATTCCTGTCAGTTGGCCAAAAGCCACCGTTTGCCCTTTTCTTTATCTGAGTCGTTGTCTAATGTACCCTTTCAATTGGTTCATTCTGATGTATGGGGTCCTTCCCCACATGTTTCAATTAATGGAGCTCGTTACTTCTTGTTATTTGTGGATGATTGTACTCGCTTTACTTGGCTTTATCTATTAAAATCAAAAGATGAAACCTTTGCTTGTTTCCTTCATTTCAAAAAGTATGTTGAAGTTCAATTTAAAAGCCAAATTCAAAGCCTGCATACTGATTGGGGAGGCGAATTCCGTCGTATCTCTTCTTTTTTATCATCTCATGGCATTATGCATCGGGTTGCTTGTCCCCATACTCCTCAACAAAATGGGAGGGTCGAATGTAAAAATAGGCACGTTGTTGAAACTGGCTTATCTCTTCTTGCTCATTCTAATTTGCCTCTGTCTTTTTGGAGTTAAGCGTTTCAAACTGCCGTTTATCTCATAAATCGTTTACCCACTAAAGTGTTACACTTTAAAAGTCCATATCAAGTTCTTTATAATCGCCTTCCTGATTATTCATTGCTTCGCTGTTTTGGTTGTGCCTGTTTTCCTTTCCTTCGTCCTTATAATTCTCATAAGCTTCTTTTTCTGTAACGCCCCAGGCCCAGGATTCGGAATTCGGCTTCGGCACCTCAGGCCCTGACATTCCCCTGCGACCTGGCCACGCCACCATACTCGTCTTAAACTGCTTCCAAGAGTGAAGACTGTCCCCACAAACCAACACGGGGTCCTTTTAGCATGCTTTGTCCTCACTCACATGCTTCCTAGGAAAATTCCCAAGAGGTCACCCAACATAGAACTTCTCCAAGCTAAGCACGCTTAACTTCAAAGTTCCTATGATTGAGCCACCAAAAAGGAAGGTGCACCTTGTTGGTATAGGTAGTATCTATCAATTCTTTTAAGCTTATCTTGACCATGCTTTCATGTCCTCAAGATCCCTCTCATTCGGATGGAATCCTGGGCCTGGGGCGTTACAGATGGTATCAGAGCAGAACCTCTCCCAGTAGGATGTGGTTCGGGGACGAACCAAGGTGGAAGCTGGTGGGCATGTAACACCCGAGTTAGGAGGGGTACATGAATGAACCGAGGCCACATCCGAATGAGAGGGATCCTGAGGACCCGAGTTAGGAGGGGTACATGAATGAACCAAGGCCACATCCGAATGAGAGGGATCCTGAGGACATGAAAGTATGATCAAGATAAGTTTAAAAGAATTGATAGATACTACCTATACCAACAAGGTGCACCTTCCTTTTCGGTGGCTCAATCATAGGAACTTTGAAGTTAAGCGTGCTTAGCTTGGAGAAGTTCTATGTTGGGTGACCTCCTGGGAATTTTCCTAGGAAACATGTGAGTGAGGACAAAGCATGCTAAAAGGACCCCGTGTTGGTTTGTGGGGACAGTCTTCAATCTTAGAAGTAGTATCAGCCAAGTATGGTGGCGTGGCCAGGTTGCAGGGGAATGCCAGGGCCGTTAAGGGCCGAATCCGGATTTCGAATCCTGGGCCTGGGGCGTTACAGATGAATCCTGGGCCTGGGGCGTTACATTTTCGTTCAAAAGAATGCATTTTTTTGGGTTATAGCTCCAATCATAAAGGTTATCTTTGTCTAGATCCTTTATCGAGTCGTCTCTATGTGTCTCGCCATGTTGTTTTCAATGAAAATGTTTTTCCTTGTTCTCGGAAGGATTTTATTTTTGGTTCAGTAAAATATCGTCCTCCTGATCAATTCTTTCACTCGTCTACTCCCTTTCCTATTCTTCCTCATTCTTTCACTCCAATCGGTTATTCTCCTTCTTCGTCAGTGTCTTTATCCCATCCTCCTGGTTTTACTCCCCCACCAAATACTCATGTTCATCACCATGTGGCCTCAAATATGGATTCTGCGATTGCCATGGCTCCCCCATCATCTGTCCAGCCTGTTTTTGCTTCCGCTTCACCCACCAACGCCCCATCTCCCATTTCTGTCCCGAATGCCACCACCACCCCATCTCTCTTCTCTGTTCCGAATGCCACCCACCCCTCATCTTCCCCAAACTTATCCCATTTTTCTCAACCCCCTACCAATACTGCTCCTCATATCTCACTGTCTTCGCCTGCTGCTTCCACCGATCCTTCTCCATCCTTGCCATCCCATATTTCCAATATCCATCCTATGATCACTCGCTCTAAGGCTGGTATATCGAAGCCTAAATGTTGGCTGTCCACTTCTCCTATTATATTCGAACCTTCCTCTTTTAAAGCGGCGGTTAAGCATGTGAATGGTGTGAGGCTATGGATAAAGAATATTCTGCTTTGGTTGATAACAAAACCTGGATTCTTGTTCCCCCATCCCCACATTACAAAGTTATTAGTTGCAAATGGGTTTACAAGGTAAAACTTAAACCAAATGGGGATGTTGAACGTTACAAAGCCCGTCTTGTGGCTCGTGGTTTTGATCAAGCTTATGGCATTGATTATTTTGAAACTTTTAGCCCAGTTATCAAGCCTGCTACTATTCGTATTATTCTATCTCTGGCAGTTCAGTTTAATTGGGTTATTAAGCAGTTAGATGTTCATAATGCCTTTTTAAATGGGGATCTTCATGAGGATGTATATATGCAACAGCCTCCAGGTTATGTTGATGAAGCCCGACCAGAGTATGTTTGCAAGTTACAGAAAGCACTGTATGGCTTAAACAGAGTCCTCGTGAGTGGTTTATGAAGCTTAGCTCATGTCTTTTGCAATGGGGTTTTAAGTCGGATACTTCTATGTTTATTTTCAGTCAGCATTCTGTTTTGGTAATCATTCTGATTTATGTTGATGATATTTTGGTGACGGGTAATAATTTGGTCTTTATTCGGAATTTTACTCGGTCTCTAAATGACCTCTTTGCTCTTAAGGATCTTGGTGATTTATCATATTTTCTGGGTATTGAGGTTCGCAGAGATTCTCACTCTTTACATTTGAGTCAAAGCAAGTATTTTCTTGATATCCTTCAGCGAGCAACAATGCAAGATTGCAAACCTGTAGCCACGCCCATGGCCAGTGGCACTGCTTTATCTTTAAATGATGGTGAATTACTACCTGATCCTAAGGAATATAGAAGCTTGGTTGGTGCTTTGCAGTATTGCACTCTTACTCGTCCTGATTTGAGCTTTGTGGTTAATAAGGTATGTCAGTTTCTTCATGCACCTACTTCTGTTCATTGGAATGCGGTTAAACGCATTCTTCGTTATTTGAAGTCTACCATCACTCTTGGTATCTCTTTTACCCGCTCCGATCATACTTCACTTGTCTGCTATACTGATGCTGATTGGGCTACTTGTCCCGATGATCGTAGGAGTACTAGTGGTTACTGTGTGTTTCTTGGAAATAATTTGATCTCTTGGTCTTCAGCAAAACAAAAAGTTGTCTCTCGTTCTAGTGCAGAATCAGAATATCGGGGTATGTCTAATGCTACAGCAGAGCTTATTTGGGTTCAGTCGATTCTTTCTGAGGTTGGTATCTCTTCCTCTGCCCCTCCTTTGCTCTTGTGTGATAATATTAGTGCTACCTACTTGGCGGCAAATCCGGTGTTTCATAATCGATCAAAGCACATCGAAATTGATCATCACTTCATTCGAGAGCGTGTATCGAGGAAACAACTTTTAGTTCGCTTTGTGCCTTCTGAGGATCAGATTGCGGATGTTATGACTAAGCCATTATTGACTGCTCGTTTTCAGAGTCTTCGTTCCAAGCTCACAGTTCTTAGTCGTCCAGCTTCGCTTGCAGGGGGATAATAGAGTGCCATTTTCCAGTATTATTCTTGTGGTCTTTTTTATCCCTATATTGCTCTCAGTTCTGTTATTATTTGTCCTATGGGTAGTCGACACGTGTTCTCCTCTTTGCTATATCTTTGGCTTGGCTACCTCTGTATTTTTCAGAACTTTTCTCACATCATTATCACAGACTTTATTCTTCTTCTTCTCTGGTTTTTCCCTACCGTTTACTCTCTAATAATCGAACTAATTGCTCTGTCTTCGTGCCGGTGAGTCCCTTCCTCTCTAAGAATGGTAATTTTTTTTTTTGAAACTATCGAATGTAAATTTAATAAAGAAAAAAATTGAATCTAATTACATACATACTTATATATTTATATAAGTAAGGCTAATATCATCTGAAAGAAAATCTCTAACATCCACATTTTTATATTTACTTTTTTTTTTCCTCACAGGTACGTGGTTGTTTCATTTAAAAAATCATTTTAATAACATAATTTCAAAGATATATATGTTTCAAAAAAAAAAAAAGAAAGATATATATGTTTGATTTCTTGTAATTTTAATGAATGAAATTTGATAATTTATAAGTTATATTGAAAATTCTAGAGATATACTAACAAATGATATAATTGAAAAATTGAAGTATGCGTCTTTACTATTTTCTAAAATTCGTTGTTTGGTAGCATATATTAAAAAACTGGATCTTAAATTTGAGGATTTAAAAAAGTAATTTATACAAATATCTAGCAATACTCACTAAAAAAACATTTACAAAACTATTGGGCAATTGGGAGGGCAATTGGTACTTATAGGCCCTTTTCATTGTTGTTTTGTAAAAATGGGCCCCTTTTTTAAAATCTATTATTTGGGGACCCTTTGCTGACTTTAATGATGTCAGTAAAGGTATAAATGACCATTATAGCCTTTCTTCAATTTTAAAAAAAGGAAATTAATTTCCTACACCACTAAATTAGATTTCCCACCAATTTTCCATAATTTTCCTTAATGAATAAGGAAGTTGGAAGGACAAAAACATTCCTATTCTCATTCCCATTCCTTATAGTCCTTTGGTCCACACACAATATTCTTTGGTCCCAACAAGATTTCACCACCTCATCACGTTTTGGATTGGCCAATCACACTCAAAACACTTCCAACATTCGAGTTTCTGAAGGAGGTACGTGATTACTACACTTTCAAGTTTTGATCGTTCAATTTTTTACGTTTAATAGTACGTTCGTGGGTTGGGACTTGATTTTTGCGTCGCGCTGTCCGATTTCCCGGTCGAAATTCATTGTTCCCGGTCGGGAATCATATACCATCGAGACCGGGAATTTTGGCAGTTTCATTAATTTTTTTTTCTGTTCGTGCAGATAATGCCTCGTGTGTGGGTTTGTTATGGTGGTCTGTGGAATGAGAGGGAAAATGAATATGAGGGTGGAGAGTTGACGGGTTTCGACATAGACATTGGTACTGCATACAGTGACTTCTTAAGTCGATTATATAGATTAACCAGTATAAGTTCAGAGGAATTTGACCTTAGAATAAGATGTGTAGTCCAATTGATGTCTAGGGCCCCGGCATTTGTTATTAGGAACGATGAAGGCCTTAACACCTTCTTGACGTGGAATAAGGTCTCTGATGTACCCATATACATATCCACAATCCCAAAGTGTCCTAGTAACCAAGCCTCACGACCATTTCCCATCCCATGCGCCATGCCAAATAAGGTGGAGCCGAATTTATCATCGACATCAGTCCCAAACAATATACCATCGGCATCTACATCCTTTCCATGCGATGAATCCAAAAATATTCCTGTGTATAACTTGGGGGATGATGAAGGCCATGGTAGTGAACTTTATGGTGGCCAAGATTGGGGGGACTACGAAGATTATGAGGAGTACGGAGATGATGAGGATATAGACACAGAGGTTGATGTAGCTGTGGGAGACGATGAGGAAGAGATTAACGTACAGTACACTGAGGTTCCTTCTGCGCCTGAACAGGTGGCGACATGCTCTTCCGTTCCGAATACTTCATCCAAGGCAATCATCATGACAAGTCAGTCTTTCTCTTCTGAAGATGTAGAAGTTGGAGAAGTATTCATGTGTAAGAGAGACTTGTACATGAGGATGTCTGTGATTGCAATGAGAAGGAACTTCCAGTTTAGGGTTAAAAAGTCAAAGAAGAACATATGGGTAGCTGAGTGTGTAATTGAAGAATGCAAATGGAGGGTTCAAGCTATGACTGTTACTAAGGGGTGTGAAATATTTAAGATCACGAAGTATTATAATATCCACACCTGTGTACGTGAAATGTTAACCCATGATCATAGGCAAGCCAAGAGTTGGGTTATTGGAAATTTGATCAAGTCGAGGTTCCAAGACGTCGGTCGTACTTATAGGTCAAAGGATATTGTGAACGATATTAGACAATATTTTGGTGTGAATTTAAGCTACGACAAGGCTTGGCGGGCTAGAGAAGAAGCTTTTATTCTTGCTAGAGGATCTCCAGAAGAATTTTACAGATTGTTACCAAGATTTGGTGAAGCATTGAAAATCGAAAATCCCGGTACAGTGTTCGACTTAGAACTTGAAGACGATGGACACTTTAAGCATGTGTTTATGGCACTAGGTGCTTCTATTGGAGGGTTTAAGAGCTCTATTTGTCCAGTTCTAGTGGTTGATGGAACACACCTACGGGGAAAATTCTGTGGGAAGCTCCTTATTGCGACTTGTGTAGATGGTAACAACCAGTTATATCCTGTAGGGTGGGCCTTGGCCGGGGGAGAAACTGATCAGTCATGGACGTACTTTTTTCGACAGATGGAACGTGTAGTTGGACAAGTTCCTGGTCTGGTCATTGTGTCTAACAGACATGCCAGCATTGGTAAGGCAGTCAAAACTGTATTTCCTAATGCATTTCACTGCGTGTGTATCCGGCACTTAGGGGAGAACCTTAAGACGCATTTTAATACCGGGAACTTCATTAAACTATTTGACAGAGCTGCAAGGGCATTTCGTGTGATTGAATTCAATGAGTACTGGCAGCAACTCCCAGGAAATGTCAGGACATACCTACAAGGGGTCGGAGTTGAGAGGTGGGCTCGAGCATACCAGTGTGGTCGTCGGTATAACCAAATGACCACCAATCTTGCGGAGTGCACTAACTCAGTGTTGAAAGATGCACGAGAGCTCCCAATCACCGCATTCATGAATCATATCAGAGGGTGGCTCCAAGCAAAATACTACAAACGCAGGAATAAGCACTCCAGTAACCCGAGCCAGTGGTCGAAGTTTGCAATGGAAATTTTGGAAAAAGCAGAGGAGAAGTCGCGGAGGCACGTGGTCAAACCTATTGCTCGATATGAGTTTGATGTCGAGGACAGACATTTGGGTGGACGTGTCAACCTTCAAGCTAGAACATGCACCTGTCGTGAATTTGAGTATTACGAACTTCCATGCTCCCATGCGATCGCTGCATGCACTTATCGACATATAGAGTATCATACACTTTGTTCCAGAGTCTACCATGTGGACTCTTTGATAGATGCATATGCACAGCCCATACAACCCCTTGGGCATGAGTCCGAGTGGAAGAGGTCACCTCAATTCGTCGATGTGGAAGTCTTGCCTCCTCGAAGAGTGCCTAGAGTTGGTCATCGTCAGACGTTGAGAATACCGTCTACGGGAGAAGTGCGGCATGTCCGCAAATGCAGCTGGTGCGGGAATAGGGGTCATAACAGAAAAACATGCAGACAACCATTGAACAATTCTTGATGTTTTAGACAATTTTAGTACATTTCTCTATTTTGCCATGAATATTTGTATCTTGGATGTTTTAGATATGAATTTTATCACATTTTTATATTTTGAAGTATCTATTTTATCCGTTCATCATTTACTTTATGTAGCGTACAACAAATTAAAAAAATACTAGAAAAAAAGGCATATCAATCTCACTGCCAATTTTCCCGGTCGAATATCGGACTGAGATCGAGACCGAGAACGACCGGGAAAAATGGCAGTGGTATACAGTCTTTTGCATGGCTTGAAATTACGTTGCATGGTAATAAATTTACGTTGCATGGTCTGTTTATTAACGTATAAGATAAGTATATAAGTGAAATTTTAACTACAAGGGTATTGAAATATAAACGAAATCATGTTTTACTAAAAGAACGGCCTATTGGCCCAAAGTTGTACAACAAATTGACGCCTACAAAACTCTATTTTCTCTTGACTAAGACTACCTAAATCTGATCTAGTTACATCATATTCTAAAAACTTTACAGTGAAAACCCCACAATCCCCACTATCTTGTTGTTGTGGCACTTGGGTCTTCCTTCTGAATCGCCATGGATGTGTTGGAAGAGACGACTTCTCCTTCATAACGTCGCACCTCAGTAGCAGCCTAGGGAAAATGGTGCATACCGTATTCATTTGCTTCGCTATGTCTGCATCTGAATTTAGTGCCGTTAGGGAGTCTGTCAACACAAATTCGCCCGTTTCAAAGTCAGCGCACAGTAGAACCCAATAGTTTCTACCTAAGTTGAAGGGCATGTAGACAACATCAACGGAACTCCAATGAACATTGTAATTTGTGTGTTCTCCCATTACGTAGTTTGTGACCGTCTTGAATCTACTCCAATCGAACGTGTCGTTCCCATGGTCACTACGAAGGAGTTCTTCGTACACATCCCCGCGCCTCAAAAATTCCTGCACAACATCCAATATTAGTACAATTCATATTAAGTGAAATTCTATAAGATGAAAATACATACTGTTACAAATACATCCACCGTGACGAACTTTCAATGGCATAAGTCAGGACGGGTATCCATCTTCTTTCGAACAAAGAGGAAGAGAGAGTCAATCACCTACAGAATCAGAAGAATAGTGAATTGTAGTCCTAAACCCTATCCTACCCTAAATCATAAACTCTAAGTCCTCTTTAACTACAAACCCTATATCTACAAATCAACAGCAATGATAAAATGGTTTGTACCTCATCACTCATCCAATGAGACGATGTGAGTAACGTCTTGAACCATTGTTTGCTTCTGTATGCATATACTGTCTTGCGCTCCGATCCATCAGACAATGGGTCATCCAACCATTTCTGAAACTTGGTCTCGTACTCCTCAGGAATGACACGCATGGGATCGTATTGCTTAACTTTCGTCCTTTTGCCGTCTGACCTGGTGTCAGCCCATGGAGACCGAAGCTTCCAAGAAATTTGTCGGGTCTGCTTTCCCCGTCTTTTTACTAATTCATGCGGTCCGATTACTTTAACTTCCGAAACCTCCTCATCACTTAACTCAACAGACTACAAACATACATTTAATACATTAGTGAGATTTATATAATATTGTTTACATTAAGACAAATAATTACCTCAGCCTTAGGTACAATGAACTCGACTGGGTTTGTACTTGGTTGAGACTCCACGTCAGTAATGGAGTGAGACTCTACGTCAGTGGTTGGTTGAGACTCCAACTCCTGTATATCAACTTACATTTATTTATGGAAATGTTAAATTTAAAATATGATAGGGTAAGAAATATTATTATCGTAATATGCTCTATGTCGTGCGCCTCATCAACGTCCTTCTCCTTCCCGTCCTCTCCTTTGCCGCTTCCTCCTCCTTCATGTCCTTCTTCCTTATTGTCATCCGATCCACTCTTGTCATCCGGTCCAATCGATGGACCACCCTTGTCATCGGGTCCTTTCGATGGACCACCCACGGGATCTTGTCCTTTTGATGGACCACCCACGGGATCTTGTCCTTTTGATGGACCACCCTCATCATCCGGACCATCTTTCGGTCCAAAGTACTTCTCAGGGTCCACGAATTTACCCTGAAAGTTTACAAATGTTAGAAGAAATAAAATCAACCAATACAATAACAATGATCAACTACCAAAATACCTTAGATAGACGACGCAAGAACTTGGTAATAGACTTGAGGCATGTCTCCATATCAGACATGCGAACATCCATTCTCTCCATCCGGCTATCCATAAGTTGTAGCCATTGGCTACATTCACAAGTCTGCTTTGTTTTCGTCTTTTTCTTCTCCTTCGTGCTCTCATCCTCTTTTTCTACTTCCTTCTCTTTATCTTTCCCTTTGTTTTTGTCCTCTTGTTCCCTTCCTCTCTTATTTGAAACTTCTGGAGAAGCTTCAGTGACATCCAACATCTCAGTATCGGCTACAGTAGCCTCCTCTACAACAGGGAGTATAGCCTCAGATACAGTAGGTAGACTCTCTGTTTCTTGATCTGGTTCTTGCCTTGGCTCTAGTACTGACTTAGGCACTGGCTCCGGTGCACGTGGAGGCTCCATCACTCGATTCATGAATTGACTCTCCTCTGCAGAAGAAACAAGACTCAACCTAACTCTTGCCTGAAAAAAATGACTTAGTTACAATCAGAAGTTTACAAATAATAATGAAGACAAAACATTTAAAAAATTAAAATAACTAACTACTCGGGATCCAAAAACCTCATCAGCAATGATTGTGTATGATGGTGAGTGGGAGCAAGACCATCGACGAATGCGTGGGATGACTGTCTCACTTATACGATTGGCAACACGTCTAGTGAGAGATGAAACAGTCTCGTAAGCCCATATCTGTGTAAATAAACAATAAAAGAATAAAAATGGGAAACCGTACAAACTATATGAAGATTACATTTCAAAAGTTTAATTATCTACTAACCTGAAAAGCAAACGGGAAACCGTACAGACTGTATGTCTCCTGCTTCTTCGGACCACCGCCCTTGCGCTTGTACGACTCAGCCTTCCCCTTTAGTGCCTCCTTTAGACTTTTGATCGTCTTGTCAAAAACGATGGTACTCCAGTCCTCGTTGCAAAATTCCACCAATCATCCATTAAGTTTAGGGTGCTAGCATCTACTTGTTGTTTGCGCTCCCTCCCCATCAAAGCCAACTCAAAAAAATAGAAAGCTGTGATCTTAACCGCATCTTCGTCGTTCTCAAACTGAAGAGTCGGAAACGACTTATCTAACTCCTCCACCTTCATACCTACGTTCTCCCTAAAATATATGTTAGCTTTACGAGCTTCAATCATACTATATGTTTTGATGATAACAAACTTTAATTTACTAATGATTTTAGTGTTTTAAAATTTTCATAATGGAGAGCTTGGAAAGACGATTCCAAAGCATCTTGAATCGCTGAAATCAGAGTTCAAACGAGAAAGTTACAAGCAAAAGAAGATTGGAAGAAAAAGCCTACGTGGCAGTGACGTGGCGCTTACGTGGCATCCAACGTGGCAGCTGATGTGAATGATCAATTTCCTCTATTTTTCTCTTAATTTTGAATCCCAATTTTAATTCCCATTATCTCTTCAATTCAATCTTTTCACATCTCTTTTTAATTCAAAATTTCTCCTAAAATTCATTCTCTTACAACTCATTTTTTTATTTTCCTTCATCCAAAAATTCTCCAAATTTTCTCCAAATTTCACCCAATTCAAATTTCAATTCTTTCCAAAATTTATCCTTAAAATCCTTGATTTATTCTCAAATCCCAAAATTCCAATCTTTCAAAATTAACCCTTAATGTTGAAATCCTTTCCTTTTCTATTTTCAAATTCAATCTTCACCCTCCATCTTTAATTTGATCTAACGGCCAATACTTATCCTCCTCGCCTATAAATTCGACTTGATTTTCACTCTTTATTCACACACCAAAAAGCTATCAAAGTCTTATTCTCTCAAGTCTCCCTACTCTAAAATTCTTGTCCTCCCTTGCTCCTAAATTGGCTTAGTTATTATTTTTGTGAGGTTTTTATTAGAGTGCTCATACTTGTGTATCTTGCCTTCAAGAGGTATTTCATTTTGTGAGGTTCTTTTCTTCTTTTATTTATTATTGGGAAATTGTAATAAGGTGTGGGTGCACCTTGGGAATTGAGTAAGTTGTTTAATCCTGAACCCGAAAAAGGATTTGTAGTGGTTTGATCCTGAACCCGGTTAAAAGGATCGTAGTGGTTTTGATCTTGAACCCGTTTAAAAAGATCGGTATAGGTTGGGTCCTGAACCTGTAAAAGGATTGGTAGAGGTTTACTCTTGAACCTGGAAAAAGAGTCGGTTTGGTTCTCACCCGTAAGAGAGCCGTTGCAGTAAAATACCCAAGAAGGAGTCTTGGGGAGTGGAGTAGGAATTTCCGAACCACTATAAAATTTCCTGGTGTTATCTCTTTCTCTCTACTCTTTTAATTTCCGCTATTTCATTTTTATGAGTAGATTGCATGCCTAGGAAAATTGTCAAATATTTCTAGCATACTTTATGATTTATAGTGCTTATTAAATTTATTTAGTTTCAATCAATTCTTTTTAATTTAGCAAAAAGTTTTAAATTTTATTAAGCAACTCTATTCACCCCCCCTCTAGTGTTGCCATACGATCCAACAATATAATTTTAGGAGTCTATTGGGAGGACCCTCTCTATCTCTCCTCATTGGTCTAAAGGAATGACGAAGGCCGGTTATGAGGTCAAATTCTCTCTTACCAAACGAAACCTTCTGACCCAATAATTTAAAACTCATCACATCTGCCCTATTGTCCTCAACTTCCCTAAGGAGGATGTAATGTATTAATTGGCCGTTAAAAATAACATTTACATCTATTAAGGGCCCGAAACATGTTTGCCTAAAAAGGTTTAATTGGGTCGGACTTAGTGTTGACTTAATATTGCCAATGGTTTTGTTCAAGTGTGAGCAACATGTCAACGCAGCGGGAAAATGGTCAGCGAGGGGGATTTTCTCGGTGATTTCCATAATAGACCTAGCAAATTACAGCAATTATAATCAACATTTTTAAGAAAATATATATATATATATATACATTGGTTACAATTAAAAACAAGTCACTGACTAAATTCCCGGTCGAAATCGTGACTGGGAAGCGTCCACTGAAAATCTCGGTTAACCAAGAATAATATAACGTTTTCTGTTTCTTTTCTCGATTGACCGAGACTTCCCGGTCGAATTCTCGATCAAAATCGTGACTGTGAAGCATCCTTTGCAAAACTCGGTTAACCGAGAACAATATAAAGTTTCTGCCATTTTTCTCGATTGACCGAGAATTTGCAGATGATGCATCCCGACCGAGATTCTTCCCTTTTCCAGAAAATATACATCCTAAAATCAACCAAAAGCCACGATTTCGTTCCCATACTCAATACAGAACCCAACAAAACAGTCAAACAATCACTCACAACATATAATAGCCAAGTAAAAAAGCAAGAAACCCTAGATTTCTAAGAAACCCACGACGAGATAAGTTAAAAAAACGATTAAACCAATAAGAAATACACAAAAATGGCAGTCAATCCTTACCTCGTGTAGTTGCAACTTTGTTGTCGTCGGAAGATTTTGAAATAAACGGTAGCAGTGTACGGTTTTGGGCACTCGGAATTCGTTCGAGCTTGAGAGGGAGAAGAAGGGGAAAGAAGGGACTGTTGAATTCGTGGGTATGAGAAGAGGCTGTGTGTTTGAAAAAGGGGCCCAGAAAGCCCAATTGCCCCAATTGGGACTTATGGGCCCCTTTGATCTTTCATTTGTAAAAATGGGCCCTTTTTTAAAATCTCTTATTTTGAGACTCCTAGCGCTACGAAAATACCATTTTGCCCTTTTCTCACTCCCTCCCACACTCTCAAAGGTCTCTTTCTCTTCTTCTCCCTCACGCTCGACAGAATCCGATTGCCCAAGAATTTAATGAATCTCAATCGAATTTTGACAAATAATCATGCAACCACGAATTAAATTCGGCAAAAATTAACGAATCCCGACCGAATTTAGTAAATCCCGATCGAAAATGACCGAAATTCATGCAATCCAGGTCGAATTTTGGCAGAAATCATGCAAATCCGGCCAAATTATTGAATCCCGGCCGAAAATAATGAATCCCGGTCGGGATTCATGCATTCCCGGCCAAAATTCGGTCGGAAATGCAAGGAGCCTGGCCAGCCAGGCTCCATCTTATATCTTTTTTTTTTAATTTAAGAAAATCGTTGTTTTTTAAAGTAAGCAGATTCTGTTTTCTTTTTTTTTTTCTTTTTTTTTTTAATTTTAGAAAATCGTTTTTTGAAAGTAAGTGGGAGATTCTGTTTTTTTTTTTTTTTGTTTTTTTTTTTTTTTTTTAATGTTTTGAATAATTAAAAGTTTCTTTATTATACTTAAAATTTATTTTTTTTAACAAATTTGAAAAAAAAAATAAATTAAGAATATATTATATATGGATGAATTGGTGGAAACTTTAATGTGGTTGGTGAGAAAACTAATTTTCCTATTTTGAAAATTGAAGAGAGGCTATAATGGACTTTTTACACCTTTGCTGACATCATTAAAGTCAGCAAAGGGTCCAAGAATAAGAGATTTTAAAAACTGGGCCCATTTTTACAAATGAACAATGAAATGGGCCCATAAGTCCCAATTGCCCAAAAACTATTCTAAATATATATATATATATATATACATACAAAACTATATCTAAAAAAAGAAAAAGAAGAAGACTTCTAAAAAAAACAAAACAAAAAAAAAAAAAAAAGAAGAAGAAAAAGAAGGAAAAAAAAAAACATACCTGGATGAAGCTAAAGAGTTGGCAAAAGTCGCGGGCGTTGAGATTTTCTTCACACTCGTCGGAGAGGAAAATCTCTTGGAAAGCTCTCAATGAGAAATGCTTTAAATTCTCTTTTGTGTTCTGTTTCAGACTTATTTGGTCTCACTCAGTTTATTCAAAAGAAGAATTTTTTCTTTTTTAAATCAGAAAATACGAGAATATTTAAATATATAAAGAGAACTTTTGAATTATCAATTTTGTTTTCCTCTCGATAATGAGAGTTTCCCTCGACATGAGGATTTCCCCGATTTTGGGGTTTTAGGGTTCCGGGGGCTCAAGGTTGAGGCGAGGCTGTGCGACTGGATTGCGGCGGAGACGAGGTGGAGCGGTGAGTGGGGCGGCGATCTGAACGGGGCAGTGGGTTCGGGCGGCGTCCCTGTGTGCGAGTGGTGCAACGAGGAGAGGCGTGCGATTTGGTTGCAGCGGGGACGAGGCGGAGCGGTGACGTTCGATTGTTAGGAGGCGAGTGGTCTAGGGTTCCGGTAAGGGTCGAGCTAGAGGCAGCCGTGCGATTCTGGTGACGGAGAGGAGGGTGTGCGATTTTGAGGCGGTGGGTCTGAGGGTAGGCTCTGGTTCGTGTGGCGTATTCGACTTGATTGTGGCGGTGGGTCTGAAGCTGTGTGCGGTTTCTACGAGTTGGCGGTGGTCTGATCGCAGCGGAGGGCACATCTAAGACGGGGCGGAGTGGTGGTGAGGCGGTGAATTGATTGTGGCGATGGGGTTGAAGTAGTGTGCGATTTTCTGCGGGTTGGAGGTGTGCTGGTGGTGCGAGTTTGGGTGGTGTGCCGATTATGTGGTGGTGCTACGAGTAGATGGGGTGCTGATCAGAGGTGAAGTGTGGGTGGGCGGTGTGCAGATTGTGTGGTTGTGTTGCATGTAGGTGGGGTGCTGATCGACGGTGTAGCGTGGGTGGGCAGCGAGGGTGAGGGTGGTTGAACGTGTTGGCAAGTGTATAGTCTGGAGTGAGGGAGGGCGTGGGTGTTGGTGAGAAAGGATGGACGATCTAGTAAGACGGTGGAAGGCAATGAATTTGACTGAGGAGGAGGCTAAGGTGATAAGGCTGAACGCAATGCCATCACCGATGACTGCTGAGGACTTGGGGTTGTGCGCGGTTGGGAAAATACTAATGACTAAGAAGGTGAATACAGATGCGTTGTAGACGGTTATGAGGTCAGTGTGGAGAGTTCATAGTTCGACACACATTGAACCGGCTGGGGAGAATGTTTTTGTTGTTAAGTTCAAGTCTCTAGGGGAGAAGCACCGGATATTGTCTACTGGGCCGTGGGTCTTTGATAGGGCTTTGTTTGTGTTGAGAGAGTCGAATGTTGCAGGAACTATGATGAATGTTGAGTTTAAGGAATGCTCCTTTTGGGTTCAAGTTCATAACGTGTCGATGCAGAGGCAAACAAGAGAGATGGCGAAGTTGCTAGGAGGTAAGGTGGAGCGTTTGGAGGAAGTGGGTGGGTCGGATGATAGTGAGTGGGCAGGTCCGGTTTTGAGGCTGCGAGTTAGTCTACTACTTGATCGGCCACAGCGAAGGGGTTTCAAACTCCAATCTGATAGTGGGGAGGAGGTTTGGTGCCCGGTTTTGTATGAGCGGTTGTCTGATTTCTGTTATAACTGTGGACGGCAAGGGCACTCGAGAAGGGAGTGTGAGGAGGTGGTGGGGGAGGTGTCGGGGGGGACGAGTGAGCAATATGGGGAATGGATGAGGGCGGGGTTTGTGCTAGGGGAGGTAGGTCGGTAGAGTCAGAATGAGAGGCAGATGAGAAAAGGGAAGCAATGGGGGGAAGGGATGGAGATGTAATGGGGACCCTGGGGGATGGTGAGGGGGCGGGAAGACAGGTGGAACCCCAGATTAATAGGGAGGGCTGGGGGCAAGAGAATGAGGGCGTGTCATAAGAACTTGGAAAGGGGGGCGAAAGGGTTGGAGGGAGGAGAGGCCTTGGGGGCCCAGGTTGGGGAATCTAGTGTTCGATCGGAGGTGGGTTCTCAGATGGGTGGTGTCAGGGAGGGAGGGTCTGATGTGGGGCTGGCGGATAAGGGGAAAGGGAAGCAGAAGGTAGGGGCCGCCTTTGTAGAACTTAGGGCCACCTATGTGGGGGAAGATGTGATGGCTGTGGATGAGGTGGGAGGCAAGGTGACTGCAGGGGTTGAAAAGGCTGTTAAAGCGGCTAGTAGTAGAGGTTGGAAGAGAAGGGTGAGGGACGCACTTGCCGATATCTCTAATAGGGAAGTCCCTGCGGAGCCGGTAGGGGGTAAAAGGAAAGTGAGCTGGTACTTCAGGGAGGGAAGAAGGCGAGAGGTGGGATGGAGGTAGGATCTGTTGTTTCCGCGGTGGCTTACTCCTAGCCCTGTCGGTCGCCATGAGTATCCTATTCTGGAATGTGCGAGGGTTGGGGTCGGCTCGTGCATTCCGTAGGTTGTATAAGTTGGTGCAACAATACCGACCCCAGATGGTGTTCCTGGCTGAAACGAAGGTGCAGACGTCGAGGTTTGATGTGCTGAAAATTAAGCTAAGATATCCGAACTGCTTCTGTGTGGACAGTAATGGGAGAAGTGGAGGTTTGGCGTTGTTGTGGAACATGGAGGTAAGGTTCAGTCTTATTTTGTATTCTACTAATCACATAGATGGATGGGTAGATGGAGGAGCGAGCCCGTGGAGATTTACTGGGATGTATGGGCTTCCCCAAGCAGAACTAAAGGCAAGATCTTGGGTACTGATGAAGCATCTTCAAGGGAATAGTGCGACCCTGTGGCTTGTTGGGGGGGATTTTAATGCAATTTTGTTTGACCATGAGAAAGAGGGTAGAAGGCCGAAGCCAGCTGGGGAATTGCTTGGTTTTCGGGAGGCGGTGGATGCGTGTGAGCTGATGGATCTTGGGTTCAGTGGGCCTGTATTTACCTGGTGCAATAGGAGACTAGGGGAGGATATTGTTTGGGAGAGAATTGACAGGTGTGTTGGTAATGTGGCATGGCGAGATATGTTTCCTGGGTATGAGGTGAGGCATCTGGATTTTAGTCGGTCGGATCATAGACCTATACTCCTGAATTTGTCCGTGTGTGCTCGATCGGTTCATAATGTAAGTCGTAGAATTCAAAGGTTTGAGGAGATATGGCTTTTGTCTCAGGGTTTTAAGGAAGCGGTGTCAGCTAACTGGGATCCGAATGCTTCGATAGGATCGTTGGCAACGTTGGCCTCGGCGACGGGAAGGTACATGACTGACCTTAGCAGATGGGGTAGGCCAAGGATGGGTAATTTTGGGCAGCGTATTCGGGCTGCGACAGATCAGGTTCAGCGGGCGATGGAACGTTTGAGTAGTGCGGGATCTCAGTCGGAACTACAAAATGCGGAAGAACGACTTGAGTCTTTACTGGTTAAGGAGGAGATGTATTGGAAACAGAGATCCAGGGATGGTTGGCTGAAATGGGGGACAAGAATACTCGGTGGTTTCATAATCATGCCTCACGTAGGAGAAGGAAGAATGAGGTGAGGGGGCTGGAGGATAGGGATGGGGTTTGACAGCAGGATCCGAATAGAATCTTGGGACTAATAGAGGGGGTACTTCGAGCACATTTATATGACGTTGCACCCTTCGAATGAGGAAATAGATCAGGTCCTGTTGCATGTGCCCTCCACGGTTACGGACAAGATGAACAGTATGCTCATTCATCCCTTTCAGCAGGAAGAAGTCCTACTTGCCTTGAAACAGATTCACCCGATTAAAGCTCCAGGTCCAGATGGGTTGTCGGGGGCGTTTTATCAGCATTCGTTGTCTGTAGTTGGGACAGATGTGGTTCACTGCTGCTTGAATATTCTAAATAACAGGGTTTCCCCATCTCCCTTGAATGAAACAATGATTGTGTTGATACCGAAGAAGAGATGCCCCAGATGGATTTCTGAGTATCAGCCTATTTCGCTTTGTAATGTGTCATATAAATTGGGTCGAAGGTGTTAGTGAACCGTATGAAAGGGGTTCTAAATGAGGTGATTTCCCACAACCAGAGTGCTTTTATACCTGGATGTTGTGTGGTAGATAATGTCATTCTGGGTTATGAATGTTTGCATGTTTTGAAAGGGAGGTTGAAGGGCAAAACGGGGTGGGCTTCGCTGAAGCTTGATATGAGCAAGGCGTATGACAGAGTCGAATGGGTTTTTTTTTTGGAGAAGATTATGCTGAAAACGGGCCTTGCGCTGGAGTGGGTTGAGCTTATTTCTCTCTGTATCTCCTCTGTTCGATTTTCCTTTAATGTGAATGGGGTCAGGTGCGGGGATGTGGTTTCGAGTAGAGGACTGCGGCAGGGAGACCCGTTATCCCCATATCTTCTTCTCTTATGTGCTGAGCGGTTGCCATGTATGCTTCGTGGTGCAGAGGAGGCTAAGGCCATTAAGGGGTTGCAGATAGCTCGGTATGGTCCTGCCATTTCACATTTATTTTTTGCAGACGATAGTTTGTTGTTCTTTCGGGCTAAGGAGAGTGATGCTATGGCGATTCGGGACATTCTTAACTGCTATGAACGTGTTTCGGAGCAGACAGTCAACTTCGATAAGTCTATTATCTCTTTCAGCCCGAGTACAGATGTGAGGGTTCGGGCTCAGGTTGGGCAGATCCTGCAGGTTCGGGTAACGGCATGCCATCGACAATATCTGGGCATCCCGGCTTTTATGCCACGTGACAGAACGAGTTCTTTGAGTTTCATTAAGGATCGAGTGTGGCAGCAGATTCAGGAGTGGAAGAGCAAACTGTTCTCAGTAGGGGGTAGGGAAGTACTCCTAAAATCTATTGTGCAGGCAATCTCGTGTTATTCGATGAATTGCTTTCGATTGCCAAAGAAGTTGATCCTTGATATTAGTAGAGCCATAGCCCGGTTCTGGTGGTGTGGGGAGAAGGTGGATCGAGGAATCCATTGGGTGAGTTGGAAATCTCTATGTAAGCCTAAGTGTTATGGTGGGATGGACTTCAGGGACCTGGAGATTTTTAACCAAGCCTTGCTGGCGAAACAGTGTTGGAGAATTGTCCAGCATCCATCCTCCTTTCTGGCGCGTGTGCTGAATGGCAAATATTACCCTTTCGTAGATTTCTTGAGGGCGGAGGTGGGGTCGAGAACGTCCTTTATATGGAGGAGTTTTCTTTGGGGGAGAGAGCTCTTAGAGAGGGGCTTGCGTTGGCGGATTGGGAATGGGGAAAGTGTGCCGGTGTATGGTATGATAAGGGTAAAAAATATACCTATTTTACCTTTATCTTTAGCTCATTTTCTTGTCAAAAGTTGCATGTTTAGATCAATTTTACTATTCCCTAGCTCTAAATATGTTAAAGTTGATGAATTAGGGAGTTGAGAGTCACATTTGTCAAATTATGCTTTAAATTAAAGTGTTTAAAAAGACTCAATTTGATATGAATTTGACTCAATTTGGTGTTGTGCAGAAAAACAGAAGGAATCTGGAAAAACCCAGAAATGCGACCGCATTTCTGGGAAGGCAAAAATGAAATGCGACCACATTTCTGGGCAGACAGAGGTCGTTCTGAGTCGGTCGCGGGTCGTTTTGAACGAGACTTTTAGGCACCTAATCGGCCGCTTTGACCTCGAAAATGACTGGGCTACCTACCAGCACCTATTTCGTGGCTCCTCAACCACTCCCCACACTATATAAGCTCGTGATTCCAAGAGAAGTGCAAGCAGAACTCACTGGGAAGAAGGGGGTGGTGACAGAACCCTAGTAGACGCCCATGAGTAGGGATGCCTGAGGTCCTTCTTAGATGACTAAATTCTAGCCTTAGTTTGACAACAAACCTTAGTGTTTGTAGGGATTTTCACCATATTCCCATTTGTAAAGGAGAGTAGAGTGTCGAGCGAACTCTAGAAGGATTGGATAAAAGAAAAAACCCTAGTTTTAGCTACTGCACCTTATTTCCAGCACTTGTTACTATTTATTTATTTGTATTCTTTACTCTTTATCTCAATGGAAGGTTATTCATTTGCACTTTATTCCATCATGCGTAGCTAAATCCCGTTGAGGGGTTCAATACAGTGAATTCCCTTATGGTTTAATAGCTTGAAAATGTTCATTTGCTTAAGTTTTATTTAATGCATGTCATCCTTTATTGATTATCATTTGGAATCTTGTTGGATTTAAATTGATCACTTAGACTTTGCATGCTATGTGAGTTTGATCTCGAAAGGGACGAACGATATCGGTTCTCATAAAGGTGATATAGGAGAAAAGACTCAAAAGAGTGTATTCGGTGTTATAGGGCAAGGCTGCCTAAGGCACCCTATAACAACTACAGGGTTATAGATTGCATGCTTGTTTTATCTATGTCGGAGTCGAGTCACAGAAATGTGCATAACGGTACTCGCCAAATAGAAGTTAAATCTGACCCAATGCATTGAATAGATTTAGGTTGAATAAGCTATGATTAGAGTTATTTGCCTTTGGGATGAAACTATGTTGAACACCTCGTTTTTATTTATTATTGTTTTCTTTACTTGTTTATTTATTCTATCTTCCAAAAATTATCATCAGCTATTTCTTTTGTTACCTATTCTAAGCAATCTTTGAGCAGTTTCTTCGTCAAATCTGTGTTTCCAATTTAGTCCTCGTGGGATCGATACCCTTGGAATACTTCTAAGGTTTTTTTTATTACTACGTGCGACAGTGTATACTTGCACTAGGTTGGCTGAAATTATCGTAATTATTATTCATCATCTTTTTCTCACATCCACCTTTCAGCCGACACCGCATCATGTATGGTGTGAACTGGATTCCTGATGATGGTGATCTCAGAGTGAGGTCACCGGTGACTTTGGCGCCAAAGACTCAGGTCGCCGAACTGATGACGGCGTCTGGGCAGTGGAACGAAGAGCTCATTCGACAGCATTTTAGCCCTCACGAGGTTAGCCTAATTTTATCTATTCTGGTGCGGTCTGGATCGGAGGATAAAATTGTTTGGCATTATGAGAAGTCGGCCCTTTTTTCGATGAAAAGCAGGTACCGGTTAGTAGGAGTGCAAGCGAAAACCAAAAAACCGACGGACCGAACCGAACCAAACCGATCAAGTGGTTTGGTTCGGTTATTTTGAAAAAAAAACTGGACACCTTGGTTTTGTTTTTGAGAAAACCGAAAATTTTCGGTTCAGTTCGGTTCGTAATGGAAAAATCCAATAAAAAATCGAACCGAACCGTGTATATATATACCCCTTAAATTAAAAAACCTAACCTATCCTTTCTTAGTTTCTTTTCCAGCCGCATGCCAAAAAAAACGCTAACATGCCGCACGCCTCTCCTTCTCCCTTCGTTCCAGCCGCACTTCTCCCTTCGTTCCAGCCGGCAGCCGCACGCCTGTTTCCTTCTCCCTTCGTTCCATCCACTCCTTCTTTCTTCGTTCCAACCGGCAGCCGCACGCCTATCACCTTCTCCCTTCGTTCCAGCCGACAGTCACACGCCTCTTCTCCCTTTGTTTTCCAGCCGTGCAGCAGTCGAACAGAACAGAGAACACAGTCATTCCAGCCGGAAGCAGTCGAACAGAACACAGTCATTCCAGCCGTGCAGTTCGTCCTCGTCGTCTCCGCTCAGACGATAGCAGTTCGTCTCTGCCTTGCTTGTTGGCTATTGCTGCAGTCGATTCCAGTCTAACACATACACAAATTTTTTGATTTTGCATAGAGGTGAAATCTCTTTTAATTTAAAGTATAAATTTTTTATATGTTTTAAGTTATAACTTCTAACTGTGTAAGGATTGTTTTATGGATTAAATTTTAGTTTTTATAGTTTATACTTTATACTTTAATCAAGCATTTAAATATGAGATGATTGGAAAAAATTGGCTATAAGTGTTGGACAGACTAGAAAAAATTGGTTGTTTGATTAATTACTAACTTTTGATTTTCGATGATGAACGGACAGAATTTTCAAGGAAAATGAAAATGGAATCACAACCTTCGATCTATGTTGAAACCTACAATACTCAGAATGAGAATGTGTCTACAGAAGACGTGGAATCGCCACCATTAGTCGATTCTCCAAGAAAGACTAAGAAAGTTAGAACAGCTAAAGCTTCGAGTGCGTGGGAGCATTTTACCAAAATTGGTACGGAATCTAATCCTAGAGTAGCATGTAAATATTGTGGCATCTCTTATGCATGTGACACTCAAAAAAATGGCACCACAAACTTGTTAAAACACATACAATCAAAGTGTAAGAAGTATCCTGGAAGAGTGAATGATAGCCAACAAAAAAATTTAACTTTTGTTCAACCTAAAGAAGAAGAAGGGAGTTCAAATTTAATTGCGGCTACATTCTCTCAAGAAAAGTGTAGGATGATGCTCTGTAGGTTGATTGTGAAGGAAGAGTTGCCATTTAAAATTGTAGAGGCTAAAGGATTTCGAGAGTATAGTAATACACTACAACCAAAATTTGTTTTGCCTGGTCGTATGACTGTTGCTAAGGATATTTGGAATCTTTATTTGAGTGAAAAGAAACAACTGAAGAGAGCCTTGACAAAACCTAATCAAAGAGTGTGCTTAACAACCGATACATTGACATCAATTCAAAATTTGAATTATATGGTTGTTACTGCACATTTTATTGATGATGATTGGAAATATCACAAAAGAATCTTAAACTTTTGCTTAGTTGCCAATCATAGAGGAGATACAATTGGAAAATGTTTAGAGAAATGCATGTTAGATTGGGGGATTGAAAGAATTCTTAGTGTGACAGTAGACAATGCAAGCTCTAATGATGGTGTTGTTTCATATTTAGCTAGAAAAGTGAAGAATTGGAATGGAGATATTTTAAATGGAGAATTTATGCATGTTAGATGTTTTGTGCATATTCTCAACCATGTAGTTAATGATGGCTTGAAGGAACTTCATGAATCAATTTTAAAGATTCGGAATGCAATAAGATATGTAAGATCCTCACCTTCTCGATTGGCCACATTTAAAAATTGTGTGAAGAATGAGAAGTTATCTTGCAAGAACTCTGTTTCTTTAGATGTTCCAACAAGATGGAATTCTACATATACTATGCTCAATGTTGCAGAGAAATTTGAAAAAGCATTTGATAGATTAGAAATTGAGGACGAGCAGTATTGTGTAGAACTTAATAAGATTGGAAGTGGAGGTGGAAAAGACAAAAAATTAGGGCCCCCAGTGAGTGAAGATTGGGAAAATGCTCGTGTGTTCATAAATTTTTTAAGGATTTTTCGGGATATGACATTGAGGATTTCAGGTTCTACATCATTGACAGCACATAGATATTTTCGTGAAATTTGTCTGATTCAAAAACAACTTCAAGTGTATTTAACATGCAATAATATTTTATTGACTAACATGGCAAAAAGTATGAAGGCAAAGTATGAAAAGTATTGGGGGAACAATGATATGGCAAACTTTCTTTTGTATGTTGCCAATGTGCTTGATCCACGTTACAAGCTTAAGTTTGTTTTATTTACCCTTTCTAAATACTTTGGGGATGATGATCCAGTTGTTATTGCTGAAACTAGAAAGAAAATTGAATTTGTGACTGACGAATTTTTGATGATTATCGAAGTTTTTATATGGAAAGTGAGGTTGAAAATAATAAAGCTATGGACTCGTCGAAAGTTGATTTGACTACTGGAGGTAGTGTTGAGGCGGTAGATGTAAGTCCTGATTTTACTGATTTCTTGGATACTACTGATGATGTAGAAAGTAAATCTGAATTGGATAAGTATTTTTCTGAGTCATGTGAGAGGGGTGATGATGATGTTTTTGATATTTTGGGTTGGTGGAAGCAAAACTTTAAGAAGTTTAAGATTCTTTCTAAGATGGCTAAGGATATTTTGGCAATTCCACTTTCTACTGTAGCCTCAGAATCAGCTTTCTCTACTGGAGGTAGAGTACTTGATCCATCTCGTAGTACTCTATCTCCAACTACAATTGAAACACTCGTCTGCTTGCAAAATTGGATTCGCTCATCACCTATTAGTAACATTGAGGAGATTATCGAAGGTGCTCCCGATGAAATAGCTAGCGAAGATCGTAGAAGGTAATAAATTTCTATTATTCTAATTTTCTCATTTTTTTATTGACTTATATTGTGTTGTACTATATTATTATTAACTTTCATTTGTAGAATCTCAATCGGCGAGTAGTGGAATTACCACAATTGATGAATGAGGAAAAATGAGGGATGAAAAATAAATCGGTTAGTACACTTTTTTAATCTTCTGCTAACTTAATGTTAGTTTTTACTTCAAAGTTGCTAATTATTGATTTTTTGTAGGGTCAATTCATGTTGTATGTATTGTGGAAGGACTTCCATTGTGGACTTCATCGAATTTTATGTCTCATGTCATGTGTATTTTTAGTATTTTATTATGTTGTAATTTGTATAATGGACAATGGACACTGGACTGTATAATGTTTTAAACTTTGGACTTTGAGATAGGTTTTATGTTTGATATGTTTGGATGTAAATCTTATTTTAGAAATGGTTTGAACTTGAATTTGGACATTGTTTGAAGCTTTGAATTTATTAATTATGATATTTGTATGTTTATCTCTATTGTGTTTATTTATTTGAAATCAAACATTTAAAAATTGTTATTCACTAATTAGTTTGACAAAATTAAGTAATTGTATTGAAGAAATTAATTAATTGAAGTTTGAATTGGAAACATGAGTTATAGTGGATTATTGGGCCAAAACTTAAAAGAAAAAAAAAGGGCAATGGGTTGAAATTAGAAGAGAAAATGGGTCATTTTTTAAAAAAATAAAAAGCCCACATTGGGCCCAAAACCGAAAACCGATCCATTGGACAAACCGAACCGAAGAAAAATCGAACCATTGGACATTTCTCATTTTGGACATTGGTTCGGTTTGCGATTTTGAAAAACCGAATGGATCGGTTCGGTTTGCGGTTTGGTCAAAAACCGACAAAACCGAACCGAGTATCACCCCTACCGGTTAGGGAAATCGACTTGGCTCGCGCAGTTCTTGTCATCTTCATCGAATGAGTCGGTTATGGGTTGGTGGAATGGGTGTTGGAAAATGGTGATCCCGAATAAGATTAAGATTTTCATGTGGAGACTTGCTTAGACCGTCTGCCCACAATTGATAATTTGTGTTTTTGGGGTTTGGGTGTGTTGAACGTGTGTGGCCTCTGTGGCTGGAGTGGGGAGTCCAGTTTGCATGTTTTCTGGCATTGTAAGTTTGTTAGGACGGTGTTGACGGATTCTGAGTTTGGAAACTTGATTCATAATGTGCAGGCAAGGTCTATGTTTAATCTCCTTAGAAAGGTGAGGGATAAGGTGGGTTGGGGGAAATTTGAGTTGTTTGTGGTGGTGCTGTGGGCCGTGTGGAATTGCCGCAATCACTAGAAATTAAAGGGTCTGGAGCCAGTGGTGGGACTAGTGGAGTGGGCGGTGAGTTATATCTCGTTGTTTCAACAGGCGGCCTCGTCTTGTGGGTTAGGGGTGCGGAGTGGCCTTGTAAGGGAGGATGTGAGATGGAGCCCCCCCGGAGGTTGGGTGGTATAAGGTGAATGTAGATGTGTCTTTTAGAAGGGAGCGATGGCAGGCGGGTTTGGGTGTGGTGGTTTGGGATTTTGCCGGACGGGTTATGCTGTTTGCAACATTGGTGCAGCGGCACGTGCGAAGTCCGGAGATGGCCGAAGGATGGGCTGCAGTGAAGGGGATGAGATTGGCAGTGGAAATGGGTCAAGTTCCATTGGTGTTGGAGACGGATTCCAGTCGAGTGGCTGTCATTTTTTAGGATGAGGTGAAGGGTTGAAATCCCTTTTGGCAGCGGAAGAAAACAAGAGCGATCTCGTATTGAATATCAAAATTTAAAAACCAATACGTTGGCAAATAAAACATAAACGACTTCCACTAAATCTAAGATTAAGCATGTTGGAAATTTCGAGATCTAAACTATTTGGATCAAGAAACTTACATGGATTTGAAGAATAAACAGCACAATGCTCCAAAATTGATTCCTAGATCTCCCAACGGACACCACCACGCAAGAATACTCGCTATTCTCTTGGGATATCTTGAGATTTCGATTGTGGGATCGATCTCGCCTTGGAAAGGGAAAATTCAACAAAGGAGAACCTTGTTGTATTTTTTAGAGAGGAAGAGTAAAAAAGAGAGTTCTTCTTTCTCTGTTTTTGCGTGAATGAGAGAGTGAGAGCCCAGACAGGGCAACCCCCATCATCCACTACGTAGGATTAAGTTAGGATAACCCCCTAACCAATCCTGTCCATTTATCTAAACCAATTAGATCTGGACCGTTTAATTATTACCAAATAATAATTAATAATTTAAATAATTAATTATAATTAATTATCTAATTAATTATAATTAATTTAATTAAACCAATTTCAATTAAATCAATTATAACATATAGTTTTAATTCAATTAAATCATATTCAATTGAATTAAATGGGTCATTCAATTAATTTGAATTAATTGATCCCACATTAAATATCAAATATTTAATTAATATTACAATTGAATCGTATTCAATTTTAACCTCTCTCATTTAACCTATAGTTTTAATGTGCATCAAAATGTACATTAATATAAACTATAGTATTAATTTGATTAAATCACATTTAACCAAACTAAATTTAATTAATTAATTCATGAATTAATCAAATATAACATATTTAATTGAATTCATAGTTCTCTCATTAATTAATTTTGAATCATATCCAGAATTAATTATATAGTTTAATTCATTAATTAAACTTATACTAGAATGTATCTCCATACATTATATTAATTGCATCAAAATACAATTAACTTAAATTCCCTTTAGTATTCAAGACTATATTATCTCAGAACCTGTTATGAGCTAGCAGGTGGACCTAATGGACCTACAAATCAGAAGCTCCAACGATACGAGATTGATCAGCTAAACTCATTAACCGAGTCAACAACATTCGTTAACTGTGGATCACTCCACTAAAGACCCACAACTGCACTCTTCTCACTGTAGAATATTTCTGTGTCCACGGATATCGACCAATGCAGTAAGTCAATCCTTCACGTGTGTTCGTAACACCAGCTGGGTCAAATTACCGTTTTACCCCTGGGTTACCTCTGGATCCTTAAGTACCACGTATCCCTCTAATGAACAAGTTGTTTATGGTCCAACCACTAAACAGGAGTTCCTCTCGGGCCAGGAAAGGACGACGCGCCTTTGTTCAAGCACCGGAATCAGCTCTTAAGGGAACACACATCTACTTGTCCCAATAGGGGAAGGAGTGAATTCAATCTTGTACTGTTATGTTCCCAGCCCCCGTTCGGTCTTGCCCTTAAAATGGTAGGATTATTGAGTCGGCGAACAGGCCGCTCTCACCCATACAAATCTAAGGACAATCCCTCCTGAAAGGAGTTCATAACAGACTCGGGATTGAGATTGAGTTACCTAGGTCATCCTATTGAAATAGAAACCTAAACTAGTCAATGGCGTTACATCTAGTGGTTACTATTTCACGGTCCAGTCTTATGCAAACTCATTGAATAGGATACCCCTACACGCATGTCTCCTACATGGATGCTTTGGATCATTACATCTGTATCGAATACAAGGTGGGTCGTATAACATAGTGTCACCAAGATAAGGTACCCAACCTTATCCCTATACTATAGACCATTTAGGTTGTTACTTGGACACCGATCCCCGTATGTCCCCCACATACTAGTCCAAGTTTCATTTAAACAACCTTGGATCTTAGTTTATTGGATTTAGGGTTTATTAATGCAAACTCGATTATTCAATAACCAAATTATTGAATTACTCAAATAACGCTTTATTGAGATCGATTAATTTGTTTCATTTACTATCTACGAGTTTTAGGGCATAAAACCCAACTGAGGCAGTGGATGACTATTCTGATTTGGGTGCACTAGTGCCCGATTTACGGAAGGACATACCAAGATCTTCTTTTTTCGGCTGCTTGTTCACTCGAAGAGAGGGAAATGACGTGGCACATCAGTTGGCTTGTCTGGCAGGGAGGGAGGAAGAATCTAGGGTGTAGGTTGAGTCTGTACCTCAGTGTGTTGAGGCTTTGGTTCTTTATGATATGGCGTTGTTGTGATGTTTTTGCAGCTTTTGGATGTTAATACATGAACTAGTGAAGGTCAAGAATGGAAAGTGAACCAAAAACCATCTAAATCGGAAAGGTGATCAGTCATAGCAGCGTCTATCAACACTCAAACCGGTGTGCAGAAATCAGGGGAGGTTTTTTGTCCCCAGTACCCTTTTGTCCCTTATGTTTTGCATGTTTAGATTACTGTGTGGTCTATGTATGATTTAGGCTGAGGGGTGGGACATTTGCATGTTTAGTGGATCCTAGGTTGAGGCTGGATGCAGCTGAGCAACAGTCCCCTATGTTTTGCATGTTTAGATTACTTTGGGGTCTGTGTATGATGTAGGCTGAGGGGTGGGTCATTTGCATGTTTTAGTGGATTGTAGGTTGAGGTTGGATGCACCTAAGCATCAGTCTACTCTTATGTATGATATGTCTTTTATTGTGTTGCTCTGTTATGATTGGATTGAGGCCATACATCTGAGCAGTGGACCTATATTTTCTTGGGCATGATTTAAAACTTTGAGCTTTATTTGCTGAGATGAGGTGTTGGGATGATAAAGCATGATAATGTCTTCTTATGCTATTATGTTTTTTTTCTTTTGATTGGGTTGAAGTGAGGCTTGCTAGCTAAACTTGAGCTTTTTAAAATTTCTTTGAGTTTTCTTGCATGTGTGAGCACTTGGCCTTCCTTAGTTAGTCTTGAAAGGTTTGGGTTGCTTTATGAGTCCCATAGAACTGTTGTCATCCCGATAGGGACAAGGTTCTGTGTGGAAGTCAAATTTGTGCAAATTAGCATGTGATGCTTACTTAGGGAAAGGAAAGAATACATGCCTGCTAAAAGAAAATGGAGTGGTATAAGGAGTGAGTGAGGTTAGGGGCAAAAAGAGCTGTCTGCAGGGTGATCAGTTAGGTCAACCAAGGGTTAAACTCGGGTTATAGGTCGCTACATTGTAGTGTGAAAGCTAGTGCCCCGTAAAAAAAGGGGAAATTAAAAAATTAAAAAAAATGCATAAAGGAAAAGAGAAGGGATCTCCTATTCAGGCTCCTAAGTAATAAGTTAGCATCCTAATTTTGGCTCTTTTAGCCTTTCATGCGTGGCCTTAGTTTCCAGTGTAGGGGGGAAGATGGGTGGAGGGTCTTATAAATTAGTCCCGAGCTATTAGGGGTTGCTCTAGGAGAGGCTAATCACACACTCATGTGAGAATTTCTTGGGAAAGTTTTGATATGTCTCATATCTTGTTAGCTTGCGGTAGCTTCTCGTAGATAATAGGCTTAGCATATGTAGCACAGACTTGAGCATGATAAATGTTAACATGTGAATCTCGGCCAGTCATTCTATAGAGCGGTAGGCTTGATCGAGGTGTAGTAAGACTTAGGTTGGGGGGATCTGATAGAGCAAATTTGTTAATGTTTAGCTCCTCTTAAATTGTTTCTTGTTGAATTCTATGTACAAGATGTTTTTTTATGGTAATATTGTTGCAGGCCTAAATCTTGAGCTCGGGGTCCGTTTGGAGTTGGATAGTTTGAAAATACTAGTGGTTGGCTTGGAGTTGAGATGATCGAGGAGTTGAAATGCTAGCTAAATATCAGATAAAATTTTGAGAAATTTTGGTAGATAGCTCGTTTTGGAGACATATTTTCACATATGTCTAAAATTTTGGATATTTACAAGATTAGATTTCCAGCTATGTTTTCTTACCTTTATACCCTTGTTTTTATCCTCTATTTTCAATTAATTTAAAAATGATAATATTATATTTCATATTCACCAAATTCCCTAAATTTAGGAATGTTCCCATAAATTTAATTTTTCTTCAATTAAAATTATAGGATCAATTATTATATAAAATATTATCTAAACAAATTCCTTAATTTTAGGAAAATATTATTGTACTGATTTTATTTCATGCCATAATGAATAAGTTAATTTTCCTTCCATCTTATTCAATTACCAGCAGATTTTCCTTCAGATTTTCGTGCTCTGGTTTGCTAAACGATATTTTTCTAGATTTTTTTATTTTACAAAAAAAAAAAGTGTCGATATTTGTATATAGTTTCATATATACCTTATATAATTTCATATATACTTTTATATATATCGTATATGTATGTGTATATATATACAATACGTTTTTCTTAAATGTCTCACAATCTTAGCATTGATTTTGTATCATATATTTTTTTTTCATTTTTTTTATTTTGCAGAAAAACATTTATATTTACATATACCATTTTATATATAATATGTACTAAGTTTTTATTTTTTAATCATTATTGTAGCCACATATACCTGAGTTTTTTTTTTCTTTGTCATAACTATAGTATTAAATATACACAGTTACTTGCTAATATATATACCCCTATATTTTTTTTAAAGAAAATATACTACATTAATATTGAAAAAATCAATATACAACCATAAAAACTCTACTGTTTTAAATAATAATAAAAAATCTTCTCCTATTTTGAATTTCATCAAATACACTCGGTATATTTCGTTATTTGCAAATATATACTCCATATATTTGTTCGTCACCACTTATTTGCATAAATATATACACAAATATATATATCTTTTCCAAAAAAAAGTTATATACAATATCCCTCATAATATTAAATATACTACTACATTAGGAAATATATACGAAACAAATATAAAACTATATATATGAAAAACACCATGTTATGAAACAAATATACAACTATATATATATACATATATAACTTTATTATTTTTCAAAAACTCTCTTCCCCCGACAACCATGTGACTTCTCATTGAGCTCTGTATTGTATAAGCTCCGTATTGTATATATATACACACATACGTACATGATATACATAAGGTATATATGAAATTATATAAGGTATATATGAAATTATAAACGAATATCGACACTTTTTTTAAATGAAAAAATCTGAAAAAAAAAATCGTTTAGACCAAACCAGAGTACGAAAATGGAAGAAAAGTTTACTGGTAATTGAATAAAATGGAAGGAAAATAGGCATAAAATAAAATCGAGATTTTTTTTTAAGATGGTGAGTGATTTTAGGGATCCTTCCAAAATTGGAGAGTGAATTAATGGGTTGAATTTTTTTAATAGGAAAGAATAAAATATGGTTTTTCCTTTTATGATTTTTTTGTTGTATTTTAAATACAAAAAATATGAAAGAGAGCATAAATGTAATTGAGAATAACAACTTATATGTAAAAACTCTAGGTTCTTAGGCTATTTGCGTAAAAAATGGTAAGTTTGGACAAAAACGAAATATATGGTCCATTTATAGGCTAATCATGTACTTATCCCTAAAATTTTTTGGTTGTACTCTTAGATTGGGCCACACGCTTTTGTGAGGGGAAGAGTGCTACGCACTGGCTGGCGAGTTTGGCTTTGGATTTCGGGATTGTCCCTCTGTGAGGGGAAAAGTTTAATGGTTTCCATCCAAAAATTAACGGCAAGGGTATTTTTGAAACATTTTTCAAATTTCAGGGGTATTTTTGAAACTTTTCAAAGTTCAGGGGCATTTTTGAAACAAACCCCATAGTTCAGAGTATTTTTTATAATTTAACCAAAATTAAACCCTCAAACTATCATAAAGGTAAAAATTAAATCCAGTTTACTTAATTCGACTCCCATATTTCCTCTTTCCCCCTCTTCTTTCTACCTCTCCCTTGATTATTTCCCTTCTTTCAATCACTCACACTATTGTTTTGTGAGAGAGAATCTTCAATGTTCCAAACCCAAATTGACACAATCACCAAATGTCTTCCAATTAACCTTGAAAATTTCCTTGACTCTCGTTAAGCAACATTTCACAACGCAGAAGGTTGTGAAAATTGGCCATCAATAAGCAAAGGTGTTGGACGAAATCTTTCCTCTCCAGAGGAAGCTGTCATCGTAGTTTCTCTCCAAAGGGGATTACAACTTGCCATAGCATCGATTGTTTAGAGTGTTCAAAGAAGTTGTCAAGTCTTCGTGTCCCTAGCAAATTTCTTACATCCCAAAACGTCTACAAAATATGTGGATTCTTTTAGCTTTTGATGTTCTTCAATTTTAGTTTGTTTATAGAAAAAACTAAGTCACAGAAAGTTAAAGAGTTTAGAGACGTTATATAAACAAAATTTTATTTTAGACAAAAAAATTGACTCGAAGATCGAACACTCATACTCAGTAAAGCAACATCAAATCAGCTTCAGCTATATACGATCACACACCAATTACTAAAAGACAGATACGAACCACCATATATGTTGATTAACTCACACAGAATTGACCTAAAACAACTACAAATTAACCAATTCGACCGAATGGGTGAATGAAGAGAGGGGTGAGTAGAGGGAGAAAAGAGGGAATATCACAAAGAAATTGATTAAAATGATTTTTTTTAAAAAAAATAATAAAATGGTTCTAATTTTTATATTTATGATAGTTTGAGGGTTTAATTTTTACACTTGAAAGTTGAGGGGTTTAAATTTTACACTTTTGAGGGTTTATTTTTAATACTTGAAAGTTTGGGGGTGTAATTGTTACAATCACTATAATTCAGGGGTGGTTTTTGCAATTTGTCCTAAAAGTTTTTAATACTAAAAAATGCATATATCAAATATACTTTAATTACTTACGTTATGATTATGTCACGTATATACTCTCCATGGATGACTATTAATTTAATTAGAGGTCGATTATTTTCTATATGTATATATATATATTACATTAAAATCGTTAAAAAATTATTTTTTAGTATTTTTTTATATGCTTTAATAATTTATAGTTACATAGTTCTCAAACATGGCATATAAATGATGGGGGTTACACATTTTAGCTAAATAAACATAAATTATCATATTATTTTAAATGTCTTATATTATACTTTTTCGAATTAATATTAATTTAGCTATTAAAATATAATATAGTTTAGCTATTAAGATATAAATTAACATCGAATCGTTTTTTTTTTTCACTGCCATGTTTTCACTACCATTCAAGTGTTCTAATAAAAACCATCATGAGAATCTTCAATGAAATTATCTTTTTTTTTTTAAAGCAATTTTGAATGAAAGTATCATATTTGATTTTTATTGACAAAATCAAAATACAAACCAAATATTTTTTAAAAAATAAATATGGATTATTAAAAAAAAAAAAAACTAAATAATGGTGGCCTCTTGTTTTTATTTTTATTGGTGATCCAATTATGTTAAACCCTATACCCAAACATGATTAACCAATCCATCAAAATGGGTCACAACCAAATTCTACACATTATTGAAAATGAATAAAAGTCAATTAAGCACGAAAAAGAAGATGAAATCCTGTATTTTTCAGAAGAAGAATCTCGAGAAACAAACAGAATACGAAAAAGTAAGTAATATCATAATCTCAATGCGAAAACATATAAAATCAATTTAGAGAGCAAGCAATTTACTAAAAAAAAAAAAACTTGAAATACAAATGAACAATTGGAAGAAATAACTAATTAAATTGATAAAATTAACAAAAATACTATAATTATAATTCAAGAGGTAACTGAAACAAATGGAGGAGATGAATAGTTTTTTACCTGAAAACCAATGGGAAAGGCGAAAGGGAATTTAGATTCAAATTCTAATATGATTAGATTTTGGATCAAATCTTCAAATCATAACTCTTAAAAAAAAATCTAAAATATATAGACCATAAGATAAAAAAAATATATATATTAGATTTTGATGTTTTAAAAAAATAGATTTTGAAAATTACAAAAGTTTCTTTTTTTTTTTTAATCTTTTCTTTTTTTAATTAATTAAAACAATTAGAAAATTTGATTTTTTTTTTATCTTTTCTTTTTTCAATAAAAACAAAATTTGATTTTTTTTTTATCTTTTCTTTTTTTTTTTGGGTAAGTACATAGATAGCCCAAACATAGGCCATATATTTCACAAATGTCCAAGTTTTCAATATTTTTCATAAAAGGCAATCAGGCACAAATTTTTTACACAATAGTTGGAAGCCTTTTACAGTTAAGCCCTTCTTATTATACCCAATATTGAAGCATTTTTTTTTTTAAAAAAAATAATAATAAAAAAGGAAAGAAACCAAACGGTTTCTTATTTTCAAAAATTTCCTTTCGACAGAAGCTATCGAAAAGGAAAAAACACGGGCGAGGGATTTTTTCTCCGGCGAAAAGGGAACGAAAAGGCGAAAAAGGGAACGAAAAGGCGAAGACGTTTTGCGAAGGAGTTCCGGCAAGGGATTTTTTCTCCTGCAACCTTGCAAAGGAGTTCCGACGAAAAAGGTAGAAACTTCGCACGAAGGAGACGAAGAGATTTCGAACTTCCGGCGACTGGTATACTTCGAACTTCAGAGTTTTTTCTTCTTCTTCGCCACATTCTGGACATTTTAGGGCTTCATAGGGAATATTTGGTACATGCATGACATCTGTCTGCCTTATTTGGGGTTAAACTCACAAACAAAACCATCCATTGCTCTGTATTTTTGATACGGTGACTGGTATATTAGGGTTTTTTTTAAAGATCGAACATATCGTATACGTCGTTAGGGTTTTTTTTAACAATATATTGTATACTAGAAACATATACTAGGTATATTATGGGGTTATTGAACTAAAAATCTTGACTGTTCAACCACCTCCCCCCCCCCCCCCCCCATTCCTCTACTTCTTGTCCGAACATATTTGTTCCTTGATTTTGGTTTATGAATAGTAAACATGATATATGCTATAACTTAGGGTATATTAATAAGTTATTTGCGAATGTTCCCATGTTAGTGTTGGTTTGTTTCATGTAAACATGAGATGGTGTATGATATAAGGTATTCATATATGATATGTACCTCTGTTATGGTCCGTGTAAGTATGTTTGACCTGTCATCGAAAATATGAGATTGAAAGAAGATACTGAATAAGGTATTCATATATGAAATATACCTCTGTTAGGTATATTAGGTATATTAAGGGCGTTAGTAAACTACAAATTTTGACTGTTCAACACACATTGCTCTCCTTGTTGTCCGAACATATTGGTTCATTGATTTTGGTTTATGAATCTAAAAAATGAGATAGTGTATAATATAAGGTATATTACTTAGTTATTTTTGAATGTTCCCATGTAAGAGTCGGTTTGTTTCATATAAACATGAACTATTGTAATATAATGTATCTATATATGAAATGTACCTCTGTTATGGTCCATGTAAGTTTGTTTTATATTTCATCGACAATGCTGATTAAATGAAATAAATTAGTGTGTCCATGTAAGAGATGTGTCAAAGTATGTTTCATATAAATTTGAGAATACTAGATAAATAAACCCTCATATACACTTTAGTGAGTCTTGTCTTAGTCATATATGCTTATGGTTATTAACTGATAGGCTGGAATATATAATATGTCATGGTACTGACTTTGAGCATATATTCTAAATATTCACAAAAAAAAAAAAGTAATAGGATATGGATAGATATAATAGACGAAGGAGTCAAAGGATTATAAATATGGGTTGCCGAAAAGCAACTAATAAAGCAACTCAAAATGAAGTTATCACAATAGATTCTGAGGTATGTTCGGTTATAAATACATTTGGATCTAACATACTTATTTCATTTGACTATATATTCATATTTAATCGCAGGAAAATACCTCTGATTCAATAGACACAACGATGGACAACACAATCCCACGTGAAAATGTTGAAAAAGATCCGATCGAAGAGGTTCCCGGGACCCAGATAGTCCCGTACGATTATATTTTTTATGTAAGTATATTAATCAAACTAATATGATGTGAGTATGTTAAAAGTAATATTATGAAACTAACAAATTCAATGGACATATAGGATGTGCTTCCTGATGCAACAGAAGAAATAGAGAATACATCGGATGACGATGAGGTTCTACAGCAGGTATATATGAGCAATAAATATACACAAAATATACATATGTATGTCAACTGTAACACTATTTTTGAATGCGATAATGCAGGAAACAGCCGATGAACAAACTGAAGTTGTATATGAGGTAACATTAATGTTGTTATATATATCCTATATATATATATGTGAATAGTTGTATGTATATTATAATGGAAACTATATATGAAATATACCTATTTATTCTTACATATATTTTGCGTGCAAATATCAGGAAGATACTCGCATGGAGACTGTTAAAGAAACGAGCCCACTAGGAGGTGGAGAGAAGCGGAAACAGCCACAAGACCACCAAAAGGTACATATGTTCAACCAAATAACTTTTTAAATTCTTACCATCATATCAAAATTGTCAACAAAAAATTGGAAACAGGAGAAAACCCCAAAAAGGAAGAGAACCGAGCAAGATGCTACTGCTTGTAGGAGGGAAACCCGACAATCAGCGACTTCCAAACTCGTTAAGCAAACAGGCGCTCCTCCAAAGCCTAAAGGAAACAAATCTGGGAAGAAGGCAAGCACTTCTTCCAAAACAGCCAAGAAGAGGAAGGTATCATATATATGTTCATGTATGTCTACTGCCTATATGATCAATCTCGTTAGATTTTAACTGTAGTTACTGTTTCATTCTGTATTAGAATTCTGTTACGGTGAAAAAGAATACAAAGTCTGAAATTTATAGCAGGGGGTCGATTTTGGGGGCAACAAGGGAGGAATTGTATGAGGTATATACGATATATTGGTTGAATGAATTTTGTATTCGCTTTAATACAATATTGTATTATTTAGGGTTTTTTTTGTTCTGGCTGCACCGTTATTACTACCGAGAGAAAAATGGTCCAACGTTCAAAAACTGAATATCTACCCTAGATTTGATGTTCTGAAGAATATACGTGAAAAATTAGGTAGAAAACACCTTGCCCGATTTTTAGAGTGCCCCTTTGGACAGTTTTTAGACCTCAAGATATCTAAGTTCCCAAACCAACTCCTTTATCACCTAATTAGGCGACAATGCACCCCCACTAAGGGGGATGAATTGTGCTTCAATTTTGAGGGGAGGGTAGTTAAGTTTGACATAGAGGAATTTGCAAAAATCACAGGTCTGAATTGTGGAGAACTCCCACCGTTGGATATGGTGAAGTTGAAAGGGAGGTTCCTAAACAAATACTTCGACGCAGAGAGACCCATCAAAAGATCAATAGTGAGTGAACTGTTCACTTCGATGGAGGGGGTCAAAAGGAAGGATAAGGTTAGGTTGGCAAAATTGTATTTCCTATCGAATTTTCTTCTAGGAAAACAAATTAGCACAGGAATAGAATTAGATTTCATCACTTTGCTTGATGATGAGCAACTATTCGACAGCTACCCTTGGGGGCGAATCACATATACCACTACCATAGACTCCATAAGGAAATAGATTAAAAACCCTGAAGCTCTAGTGGTAGGAATCGCAGGATTCCCATATGCCTTGATTGTTTGGGCATATGAGTGCATTCCCCTTCTATCCAGCCCTTCCATGATCTGTGCACAAAGAGTATCTTCCACAATGTCGAAGATGAACAATTGGGTGGCTGACAGCCACCCTGAATGGAAGGATCTTGCTATCAAATGCTTTGAAAATGAAAATGTAAGTTCACAATCTGCAGTAGTTTAGTGTATATATCATATAGAATATTTGATTCATACTATCTGCTGTTATTCAATTTTGTTTCAGTTTGAGTTTTTTGAGATGACGAATGAAGAGAATGAGTCTATGTTCCATGAAGGGAACACTGAAAAGAATGCAGAAAACCGTTTCCAAGGGGAAACATCCAAAGGAAAAGAAAAGGTCACAGATGAAAGAGAAAGTCATCATTTTGAAGGGGGAGACATACCTCCTGTTGTAGAAGTTGTCCCCCATGATATAAGGAGCTTAGTGATTGACTGCTTTGAAGTGCTTAACTCCAAGATGGACAGGCTTTTTGGAGAAGTGGAAAAACTGAAAAAAAATGATGAACAAGAGCACTGAACAAATGGGGGGACTAGAGAACAAAGACAAAGAAGATCATAATGATGAAGATGGCGAAGGACAAAACAATGATGAAGGTGACCAAAAAGATGAGAATGAATTTGATGAAGGTGACCAAAATAACGAGCATATCCCTCAAGAAGGTGCTGGACAAAACTCAACAGAACAGGTATGTTTTGAATAAATATTTTTTACTTCAAATAGAATCTTCCTCGTTACAATGCTTGGTTCTTAAATATAGGAAATAAATATGCCAAGTGATAGCGAGCATAGCTAGCTAGTTTTCCCTAATTAATTTAGCTAGTCTTTTATAATTTATCGGCTAAAATTATGCATTTATGTGTTGTATTTGTAGGAAATATAGTTTTGAGCCAATTGGATGTTCGGGATGCGAGAAGAAGCTGAAGAATGAAAAAAGAATCAAAGTTGGAAGATTGAAGATAGGCCCATCCGCAGACCAGCGTCGAGACGCTGCTCTTGGGGCGTTTCGACGCTGACATTCTATATTTGGAGTTTTCATTCTTAAAAAAAAATAAAAAAAAACAAAAAAAATAACGTCGCGACGCTCTCGGCGAATTTTCCAAATCCGCAGTATCGCGACAGCGTCGCGATCCTGTCTATAGCGTCTCGATGCTGTCAACAGATTTTCTATAAATTCATCATTTTGTGCTACGGATTGAGGGAGTCCAATTTGAGAGATTTTAGCCCTAATTTCGACTAGAGACCTTCTGTGGGAGCTGAAGCAAGGACGAGGAGCGGGAATAACTTGGAGGCGTGGAGATCGTAACGGGGACGTGCCGGTTTCGACGACTTTGAGTGTTTCCTTTCCTTTTCCTTTTCTTTAGTTAGATTTAATGGCTTTTTCATGCTTAGTTGATCTTGTAACGCCATGTATGAGTAGCTAAGCTTGTTACTTAGGGATTGATGTAGTCTTTTTAGCTTATGGATTGATTTATGGGATGATTTGTGCAATGGTTTTTATGTATGCAATCTTAATTTAATGCTTTCAATTAATTGGCCACTAGTTGAATGATCTAAGTGTTGAGTCTTGCTCGGGAGAGGGGATTTAGCGTAGACTTTATTAAGATTGCATGACTAAAGTTTATGTTCTAAGCTCGTGACGGATTTTAGAGTAACTTTAGAATTGGTCAAAAAGAACTAAATGTCTTGCATGTTAATAAACTTAGATAGGGATATCAAGTTGGTTAATTTGCATGAGAATCAAGTATGCTCGGGAGAGGTAGTTGTGATTAAAGGTTCTTAGGCTCATAAATCCATTGTGCGTTATAACTCATTCCCTAAAATTAATCCTAGACTAAATCGGCGAAATCAATTCCCTCAGTGTTCTTTCAATTGAATCTCCATAGTTTATTTGCATTGATCTTGTTTTCTATCAATCACTACTTTTCGGTCCCTAAATAAAATTGAGCAAGATTATTCATTGTAATTGATTTAACTTAAAAATCCAATCCAGAGAACGACACTCGATTTTTCGATCACTTTATTATAACTTGACCCGTGCGCTTGCGGTAGGAAAATTCCACATCACCAAGTCAGGATGATGTCGTAAGCACATCTTTCTTGAGGGAAGTAGACAAAATTGAGAAGGAGCCTAAGTTGATTAAGGTATATTCTGAACACATAACTTACACTATTGTATGTTTTGAATGTATTTAAATATATATATTGAGTATATTGTGAATATCTTCCATGATCATAGGCCAAATCTGTTCATATCAAGAAAGAGATTGTGACTTCTGCCGATTCAAGATTTATTCATGCTGTAAGTTTGTCAATATATTCTTGTGTATATGTTTACAATATATGTTTTAGAATATATTAAAATGAATCGTGCATTTTGATGGCAGATGAAAGGAACATGACCGTTTTCTCAAACAAACAACATGTTCACTAAACAAGAGCAAAGGGTCATTGTTCCTTCTATGATCTTGAGGTCACCATTCACTTCAAAATTTGGGTCAGCAGAAGAGAAAAAAAAGACACCAAACCCTCCAACACAAATGAATTTGATGGGCCAACATTCAATTTGCTCTCACAGTAGGAATGACAGATTCCATGCTTAGGAAAACTTTACCAAACTTGTTTCTTAATTAATTAATGATAGTATTTTAGTACTGGAGCTATGAGATTTAGACTTATGTTTTGATGTATGTTTCACTTTGAATACTAATATTTGTCACTGGAATTGTGGTTGAATGGATGCTTATTTGATGAATGTTTAATGATATAGTCCCGTTATCAGGTTTGACACTGGAAAGGTGGTTGAAATGTGTGATTTAGTCCCGTTATCAGGTTTGACAAAATAAGCAAACACATTGGATGTTATATATAACTGTGGTTATGTTGCATATATACTGTAGTATATAAATAACATTATATGTTATACGTGAAACTTTTTACGTGAAATATGTGATTGAGTTCTGTTAACAAATTTGAGTTCTGGTAGCCAAACATGAAATATGTGATTGAGTTCCCTTATCAGGTTTGGCTAAATATATAAATACATTAAATGGTATGTATGAAACTCGTTACTTGACATATACCATAGTAAATATACATTATATGTTTAATATTAACTGGTTTCAGTCTTATATACCATAGTAATATGAATACTCGAACTTGAATGATGTCTCAAATTTACCATAATATGACTAATGTGTTTACCTTAGAAGGATAGTTAATACACAAAATAATCAAATAACAATATTGAATTTAGACTTTTGTTTTGATGTATGTTTCACTTTGAATAACTGTGGTTATGTTGCATATATTCTGTAGTATATAAATAACATTATATGTTATACGTGAAACTGGTTACGTGAAATATGTGATTGAGTTCTGTAAACAGATTTGAGTTCTGGTAGCCAAACATGAAATATGTGATTGAGTTTTGTTATCAGGTTTGGTTGAATATATACATACATTGAAATATACCATAGTATATATACAGTATATGTTTAGTATGACTAATTTGTTTACCTTATAAGGATATTTAATACACAAAAAAAAAATTGAATATCATATTGCCACACCAACTTACATATATACAAGGCATAAAAACGAACTTATATAACGATATCACAATATAATGAAAAAAGATCTTCAAACATAAGGATAATGTTCTCAACAAATTGAAACGTAAAAGCTAACATCTTAAACGAATTATAAATGTAAATGTTCATTATAAATGGAAATAAAAAAAGATAACTACTGGGTCAGTGCAAATCTGCAAGTTTTTCTATTATGTCCACTCCTACCACAACGACCGCATTTCACACGCTTTTTGAATTCCATCTGTGAAGGGATTCTGACCTTCTTTGGCCTACCAACTGAACGCTTGACATTAGGTGGGAGAACTAATATGCTCTTAATGTCCTCAGGGATATGCCATGTAGACTCGTTGCCTAATGAATGAATTAAACCATTGTATATCAAAGATAGAGTACTATTCAAGTAGAAATGAGATATGTACTCCTTAATGGATAAATGCTTGAAAGTCAAAACAGCACAAGCATGAGAACATGGAATCTTCAAGATGTCCCACATCCTGCAACTGCACCTTCTGGCTGTCAAATGAACCTCATGTTGACTAGTACCATTTATTACCTGGAATTGCACATTGTCCACTGGATTTACCTGGAAAAAAAAAGAAAAAAAATATGAACATTGGGATATTCAATATGTCCTGTAATTGGAATATAGTGTGCTGACCTGCATTGAACGACCCTGTGCAATCTGGTCTCTTATATGTTTTTCCGTATTTTTTGTGAAATCTGTAACTTGAAAAGCTGCCTCATTCCTTCTATCGTGAAACCACTTTTGTAGCATCATCCTTAAAACCTCCAGCATAGATGCAATAGGTGATTCCCTTGCTTCTTTAACAGCAGAATTCAGACTCTCCGATATATTTGTGGTCATTACCCTATATCTTCTACGAGGTGAGTAAGCACGAGACCATTTGCCTAAACCTATCAATTCCAATTCAGCTCGAATACCTCTTGCATCTAGCTCCATTTGACGCATTTGAAATTCAAAATCTACGACGTTGAATGGTTTTGCACATGCATAAAATATATTGTCAACAAGCTTTTCTTTATACTACTGTTTCAAGTTCCTCAACAAATGAACCATGCAGATACAATGTAATGCATCGGGCAGTACTTCGCGAACTGCTTTGCCAATGCTCTTATGCCTGTCAGAAACAATAACTATATCTTTACGATGGCCAACAATTTTACTTAACTGCTGAAAGAACCATTTCCATGACCTGTCATTCTCTGAATCGACAACACAAAATGCTAGAGGGAATATTTGATCGTTCGCATCAGGAGTTGAAGCTGTTATTAGAGTGCCGGCGAACTTGTTTTTCATTTGTGTACCATCTACAGAAATAATGGGACGACAATGCTGCCAACCAGAAATGCATGCTGATAACGCCATGAAAAAATATCGAAATCTCCCATCGGCATCTATCTTATATTCAGTAATCGAACCTGTGTGAAGACGATAAAAGGGTATATATTAAAAATCACCTACTCTGTTTGATATAATCCATATAATATAATATAACTGTTATATCTGTGAAAAATACCAAAGAATATAGTATAAATTGCTACATCATAAACGAACCTGGATTTTTTGTATTCAACATATGCGAAAATGGTGGGATCATTTTGTACGAGTCTTCTGAAGATCCTCTAATCTCATTTAATGCTTTAATGCAGCTTCACGAGCACGCCAAGCCTTTTGGCAACTAATACGCAAGCCATATTCCGATCGGATGAATGATATAATGTCTTTAGGAGTGGGTAATTCACTAGTCGCAATGTTAATCTTCCGCTTAATACAATCCTTAATGAATGTAAATGTCGCTTGCTTGTGATCAGTCAATACAACATCAATCGAACACGTATGTTCACTGTCAAATCTCTTGACAACCCAAGTGGGACTAACATCGTCACCGAACCTACATGCTCTAAGGAACCACTCGCAATCCTCAACCACACATTGCACAGCCAAAATATCACGGTTAGATTTGACGGTTTTGAATTGGAAGTTGTCTCTAATGGCAATAGCTCGAATAACATTCTGTAACACAAGCTTAGAGGAGAACATGTCATCTACCAAAATCTCAAAATTTGAAGACATCTTCGAAACATCAATAGTGTGGAAAAAACGCCCTTCGCCTACCAATTCATTAGAGTCAGAAACTGTGAGGGGGATATTATCCAGAATAACAGATAGGCTGTTCTTAGAATCAACGATTACAGAAAAGTACTGCTCAACAGTGTTTGAGGATATTTTAAACAACCATCATATGTCCTTATCTTCAGTGATCTCTGCATCCTTCTTTATGAAATTTTTGGAGCCCATGCTAACAAATAACTCAGGGGCATCCAAATTACCTAAACGCCCCAGGTTCTATATGATACAATCTTGAAACTCAATAAAAGTCATCTCATCGTTCAATAATACTTGTGATACTTTATAGTCGACGTAATTATCACTCTCATTCCAACGACCATCGTGCAACACTTAAACAATAACGCTTCCTTGATAATATATATAAGAAATAAACCATAGACAAGTATGAAACATAAAGATGTATATTTCAAAATACATTATATGATATATCCATATAAATATATGTTATGTATATTTCAAAATACATTAAAGATGATTGTAATATATAAACCATGAAATACATTATATGATATATCCATATAAATATATGATATATTAGGTGTTCTGTAATTTCGATCACAATATAATCATGATGTACGATATATAAACATGGGTATATTGACATATTCCTCACAATTATATTGGCATATATACGTCAAAATATATGGAGATATAATATACAATTACATGAAATGTACAGGACATGATATATACATGTCATATATGATATGTTCCATAAACACGTCCAGAATATAAACATGTTGAAACAGAATATACAACATGAATATATATGAACAGATGAATATATGTAATATATGTATCACATACAAGGGTTTCTTTTCGGAATGTTATATACATCTAATATATGAATCATACCCATGTTGATACTGCAATAATCGATTTTCTGAACTAATCGCTGGAAAACCCGTGAAGGAGATGAAGGCGATACTGGAAAAGGCGTGCAAAATGATGAGGAATAATCTGCAAAACTAGAAGCAAATGAGTAATAATACACTGCCGGGAATAAAAAGAAGAGAACAAAACCCACCGGAAAAAAAAAAACCCACCGGAAGCTAAACCTGCCGGAAAAAAAATCACCGTCGCTTGCTGATAAAAATGTTGCCGCCGGTATTATGAATATGCAGACACTACCGTCGAGAGGAAGTTAACGCGAGAATCACGAGTTAGATTCACAAACTGCCGCCAGTATGAACAATCACCGCCAGTATGAACGACTATGTACGATCACCACCGCCGCCTCCTCCGTTTGAAGCTGCTGAGAATGATTTTTGGAGTTTCGCCGGTTGGTTGAAAGGAACGGAAAAATGGTGCAGCCGTGCAAACGAAAAAATGGGAAATTAAAGATACAGAATCCATGAAATCAAAAATGGGGGGAATCAACCTAAATATGGAAAGAAATAAAATCTGTCAATTTTTTATAAACAAATTTAAAAAATCAAGAAATAAAATGATAATAAGGGTATAATGGTAAGACAAAAGTGCTGAAAATCTAATCTTGTAAATCTTGAAGATTTTGGACATTTATGAAAATATGGGTTCAAAATGACCCATCCACCAAAATTTCTCTTTTTTTCTAATAAAAACAAATAGAATAAACTAATTATAGTTTTTTTTATCTTTTATTTTTTTTTCATTAAAACAATTACAAAATTTGATTTAAAAAATTAAAAACTAATTAGATTTTTTTAAAAAAAAATTTATCCTTTATTTTTTTAATTAAACATTTATGAAATTTGATTTAAAAAATTGAGAACTAATTAGATTGGTTTACTTTTTTTATCTTTTATTTTTTAATTAAAACAATTACGCAATTTGATTTCGGAAATTGAAAACTAATTAGATTTTTTTTAATCTTTTTTTTAATTAAAACAATTATGAAATTTGATTTCGAAAATTTAAAACTAATTAAATTTTTTGATTTTTTATCTTTTATTTTTTTAATTAAAACAATTACGAAATTTGATTTCAAAAATTGAAAACTAATTAGATTTAACTAATGTAATTATCTTCGATTTAAATGGGTATTTTTCCAGAAGAAGAATCTCGAGAGACACACAAAATACGAAAAAGTAAGTAATAGGATAATCTCAATGTGAAAACATATAAAATCAATTTAGAGAGCAGAAAATTTACTAAAAAAAAACTTGAAATATAAATGAACAATTGGAAGAAATAACTAATTAAATTGATTAAATTAAACAAAAATATTATAATTATAATTCAAGAGAGGTACCTGAAACCAACAAGGAGATGAATAGTTTTTTACATGAAAACCAATGGGAGAAGGCGAACAATTTATGAAAGGAATTTAGATTCGAATTCTAATTTGATTAGATTTTGGATCAAATCTTCAAATCATAACTCTTAAAAAAAATCTAAAATATATAGACCATAAGATAAAAAAAATATATTAGATTTTGATGTTTAAAAAAAATAGATTTTGAAAATTACGAAAGTTTCCTTTTTTTTTTTTTTTTAATCTTTTATTTTTTTAATTAATTAAAAAAATTAGAAAATTCGATTTATTTTTTATCTTTTATTTTTTTCAATAAAAACCAACCGAATACAAAATTTGATATTTTTTTATCTTTTTTTTTCTAATAAAAACAAACAGAATAAACTAATTAGAGTTTTGATTTTTTTATCTTTTATTTTTGTTTCATTAACACAATTACAAAATGTGATTTCAAAAATTAAAAACTAATTAGATTTTTTTAAAATTTTTTATCCTTTATTTTTTTTAATCAAAACAATTATGAAATTTGATTTAAAAAATTAAGAACTAATTAGATTGGTTTACTTTTTTTATCTTTTATTTTTTAATTAAAACAATTAAGCAATTTGATTTCGGAAATTGAAAACTAATTAGATTTTTTTTAATTTTTTTTATCTTATATTTTTGTAATTAAAACAATTATGAAATTTGATTTCGGAAATTTAAAACTAATTATATTTTTTTTATTTTTTTATGTTTTATTTTTTTAATTAAAACAATTACGAAATTTGATTTCAAAGAACTAATTAGATTGATTTACTTTTTTTATCTTTTATTTTTTAATTAAAACAATTACGCAATTTGATTTCAGAAATTTGAAAACTAATTAGATTTTTTTTATTTTTTTATCTTTTGTTTTTTTAATTAAAACAATTATAAAATTTGATTTCAGAAATTTAAAACTAATTAGATTTTTTGATTTTTTATGTTTTATTTTTTTTAATTAAAACAATTACGAAATTCGATTTCAAAAATTGAAAACTAATTAGATTTAACTAATGTAATTATCTTCGATTTAAATGAGTATTTTAATCCAAAAATGTTTTTAAGGAATCCTTGCTTTTTAATATAGTATAGATATGGATATAGATTATAGATTATAGATCATTAAAACAATTACGAAATTTGATTTCGGAAATTGAAAACTAATTAGATTTTTTTTATTTTTTTATCTTTTGTTTTTTTAATTAAAACAATTATGAAATTTGATTTCGGAAATTTAAAACTAATTAGATTTTTTGATTTTTTATCTTTTATTTTTTAAGTAAAACAATTAAGAAATTTGATTTCAAAAATTGAAAACTAATTAGATTTAACTAATGTAATTATCTTCGATTTGAATGGGTATTTTAGTCCAAAAATGTTTTTCCGGAATCCTTGCTTCTTAATTGATTATAGATTATAGATTATAGATATAGATATAGATTATAGATTATAGATTAGTTAAAACAATTAAGAAATTTGATTTAAAAAATTGAAAACTAATTAGATTTAACTAATGTAATTATCTTCTATTTAAATGGGTATTTTAGTCCAAAAATGTTTTTTAGGAATCGTTGCATTTTAATAGATTATAGATTATTAAAATTTAAATTAATTATTGATTATTGATAAATAAACTTGGAATTTTTACCAAAATGCATTGCTTTTACTTAAAATTTTTAAATGATGTTAATTATTTAGGTGATGACATTGGTTTTTAGAAATTTAAAATATATTTTGTGACATTTAGTGGTTGACTTATTCTCATAATATTGTAATTTTATTTTTTTAAATTGAAAAATACAATATTAACAATGTGTATTGTCAACCTGAGCATAACTCTAATGAATTAAGGTATATATAACTTTGACCGAGAGATTAGATACTTAAATCCCTCCAATAACACATGTGTTGTTGAACTAAATGATAATAATAATAATGTGTTGTATTATAAAAATTAATTATTAGTTTGATTTCAAAATTTGGCCTATTTTTATCTTGGAATTAAGTCGATTTAAAATTACATCCATTCTTTTCAAAAAAAAAAAAAACTTAAATTCATTAAGATTGAATGCTAACCGGAATATATTAGTATGAGTAAGACAAAAAAAAAAAAAAAAAAAAAAAAAATAGTGTCCAATTCAATTTCACATTTGTAGAAAAATTAAAGGAAAAATACACTTTTGGTCCCTAAAGTTTGAGTTAGGTTTCATTTTGGTCCCTCAGTTTTCAAACTCGACATTTTAGTCCCTGAGGTTTGGATTTCGTTTCATTTTAGTCCCTCCATTCATTTTTCCGTTAACTTCTAACAGAAAGCTAACATGGATTTTGTTTTTTTTTTAATTAAAAAATGTACTTTTTTATTATTTTTACTTAAATATATTTTTTATTTTCTTTTTTCTTTTTCTCCATCTTCTCTCTCTTCCCCCATCTTTTTCTTTTCCACATCCATCTCTTCACCGTTGCTAGTCGCCGCCACCATTGCCGACCATCAGTCCAGTCACCACCACTATCGTCGGCCACCAGCCCAGTCGCCGCCACCATCGCCAATGGGATATTGTGATAACCACGAGGTCTATGGTTCGAATCTCCCACCCCACATATTGTCAAAAAAAAAAAACGATAAATCGGAATGTGTGATAAAAAATTGTTGAGAAAAGATGGAAAATCGGTGAAAAATCGGTGAAAAATTTGTCCCCTCTTGGTTTTAATGCGTTGTAATTGGCTATTGACACCTGTCGTCAAACGACGCTTGCCACTTTCTCCGGGCCTAAATTGTTAACCTATGTAGAAATCAATTAAACAACAAAGAACAATATCTTTCGAATAGAAACTAAAGATCTAAGGGTCAGAAACAACACAAAAAAAAAAAAAAAAACGAAGAAAGTTGGGACTAGATGGAGTCAGCAGCCTCGACAAATTTCCAAGGTCGAGCATGCAGACTGGGGTTTTCCCCACATTCCCTTGCTTCTTTTTTCATACTTTTACCCTGATTGCGTGTTGGTGAATTTTTATCATCTTTGACATAACAATTTTACTGATAGGCTCCTTTACATTGAAGCTTTGTACGTTTCGAGGGGAGAAATGAGACTTTGCACTGAAATGAATATGTCGGTTTACTTTGGTCACACTGCTTGTATGAAGCGCCTTCGGTTGTGATCCTGGCTTCACATGCGGGTTTCTGTTTTGAGGCCCCAATACTTCTTAGGAATAGTTCATTTGCCCATAAGCCAACTATTACAAAAGGAAAATTAATAAAAACAAATAAATCTAAGGGCAGAGGTTGACTTGCAACAAACCATTGTTGCAATTGCAATTATGCATAACATTTAGAGAGATGCAAGTCTTTTGAGTCCTTGCAGCAGACAAATTGGTTCCCATAATCAAAGGTATGAAGGGAAATTATAAAAAGCTAAGGTTGGCATCGGCCCCTATCATCTTACAAAAATGTATGGTCAGCCTCGACCTCGATCCTACATACAAAATTTTCCGTAAGTTGAGAATAAGGGTCAGACTATTCCTTGTTTTTGTATTGCCTTGCAATAATGGTTGTATTTGCCCTATACATAACAAAGACAAGAATGTTCAAGACGTAAAAGGCGTGGCTCTTGCTTGACGAGCATTGATTGATAGGGAGCACAATACCTACCGTACAACTCCCTACTCAACTACCGTACAACCCCCTACTTAAGTACCATTTTGCTCGAAGTAAAAAATATGCTTGAGTAAATGAGGTACACAAAGCATAACATCATACATTAGAGTTTTCAAGATGCTAAGCTCTACTCATTGGCATTGGTCAGCGTCGGCCTCGACCATTTACTAGTCAGCCTCAACTCTTACCTTCTAGCCTTTCCTGGATATCTTTCTTAGCTCGTTTGATCTTGTATGCGGACTTCATCATTGAAATATTTGCTTTTTAACTTACCGTCTGGCTTGGGCAAGCTAAGAATATGGGTGGCTCAACTTGCCTAAGGTCTTTCATAGGCTCAGCTAAGTAGAGAATATGAGTGGCTCCACTTAGGGTGAGGACTTGGAGTAGTTGAGAATATGGGTGACTCAACTCATCCAAGAACATTTCATGACCTAGCTAAAAGGATAATATGAGTGGCTCCATTTAGGTGAGAACTTTAGAGGATCGATGATACTTAAGGTATAAGATGTAATTACAGGGGTAAAACGGACTTTTTCACCCAGTTGTAATTATGAACAACTCGTGAATGATCGAGCATGTAATGGTTATATCCATGGGCACATGTCCTATAGTGCATAAGATTGCAACTCTAGGTCTATAGTGGAGTGACCTAGAGTTAATATGAATGAAAATTAATTAATTAAAGAGTTTAATTGATTAATTTTGTATTATTGAAGCTTAATAATCTGTAGATCCATAAAGTCCCCTTGCTAGCTTAGTAACACCAAAGGATCACTTTAGTTGAAAGAAAGTTTGAAATGTTCAAATTAATATTTAATATATTAGATATATCTATAATCTATATCTATAGTATATATAAAAGTGACTATAGAGGAGAAACTTTCTCTTCCCATTTTGCCCATTCTTTTTTATATATTTATTTTATTTACAATTATTATGAATTATGAATTCCTTATTTATTATTGTTCAATTTCATAGCAAGAATGTAGATGCAACGTGAATGAAGGAAACACTTCAACTTCCCCTAGGACTCTTTATTACCAAATTAATTAAAACTAAGCTTAAAGAGAGTAACGGAAATAGAGAAAAAAAATGATAGGAAAAAATAAAAACAAGATAGAATGAAATAAATGCTCAAGAATTCTATATTTTATTTATACCAATAAGAGAGAAGCAGAAAGATAAAGAGGGCAACTTTCAAGGAAAAAAGCAACTTTCAAGGAAAAAAAAAAGGATAAAAAGATGGAAAAGAGAGAACGTGTTAAAGAGAGTAACGGAAATATAGAGAAAAAATGATGGAAAAATGTTGGCAATGCATTGAATAAAATATAAATGTTGTAGAATTCCATATTTTATTTATACCAACGAGAGAGAAGTAGGAAGATAAAGAGGCCAACTTTGAGGAAAAAAAATAAAAAAGATAAAAAGATGAAAAAGAGAACGTATTCAATAAATGCTTGTGGTTACAAAAAAGATGGAAAAGAGAATGTATTCAATAAATGCTTGTGGTTTTCTTCAATAACCCCTTTATATATATTCCATCTTGTGTTAATTTTCTTCATAGCAATATTCTATACACATTCTTCATAAACTAGAATATCTTTTTTGAATTCTTAATGGTTGATGACAATAGGAGTAGAGGAGGTGGCGACAACAATGATGGTGAGGAGTAGCGGTAGCAATGAAAGTGGTGACATCCAAGGAGATGTTAGTGAAACACGTTGGTAGTGGGATAATGGAGGAGAAGAGATGTTGATGATGAAAACAAGGATGGAAAGCATTGAGAGGTGCTATTACTCTTCGACCTTACTCATTGATGACGACAATCACATGGCAGCGGTAGCCATGGAGAAGAATGAAGAAATTGAGCCATGAAGAAGGTGGTTCGATGGGAAAGAGGGTGACTGTGACTGTCAGAGATGAAATAAAAGGGGTGGGTTTGCCTCTGCGACCAAAAAATGGAGGAGGAAATAAGAAGAAGAAAAAAGGATGGAAAAAGGACGGAGGTTAGGATTTTTTTTTTTTCCCTTTAACATATACTAATAAACATATATGGAAACAGAAAGTGAGGATTAGAATTATTTGTTTATATTTTTTAGTACATATTTATTTGTTCTTTTTTTTTTTTTTTTAATAATGAAGTTAAAGCTTTCTATAACAAGGGTAGAGTTATTATTATTATTTTTTCAAAAAAAAGTTATTATTATTATTTTTTTAAAAAAAGCATAAATAGCATTAACGAAAAACAACTGTTTCACAACCATCCTCTCTCAAAAGAGGGAAAATCCAAGGAAAAAAATGAGCCCAAAAGACTTCTCCCCATTCTCGCGAAAAACAAAACACCTGCGGAACCTCAACATCTTCAGCGATGGCGGGACCGATCGAAGCGTTCTTCGCAACACAGTGTGCTACTGTGTTCAAAAGTCTATTACAATATCTGAAGGAGATTTTGTGCGAGGTCACTGCTGTATCGGCGATCGAGGCGTTCTTCACAACAAGGGTAGAGTTATTGATTGATATAAAGTTTGTAAAACTGATACTTTCATTTCATTTTTTCAAAAATATAAATAATAATTTTTTATGTTCCTTTTTTTAATTCAATCCTTGCAGGGTTGGAGAATCCAACCTTTTCTTTTTCTCTTGATTTGAGACCTATCAGAGTTCATTAGGTTATACTCCAAAAAAATAAATCTACAATAAATAAATACATCTAGGGGTAGTAATTTTGTTTCATTAAGATATAATGAATTAAATTAAGATATGTGATTATTTTTTTTTCCTTTTTATAACGACTTTATTTTTATGCACTTTACATAATTCTTTTACATTATTTTGTAATATGCTTGCAATCTATCACACCTTTCTTAATTTTCGTTCTCATTCGAAATTAATCTCACACAATATATATGTAATTACTAATCTTTTTTTAGACAATTGCTAATCTTTTTAAAATATATTATATTTAAGGTTTTTTCTCATGAGTTGTTTTTGTATCTATACCTTCCTACTAATAATCAATACACTTTGTTTCAAAATAATAATAATAATAATAATAATAATAATCAATACACTCATTTAAATTTCATAGAGTCATTAAAATTAAGTTAGAATAATATTTATTTATTTCATAAATAATTTTTTAAAATAAAAAACTAATTTTTTAAAACTTTAAACTACAACTATGTGATTCCACGTGCATCGCACGTGTTGCTTACTAGTATATATAAAAGTACGAATGAGGAAGAAACTTTTTTTGAACAATGATACCCTTTACTTTTTACTTAATACCTAATTTATCCTTAACATTTATATAAAAAAATATTAGTTTTAAACAATACATCCTTAATTCTCTCTCATACGAAGTCAAAAAAAAAATCTCACTATAAAACAACTCATCTTTAATTCCCTCTCCTTCCATTTCACGGAAGATTAATTTAATTACAATCACTTACTTCTACCATTCCTTAAATCTCTCTAAATTCATTTCACACAAATTAGGAAATCTCTCTAGATTCATTTCACACAAAAAAAATAAACTAAATTTGGCTAAATGAATGACTACTGTTCAAAAAAATTATAATTAATAATTAATTCACTAATTGGTCCATAAATATCTCTAGATCCATTTTCCACAAATTAAATTCAAAACTGCCAAATTAATTCATGAGAGTTCCAATCAATTCAACTTCCATTCTTGAAGGTATAAATTTCTCTTTCTTTCCCTCCACCTCCTCATGACTCTCGTCACCCATCAATGACTCATGCTCACCCCTTTTATGTTGGAATAAGAAGATGGAGAACAATGCTATGAGGAATATGTAGACAAAGTCATAGGAAGGTGGGATAGATGGTCAAAGTCTTCCTTTTAGATTATTTGAGATCTAAAATGAGGGAGGTGAAGGAAAATCGATGCTGGGAAAGGGAAGAAAGTTGTCACGATACATAACATATTTGTTTAATTTTTGCCAAATCTCACTATAACCATTTGGGTTTCTCTAGCTTTTCTTGTTTGCTGTTTTCTTTTTCCTTTTTTTTTCAAATGGTGCACTTTTCATTTCTAATTTTAACTAAATCTCATGTGATATTCAAAAGGTTAAAATTAATCTGGAGATACATAAATTATATGGATTTCTGATTGAGGTGTGTATGATTTATGTTTATATTGTTGAAATTTATAGAGTATTACATGTTCAAAAATATATAGTTAGATTTATTTCTTGAACAAATATTGGGAATATAGATAATGTTACTCGAAAAACCCTGAAAATCTATTAAAAGACTTATCAAGAAGTGAACAGTCCCTAACCTTTCCATGAATATTAGGAAAAGAGAATCCAAAATTTCATAATCCAATTTTCATCTCAGGCTTTCAAATCTTCCTTTAGAATATTTCGCATACCTTCCATTGAACCCCTACTTTAACGTTTGGGTGGAGTCGTTATTAAAACTCTTACTCATCTTTAAAAAAATATATTTTAAATGTTCCATTAAGTCGTGATTGTGATTTAAGAAGTGTGGGCTCCTTGTAATTTTTTAAAAAAACTAAAAGAGAAAAAATTAATAAAAAAAATTAATTATGCATTAAAAAATTATATTGATTTGCATTTAAATCACATAAAATCAAACTTAATGCTGTAAAAAATCTTTATTTGGAAAATATTTATATTTATTTGCATTTAAATCTCTCATTTGGTCAATTTTCATTTTCTCTAATCGGTTAACATTTTAGTAATTAATTGTACAAAAAAATCAATAATTAGAGAAAATTTATACTTATTAAAATTCATTCATTATTTTTTTATTTTGAATTCTAAAATTCATCAATTATTTTATTCAAAAAAAAATTATCAATTATGATTCATTAATGTTAAATTTAGTAGAAATAAAAGTAGAGACAAAGTAGACAAAAAAAATGTTTTCCAAACATCCTTCATTTTTAATTAAAAAAATTCATTACATTCAATAAAAAAAATTATCTAACAAAATTACTAAGTTTTTTTTTTTCTTACAACAAAATTACTAAGTATTTAAAATTTATAAAATGTTCCTAAGTTCCTTACACGTCACAAATAGATAAACTTATTTCAATATTAATATCATTGTAATTGTAAAAGTAGTAGAAGCTTGATAGGGTCCTCGTTTTCTCTCTAGAAAATCGGTGGACAACGGCAGCCGACGTGCTGAAAGGGGCAGTTTTATCTACTGATCTGGTTACTTTGTGGTGGTTACTTGATTGTCTCAGTTTCAATGGCGAGCAAGGAAGACACAGATTCTATCACGCAGCAACTTAACGATTTGAGGGTAACGGATGCGGAAAAAGCATGTGTATATCATCTCAGGGAAGGGACCATAGATGAAACAAGACACAAACTGGAGAATGCAATACTATGTAAAATCTTCACTAATAAGAAGATAAATCCGGATATGTTCTGCTCGAAAATGCCTAAAATTTGGAGCCAAGAACAAACGGTGATTGCCTGTGTTGGGTTCAACTTGTTCTTATGCAAGTTTAGGAATGCCAGAGTTAAGAGCAAAATCATTGAGGATGGACCATGGTTTTTTGACAAGGCGTTGCTGCTAATGGAGGATCCTAAAGGGGACAGCTGTGGTGACGAAACGGATTCAGGTATGTTTCTTTTTGGATTCATTTTCATAAACTCCCTTTTGCTTGTTTTGCTAGGAACATGGCAAAGGAGATTGGCAGCTTACTCGAAAAGGTGGAACAAATCGATTTGGAAGAAGGAAAAGAGCAACACTGGAGTAGTTCTTTACGCTTAAAGATACAAGTTGATGTTAACTTACCTCTGAAGCATGGCATCTTCTTAAAATCTGATAAGAAAGGAGCTGATAAGTGGATCAAGCTTACATATGAAAAACTTCCAGATTTTTGTTACGGGTGCGGTATGTTGGGACACACGATTAAAGAATGTGAGGGGGAATGTGGAACGAAGGAGGAAGAACTTCCATACGGCCCTTGGCTCAGGGAACCAACAAAATTGGTGAATTACTATCCATCAGACAGAGCCGAATTCTTTGGGAGGGGACGAGGACGAGGGAGAGATGGTGGTAGAGGGAGCTGGAGGTAGACTGATTTTGAAGAAGAAGATGATGTTAACCAGGGAAAAGGACAGGAAAAATCAGCAGACCAACAGAAGGATATCGCCGGTGTTCAACCAAAAAATGGGAAAGATACGCCGGAAACCTCCCGGAGAGCGGATCAAATTCCTATGCCTGCGGTGAAGACAACGATCAATTTTGCAGTAAAGGAATCAGCGGAAAGTCAGGGGCAAAAACTTAATTATGGAGAGAGAGATGAGAAGAAAATGGAAATTGGTCAGCTGGGTAATGTCATTGAAATGGCTCAATCCCAGAAAGAAATTGAAATTCCATTAATGGATATTGACCAAATTAATGAGGGGGATATTGATGAAAGGAAAGCGGTGGAGCAAAAAGATATTAACCCATAGGCTGGCGTGATTCAAACTAAAAAAGGCAAGGAAACGACCCAAAAAGAAGAAGTCAATGCTGAAGCCCACATTAAAGAACACAGTGAAGTAGAAAGAAAATTAATAATTGGGCCAAATCGGGACGAATACCAGAAAAAGAAGGCAGAAGAACGAAAATATGAGAAGGGTAAAACCAGAACCTGGAAAAGAGTTCATAGAATGCTGGATTCTAAGAATATGCGTGAGGACTATGACAGTAAGATAAAAGAAACAGCAGGAATGAAACATAGCAGAGGTGTTGTGGAGGAAGGCTCACACAAGAAGAAGTTGGTGGTTGTTGATGAACAAAACTTGCCAAAAGCGGTGGAGGCTGCTAAGCAGCCCCGCTGAGCCCAATGAAAATATTAAGCTGGAATGTCCAAGGGTTGGGGAACCCCAGGACATTCAGAGCACTATGGCATGTAATCCGTAGTCATCATCCCCAAATAGTCTTCTTGATGGAAACTATGTTAAAAGGAGATAAGAGTGATAGAATTCGAAGGGACTTGGACTTTGAGTATGGTCTAGCTGTTCCTTGTGTTGGTTTGAGTGGTGGATTGTTTCTTCCATGGAAGAGTGATGTTAATGTTAGTATCACTTCTTATTCGAAAGGACATATTGACGCTATTATTAAAGAACAAGACTGGAGTTGGAGGTTCTCAGGCATATATGGAATTCCTAACAGGGACTTGAATTATACTACATGGACTCTGATGTACCGGTTGAAGGGTAATAGTAATCTTCCGTGGATCCTATGGGGGGGACTTCAATGAGATCACATGCCAATTTGAGAAAAAGGGTGGCAGGTTGAGGGTGGAGTCAGATATGCAAGAGTTTCGTGACATAATTAACAAGTGTGAGCTTTTTGACCCAGGGTACATTGGTGCTGAATTTACATGGTGCAATAATCACGTTAATGGTGAGATGATCTGGGAACGTCTGGATCGCTTTCTGATGGATGCTGAAATGCAAAATAAGTGCAGTTCTGTTAAAGTTTTTCATTTACCCTGTGTTGCTTCAGACCATAGGCCGATTATGGTTGAATGGCACGAGGATAGGAGAGCTGAGAGGAACAGGGGCACCCTTAAGATCAAACGGTTTGAGGAGATGTGGGTGAAGTATGAGGATTGTAAGAACATTGTTCGAAGTGTGTGGCAGGAATGTGGTCATAGGAGGCATAACTCGATTATTGGATAAAACCAGGACTTGTTTGGAGCGCCTAGGGAACTGGAGCAGATATAGGTACAGAGGCTCTATTAGAGGAGCGATCTCCAAAAAGGAAAGGGAGATCCAGAGGCTTGCAGGAAGTAATGATGTGGACAGATTGCAGTTAACTCGTGAGATGGAAAAAGAGTTAGAGGTGTTACTAGAAGATGATGAAATTTACTGGCGTCAAAGAGCTCGTGAGGAGTGGTTGCAATGGGGGGATCAAAATACGAAATGGGTCCACATGAAGGCAAACCGCAGAAGGAAAGTTAATAACATCAAAGGCTTGTTTGACGAGAGAAATCAATGGACAGAAGATGATTCACAAATGGAATCCATAACAAACCTATACTTTCAAAATCTATTCAGGACATCTACCCCTGATCTAGACGCTATAGATTGTGTTATGGATTCTATTCCAACTAGTATCACTGAGGAGCAGAATGCTAAACTTGGTAAAGCTTTCACAAAGGAAGAGATCACGACAGTAGTGAAGGGCATGGCTCCTACGAAAGCTCCTGGTCCGGATGGTATTCAGGCTATTTTTTACCAAAAATACTGGGATATAGTAGGTGAGGACACTTGTAACTTTTGTTTGCAAGTTCTAAATGGAGTGGTTTCTATGAGTCATATCAATAGAACATATATTGCTTTAATTCCAAAAGTTAAAGACCCTAAGGCTATGAAGGATTTCAGACCTATCAGCCCCTGTTCAGTTTTGTATAAAATCACTACTAAGACTCTGGCAAATAGGCTGAAAAAAGTCCTTGATAAGCTTATATCTCCTAACCAATCAGCCTTTGTTCCTGGAAGACTCATCACAGATAATGCCATTCTGGGGTTTGAATGTATCCACGCGATCAAAAGCAAAAGAGTGGGGAAGGTGGGAACGGTGGGGCTAAAACTTGACATGAGTAAAGCTTACGACAGGGTCGAATGGACTTATATCCGGAGGATCATGGGAAAAATGGGTTTTAGCAACATCTGGATCAACCTGATCATGGGTTGTATAGAATCTGTGAGTTTTCAAGTGTTGCTGAATGGAACACCTCTTTCTGCTTTCCAACCGACCAGGGGGATTCGTCAAGGTGATCCTTTATCTCCATATCTGTTTCTTATTCGTGCAGAAGGCCTTTCGGGTCTTTTAAATGTAGCAGATAGAGATAAGGAAATCACAGGTTTGAGTATCACTAAACATTGCCCTTCAATTTCTCATTTGTTTTATGCTGACGACAGCCTCTTGGCTAAACAAAGCAATGTTAGCTAAACAAAGCTGGAGGCTGCTCAAATCCCCTAATAGCCTCTTGGCTAAGGTGCTTAGGGGAAGATACTACAAAACGGGAAATTTCTTAACAGCATCTATTGGCAATAACCCTTCCTATGTTTGGCGGAGTATACTTTGGGGTCGTGAGCTGTTCAAGAAAGGTTTTTGATGGAGGGTTGGAAGTGGTGTTAGCATTGAAGCCTCCTCAGATCATTGGATTCCAAGGGAGGGTCCATGTTATCCGATTGCCCCTCACCACCATACCCGCAATCTCACGGTGGCTCATCTAATTCATATAAGTGGAATCTGGAATGAAAGCTTGATCAAAGACCTTTACATTGAGCAGGATGCCCAACTGATTTTGAACATTCCTTATGAACCCTCAACAAAAGGAAGATGTAATCATTTGGCACTACAATTCTAAAGGACAATTCACAGTCAAAAGTGCTTATAGGCTAGGGATGAATGTTCAAAATCAATCAATGGCCTCTGTTTATCCAATTCTAGCCAACAAGTTTCCTTATGGAAAAACTACTGGAAAACTCCACTCCCCTCTAAGATCAAGATCTGCGGTTGGCGAATCTACAAGGATATTCTCCCTACTCTATCTAATTTGTATAAGAAGGGCATTGATCTAAACACAATCTGTCTTTTGTGCAGGGAGCGGAAGGAGACATCCTCTCACCTATTTTGGGGATGTAAAGCCACAAGGGGTATTTGGCCTAAATATTTTCACCCATCTGACTTAATATGTTTGAATGGCAGGGAAGATTGGGAGCCAAAGGATTTTCTAGAAAGCATATGGAGAAGAACGGAATCGAAAGAAGGAGAGATAGACAAGATGCATAAAAGCTCAATCATTTGCTGGCAGATTTGGAGTTATAGAAATCGAATACTTCACAACTAGATTCAACCAGATTTCAACACACTTCAGAACCAAATAGCAACCTACATGGAGGAATTGAAAGGATTAGCAGGTCCGGATCAGAGCATACCTCAACCTGCTGCGACCTCTTTGCGAACGCCAGGTTTGAATCATCCTCCAAGCGGGATATGGAAGCTAAACTGCGATGCAGCTTGGTCTGAAGAACTCCAACGTGGGGGAATCGGATGGATCCTTCGACAAGAGGATGGAAATCCTATCAGTGCAGGTCATCGACACATTATCAGACCATGGGAAATTTCATGGCTGGAGACGTTGGCAATCAACGAGGGCCTTCGGCATCTACCAGAAGACTCGTCGCCCGTCCAAGTTGAAAGTGATGCACTCCACGTTACGCAGCTCTTAAATGGCAGAGAGGAGGATGAATCGAAAGTGCAACTCTTCATTGAGGAAGCAAAATCCCTAATCTCCAGTTCAAATGTTGAGGGCATTTATCACGTGAAGAGGATTCACAACTAGATGGCTCATAGATTGGCTAGAAAGGCTTGTTTAAGTGGCAGTTCTGATAGTTGGGCCACTTTATTTCCAAATTGGTTACTTCAATTAAATTGTTCTGACATTGGTGGTTTAAATACCAATAGTGGGGGTCCTGTCCCACAACCAATGGTTTCCTTATTTTAATTTCTGATGTATTTCTTTCTCAAAAAAAAAAAAAAAAAAGTAATTGTACAAGTAATATTGTAAAAAAAAAAAAAGTGTAAAGTCAACAAGAGCATAGCTCAACTGGCATAAAGATGTCCTAATGACCACGAGATCAGTGGTTCGAATCCCCCCACCCCACATATTATAAAAAAAAAAAAGTGTAAAAGTAGTTGTTATTAATTAATAAAATAAAATTGAAATTAAATACTAACCATTTTTTTCCATGTAATACCTAATTTACCCATCATTTGATTTTTGTTTATAATAGAGTAACTCTCTTTAGAGGAACGATGCTCGAAGATGCATGAGACCAAAAAAATTATTATGTTGTTGATCATCATTTTACCAAATCAAGGATTAATGCGTCTATGATCAAGAAGTACCTATATGGTTATTAGGAAGGAGGTGCTTGATTTTAGAAGAAAGCAAGGATGGGAATAATATTTTTTTTTCCTTTTTTTATTTAATCAATGAGAAATAAAAAAAGTTATGTTTGATATGAAATTTATTTTATACTTATTTTTAAATTTACTTACTAAATTAATTTTTCAAAAAATCACATAAGAAATGAAAAATATAGCCAAATCCAATAACAATGAAATTGACAAGGAATTACAATACAACTATGTAAAAATAAATGGTGAAATCTCTTTTATATCTAAAATAATTTGGAATTATATTATATAATTATAATGACTTTTCATTTTATCACGTTTTTCATTCAATAAACTCACTATATATATATATGTATATAGTTCTATGTTGGACAATGTCATTTCTCTTAGTTTTAAAGCCGACACCATTTCTCTTAGTTTTTAAAGTGGAGAAACCACGTGCAACGCACGTCGTGAAAATCTAGTTAAATATAAAAGAGGAAAATATATTTATTGTATTTGATACATTAAATATTAAAATAATTAATGTATATTTGATATATTAAAGAAAAATATATATTTGAAATTTGAATGATATTCAAATAGGACGTCAAATATATATTGCAAAGAGATTTGAATGAGATTCAAATAAATATAATATAGATTGGGAAAAATATACTGTTAGTCTCCGAGGTTTTGGTTAGGTTTCATTTTGGTCCTTGAGTTTTCAAACTCAACAATTTAGCCCCTGAGGTTTGGTTTTAGTTTCATTTTAGTCCCTCCATCTATTTTTCGTTAAAAACTAACGGTTTGCTGACTTGACACTATTTTTTATTATAAAAAATTATTTTTGATTTTTTAAATATAAATACATTAAACTAATAAAATATTATTATTTTTTAATTTTTATTTTTTTCTCTCCCTTCTTCTTCTTCTTCTTCAACTTCGATCAACAGCCGCCGACGGTCGGTCGGCGCTGGTGACTGGTTTTTTTTTTCTCCTGCTCTTCTCTTCTTCTTCTTCTCTCTCTTCTCCTCCCACTCCTTTCTCACTCCTTCTCCTTTACTTTCTCTCTCTTCCTCACATGACCATCTACCACCGGTCACCCGTCGTTGCTGCCCTCCGTCGTCACCGTCGTCGTTTATTTTTTCCCTCTTTTCTTCTTCTCTCATTTCCCCTTCTCCTTTCTCTCGTCTCTCTCTATTCGCGTGAGGATGTGTCGTGGGTTTGTTCGCTCGAGTCTGTCATGGATCTGTTCGTGTGGGTGTCGTCTGGGCTGTTCACTACACTACCATAGGTCTATTCGCGCGGATCTGCCGTTCGTTGCACTGACATGTGGGTTTGTTCGCTGCCGTTTGAGATTTTCGTGTGGGTCTATTCACTACACCGTCATCTGTTCGCTCGGGGATCTACAATTTCCAGACTGAACTGATTAGCAGACTCGGATCTACCATTTTCGTCGTCTGTTCGTTCGTGAACCAGTCGTTCGATGGTGTAGATCGACAAATCTGAGACGCAAACGCTTCAGCAGCCCACGTGGACCTGGAATGAGCCACTGTCGGAGCTCGTCGTTGTTGTCGATGGATGAAATGGTCCAGAACAAGGCCTAAACGGGAAAAAAAAAGAGAGAAAATAAGAAAAGTGGGAGAATAGAGAAGAATAAGAAGAAGAGAAGAGAAGGAGATAAAAAAAATAGCCGACAGCCAGCGGCCGGAGTTGAAAAAGAAGAATAAGAAGAAGGAGAGAGAAAGAAATAATAAAAATTAAAAATAATAATATTTTATTATTTTAATATATTTATATTTTAAAAAATTCAAAAATAATTTTTTATAGGAAAAATGCACTTTTAGTCCCTGAGGTTTGGGTTAGGTTTCATTTTGGTCCCTGAGTTTTCAAACTCAACAATTTAGCCTCTAAGGTTTGGTTTTAGTTTCATTTTGGTCCCTCCATCCATTTTTCCATTAAAAACTAACGGTTTTCTGACGTGACGATATTTTTTATTAAAAATAATCATTTTTTAATTTTTTAAATATATAAATATATTAAAATAATAAAAATATTATTTTTTTATATTATTTTTATTTATTTCTCTCTCTCTCTCCTTCCTCTTCTTCTTCTTCTTCTTCTTCTTCTTCTTCTTCTTCTTCTTCTTCTTCTTCTTCAGCACACCAACGACCGGCGACTGTAAAATAAAGGATATGCTGGATAATTTTTCACTATTCCATTCATACAATGTGATACTTTAAATATACATTTGAATGGCCTAAAATAAGGCTAAAAATATGCTGAAGTAAATGCACAATATTTGCAATAATATGCTGAAGTAAATGTACAATATTTGCAATAATGGAGCTTCAATTATGGCAAGATTGTTGGAGATAATTTTTCTCTAACAGCGACCACCGCTCGTCGACAACCGACCGGCGCCGATGACTTTTTTTTTCCTTCTCTTCTTTTTTTCTTCTTCTCTTTTCTCCTTTTCTCCAACTTTTCTTTTAAAAAAGGTAGAGGGCTGGAACGGAGGCCTCCGTTTCACGTTCAAAACGAACCCATGAGCTTCCACGAGATCTAGAACCCATGAGCTTCACCGGCTGAAACGAACGAGAGGGATGGTGGGTGAGTTGTGGGTGGGTGGTAGGTGGATGGTGAAGAAGAAGAATGAGGGAGAGAGAAAGAAATAAAATATTAAAAAATAATAGTTTTGTTATAAAACGTAAAGAGCAATAAAACAACTAAGAGAGAATTTGAGAGAGCAAAGTAGAGAGAAAAGAAAGCTAATGTTTTTTCATTCAAGTGTGTTTTCCATACATCATACAACCCCTATTTATACTAATGCAATGGGGTAGGTTACAACTTCAAAATACTCAAAATAGAATAGAGTTGAGAGTCTCATGGCTATTCCTAAGGGAGTGGGAGAGTCATGGGGAAGAATAGCTACAATTATGGGTTGACTAAAACTAATGGAGCAATATGGATATCTACTATATACCACGGTATATTTACAACAGATATCTAATATATACCAAGGTATATTTACAACACTCTCCCTTAGATATCCATTGTATATAAAATATATGTCTCGTTAAAACCTTACTGGGAAAAACCCAATGGGAAAAAACCCTAGTGAAGAAAAAAGAGCACATTATATTTATATACATTAACAACTGCCTCATTAAAAACATTGCTAGGAAAACCCAATGGGAAAAACCATAGCGAAGGGAAAAAGAGTGCAGTGTATTTACTCTCCCTCATGAAAACATCATTTGAGATCTCTGAGTCGTCGCATTCCAATGTTGTGCACCAACTTCTCAAAGGTTGCAGTTGGTAATGCCTTCGTAAATAAGTCTGTCAAGTTGTCTTTTGAAGAAATTTGTTGAACAATGATATCGCCATTTTCTTCAAGATCATGAGTGTAGAAGAGCTTTGGTGAGATGTGTTTCGTTCTATCTCCTTTAATGTATCCTCCTTTGATTTGGGCTATGCATGTTGTATTGTCTTCATATAACGTTGTCGGACAACCTTTGTTAGAGGACAATCCGCATGTTTCACAAATGTGTTGAGTCATTGATCTTAGCCATACACATTCTCGACTAGCCTCATGAATTGCCAAGATCTCAGCATGGTTTGAGGAAGTAGCTGTTATTGTCTGCTTCATAGATCGCCATGATATAGCAGTTCCTCCATATGTAAATAAATAACCTGTTTGAGATCTAGCTTTATCTGGGTCAGATAAATAACCTGCATCTGCATAACCAACTAGATTAAAGTTTGATTTATTAGAATAAAATAAACCCATATCAATTGTCCCTCGAAGATAACGGAGGATGTGTTTAACTCCATTCCAATGTCTTTTTGTTGGAGAATAACTATATCTAGCTAATAAATTTACTAAAAATGCTATATCAGGTCGTGTATTATTAGCAAGATACATAAGTGCACCAATTGCACTAAGATATGGTACTTCTGGACCAAGGAGCTCTTCATTATCTTCTCGAGGTCAGAAGATGTCTTTCTTTACATCGAGTGAACGAACTACCATTGGAATGTTCAATGGATGTGCTTTGTCCATGTAAAATCTTTTTAATATCTTTTCTGTATAAGTTGATTGATGAATAAATATTTCATTTGCTAGATGTTCAATTTGTAAGCCAAGGCAAAACTTTGTTTTCCCGAGATCTTTCATCTCAAATTCTTTCTTAAGATATTCTATTGCCTTTGGAAGCTCTTCAGGAGTTCCAATTATATTCAAATCATCAACATATACAGTAATAATGACAAATCCTGACTGTGATTTCTTTATAAAAACACATGGACAAATTGGGTTATTTTGATACACTTCTTTCAATAAATATTCACTCAGGCGATTATACCACATTCGTCCTGATTGTTTTAATCCATATAAAGATCTCTGTAATTTGATCGAATATAATTCTCTAGGATTTGAATTATATGATCTGGTATTTTTAATCCTTCAGGGATTTTCATATAAATATCATTATCAAGAGGTCCATATAAATATGCTGTAACTACATCCATGAGATGCATGTCAAGCTTTTTATACACAGTTAGGCCAATTAAATATCTCAATGTTATTGCATCCACCACAAGAGAATATGTCTCCTCATAATCAATACCAGCCCTTTGCGAGAATCCTTGTGCAACAAGTCTCGCTTTATATCTTGTGACCTCATTCTTTTCATTTCTTTTTCTTACAAATACCCATTTGTATCCCACAGGCTTGACATCTTCTGGTGTCTGGACTACTGGTCCGAAAACCTCACGTTTTGAAAGTGAGTTTAATTCTGTCTGGATTGCTTCTTTCCACTTAAGCCAATCCTTTCTATGTCGACATTCTTCGACAGATTTTGGTTCATAATCATCATTTTCAGAAATGATGTCGTAAGCAACATTATACGCAAAAATGTTATCAACAACTATATTGTTTCAGTTCCATCTTTTTCCATTCATTACATAATTTATCGAAATTTCATTATTATCCTCAGGTATTTCACCTTCTTCGATATTATTATGAGTAGTCACATTCAGGATTTCTTCTGGAATATCCACATTATCAACTACGTCGTTTTGATTATTGACTACTTTTCTTTTTCGAGGATTTTTATCTTTGGAACCCATTGGTCTACCACGCTTCTGGTGTGTCGCAGACTCATTAGTTAGGATAACTTGCTGCGCTGGGATATCAATTTTTGATGGTGTATTTGCAGTTGGTATATGTGACTTGGTCACTTTCTTAGCATCTGTAAATGCATCTGGCATTTGATTTGCAATATTTTGCAAATGAATTATCTTTTGAACTTCTAGTTCACATTGATCTGTACAGGGATCTAAATGAGACAATGACGATGCATTCCATGTAATTTCATTTTCCAACTTTTTAATCTCTCCCCCTAATGTTGGAAAAATTGTCTCATTAAAATGACAATCAGCAAATCGTGCAGTAAATACATCACCCGTCAGGGGTTCAAGATATCTAATAATTGATGGGGAATCAAATCCAACATATATTCCTAGCCTCCTTTGAGGACCCATCTTAGTACGTTTTGGTGGAGCAATTGGAACATATACTGCACTTCCAAAAGTTCGTAAGTGAGATATATTTGGCTGCTGGCCATAAGCTAATTGTATTGGAGAGTATTTATGATAGGCTACTGGCCTAATGCGTATAAGCGATGCAGCATGTAAAATTGCATGACCCCATACAGATATTGGAAGTCTTGCTCTTATAAGCATTGGTCTAGCAATTAATTGCAGACGTTTTATAAATGATTCAGCTAGACCATTTTGTGTATGAACATGAGCTACATGATGTTCAACACTTATCCCAATTGACATACAATAATCATTAAATGATTGGGATGTAAACTCACCAGCATTATCAAGACGAATTTTTTTAATTACATAATCAGGAAATTGTGCTCTTAACTTAATTATTTGAGCAAGTAATCTTGCAAATGCAAGGTTTCAACTTGATAATAAACACACATGTGACCATCTACTAGAGAGCCATAAAATATCTAAATGGTCCACTTGGTGGATTTATAGGTCCGCATATATCACCATGAATTTGTTCTAAAAATGCGGGGGATTCAATCCCAATTTTAGTTGGTGAGGGTCTAATAATTAATTTTCCTTGAGAGCAAGCAGCACATGACAATTCATTAGATTGAAGAATCTTCTGGTTCTTCAATGGATGTCCATGTGAGTTTTCAATAATCTTCCTCATCATTATTGACCCAGGATGACCCAATCGATCATGCCAAATAGAAATTATATCTGGATCATTGAACTTCAGGTTCATTGTTGCATATATTTCAATAACACGAATATGCGTGTAATATAATCCAGAAGAAAAGGCAGACAACTTTTCTAATATACGTTTTTCACGTGAGACAGTAGATATAATATAAAGATACTTTATATTATTATTCTTATCAGTCTCTATATGATAACCATTAGCACGTATATCTTTAAAATTCAGTAGGTTTCTTTTTTATTTACTAGAGAACAAAGCATTATCAATTGTGAATTTTGTTCCTCTAGGCAAAATAATATTTGCTTTTCCAAAACCTTCAATCAAGTCTGCAGGACCTGATATTGTATTGACTTTTGCTTCTAGCATTGTCAATTCTGAAAAATATTTCCTACTTTTAAGGATAGTGTGTGTTGTTGCGCTATCTGCTAAGCATAAATCTTCATTGTTCATCTTGGAGTCAACTAAAATATGTGAAATATTCATGTTTCTTCAGGAAAATAAAATAACACATAGTGAGCCACAGAAAAAGAAATTGAATATAAAATTGAACTTAATAAATAAACATAAATTAAACATTAAATAAAACGATATTCACATAATCTACTATAATATTTGTTGCTCATTTAATGTTCATTTTCTCTTCAGGAGATTTAATGAGATTTGCAACATCTATTTCATATTTCCAAGATTAATTATCTCTTCAGGAGATTTCCAAAGTTTACTTTCACACATTGTTTCAATTTTCGTACAACATGTACAAAATTAATGCTCTAAAATATGAAACATTTCTTTTAGTAACCATATATGTGTGGTTTTCCAAATGGTTCAGGATGACCACTGGATGAGTAATTGCTTCTTCCTTTATTATTGATTATTGATCATGATCTCAACATTGACCATAATTATTCAATAAATTCACTTCAGGGAATGATATTGAAACGATTGGTTGAGATTCATGATTTTTCATTAAATGCTCATTTGATTGCTTTAATCTCAAGAAGACATGGTGTTTGCTCATCACAATATTTAAAACTTTCTTTCTCAATACTGTTACTACATGAGCATATTCTATAATTGAAAAGAAAGATAAACAACATTATTCTTAACATATGCTCACTTGTTTAAAATCACTTATTGATTAAAATTATGCAACTACAAGTGCATTTAATTAAAGTGAGCATTTCTTGATTTGAACTTGTGCAACTATAGGTGCATTTAATCATGTGCAATTCTTGATTTGAAATGATGCAACCATAGATGCATTTAATCACAAGTACTTCTTGATTTGAAATGTTGCAACTTCAGGTGCATTATATCAAAATGGGCATTTTTATGCAACTTCGTGTGCATAACATCGATATTAACTTTAGAAAAAACAATTAACTACTATATAAGTTTTGCAAACTTTGCCATATGAGAATTTAAACTAATACATGTGTCTACCATGAATTTCAAAAGTTAATCAACATAAACAAAAATATTCAAATGTATATATGATACCCAAATAAATTTTAACATTGAATATTCGTGAAAAATCATATATTGGCTTTGATATTAAGAGACTCAACTCTAATCATTACACAAAGAAATATCTTATATATGCATTCTAAAAAAAAATTGTAGGTAAACAAGATATTTATATAAGATATATTACAACATATATAATATGTTCTATACATAAAGAATCTATGATAGTATATCAAATATGTACCATGTATATATATATTAAATACACATGATATAAAGTATACAAATGATCATGTGAAAATTATACTGGACAAAGAATACATAAATTAACGAAATCATTATACATAGCTGATTAGCAAAACGAGCAATTTCAGTAGATGTATATGATTAAAAAATAGATATATGCATGGGTATATATGTGCATCATGTTTATCGAATATGTATAAACATTTTAGATCATTACAATAATAAGGATATAAGCATACTATCAACATTTCAGTTATTTGGATATTGTAATCAATGTAAATATTATTGTCAAATATACAATCACGATGTTAATATCATCATAAACAAGCATGATACTTACTAATCTCATATAATATGCACAATAATAAAGAACATGTTAATCTTGCATAGAATATATGATGTCAACGTTCAATACACAATGTATATACGAGGTATATATAATACATACACACTGTATATATGAAACGTACCGAAGACAATTGCAACTAATAATGCAAAGTAAAATGAACCCTACCTTTAACTGAACAAAAATGGCAGAGACTCGTGCTGATAACGTGTTATAAAACGTAAAGAGCAATAAAACAACTAAGAGAGAATTTGATAGAGCAAAGTAGAGAGAAAAGAGAGCTAATGCTTTTTCATTCAAGTGTGTTTTCCATACATCATACAACCCCTATTTATACTAATGCAATGAGGTAGGTTACAACTTCAAAATACTCAAAATAGAATAGAGTTGAGAGTCTCATGGCTATTCCTAAGGGAGTGGGAGAGTCATGGGGAAGAATAGCTACAATTATGGGTTGACTAAAACTAATGAAGCAATATGGATATCTACTATATACCACGGTATATTTACAACAGATATCTAATATATACCAAGGTATATTTACAACAAGTTTTTTTTTATTAAAGGTCGTTTTGCGTTGGAAGCTTTTTACCCTCCCCATAATGAGGGCTCTGTAGTCTTGGGAAGCGTTGAAGCTTGCTTCTTCTCCAGAGTTTTCTTGGTCATCCATATGACCTGTCCTTAATAGAACTGATCTGATTCTCTGAACAATAGGAATTTCGTACTTTTGTCGGATCCTCTTTTAATATTATTTTTATTTTAAAATTTAAAAAATTATTTTTAAATAACAAAAAACAGGTTACACGTCAGCAATCCGTTAGTTATTAACGGAAAAATGGATGGAAGGACCAAAATGAAACTAAATTGAAACCTCAGGGGCTAAATTGTCATGTTTGAAAACTCAAGGACCAAAATGAAACCTAACCCAAACCTCAGGGACCAAAAGTGTACTTTTTTCCCCTTTTTTATAATATAAAATATTGCCACGTCAGCAAACTGTTAGTTTTTAACGAAAAAATTGGAGGGACTAAAATGAAACTAAAACCAAACCTCAGGGGCTAAATTGTTGAGTTTGAAAACTTAGGGATCAAAATGAAACCTAACCCAAACCTCAGGGACTAAAGGTGTATTTTTCCCTATATTTTAATATAATAGATATTAAAATATAATATTATGACAAAGATTTGCCCTAGGTCTCTATAAATAGAACCCTTGGGTTGAGCCATGACCTAGACCATCTCCTCAGTTGAGAATTAGAGAATTCTCTCAAAAACTTCTTCCTTTCCAATCTTATTTGATTTTCTTTCAAAGGCCTCCCACAAACCTTGATCATGTGTTTGAGTCATAGCAAGGAAGACTTTGTGGAAGCCAACCTTGGAGATTCAACCTCGTTGGAGTTGAAGCCAATAAGATTAAAGACTCGCCCAAATTTTCTCAATTACTTTCAAGGTACTTAATCTGCTTAACCTGTAACGACCCTACTTTTCATGACTAGATCCTAGGGCCATCACCACATACATATCATACTACTTCTAAGAACAGCGAGGAAATGACATTGAAAGTAAAACATACTTAGAAATTTTTGCGAAACTTTTCAGCCTGGGATCCCAGTTAAAACAGAACAAAAGAATCTTTAGCCATACAAGCAAAACTTAAAGCGGACTAAACCATAAAACATTGCAATACAAGTTCAAAAGAAGAATTTCAAAACATAAAATGCCAAAGACTATCCTAAGGAAGTCCATGGCTCAGCAGGACTCCGTCACGTGTTCTATACACCCTTGCCTTTACCTGCAATTACATGTTAGGGAAAAGAATGAGTATTTAAGAACATACTCAGTAAGTAGCAATACTGCTAGACACTTGCATCAACCAAGGTTTCAACATTTTATTCGAGCTAAGGGCCTAAGGGTTAGGTTATCTCCTTCTCATTCATTTCGTTCCATTTCATTTATCTGTAGTCCGGGCCTCGTGGTCAATTAATTCACCTATACATAAGTTTGCCAACTCACTGATAGTGCACAGGGGGTATTTTGGGAGATCTCTACTCCTACTGATGGTAGAAGACACCCAGTCAGTGGAGTTGAGTCTCACCCCTCAAGGCACTAGTGTGCGCGTTACGCTCTAAACTACCATTTCACTTGTGGGGCGTTCATGGGTTTAAGTCAGAAATTAACTTCCACAGTTAGTAAATGGCACCTAGTCTGCGAAGCCAAGTCCCGCTCATTAAGCCCCTCATTTCAGTCTAATACATCTCAGTCCTAGGTGTTTAATTGACACGACCCTCTACCAAGGCAACTAGGCCTATTCTTTTCCCTTTCTTAATCCTTTACCCTTTAGGACCCCTTAACACTTACTAATTTTAACTGCAACCCAGTTAACCGAATTCTTTTCTCTTATGGAGAATATTGACAGGCTAAACCGATAGGCACTATCCCAACTCAATCAAACTCAAGAACAAGAAACGAAGGCGACAACAACACTCCTGAACAGAGAAAAACCACAAACTTCCCGTTGTCCACAAACAATGCCAGTCAACTTATAATATAAAACAGTCAAGCACCTTCACCTATCACATAGCACAAGTACACAACAACCAAATTCTTGAGGACAACTATATTCATAGCATCTCAATCCCAATCCAAATATTTAATACCAACTCATGCTAGGAGCAACAGTCATTTCAATGCATCAACATTTCATCCCAATGCAGCAAGTTACTTACCATATTCAGCTACCATACAATGTATCTAAAACATGGAATTTGAAATCCAAATAGCTACTTAAATTCAAAGGGGCAACTTAAGGATTAAATCCAACTCATGCTAGTATAAACTTTTCTCAACAAAAATGGGTTTAAAGCATAAAATTCATTCCAAATGGCTACTTACATTAGTGAATGAGATATTTGATTAACCTTCAAGAAATTCCTTAACTCCAAGGTTCTTAAGCAAGCTACAACAAGGAAAGAAACTCTCAAATAAATAGGGACTCTAATCCAAGCATTCAACTAGGAACCCATTAAATTTGGGGGTAATTTAACACCCAAAACAGAACCACAGCTTGCTGTCCAGTAGTCCAAAATCGCTCAATTTCGACAATTCGACCTCCAAACGCTACGACCACCTTGAAATTGGAAGCTAAAGTCAATGGGTATCCATGATTAAACATTAAATTGACCAAAACACCTTAAATCTCACTTACAAATTCCTCACTCACTAGCTGAAGGCGTTGCACATTCAAGACACGAGAGTCTGTTTCCTTGAGGCGGCGGCGATCGGTTCTGAGTAGCAACAGTCTGATTCGTTCTACAGAAGATATAAAGGGAGAGTGCTGAGAGAGAGAAAGAAACGAGAGAGACCGAGAGGGAGACAAGATTTATCGGCGGCGACGTGCAGATCTGAAATCGGAGAAGGGCGGCGACACACGGATCTGTTACAAAAGAGAGAGAGAATGGGCTGAGAGAGAGTGAGATCGAGGGAGAAAGAGACGAGAGAGAGAAAGCCGAGAGAGAGAGATTACCTACCGGCGGCAAGACGACGGCGAGCGGCGTGCGACAGCGAGTGGCGTGCGGCAGAGAGCGACGGTGGCGGAGAGCTGGAGGCGGTGGCGCGAGCGACGGTGGCGGTGAGCTGAAGGCCGAGAGAGAGAGGGAGAGAGTTGTGAGGGAGAGAGGGAGTGTGAGGGAGAGAGGGAAGAAATCTGAATACACATTTTTTTTTTTTAATAATAATTGGTCAACTTGACCGAATTTTGGGGGGGTGGGAAACGTGAAAGTTTCCCCCCCCCCCCCTTTTTCCCTCCTTTTTGACCGGCTGAAAAGCCACTTCCATTTTCTTTTTTTTTTTTTTTTTTTAAGCTTGCCGTTACATAACCTATTATTTAGTTTAATTCTAAATAAATCAAAGTCGATCCAATATTTCCACTACAGGGTGAAGGGTTCATTCCTATCATAAATGAGTAAATTTAAAAATAGTTTTACATGCATAGGTGTTAAATTTTAAATGTGCAAAAGAAAATATTGAAGAATAGCAAAGAAAAAAAAAGAGTAAAATGTAAAAATGTATAAAAATATTGAGGAATGCATCTTATTTGAGAAAAAAAAAATGAGGAAGATTTAAAGAGCTTTCTAAGAAATAAAATGAAATTGAAAAAGAAAAATAAGTAGATGTTAAAAATTATTTATCTAATAAATATATAAAAAATAAATTTTAGAAAAAAAAGTAGATTTTAAAAATATTGGATTTTCTTTTTTTTTTTTCTTAAAAAAAAAGCTGGTGGTAGGTCGTCTCTCAAGAATTTCTTTTTTTATAGGTCATCTCTTCAAGAGACGACCTACCAACAAATTTTATGGGTCATCTCTTAAAGAGAAGAACTACCAAGAATTTCTTTTTTTTTTCTTTTTAAATATTTACGAGGAAGAGACGACCTTTGACCAAAAATAAAAACAACAATATAAATAATAAGTTTGGCAACAACAATATTTTAATAAATAGTTTAAAAATTAATAAAATTAATTAAAAAAAAGTCAGGGATTCAACACAGAAAAAAAAACTAAAACTTTAAGAATTAGAGAGAGAAATAAAAATAAAAGAAGAGCAACACTGTAGGAGAAACTATTAGGTGTTCCGGGTGTAATGAGGCAAGTAGTTTTTTACCATTGGATGATGTAAGAGAGAAAAATTGTAAAAGTTCCTCGATTTTGTATCCAACGATTATTATGGACAGACAAATTTGAAGATGTACATCTGATGATTTTAAAGAGGGAGCCATAGCACCCAAAACACCTAATAATTTTTCGTTTGAGATGCAGTGTCTTAGGCACACACAATGTGATTCTCTCTCTATCTCTATAGCTCTGTTCCACTCTCTCTTTTCTTTTGTAATTGCTGACTGTTGGAGAACATGTGTGGAGAGCTTTATTATATGTAATGTTTATATAATACATAACTTGTTTGTTGAATTGATTCAACTCCAAGAAAAGATGCAATATATGCTTATGTCAAGTTTTCAGCTAGACAATTGTGTTCAAATGAAAACATTTACCATTTCTAAAAAGAAACAAAGTTGTTTCTCAATTCTGTCAATGTAAAAAAATGATTCTTAACTCCATATTGACAAAGACACGTGAACAAGATCGACTTTATAGATTGTGTAACTTAGTAAAAACTTCAAGGAGGCAAAGAAAGAAGCAAAAATTAGCAGTAAAAATTTGTCTATATTATGATAATTTGTTGGAGTTTGGTCTTTTCTCTAATCTTTCTGATTTAGCATGCATATGAGATGATTAAAATCAGAAAAAGAAGAAAGAGTTTAGGTCAATTATTTAATAGGAAGAAAAGGATTGAGCAATAAGTGGATTGCAAGAGTGAAAGGTGAATAAAGAAAAGGCCAAGAACAAAGCAGAATTCCCTTTCATTTGAAGGGTTATTGAAGTATCATTTTTCCTCTTTTAGTCCATCCCACTTACGTCATGTGTTTATACAGATGATGCATCATCAGGTTGCTGCTGCAGCTTTACCTATAGCCTATAAATGATCTTTTTGGCCAGCAGCTTTGCCTATAGCCTATAGATGATATTTTGGCAAAGCAATGGACAGAGGCTATTAATGATACTTTTGCAAACGTTGAGACCAAAGTGTTTTATTTGCAACTTAAGAAACCAAATAGATATATTAATCTCAAATCTTAGAGATCAAAAGTACATCTTTTTCCTAAAAAATAATAAAGAAAAAAAAAGTAAAGAATAAAATTTAATTTGAATACATTGTATTGCTTGAAATAGACCAGAAGATCTTAAAAAAATAAGAAGAAATTATACATGAAAAATCTATATTAAAAGAATTAAAGAAAATAATGTAAAATAAAACCAAAATTTTGAAATTCAAAATGATACTCAAACTATCCCAACTAGACTGTATTTCAAATATGAATAATTAGTCTTTAATGATTCATTTGTAAAAAAAAAAAAAAAGAAGAAGCTAATGATTCAATAACGAATAAACGAATGAAATTGCTTAATATACCAAAGACCATATTAATATACTCAAAATTTGCATATTTTAGACATATATGAAGATAAGGTAATCAATAAGGTTAAGTGGCAAAATTTATGATGTAAATTTCTATCACACATCTTCATTAGACGCCAAGCAAACATAGCTCAACAATAATTGACAAGTACCTTTGATCAAGAGTTCAGAGGTTCGTGTTCTCCGCAACCTCAAATAATGTTGTTGAACTCAAAAAAAAGAAATATATATTATTAATTAGGCCAAAGTGTGAGTATAACTGCGTGGAACTCAAAAAAAAATATTATTCATAGAAAAAATACTAGCTCAATTGATGAGGCACAACCAATGAAATTAATGAAGAAAGATTTACAAAAATAAAAAGTGACAGAAAAATGTTTGCAAAATTATTTGTCGTAATCAAATGTTTATGGTATTATTGTGTATGACTTAGGCCCTGTTTGATAACCATTTGGTTTTTTGTTTTTGGTTTTTGAAAATTATGCTTGTTTTCATCCAATTTTCTTACATTGGTTTACATCCTTGTTAAAGACACACTTGAGTTCCTAGCCAAATTTCATAAACAAAAACAAGTTTTCGAAAACTATTTTTTCTACTTTTTAAAATTTGACTTGGTTTTTGAAAACATGGGAATGAGGTAGATAACAAAACAAAGAAACTTGTAGGTGTATGTAGTGTTTTTAAGCTTAATTTTCAAAAACACAAAAACTAAAAAACAAATGGTTATCAAACAGGGTCTTAGTATTTCAAATTTAGAGTTTTTTTTTTAGGGGTAGTTGCATAGATGGCAAATTGGACCAAATTAATAGCAAATATAACACTGTTTCAAACTAATTGCAAATATAGCAAAATTAATTGTACAAGACCAAAAAGCTGTTGTCGGATTCTATCCGTGTCTATCACTGATAGACTCTGATTATTCAAAGTATATCAGTGTCAGTGATAGACACTGATAGACACTGATAGACTTCGATTAACTAGAGTTTTTCAGCGATAGACACTGATAGACTCTGAATAATCGGAGTCTATCAGTAGACTGATAGATTCTGATTAATCAGAGTCTATTGCTGATAAACTCTGATAATCGAAGTCTATCAGATAGACTCCGATAGATTTTGCTATATTTGCAATTTTTTTTACATGGTGCTATATTTGCTATTAATTTGGTCCAATTTGCCACCCACTGCAATTTTCCTTTTTTTTAATAGTTCAAATATAGAGCTTTTAGATTTCAGGTTTAAGGGTTTAGAGTTTTGTTTTCTATATTTTATGATTTAGAGTTTTTTTTTTTTTTTTTCTATATCTAGGTTTAGGATTTTTTCGATTTCTCCAAGTTTTTTTTTCCTATTTTGGATTAACATTATTAACCCAACTTAAGATTTTTGTCATTTTGTATGTTGTTTGCTTCTAAGTAAATGATATTTTAAACTCTCCATTGAATCCATTTTTTTTACTGTTTTGCCCTTTCTTTCTTTCTTTCTTTCTTTCTTTTTTTATTTTTTTTTTTGAAGAGGCACATTTATTTTAGTTCAATGGTTAGTTTATTTAAGACATATTAATTTGAATATGAACACTTTGGAACAGAAATGTGAAGTTATATTAGCACTGCTTTTCTAAAGAAAAATACTAAACTTGATATTGAATCACAGCAACAACGCTTCACATATTCATAGAAATTAAAAGAGATATTAGCATAGCAAACATTGCAGCATTAGTAAAATGAGAGAGGAAGATAGCTGAGATCTAAGAAGAGAGAATGAAACTATAATTATTTATGGTTTTTCTCTTCTTGATGGATCCACAAATCACTTTTTGTCCGATACATAACAGAACAAGTGTGGCATGTGTGCCACTTGCCGTTGTGGATTGATTGATGATTGATAAGGCTTTTCTCGACTACTTCGGTGTCACATATAGGACATGACACCTTGATCTCCATCGAAGAGTTATCGTTGCCTTTCTTTCCCTTCTTTGTGTTGCTGCTAGTGGCTTCCTTCCCCTTCTCTGTGTTGCTGCTGGTGGCTTCCATTGGCACAAAGAGAAAAAAAGTGGAGAGGAACAAGAAAAAGAAGCAAAGAACAGAATGAAGAAGAAGAGAACTTGTGTGGGAGCAAGCTGTAATGGGACATGGTTTTATAGAAGTAATATGGAAGGGTATCAATAATAGAACAGAAAAAAAATTGAGAGCAAGACGTACACCGGAAAACTGATGGTGAAAGAGATTGAGAGCAACATAAAAGAGAGAAAATAAAAATGGCTGTGGGCTTTTCCTGTTTCCAATTCCAAGACAAGCTTGTCTATATCAAACAAACATATGCCGAGGCAAAGTATATTTCAAGCATTGATGCCTACATTTATTACAATCCCACACATACTATCATACCCACTTGACTTTCTCATGGAAACCATCTTTAGTTAGAAGCAAACAAAATAGAAAATCATTCAAATGTTAATCTAGCTTAATCTTAGTCGAACAAAAACTAACTTAGAAAATTTAGTCTTAAAATATTTGTCTAAATCAAACCTTCTAAAAAAAACTCCTAAATCCTAAATATAAAAAAGAGCAAAATGCACTTTTATGGTTTTGATGTTTGAATTTTATGTCTATTTGGTCCCTAAAGTTTCAAAACATACACTTTTTAGTCCTCCAAAGTCGTAAAACCATTTTAAATAACCCCTGACTGAACTTTAACCTAACGGAATATTGATTGGATTGTTATGTTCTGACGTGGATATGACAAAGCTATTTAATTTCATTTGAATACTAGACAAATAAATCGAAAAAATTGACACAGAGAATTTTGGGGTTGCCATTCTTCCTTTCTAGCTTTGTATACTATACTGCCCTTTTTCGCCTTTAATCAGAATTTTAGAGGCGGTTGCCTTAATTGCAAAACTGCATGCCTTTTCCCCCTCTTTTAATAAGAGATCATTCATTTAATTTTTAATAGTTTTGAATATGTTCGAGCCCTATTGAATATAAAATTAAAACTTCAGGGATCTATTAGCCACACAACTGAAAATTTAGAAATGTTATTTTAAAAATTCAGGGACCATATAAACCAAAATCTAATAATTCAAGGACTAAACTTATAATTTAACCTTATATGTATTTTTTTCCTCTTGACAAAATCTTGGATAGTGAATTATTAAAAATTTGGAGGTGGAACTATGTTTTCTAAAATTAGAAAATTTGAAAACTTTTCCAACTTTTTAAAAATTTGGAGAAGTATAAAATTTTATTGTTTAAATGACCAATTTGTTTTAAAAAATTTCTACAAACTTAATTAGTATCATATTATATATGTTTTTTACAAGTCAATTTTAACCTTTTCCAACAATAAGGATATAAATGAAAAATATTAAAATATAAGATACTAAATTGAAATCTTTTAAACATTGGATCAAATTGAAAAAACACTCAAACATTAGGAGATCAAGACATATATTTAGCAATAATTTTATTTACATTTACATTTTCTTTCTTATAGGTTTTCATTTTTTATAGCTACAAGAAAACAGGACTATTGCAATGGTTTTATCAAGCTATCGCAATCGATAATAACAGCTGTAACACTTTTTGCAGCAGTTGAAGAACCGCTAGCAGAAGCGGTGTTACGAGGGATCTAGCAACATTTTTAAAAATTTTTGGAATGACTTGTCACAAATGTTGCAATAGTTATTCTCTATTGCAACATTTACGTCTCTCATAACACAACAATTTATTGGATCGCTGCTGCTGCTGCTGAATGTGCAACACTTTTTTAACCGTTGGGAGTATAATAACCGTTGCTATTGTTGCCACTAAATCAACAATTTAAAAATATATAGCAACACTTAGTAATACTAGTTTTTCACTACATGCGATGCACGTTTATACTTTTTTATTTATTAAATTTTATCTTAATATTTACAAAATTTTAATCTAGTCTCTCATTTTTGTTCACTAATAGTTTTCAAATTTATGTATTACAAATGATTAATTTATTTTGTGGTAGACAAAATTTTTACCATGATTTGAATAACTTACATATAAATATAAAATATGGATCACGTTAATCATTAATTAATATGATGTAATTTATATTTTATTCAAATAAATATTAATTGATGTATTTTTGGTTTGAAATAAAATGTTGATGTTTTGTCAAAAATTAAATGTGTTTAATCCTTATTGTAGATTAAAAAAGTGCATATGATTAACCAAAAAAAAAAAAAAAAATTTGAATTGAGAAGATTTAAAAATAAAATATAAAATTTTAATTAGCATTTGAATTACAAAATATAGAAATCTAAAAATTAATAATAAAATAATTCAAATAATAACGATAGTAAAGGAAAAATAGATATATCTCTTACTAAGAACTACAAATAATACCACATTTTATTTATTATTTGAGAATTAAATAATACCACCTTTTCATATTCTAACTTTTAAATTCCTATATTTATTATGAGTTTTTTTAGCCATTATTTATTTATTATGGTTGAAAATGATTTACTTATCATTATTTAAATAATTAACAATTTATATTTAATCGAGGGGGAGAGATTTTAGGGAGGTGGTGAGAATGAGACTGAAAAATTTATTAGAATGACTTTAATGTTTTTGTGGTTACCGTTCTTTCTTTTTTTTTTTTTTTTTCCAAGGAAAAACAATTTATGGGACCATTTTTTAGGAAAGATAGTGAAAAAAAATTAAAGTTAAATAATAGTATTTCAATCCACAAATTTGTGGACTCTAGTACTCCTCCAACTTAAGGGAGTCAAATTTTCTTTTTAATTTTAAAATTTTACTTTAAGGATAGTTTATAGTTTAAGTATTGCACTAAAAAGGCAAAGTTAATATTGTAAAGAAAAAAAATATTTGTACTAAATTCAATTTTTTTTTTTTTTTTTTTGACAATGTACTAAATTCAATTGTTAAAGCAAAATTACAATCATAAAAATTCACATATTTTCATTAATTAATATTTAAAGTTTAGGGTTTAGGGTTTAGGTTGATGACATGGTTGTAAAGTTAGAAATAAAGGTAAGAACAAATTAATTCAAAAAAAAAAAATTTAACACGCTTCATTTTATATAAAAAAAAAATAATTATATGGAGTAAAAATATATATATAACAAAATTAGCATGTGTTTTAATTTTAAATTTTTAAAAAGTTGTCAAATGTTCCTTCTATTTTACAAATAGATAAATTTATTTTATTATTGAATGTTAGTATAATTGTAAAAATGATAAAGATTAAAATAAATTATTATTAACAATAAAATCAAGTTAATGGTGGTTTTTATACAAATAGTTGTGATTTTTCTTTTACAATGATAAATGATATCAAAATTAACTTATATATTTCTTATTCGTCAATATTTTAATATTCACCCCATCAAAATATTAATCATATTCTTAATTATTATTATTTTTTAGAATTATTATTAAGGATTACCAATATATATTTTTTAATGTTTCTTAATTTTTTTTTTTTGAGTACTTTTAATGTTTCTTAATTGTATTCTTAATTTTCTTAAATTTGAACTTTCAAGATGTTGTGAAAAATGAGTAGGAGAGACAACTTTAGAGTTGAAATAAATGAAATAATTATAAAACTTTTGATCTTCCAAAAATTTATATTCTATAATTAAATATAATTAGATAAAAATATTAATTTTAGAATTTAATTTATCTAAAAAAAGTTTCCTCCATGTAGATAAATTAAATTCTTTTTTTTTTTTTTTTTGAAATAGTAGATAGATTAAATTCTAAAATTAATATTACCTTCTACCTTTTCACATTCCATATGTGCATTTAATTTTTATGGGTGCATTTAAATTGCATTATCTCATATACAACAATCTTAGTCAACTTTAGGTTACATTTTATTGTTTTTAATATATGAATTAAAAAATATATAGGTATTTTTATTTTTTTTAATTTTGAAAAAGTTGTTTTACCTAATTTGGACTATTTTTATTACCTTGTTTTTTTTATTAAAAATTCTAAATACTTCAATGCTAACGTTTTGTTATGTACTGTTTTTTTTTTTCAATCTTAATAAAGATAAAATTAATTTACTAATTTGATTTCATATTATAATTATAATCAAAGAAAAATTATTTAATTTCTTTGAGAATGGACACTTTTTGTATTCCAATCCTTTATATTCCATATAAATTATCGTGGATAAATAATTATTAATTTATTATTGATAATTAATTAATGTATTGTTTGTTATAGGCAATTTTGGACCACCCGACGCACAAGGAGCAGACGAGGACGTCCAGGCAAAAATAGGGCTGGGAGACCGACCCAGAGGAAGAACCGACCAAAGGGCCGGGCCAACTGGTCGGCCTCGGCCTTAGGCCGAGGCCGAGGCCGACCATTCAACCCGCTTGCGCGGGCCGAGCTCGGTCACCTCCTCTCGGTCCCTGATGCTTCTAGTCGCCCCGGTTTCGCCTAGTTTGTCCCGAAACGCCTTCGAATTCCTAAAAACCCTAGGAGCACGAGCAGGTATTTATACCCCTCTTCGCCACTGAAGAAGGGGACCCGAACTCAATTCTCGACTCTCTTCTCTTGCTCTCTAGCTCTCCCTTCCGTTTTCTGACTTAAGCATCGGAGGCGGTGTGACTAGCACCACACCGGTGTGCAGGTTTTCTCTTTTGCAGGCCACGTCTTCCTCCTCATCTACAAATTTACCGTTGGTGGCACGTGAAGGTCAGGTGAGTTTCCTCTGACCAAAATCGACCATCAACATTGTTTATAATTAATTAGAAAATTTGTGTGACATTAGGTACATGACTATTTTCTCAACAAAAGAAACATACTTTGTAATTGAATCAATTAAGTTCTTATTTTTTCAACAAACATTTCAAATACAAAAAAAAAAGTACATGGATTATAAGAGAGAAATAACAAAATAAACAATAAAAAAAAAAAAAAAAAAACAAGATCTTAGCTATACATTCATTTCTTCAAATAGATTTGCTAACTTGACCACAATGGATAGACAAATACACTACTCACACTTGAGTTGTAATGTTGCAACTCCGAGGGTATGAGATATAGATAACGACACACGTATCATTTGCATCTTGGATGTAACACCAACATATCTTGAGATGTTCTGAAGCTTGAAGAGCTTTTGAGAGTAAGACAATGAGAGAACAAACAAAAAGAAAGAAATAACAAAGTTGTAGGTGTGATAAAAAAATGGTGAAGAAAACTCATTTTTATAGTAGTAGAATGTGAGGGTTATAAAACATTTTGAATTCTAAAACTCATTTAAATGGTAGGAAAAACCTTTAGCATTCCAACCTTTTGAATTCTAAATTAAACTCATTTAAGTGGTAGGAAAAACCTTTAGCATTCCAACTTTAAGATACTATAAATTTATTATTGATAATTATTTATTAATTAATATACTATTTATAATTAATCGTTAATGGCATATCTTGTAATTTAGTAAATCGAAGGAAGGACAAAGGTGTCCAAAAATGTTTTTCCAACATCCTCACTTTTTAATATAGTATAGATATAGATATAGATTATATAACAGCGGTTGTTATAATAACCAGTGCTATTGTTTGATAATACAACGTTTCTAAAACACCTTTCACAACAGTTTTCAACCGCTACAGAGTTTATAACAACATTTGCATAACCTCTGTAAAAATCATTGTTGGTAAGCCTAATACTAGCAATTTGAAAATTGCTTGAACTAAAAGTATAATCCATTGCAATATATGTAAATATTTTTAAATTAAACTAAAATACACAACCATTTGATGTTAAAGATTTCAATAGAAAGTTTAACAATGAAACAAAAAAAAAAAAAAAAAAACTTTTCATTGATTTGGTGAATGGTTACAAATGAGAATAAAAGGTAACAAAACTCAAATGCTCACAAAGAACCAAAAAGAATATCTAATTCAAACTTTACAAAATTTGAATGAGAACTTCCTATCCCTTACAAACATAATATTAATATATATATATACATATATAACTCTTCATTCTACGAGAAACCAATGACCCCCTTCCAGCCACCGAAGCTTGGAACTTGTATCAATACTTGAATATAAGAAACAAGCCTCTCCTTTGGCCTTCAATGTTTCAATTTACTCTTTGGTCTTCAAGCAATGTTTCAATTTTGCTCCACTCTCTGTTAACTATCCAAGGAAAATGGATTAGCATTTTCATATTCACGGCTAAAATGAAGTTAATTATTTGCTTTAAAAAAAAGTGAAGGCAACTATAAAGGTGCAGAAAGGAGAGATAAACTGTATTTGATTTATTACCAATGATTGTCTTGAAAATACAGAGGACAACATACAGAATATATAACAAGAAGAAGCTATAGCTCGAGCACTAAGATAGGCTGAGCAAATGACAAACTTTACAACTATAAATCAGAGAAATAACACAGATAAAACTAAAGATAAATGACATTCTATCATCCCCCCGCAAGCGAAACCGACCGAGGATGGACAGTGAGCTTGGTACGTAGACTTTGAAAACGAACAGTAGCTAGAGGCTTTGTCAGAATATCTACTAATTGATCCTCAGATGGAACAAAACGCACAATAAGCTATTTTCTCATGACCTTCTCTCAAATAAAATGATGATCGATTTCTATATGCTTTGACCGACTATAAAGAACTGGGTTTGCAACAAGATATGTAGCATTAATGTTGTCACATAGCAACAAAGGAGGAGAAGATGGATTAAACCCAAGATCTGAGAGTAAGGATTGGATCCATACAAGTTCAGCGACAGCATTGGAGAGGCCACGGTACTCTGACTCAGCACTGGAGCGTGATACTACCTTTTGCTTTGCTGAAGACCATGAAACCAGATTAGAACCAAGAAAAACACAATACCCACTCATGTTGTGTTGGTCGTCTGGACAATTAGCCCAATCGGCATCTGTATAGCTGGTCAAAGATAGAGGACCGGAGCTTGAGAATGACAGGCCAAGATTTCTGGTAGTTTTGAGATATCTGAGGATTCGTTTAACTAGATTCCAATTTGTTGTTGTAGTTGGGGCATGAAGGTATTGACAGACCTTGTTAACAATGAAGCTCAAATCAGGTCGGGTTAAAGTACAATACTGTAATGCCCCTACTATGTTGCGATATTGCTTCGGATCTTTCATAAGATCACCATCTCTAGCCAAAACAGATGTACCAACAGCCATAGGAGTAGTCATAGACTTAGAGGAAAACATTTCAGCACGCTTAAGCAAATCAGTAAAGTACTTATGCTGACAAAGATGCAGAGAATGTGAATCACGATACACCTCTATACCAAGAAAGTATATTAAATTTCCAAGGTTCTTAAGTGCAAACAACTTGTTCAAAGAAATGATAAAATTCTGTATGAAAGTAGCATCATTCCCAGTCACTATGATATCATCAACATATATGAGAATAGCCACAAAAGTAGAAGACTTACTGAAATAAAACAAAGATGTATCAGATCTAGAAGCTTTAAAATCCCAGCCTAAGAGACAAGAACTCAATTTCATGAACCACTTGCATGGACTTTGCTTCAAACCGTACAAGGCCTTGTGAAGCTTACAAACATGATCAGGCTTGTCCTTATCCAAAAAACCGAGTGGTTGTAGCATATAAGCATCCTCATGAAGATCCCCATTAAGAAAGGCATTGTGAACATTGAGTTGCTTGATTAACCAATTGAAATGAAAAACAAGGGAAAGAATTATTCTTATAGTGGCTGGTTTAATCACCGGACAAAATGTCTCAAAATAATCAATCCCATGAGTTTAGTCAAAACCACGTGCAACTAGTCGAGCCTTATATCTCTAATGGATCCATCCAGTTTGAGTTTAAAACGATAAACCCATTTGCAACTAACAAGCTTGTACTCATGGGAATTGGGAATAAGAGACCACATTTTGTTCTGTATTAAGGCCTGGTATTCCCTATCCATAGCATCTTGCCATTCATCAGTCTTAATTTTCGTTTTGAAGCTAGTAGGTTCGATTAATGATACTGTGGAGGTAGTAGAAGAAGCTAGCCAACATTTAGGTTTGAATATACCGGCCTTGGCTCTTGTGACCATAGGGTGAACGTTGGTTTGGTGCAACAGGATAAGAGGAAGATAAAGAAGGAGAAGACTGAGATGAGGATGGGGACACAGAGTGAGATGCAGAAGATGACTCAAACTGAGTAGTAGGTAAAGGTGATTCGAGTATGGGATGGTGAAGCAGAATGGTGGTGAACCAAATTATGAGAGGAAATGGGAGCAAAACCTGGGGGAAAAGTGGGAGTAGAGGAGACAGCGGAAGCAGGGGAAGGAATAGCAGATGGTAAGACATTAGGAGATGATGAAGTAGGAGTGGATGGAACAGCAGCGGAAGTAATGTTGACTGGAGAAAGCGAATAAGAGGGAAAAGAAGAAATGGGGAATGAGTCTGGATTAAAGTAGGAGTGATCAGGATGAGATATTTTGACATGACCAAATTTGAAATTGCTATTGGCACAAGGGAAAGTAGACTCATTGAAACAACATGCTTGGAAACAAAAAGCTTGCTAGAGATAGGATCAAGACATAAGTATCCCTTGTGGTTTGAACTGTAGCCCACGAAAATGCATTCAGTAGAATGAAACATTAATTTATGAGCATTAAAAGGTCGGAGAAAAGGGAAGCAAGCACAGTCGAAAGAGCGAAAAAGAGAATAGTCAGGAAAACGATTATTCAACTTATAATAAGGTGAATGAAAGTTGAGCACAACAAATGGAAGTCTATTTATGATGTAAATGGCTGTTTGAAAAGCAAAACTCCAAAAGGATAAAGGCAACCCAGAGTGAGCAAAAATAGAAAGTCCAACTTCAACCACATGCCTATTTTTTCGCTCAACACACCCATTTTGTTGTGGCGTATGTGGACATGAAACTCGATGGAGAATGCCATGAGTTGAAAGGAAGGAAGATACAATACGAAATTCCCCTCCTCAATCCATTTGGAGGCATTTAATAGACTTATCAAATTGAACTTCAACTAGCTTTTTAAAATTGAGAAAACAGGGTAAGGTCTCATCTTTTGATTTAAGTAAATAGAGCCAAGAGAAACGAGTATAGTCATCGACAAATAGCAAAAAATAGCGAGCTCCATTAACAAAAATTTGTCCCATACATCCGAGTGAACTAATTAAAAAGGTTTACTAGTTTTAGTTTCTACTAATTGAAAAGGTAAACGACGACTTTTAGCTAGTTGACATGAGTTACAAAAATTATGTACATGAGAAGACGAGAAACCACAAAAACTTAAAACTTGCTTCAAGATTGAAGCAGCCAGATGCCCCAAACGAAAATGCCAATTTGTAGCAGCTAGAACCGAGGAGAAAAGAGCAGCATGAGATGAGGAGCTCGAAGAGATAGACTTGGAAGAGGAGGATATCTTGTAAAGACCATCTTCAAGCTTGCCCTTGAGAAGAACCATCTTGGTTTGAAGGTCTTTGACAAGAAAGAAGGTAGAATAAAATTCAACAAAAGCCTTATTGTCATTACATGAGCAAGCAACACTAGGAGTTTCTTAGTAATTGCAGGGGTATGAAGAACATTATGTAGTAAAATTGGTTTAGAGGAAGCAGAAATAAAAGAAGAACCAATACTCGAGATAGGAACTTACTTACAATTTCCAATCGTTATTTGGTCACCACAGTGTAAAGCATTGAGTTACAAAGATGGGAGAGATCCGGAATCATGTGATGAGTGGCACCCGAGTCGAGGAACCAAGTTTCATCCGGATGAGTATATTCAGGAGTAATGGTAGATGCAGTATCAGAAAAAGTGGAGGGGACAATAGGTTGAGTGGTATGAATAAGAGCCTGTGAAGATGGAGTTTGGTATGCAAAGTTTGTTTTATGGTGACAAATAAAGGTAGTATGCCCGAATTTACCACAAATCTGACATTGAGGTTTGGAACTAAATTGCCTAAATGGCCATTGAACAGAAGGATTGACAGGATTTTGAGGCTTACCTAATATACTAGGGGAATTGAAAGATTGTTGAGCCATATGGGTGAAGAAGAGAAAGTAGATTTGGAGAAGTGATTGAACTGAGGTTGTGATTTAAATGAACGACGATTATTATGATGTACAGTGAGAGTGCTAATATTTTCCTGAGCCAAGTTTAACTGATCAATAGAGGTTTGCTTTTCCAAACGGGCTTCATATGCTAATAGGAGGCTGCGAACATCTCCCAAAGAGGGACTATCAGATCTATTCTAAATAGTAGTGACAAAAGGGTTGTACTCACTTCCTAAACCATCAAGATTGTGAGCTAGGTGATCTCGATAAGAAATTGGCTCTCCTATAACAGCAAATTTATTGGCCATTTCTTTGATTTTTGCTAAATACTAACTTACAGACAATCCTTCTTTCTTGATTTTTTGAAGCTGAGTTTTTAATCCCATTATGCAAGCAGTTGTATTAGAATCATAAGATCGAGTGAGAGAGTTCCAGATTTCACAAGCAAAGGATAAATTAACTATTTCGCCCATCTTTTCTTCAAATAATGATGAATAAATCCAATACATAATAAATCTATTGTACCTTTCCCATCCATGGTAATCAAGATTTGGTTGAGTCTGATTTTGATCGAGAAATTTCAGAGGAGCAGGAATCGAGCTGTCAAGAAATCCAAACAGACTGTTCGCCAAGACTGCATTCAGCAACTGGTTCTTCCATAGTAGAAAATTTGTATCGTTGAGCTTGACAGCCAATGGTTGAGGCAGAGTAGGGTAGGGATTTAGAGTGAAGAAATTAGGTTGAGGAGAAGCTTGAGGTTGAAGAGGTTGAAAAAGAGGTCGCGCGTAAAATTGTTGGGGTTGTATCGAAGGTTGGGAAGGATATTGTTGCGATTGAGGATAAAATGTTTGTTGGGCATAAGGATAAAACCCAGTCAGAGGTGGGGGGAAGTACTGTGGTTGAGCATTTGGAGCTTGTGTTGGAGTGATAATAGGATTTTTGTTTCGATTTTGGTTAATTGGAGGACGAACAGGGGTGGGATTTGTGTGGGATTATGAATAGGAGTAACGAAGGGAGTAGTGATTGGGGTACTAGGGGTCACAACCGGAGAACTTTGCTGATTGGAGGAGGAGGTAGAAGATGAACCTTCTTCAACGATCATTGTTTAAAGAAAAAGATGAGCACAAGGGCTCTGATACCATATAAAGGTGCAGAAAGGAGAGATAAACTATATTTGATTTATTACCAATGATTGTCTTGAAAATATAGAGGACAACATACAGAATATATAACAAGAAGAAGCTACAGCTGGAGCACTAGGATAGGCTGAGCAAATAACAAGCTTTACAGCTATAAATCAGAGAAATAACACAGATAAAACTAAAGATAAATAACATTCTACCACCAACCAACATAAGCTTTAATCTAGATAACATAAGAACATATTTTACGACCTATATCAATACTTTTTTAGACACTTTTTCTAGAAAAGACAAACAAAAATAATAATAGTAATATTAACTAATTATAGACAAACTTCACCAAATCGAACTACGTTCTTCAACAAAGAAGGATATTCTTCAAGAAGCTACAAATTTTATCTATTAGGAACTCAAAGAAAGTAGAGATTAGAAAGATAAACAAGTTAATTACAAATAGCAAATATTTTGGAACAAAGGAGAAAAACAAAAGAGAAAAAAACTTTGTTATAGAACTTTATCAAATCGAACCCTAATCTTCCATGAAGAAAGTTGTCTTCAAGAATGTGCAAAGACATAGATAAAGAAGTGTCTTCTCATCTTCTTCCATGGACTCGTGTTTTCCCTAGACAACCCTAATCTTCCAGTATGTGGTCTAGCATTGGACTTCAGTTGAGCATAAAGATTTGAGAAAATGAGAACTGAGATTTATGGATTTTCCGGCCAAAAAAAATTGAGAGGGATTTATGGGACATCAAAATAGAATTTGAAAGGGAGGTTAAATTGCGAAAATTTTCAAACAGTGGATTTGGGAACATGTTGAGCGGGAGAATGAAAAGTTGAAATAATTTTTCAATTTTTACTTTCTGGGCTAAAAGGAAACGAGTGGGAATTGGAAAAGGCAAGCGGCAAAATGAATGTTTTCCTTTATTTTCTTCTTGGGGAATTGTGGTAAATGGCTAGGAAAAAAAAAAAAACCCTTTTGTTTTATGGCTAAAGTAGTTTAGTATTTAGGGGATGGCTACCGTGATTTTAGGAACTGTAAACCGATCTATTTTTTCCCATTTTACCCCTGGTGTATACTGTTATTTACAGTTCTGCCCAACTCAACTACCAATATTCAGTTTTTTTTTTTTTAAAAAAAAAAATCAACTTAAGATTTTTCTCAACCGAAAAATCTTAAAGTCACGTGGATTTTCCTAAATATTTGTTAAAAAGAAAAAAATAATAATTTTGTCCTATATTTTCTCAGTCCCAAAAAAGGTTTTCCTACATTTTCACTCATCTCTTCACAATCAACATTTCAATCTTTGCTTGAAATCCAGAATTCAAATTTCATCTCCACTGCTTTGCACCACCATAATTTTTTCAATAGTGACTTCCCATCGAGTTTCGTTCCTATACGATAGCGTTTGGACATTGATTCCATCACAGATCTTATTAGACTTGATGCTCGAAAGAAAATTTCACAGATCTACTCATGGTGAAGACAAATTTCAGATTATAAGCTTGAATAATGGCAGTGCAAAAAAGACAAAACATAAAATAAAAAATAAACTTCCTGACCTGAAATAGGGAAATGAAAAAAAAAAAAAGAAAACAAAAAAGATAAAAATCACTAATGATAAGTAAAATGTATATACAAATAAAGAAATAAAGAAATAAATAAAAAAGTAATAATAATGACAAATGGAAAAGGAAAATCGGTACCAAATTAAAGAGAATAAAACTAAACATTTAATGCAAATCTGGTTATGGGATATAATTTTAAGGAAAAATAAATAAATTGTAAATGTTGTCGATTTTCCTTATTTGAAAAACGTTCCTACCTTAAATAATAAAATATAATATTAAACTAATTTTGATTTCATTCCTTACATGCAAGAGTATTTTGGTAAGAGAAATAAACTAATTAATGCATAAAAACCTACCAATAACAATAATGTTAATTAAGGATATTTCTAAAATTTGATCATAAAAAAGGAACCGTCCACTATAATTTATGAAAATTCTCCCTAAACCAAAGCTTCTTAAATTTTGAAAGCCCAAAACCCTAAATATAGAAAAGAAAAACTATAACTCAAAAAAAAAAAAAAACTAAATATGGGGAAAAACCCAAAACCTAAATCGAAACTTTAAATATGGAAAAGAACATGTGGAAGATTTGTTCTCAAATAAAAAAAATAAGTGTAACTATATGAAAATAAAATCAAATGTCTCTCGGTATGAGAGTTTTTCCCTCGACATGAGGGTGTCTTCGTTATGAGGGTTTTTGGGTTCTGGTAAGGCTTGAGTCAGTGACGACGGAGCGGTGTCGATCGCGGCGGTGCCTTGCTAGTGTAGTGTGGCAAGAGGTTAGGGTTCTGGTAGGGTTAGAGATGGATAGCTGTGCGGTTTGCCTGCGGCGAAGCGGTGAGGGATGGGTTTTTATGCGTTGCTGCGAGGGTTGTGCTGCGACGAGAAGTGGCGGTAGTGCTGTGAGAATAGGGTTCCGGTAGATTTTGATCGTGTTGGCTGTGGCGGAGCGGTGGTGTTGCGAGAGTAGTGAAGCTGAATGTTGGGTTCCAGTAGGCTTAGAGGTAGTTTTATGTGTTTGGTTGTGGCGGATCGGATCGGGTGGTGGGTCTGAGTGTGTTTACTCTAGTTCGGGCGACGTCTGCTGTGTGTTGGCGGTGCAGAGAGGTGAGGTGGCACGACTGATTGCGGCGGAGACGAGGCGGAGGGGCTGAGATAAATACGGGTGATTGTTAGGGAGGCGGGCCATTCGATGGATGAACTAGTGAGGCGATAGAAGAGTTTGGCGCTCACGAAGGAGGAAACTGACACGGTGAGGCCTGAAGCGGTTCCAGCACCGTTGTCTGCTGTAATTATCGAGTTGTGTGCCGTGGGTAAGGTGTTGTCTTCGAAAAAGGTGAATGTGGAGGCTTTTAGGTCAGTGATGAAGGCGGTTTGGAGGGTCCATAATGCTACGAGAATTGAGTCTGCGGGTGAGAATGTTTTTGTGATACAGTTTTGGTCGCATGAGGAGAAAGCAAGGGTGTTGTCGTCAGGGCCTTGGGCTTTCGACACGGCGTTGTTGGTGTTAAGGGAACCGAGCACTGCAGTGGCTTTTTCGTGGATTTTAAAGAATGTTTCTTTCTAGGTGCAGGTCCACAACATTCCAATGGAAAGGCAGACAAGGCAAATAGCTCGGTTGCTTGGGAATAAAATTGGAAGGAAAAAACTTGATGCACGAATTGTTAACCGCAAGTGTACGGACCAAGTTATAATATAGTGAAACTTAATTCGAATGTCGTCCTCTAGATTGGGTTTCTAATCAATTTAACTACCGTAAATATTCTAATCCAATTTTATCTAGGGAATTAAACTTAGTGGCAAAGAATGCAAAATTAACAAAAGCAAAAAGTGTGATAAACAATTGATGGCAAAATTCTTAGGGAGTTGATTTCACCAATTGGGATTATGGATTAATTAATGGATAATTAACATGCTATGATTCATAAATCAAGGAAACTACAATCATTCATATCTCTCCCGAGCATACATAATCCTCTCACATGCAATGAACCCGATATCCCTATCTAAATTCATTAACATGCAAGGCTTTAAGGTTAGTCATTTTTAACGATTTCTAGAATTATCTATTTTCTCCCGATCTCAAGATTAATCCTAGTCATGCATAACGACTTCTAAGCTAAATCCTCTCTCCCGAGTTAGACTTAGACACAAACATCATTCAATTCATGGCCGGTAAATTGAAAGCCTTAAGAACACATTATGCATAAATGAAATCATAACAAACATCCATAAAATCAATCACAAATTGCCCAACGGCTACATCAATTCCTAAGATTAAAAACTTAGTTATTCATACAACGCGTTACGATATAGCAAAAGTCTAAAACAACCATTCAAACTAACTAAAGTAAGAGGGAAAGAAGATTAAACACTAAGTAGCCGAGACTGCACGTCCCCGTCATGATCTCCACGTTGGGTTTTATGCCCTAAAACTCGTAGATAGTAAATGAAACAAATTAATCGATCTCAATAAAGTGTTATTTGAGTGATTCAGTAATTTAGTTATTGAATAATCGAGTTTGCATTAATAAACCCTAAATCCAATAAACTAAGATCCAAGGTTGTTTAAATGAAACTTAGACTAGTATGTGGGGACATGCGGGGATCGGTGTTCAAGTAACAACCTAAAAGGTCTATAGTATAGGGATAAGGCTGGGTACCTTATCCTGGTGACACTATGTGATACGACCCACCTTGTATTCGATACAGATGCAATGATCCAAAGCATCCATGTAGGAGACATGCGGGTGGGGGTATCCTATGCAATGAGTTTGCATAAGACTGGACCGCTAAATAGTAACCACTAGATGTAACGTCGTTAACTAGTTTAGGTTTCTATTTCAATAGGATGACCTACGTAACTCAATCTCAATCCTGAGTCTGTTATGAACCCCTTTCAGGAGGGATTGTCCTTAGATTTGTATGGGTGAGAGTGGCCAGTTCGCCGACTCAATAATCCTACCATTTCAGGGGCAAGACGGAATGGGGGCTGGGAACATAACAGTACAAGATGAAATTCACTCATTCCCCTATTGGGGAAAGTAGATGTGTGTTCCCTTAAGGGTTGATTCCGGGGCTTGAACAAAGGCGCGTCGTCCTCTCCTGGCCCAAGAGGAATTCATGTTTAGTGGTTGGACCCTAAACAACTTGTTCACTAGAGGGATCGGTGGTACTTAAGGAACCAGAGGTAACCCAAGGGTAAAAAGGTAATTTGACCTAGCTGGTGTTACGAACACACCTGAAGGATTGACTTACTGCATTGGTCGATATCCGTGGACACAGAAATATTCTACAGTGAGAAGAGTGCAGATGTGGGTCTTTAGTGGAGTGACCCACAGTTAACGAATGTTGACTAACTTGGTTAATGAGTTTAGCCAATTAGTCTCGTATCGTTGGAGCTTCTGATCTGTAGGTCCATTAGGTCCCACTGGTAGCTCATAAAGAGACTTGAGGCAATTAAGTATAAATTGTAAATTGAAAGTGTTCAATTTATTTGGGGAATCATATAATGTATATTGATGCATTATAATATAAAGTTTATGAAACTTTATAATATAATTTTTGAATTAATTCTTGAGAAAAAATATTTGAAAGAGTTCAAATAAATTTAATATGAATTGGTTTCATATTAATTTTAATTTTAATAAAATCCCTAAGATTAAATATATGATATTTAATTGGATAATTAATTATTTATTAAAATTAGAGACATTTTCCTATTAGTAAAAGGCCTTCCTTTTCCTATTAGGAAAAAGTCTTGGTCTTTACCTATAAATAGGACCCCTGGGGTGGGGTGAAAGGTATCCCATTCATTCTCCTACTCTCATAGAATTCCCCTCAAGGCTCCCTCTAGACTCCCACCAGTCTCCTGCCTTTAGAAGTCTCAGAGTCATACCGATGTAGCCATAGTGGAGGTGTTCGCACTAGTTCGTGATTATCTCACAAGCAATTGGTGAATTTAATCTGAGTCGTCAACGAGAGTAAGTAATTTGTTACTATATAAATTAGATTTAGATCTAATATTTTTGTATGCTTAGCCTTAATATAAATCTAGAATAGTTCTAAGTTTATTGTCAATGTATTGGTATTTTAGATTAAACAAAAATTAATTACGAATCGGTCCCAATCACGCTTCCGCTTTACGGAATTACGGAATTTCAATCCTTCACTCCACGAACAAAGTCTTGAATCTCATTCCTCTCCACTTGCTTTAGCTTCCACAGAAGGTTTTTAGTCGGAATTTAGGCCAAAATTGCATCAAAAGAAGTCCCCCAATTCAGCCCTAATCGCATTCTATTTATAGGAAAAAAGTCGACAGCGTCGCGAATCCAACATTCTGTAAAGGAAAAATCTGAGAGCGTCGCGACGCACTTGACACAGTGCCGCGACGCTGTGTCTACTGCCGCCCAAATTTGAGAAGTAAAGTGTGCAGCATCGAGACGCCCAATGTCTAGGGTCTTGACGCTGGTCCTCGATTTGCCCTTATCAATAAGCTTCCAACTCAATCCAACTTCGTTTCTTTGGCCTTTTTCACGTCCTGGACGCCTGATTAACTCCAATTTCTCAATTTAGCTCCAATACATATTTCCTACAAATAAAACACTAAAATGCATAATTTTGGCCAATTAATTATCAAAGACTAGCTAAATTAATTAGGGAAAAATAGCTAGCTATGCTCGCTATCAAACACCCCAAACTTAAGCTTTTGCCAGTCCTCGAGCAAACTAAAAATCAAGTATACAGTTGAAGAATGGATGCAACAAACATGACTCAATCCTCAAGGCTCAAAAGTCAATAATAAAGCAATCAAGAGACATGCACATAAGGCCAAATGAGGGAGACAAATCAAAAGTTTTCCAAGATTAACTTGCATAAGCGAGATCTAACTAAGCTAGATTAGACTTGAAGGTGTTCATATAACACATGCGGAAGCAATTGAAAATCGAAAGCACTTAAGACATTCAATTTTACTTCTAAAGCATGCATGTTCTAGAAAGGGTAGAAAAGAGAGTAAATGAGTACCAACCTCTTTGATGCTCACTTGTAAGGAACTCCTTGTGATATTATCTTTCTCCAACTTCTCTTGGACAACCTTTAGTGTCTTCCCTACTATTCTCTTGAGCCTAGAAAGACTTGTGGGAGTCTATAGAAGAAAGAAATAGGAAGGGAATGCTTGATGGTACAAGCTTTTGGAAGGAGATGAAATGAGAGAGAATTTGAGGGAGAAAATTTGCAGCATAACACTAAATGAAAGCTTTTTTTTCTTCTTGAATCTAATTCAAGCCCCTTTTATAGACCTCTCCCATGCAAAGACAAGCTTCATGACACTTAGCCACATGGTCAAGATGCAACTCAAAGTGGATTCTAGGTGTCTACTTCACAACACATGCATCTAGTGCATGGTTGTGTTGTTTTCCACTATGCATCATCATGCAAGAGTGGAAATGCCACTAAATCCATTATGAATTGAATCCTAATTGTGATTTTTCAGCTTGCAATTCATTTCAATTTCAATTCAAAATTGAAATTGATTTCTAGGCAATTAATTGGGACATTTCCAAGTAATTTTGGTATGATTAATCCAATTAATCTTATCACCTAATGCCATGAATTATATATGATTCCTAATACATATATAGTATTTAAAACACTTTTAAATACCTTATCTCTCAATTCCTAATTTAATTCATAATTAAATCATTGTGTCGAACACGTTTTACGATAAAACCCTATTTCCCGTTTTTGAACGATTCAAAGATTCCTATCAATATGTTCTAGGCTTTAATCTGATATGAGCTAGTAGAGGGACCTAATGGACCTATAGATCATGGGCTCCAACGATTCAAGGCTAACCGACTAATCTCACTATCTAAGCTAGCCAACATTCGTTAACTACCGGGACACTCCACTATAGCCCGATAGTTGCACTCCCCTCACTATAGATATATTTCCGTCCACTTGATTTAACCATGTTTAGTAAGTCGTTCCTTCACAGGTTGTTCGTAGCTATAGCTAGGTCAAATAACCGTTACACCCCTATAGTACTTCTTGTTCCTTAAGTTCCACTAATCCTCTAATGAACAATCGGTTTGCGGTCCAACCATCAAACCTAAGTTCCTCTCGATCCAACGAGAGGGTGGGGCCCCTTGTTCAAGTCCTGGAGTTAGTACTTAAGAGAACAACCTCTCTGCTATCCCTGAAATGGGTAGGAGTGAATTCCGTCTTGCGAAACTATGTCCCCAGCTATCTATTCGATCTTATCCCCAAAATGGTAGGCTTGTCGAGTCGGCGATGCTGGCCACTCTCACCCATGCAGATCAAAGGATAATCTCGCATAAACAGGAGTTCATAGATAGCTCAGGATTAAGAACGAGTTACCTAGGCCATCTATGAGAAATAGTCAGTTTCTTCAGTAAACGGCGTTATAAAGAGAAAGTGACTTATTTCGTGGTCCAGTCTTATGCAAACTCATTGCATAGGACGCCCCCACTCGCATGTCACCACATGAACGATTTAGGATCTCATCGTTTGTACTTAATACAAAGTGGGCCGCGTCCATAGTGTCTCCAGGATAAGGTACCCAACCTTATCCTTATACTATAGACTATTTTGACTATAAACTTGAACTTGATCCTATGATATGTCCCTACATATAGTTCAAGTATTCATTTTATAGCCAAGGATCTTAGTTTATTGGATTTAGGTTAATCATTCGCAATTTACATATTCAATAACATCTTTTACTGAATAACCTCAATAACGTCTTTATTGGAAATAGAATATGTTTAATGATTTACAAACTACGAGTTTATAGGACATTAAACCCAACAAGACTCTAATAGCTCGGGATTGGATTATTAAACTCTAAACTCATCTTCCCTCTACACTGGCGCTAAGGATTCACTAACGAGTCAATGGAACAAATTAGTTTTTGTTTTCATCTATACTTAGGTGCTTCAAATTGAAAATTAAATCAAGCATTTATATGTGGCACTAGCTTTCACACACCTATTGCAGGGACTCATAACCCGAATTCATAACCCGAATTTTACTCTTGGTTGGCCTAACTGTTCACAACATGGGTAGCTCTTTTTGCCTAAACATTATTAAACATTGCATATTGTGCACAAGCCATGGCATAATTTTTCTTAAAAGTAAAGACAAGAATGATTTTTTCTTTTATTGTCATGATAAGCATATGTTCTTTTCTTTCCTCCTAGGCAAGATTAAACATGCTAATTTGCAAAAAAAATAACTCTTTAGCTCTTCCCTACACCTATCGAGGTGACAACAAACATATGAACCAAATAATTCGCTCCTAAGCATTCAAGTCATATTCTAACCAAGGAAAATACTCTACTCATGCAAGACATCTCCTAGAAAAAGTTTAAAAAGTCCCCCTTTTGGGCACACATGCTTATAACTCATCAAAAGCTTGAAAATTGACAAGAAAGTCTATCCTAGGAAATCATAATCATGCAAAAATAGCATCCACAAAACAACCATATGCTAGATTCACAGAAAGCTAAAAAATTTAGCCCGAACTCAGATGCTCAAGAGCTCCACAAACATGACATTCCACCCCCAAACTTAAAACATGCATTGTCCTCAATGTATAAAGAAAATAAGGCATAATCAAGCATGAGAACAATAAAAGAATGGAAGGAGTGAACAATACTGCCCTGGAATGATGATAACCTTCTCATGGATGCTTGCAAGCCAAAAGCCACAGGATCACAAGACCTACAAAACAAAAACAAAAAGCAAATCAAACTAAAAAAGAAAAACACAACTAATCTTACTTGAGTTGCCTCCCATAAGCGCTTGTTTAACGTCATTAGCTCAACGTGTTGACCAAATAAGCGTCATGGTTGTCTAATGTCTGGTGTTCCATCAATGGTGTTCTTCCTAGCACCTTTCCTATAGCCCACAACAAATGTCTCAGCTTTGTTTCACAGAAAAAGGACTAAGGAAATTCCGTAGGTTTACTTTGTACCGCCCGGAGGTCATATAGATCGGAATAGTTACGGGCAAACGATTTGCATGAGATAAAGTGCGAAAGCGAGCCAGCAGCTGGAGGATCAGAAAGGTAGGCCGGTCGAAGCTTTTAAGTCAGAACTCAAAGCTAGTGCGTTAAGCAAGCTTCTTTGTTGTAAGGCTATCGCGCCTATCGATAGATAGTAGGTTGCTTCTGTGCTCTAAGGGTCCTCAAATGCCTTCAGAATCTCCTTCTCATGTTGGACCCGAATGATAAGCTCCCCGCGTTCAATGTCAATTATAGCTCTCCCTGTAGCAAGGATTTAACAATAATTTTTTTAATATTTTAATTTTTTTTTTATTTAAAAAAATTAAAAAATAATTTTTTTAATTAAAATAATAGTGTCACGTCAGCAACCGTTAGGATTTAACAGAAAAATAGACGACAGGGACCAAAGTGCTCCTTATCTCAAACCTCAGGGATATTTTTGTTGAGTTTGAAAACTCATGGACCAAAGTGTAACTTAACCCAAACCTCATAGACCAAAAGTGTATTTTTTCCAAAATAAAATGTTCAGCCCCCGTTTGATAACCATTTGTTTTTTTTTTTTTTTTGGTTTTTGAAAATTAGGCTTGTTTTCTCCTAAATTCCCTTTCATGGCTTTCATCCTAGTTGAGGTTGCATTTGAATTCCTAGCCAAATTTTAAAAACCAAAACAAGTTTTTGAAAACTATTTTTTTTTTTTGTTTCCAAAATTGGACTTAGTTTTTGAAAACAAGGTAGATACTAAAACCAATAAAACCAATAAACTTACCGGTGGAAGTATGTGTGTATAAGCTTAATTTTCAAAAACCAAAAACCAAAAAATCAAATGATTATCAAACGGGGTTTCAATTATCAAAATATAGATGTTATGCATTAAAACACGTAAATACCTTATATTTAGACGCTTATGATCAATCTTCAACACTAACATAAACCATCCAACCACGTACCTAAAAATGCTATGTAATCCGAGGAAAATTGCTTTTTCTGAAGTCAGATGATAAAAGGAAAAAAAAGAAAAACTTAGGCCCCGTTTGATAACCATTTGATTTTTTGTTTTTGGTTTTTGGTTTTTAAGCTTATAAACACCACTTCCAACTCTAAGTTTCTTTGGCTTTTTACCTACCTCCTTCCCATGTTTTCAAAAACCAAGTCAATTTTTGAAAACTAAAAAAAGTAGTTTTCAAAAACTTGTTTATGTTTTTAGAATTTGGTTAGGAATTCAAGTGTGTCTTTAACAAAAATGAAAACCATGGTGAGGAAATTTAAAGAAAACAAGTCTAATTTTCAAAAACCAAAAACCAAAAATCAAGGCCCCGTTTGATAACCATTTGGTTTTTTGTTTTTGGTTTTTGGTTTTTAAGCTTATAAACACCACTTCCAACTCTAAGTTTCATTGGCTTTTCACTTACCATTCTTCCCATGTTTTCAAAAACCAAGCCAATTTTTGAAATCTAAAAAAAGTAGTTTTCAAAAACTTGTTTTTGTTTTTAGAATTTGGTTAGGAATTCAAGTGTGTCTTTAACAAAAATGAAGACCATGGTGAGGAAATTTAAAGAAAACAAGTCTAATTTTCAAAAACCAAAAACCAAAAACCAAATGGTTATCAAACGGGACCTTAAGTATTAAATCTTCAAACATAAGATGTATTTCAAGTTTAAGAAAAAAAAAAGACCATATTTTATAATGGGAGTTTAAATGTTGATGCTAACTAATTTTTCTTAACTTTTTAAGTAGAAGCAGTTTCAAAAGTTTAAAATCCAAAATTTTTATATATTTTCAAATAAATTATGAAATGCAATTGTTATAGGCAATTTTGGACCATCCCGATGTACAAAGAGCTGACGAGGACAACCGAGGAAAAATCGGGATGGGAGATGGACCCAAGAGGCGAAAACAGCAAATGGGACGGGCCAAGACCGAAGGGGCTCGGCCTCGGCCATGGGCAGAGGCCGACCCTCGGCTCGCTCGCGCGGGCCGAGCCCGTCCTGCTTCACTTGGTCCCTTCCGCCTCTGGCCGCCCGGTTTCGCCTGGTTTGTCCCAAAACGCCTCCGAATTCCTAAAAACCATAGGAGCATGAGCAGGTATTTATACCCCTCTTCGCCACTGAAGAAGAGGACCCGAACTCTCGACTCTCTCCTCTTACTCTCTGGCTCTCCTCTTCCGTTTTCTGACTTAAGCAACGGAGGCGGTGTGGCTAGCACCACATCGGTGTGCAAGTTTATTCTTTTGCAGGTCACGTCTTCCCCCTCATCTACAAATTTACCGTTGGTGGCACGTGAAGGTCAGGTGAGTTTCCTCTGACCAAATTTGACCATCAACAACAATAAACTTTTCTCAGTCCACAACACAATTAAAAATCCAAAACTTTTATATATTTTTTCAAATAAATTGTTCAGGTTTTCTAAGAAAATGAAAAAAAATGTACTAGTACACAACATAATAAGATGGTTAATGATGATAAAAATTTTCTTTTGACGAAAATTTTGGGGAAAAAATTCAAAGATTGAAGATAATTATTGTTTGTTGAGCTATCTCATGGATATATTGTTTATTGTTGTAGTATTGTAAATATTAGTAATTCTATGACATTGAAAAAAGTTATTAATAAGATGGTCAACCTCCTTGAAAAATCAAACCTACCTCCAAATTTTGCTTAACGATTATAGTGAAAATGGTGATTTTGATTAAATTGTCGTCGAGGCCTCACCTGATTAGCATCAAGGAATCATATGAGTTGTTCATCATGTTCTTGGCAATTGAGGTCCATAGTAAGAGTTTAGCACTTATTATAATTTGATTCTTAATGAAAAAAAAAAAAAAAAAACTATTTGAAATTAAAACTTCAAATTACAAGGAAGATTTGGGGGAGAGGCGTTTGATGAATAGAAACTTTATATTTAAGATTTGGCTAAATTATAAAAAATACCCCTGAACTATGGGGTGAACTTTGAAAAGTTTCAAAAATACCCCTGAACTTTGAAAAATGTTTCAAAAATACCACTGTTGTTAATTTTTGGATGGAAACCGTTAGAATTTATGGTGAAAGGAAGAAAAAAGAAGAAGCATTTTTCAATAAAGGTATTTTTTAATTTTTTTTGAAAGTTCAAGGGTATTTTTGAAACTGAAACTTTAACGGTTTCCATCAAAAAATTAACGGCAATGGTATTTTTGAAACATTTTTCAAAGTTTAGGGGTATTTTTGAAACTTTTCAAAGTTCAGGGGCATTTTTGAAACAAACCCTAGGGGTATTTTTTATAATTTAGCCTTAAGATTTAAATAAGGATGTATTTTTATTTGAGTCATGTTCTAGATTTCATGGTTTTTTTTTTTTTTTTTTTTTGAAATATTCTAGATTTCATGTTTGATTTTGAGAAAATATGACATTTTAGATTTGGTATTTGAATTAAATAGTAATGGACTTGGAGAGAGAAGGTAATGAATTTTGAATTGGAGTACCTGAAAACTCTCCCTCAAGTCTCAGCATACTTTATTTCATAGCCACGTGATTGAGTTTGACTCAAGTAATATTGATTTCAACTCAAGTATGGCAGTATGACAGCCAGCCCCAAACAGAGAAACATTTAAAAACAGACATGTGTGTACATTTTTCTCTTGTATATTTATGGATTCCCTTTGCTTTTCTTCCTCCATCACAAACATTAAAATCTGAAAGCTGCTTAATTTGAATTATCATTTACTAATGCAACAATCACTAATATTATCAATGATGCTTGTTGGTGAAAACTTACATCTTATTTGTCGCCGCGTGCCCGCAATGCGGAACGACCGATGTTTTCGAGGAGGGATAAAAATAAAAGGAGTCGCCACCAATCTTTTTTATGGTGTGATCGTGTACACCAAAATAAAATAAAAATATCATTTTAAAAAATAATAAACAAAACCGTATGCGAAAGCTAAATTTAGGTTCGGGAGTTATTTGTGTAAAGGTAAAGGTTTTTTTTTAAAAAAATTAAATTCATTTTTTCTTGGGATCAAAATCTCGGACTCAAAAAAATTAAGATTCCACCCTTAGGAACTCCCAAATATTTATAGATTCCACAAGGATCTTTCTTAGAAAAAATGGTCTTAAAAAAATCAATACTAAGAAAAGATATTACAAAGTTTATGGAAATAACATTTTAACGATGAAACCTTTATAAGCTCAAAAAGAGCAAAAACATTAGGAAATTGGAAGAACAATTTTTGAACATACGTTTAAAATAGATAAAAGGAACGTCAAAACAAGAGAGAAATTGACATCATTGTAAAAAATAATAAAATACCACATTAGATATACACAAACACAATAGACAAAATTTGCAATTTTAATTCAAGTTGAGGGACATAATAATGAATGCGAATAATATTATATACAATGATCTTAAAAATTTAAGAAAACATATTGGAATCAATCTCGTACCCCAAAGGAAAAAAAAACCTTGAAAAATTAATTTTAAGAAAATTATTATAAAAACGTCTTAAAATAACATTTTTTAGTTATAAATCTTAATAAGATCCAGCAAAAAATAAGAGGTTGGAAAATATTTTTGAAATAATTTTAAAATAAATAAGAGGAAAATTTGAAAAAAAAAATTGAAAACGTTAAAAGAGTGATATAATATACAACATTTATATACAAGCATAATAAACAATAAATTGCAATTATAAAACAAATCAAGGATGATATAAATTTTTTTTAAAAAAAAAAAGATGACATAATAAATTTATGCAATAAATAAACATGTAAATACAATATATTAAACATGTTAAAAATTTAATAAAAACATATTAGAATCAATCTCGGACTTCCAAAGAATCAAATCTTGACCTCAGAACAACTATAAAATCGGACTCTCAAAATTATTCTATATTCTTTGTCGTGAGTCAACTTATATAGGCTATAAAAATGTGATTAGACGATTTGAATAATAGTTACAAATAACGAGGAAACAATGAGATGTGAATATGATTATTCAATCCCCTAAAAAAATAATGTAGCCTATAATTTGTATTGCCTATACATGGTCGCTTGATGGGTGTGTTGTAGTAGTGAAAAAATTCTCTCATCTTGAAATAAAAGCTTTTATACACAATCAACCAACAGTAATATTGAAATTGGAGTGGAATTAATCTGAAACATTACAATAAATAAATAAAAGAAAAGGTTACGCCAAAGGTTAAAATATCGATGTCGACGAAAATGTCGAGGTCTCAATTTAATGGATATGTCGATGGAAATATCGACAAAATGTCGTGGATATTCTGGGGAAAATATTCAAAACAAAAAATTCAAAAAAAATATTTAAATTAACAAATAAATGTTTTACACTTTTAAAATAAGTCAAAATACTTATGATAAATATTATCTCCACATTAGTTACATTTTGTTATTATTTTGTTTAAATTTTATCAGTTTTTTTACGATATAATGGAAATGTCGATTCACCCTACATGTTGATGTCGAACCCATGGAAATGTGGAAATGTCGATGAAAATGTCGATATGTCGATGGAAATTTAATACATTGGGTTAGACATTGAAATAGAAAAAAGGAAAAAGGGAAATTGGATGGGTTTGTGAGGTAATAAAAAAAGGAAATGGTTAGAAATGGAAAGGAAAATTAACAAATCAAGAAGAGAAGAGAAGAGGGGAAAAGGGGATGTGTTAGGTGGAAATAGAAGAAGAATGGCTAGATTTGTGATTGTGATTAAATGTAGTGAGAAAAATGATATAAAGACTCCCAGTGGGTTCTGAACCGCTTAAATGCAGTTGGTGTAGGTAATATTTTTGCTCTTTAATGAAGTCCTATTTTCTTTCCTTATATATAGATTAAAAATCACTTTTTAGTCCCCAAAATTTTATGAAAGTAACATTTTAGTCCCTGAACTTTGATTTGTAATGATTTAGTTCCTATACTTTCAACTTTATAACGATTTAGTCCCTGTACTTTCAATTTTGTAACGATTTAGTCCATGAACTTTAATAAGTAACAATTTAGTCCCTGTACTTTTCAAATTTGTAACGATTTAGTCCCTATCGAGAAAAAATTAATGTAAAGATTTAATGGAATATTTTACCAAGATAGATCAATAAACTAATTTGAGACCCAATATGTTAATAAGCCACAAAGTTTAGTCATTAAATAATAAAAATTGACATTTAATTTTGATGGATTTTTTTGCAACAAGGATTAAATTGTTACAAATTTGAAAATATAGGGACTAAATTGTTAAAAATTTGAAAGTATGTGGACTAAATTGTTACTTATTAAAGTTCAGGGACTAAATTGCTACAAAATTGAAAGTACAGGGACTAAATCGTTACAAATCAAAGTTCATGAACCAAATTGTTACTTTTACGAAAGTTTAGGGACCAAAAGTGATTTTTAACCTCTATATATATATATCACATGGCATTTGATTTTCAATTAAGCCCTCGAACTCATTTGATTTATTGCTCTGACAGCGACTCACATTTTTCATTTTCAATTTGATTTGACGTTACTTAACTTAAAACTTTGGGATTTGTATAAGTGCTCTAAATCTGATAGTGTGTAGTAGTAGCAAAAAGATTGTTTTTTTTTAAAAAAAAAAAAAAGTATAAGATCAACTCAATAAATTGCTTTTAGTTTATAAGTATGTTGAAAATAATTTGCTAAGGGCTAAAGTGAGCATAGTTGTTCAACGGTATTAATTGACATGTACTTAAAAGGTTGGAGATTTGAATCCTCCCTTTCAAATTTTGTTGAACTCAACAAAAATAAATTACTAAGGATCACACATTTTCACAGGAGACACCTCACTTAAATAAGTTGATTAGGGTTTCAAACAAAAGAAAAAAAAAAGTTGGAAAAAAGGGAAGAAAAAAAGAGATTATAAAATATTTTCCATTTTTAGACCATATATTGTTGTTGAAGTTTGAAAATTCAACCACATAGGAGGACCATGCAGTTTTGAAATAAATAAGGTGAGAGGGACATGTAATTACTAATTAAGGAGGAAACTAAATTGTGACCAACATCTAGGAAACTTTCTTTCTTTTTTTTTTTTTAAATGTTGGAGAGTTCAAATAGTTTCTTATACCAAATGAAATCCATGGAGTTAAAACTGTGCAGCAGATGACAATGAAATCAACCTTTAGCAAAAGTTTTCAAATAGAAAAAAGTACCACATGAAGTATGAACAACCACATCTCCCAATTTCATCTTCTTTCTTTCTTTCTTTTTTAATAAAAAAAATCAATTTTTACCTCTTAAACTTTCAATTTTATCAAATTGTACATCAAACTTGGATAAGGGTTGGAATCTTAATCTTAATCTTGAAAAAAAAATGCTACCATACTTTTCCTCATATAAGTTTTGTTTGAAAATTCATTCAAAATGTATTCGCATATGCTTTGGATGAATTATAAAATATGTGTATGGAACAAAATTGCTCAAATTAAAGAAAAATGACATTAAAACTAATTTTTTTTTTTTTTGTTAATATTTGAGTTATAACAATGTTATTCAAGGGTTAATTTATGTACTAATCAAGGGTTAATTTATGTACTAATCAAACTTAAATTTGTACAAATTTTAATATTATGGAAATTAGTGAGTTTACAAAGACATTTACATTAATTTTTGTTAAAAGTAGTGGGTGAATGAAAAAAATTGAATTGAGGATATGCCCAATACTGTTGTAATAGCCAGTTTTACAAAAAAAAAAAAAAAAAAAAAAAGAAAAAGAAAAAAAAAAGGTAACCCTCACGATACTTTTCTCCCTTCCGTCTCCCCCTTCTCCAGCATCTCTCTCCTCTACCTGAACGCGCCGCCATCGATCGAACAGCCAGCCACCATCGCGCCTCTGTCTGCCCAGTTGCCGCCGCGCGTCTCTCTCCCTCCCTCTCTTGGTAAGATCCTCTCTCCCCCACGATTTAATCTCTCTCTCTAATCCCATCGGTTTCTCCCTCAGTCCTGATCTTCTTCTGACAGCAAGCTCAATGGCAGCGTGTACAAGTCATTTAAGAGTCGCTCGGCTCGTGGGTCATCTTGGATCTGCGTGGGTCAGAGCAAACACCAAGCTTTTCTCCCAATTTCTAGCGTTTCGAGTGAACTCGGCCATGAGTAAGTGAGACACAGCAAGATCTAGTTAAATTAAAATGTTGTTGTGTATGCTGAAACACACTCCTTTTCGATTCCCTTTCGATTTCTTCAAAGCAACCTTGCCCCCTCTACTCATTTTTCTTCATCAATTTTCTAGGTTTGTCGATACATGCTAAGATTTTTCTCTCCTTCGAAGCAAGAAAAGGGCACTGAGCTTGAAAATTTGTCTCCCTTTGAAGAAACCCGCATCGACGTCCCTTTCAACTTTAGGTAAATCCCCCTCTTGTTTTGATTTCTATACAAGTTCAACATGAAAAAGAAAATAAATCAAGAGGTAGGTGCAACAGCAATGTAGAACATAAAAGTTACAAACTCAACTAAACATCTACAATTCATATAATATAAGTAGAAGTCACAGTAAAAAGAAAATGAAATCCAATTAAGAAACAACCAGTTCCTTCTCCTTTTCGCCTCTCTTCCTCACTTTGGCCTTCACATCTTTGAGAACTTTAAGGTGTTAGAGTTTTTTTTTTTTACCTTGATTGTCATTGTGAGTATGACTACTTTGAAAAAGAATTCAAAGGTGTTTGAAGATGTGTTATTGTGGGTTTTTGACAGCTTTGAAAAAGAAAAAGTCAGTATCATCAATCTTTGAGAATTTAAAGGTGTTTGAAGATGTGTCATTGTGAGTATTGAGTGAGATTTGTCATTTTGCTACATTGCCATAGATTTCCCCTTTTCCTTAGTTATACCTCAATATTTTAATTTGCTTACTAATTTCCATGTGTTTTCGGTAAGCTACTTCCAATTTTATTTTTTATTTATTTTTATTTTTATTTTTTTTAACCCATCTTTACTCTTACTTTAACCTTGCAAATGTCCTCTCTTATGGTTAAATGATTGTGTGAAAAGCTTTATAAGTATTTAATTTAATATGGATTGGAGAAGAAAATGAACAAAAAGGAAATAAAAATCAAGTCTGATTGGGAGTTGGAAGTTGGGTGGGTAAATCTCTTCTGTCTATTACTTTAATTTGTATTGGGTCATGGAAAGAAAATAATGAAAGAAGGAGAAAACAAGTGAAAGTTTTTTGAACCGAAGTCAAAAGAAGTGAGGATTCTTTTTTATTATTTTGTTCCAAAGTTAATGCATTGTGGCAGAAGATGTTTGGACTGATTTTCAGATGGATTGTTTTGTGGTCGTTCTTAATGATTTTTTTAGGATTTTAGGGGCATTTTGAGTGTACTCAGATTCTCTCCACTTCCTTTTGCAAACAGGCGATATGGGGTCTATGTTGAAAGATATACCTCGTTCTTGTGTTTTTTATGTACAAAATTAGTAAAGAACTAGTCTGATTGAAGACTCTGGCTATATTTAACTTAACATACAATTGGTTTTTGCTTCTTCTACTGTCTGTGTTTAACTTTGCTCATTGTTTGCAGTTACTCTCTATTTGTAGTGTGTTGTGCATTTGGCTGCATGTTAAATACAATGCTCCTCCTTAATATTGAATTTTTAACATTTGAATGATGAACTTGGGACCTAGACTATTACTAATGGTTTGTTTTCTTACTCTTGTTTCTGCATTCTTTGTGTGGTCAACTCTGGACTTAGTACTCAGGCTTTAGGACAGTACTATTGAGTCATTTTTAATGTCATTGAGGATAAGATAATCTGTTACAAGTAAGCTTCAATATGCCAATTAATTGCAAGAAAAAAAAAGTTATTCTTCTATATCGAGTATGTTTGTTGTTATCTTTTGCAATAGCATTATATATGAAGTTGGACATGGTGGGTGGTTGTATCTTGTTTCTAACATCAATTCTTCAATATTTTGAAGTTCAGTGTCCTACTCTTGTTGATCAATTTCTTGTTTATAAAGAGGTCATACTGCGAAATGACTTTAGAGTTTTACATCTTGTATTACAACAAAATTTTAACTAATTTTTCCTACCACTTTTGATATGAAGTAATTCTTTTGTATAATAAACATTTAGAATCAAAACTAGTAACAATTAAAAGAGTAGAAATTTTAAAAATACTTGGAACTCATTGGGTTATTATTAAGGAGTTTGATGTGAAATTTCTTCACTATATCCAAGTGACTCATCCCATTTTAGTTAAAAATGTTTTTGCTGTTAGTTGATTTGAGTGCTCAAATTAGGTGAATTTAGAGCTCTGCTTTTCTGCTAAAGAATTTAGGACCTAATAAAACATTTTAATGTTTTTGTTCTTATGAATTGAAAGTTGATAATGTCATTGCCAAATTATACTCCTACTTTATTTTGTTTATTAGGTTTAAGAGTGAATACTGTTGGTTTGGGAGATGACATTATTTCTAAGGTTTAAGTGATGGTGCTAGCTCTTTAATAAATAAGGGCTACTCCAACTCCACAATGGAAAACCTTGGTTGAACCTTGCCAAATCCCTAGAGGTATGTTTCCAGTTGATTCGAAACAAGATCATTTATTTGTCATTACTAACAAAGGGTATAATTTTTATTTGTGTTTCCTAACAATATTAAAGGGGAAGGACGGGTTGGTGAGACAATTTTGAAAGCAAGGTGATAAATAAGTTCTCAACATTGGATTAAAATTTTTTCTTTTTATAGTTTATAAGTTTTGAAATATTGAATGTAGGATTTTGTTATGCATCTTTTAACCTTCAATTTTAGGTAAGCAACTTTCCATCTTAATCTCTCACTTTCACCGTTATCTAATTCTCTAACTAGAAGTCAAAAGGTAAAGTTTGAGTCATCTTAAATACCTTAAGAAACTAAAGTGTTCAATGCTAATGCAGAGGAGCTTCAAGGCATTATATTTCTTGAAGTTTGTCTAGGGCAATTGGAAACCTCCCATATCCCTATCGTCCATATCCGAGTGTATCTAATTGTAAGTTCACAATTGTTTCAACTCAAGTCTTACTTTCCTTATAATTTCATACATTTGCTTAGACTCTTAGCATGTAGAAAAAGAACTGAAATCTTGTTGAAATCATGGTGAAATTTCTTTCTTTCTCAGATGACATGTCTTCCTCTTTCTTTGATTATTTTTGGTGATGTCCTGGGCTCTTTTGTTGAGGCTACTCAGGCTAGAGTTTAGTTCCTTGCCTTTTCTTGTTCTAGCAATGTTATTGTATTGTCTTGAAGCAACTTATTGTGTTATGAATGTTGGTATTTACTATTTTGTGGAATATATCTTGGTTTAACTTTTAAGGTTGCATTACAAGCATTTTTATGCCCACAATATTTCTTTGAAGCTCATTGTCTTCCTTTTACTAAGATATTCCATACCTTAGTATTTGGAAGGTATCCCAATATTTAGATTTTACACAGGGAACAATGTATCATTTTGGTCACTTTGTTTGATGTATAGTAACACATAACTTCAAATTGGATGACGAGGATCAGGGGTTTCGATTGCAACGTGATTTTGGACAGCAAATTGTTGACAATAGGTACGCTTTGCCTTAAGTTTAAATTGGACGATGTATGTCATGGGTGCTTTTTTACTAGTTTATATTTTGTGGCTAGGTTCAAGAATTTTTTTGAGGTATTTCTTTGGCTTCATAATGAGTATTTTGTTGGTTGAATTTTCATGCATTCTTTTTGGTCATTTCACAAGTAATTTTCTAATTTGGTTTTAAGGTGATAATTTCACCATGAATTCAATTTTAGGATTTAATATTTATGTTTAAGGTCAGAATTCAATCACTGAGTTTGGTCTAAGAGTGAATCTTGATTTTTTTCCATAAAGAGCTAATACTGATCATACCTTAGACATTTATTGTTGTAGAATTGTCTAAACTTAGAGTTCAAATGTATGTGATGGGACATAATGTCATCTTTTTGAATGTTTGTGCTTACTGTATCAATGCACTAGGAAAATCAATTTTACTTGAGCATGGAATGCATATATGAAGTATATATGAAGTTGACTTGCAATGCTTGAATGTTGTACAAAGCATGGAAAAAAAAAAGTAGCTTGCAATGTTTTTGATGCAAATATAAATAATAATGTCAAGGTAATTGTTTAGGATTAATTTGTAATTATCTTGGGTTAAGGGCTATTATTAGGGTCAGTATCTGACAAGGACAATTGATTTTAGCACTATTTTGACATAGCTTTTCTTAAAGAAGCTTATAAGTCGTTACTGTGAATTTCACTTTCTGACTTTTCTCGTTGTTCATTATCATTGTTATTTCTTTGAATGAGATTGTTTATTACCATTGTTCTTATATTCAGTTATAAACAGATTAAGTTTGTTTTAAGAAGTTTGAACCGTATGCTTTTGTTGAGTTAGGTTGAGGCCCTGTTAGGTAGTTGTTGATACGAGACCTGACTCGTATGGTGATATTGTGTTGTGTTGAAGTTAGGTGGAGTAGATGAAGATGTTATAGAAGTATTATTCTTGTGTTGACGTGTGTTTGAATTTCATGCCTCACATTTTTATAAAATTTAAAACCGATCTCTTAAAAAAAAAAATACAGGTCGAGTAAGACAGTCGGTGAGATTTTTTGACATAAGAATTTTTAAAAATAAGCAGGTTGGGGTTTAGGAATAAGATCAAGAGAAGATTTTTAAAAATTGTCTTCGTTGGTGGGTGGGTTTTTAAGAGGAGATGGTGATTAAAAAAAAAAAAATTACACAGATGAATTTAATTGTTGGGCCATTTATTCAATAAATAAAATGCATGATCATATTTCAAAACATGCATTTAAATTTTATCATTAGTTATCACTTTTTTTAAAAGAGTTGAACTGAAAAAACAAAAAAGAAAAAAAAATTCACCCATAAACTTTCAATTTCATCAAATTGGACTCGAGAGATAGTTAAACATTACCATTTTTAACCTCAATTCAAAATTTGCTAATTCACCCACTATTTTTAACAAAAACTAATGTGAAATCTTTATAAACTCACTAATTTCAATAATATCAAAATTTGTACAAATTTAAGTTTGAATGCACAAGTATTAACAACAAATTTAGCTCTAAATGTTGTTTTTCTTTAATCTTATCAATTTTGTATCATATAAAATATATTTTATAATTTATGGGAAGCATTTGAGAATATTATCTTAATGAATTCTCAAACAAAACTTATTTTAGGGTAAAAATTATAACATTTTTTCAAGTTGAAAGTTAAGATTGCAACACTCATCGAAGTTTCAGGTGCAATTTGATGAAATTGGAAGTTTGGGATAAAAATTTAAACAACTTACCAATTTAGAGGTAAAAATTGATTAAAAAAAATGATGAAACTAGGAGATCTACTTTATTTTCTTGTAAAAGGAGGTATATTTGTAAAATTTTGCTAAATGTTCATTTCATTGTCATCTATGCACAGTTTTATCTCTTCTAAATTTGTTAAAAAAAAAAAAAAAAACTCTTCCAAACTCCTTTTCCATCTAATTATTATTAAATTTTTTTAATAATAAATAAAATCTCCATTGATGTGAGTTTGCATTTTTCTTCTTTGCCATTTCCATCGTATTTCTCTAATTGGTTGATTTCTCTTTATGTTTTTCTTTCTCTATTTTATTTAAATCTAAGAGATGTAACACATTTTCAGAAACATTGTTTTCTTTATTTTTCTTCCATTTTCATATTTCCTCGGAAAGTTAATTAAACCTATTTTTCTTATTGTATTTTAATTTTTTATATATGATAAAACTATTTTTCTTATCGTATCGATTTTGAAAGATAAAATTGATGGGAGAATTTGAAGCAAGATAATGAAATGAAATACATTTTAAAAATTATGATAGAAACCTTTTTGTTTCCAAAGAGACTAAAATTTGAAAAAAACTTCTATGACTTGACAAAACCTTTCTTTTATTCTTGATTCTTTCCCCTTCTTTTCCAATAATTTTCTTTTTCATGGTTTTTGTTTTTTAAAACAAATTTAATAAGAGAGATATCTATTAATAATCTGACTAAGCTTGATTGATTTAATTTATGTTCGAAAAATGAGATGGAGAAGAGTCATGATTTTTTCAATAAGCTTATAACTACAATGATTTTAGTTCACATTTTAAAATCACATGTTCCTTGGGTATATTTATAGTTTATAATAATAATAGTAATGCTACCAAAAGTCTGGATTAATTAAGTTGTCTTACATAATATATCTAAGAAATTGTCATAAATGACCCATTTAGAGTTTGTTTTGTTTTTTTTTGTTTTGTTTTTTTTTTTTAAAAAAAAAATCAAATTTGTGTTGTAATTTGAAATTAATTTACAAATATAGTCTTGTAACATAAAAGGGGAAAATCCATCATTTATATGTGTATATTTGCATATATATATATATATATATATATATATATAATTGATTGGGAAACCAAAACCTAAGCCACTCCCTCAACCCTTTTCTTTTCTTTATGTCCAAACATTGGGTCATAGTCTAACTACTGAATATAAATGGTTTCTTCTACCAAAGCTAGGGCCTATTTATAGAAAATTACGTGAGAATTGGTAACTATTTTCTTTCAAAATAAATAATTATAAATATTTAAAACTTGAGAATAAATAGATAAGAAAATAATCCAAATGAAATTCGAATGAAAATTTTTAAATCAAATCCTAACAATCAAATGAAAAGGAGTACAATGATAAATATTTGATTATAACAAATATTTATGAAAATATTTTTCTCACTTTTTTATTTTTTAAATCTTTCGTCGTTATAAATTAGCATAACTTGTAGGATTCACGAGCGAAGCAACAAAATTTGAAAAAAAAAAAGAAAGCCAACTATGACCATTTGAACTCCATATTGAACACCATGAATTAGTAAAACAATTAACGACAAAATTAATGTAAAATACTAAAAGAGAAATCATATTCGAGAAAGAAGATGCAAATGACAAAGTAAAAAAATAGAAACCATTGTAGTGAAGAGATGGAGACTTGAGACTGAAATTTTAGATCAAAAGAGATTGGGAGAAGATGGGGGACGAATTAGCAAAATTTTCAAATGTGCCTTTTCTTTTTATGAGATAATAAAGTGGAACCAATCATTTCTCAAGTAAAGTGCAAATATTTGACTCCTTTCATTTCATTTAAATATTGTATTTAAATGATGTACCTAAAAAAAAAAAATATTGTTTTTAAATACTTTTCAAAAAAATATATTGAATTTAAATATCTTCAAAACCTGTGCTAAAAAAACAACAATAATAACAATAATAATTCAAAAGAAATCAAAATTAGTCTTTCATTTCCCTCTCTGGATGGATTATATATCTATAAAATAGTTTCTAATATTATCGCACCACATGATTTATTTTCTTTTAGAACATTTTACGAAATGAGCTCATATATATTTTATCTCTTATCTTACGATTATCCATTTTTCAAATTATACGTTTATTTTTATGAATTAAAAGTTAAATAGGTAGATGCTAATTTCATTTTAGTTTATTTATAGTAATTAACTATATTTTTATGAGTTAAAACTAAGTGTTAGTTTATTAAATAATATAAGTAGATTAAAAATACTCAACTTTTCAAAATTGCAGAAATTATTCTGCTATGTTGGGTTTTTACTTTTTAAAGTGGGTATAATATGGTTTGTAGCGATGGGTAAAAAATATCTTCTCGTCTCTCCCTTTATTAGTTCTCTATTTATTTCTCTTCTCTCACTACAACAAATTCGACTTTTAATGTTGGACAATGCTCGACATTAAAAACACCGACATTGAAAGCTCTGTCCGACATTAAAAGTACCCTTTTAATGTCGGTTATTGCCTGACATTAAAAGACTGTTTTAATGTCGGTCATAGGCTGGTTGACCGACATAAAAAGGGCGCTTTTAATGTCCATCATCATTTTTATTTAGTATTAAATAAGAAAAAATTGTTGGTTGCACACGTAGCTAACCAATAATATTATTTTTTCTTTATGTAAAAACCTGTAAACAAACTAGAGTTTAACTTTATAACTTCCAATACAAATAGCCCAATCCAAACACAATTTTTTTATATCACAAAACCAACTTGAAATACAAACACTTTCATATATCATTTACAATATAATATTTGGACCACCCATCCCTCCACAAATCAGATCTAACCAAATATTCCAGAATCATGCATTTTCAAAAGAGAGAACACATATGAACATTCACTATTGAAGAGTATATGTACACCTAAATAAATCCTAAACAATTCCTCCACTATATATACACACATTTAGAGTTAATTAATGTATTCAAGTACATCTGGCCTACACAAATCTTCCAACAAAATTTGCCCATTCTATACGAACATCGTCGTTCTCATCTTGTGTAAATGTATTCTTTGTGTTAAACTACAACAAAACAAAAACAATTATATGACAAAAGAATGAAAAGAAACATAAATTATAATCACACACGTAAGGATAGTGATAATACTTACAAGGTTTAGTTATAAGGGTATTAGAGTTGTGCATTATTTCTCTTATATATTTTTGCACAAAATACCCACACTCTACCGAACTTGATTGACGGGGGCACTACAATGAAAAAGAACATACTTGAGTATGCATACAAGATTTCAATGTCTATAATATCATGAATGTGAATTTACCTTCACTAGTTTCCAACTAATATCAGATCGATATTGAGGTAGTGAGTGCTTAACTCGTTACATTCTCAACCCCCTAAATAATTTAAAACATTAGAACAATTCAAGTTTTATTTTTCCTTTTAAATAATACAAAAATTTGAGACACACTTACGTACTTATGGTTCCACTAAACTCTTCTTCAACTTTACTATGCAAAGAATTCAATATATACATAGTGTTTTCCCGAGGCTGGATCGCGATTAACATCAATGATGACTATATATAATCACAATTTTGATCATATTATTTTTTTTTAATAAGAAAAGTTACAATAAAGTAAATATCGCTAGTAAGAATTACTTGCCCAGCGATAAATGAAATGAGAACTAGTTGATCCAAATCAACCATATCTAGTCTGTTAGATAGATTTCTAAAATGAAGTTCTTGAGAGTTCACCTACGATGAGATTGTTGCTTGATTAACCATAAAAAACTTGTTTGTTATCTCGGGATCAAGTACAGTCCAGAGGTACCTAAAAAAAATAATACAAGTATTTATCAACTCAAACACTATAATTTTCACAAACACTTCCAAAGCATAATACAAGTATTATCACCCCCCAAACTCAACTAAACTTGTAAACCAACACCTCCAATACTAAAACTTAACTCAAACACTTTTAAAACATAATACAAGTATTTATCACCCCTCAAACTCAACTAAACTTGTAAACCAACATCTCCAATACTAAAACTTAAGTCAAGCATTTTTCAAAGCATAATACAAGTATTATCACCCCCCAAACTCAACTAAAATTGTAAACCAACACCTCCAATACTAAAACTTAAGTTAAATACTTTCAAAACATAATACAAGTATTTATCAACTCATAAACACTTCCAAAGCATAATACAAGTATTTATCACCCCCCTCAAACTAACACAAACAACTTCAAGTCTTAAATATTAAGAAAATCTCATTCTACTAAGAAAATAGAAAACTCATGAATTAAAATATGTAATAACTTTGTTTACTTACGTAATGTACGTGAGTATGCATGAGTAACCTATCTCAACATTCCTACAATATTGCATGATGTCGTCGCGATGTAAATATGTTGATGCTTCCTTTCCCAAGATACGCTCGTGCATATTGATCTTTAGCATATCTTCTTGTTGCATCGAAAGCATCGCGTATCTATTCAGGAGCCTAATAGTAACATAGACATCCGTATGTTTGCTTGATTGTACTATGGGCTCAGCTTTGGCAGGAGACTCCTATAAAAAATATCTGGTCACTATATTTTTTTTAAAAAAATTATTCAATTGAAATTAAACATACCTCTTTGTCATCTACGGTAATAACAAGTCTGCGAGCCCATCCCACAAAATTACCGACTGCTTGATGCAACGTTTGTAGTTCATCGTTCATAGGAATCGGTAATGCACAATCATCACCTATGACCATGTCCACCACAACTCGAACATTTCCATCTCCTAATGGAACTCCATGAATGGTTGCATTTTGTGGAGCGACTCGTACATTGTGCCTACGGTAACAATGTTATCCATAGAGACTATCGCTAGGTGGCAAGGTGTTCCACCCTATAAAAGTTTAAAACATCAAAGCTAAGTATGTATATATATATATATATATATATATATATATATATATATATATACAAAATTCCAACAAGGATAATAATAATTTACCTCCAAATTCTCAGGTATCTCACGTACAACATCTTTTCCCTTTGACTTTTTATGTGTGACACTATTTTCTTCGTTTGAAGATTGCTTTCGTCGAGGGGCTTCGGTTTTGACAATCGAAGCTTTGCTTTGTGGTTTCTGACTCAACTTTGACTTCTCTTTTGCAACATTGTAGTACATAGAGGGCGTTACGAACTCACCCACTCCCCTTATACGCCCTCTGTGTTTTGGCATGCCCAACGCTTCAGTCAAGATGTCTTTACCTTTATTCAATGCAGCTAATTTGTCCAATCAAATAAACATTTCAATAAAAAATTTTCAATTACTAAGTATCACATAATCCAAAACTTATTTAAAAAATATATATAAAAATTTACAATTCGATTGACACGTGTTAGAGTGATCTCATCACAATATTCTTTATTTTTTTCCCTTTCGTGCTTCCTTCCATAGAATTGCACGATTGGAAGGATCGTCGGACAATTCCTGTAGAAACATACATATTATTAAAAGTATGAATATTTAATTCACAAAATAATTTCACTAATCTGAAGTTTAGTTACCTCCCACTCTACAGTTAGTCTACTACTAACAAATGTTTCCCAGTCCTTTTGATCAATGTGTGAATATTTGGAAGGAGGAGTTGTCTAGCGCTCTGCTTCATCTTTCAATGGAAGCACATACTTCTACGTTAGGTACGTCTTGAACGTTTGAAATTTTCTAGAGGTAGATTGAAGAATACTACTCTTGGACCTAGGGTCCACCACGAACGACATCTGCATAAGAAAAAAACCAAAGTAGTTAGTAAAACAAGTAAACTAAATAAGCTCTTCACTCCTATAGATTAATAAACTTTTTACCCCTATGCAATAAAAAATCTTATCCTTCAGTTCGTTTGGCACATCTTTCCAATTTTCGTATGTTATTGGGATTTGTTGTCTCACACAAACCCCAATGTAAATCTGCATCTGGTTTGCATTCTCTCCAACAGCTTGACCTTAGTTGTTGTATACAATCGTCAAGCGTTCTCCCGTATTTCTGAGGCGTGCCAATCGATGCAACCTAGTGAGCCCTCGTCCTGGCACCCGTGGTTGAATAAGAACAATTCCTTCATCTCCACTACTACTGTTTTGTTCACTCATTGTAACAATCTGCAAGAAAGACGCAAAACATACATTCATGAGATATATAAACTTAGAAGATCTATTAACTCATAAAAAGTATATGAAATAAATGAATTTGAGACAGTACCATATTCAACATACTACTTATCAACCCATATACCCTCACAATCATTTCTAGCATATGTTGATGACATTTCATCGTCATCCTGAAATACATCAAGATTAGGTATTATTTCTAGGATCCTATAACCACAATCTTGGACAATATCTCTAACTTTATATTCATAGAAATCTTCTTCAACTATTCTTTGAGGAGGTGTTAAAACCACTGACAAACGAGGATTTAGGGGATCTTTTACGTAGAATACTTGCTTGACTTGAGAGGCCAAAATGAATGAGTCTGGGAACAAGAACAGGCTTATAATAAACGAGCTTGGGTTTACCACTGTAGATCTTAATCGCATTGGGCATAAATCAGACACATTCATCTTGGCCTCTCAAGTCAAGCAAGTATTTTACGTAAAAGATCCCCTAAATACTCGTTGGTCAGTGGTTTTAAAACCTCCTCAAAGAATAGTTGAAGAAAATTTCTATGAAGATGAAGTTGGAGATATTGTCCAAGATTGTGGTTATGGGGTCCTAGAAAGAATGCCTAATCTTGATGTATTTCAGGATGACGATGAAATGTCATCAACATATGCTAGAAATGATTGTGAGGGTATATGAGTTGATAAGTAGTGTGTTGAATATGGTACTGTCTCAAATTCATTTATTTATTATATTTTTTTATGAGTTAATAGATCTTCTAAGTTTATATATCTCATGAATATATGTTTTGCGTCTTTCTTGCAGATTGTTACAATGAGTGAACAAAACAGTAGCAGTGGAGATGAAGGAATTGTTCTTATTCAACCACGGGTGCCAGGAGGAGGGCTCACTAGGTTGCATCGATTGGCACGCCTCAGAAATACGGGAGAACGCTTGACGATTGTATACAACAACTAAGGTCAAGCTGTTGGAGAGAATGCAAACCAGATGCAGATTTACATTGGGGTTTGTGTGAGACAACAAATCCCAATAACATACGAAAATTGGAAAGATGTGCCAAACGAACTGAAGGATAAGATTTTTTATTGCATAGGGGTAAAAAGTTTATTAATCTATAGGAGTGAAGAGCTTGTTTTGCTTATTACTTTGGTTTTTTTTCTTATGCAGATGTCGTTCGTGGTGGACCTTAGGTCCAAGAGTAGTATTCTTCAATCTGTCTCTAGAAAATTTTGAACGTTCAAGACGTACCTAACGTAGAAGTATGTGCTTCCATTGAAAGATGAACCAGAGCACTTGGCAACTCCTCTTTCCAAATATTCACACATTGATCAAAAGGACTGGGAGACATTTGTTAGTAGTAGACTAACTGCAGAGTGGGAGGTAACTAAACTTCAAATTAGTGAAATTATTTTGTAAATTAAGTATTCATACTTTTAATAATATGTATGTTTCTATAGGAATTGTTCGACGATCCTTCCAATCTTGCAATTTTATGGAAGGAAGCACGAAAGGGAAAAAAATAAAAAATATTGCGATGAGGTCACTCTAGCACGTGTCAATCGAATTGTAAGTTTATATATATTTTTGAAATAAGTTTTGGATTATGTGATACTTTAGTAGTTGAAAAATTCTTATTGAAATGTTTATGATAGGCTGAATTGAATAAAGGTAAAGACATCTTGACTGAAGCGTTGGGCACACCAGAACACAGAGGGCGTGTAAGGGGAGTGGGCGAGTTCGTAACGCCTTCTGTGTACAAAAGGAAAAGAGTTGTACGTGACAAACCTGAGAATTTGGAGGTAAATTATTATTTTGTTGGAATTTTGTATATATATATATACTTAGGTTTGATGTGTTAAACTTTTGAAGGGTGGAACACCCTTGCCACCTAGCAATAGGTTGCTAAGCTCTATGGATAACATTGTTACCGTAGGCACAATGTATGAGTCGGAAATGTTCGAGTTGTGGTGGACATGGTCATAGGTGATGATTGTCCATTACCGATTCCTATGAACGATGAACTACAAACGTTGCATCAAGCGGTTGGTAATTTTTTGGGATAGCCTCACAGGTTTGTTATTGCCGTAGATGACAAAGAGGTATGTTTATTTTCAATTGAAATAATTTTTTTAAAAGAAATATAGTGACTAGATATTTTTTATAGGAGTCTCCTGCCAAAGCTGAACGCATAGTACAATCAGGCAAACATCCGAATGTCCATGTTACTATTAGGCTCCTGAATAGATACGCGATGCAACAAGAAGATACGCTAAAGATCAATATGCACGAGCATATCTTGGGAAAGGAAGCATAAATATATTTACATTGCGACGACATCATGCAATATTGTGGGAATGTTGAGATAGATTATTCATGCATACTCACGTACACGTAAGTAAACAAAGTTATTACACATTTTGATTCATGAGTTTTCTATTTTCTTAGTAGAATGAGATTTTCTTAATATTTAAGGCTTAAAGTTGTTTGTATTAGTTTGAGGGGGTGATAAATACTTGTATTATGTTTTGAAAGTGTTTGAGTTAAGTTTTAGTATTGAAGGTGTTGATTTACATGTTTAGTTGAGTTGGGGGTGATAAATACTTGTATTATGTTTTAAAAGTGTTTTAGTATTGGAGGTGTTGGTTTACAAGTTTAGTTGAGTTTGGGGAGGGGGGGGGGGGTGATAATACTTGTATTATGCTTTGGAAGTGTTTGTGAAAATTATAGTGTTTGAGTTGATAAATACTTGTATTATTTTTTTAGGTACCTCTGGACTGTACTTGATCCCGAGATAACAAACAAGTTTTTTATGGTTGATCAAGCAACACTCTCATCGTACGTGAAGTCTCAAGAACTTCGTTCTAGAAATCTATCTAACAGACTAGATATGGTTGATTTGGATCAACTAGTTCTCATTTTTTTTAACGCTGGACAAGTAATTCTTACTAGCGATATTTACTTTATTGTAACTTTTCTTTTTCAAAAATAATAATATGATCAAAATTGTGATTCTACATAGTCATCATTAGATGTTGATCCCGATCCAGCCTCAATAAAACATTGTGTATATATTGAATTCTTTGCGTAGTAAAGTTGAAGAAGAGTTTAGTGGAACCATAAATACATAAGTGTGTCTCAAATTTTTGTAGTGTTTAAAAGGAAAAATAAAACTTGAATTGTTCTAATCTTTAAATTATTTAGGGGGTTGAGAATGTTGCAAGCTAAACACTCGCTTCCTCAATATCGATCTGTTATTAGTTGGAAACTAGTGAAGGTAAATTCACATTCATGATATTATAGACATTGAAATCTTGTATGCATATTCAAGTATGTCCTTTTTCATTGTAGTGCCCCCGTCAATCAGGTTCGGTAGAGTGTGGGTATTTTGTGCAAAAATATATAAGAGAAATAATGCACAACTCTAATACCCCTATTATCGTAATCTTAATATTCCAAATTATAACAGAATATCTCGAATAAACAATATCCTCATACTAGATTTCAACGAGCAACAAAAATGAAGGTATAACATAAATAATATAGGAAAACACATGATTCAAACATAATTGCACTAAAAAATGTTCAAGACAGTTTTGTTATTAACATCCTAAAACCTTAAATGTTAATGATTTCAAGAATCAAAAGGGTCTAATCACTACATGCGAAGATACGCACCTAGTTGAAAAAATATATTTCATGCAAGTTCAAATATCATCACATGGCCAATATAAAATAAAGGACAACAGATGAAGAAGATCTTCACACCAATCAAAAGGGTCCAATTCACTGTCTAAGTATTTGTGTCTTTCTATTTTGTTGCTTTTTAAGAACTAAAAAAGTTACATAAGATCTTCACACCAAGTGTTTAACCGTCCAAGTATTGGCCTGCTCCGTTTTTTTTTTTGTCCGACATTAAGGGCCCGTTTGGTAACGTTCTCGTTTCTTTTTTCCGTTTCTTCATTTTTAATAAAGAAAAATAGAATTTCATGACCCTAACACCTATACATTCAATAATAATAAACCTATATTCTTGTTTATGTTTGGAAAAAAATTGAAAACAAGAACAAAAAAGGAGAAACTAGTTTTAGTTGTTCCCAAAAGTTCTATACAAATTTTGGGAGTGTTTCTAAAAAATGAGAAACAAGAAATATACATAGTTAGTTATTAAATGCTTAGATTTCTTAATAAAATTAGAAACAAAAAACAAGAAACGGGAACGTTACCAAACGGGTCCTATAAGTCCAATATGTTGTAGTGTCTGGAAGTGAATAAAAGTACATACACAAACATTTAGTTCTTTAACTTGGAAAAATGTCAATATGATTTTGCATACCAGACCATGAGAGATTATATTCATCAGGAAAAATAATATACTCATATTCATATATCCAGATCACGGTGTAAGGCATACCCGATCATTTCCTTTCCCAGAAACAACATCTGCTCCAACTTAGTTAGCCTAGAAGATTCAACCAAAAATTGCTAGAGATTTTAAAGCAAACTAAACCAAACTTGATGAGTAACATCTTTATAATGTTGTACCTTAAAGTGAGCCAATCTCAGAACACAGTGCAGACTCACATATCCGGTACCATTCAGCAAATAGTATTGATACCTGCAAGTAAAATGAAATTTTGAAATCAAAAGGTAAACTGTCTTTCTCATCTAAAAAGATCTCTTTTATCTTAAAAATCCAACTAAAAAAAGAAGACACTAAACTTTTTAAGAAATGGAGAATGAACTGTAAGTTCATCAAAATGTTTTTTCCTCGAGCACCTAGCAAAACCAAAATGGAGAAATTGTGATCCACATTATCACCAATACATTTAAATAAAATACAGCTAGGAGGCAAATAGCAATCAGGCCTCTTACTTTGTAAAAGAGAGAAAATGAAAAAAAAAAAAAAAACATGTAAAGCAGAGATATATTTAAGGAGAAATCCAAATGGTCACTTAGAAATCACAACAAGAAAAAGCAGCAGACATGTAAAGTAGACACCAAAAGCGACTTATTTTGAAGCTAGTAATTTTCTTGCATACCCCCCCCCCCCAATCATCATGAAACAAGTGGGCTAGTTCACAAAAAAGAAAAAAAACGCAAACTAATTAATAAGCCAACTCCTTCCTACACAATTGACCAAAACTCTCGTAGGGATTGAATTGACTACAAAGAGGCTATCAAAAGTTTTAATCTCATGAAAACCAAAAGGTACCATATTTCTTTCCTAAGAAAAGCAATGACTCCTCTCAAAGGATGAAAAAGCGGACAGAGGAAAAGGAGGAGAAGTGGAAGGGAGGGAAAGAGGAAATGGAAATGGAAAGAAGGCGAAGGGAAGAAGGATTGAGAGAGAAGAGTTTGATTTTAGGGTTAGAAAGGGATGAGAGCGTAAGGGAAGTCGCAGAGGGAGAGAGAAACTGACCCTGAAAAAAAGGATAAAGTGGCACTTTTAATGGCGATCTTTGACTGTCATTAAAGGGTCCTTCGTTTTGTTTTTTTTTTTTTTTTTTTTTTTTTTTTTTTTTTTTTTTTTTTTTTTTTTTTAAATTTCCATGTTTTTTGTCCGTCTGTCCGTCATTAAAGGTCCACGCTTTTTTTCATGACCGCCATTATGGGCCTATTTTGTAGTAGTGAAGATTGCCTTGCAGATAATGCAATTCTTGGTTTCAAGTGCATTCATGTAATTAATAACAGAAGAAGCGGGAAAGAGGGACTGATGGCGCTCAAGCTTGACATGAGCCAGACTTATGACAGAGTGGAATGGGTCTTTCTCAGACGTGTTATGAGCAAGATGGGTTTCCCTACGATATGGATTGACAGAATTATGAATTGTGCGGAGTCGATTTCTTCCTCGGTTTTGATTAATGGGATCCAACAAGAGGAATTCAGACCAAGAAGGGGGCTCAAAGCAAGATGGGTTTCCCTAAAATTCATGGTATTCGTATCAGTAAGATTAGTCCACCTCTAACCCATCTCTTTTTTGTAGATTGCTTGGTGTTTTTCAATGCTAATATGGAGGAGTGCAAACACGTCAATAAAGTGTTGGAGACCTATGAGAAGGCTTCTGGGCAAAAGATTAACATGGATAAGTCTGTGTGTATGATCAGTGAAAATATCAAATTGGATGTGGCTAGAATCTTGAGCGAGGAGCTTGGAGTAAAGCAATCTAACTCTTTGGGGCACTATCAAGGCTTCCCAGCGCAATTCGGAAAAAACAAATTCAGGCTCTTCAATAGGCTAAGAGAGAGAGTGTGGAAGGTCCTTCAGGGGTGGAAAGGAGATCTTGATCAAGTCGATTGCCCAGCCCATCCCAACTTATACAAATGAGTTGTTTCAAGCTCTCTAAGAAAGTTTGTGATGAGATAAAACAGAATTTGTGCGGGATTTTGGTGAGGCTCTTCTGAGCATCGGAGCAAGGCTTATCTTGGTGGGGCTCTTCTGAGCATCAGAGCAAGGCTCATTATTGGATGAGTTGGAGGAAGATGTGTGTGAGCAAAATGAAAGGCAGGTTAGAGTCTAGACCAGGTTTCAAGTGAATCTTTTGTGAACTCTCCTGATCAGTATGTCTAGTTTAGAGTCTAGACAAGGTTTCAAGTGAATCTCGATGGTTATGATAAATCTTTTTAAATTAGAAATTTTGCAAATTTAAAACAATTGATTTGAATTTTAGTTTTTTGAATTTAATTTCAATACTTGATTTGGCTTAACCAAAAATTAAACTCAATTATCATTTTTATTTTTGAAAAATCAAAATAATTGATCTAAATTTAGATTTCACAAAATTTAATTTTAAAAAATTGATTTAATTCTAACAGAAAATCTAACATCAATTATTTTGTTATTTATCAATTAAAAATCAATTAATCTAATCTTTAGATCAAATCTCAATTTTTACTTTTATAAATTCTAATTTTTAGAAATTGAAAAATCAAATTTGATATTTCTTATGCCTAACTAATCTCATCTTTTTTCTTAAAAAAAAAAATCAACTTTGAAAACTAATTTCAAATCAATTAACTTAATTTTACCAAAATTTATATCAAAGATAAATTTTCCAATTTTTATTGATTTTTTTTTTATATTTTAATTCTCTTTTTTTGAAAAATAAAATTATTCTAATCTTAAAGAAATTAAGTCGGACAAAATACGATGTCTATATAAATTTTGAGTTATTTTTGACATATACTTTAATTTTTTTTAATAAATCACGATTTCAATTTGAAATATGCATTAATATTTATTAGTTTTTTAATAAGTTGTGATATTATTTTCATATTTAGGAGATATGAATAGAAATTTTATAGATTCTATCAATTTATTATTTTTCAGAATCGAGTTTGAAGATAAAAGATATACATAGAGATTTAAGAAACATAATAATGTATTTAATATAATAAATTAAAAATGAAAAAAAGGAAATATTCAAATTAAGAAGGGGCAAAAAGGGTAAAATCATAATAGTGTATATATATATAGATTTTAATCTTTCCTCTTTTTTCTATTTTATTTTTATTTTTATTTTTACTTTTGTAATTAGTCCTCATAAAAGCCGTCTTTCCCTCTCCATCTCCAAAATTTTCCTATTATCTTTCCTCATTTAATTTAATTTCTTTCCTTATTTATTTTGTATCGTTACTCTTTTATTTTAGTACTTTTTTTGTATTTTTTTATTTTTTTGAAGGATTATCTATTTACTTTCTTGTACTTTTTTTTCTTTTCCTTGTCGTCTCTCGTTTAAAAAATAAAGTTTCAATGATTATTTTAGGTAAAAATCAAAATATATAGGCCCCGTTTGGTTCGTGATTTGAAAATTGTTTTCGAAAATAAAGAATTTACCAGAAAATGAAAACAAATTTCTTATTTCCATTATATCTGAAAACAAGTTTGGTTCCAATTTAAAAACTTTAAATTCAAATTCAAAATTTGAAAACTATGTTTGGTTATGAATTCGAAAATGCATGAAACCATTAATATGTGCTTGCTAAAATTCATTTTTTTAAGAAAAATCTAATTTAATATAATTATTTTTGTAGTTGATTTGATTTTTATTCATTTTTAGAGAGATATTAGAAATCGATGTTGTTGGAGATGATTCTTCAAGAATAAATTGTTGGAATTGAAATTATAAGAAAAAAAAAATATACCAGATAGTTGTATTGTAGGAAGCTTTTGATTTGTAAAGTGGAGGAGTATATAAAAATAGATAGGATCATGTAAAAAATAAAAATAACAACCAAAACATCAAATATCAATCATACACAATATCTACACAACAGTAATTTTGTATATTTTGTATAAAGTTGGAGAGAATTTGTATATCAAAAATAGAAAATGTTGTTTGTAGATAATTAACATTCTTTGATGAAAAGAATGATGTATCATGTGTTTCTAAAGTTGTATCTCGTGTTTCCATTATTTTGAAAACAAAATTGGAAAACAATGAAAACATCATTTTATCGTTTTTGAAAACATGCCATTTTTTGAGTTGTTTTCGAAAATTGTTTTTGAAAATAGGTATACCAAACATGTTTTCATTGTTTTCCTTGTATTTTTTATTTTTGAAAACATAAAAACGAAAACGGATCATGAACCAAACGGGGCCTAAAGTTCTTGTTGCTATCTTTTTAGAAGATATAATAAAATAATAAATTATTTATGGTAAGGAAACTCCTTTCCTTCTAAAAAAAAAAAAGGAAACTCCTTTCCTTTCCTTCCATCCCTTCCACTGCCTATACTATCCATGATTATGAGGCATTTAATTCATAAATTGAACTTCGGTATCATATGTGACGTACTGAAAAAAAAATTATTCAACAAAGAAAATACATCTTGAGGTCGACATAAGTAAGGAGAATCATCCGTATAATATATACGATTTGGTAAACATTGAGGAAAATCCTTAGTTGAAACGCACGTCGACTGATTGTCACCAATAAACATAGCATCACCATCTAAACTATCCACCTCTACGAACCGTTGCATTCCATGGGTAAGTTTGTAGACTAAGAATTTGGTAGTGTTCACACACACAATCTTGGAGTTTCGTTGTTCACTCTCATTCTCAATAGAAAAGAGCCTCCTCACTAATAAAAGCTCTTTTTTCGAAGACTCAGCAAAATATGATAGATCAATTTGGATCATCCACGAAAAACTCTGGTGTAACCATCTTTAAAGAAATAGAGGAACTTCCATCATCTCTATTTTTCTCAACCTCAACTTTCCCAAGTGTCAACCCTTTTTCTCCCAAGGCCAATGCATATAAAGTATTGTTACAAACATTAACATCTTCCACAAAATGTCGTTTCTCTTCTGAGTTTTCATAAATCCAAGCTTTATCATTTGCTTTCATGAGACACAATTGGTTAAAGGAACTATAGATGACTACAACCATATAATCATTTGGATATAACGATGGATCTTTAGTTACTATGGCTTTAACTATACTCTTTTTTGTATAAACAAGTGGATTATCAGGATATAAATCAATGGAAGGAAAACGAATCACACTCCCCGAGAAAGGGTTGAATAAAGTAATATCAAATGTCTCTTCGAGCATGATCAACCAACCAAAAGATGAACCACAACACACCTTTTGTTGAAGCAAAATTTGAAGTCAACAGAGCGGATATCATTTGTGGCGAGATCGTAAAGACAATGTTGTTTTTGGGTACCATCTTTTGAGGGAACAATGAGCATGGGAAGTTGAGGAAACTTGGAAGTAATTATGGATCGTTGGTGTTTGTGGCGTGATGCAATGAAATTCCAAGACTTACATACGAGGCTGAAGTGAAGATAATCGTAGAGCGACACTGTTTTCTTGAGAATCAGACCAAGAACATCATATTCAAGTGCTGCCCAATCTCGAAAGTAGTCGGAACAATCCATGATGTCTTTCTCTTTCTCTTCCAACCTCGCTGCTCCTAATCACAAATCAGAGGACATGTTTTTTTTTTTTTACGAAATTCTTAAAGATGCTTTTTTGCTATTTTAATATTCAATTTTCCTTTCAAACATTCTGCCACAAATGGAAACTAAATTAAAGCAAATCAATTTTCATTATTGACTTGTTATTCGATTTATTGTTAAATGGTAATTATAATTATTTCTGCATGTTTCCAAAAAGAGTTTTTAACCATCGTTAAAATGCCATTATTGCTGATTTGAATCTTTACTTTCTTATTAAAAAAAAAAGGTTAATTCCTTGAAAACAATAATATACTTATTAAGAGATTGAACAATTTATTCCCTATGATTCATCAATAAAGAAAAGGACAAGTGGTGGAATTTGCTATTTATGGAAAACATTCCTTCAGATTGATTTATAATTATTTTTGTACTACATACTAAATTTATCCGTCTTTTTTAAATTTATTTCAAAAATATAAATTTAAAACAATTGAATGTAAATTTAATAAGGAAAAAAAATTAATCAATTATAATTTAGATATTACATATATAAATGTAAAAGTAAGGTTAATACCATCTCAAAGAAAATCTCTAACATGCATCCACACTTTTTTATTGACTTGTTTTTTTTTTTTTTATTTTCTCACAACTCACAAGTACGTGGTTGTTTCATTTAAAAAATATATGTTAGATTGTAATTTAATGAATGAAGTTTGATATAATTGAAAACAAAATTGTATTGTGTCTTTACTATTTTCTAAAATTTGTTTGGTAGCATATATTAAAAAACTGGATCTTAAGTTTGAGAATTTAAACAAGTGGTTTATACGCCAAAGCGAGCTTAGCTCAGCGGTAATTGGCATGTACCCTCGACCATGAGGTCAGAGGTTCGAATCCCCCCACCCCCAAATGTTGATGTACTCAAAAAAAAAAAAAAAAAAAAAAAAAAAAAAAATAAACAAGTGGTTTATACACATATCTAACAATACTTGCTACAAATAAATATTTACAAAACTAATAAAAAAAAATTACAAAACTATTCCGTAAAAAAAAAAATATATTGTTAGTGCTGGACACGTGTAGGACACTTTCCACACACACGAATTACTCCACTAACTCAAAGCTTTCGCACATGCAGGGGACTCGAATTAGACATTCAATCTACTGAAAGAAACATTCTGAGAAATCAAGAAGAACTCGAAGAAGAAGACGACTTGCAAGGGAGAAGAGAAAGCAAGAGAGAATCAAGGTAAAGAAGAAGGAACACAGGATTATAGTGGTTCGGAACTGAGTCCTACATCCACTGTTGAAGGGAGCCAAATCTTATTCAAGACAGAAGAATTACAAGGTGAATTATCTCACTCTCTAACTTCACTCTTAATCTGAGATGAATGATCAGCATTGTATTTATAAGCATGACTGATCTCTTTTCTTTTTTGTTAGAGCATTCGGATAAGGCTTGGTGGTTACAACACTCAGACTGAAAGGTAACTTCCTTTTACAATCTCCACCTTTGTAAGCATCAAGTCTTTTCTGCATGTTGCTCCCTCCCTTCTTTTCATCTTCTAATTCATCCAATTTCTGGTAGGTGAAACCCTACCAGTTCGAGGCAGCGACGGAATTTCAGTTGTGACAGGGGCTTGGTCAGAATGTCAGCGGCATTGTCTTCAGTATGTATTTTTAGAACTTCTACTTCTCCTTCATCAATTCTATCTCGAACAAAATGGAACTTAATATCAATATGCTTTGTTCTATTGTGAAATTGATGATTTTTGGATAGGTAGATCGTACTCTGGTTGTCACAATAGATTTTTGCCGTAGTTTGCTTAATTCCATAGTCTTCTAGCAAACCTTTGAGCCAAATGCCTTCCTTGATTGCCTCTGATAAGGCAATAAACTCTGCCTCTGTAGTTGATAAGGCTACTACCGATTGTAAGGTAGCTTTCCAGCTTAGTAAATTCTGACCAAGTAGGAAGAAGTACCCAGATAATGACCTTCTCTTATCAAGATCCCTGCGAAATCTGAATCAACATACCCAAATATCTCATTATCTGTTGCATCATTCTTTTGGTAGTGTAGGACTGCTTTATTTGTACCTTTAAGGTACCTTAGGATCCACTTTACTGCCTCACAGTGTCTCTTCCCTGGATTTGACATGTATCTACTGACTAAGCTTGTTGCATAGGACAAATCTGGTCTGGTAGAGACCATTAGATACATGAGACTGCCTACCGCTTGTGAATATGGGACTTTAGACATGAATGCTTGATGCTCTGTGTCTTCCACTTTAGGAGAGTTGGCTGTGGATAGTTTAAAGTGATGTGCCAAGGGTGTAGATACTGCCTTAGCATCATCAACTTTAAATCTTTTAAGTACTTTGTCACAGTAGTTCATTTGACTAATGCAGAGAGATGAATCTTGCCTTTTTCGAATGATTTCAACCCCTAGTATCTTCTTGGATTCTCCATGATCTTTCATATCAAACTCCCTTTTAAGTAATGTCTTAACTTTACTGAGATCCTCTTTGGACTTGCCTGCCAACAGCATGTCATCTACATAGAGAAGTAGATACACACTGTAGTTGTAGGATCTTGAGTTGATATACACACAACTGTCGAATGAACTCTTTAGGAACCCAATCTTAGAAATGAAATCGTCGAATCTTTGGTACCAGCATCTTGGAGACTGTTTGAGACCATAGAGTGATTTATTCAGCAAGCACACTAGGTCCTCTTGTCCCCTTTTAATGTACCCGATTGGTTGCTTCATATAAATTGTCTCCTTTAGATACCCATGCAGGAAGACAATCTTTACATCAAGTTGATCTAACTCCAAGTTGTCCTGTACCACAAGTGAGAGAAGCATTCTTATAGAGGTTAATTTTACAACTAGAGAAAATACCTCTAAGTAGTCCATTCCTTCTCTCTGTGTGTATCCCTTGGCCACCAACCTAGCTTTGAATCTAGGTTTAAGAACTCCATCAATGCCTTCTTTTACTTTATAAATCCATTTTGAAGCTATTGGCTTGTATCCTTTAGGTAGAGGTTTGAGTATCCATGTTTCATTTGCTTCCAAGGATCTCATCTCCTCATTCATAGCTTCAACCCATTCTTGGCTATTGGAACCATTCACAGCAGCTTCAAAACTGATTGGTTCTTCAATATTCAAGGAGTCTGCAACACTTAGGGCCAAGAATATACAATCAGCTTCACTGAACCTTGATGGAGGGACTATATTCCTTCTTTGTCTATCTCTGGCAAGTGAGTAATTTTGTAGATCTGTTTGTTCAGTGGCTGGTTCAGCTGTCTCTTCTTCTACTTGAGTCTCCACTTCTTCATATGGGCTTTCTGGGCTTTCAGTGTCAATTTCTGAGTTTTGAGGAAGCAAATTATGCTCCACCTCAATTGTTGTATCTTCCTTAGATAGGGTACTGTCTTCTGGACTTGATTGGAGCATGAACATCTCTTGCTCCCTAAAAATAACGTCTCTGCTATTTATGCATCGCTTTTCTGTAGGATGCCATAGTCTGTACCCTTTGACACCTTCTGTGAAACCCAAAAACATGCATTTCTCTGCTCTTGGCTTGAGTTTTCCATGGCTTTGGTGCACAAAACCCACACAACCGAACACCTTAAGATGTTGCAGCTTAGGTGGCTTGCCACTCCACCTTTCTTCTGGTGTTAGGAGGTCAATGGAAGTGTGTGGACATCTATTCAAAGTATAGACAGTGTAGGAAGCTGCCTCTGCCCAATATCTCTTGGGTAACATGGCATTGGACAGTTGGCACCTTACTCTCTCCATGATGGTCCTGTTTAGTCTCTCGGCTACTCCATTTTGCTGTGGAGTGTGCCTAACAGTCCTATGCCTTATAATTCCATGAGACTTACAAAAGGAGTCAAAAGGTTCATTACAAAATTCTAACCCATTATCAGTTCGTAAGCATTTGACTGATTTATTCGTTTGTTTCTCAATCATTATCTTCCATTCTTTAAATTTCTCAAAAGCTTGATCTTTAGTTTTTAAAAAGAAGATCCAACTTTTCCTAGAATAGTCATCAATAAGGGTTAGAAAGTACCTTGACCCACTTAAGGAATTTGTTGGAGCTGGCCCCCATAGGTCTGAGTGTATGTAGTCCAGAATTCCTTTAGATGATAGATTGGATTTGGAGAAGTTGTGCCTTTGCTACACAGTGTTCACAAAAACTCATGTTATCTCCAATCCCTTGAGGAAGTATTCCATGTTTTGACAACACTTGCAGCCCTTTAGAATTGATATGTGAGAGTCTTTTGTGCCATAAGTCTGTTTATGTTTGATCATGGTCTGTAGCTAACAATGCTGTTTGCACCATTTCCACACCCTTAACAACGTATAGCCCATTTATTTTAATACCAGTGAGGACTGTTCTTGAATCTTTCTTTACTTCAATGGTTCCACTACTTCCTTCATACTTGCATCCGATTGAATCTAACATACCCAAAGAGATTAAATTTCTCTTTAAGTTTGGAACGTGTCTAACATTCCTTAGTAGCTCAATGGAACCATCTTGTAGCTTCAATGAAACTGAACCAATACCAACTACTTTACAAGTGTGATTGTTCCCCATGTATACCATGCCACCATCCCACTCCTCGTAGGTGCTAAACCACCCTTTTGATGGTGTCATGTGAAAGGAACAGCCCGAGTCTAAGACCCAATCAAACTTCTCCATATTCACTGTTTGATTGCTGCATTCTCCAGTGGTTGCAAGGGCATCTGAGTAAGTGATTGTATTTTCTCCAACCGAAGCCTCAGATTCTTTATTTTTCTTGTTTCTGTGGTATTGGTTTTTTCTCTTCAAAGAGTAGCAATCTCTTTTAATGTGTCCTTCTTTGTGGCAGTAGTTGCACTTGACTTTAGCCTTCCCTTTGTCATCAAACTGGTTCTTGTTATCTTTCTGTTTTGGTTTCCCTTTGACAAAAAGACCTTCAGATGTCTCTCTTTTCTGTGATTGCAGCTCTAACTCTTTAGTTCTAATGGCAGAAATTATGGCAACTGTGGTTATTGATAACCTGCCATACTTCAATGCTATTTTTACTTCTTTGTAGGCTTTTGGGAGTGAATTTAGAAGCACAAAGGCCTCATTCTCATCCCCTATCTTCTCCCCTAAATTCTTGAACTCTGAAGTTAGTTTCTTGAATTCATCAAGATTCTCATATAGTGTCTTGGTTGCATCCATTCTAAAAGTGAAAAAATTTTCCCTTAGAAACATTTTATTATGAACATCCTTGTTTTCATAAAGACTGTTTAACTTCTGCCAAATCTTTAGGGGAGTGTCTTCATCTATAACTTGTCGTAGAACATTGTTGCTCAGATTTAGAACCAAGGCTCCATAAGCTATCTGGTTCATTGTCTCCTTGTCTTCTTCAGATAGAGTGGTAGGCAACTTTGATGGATCGGAGAGGGCATGGATTGCCTTTTGCTGTCCAAGAACTGCTCTGATTTTGGCCTTCCATAGGTCAAATTCTCATTTTCCATCAAACTTTTCGATGTCATACCTTGCCACTGCCATTCTTGATTAAAGAACTTAGTTTCTTGGTTGATCTTGGGCTCTGATACCACTTGTTAGTGCTGGACACGTGTAGGACACTTTCCACACACACGAATTACTCCACTAACTCAAAGCTTTCGCACATGCAGGGGACTCGAATTAGACATTCAATCTACCGAAAGAAACATTCTGAGAAATCAAGAAGAACTCGAAGAAGAAGATGACTTGCAAGGTAAAGAAGAAGGAACACAGGATTATAGTGGTTCGGAACTGAGTCCTACATCCACTATTGAAGGGAGCCAAATCTTATTCAAGACAGAAGAATTACAAGGTGAATTATCTCACTCTCTAACTTCACTCTTAATCTGAGATGAATGATCAGCATTGTATTTATAAGCATGGCTGATCTCTTTTCTTCTTTGTTAGAGCATTCGGATAAGGCTTGGTGGTTACAACACTCAAACTGAAAGGTAACTTCCTTTTACATATATATATTTACAAAACTATCTGACTGACATAATATATATATATATATATATATATATATATAATTTTAATTAAAAAGGAATGTACCTGAATGAAGCCAAAGAGTTGGCCAATGTCGCCCGCGTTGAGATTTTCTTCACACTCGTCGGAGAGGAAAAGCCTTTGGAAGGCTTTCAATGAGAAATGCTTTAAATTCTCTTTTGTGTTATGTTTCAGACTTATTTGGTTTCACTCAGATTATTCAAAAGAACATATATAAATAAATAAAATCTGCAGGTACCTCCCAATACGAGATTATATTAACATACATACATAGAATTAGGGAGGAATTCTAGGCAATAAAAAGAATTTAATCTGAAGAATTTTGCCTAAACCAAACATTTTATAATTTTCAATATCCTAAACCCTAATTAATTAAAGAAAAGAAAACCCTAAATCGTAAATATGGAAAAAAAACCCTTAAATCATCTAAACTTTAAATATGGAAAAGAACCGAAGGAAAAAAAAAAAAAAAATCAAATGATGAATAAATCTATCTTGGTTTTTTTCTACCAAAAAAAAAAAAAGAAAAAATCTATCTTGGTTAATAAATAAATTGTAGAGATCTATATTTTTAAAATAATATAGATATGGAAAGAATCAAACCTAAATCTAAATGAAATGGGTATAAATCAAATCCTACCAATCAAAATAGAGACAATAATTATTATTATTATTATTATTATTATTTGAAATTAAAATAGAGACAATTATTAGAAGTCGAAACTATAAACTGCTTGTAAAATATAATGGTAATATAAGAACAGATCAAACAATACAATTATTCAAACTTTATTCTCTACTCTTTTTTTTTTTTCAGTTTCTATCTTTTATTTCATTATTTATTTTTGTTTCATAGATTTATTTTTTTTCCCATATGTATGCTTACTTTTTGCTTCTTTATTACTAGTTAACATGACGTTGCCCGTGTTTTTTAAAATTTTGAAATAACTATTTACGATAACACTTAAATTTATTTAATCAAAATGTTAAAGTAATAAATATGATCTTGAATTATATTAATTATCAAATTTTAAAATATATATTCTTCTTTACATGAAATAAAGTCAATTTAATTTTTTTTTTATTTTGAGAATAAAAGTCAATTTTAAGATTGGATGGAATTTGATATTGTTGATGGAGAAATTTCGACCAATCACAAATTGTCACGTCATTACATAAAATTAATGACGAAATTATAATTAATTAATGGGACCAATTATATATTGACATGTGTTCCAAATTTAATTTAAAGACAAAGTTGGCCAATTATAATTTTATAGAGCCAAATTTCTATTTGATCAATTAATTAAAAATAAATTATTTTGATCAAATTAATTAATTTGACCAATTAATTAACAAAATAATTAATTGGATCAAATTTGGGTCTTTTAAATATTTGGGTCATGGTGTTGGGTCAAATATAAACCAAACCCAAGACTAAATAGTTGAGTCCAAGACCATTAAAGCCCAAGCCCAAGTTGTTAGGTCGAAAAGTCACCAGGGTCCATCATGGAGAACTCTATAAATAGAGGGGTTCACCTCCATTTTCAGGGATCAGAATTTTGAAGCTTCAAGCTAGAGAGTCAGAGGATTCAGAGAAACTTCATCAAGATTGAAGACTGAAGACTCCCTGAAGTCCATAAGTTTCAAAGTGCGGAACACTTCTTGAAGACTGAAGACTCTTTCAAGACTGGAAGACTTCAAGCTCCAAGAATTTATTGAAGCTTCAGACTCGAGATCAAGCATTCCAGCCCTCGAGTGAAACACATTCACACTCAAGAGAGAATCAGAGGATTAACATTAGAGATTGTACACCCACACACATACAAACATACGTTTATTCCACGTGTCTCCATCCTCGAAGTTACGTGTGAACATATATATATTATATATATATTTTCGCCTGATTATACATTTCCATTACATATGATTTTTTGAGTAGTTGATTAAAATCTTTCTAAACTTTTTGGGCCTTGATAATTTAGGAAAAGATTAATCTAATCTATAATCTATAATCTATAATTATAATTATAATTATCTATATCTATACTCTATTAAAAGGCCAGGATTCCTGAAAAATATTTTTAGACCAGAATACCCTTTTAAATTTAAGATAATTACATAATTAGTTTTCAAATTCGAGAATCAAATTTCGTAATTTAATAAAAATCAAAATAGTATGTGATTTTATCTTTTAGTTTTCAAATTCAAGAATCAAACTTCGTAGTTTAATAAAATTCAAAAGAATATTTGATTTGAGTCTAAATTTCGTCTAATGAGGTTACTTACTCAGTATTTTAAATACTCATTCCTTTAAAAAAATGTTTTTTTTTTTCAGGTAAAAGGAAAGGCATTCAGGGTGATTGACAGAGTTTGTCGGATAGCCATGGGAGATAAGCATGGATTTTGTTATTTTAAATTCCGCAGACTTGTTTTCTACCATTTGATACTTTTGTTGTTTTGAGAACTAGTAGAGGTCAGGGTTTCTTTTTTAAGTTTCATTGTGAGAACTTTTGATTTCTTCTAATGTAAAATCTTTATAAACTCACTAATTTCAATAATATCAAATTTTGCACAAATTTAAGTTTTTTTTTTTTAGCACATCAACATTTGAGGGTGGGGGATTTGAACCTCTAACCTTTTAGTCGATAGTACATGCCAATTACTATTGAGCTAAGCTCGCTTTGACGTACAAATTTAAGTTTGATAATGCAAAAATTAACCATTGAATAATTTTGCTATAATGCACAAATATTAACAACAAATTTAGCTCTAAATGTTGTTTTTTTTTTTAATCTTATCAATTTTGTACCAAATAAAATATATTTTATAATTTATTGAAAGCAGTTGAGAATATTGTTTTAATGAATTTTCAAACAAAACTTATTTTAGGGTAAAAATTGTAACATTTTTCAAGTTGAAAGTTAAGATTGCAACACTCATCTAAGTTTGAGGTGCAATTTGATGAAATTGAAAGTTTAGGATAAAAATTTATACAACTTACAAATTTAGAGGTAAAAATTGATCTTAAAAAAAATGATGAGACTAGGAGACCTACTTTATTTGCTTGTAAAAAAAGGTATATTTGAAAACTTTTGCTAAATGTTCATTTGATTGTCATCTATGCACCGTTTTAACTCTTCCAAATCTGTGTTAAAAAAAAAAAAATCTTCCAAACCCCTTTTCCATCTGACTATAGTAGCGTGGCTCAGGGGGTGAACCCAAAAATTTGGCAAACACTGCCAATTGGCACAGAGGAGTCGACCAACTTTAATTATTTTTCAGTTTTCTATTATTCAAAAAAAAAAGAAAGGAAAAAGTTAAAATCTCCACGGATGCTAGTTTGCATTTTTTCTTCTTTGTCATTTCCATCATATTTCTTTAATTGGTTGATTTGTCTTTATGTTTTACTCTTTGATTGCTATTTGATCTCAAAGTAGTAAGAGGCGTGACACATTTTCAAAAACATTATTTTCTTTATTTTTCTTCCATTTTTATATTTCCTCGAAAAGTTAATTAAACCTATTTTTCTTATCGTATTTTATTTTTTTGATATGATAAAACTGTTTTTCTTATCGTATCGGTTTTAAAAAGAAAATTGATGGGAGAATTTGAAGCAAGAAAATGAAATGAAATAATACATTTTAAAAATTATGATAGAAACCGTTTGAAATAACTTTTATGACTTGAAAGAACCCTTCTTCCTTTCTTTCCTTCTCCCTCTCGATTGTTTCCCCCCTCTTTTACAACAATTTTTTTTTTATGGTTTTTGTTTTTTAAAACAAATTTAATGAGAGAGTTATCCACTAATAATCTGACTAAGCTGATTATGTTTGAAAAATGAGATGAAGAAGAGTAATGAATTTTTCAATAAACTTATAACTAGAATGATTTTAGTTTCCATTTTAAAACCACATGTAACTCCTTGGATATATTTATAGTTTATGATAATAATAGTAATGCTCTTAAAAGTCTTGATTAATTAAGTTTTGTTACATAATATGTCTAAGAAATTGTCGTAAATGACCCATTTACAGTTTAAAAAAAAATCAAATTTGTAAAATCCACTATATATATATGTGTGTTATATGTGTGCGCGTATATGTGTGTATGTGTATATATGTATATATGTATACATACATAGATACATATATACATATATACATATATATCACTATAAGAAATAACAGATACGATAGCGAACAAAAAACGTTATAATAGACCTTTTATAGCTTTTTTCGAAAGTCCTGACAGCCCCTGTTATTAAAAGTCTAGCGTTTTTGTATAGCTATGACGAGTGCTATAATAAAGTATGAAGATATAGCATATATGCATTGCTATCAAAAATTTTTATAGCGTTTGTTATTAAAGCTATCATATGTTTATGTAGCATTTTGTTAATGCTATCGTTAAGCTATTATAGCTTTTTCGCAATGCTATCTTTAACATATTATAGCTTTTTTTAAACGCTATCTTTAATATATTATACCATTTTTAAATGTTTATCTTTTAACATATTATAGTTGTTTTTTAACGCTATCTTTAATATACTGTAGCAATCTTTAATGCTCTCTTTTAACATATTATAGCCTTTTCTCAATGTTATGTTTAACATGTAATATTTTCATAGCATTTGTTTTTTGCTTTGTAAATTTTATTATATCTACTTATGGCTATATAATTTACTTTTTGTGCTACCACTGAATTCAATTTATTATTTAAATATCATTTAAATTGGTGCAATTTTGATAAAATTTACTTGGAGATTGTTTGCAATGAAAGAACTCAACAACTCAACAACACCATGACAACTCAACTCAACTTCAATACTTTCTACCTTCAACCTAATTTTAAGCTATGACTACCATAACTGCAGGATAGTCATAGCACTCAAGTTAACTAAACTCGTTAAAACAAGTAAATGAACTTCAATGTTTTCTACCTTCAATCTAATATATTAAGCTATGACCACCATAACTGCAGGATAGTCATAGTACTCAAGTTAACTAAACTCGTTAAAACAAATAAATGAACTTCAATGCTTTCTACCTTCAATCTAATATTAAGCTATGACTACCATAGCTATAGGATAGTCATAACACTCAAGTTAACTAAACTCGTTGCCACAAATAAATGAACTTCAATGCTTTCTACCTTCAATCTAATATTAAGCTATGACTACCATAACTGCAGGATAGTCATAACACTCAAGTTAACTAAACTCGTTAAAACAAATAAATGAACTTCAATGCTTTCTAGCTTCAATCTAATATTAAGCTATGACTACCATAACTGCGGGATAGTCATACCACTCAAGTTAACTAAACACGTTAAAACGAATAAATGAACTTCAATACTTTCTACCTTCAATCTAATTTTATGCTATGACTACCACAACTAGAGCCTACAAAATATTCAGATAGTCTTAACTGAAGCTAATTTTCTTGCAATTGATATCTATCTATAATATGCAGTGATTATGTAGAACATAAGAAAGAAGCCAGGAGCAAGCATATATTCTAAGGTAATTCAATCTTGAATTATCAATGTCCTTAAACAACTCAGACTGATACAATCCTGGGAATGGAGCCCATCATAACATCAATAAAATTTGATTAATTACTTAATACTTTAATGATGTGATATCTTCTTCTAAACTAAATGGAAATTTGAACTTGACTATTGTGGCCATATACACCAAAATTCTTCACATGTAGCTCAGGTACGCAAACTAAAATTCAATTAGGGTTTTCCCTTCAAGAACTAACGCTGAATCGCTCAAAATCTGCAAGACTATAACCTAGCAAACCTTAAGAATAAGCCTTTAACCATGAGGTGGCGACAGTGAGAGAAAAGAAATAATAGAGATTTGGAATTTGTCCAAAGCCATTTCCATATTTAGGGCCCTATAGTCTCCACAACCTTTGACTTCCATCTTTCTTCTTTCTTCTTAATCAACAGATGAGTTTGGAAAAAATACTCGGCTTTCTTGAATTATCTCAATCACTAATCTCACCAACCTATTCTCGTGTACTTGTAGGTAACAATATGATCCGACATCAAAGAGTGTTGCCCTTCCCCACTAAGATCAATTCATTGATCATTTAAACAAGTTGGGGAAAGACGTGGAGAGGGTTTCAAACACTCGTTGGAAAGGCTGAAGTATTAATTGGAGAATAGGAGGATCTAGGCTCGGTTTGTACACTAGGAGAGAATTAAGCTCCACCCCACTCCTTGACCCATGTATTAATCATTCTTACCGTAGTTAATAATGAGACTTGCTTATAAGTTATAACAGAGACAATATTGCTACAAATAGCCCCTAACTCAACCTCATGGCTAAGAGAAGATGTAGACTTATCGGCGGTGGCGGCGTCGACTTCCATACAGCAGTGTCGGCGATGTGGCAGCCCAAGCCCACGGTCTCCACAGCCTCTACAGAACAAAAAATGGTCGGAAAACAAGCCCAAGGTTGCTGGATCTGCTAGAAATGTGAGGAAGAAAAAAAAATATCTTGTCCATTCGCGTCTAGAACTGCCGAGAGATAGAGATCGAAATGGGAGAGAGAGAACTCACCAGAAATGGACTGCTAGAACCGCGCTTTCACGGCTGCTGTGCTCGCCGGTGATGGTCGGAAGGAGGAGAGCGACAGACGTTCGATGAGGGGAGGAAGCGACGGCAAGAGACACGGATAGGAACGAGAGAGATAAGGGAAAGCCACGGGCGTTCAGTCGAGGGAAAGACACACACAGAGGGAGGAGCACGAGAGAGGCGAATGAAGGTCTCGTTCACGTGGGGAAGAAAGAGAGGGAAGAGTGTCTTCCAAAAATTTGGGTCAGACACACGCACGCGAGCTGGTCTTTTGTTTAGTTTTTTAATTTTTTTTTTGTTTCTTTCATAGCCTATTTTGAAAAATGCTATACTAAAAAGCTATAAAAAGGTATATACACATATATACATATATACACACATATATACATATATATTGTAACGCTCCGTGTTTCAAAATTATGACACTTTGGATTAATCAAGTTTAAATTCTAGTTTGCAAATATTGGAATTTAAATTTAGCCTTCAGTTGATATTTTAAAGTCAATTGGGATATTATTTTTTTCCCTTATTCTTTTTATGCGTTGTGTGCTGAGTGATTATTCGTCAGTTAGTTTTTGCAGGATTAGTGAGGAGTGTGTTGTGCGTTTTTTCTGCATAGTGAGCAGTTATTTGGATTTATGAGAATTAAGTAAATTTAAAAAATTAAAAAAAAAACCCAAAACCCTAATTCTCATCTCTCCCTTTCTCTTCACGTCGTCACCCCCTTTCCCTTCATCTCTTCTTGCAGTGAAACCATGTGGGGGTGCATAACATGATGCGTGGATTCATGTTGTCGTCCCATTTTGCATGAAGCATGTGTTAACATCGTTTGTTTTCATGATTAAGAGCATGTTGATTGCTTTACCGCTTTATAAGCATGAGGTTGTGTGTGAATAACATGTTGATATGTTTGTTTGTTGTATGGTGGCTCACTGGGTGTGAGCTATTTACCAGTATTGTGGTTGTACTGATACCCCTCCCCTTTATTCCCCCCAACATTTTCAGATTATGCAAGTGATGACGAGATTTATGTGTCCGGTGATGTTAAGGAGGAGGCTCACAAGGAATGACCCTAGTAGCTGAGTTTGTTTTGTTTTCTTGCCTATTGAGATAGGACTTTAGTTGTTGTTCTTAGTGGTTAGGTGGATTTAATCTGATGACTCTTTTATAATATGTTTAAGCTCTAAATTAGTTAATCATCGTCTCGCTTCCAGTTGTGCATAATTTAATAAAGTTGGGTTGTTCCTAGGAAGTTAATTGCTTTGCATATACTTAGTGAAGTCGTGGTTTTGTCATTAGTTGTGAATATGAAACCTGACTTGTATTGTGGTTGTGAAATTGGTTTCTGTCATGCGAAAGAAAAGTGGAGTAGACTAGATTGTTATAGAAGTATTGTTTGTGGTTAACAGGTGTTTAAAAATTTTGGTTTAGTCCTATATATGTCGTTATGCTGCCGAAATTTTCACAGCTCTCGATTAAATTGAAAATAGGAGTTAGTAATGTCACTAGGCTAGATAATAATAAAACTTGGGCGTTACATATATACATATGTGTGTATATGTGTGTGTATGTATATATATTTATATGTACGTATATATATATATATGTATGTATATATATCTATATGTATGTATATATATGTATGTATGTAAAAACCAACCCATTATTCAAAATGATGATCTTTTTCCGTTTTCTTTAGAAGTTTTTTTGCCTTTTTTCGTAAGTTTTTTGTTCAAATGAAGGTAACTATTTTCTTTTTAAATAAATAATTATAAATATTTAAAATTTAAGAATAAATGGATAAGAAAACAATTCAAATGAAATCAAAAGGGAAGGGAGTACAAGGATAAATCTTTGATTGTATCAAATATTTATGAAAACATTTTTTTTGTCACGGTTTATGTTTTAAATCCTGACTCATTATAAATTAGCATAACTCCTAAGATTCATAAGCAAAACAACAAAATGTGGAGAAAAAAAAAGGCAACAACTATTTTGAACTCTAGATTGAACATCATGAACTAGTAAAACAATTAACGACAAAAATTAAAGTAAAACACCAAAAGAGAAATCATATCCGATTAGAGAAAGATGATGCAAATGACAAAGTAGAAAAAGCAAACCATTGATGGAAAGAGATGGAGACTTGAAACTGAAATTTCAGATCAATATGTATATATGTGTATATGTATATATATGTATATATGTATATATGGTTGGAAAAACCAAAACCAAAGCCTACTCCCTCAACCGTTTTCTTTATGCCCAAACATTGGGTCAAAGTCTAACTACTGAATATAAATGGTTCCTTCCACCAAAGCTAAGGCTTCTATATATAGAAAATTACGTGTTCTGAAAATTGGTATTTGAGATGAAAATATATTCCATTATTCAAAATGATGCTATCTTTTTCTGTTTTCTTTAGAAGTTTTTTGCCCTTTTTTTCCATAAGTTTTTTGTTCAAATGAAGGTAATTATTTTCTTTTTAAATAAATAATTATAAATATTTAAAATTTAAGAATAAATAGATAAGAAAACAATTCAAATGAAATCAGAATAGAGGGAGTACAAGGATAAAGCTTTGATTATATCAAATATTTATGAAAACCTTTTTTTTTGTCACTGTTTTGAACTCCAGATTGAACATCATGAACTAGTAAAACAATTAACGACAAAAATTAAAGTAAAATACCGAAAGAGAAATCATATCCAATTAGAGAAAGATGATACTAATGGCAAAGTAGAAAAAGCAGACCATTGATGGAAAGAGATGGAGACTTGAAACTGAAATTTCATATCAAAAGAGATTGGGAGGAGATGACGTGAAGTTTACCCTGAAAAAGTCTTGGTTAGATGTAGAAGCAAAGAGAGAAGAATTAGCAAAATAAATAAATAAATAAATAATTCAAATGTACCTGATGACCGCAAAGTGCACGGGCCGTAAGTAATATAAAACGGTACAGTAATACCGAGTATCGAATCCACAGGGAGGAGAATGGTCAGACAAGATAATGATATGAACACTAAAATTACTGAGACAAAATTATATTTAGGGATCCTAACATGGTGAATAAAGCAATAAAAAATTAATGCAATTAAAGAATTCAAGTGATCAATCAAATATAAAAAGTGGAGAAAGAATCTATTGTGTGGTGGGATCTTGAAAGTCGGATTATTGCTAATTAATTATCCTAATTGTCCTATCTCGTGCCCGACTAATTACAAACCTAGAATCTCCGTTTAGCACATAGGTTCTCCTTTCGATTTCCCCTAATTATAATTAACTCATATTAATAACCTAAGTGTCCTTAGCGCAATTAAATTCGTTAATTAAGTAGCCCTGATTAACTTTCGGTCTCTAAGCCTAACCAACTACTCTCGCTGTCACTACGAGCAGTTAAACCTAGTTGAGTGGATTATGATCTATCCTAACTTCTCTCCGTCGAGTTTCCATTAGGAATTTAATCATTATACAATTAGCTAGATTATATAAAGCATTAAGACCATCCACACAAATAATCAGCATATGGACACAAGATAGGCAATTATGATATTAATCAACTATAATCTTCATTTCAAGACCCACAAATGGGATTTAGCTATACATAATGGTCAAAACTTCCCAAGAGTAAATAATGATAAGCATAAAAGAGCAAAATAAAGAGATAGGAGAATGAACCGTAGAGAACCCCTTGCTTGCGCTTTGGATCCTCTCGTTACAAGCTCCCGAGCCCTCCAAAAAATGCTCGTTACAAGATTGCACACTTTCCTCACAACACGACCCTCAAAGAGGCTCTAAGAGCCTTTAGAAAGACTAAAGAAAGGAATTGGAATGGTGATTGATGCTCAAAATGGGAAGCAAAACGCGCTCTATATAGGCCTTCAGTAGGGACAGCGTCGCGATGCTGTGACGTCACCTTGGCTTGGGCGGCAAGAATAGGACAGCGTCGCAACGCTGTCCCATTTCCAGAATGTTCCAATGCACGGATTTGGGCAGAATTTTGGGCCTCCTTCATTTCTTTTGGCCCAAACACTTCATGCAATTGATCTTGGACTCTTTCTCTTGACCCAACTTGATGATTAAGGCTTGAAATCCATGAATTTGGGCTCTTTTTCTCCAATTATCCAAATAATTCTCCTAGGGACAAAATTACAAAAATCAATAGACATATATGATAAAAGCTTACAAAAGCTAGTAAATTTAAGGACAAAATAGCAACATTTATGCATGCTATCACACCCCCAAACTTAAGCTTTTGCTAGTCCCGAACAAAATTAAATTCTAAAGATGCATGAAAAGAATCGCTCTAGCCTCAATGATTTTAAAATTCTTATGGGAATACAGAAAACATGCAAGTGGACTAAGCAAGCACAACATACTCATGAAGAAGATTTCAAAAATGATACTTAGAATTAACGAATAGCATGCTTAAAACTTATCTAATGGCTCTTTTACTAACCTAGATTAGTTTTACATCTTTCTCCATTTGTTTGCCCCATACACTGGCTAAGAGTCCTAACAGGTCGGAATTTAGCTATCATGCAAACAAAGTAACTAGGGCGCCTGATTCTTTTCTTTTTCTAAGGGAAGCTCCCCCAAACTTGCTTTTTATGATTCTAATGGCACTAGCTTTCACACTACGATGCAGGGACCCATAACCCGAATTATATTCTTGGTTGGCCAAACTGATCACACCGCAGGTAACTCTTTTTACCCCTAGCTTATTTTTTTCATGCAAGCAAAAAATTATTTTCTTTTCAACAGAGGATTCTTTTTCGTGTTGCTTTTCTTTTTGCAGGCATAACATATTTTCCTTTCATTTTCACCTAGTTCTTAAAAACAGTCAAGCATAATTCCTAATGTTAGAGACTAAGCCTATCGGAGTGACAACAAACTTATAAAAACCATAATAAGAATCTAGATTTTCAAAGATCTCGAAAGATAAGTTCATTGCATGCTTTAGACATTAAAACTAAGCAAAACATTTTCAAAATTTTCTAAATTTTATGCTATGCTCTCAAATTCCACAACATATAAACCATATCCCCCAAAAATTCAAAAACCAAATCCTTGGCTATCATCGCTATCCTAACATGCATCCAGAAGAATTTAAACATGCTCAAACACAGCGAAAGCCTCTCCCCCCAAACTTAAACTAAACATTGTCCCCAATGTTTAAAAATAAGAAAGCATAAAAGGGATACTGAGACTTCCCCGAGTCCAGGAGAAAACGTCCTTCTTCCTTTAGGGTCGGGAAAACACATCTTTGGATTCTCGAGGCTTGCTGCGCGGAACTTGCAAAACAAAATCGGATCACGAAGCAAGTGAGATTTATTTACTGCAAAAAGAAAAACTAACTAACAAAAAATTTTAATCCTTGGGTTGCCTCCCAAGCAGCGCTTTCTTTAACATCTTTAGCTAGACGAGGCTCATCATGCTCATGGAGGCTCGAAGTAAAAGTTTTCATCCTCCTCTGGGCCTTGGATAAAATCACGTGCCGAAGCACACATCGCAAACAGGGGAGTAAAAAATGCCTCACCTGGCCCGTCCTCACTGAACAGATTTTCAAAATAACTAGTCATGAAAAATTCAACAGTATTAAAACGTTTTTCCAAATCTCTATTCACAAAACAATTATTCACGGAGTCATCAAGCATCAAAATGTCTACTGGTCTTGGGTCCTGGGGTGGTCTATCAACTAGGACTAACCATTCGTCAAGCATAATCTCAACATGCTCATGAGACTCAACAATCAAATCAGACTGAATAATGCTATCATTTGACTCATCAATACCAGACTCAAAAATTTCATCTAATACATGCTCTTCTAAATTCAAAGCAGACAAATTATACTCATAAACATTTACAGCAGGCATCTTAACATCATTCAACAATTCATTCTCAAACAGTGCATCGTCAAAGAACTCATCAGGATCAAAATTCACATCATCCATAGGCAAACCATTTAGCTCTAGGCCTAAGTTTAACTCTTCTTCCTCATCCTCATCAGGTAGTAAATCTAAGCCAATAGAAAAGCAAGTATGTATGCTACAAACAGAATCATCCTGGCTAAAGATACTGAATACTACCTTCTCATCATCAACACTAAGAGTTAATTTACCTGTATGCACGCTAATTTCAGCCTTACTAGTAGCTAGAAATGGTCGTCCAATAATGATTGGTACCTCTCTATCTTCCTGCATATCTAGCACAACAAAGTTTACCGGGAAGATGAACTTGTTTACCTTCACCAGCACATCCTCCACTATACCCATCAGGTGAGTGACTGAACGATCCGCCAGTTGGAGGGTGATGTCGGTGTCCTTAAGTCCAGTGAGTCCTATCTTCCTGAAAAGAGAGTATGACATAATATTAATACTCGCTCCAAGGTCACATAAAGCCCTATCAAAAGATACCTCACCTATTGTGCAGGGAACAGTAAAACTCTCTGGGTCTTTTTGTTTTAAAGGTATCCTCCCTAAGACTATTGTGCTGCTATTTTTAGACAATCTACAAACTTCTTTCCTATTCAAATTTTTCTTTTTCGCTAACATCTCTTTCATAAATTTCCCATAGTTAGGCTTATTAGATAGAGCGTCTACTAAAGATATATTAACAGATAATTTCTTGAACATTTCTAAGAACCTAGCAAACTGCTCATCTAGTTTAACGTTTTTAAACCTATGGGGAAAAGGTAACTCCCTGTAATCAAAGGTTGGACACTCGCCCCTCCTCCTGGGTGGGTTGATGTGTGATCCTCTGTCGTGGTGTCTGCATGGGACTACCTCTTCTTCTTTTTCTTTCATCTTCTCTTCCAGCTTCTCTTTTTCATCCAGCTTATTCTTTTCACCTGCAAAACTGTTAGTGGAATCAAAATTTAAATCAACAGAGCAACGAGGATTTTGGGACCTGTCCTTGGAGGTTTTTTGTGCCTCGGTCCCTCCATCTTCATCCAGGCTCATTTTTTCTTCCTTCTTTTTCTTCTCTTCATTCGAGCAATTCTCCAGTCGTCTCCCACTTCTGAGTGTAATCATCTTGCATTGCTCTCGGGGGTTCACTTCGGTATCACTAGGAAACTTACCCTTTTGAAGGGTGTTTACTGCTGTTGCTATCTGCTCCATCTGAACTTCCATATTTTTTAGAGCGATATCATGGTTGTCCACAGATGTTACCAAGGTGTTCACTGACGTTTGGAGGTTTACATTCAGAACCTTTTGCTCCTTTATGAATAGTGCCACCATCTCTTCAAGGCTGCTCTTCTTTTCTGGCATACTCGATGAAACAAACCCCGGTGGTGGTTGCAAAACATTCTTATTATTTGAATATGAAAAGTTCTCATGATTGTGCAAATTCGGGTGATAGAAATTCGGTAGGCCTTGGGGTTGAGTGAATGCACGGTTGCCTACGTACTGAACTTCTTTAACTTCTTGGCTCTCCTTCTTTGAATATCCCTCCGCTAAGGTGGAAATGGACTTAACCACCTCATAAGAAGTCAACTTAGTCAATGCATTTGTCAGAGACGCCATTTGCGCCTTCAGTGAGCTTGACTCGTCAATTTCATAGATACCAGCCTTTTTTTATGATGATGCCCTCTCCGTGGGCCACTGATAACTAGTTGAAGCCATCTCCTCCAGAAGCTCTTTTGCGTCCGTAACGGTTTTGGATAGAAAACTCCCACCCGCAGAAGTATCGAGGACAATTTTCGTAGAAGAATTCAAACCATTATAGAATAGTTGTACCTGAAGCCAGTCTAGGTAGTCGTGCTGCGGGCATCTCATGAGAATCTCCTTGTACCTTTCCCATGCCTCGTACAGTTGTTCATCGTCCAGCTGTCTGAAAGTACCAATCTCCGTGCGGAGCTTGGTTGTCTTGGTAGACGAGAATAATTTTCACTACAACAAAAATAACTTTTAATAGCATCTTAGGATGGTTTTTTATATAAAAAGCTATGGAAAAAAAGGGAAAAAAAGCGGGAATTGAAAAAAGTAAAAAAAAAAAAGCGCCCAACGTTACCAAAAACCCTCAGACACTATTTTCCCTCGCGTGCCTTTCCCCCTTTCCTCTCGATCTCCCTCTCGTCTTCTCCCAGATCAGCCGCACCAGAACCACCACGCCGCCGGAGATCGTGTCCAACCATCGCCGCGCCTCAGCCACCCACACACGTTGCGAAAAGTGCAAACACCCCTGTAACACCCTCTTCCTCCTTCTCGATCACGAACGGTCGTCTCCCCCTTCTCCAGCATCTCTCTTCTCTACCTGAGCGCGCCATCATCGATCGAACAGCCAGCCACCATCGCGCCTCCGTCTGCCCAATTGCCGCCGTGCGTCTCTCTCCCTCCCCTCTCGGTGAGATCCTCTCTCCCTCACGATTTAATATGTCTCTCTCTAATCCCACCCGTTTCTCCCTCAGTCCCGATCTTCTTCTGACAGCAAGCTCAACAGCAGCATGTAGAAGTCATTTATGCGTCGCTCGGCTCGTGGGTCACCTTGGATTTGTGTGGGTCAGAGCGAACACCAAGCTTTTATCCCAATTTCTACCATTTCAAGGGAACTCGGCTGTGAGTAAGTGAGACAGAGCAAGGTCTAGTTAAATTAAAATGAAAACACACTGAAAAATTGTTGTGTACATTGAAACACACTCCTTTTCGATTCACTTTCGATTTCTTCAAAGCAACGTTGCCCCATCTACTCATTTTTCTTCATCAATTTCCTAGGTTTGAAGAAACATGCTGAATTTTTTCTCTCCTTCGAAGCAAGAAAAGGGCACTGAGCTTGAAAATTTGTCTCCCCTTCGAAGAAACCCGCATCAACGTCCCCTTCAACTTTAGGTAAATCCTCCTCTTGTTTTGGCCTTCACATCTTTGAGAACTTAAATGCATTGGAGTTTATTTTTTTTTTTTACTATTGTTGAACTTCATTGTCATTGTGAGTATATGACAACTTTGAAAAAGAATTCAAAGGTGTTTGCATATGTGATATTGTGGGTTTTTTACAGTTTTGAAAAAGAAAAAGTCAGTATCAATATCTTCCATAGGACTCTCACGGTGCGAACTAAGGGCAGCGACCGACGGAAACATTGACACGCTGATGTGTCATTGTGAGTATTGCATGAGTGAGATTTTTCATTTTGCTACATTGCCATAGCTTTCCCCTTTCATTAGTTATACTTCAATATCTTAATTTGCTTACTAATTTCCATGTGTTTTCGGTTAACTACTTCCCATTTTACTCATTCAAGACAGGGTTATGGAAGAAACGACCTCTGATTACTCAATTTGCCCACCTCAGATTATTGCTTTTATATGCCTAGTTTTCTTTTTTCCATGTTTACTCTTACTTTAACCTTGCAAATGTCCTCTCTTATGGATAAATGATTATGTGAAAAGCTTTATAAGTATTTAATTTAATATGGATTGGAGAAGAAAATGAACAAAAAGGAAATAAAAATCGCGTCTGATTAGGAGTTGGAAGTTGGGTGGGTAAATCTCTTCTGTCTATTACTTTAAAATTTGTATTGGGTCATGGAAAGAAAATAATAAAAGAAGGAGAAAACAGTGGAAGTTTTTTGAATTGAAGTCAAAAGAAGTGAGGATTCTTTTTTATTATTTTGTTCCAAAGTTAATGTATTGTGGTAGAAGATGTTTGGACTGATTTTCAGATGGATTGTTTTGTGGTCTTTCTTAATGATCTTTTTAGGATTTTAGGGGAATTTTGAGTGTGCTCAGATTTTCTCCACTTCCTTTTGCACCATGGTGATATGGGGTCTATGTTAAAAGATATACCTCGTTCTTGTGTTTTTTATGTAAAAAAACTAGTGAATAACTAGTCTGATTGACGACTCTGGCTATGTTTAACTTAACATACAATTGTTTTTTGCTTCTTCTATTGTTTGTTTAACTTTGCTCGCATTGTTTGTAGTTACTCTCTATTTGTAGTGTGTCGTACATTTGGCTTCATGTTAAATACAATTCTCCTTCCTAATACGAAATTTTTAACATTTGAAGGATGAACTTGGGACCTAGACTATTACTAATGGTATGTTTTCTTACTCTTATTTTTGCAATCTTTGTAGAACCCACTCTGCACTTAGTGCTCAAGCTTCTAGACAGTACTATTGAGTCATTTTTAATGTCATTGGATAGGAAGTACAGTGAGGATAAGATAATCTGCTACAAGTAAGCTTCAATATGCTAATTAATTGCAAAAAAAAAAAAAAAGTGTGTTATTCTTCTATATGAACTATGTTTGTTGTTTTCTTTTGCAATAACATTATATATGAAGTTGGACATGGTGGGTGGTTTTATCTTATTTCTAACATCAATTCTTCTAAATAGTTCAATGTCCTACTCTTGTTGATCAATTTCTTGTTCATAAAGAAGTCAAACTGCGAAATGACTTTAGAGTTTTACATCTTGTATTACAGCAGATTTTTAACTAATTTTTCCTATAACTTTTGGTCTGAAGTAATTCTTTTGTATAATAAACATTTAGAATCAAAACTAGTAACAATAAAAAGGGTATAAATTTTAAAAATACTTGGAACTCATTGGGTTATTATTAAGGAGTTTGATGTGAAATTTCTTCACTATATCCAAGCGACTCATCCCATTTTGGTTAAAAATGTTGTTGCTGATAGTTGATTTGAGTGTTCAAATTAAGTGAATTTACAAGCTCTGTTTTTCTGCTAAAGAATTTAGGACATAATAAAACATTTTAATGTTTTTTTTCTTATGAATTGAAAGTTGATAATGTCATCGCCAAATTATACTTTTACTTTCTTTTGTTTATTATTTGTAAGGTTTAAGTGATGGTGCTAGCTCTGTAATAAATAAGGGCTACTCCAACTCCACAATGGAAAACCTTGCTTGAACCTTGCCAAATCCCTAGAAGTATGTTTCCAGTTGATTCGAAACTAGATCTTTTATTTGTCATTATAACAAACAAATGGTATACTTTTTATTTGTGTTTCTTAACAATATTAAAGGGGAAGGAAAGGATTTTGTTACTACATCTTTTATTTTAACCTTCAATTTTAGGTAAGCAACTTTCGATCTTAATCTATCACTTTTACCATTGTCTAATTCTCTGAACAAAAGTCAAAAGATAAAGTTTGAGTCATCTTAAATATTTTAAGAAACTAAAGTGTTCAATGCTAATGCAAAGGAGCTTCAAGGCATTATATTTCTTGAAGTTTGTCTAGGACAATTGGAAACCTCTGAAATCCCTATCGTCCATATTCGAGCATATCTAATTGTAAGTTCAAAATTGTTTCCATTCAAGTCTTACTTTCCTTATAGTTTCATACATTTGCTTAGACTCTTATCATGTAGAAAAAAAAATGAAATCTTGTTGAAATCATGGTGAAATTTATTTCTTTCTAGGATGATATGTCTTCCTCTTTCTTTGATTATTTTAGGTGATGTCCTGAGCTGTTTTGTTGAGACTACTCAGGCTAGAGTTTGTGCTCTTCAGTTTCTTCCTCATTGCAAAAGAAATTCTAGTTAGAAAGATTTCAAAAGTTCTTTGACTGGTTTGATCACTTCAAGTCCGATAGTTTAAAAGTTTTTTCTTGGTGTTCTTTTTCAAAGCCTTTTGATGGATTTTCTTTTTAGAATATTTGTTTTCATTGAGATATTTTTCCCTTTTGTTTTCTTTGTTGTTCTTGTTTCACTCCCATGTGGAGTTTGTATCCTTTGAGCATTAGTCTCTTTTCATTTATTCAATGAAATGTTTTGTTTTTTGTTAAAAAAAAAAAAAAAAACTAAGATTCGTTCTTGATGGAAAATTTGATGAAGTGTCCATGGAGATGCTCTAACTTAGGAGTTGATGTGTCACTCATTTTGATGGATGTATGTGACCGTCATAAACTAATTTTGATAGGAGAATTTTATTTTCTTTGACAGTAGAATTTTGTTTTGACAACATTTCCATTTTAAGTAGTGAGTCAAGTGTCTTGAGCCTCAGTAACTTGTTCTTATTCCTTTGAAAAGAGTAAATCAGTTTCTTATTCTTTACCTATTAATTTTTTGACAAGATATTCTTTACATGTTAGTTCATAAAGATTTTAGTTTTCTTTCCTTGTATTTATGATTTTGATTGGTGGCCATTGAAGAATCATGTTGTCACCTAGATGGAAATATCAATTCTCTTACTTTTAATAAAATTGCTTGTGATTCAAAGTTAGAGTTATAGCCTTTGGTCAAAAAATAAATTGTAAATAGTTTTGAGAAATTTGTGTAAGCCTCATTGCATGATAAAGATTTTACAAAATTTTAAAGAGTGAGCTAGTAGTTATTGTAAATTGTTTTGAGAAATTTGCATAAGCCTCATTCCATATGTCCATTTACCATTTTACCCAAACTTACTTTGGAGTATTATTCAATTCTCTTTTGCATAAAGAAAATGTTGGGCGCAGCAGGAGGTGCAAGTCTCGCATCGGGATCCAGCACAAAGTCACAAAGGAGGATGCCATGAAGTGGTTCCAGGTGAAATATGAAGGTGTGATTCTTAACAAGTTGTAGCAAATCGCTAGTTAAGCTCCAGAGGGATTTTCCCAAATAGTTTTGAAGTTATTTGCGTTCAATTCTTTGTCTTCTCCTAATGTTGTTCATTAGCTTTTCTTATCAACCATTCATGCAGAGCCCTAACTCCATTGTCTCCTTTACCGTGCGACAACATCGAATCTAAGAAGATCATCACTTGCGCCTACTAGCACTTGAAATTCTAGGTATTTGATTTAAGCACCCAATGGTGTATTTTTTTTCTTTCTTATAACCTTTCCTTTGTTTAAACTTTTCCTCTTCACTCAATGCTAACAACCAATGGTGTATTTTAGCAACCAATGCTAGCACTTTTTGGTTTGATTCACCCGTGATCTTCCCTTTGTTTTCTTTTTCTCTACTTTGATATTTACTCTTTAAGTGTTCTGGTTGCTTGTTCATTGATATAAGTGTTTTTGTTGTTTATATTTGTTTATTCTTAGGTACTTTAGTGGATGAAGTGGCTAATACTGTAGTAGTGGAGCTTGGTGAAACTCAACATGTTGTATACTTCTCCATATGTTGCAGGTATTTTTATTTAAAAAAGGTTTCATTTACAAGTGTAACATGCATAGCTGGAAATACAAGATTAAATTGTTAACTAATAGGAGAATTTAATAAGTTTTTTGTTTTATGCCTTTGTTGAATTTAATAGGTTTGTTCCCGATACTTCATTGATTCTCATCTTCACATCGAAACCTAATATATGTTGGACAACAGAATCTGCTAATGGAAAACCTTGTTAATTTTACTTTTACAGTTTCATAAAATGTCAGTAGCTTTTGTTTTTTAAGCATCTTACGCAATAATTGAAACTTGTGAAAAGTGAAATCTCAATTTCTTCAACCTTTGTACGAGAGAGAGGTAACATGAGTTTTTAGTATGAAGCATGATTGCTAGATAACAATGTTATCTTTATTGCAAACTTATTATTACATGGTATCTTGTGCTTTTATTCTTTTCTGTTATTCTTTTTAATCCTCAAATTTTGCTTAGTCTTTTGAGTTTTTATATATCATGTTCTAGAGCTAGTATGTTTAGTGGCCTTTTTTGGAACTTTTTTCTTGACAAAGTAGATTGGCACTGAGTCCATATGGACTATTTTTAGCAGCTTTCTTTGGAAAGAGGAACATTAAGGGTTGTGATGCTTCTTCCGGTTTGAATTTTTAGTTCATTGCTTAAATCCCTGTCTGTTGAAGTTAGTCTTATGTAAGTAGGTAACATGTATTGTCATTTTTCCTTCAAAAACGACAACTAGGACTTGAAACATTTTAATGCAACTTCCATTCCTAACTTCAACAACATAAAATATAGTTCTTCCTATTCTAATATCATCTTCTAGTTATTTGCACTTGGTATTTAAATACTCGTTTGTTAACCATGAATTCCACATGACATTTTATTATCATTGAAATGTTGTAATGAAAAGTAAACTTGAATAGAAATCATATAATGGATGTGCTAGCCAATTATAATTGTGGAGTATTATTTTGAACCCTCAAATCACTTGAGATTTCATTCTAGATAAGTGGTGTCTAAATATACACTACAACAAATATGACCTTTTTAGTTCAATGTTTTGTTGGATGGTTGTTTAGTTTTTTAGCTTAATTTTGAGATTTTTGGTTGGGTTTTTCGGCTGGGAGTTTCTAAGAGGTTGTTTTTGGCATTGAATGGGGCTCATAGTGAGACTTGAATCTTGGCTTTTTGAGATTAAATGTTTGGTTGGACTTCTGTTTTTTGGGCTCAATTTTGAGCATTTTTGGTTGGTAATATTTTTGTTTGGGAGTTTCTAAGCAGCTGTTTTTGCCAATGAAGCTCATGGTGAAACTTGAATCGTGGTCTTTAGTGGTTTTGATTGTTTTGAGTGTAGGGGTGAGGTGGGTGAGTGCTAAGAGATTTAGAGGAGTATGAAAGTTGACTTGTTTATGTTCGTATTTTGATAAGTTTAGTAGTTGGTTTTAATTTGATGGGTTAGTATTCATTTTTATGATAACTTTTTTTAAGGTTAGGTTGATAAGTTTAAGTTTAGTTAAATTGTTTTTTTTTTTTTTTTTTGGTTATGAACTTAGTTATTTGTTTTGATGTTAAGGTTGTTTGTTTTGAAAAGTTCGTTTGTTTAGTTAAATCTATATGTATTGTAACTTTATTTTTAAGAAGTTACTTATAAATTTTAATATTATGCTTATAAAGTTGTGATTGATTTTTAATTGCGAATAGGATAACTTGGAGCAATGAGCTAAATAAATTCTAGGAGTATCAATTTTCTTGTTTAGTGTATATATTTTGGAGCAATGAGGGGTTACTTTTACTTTGCTTTTTGAACTAATTCTTATGTGTGGAACTTTGGAGCAATGAGACGTTTCTCATTGTTCATTATCATTGTTTTTTCTTTGAATGACATAGTTCATTATCATTGTTCTTACGCTCAGTTGATAGAGAGTAAGTTTGTTTTAAAAAAGTTTGAGTCGTATGCTTTTGTTGAGTTAGGTTGAGACCCTGTTAGGTAGTTATTGATACGAGACCTGACTCGTATGGTGATACTTTGTTGTGGGAGTTCTATTGTGTCAAAAGTCAAGTGGAGTAGATGAATATGTTATAGAAGTGTTATTATTGTGTTAACATGTGTTTAAAAAAATTTTGATTAGCTCTACGTATGTTGTTATGTTGTCGAAATTTTAGGAGCATTCGGTTAGTTTTAAGATAGATGATTTAGTAATGTCTCTAGAATAAGCTTAAAGATCCATGGGCGTTACATTAATCTTATAAACTTATTTTGTTTTTGTTTTTTTATAGGTGAATGAAATGACGAGACACCAACATATTTATGGGAAGATATATCCATCTCTATCTTTTCAACCACGCGTGTACACATTGTTATGTGTTTTGGAATTATGCATTGGTTTTTATTTTTATTTTGACTTTTGGAATATGGATTATACATGTATTTGTTAGAACGTTTTGAGATTATGAACTTTTGGTACTATGTCTATTCTTGAAAATTTATTTTGAATGTAAGTGCACTTAAATACATTGTATGTTTATATAAATGAGTTTATTTTACAATAACATTTGAAAAATATTTGGTACTCATATAGAATATTAAAGAAATTGTTAGGGTTGTATGTGTGTATGTATAAATGCTATTATAAGTTACTTACTATCCATAACATTGACTATCACGACGATGAGATAAAAAATTATTATGTTTTGATAACATTTTTAATTATTATAAAAAGATGCTATTAAAGAGCAATCATAGCATTTTTTGCTAGCGTTATGAAGAGTTTTTATAACATTAAAAATGTGCAATAAGATTTTGATTTTCTTATAGCTTTTTCTATAGCATTGAAAAAACGCTATAAAAAGTCAAAGACTTTCAATAACATCGGCTATAATAGCGTGTCTAAAAATGCTATGGTATACTTTTTATAGCGTTTTTTTACTGCTATAAAAAACGCTATTAAAGGGCAATCATAGCGTTTTTGCTAATGTTCACACGTAAATTCAAATGAATGAGACACGTGGAATAAACTTTGATTTGTATTAATGTTGTATGTGTGTGAGTATACAATCTCTAGTACATAATCCTCTGATTCTCTCTCTTGTGTGTGAATGTGTTTCACTCGAGGGCTGGAACGCTTGATCTCGAGTCTGAAGCTTCGATGGATTCTTGGAGCTTGAAGTCCTCTAAGTTTGAAAGAGTCTTCAGTCTTCAAGAAGTGTTCAGTGCTTGGAAACTTGTAGATTTCAGAGAGTCTTCAGTCTTCCGTTTTGGGAGAATTTCTCTGAATTCTCTAAGTCTGGTTGAGAGCTCCAAAAATCTGAACCCTTGAAATGGTGGTGAACTCTTTTATTTATAGAGTTCCCGCAAGATGGACCCTGATGACTTTTGGGCCTAACACCTTGGACTTGGGCTTTATTAGTCTTGGGCTCAACCATTTAATCTTGGGTTTGGTTCATATTTGACCCAAAACCCTATGATCCAAATTTGATCCAAATAATTATTATTTTTTTTAATTAATTGGTCAAATTAATTAATTTGATCAAAATAATTTAATTTTACTTAATTGATCAAATATAAATTTGGCTCTATAAATTTATAATTGGCCAACTTTGTCTTCAAATTAAATTTGGGACACATGTCAATTTATAATTGGTCCCAAATTTAATTAATTTTAATTTCGTCGTCAATTTTATGTAACGACGTGGCAATTCATGATTGGTCAAAATTTCTCCATCAACAAATGCCCCCTTTTCGAGATTTAGGCGCAAATTATGTGTGGATGAATCTCGAAAAGAAATTATTTGGAATCAACTTTTTCCCTAAATTTTGACCCCGCTTGATGTGTCAATCGAAATATGAAATTTGGTCACAATTTTGATTGATTTTTTTTTTACACATCTGTTACGCCGATTTAACCAAAATTCAATTTTTTTTAAAACGAAATTTTTATCTTTCTTGGCGACAGGTTGTAGCTTGAATCTCAACGGAATTTTGAATTTGAGTACCGTTCAAATTCTATTCGATTGTGATATGAATTTGAAGCATAACACATTTTTTCTTAATTTTAAATTTCACTCAAGTTTAATTTGGGATTGAGTTATGATTATACCCAAATTATCTCAAGATAAACTCAACTTCAAATAGAAAATTTGGAATAAGGCTTGATTGAGGCAAATATTAAATTCTATCCCAAAATTTGGTTAGAGGAATGGAATTTTAATGTACCCTTTTCAAAATTAATTTGGATAAGGATTTAGTTACCTCTCCAATTCAATTTAATTCAAATTGAACCAAATTTGAAACCTTTCCAAATTATCTTTTGATTTAAAAAATTGGACTAATTATTTTCTCAAATTGATTTGAATCCAATTTCACACTTGGATTAGGATTTGGCTTGGAATTCCTAATTTAATAATGATTCTACAAGATTAGATTTGATTTAAAATTAAATTAAACTAATATCTTCATCATATTGGACCAATTTAAATGTGTAAATCAACATTCCTAACTTGACTAAGATTTAAAAGATATGATTTGGCTAAAATCCAAGTTAAATTAGGATTTAGGGTTGGAAATCACGTCTACAAATTAACGCCTCCCAAGGAATTTTTAATTACTTTTTTTTTCTTCCAAGCCATCATCACAGGTATCTCCCTTTTTTTTTTTAATTTTTTTTTTAGGTAATACTCGTAGCGTTTACAAGCTTAGAGAGAAACTGGCTTTTTTATTCTTGGATGTCGTTTAACGCATATCTTCTTCAACCGAAAGAGAGGGGGGGAGCGATAGGCGGTGAGAGGATTTTTTTTATTTATCGCGCCGCTGCTTGGAAGGAAGACGACGGCGGCGAACTCATCTTCAGGCGGCGGCGGCGACGAGGGGGGGCACGAGAGAGAGACTGAGGGAGCGAGAAGGTGTGGTTTGCTGAGTTGCCGCTCGAAGTCCATGACTGAAGATGAGTTGATGCTCGTGTGGGTCTGACGGCGAGAGAGGAAGATTGGTTGAGAGAATGGGAGGATGGAAAACGCCACTAACCTTCTTTTTCTTTTTCTTTTTTTTTGTGTTTTTTTTTTATGGAGATTTGAGTTTTACTTCTTGATACAGAGAGGAAAATTGAGAGAGAGAATCTGTGAAGGAGAGAGAGGGAGAGAGTGGGGGATGGAAAACACGCCACTAACCTTTTTTTTCTTCCTTTATATATATATATATATATATATATATTGCTTTCATGAATCCAATTTTGTCTTTAAATGAGAGTGTGAAGAGAGAGAAAGAAAAGAGATGAGGGAAAAGTGGGGAAGAATGATGGAAGAGAGAAAATGGGGGACCAAATCGTGGATTACTTTCCACTTGATTTTTTTTTTAAATTCCACTACCTCCACAATTTCCTTTTTTTTTCCGTAGTTTCCTTACTTCCTTTTCTTTTCTTCAACCCCTTTCTTTTATATATATACATATGCAAACTTAATTTATGTTTTGTACATATTTATATAATCGCAATATTTCTTCCTCTTTTTTCTGTAGGAACAATTTTCATAATCCTTGCTTATAGTCGATAAAGGTAAATTTTCAAAATCACCCGATATTGACTATTTTCAATTTTCCATAGGCTTGCAACATCCTTTATTTAATTTGATTTAATGCCTTTTTTTTCCTTTGCCTTTTTTCCTCTGAAGGAAAGAAGCTTGACTTGGAGACTTGGAGAATCCATATATACTTTGACCGCCTTTTGCCCCAATTCGAGAGACAAACTCTAAGTAATCCTCTTTTTTCTTTTTTTTTTTTATATATTTTTTCCCTTAACATTCATTTTTTTAATTAACACCACATCGTCAGTATTCCAATTGCAGGAACAAAATTTCCATTCACCAAAAGGTAAATTAGGTAAACGTTTATTTATTTATTTGTTTCTTTTTCATAGTGTTGTTTTTTTATTTGCAGGTACAACGTCTTTCAGCATGAGTACAAGGACATGTTCCTTGGACTTTTGCCGCCGCCACGTCCTTCGGCATGAGTACAAGGACATGATCCCTGGCTTTTGTCGCCGCCACGTCATTCAGCATGAGTACAGAGACATGTTCCTTGGACTTGTGTCGTCGCCACCCCTTTCAGCATGAGTACAGGGACATGTTCCTTGGACTTGTGCCGCCGCCACGTCATTCAGCATGAGTACAAGGACATGTTCCTTGGACTTGTGCCGCCGCCACGTCATTCAGCACGAGTACAGGGACATGTTCCTTGGACTTGTGCCGCCGCCACGTCATTCAGCACGAGTACAGGGACATGTTCCTTGGACTTGTGCCGCCGCCACGTCATTCAGCACGAGTGCAGGGACATGTTCCTTGGACTTGTGCCGCCGCCACGCCTTTCAGCACGAGTGCAGAGACATGTTCCTTGAACTTGTGTCGCCGCCACGCCTTTCAGCACGAGTACAGGGACATGTTCCTTGGACTTGTGCCGCCGCCACGCCTTTCAGCACGAGTGCAGCATAAGTGCAGGGACATGTTCCTTGGACTTGTGTCGCCGCCACGCCTTTCAGCATGAGTGCAGGGACATGTTCCTTGGACTTGTGTCGCCGCCACGCCTTTCAGCACGAGTACAAGGACATGTTCCTTGGACTTGTGCCTCCGCCACATCATTCAGCATGAGTACAAGGACATGTTCCTTGGACTTGTGCCATCGCCACGTCATTCAACATGAGTACAGGGACATGTTCCTTGGACTTGTGCTGCCGCCACGTCATTCAGCATGAGTACAGGGACATGTTCTTTGGACTTGTGCCGTCGCCACGTCATTCAGCATGAGTACGAGGACATGTTCCTTGGACTTGTGCCGTCGCCACGCCTTTCAGCATGAGTACAGGGACATGTTCCTTGGACTTGTGTCGCTGCCACGCCATTCAGCATGAGTACAGGGACATATTCCTTGGACTTGTGCTGCCGCCACGTCATTCAACATGAGTACAGGGACAATTGACGTCTTTGAACTCTTGTTGTTATGACGTTTCGCAACATTAGTCTTAGGAAATTTTCCTTGATGCATTATTATTATTATCATTTTTAACTTATCTTCGTAAATATCTTATTCTTTTGACTTATTTTAACTCTCAACTCTTTAAATTTTGCAGAGTCATGGTCTGCTTTGCAGAACATATTGTCTCTGAAAAGACGTACCTCGTTCTCCTGAAAGACAACAATCAACCCATAAGAAGCGGACTCAGCTTCTTAGTAGAAGAGCCTAAGACTGGACGTCTTGCAACCCCATGACCCCCACCACTAAAGTTGCATACCATTTCTGATTGGTCCGTAGAAAGGCCTCTAAACCAACATTCTAAGGCTTGGTTTCTAGAATCTTCAATCCATACACAAAATCCTAATCGACATCCAGAGGTGACGTTAGGGCGCCGAATAATTGACGGATCAGTTCGTTGGGAATCCGCCTTGAAAATTTCTAGCGAATTTCTTTTCATTCCTCGCTATTGGGAGTGGTTAGAATTTGTCGTTGGTCGGAGTGAAGAGGTGCTTCAGACGGCTCATTTATTGGATGCTGTGGTGGCTTCCCTTTACACTTACGATCGAAACAACGACATAGTCCGGGCTTTTTGTGAATCTTGGTGTCCTGCAACCAATACACTTCACACTCGTGCGGGAGAACTCTCAATTTCCTTATGGGACCTTTGGACATTTGGGGGTCTGCCCATCAGAGGTAGATTTTATGAGGAAGTTATCCCTAGCTTTAAAGAGTTAACTGGGTCCCACAACCAAGCAAAACATCTTCCAAAAAGTTGCGAACACCTTTTCCATGCATTCTACTTGCTTAGCGCTTCAAGAGCTGACCATTCCCATGTTCCAATCAGCTCCTGGACTTCCTTTTGGTTCAAAGGTGAACAGAGATACGCAAAGCCTCCTCAACGGAGACCCAAGAAGACCTCTCGCCCTAGCACGACTCATAACCCAGACGACACAAATATCAAGCGTCACGAGTGGTCAGGTGAGGAAAACAACTTGTTTCACGAGGTAAAGATTGACATGAGACATAGAGACAAGACATACTTGGCGGCTTTTTTATCTTGCTGGCTTTGCGCCTTTGTGTTTCCCCAAGGGAATGCTAACCACATTCGTCCTAGCGTTTTCAAGGCTGCCAGCTTAATGGCTGAGGGGAAAACTTTCAGTCTTGCAGTCCCTGTCCTTGCCAACATCTACCACGGGCTAGGCAAAGTTTCCAATGCTCCTGTTTCAGTTGGACGCATAGATGCTTCTCTCCCCGTGCATTACATTTTTGGTTGGCTCGCCCATTATTTTGGTACCAATTATAAGACTCCAACAAAAGTTCGAGGTCCTAGCATGGTTGACTTTTCCAGCGAAGGTGGAGCTATATATTTTGATGAGCTCGAGGCTCGCGAACTGATCCATGGGGGTGCATCCATATCATGGCACACGAACCTCAGTAGGAACAAAAACGAGACCATGAAGTATGAAAAGATTGCGAAATTCATACCTTTTTCCTATTTTTTGAGCCTTCGCTCATGCTATCTGTCAGCGCGATGTAAAGATTCATTAGTTATCGAACCCTACAACCCCCACCGATTCGGCCGCCAGTTCGGCTTTTATCAAGACATACCTAATGACTTAGGAGAAGCTTTTTCCCTAGTCACCTTGGAAAACATTTTACACCACTGGCGAGTTTGCTTGCGAACTAATGCGGAGTTTCAAATATTTCTTCCAGCTCGTATATTGAATCCTCAGGACCATGTCACCTCACGTTATCGAAGTTGGTGGTCTGAAAAGTATGGAAACTACCTAGGGGATGACATAAGTAAGTTGGTTGACAATATCATTCCCTCTCGAACCCAGCCTAAGCTACCTAAAAAAGGTGATTCTAAATTTGGGGGCAAAGAACTCCGTCTGCTCAAGGTCACCAGGCCTCTAGATGATTCAACCGAAGAAGAGAGTCAAAACAGCACTGGAGATCGACACTGGAAAAGAGCCAAAAGACCCAGGAAAGATTCTGATCTCACTGACAAGTCCATCAAGAGTGCCTCTAATGCTTCACGGACTCCTGACGACACTGAGACTTTGGTTGAAAAAAAAACCCTTTTTGTTTTCCTTTTTTTTTTGTCCCCTTTTTTTGTTTTTTTTTTTTTTTTTTTTGCTTAAATCCTGTTTTATTTTTCTTTTGCAGCCTCCTTCAAATGATTGTGTTCAAGAGGAGGAAGAATGTTCGAGCGATCAATCTTTGACAAGTCCTGATGCTTTTGCTTCTTCTGTGAAGAACTTCAGAAGCTCTCATGCATCCTCGAGCAAACAAGTCGTGAACTCATCTTCTCGTTCTACTGAGAAAGTCCCCCGACATACTCATGAGAAAGTGGTTGCCCCAGTCTTTGAAGTTTCTCAGTTCTATGCTGATGATTTAATTTCCACCTTTCGACAACAAGCTGCTTTATCCATATGGACAAGCATACAACAGAAGATCGTACGCACTTCTTTTGAAGATGTTGCTAGCCTTGAGCACCTTGAGCAAGAATCTCACAAGGTCTTTGATGTAATGGCAGGGGCCACTACAAACAATTTGAAACCTCTGCAAGAATTTGTAGGCAACTACTTCAAGAAAGCGCGAGAATTCAATGGATTACAATCTTTGCTCTCTACTCATCTGACCCCCTCGAGTAGGGATAGTCAGTTGGAGGCGAAGAAACTCCATTTAGAGAAGGCTTTGTCTATCGAAGATCGTGTTTTTGAGGAGAAAGATGCACTTCAGAAGCAACTTGCTCGCTCTGCCGCAGAGGTTGCAGATCTAAAGACCAAGGTTGCAGAACTAGAGGCCAAGTTAACAGCTACGGAGGCCAAGGTATAAAGCCTTTCCAATTCGGTTTCTAAAAAGGAAAAGGACTTAGCTCATGAAAAACTTGCAGTTTCAAGAATACGTGAGGAAATTAGTGACATCGAGTGTGCCCCCACCGTTAGCGCTTCAGACGTTCGAACCCTAGCGATAATTCGCGAACTTTTGGAGAGTACTCGTGACGAGCTTAAAGCCCTTCAATGGAATCCTTAATTCATGATCCCTTTAGTTCACTCTAAGCTCTTTTTCTCATGTGCAAACATTTTCTTTTTAGATATTCTTTCAGTTCATTGTATTAGACATTTTTTTTAATTGATTGTATTAGACATTTATACTTTATTTATGCCTTAATAAAAATTTAGAATTTTATTTACAACATGGATTCTTTTTTTTTTGCTTTGACTGAACTTAAGTTTTTTTCTTAAGCTGCCTACGTACCCTTCAAGTGGGAAGGGATCAAGTCATAACGTAGTTCACTATACAATTTTTTTTGGCCGCTCACCTTTTTAACTCATGCGAGCCAGGAGTATCATGTAGTTTATACTCTTACGATAAGGAGTATTACATTTCACGCATAAAACTTTTTAAGAAACTTGCCATTTATCGGGCCTATTCTTAATCCGTCTTTGTCCACAATCTTGTACGCTCCGTTTGTGTAGACTTCTTTGACGACGTAGGGTCCATCCCATTTAGGTGTGAATTTGTTCCCTGTGTGTCGTGTCGTGATGATGGGTCTTCGAACAACGAGTACAAGATCACCAACTTGAAATGATGGAAGCTTCACAATCTTATCAAAGGCTTTAGACATCCGTGCTTGGTAGCATTCCAAGGCCTGCTGAGCCTCTAACCTTCCTTCATCAAGTGCTTCTAACTCTTGAAGGCGCAACCTAGCATTATCTTCCATTGTCAACCCTTCTTGGATGGCCATCCTTAATGAGGGAATCTCTCTTTCTAATGGGAGCACAGCTTCTACCCCATAGACGAGGGAATAAGGCGTGACCCCTATAGGTGTGCGATGAGTAGTTCGGTAAGCCCACAACACTTCACCGATCTTTTCTTGCTAGTCTCTCTTTGTCTTGGAGACTACTTTCTTCAATAAGTTACACAGCGTCTTATTGAATGCTTCCGCCAACCCATTTGCCGCTGCATTGTACATAGAGGACTTGTATTGTTTGAAATTAAACTTCTCACACAACTTGTCCATTAGGCCGTTGGAGAATTGCCTTCCATTATCCGTCACAATACGATGAGGGATACCGTACCGATAGATTATATGAGTTTGGACGAAATCCACAACATTTTCTTTCTTGGCTTCTTTCAATGCGACAGCTTCAGCCCATCTTGAGAAGTAATCCGTCCCTGCAAGAATGTAAGAATGTCCTGCTGAAGACTTAGGTGTTATAGGGCCAACAAGGTCAAGTCCCCAAGCTTCAAAAGGCCATGAAGCTACAGTCGGATGAAGAGGCTCCGGTGGCTGATGTATGAAGTTTGCATGAAATTGACAAGCTTCACACTTCTTTGCATATTCCATTGAGTCTCAAATCATTGTAGGCCAATAATATCCCATCCTTTTTAATTGAAACTGGAGTTTTGGACCCGACTGATGGGCGCCACAAACACCTGAATGTGCCTCATTTAATGCCTTTGCTGCTTCTTCCTTTCCAAGGCATCGAAGGAAGAGTCCCTCATAAGAACAACGATAAAGGATCTCCTTGAATTAGAATCATCATTGGAGACTTAAAAGCTGATACTTTGTTCCATGTAATAGATTCTAAGACCATCTATAAGCTGTTGTTAGGTCGTCCTTGGATCCATGGTAATGGAGTCATAACCTCCACATTGCACCAGTGCTTCAAATTCTATCAAGATGGCATCAAGAAAGTTGAAGCTGACACCAACCCATTTTCAGAAGCTGAGTCTCATTTCGCTGATGCAAAGTTTTATCTGAAGAATGAAAACACAGGGGAAACCATACCTGCAGAAATCCCATTGATAAAAAAGAATGATAAACTCGATTTGGAGCCACATGCAGATGCAAGAAAGGAAGCTGTTGAAGATGTGAATACTTCCGACCTGAAAAAGGGTGAAGCGTCTACAAGCCTTGTGAAACCTAAGGTTGTAAAGGATGAGAAGTGTTCAAATTCACCTATCCTACGATACGTCCCCTTATCTCGACGTAAAAAGGGTGAATCACCTTTCACTGAATGTTCAGAAAGCATAAAGGTCGGTGACGTTGAAATTTTGAAGGAAAGTTTCACTACGCCTCTTACGAAGATCACAAGACAAGAGGTTAAGAAACCTGAGGATGACCAGATAAAAGCGATCTTGCCTGACAAACGAACTAAAGACGGGTTCGACCCCAAGGCATACAAACTTCTAGCAAAAGCAGGTTATGACTTCACAACTCACACTGAGTTTAAAAGTCTAAGGGTTTTTGATGGAAGAGCTGAGCTCTCTGCAACACAGAAGAAACTTCTAAACGAAGGTTATAGTCTGCCTACAACGAGAAAAGGACTGGGATATAAGTCGCCTGAGCCAGTTCGCATAATAAGAAGAGGGAAGGCAAAAGTGGTAGACACAAATCATATAACAGTAGAGGAGGTTGACGACTCAAAAGAAAAAGAGAGTGTCGACCAACGAACTTCTGTTTTTAGGCTCATCAGGCCACCGGTTGCTCGTGCTTTAGTCTTTCAGAGATTAAGTGTCAATGAAATGGAAGAAGAGAGTACACAACCTACCAATAGCTCCACTCGACCTTCAGTTTTTCGAAGGTTAAGTATGCCCAGTGAGGAAGAAGAGAGTACATTTTCAACTCCGAATGTCACTCGACCATCAGTTTTTCAGAGGTTAAGTGTTACCACGAGAAGAGACAAAGAAGAACAATCTGCTTCATCGATTTCTCACCGACTTCAGTATGAGGATTCGATGAAAAATGAAAAGATCACGAAGGCTGATGGAGAAATTCGTAGTGCAGTTCCTTCACGAATGAAAAGAAAAACCTTTGTTACTGTCGATACGGATGGTTCCTTGAAGGTAAAGCGACGTGATGTTGTCATCACCAATCCTTCGGAAGAAGATAGTGACCAGGAAGAAGAACAAACCTCTTGTCTTCATATCACTGTTGAAGAAGAAACAGAAGTCGAAACGTCTGAAGTAGATGAGGACGAAGCACCTTTATCACTTGAAGACGGCAGCGAATCCACAGTGGATGAACTTAAAGAGGTAAACCTAGGTACACCAAAAGAGCCGCGCCCAACTTTTATAAGCATGTCTCTTACTCCCGAAGAAGAGGGTGAATATATGAGTTTACTCGCTTCGTATAGAGACATATTCGCCTGGTCATATAAAGAGATGCCTGGACTTGATCCAAAAGTAGTTGTCCATCATCTCGTAATTAAAGAGGGGTATCGACCAGTCAAGCAAGCTCAACGACGCTTTCGCCCTGAACTTATCCCTCAAATCGAAATAGAGGTCAATAAGTTGATAGAAGCAGGATTCATCCGGGAGGTAAAATACCCTACGTGGATAGCCAACATCGTTCCTGTTAGAAAGAAGAATGGACAGCTTCGCGTTTGCGTTGACTTTCGCGATTTAAATAATGCATGTCCCAAAGATGATTTTCCACTGCCAATCACAGAAATCATGGTGGATGCCACCACAGGGCATGAAGCTTTGTCTTTTATGGATGGGTCATCGGGCTATAACCAGATTCGAATGGCTCTTGCAGATGAAGAAATGACAGCCTTTCGAACTCCAAAAGGGATATACTGTTACAAAGTGATGCCCTTTGGATTAAAGAATGCTGGAGCTACTTATCAACGTGCTATGCAAAAGGTTTTCGACGATATGCTGCATAAACATGTTGAGTGCTATGTCGATGATCTTGTTGTTAAGTCAAAGAGACGACAAGATCACTTGAAGGATCTAAAAGTGGTCTTTGATCGTTTGAAAAAGTATCAATTGAGGATGAACCCTCTCAAATGTGCATTCGGTGTTACTTCTGGGAAGTTCCTGGGGTTCGTCGTTAGACATCGAGGAATCGAAATAGATCAGTCAAAGATTGACGCCATTCAAAAGATGCCAAGGCCTAAAAACTTACATGAGTTGAGAAGCCTGCAAGGTCGTCTGGCCTACATTCGAAGATTCATCTCAAAGTTAGCCGGTCGATGCCAACCTTTTCAAAGGCTAATGAGCAAAGGAGAAAAATTCGAGTGGGATGAAGCATGTCAAAACGCCTTTGAAAGCATTAAGAAATATTTGCTTAACCCTCCTGTCTTAGGAGCCCCCATAGCTGGAAAGTCATTGATTCTGTACATCGCTGCTCAAGAAAGATCACTGGAAGCGTTATTGGCACAGGAAGGTGAGAAGGGAAAAGAACGAGCCCTTTATTACTTAAGCAGGACTCTGAATGGAGCTGAGATAAATTACTCACCTATTGAGAAAATGTGCCTTGCTCTTTTCTTCGCTATTGACAAGTTAAGGCACTACATGCAAGCTTTCACAGTGCACTTGGTCGCGAAAGCTGATCCTATCAAGTACGTTCTATCGAGGCCGGTTATTTCTGGACGCTTAGCTAAGTGGGCCATCTTACTCCAGCAATATGACATCGTTTATGTACCTCAAAAGGCAGTCAAGGGGCAGGCATTAGCCGACTTCTTAGCGGATCATCCAATCCCGTCGGATTGGAAGCTATGTGAAGACTTACCTGATGAAGAAGTCTTCTATGTTGAAATCATTGAACCTTGGACCATGTACTTTGATGGCGCAACACGAAGAAGTGGGGCAGGGGCAGGAATCGTCTTTATTTCGCCTGAGAAACACATGCTCCCCTACAACTTCATGCTTGGTGAATTATGCTCAAACAATGTGGCTGAATATCAAGCGCTGATAATTGGCCTCCAAATGGCCTTGGAAATTGGCATATCATATATAAAGGTCTATGGCGATTCAAAGTTGGTCGTTAGTCAACTCTTACTCCAGTATGAAGTGAAGCATAAAGACTTGAAGCCTTATTTCATCTATGCAAGGCAACTGCTAGAAAGGTTTGAAAGTATAGTACTGGAGCATGTTCTGAGATCAGAAAATAAAAAGGCAGATGCTCTAGCAAATTTAGCGACTGCCCTAACAATCCCAGAGGATATGTCAATGAACATCTCACTTTGCCAGAAGTGGATTGTGCCGCTAATAAAAGATGAAGGTCAAGAGGCAAATATGATCTCTGTTTATGCAATTGAAGAGGAGGACTGGCGACAACCCATTATAGATTATCTTCAACATGGAAGACTACCCACAGATCCCAGACGTAAGGCCGATATACGAAGAAGAGGCGCCCGATTTATCTACTACAAGGAGATCCTTTATCGTCGTTCTTATGAGGGACTCTGCCTTCGATGCCTTGGAAAGGAAGAAGCAGCAAAGGCATTAAATGAGGCACATTCAGGTGTTTGTGGCGCCCATCAGTCGGGTCCAAAACTCCAGTTTCAATTAAAAAGGATGGGATATTATTGGCCTACAATGATTCGAGACTCAATGGAATATGCAAAGAAGTGTGAAGCTTGTCAATTTCATGCAAACTTCATACATCAGCCACTGGAGCCTCTTCATCCGACTGTAGCTTCATGGCCTTTTGAGGCTTGGGGACTTGACCTTGTTGGCCCTATAACACCTAAGTCTTCAGCAGGACATTCTTACATTCTTGCAGGGACGGATTACTTCTCAAGATGGGCTGAAGCTGTCGCGTTGAAAGAAGCCAAGAAGGAAAATGTTGTGGATTTTGTCCGAACCCATATAATCTATCGATACGGTATCCCTCATCGTATTGTGACAGATAATGGAAGACAATTCTCCAACGGCCTAATGGACAAGTTGTGTGAGAAGTTTAACTTCAAGCAATACAAGTCCTCTATGTACAATGCTGCGGCAAATGGGTTGGCAGAAGCATTCAATAAGACGTTGTGTAACTTATTGAAGAAAGTAGTTTCCAAGACAAAGAGAGATTGGCAAGAAAAGATCGGTGAAGTGTTGTGGGCTTACCGAACTACCCATCGCACTCCTACAGGGGTCACACCTTATTCCCTCGTCTATGGGGTAGAAGCTGTGCTCCCGTTAGAAAGAGAGATTCCCTCATTAAGGATGGTCGTCCAAGAAGGATTGACAACGGAAGATAATGCTAGGTTGCGCCTTCAAGAGTTAGAAGCACTTGATGAAGGAAGGTTAGAGGCTCAGCAGGCCTTGGAATGCTACCAAGCACGGATGTCTAAAGCCTTTGATAAGAATGTGAAGCTTCGATCATTTCAAGTTGGTGATCTTGTACTCGCTGTTCAAAGACCCATCATCACGACACGACACACAGGGAACAAATTCACACCTAAATGGGATGGACCCTACGTCGTCAAAGAAGTCTACACAAACGGAGCGTACAAGATTGTGGACAAAGACGGATTAAGAATAGGCCCGATAAATGGCAAGTTTCTTAAAAAGTTTTATGCGTGAAATGTAATACTCCTTATCGTAAGAGTATAAACTACATGATACTCCTGGCTCGCATGAGTTAAAAAGGTGAGCGGCCAAAAAAAATTGTATAGTGAACTACGTTATGACTTGATCCCTTCCCACTTGAAGGGTACGTAGGCAGCTTAAGAAAAAAACTTAAGTTCAGTCAAATAAAAAAAAAAGAATCCATGTTGTAAATAAAATTCTAAATTTTTATTAAGGCATAAATAAAGTATAAATGTCTAATACAATCAATTAAAAAAAATGTCTAATACAACGAACTGAAAGAATATCTAAAAAAAATGTTTGCACATGAGAAAAAGAGCTTAGGGTGAACTAAAGGGGTCATGAATTAAGGATTCCATTGAAGGGCTTTAAGCTCGTCACGAGTACTCTCCAAAAGTTCACGAATTATCGCTAGGGTTCGAACGTCTGAAGCGCTAACGGTGGGGGCACACTCGATGTCACTAATTTCCTCACGTATTCTTGAAACTGCAAGTTTTTCATGAGCTAAGTCCTTTTCCTTTTCAGAAACCGAATTGGAAAGACTTTCTACCTTGGCCTCTGCAGTTGTTAACTTGGCCTCTAGTTCTGCAACCTTGGTCTTTAGATCTGCAACCTCTGCGACAGAGTGAGCAAGTTGTTTCTGAAGTGCATCTTTCTCCTCAACAACACGATCTTCGATAGACAAAGCCTTCTCTAAATGGAGTTTCTTCGCCTCCAACTGACTATCCCTACTCGAGGGGGTCAGATGAGTAGAGAGCGAAGATTGTAGTCCATGGAATTCTCGCGCTTTCTTGAAGTAGTTGCCTACAAATTCTTGCAGAGGTTTCAAGTTGTTTGTAGTGGCCTCTGCCATTACATCAAAGACCTTGTGAGATTCTTGCTCAAGGTGCTCAAGGCTAGCAACATCTTCAAAGGAAGTGCGTACGATCTTCTGTTGTATGCTTGTCCATATGGATAAAGCTGCTTGCCGTCGAAAGGTGGAAATTAAATCATCAGCATAGAACTGAGAAACTTCAAAGACTGGGGCAACCACTTTCTCATGAGTATGTCGGGGGACTATCTCAGTAGAACGAGAAGACGAGTTCACGACTTGTTTGCTCGAGGATGCATGAGAGCTTCCGAAGTTCTTCACAGAAGAAGCAAAAGCATCAGGACTTGTCAAAGATTGATCGCTCGAACATTCTTCCTCCTCTTGAACACGGTCATTTGAAGGAGGCTGCAAAAGAAAAATAAAACAGGATTTAAGCAAAAAAAAAAAAAAAAACAAAAACAAAAAAAGGGACAAAAAAAAAAGGAAAACAAAAAGGGTTTTTTTTTTCAACCAAAGTCTCATTGTCGTCAGGAGTCTGTGAAGCATTAGAGGCACTCTTGATGGACTTGTCAGCGAGATCAGAATCTTTCCTAGGTCTTTTGGCTCTTTTCCAGTGTCGATCTCCAGTGCTGTTTTGACTCTCTTCTTCGGTTGAATCATCTAGAGGCCTGGTGACCTTGAGCAGACGGAGTTCTTTGCCCCCAAATTTAGAATCACCTTTTTTAGGTAGCTTAGGCTGGGTTCGAGAGGAATGATATTGTCAACCAACTTACTTACATCCCCTAGGTAATTGTCATACTTTTCAGACCACCAACTTCGATAACGTGAGGTGACATGGTCCTGAGGATTCAATATACGAGCTGGAAGAAATATTTGAAACTCCGCATTAGTTCGCAAGCAAACCCGCCAGTGGTGTAAAATGTTTTCCAAGGTGACTAGGGGCAAAGCTTCTCCTAAGTCATTAGGTATGTCTTGATAAAAGCCAAACTGGCGGCCAAATCGGTGGGGGTTGTAGGGTTCGATAACTAATGAATCTTTACATCATGCTGACAGATAGCATGAGCGAAGGCTCGAAAAATAGGAAAAAGGTATGAATTTCGCAATCTTTTCATACTTCATGGTCTCGTTTTTGTTCCTACTGAGGTTCGTGTGCCATGATATGGATGCACCCCCATGGATCAGTTCGCGAGCCTCGAGCTCATCAAAATATATAGCTCCACCTTCGCCGGAAAAGTCAACCATGCTAGGACCTCAGACTTTTGCTGGAGTCTTATAATTGGTACCAAAATAATGGGCGAGCCAACCAAAAACGTAATGCATGGGGAGAGAAGCATCTATGCGTCCAACTGAAACAGGAGCATTGGAAACTTTGCCTAGCCCGTGGTAGATGTTGGCAAGGACAGGGACTGCAAGACTGAAAGTTTTCCCCTCAGCCATTAAGCTGGCAGCCTTGAAAACACTAGGACGAATGTGGTTAGCATTCCCTTGGGGAAACACAAAGGCGCAAAGCCAGCAAGATAAAAAAGCCGCCAAGTATGTCTGGTCTCTATGTCTCATGTCAATCTTTAGCTCGTGAAACAAGTTGTTTTCCTCACCTGACCACTCGTGACGCTTGATATTTGTGCCGTCTGGGTTATGAGTCGTGCTAGGGCGAGAGGTCTTCTTGAGTCTCCGTTGAGGAGGCTTTGCGTATCTCTGTTCACCTTTGAACCAAAAGGAAGTCCAGGAGCTGATTGGAACATGGGAATGGTCAGCTCTTGAAGCGCTAAGCAAGTAGAATGCATGGAAAAGGTGTTCGCAACTTTTTGGAAGATGTTTTGCTAGGTTGTGGGACCCAGTTAACTCTTTAAAGCTAGGGATAACTTCCTCATAAAATCTACCTCTGATGGGCAGACCCCCAAATGTCCAAAGGTCCCATAAGGAAATTGAGAATTCTCCCGCACGAGTGTGAAGTGTATTGGTTGCAGGACACCAAGCTTCACAAAAAGCCCGGACTATGTCGTTGTTTCGATCGTAAGTGTAAAGGGAAGCCACCACAGCATCTAATAAATGAGCCGTCTGAAGCACCTCTTCACTCCGACCAACGACAAATTCTAACCACTCCCAATAGCGAGGAATGAAAAGAAATTCGCTTGAAATTTTCAAGGCGGATTCCCAACGAACTGATCCGTCAATTATTTGGCGCCCTAACGTCACCTCTGGATGTCGATTAGGATTTTGTGTATGGATTGAAGATTCTAGAAACCAAGCTTTAGAATCTTGGTCTAGAGGCCTTTCTACGGACCAATCAGAAATGGTATGCAAATTTAGTGGTGGGGGCCATGGGGCTGCAAGACGTCCAGTCTTAGGCTCTTCTACTAAGAAGCCGAGTCCGCTTCTTATGGGTTGATTGTTTTGTTTCAGGAGAACGAGGTACGTCTTTTCAGAGACAATATGTTCTGCAAAGCACACCATGACTCTGCAAAATTTAAAGAGTTGAGAGTTAAAATAAGTCAAGAGAATAAGATATTTACGAAGATAAGTTAAAAATGATAATAATAATGCATCAAGGAAAATTTCCTAAGACTAATGTTGCGAAACGTCATAACAACAAGAGTTTAAAGACGTCAATTGTCCTTGTACTCATGCTGAGAAACATGGCAGCGACAAAAGTCCAAGGAACATGTCCCTGTACTCGTGCTGAAAGGCGTGGTGGCGACAAAAGTCCAAGGAACATGTCCCTGCACTCGTGCTGAAAGGCGTGGCGGCGACACAAGTCCAAGGAACATGTCCATGCACTCGTGCTGAAAGGCGTGGCGGCGGCACAAGTCCAAGGAACATGTCCCTGTACTCCTGCTGAATGACGTGGCGGCGGCACAAGTCCAAGGAACATGTCCCTGCACTCGTGCTGAAAGGCGTGGCGGCAGCACAAGTCTAAGGAACATGTCCCTGCACTCGTGCTGAAGGGCGTGGCGACGGCACAAGTCCAAGGAACATGTCCCTGTACTCGTGCTGAATGACGTGGCAGCGGCACAAGTCCAAGGAACATGTCCCTGCACTCGTGCTGAAAGGCGTGGCGGCGGCACAAGTCCAAGGAACATGTCCCTGCACTCGTGCTGAAAGGCGTGGCGGCGGCACAAGTCCAAGGAACATGTCCCTGTACTCATGCTGAATGACGTGGCGGCGACACAAGTCCAAGGAACATGTCCCTGCACTCATGCTGAATGACCTTCAGCTTCTCATCGTTGTTTACTTCATCGAAAAGTTTCAACTCCAAGTTGTCCATCTTTCTTTTAGGTTGATCGTTTGTTACTTTGAGGCGATCAAAGACAGATGTTGAAAATTGGCTTTTCTTCGATGTGGAGACACTTAGCCTTTGGAAAGCTGAAGGTCGAGTGGATGTGGACACCGAACATTGATGTTCTTCTTCTGTCGCGGCCATACTCATTCTCTGGAATACCGAAGGACGAGTAGTTGGAGGCTTGATGCGATCGAAGACGGAGGTCTTTTGTTCACCCTTCTCAGAATTGTCAACTTCTTCTACGTCGATGCAGTAGGAAGTCACAAAGTTTCCTTCTTCCTTTTTGTGGAAAGTTTTGGAGCAGAGTTCCTTTGCAGTCACCGGTTGTCGAGGTTGAGAAAACTATTTACTTCTCTGCCTCTTAGATTGAAGCTTCTTGAGACTCTTCTTTTTTTTATGTTTGTCCTTTCCTTTGACTGTAGCATGATTCGATTGAGCTACTTTATCAAGGCCGAGCTCAATTTTTCCTTCCTTAGCTAGCTTTAGAATTAAGTCCTTTAGGACGAAACATCTTTCCACTGGATGACCAATAACTCGATGATACTTGCAGTACTTGGGATCATCGACTTTCTCCATTTCTTCTGGTCACTTACACTTAGGAAGCTCTATCAGTTGCGCTTCCAGTAGTTGTTCCAACATATCAGGGATGTCGGCATCAGGGAAAGGATAGATTTTCTTCTGTCTTTCCTTTAAAGTTAAGTGATACGTTCCATTCTTTTGTCGCTTTTCTTTTGAAGACGACTTGGGAAGGGTTGTGTTTACAACCATTGATTCTTCTATAGTCTCTTCGTCGTTCCTTCCTTCTTTCCTCATGTTAGGGAGTAGAAGGTCTTGGTTTTCTCGACTAGCAATACTTAGCTCCATATCGTGGGCGCGAGTTGCTAGTTCTTCAAAGGTGCGAGGCTTTATACCTTTAAGGATGTAGAGGAGTTCCCAATGCATGCCTTGAATGCACATCTCAACGGAAGAGAGTCCAGTGAGGCGATCTTTGCAATCTAGACTCATGGCTCTCCAACGATTTATATAGTTAACAACAAGCTCACCCTTTCGTTGTTTAGTGTTGGTGAGCTCGAACATGCTAACGGTTCGTCTAGTGCTGTAGAAGCGATTCAAAAACTCTCTTTCGAGTTCCTCCCAACTATCTATTGATTCAGGTTCTAGATCAGTGTACCAGTCAAAAGCATTTCCTTTAAGTGTTCGAACAAACTGTATGACTAGTAGGTCCCTTCGAGTACCAGCGTTCTCGCATGTCTCAACGAAGTGGGCAATATGTTGTTTAGGATTGCCCTTTCCATCAAACTGCTGAAATTTTGGTGGCTGATACCCGATTGGCATTCTCAAGTTATCAATCCTCTTAGTATAAGGTTTGGAATACAAGAGGGAATCTTGAGTAGGTCCACCGTACTGAGCTCTGATACAGTTTGTGATCATATCTTGGAGCTGTTGGATGGATAGTGAAGCGACCGAAGCAGAACATTGTGGCTGATCATCTTGCACTGTAGTCTTTCCTTTGTCATGATTTTTTATGACTTGGGTTTGACTTGATTCAGCGATATGTTGGTTCTCAATTTGGCTCTTTAGTTGCGCGATTTGAGAATCTTTTTCTTCAACCGCCTTCATCAAGGTGTTGATGTGTTCCTGCATCTCAGCCATTCTTTCTTCCATAGTTCTTGTCTCAGTCATCATGACAGTCACTACGTCAGAATCAGGTTCAAACAAAGGGTTATACTTAATAAGACTCTTGTCATTAGTATATGCCCCCTGCAAGGTTGTTTCTTGGCCTGCAACGATAGAAGTTTTATCTTCTTGCAATGTCAGTTCATTGAAGCAACAATGAGCAGTAGAACTCATGTAAGACTTGTTCATGACAGCGACCATTGAAGAAGTCTTGAACGACATGTTTACACTTGTGTTTTGAGATAAGAGAGAGAGATGAAAGGTAGAGATGGTCCCACTGGGCGTGCCAATTTTTTCACACGTAACTTCGAAGATGGAGACACGTGGAATAAATAATATATTGAATTGATGTTTGTATGCGTGTGGGTGTACAATCTCTAACTTTAATCCTCTGATTCTCTCTCTTGTGTGTGATTGTGTTTCACTCGAGGGTTGTAGCGCTTGATCTCGAGTCTGAAGCTTCAATGGATTCTTGGAGCTTGAAGTCTTCCAGTCTTGAAGGAGTCTTCAGTCTTTAAGAAATGTTTAGATCTTGAAGAGTGTTTAGTCTTCAAGGAGTGTTGAAGTCTTGAAGAGTGTTTGATCTTCAAGAACTTATGGATTTCAGAGAGTCTTCGGTCTTCAGACTTGGTGGAGTCTCTCTGAATTCTCTGGTTCTGCTGGAGAGCTTTGAAACTCTGAACTCTTGTCTTTGTGAGAGTGTAGAATTTCTGAACCCTTGAAATGGAGGAGAACCCCTCTATTTATAGAGTTCTCGCTGGATGGGCCCTGGTGACTTTTGGGCCTATCAACTTGCTTTATTGGTCTTGGGTTCGACTATTTGGTCTTGGGTTTGGTTCATTTTTTACCCAAAACCATATGACCCAAATACTTAAAAGACCCAAATTTGACCCAATTAATTATTTTTTTAATTAATTGGTCAAATTAATTAATTTGATCAAAATAATTTATTTTCTAATTAATTGATCAAATAGAAATTTGGATCTTTAAATTTATAATTGGCCAACTTTGTCTTCAAATTAAATTTGGGACACATGTCGATTTATAATTGGTCCCAAATTTAATTATTTGTAATTTCGTCATTAATTTTAAATAATGACGTGGCAATTTGTGATTGGACAAAATTTATCCTTCAACAGCTAACGCTATGAAAAATTTTCATAACATTAAAATTACGCAATTGAAACGAAATTTTTATAGCCTTTTTTATAGCGTTGAAAAAACGCTATGAAAAGTCGGAGACTTTCAATAACATCGGCTACGACAGTGTTTCGAAAAACGCTATGGAAAGCCTACGATAGCGTTTTTTTAATGCTATCGTAAGTGATATTTGTTGTAGTGTTTATGAGAAATGTCTGAGCTAGCTCGTCCCAGGTACTTATGCTACTCAGTTCAAACGATTCTAGCCAATCTTTGGCTTTATCTTGAAGAGAGAATGGGAACAACCTTAATCGTATAGCGTCTGCCGAAACTCCGTTCATTTTAACAGTCCCACAAATCTCGAGAAAGGAACGAAGATGGGAATGTGGGTCTTCTGAAGGATGTCCCTTAAAGGAACAGTCCCTTGACATTTGAATTAATCCCGTCTTCAATTCGAAATTGTTTGTATGGAGAATGTGGTCAGAAATCCATAGGAGTGTATATGATACCAGAGTTTTCGGTTGGGAGAATTGGCTGAAGAAAATCTTTGATCGCCTTTGGTGCGTTATCTTGCTGGGCCATTGTTTCCGTCAATCTTTTGTCTCTGCGAATCGCTCTAATTGTCTTGTCAATCTCAAGATCTAATGGAAACAGATTAGCCTCCTTATCACTTCGCATACAATGCCCCCAAGCCAATCAAATAAAAAAAATAAAACTATGCACAAAAAGAATAAAAGAAAATATTTACACCCTAAATTAATACTCAGTCCGTTATTTTCAATGTCGGAAAATTATTTTGCCTAAAGCAAACCTAACCAAGGATGAAAATATCGGGAAATATCTGCGATATATCGCCGAAATATCGAATTTCTCGCGGGTCCGATAGAGATATGGGGGGTTAACATCTTTTTTACCAATATATCGCGATATATCAAAAATATAGTTGAAATATCGCGACATTATCGTTTTACCGATAAATCGAACGGATATCAAGAGAACGCGCGGATAACGGACGGAAAATCACAGAAATCTCGCCGAAATATCGTCTGGAAATCGCGGATAACGGAGGGAAAATCGAACCTATATAATTATGTTACAATGCTTTTAGTGTAATATATTGTAAAAGTGCTCCATTGGCATGTGTTATCCTCTTGCTTCTTTCAGGGCCTGCATTCAAGTCCCAATTTGTTCATTTATTCATATTTATATATAATTTTTTCCTTTCTCTCCTCCCTTTCTTTCTTCATTCCACTACAACCCCAATCTCTCCTTTCTTTTTTCTTTTTTTTTTTTATTTCACCCATTAGTTTAATTATCTTGTGTCTTTGTACAGTATTTTTATTTTAACATATATAATGTTTATTTTTAAAATATTATAATATAATTATAAATTTAATTTATACAGTACACTCATTATTTTTATTTTTGTAAAAATCACTAGCATATTTCTAATAATTTTATATATCTTTGATAATTTTAATTTTTGTGTCTAGATAAATTTTTTATTCTCTTTTTCTTTTAAAGTTTTATTTAATTCCACTTCAATTTCTTTTCGTTACATGTGACCTTCTACAATTTCCTATATTGTATTACTAATTCATGTTTCTAAAGTTTATTTAATTTCTCTTCAATTTCTTTTTGTTACTGTCATTATCAAATCAATTATATCAATGTTGGTCTAATACCTCCAAGATCGTTATGTTATTATTAAAACATGTACTTGTATGACTACAATTTTTTATCAATGAAATATTCAAGTTCATGTTCGTTTTTCAATCTTCAATGTTATCTATTATTGCATTACTATTCATATTTAGCTTATAATTATTGATATATATGCTTAAACTAATAGTCTATCACTTAAATAAGCTTAGTCCAAAGTTTCACAAAAAAATTCAAAATATTTTTATGAGTTTCCGTAATATCCATGATTTTTCCCACAATATCCGTCGATATATCCGTAAATTTGAGTTACCGATATTAGTACCGATATCGATATTTTCATCCTTGAACCTAACCTCCCCGGCAACGGCGCCAAAAACTTGATGACCGCAAAGTGCACGGGCCACAAGTAATATAAAATGGTACAATAATACCGAGTATCGAATCCACAGGGAGGAGAATGGTCAGGCAAGATAATGATACGAACACTAAAATTACTGAGACAAACTATTATTTAGAAAATTAATGCAATTAAAGAATTCAAGTGATCAATCAAATATAAAAAGTGGAGAAAGAATATATTGTGAGGTGGGGTCTTGAAAGTCGGATTATAGCTAATTAATTATCCTAATTGTCCTATCTCGTGCCCGACTAATTATAAACTTAGAATTTCCGTTTAGCACATAGGTTCTCCTTTCTGTTTCCCCTAATTATAATTAACTCATATTAATAACCTAAGTGTCCTTAGCGCTATTAAATTCGTTAATTAATTAGCCCTAATTCATTTTTTGTCTCTAAGCCTAACCAACTACTCTCGCTGTCACTACGAGCAGTTAAACCTAGTTGAGTGGATTATGATCTATCCTAACTTCTCTTCGTCGAGTTTCCATTAGGAATCTAATCATTATACAATTTTCCAGATTATATAAAGCATTAAGACCATCCACACAAATAATCAGCATATGGACACAAGATAGGCAATTATGATATTAATCAACTATAATCTTCATTTCAAGACCCACAAATGGGATTTAGCTATACATAATGGTCAAAACTTCCCAAGAGGACATAATGATAAGCATAAAAGAGCAAAATAAAGAGATAGGAGAATGAACCGTAGAGAACCCCTCGCTTGCGCTTTGGATCCTCTCCGTTACAAGTTCCCGAGCCCTCAAAAAAATACTCGTTACAAGATTGCACACTTTCCTCACAACACGATCCTCAAAGAGGTTCTAAGAGTATTTAGAAAGTCTAAAGAAAGGAATTGGAATGGTGATTGATGCTCAAAGTGGGAAGCAAAACGCGCTTTATATAGGCCTTCAACAGGGACAGCATCGCGACGCTGACGTCACAGCGTCGCGACGCTATGACGTCACCTTGGCTTAGGTGGCAAGAACAGGACAGCGTCGCGACGCTGTCCCATTTCCAGAACGTTCCAATGCGCGGATTTGGGTAGAATTTTGGGCCTCCTTCATTTCTTTTGGCCCAAACACTTCATGCAATTGATCTTGGGCTCTTTCTCTTGACCCAACTTGATGATTAAGGCTTGAAATCCATGATTTTGGGCTATTTTTCTCCAATTATCCAAATAATTCTCCTAGGGACAAAATTACAAAAATCAATGGATATATATGATAAAAGCACAATAAAAGCATACAAAAGCTAGTAAATTTAAGAACAAAATAGCAACATTTATGCTTGCTATTAGTACCTTTTCTTTTAATGAGATAATAAAGTGGAACCAACCATTTCACAACCACTCGAATTAAAGTAAATATTTGAACTCCTTTCATTTCATTTAAATATTGTATTTAAATATCTCCAAAACCTATACTAAAAAAACAATAACAATAATACAATAGAAACCAAAGTTAGTCTTTCATGATGGATTATAGATATAAAATAGTTTTCAATACTATCGCACCACATGATTTATTTTCTTTTAGAACATTTAACGAAATTGGCTCATATATATATTTTATCTCTTATCTTACCATTATCGATGGTTCTAATTATACGTGTACTTTTATGGATTAAAAGTTAAATAGTTAGATGCTAATTTCTCTTTATGTTTTACTCTTGCTTGCTATTTGATCTGAAGCTAAGAGACATGACACATTCTCAAAAACATTGTTTTCTTTATTTTTCTTCCATTTTCATATTTCCTCAAAAAGTTAATTAAACTTATTTTTTTAATCATATTTTACTTTTTTGATATGATGATAAAACTATTTTTCTTACGGTATCGGTTTTGGAAGGAAAATTGATAGGAGAATTTGAAGCAAGAAAATGAAATGAAATACATTTTAGAAATTACGATAGAAACCTTTCTGTTTCCCAACCTTCCAAATGGGTACAGAACTAACCTCATCAAGGATGAGCTTAAACTCCTTAAACCGAAATTCAACAAGATCGAAACCATTCTTATGAGGATCCTATTTCTCTACTAAAGTTCTGTGTAAATATATATAGCAGTAAGGACATATAAAAGCCTAAATGTGTTCGCACATAAAACCAGCAAATAACATATTTTATACATAAAATGCCAACATGCGCAATAGCCCAACGGACATAAAGCTTGTAATAATCGATATCTCACATGTTGTCAAAAGAAATAAAGAAATATTCACGTAAAGTTATTTAACTTACCTCATCAAAAGATGAGTTTAAGCTCCTTGGACAAAAATTCAACAAGATCAGAAGCATTCTTATGAAACTCCTATTTCATCCCGAGACAAAAAACATGAATAATACTTGTCAATCATTTTTGTCCTATCATGTTGATAAAGTACTCATTGCTCTCATCTTTTCTCCCTAAAGCTTCAATCTCTTTTGTCCCTGTTAGAAAGATGAAAAGCTAATTAAAGTAATAGTGAAGAGAAGGAAGAGAAGGAAAAAAAGAAGAATCAATGCGAAGAGAGGAGTAGAAAAGTTAAGCGTAAAAAAATTATAAAAAAGGAACGGAAGAAGAAGACACTACAGGAAATATCACATACGATAACATTCAAAAAACGCTATCGTAAGGCTACAATAGGGGAGAGAATGTTTTGAAGTGGAGGGAGGTAAAAAGGTATTCTAACAAAACAAAAAATTAGCGCTTTTCGTTTCCGCCTTTTTTTTCCATCATTTTTTCATAACGATTTTTGTAAAAAGCTATCTTGAAAATCTATAAAAATGGATATTTGTTGTAGTGAGAAGATACACATGAAATTCATTTTAGAGGAAGGAAGTTGAAATCAAAGAAAGGAGAAGCAATAAACAGGATGAAGAAAACATGAAAAAACATGTATATATAGTAAGAAAAGGAGAAGAAGAAAGGGAGAAGACAAGGAAAAAAAAAGAGATGGAAGAAGAAACAGGGGCTTCTATAGCAAGTCATTATCCATTAACCTACACATAAAATACATATCACCATGACAAAAAGAAATAATATTGGAAGAAGAGAAAATTATTGATTATAGTAGGATGTGTGACCTCAACTATAATACCAAAATGATAACGTAGAAATTAAAAAGGAATTTTGCATAATCATAATTACTAATTAGCCAAATATATGGCAGAAACATAGACAAGTAATGTTGGAAGCGTGTGACAAACACTCACAAATTAGAATCAAATAATAAATATTTGAGAAGAAACAATCCACTTGTATTGAACAAAAACTCTTCAAGAAAGCTACAAACTTGGTTCACACTTTTTCTCCCTAACTCTTCTTGTGTTTTCTTCTCCACACACTTGCTTCAATACATTCTAAAACTATCCTATTTATAGGATTACATAGAAAAATCTAGATCTAAAAACTCCCATCCCATCTTAACTTCATGAATATAAAACTTCCATACATGAATGTACTTAACCCCCAACAAATTAAAACATAAAACTTTACTTATTTAATTTGTATAACTCATCTACTTAATTAATTAAAACATGTTTAACTTACAACAAGTAACATATATTAAAATTCTCCCCCACTAAGAGAAAAGTAATTTATTTAGTTTCGTTTTCTCAATATCCACACATCACTGCAGTCCCCAATGTTCCTCTACTTTACTATTGGAATTTCCTTTGGCAATTCAATATACACAAGTAGTTCACTTCAACAGTTGCATGTTGCATGACTAATAACAAAGTCCTTACATTCAACGCAGTTACCTATAAACCTAAAATCATACCTCTCTCAGAGAAACTTTTGAGTTTGCTTGAGTTTTCTTGGCCTTATTCCAACTAATTTGAAGAAAAGGTAAAAGAACAAAACTCGTTACTATAAAATATTCGTTTAAAATACAATTAGTACCAACTAATTTACCAATCTAATTTTCCGAAGAGAAAGATAGAAATCATAGAATGGTTGAGTGAATGACAATTTAGAGATCTGTAATCTTTAAAAAAGAAAATAAAAAAAATTAAAAAATCTTTACGAGCATATACTACTTGCCACTACTACAAATTTGACTTCTTATGACATTGAAAAAATGTCAAAAATGTATTTCTTGACATTTTTTTTAATCATTGAATCGACCCTCAAGAAAGCTCAATAGGACGGTTTAGAGAAAACTGCCACAAATATATTTAATATGACGATTAAAAATTGTCAAACCACTCATTTTTCTTGACATAATTTTAACGTCACACTAATTTCCTTCATTTTTTTCTTTTTGAAACCAAAGACATTTCACTAATATAGAGAAAGTCCCCGCGAGGATACAGACAATTGACGCTCCTGAAGAGCGAGTTGTGTTATCCAATCAGGATAATGTGACGTCCACACTTGTGGAAAATACTTCACACCCGCATTTGCTAACTCATGCGCTAGTAGATTGAATTGTCGATGGATATTAGATAACATGGGGTTCCATCTCAAAACCAATTGGCAATGAGTGGAGTGACCCTTGTATCTTATAAATTGTGAGGTCTCCACTTATCTTTTCAATGTGGGATCCTCAACATGCGCCCTCAAGATGGTGGCTCTTTGGGTTCACCAATCTTGGATCGGATCCCAATTTTTTTTATTGGACCGAATACCCGTTTGGGTTTAATGGGCTCTAATACCATATTAAGTAGAGGCACCATCTTGAGGGGGCATGTTAAGGATCCCACATTGAAAAGATAAGTGGAGAACTCACCATTTATAAGATGTATGGGTTACTCCACTCTTTGCCAATTGGTTTTGAGATAAAACCCCATGTAATCTAATATGGTATCAGAGCCCATAAAGCCCAAATGGGTATTCAGTCCAATAAAAAAAATTGGGATCCGATCCAAGAATGGTGAGCCCAAAGAGGCACCATCTTGAGGGGACATGTTGAGGATCCCACATTGAAAAGATAAGTGGAGAACTCACCATTTATAAGATGTATGAGTTACTCCACTCATTGTCAATTGGTTTTGAGATGGAACCCCATGTAATCTAATAATGGATATGTGAAAATTTGATCATCTGAAAGGAACTCCTAATTTGATTTATATCTCATTTAACAGTAGCAATGCAAGTATCACACGACATTCCATCCTGAAGTATACATATTAAGGATAAAGAGTCAGACACACTCGTCACACAGGCCACATTCATCTCTTTGGCTAACCAAAGTCCTTCCAACATAGCTACCGCCTCAGCACATAATGGATTGGTACATATATTAGAGGGTTTGATCATCGTAGCTTTCAAATAACCTTGTTTATCACGAAGCACCACCCCGACTCCCATCTTTCGACTAACCTTATCAAAGGCCGCATCAATATTCATTATCATCTCCTCCCCTAATTGAATTCCCCTTTGCATCAGAGAAATGGTTACAAGTAGTCAAGAATCCAATTTCATTGGATCTCGATGCTGGGAATTGGTCGATTGTGTATAATATTATTTCTATCATTCCAAATTGCTCATGCACCTACACATATAAGCTTCATATCCTCTTTATGACAGCGGCTAAGTATGATCCAACGATCCTTTACACCCATTTCTTCCATGAAAATGCTATATATTGTAGGAGTCAAAACTTCCCACATCCGCCTAGCTCACATACATTGAAACAATGCATGATCTGTTGACTCAGGACAATTCTGACATAACGGACATGTACCTTCTACCGAGACATGATGATTCCAAAGATTTACATAGTTGGGATGGAATGATGATAGGATCTCCAAACAAAATGTTTAATCTTGTTTGGAATATTCAAATTCCATAACTGCTTCCATCACACAAGGACAAATGTTGTTGATGAAGAAGAGGCCTCCTGACTTTTAAGCATACTAAACTTGTAGCTACTTTTATCCGTGTACTTCCCATTCTTGTCATAATGCCAAATCCAAGTATCTGGCACTGTACCAGTAATTGGTAATTGCATAGATCCTCTTTGCATAGGAATTGGTTTAATTTACCAATATCCCATTGAAGAGATGGGGTAATGAAGTCCGCGACCAACAAATTATCATCAGTATGTCTTCCATTGTACAAAACCTTAAAAGTTACCGGGCGAGGAAACCAGGGGTCCTGGAAAATTCTAATTGTTTGACCATTTCCCAAATTCATTATTATACCTCCCTTTAGCAACTCCAACCTCTAGATAAGACCCTTCTAGAAGAAAGAAGAGGTTGATGTAGCCGTCACATTTAATATGGTTTTTTTTTTAGGAGACATTTAATATGGTTGAGGAGGGGAAATATCAGCCTCGTAGAACCTTGGCTAGGGTCAGACTAGGATTCGCTAAAATTCTCCAAGCCTGTTTTGCAATCATGGCTTGATTAAAACGTTCAAAGTCTCTGAAATTGAAGCCCCTTACCTCCTTAGGCTTACATAAATCTTCCCACTTCTTCCAATGAATCCTACGTTTCTCCCCCGAAGATCCCCACCAAAATTTAGCACATGGAGAAGAAATTTTGGATAGGATGTCTTTGGGAATCTTAAAGCATCCCATAGCATAGGTAGGAATTTCCTGAATAACACTCTTGATAAGGATTTCCTTCCCCCCTTCAGAAAAGAAATTACTTTTTCATCCTTGTAGGACTGTCCATACTTTATAGAGTAAAAATTTGGAGTCTTTGTTTTTCCCACGATGAAAGAACGATGGCAGTTTAAGATAACTTCCAAGATTATTCACCATCTTCAGATGGAGGAAGATGAAAGTGATAGTGGCTTAGATGGCTTAAAAGAATGCCTTGGGCTACGTGCGATTCTTTTAATAATAAAGAATTAGGGTTTGACTTGGCTAAGAGTCCTTTTATTCATCAAAATGCCATACAACCTTAATTCAAAGAATACCCATCAAAACCAATTCAATTAAAAGAACTCGATCACTGAAACTTGAAATACAAGAATTCGACATTTACCCGATTTTAAGGGCGTTACAGGGCCCCTGCGTTTTTTGGTATATTTGTAACTCAAGTCTCTGTAAGTCCGGGTCTAGTCATAGGATGAAGATCGGGACCAAATTTGGCTAAAAACGACAGAAAACGATGGCTGAAATTTTGGTAAAGTGGCTGGAAATTGGAAAAAAAAAAATATTCGGCGACGCTGACGTCAGCACACGTGTGAGGTGATAACGCAGGGCTGGCGTCAGACTTACGCACGGTCCAGCAGAGGCGTGGTCCAGGTGTTGCGCAAAGTCTGGTTTGAGCGGTTTGACGGCGGTTCACGCCTGATTTGACCGGTTCGTTGACTGGTTCAAAGTGGTTGACTAGTTCAGGCATTTTCTGCCCTAGTTCGAGCGGTTTTGACTCGGTTCGAGTGTTTCTAGTCAGGTTTTGGAGCTATAGAAGACTGTAATAGGATAGAATTTAGATATATTAATGTAATTTATGTTGGGTTTTATGCCCTAAAACTCTTAGATAGTGAATGTAAACACATTGTATACTTGTTTCAATAAAGTGTTATTGAGTTTCTACAATAAAGTGTTATTGTTAAATATTACACAATTTGACCCAAATCCAATAAACTAAGATCCAAGGTTGTTTGTATGTAATTTGAGCTAGTATGTGGAGACATACGGGGATCGATGTTCAAGTAACAACCTAAAAGGTTTATAGTACAAAGATAAGGCTGGGTACCTTATCCTAGTAACACTATGTGATACGACCCGCTTTGTATTTGATACAGACGTATTGATCCAAAGCGTCCATGTAGTAGACATTCGAGCGGGGGTATCATATGCAATGAGTTTGCATAAGACCGGACCATGAAATAGTAAACCACTAGATATAACACCATTAACTAGTTATGTTACTGTTTCAATAAGATGACCTAGGTAACTCAGCCTTGATCCCGAGTGTGTCATGAACTCTTTCTCATGAGAGATTGTCATTTTATTAGCATGGGTGAGAGTGGCCAATACACCGACTCAATATGTCTTCCTTTTTGGGGACAAGACCGAGTGGGAGGCTGGGGACATGACAACACAAGAAGGAATTCACTCATTCCCACTTCTAGGAGAAGTATATGAGTGTTTCCTTAAGTGGTGACTCCGAGACTTTAACAAAGAGATCTTGCATTCTCACTAGCCCAAGAAGGACTTTCTATTTAATGGTTGCACCATAAACAGGCTGTTCATTAGAGGAGCGTTGGTACTTAAGGAGACAGATGTAACACAGGGTTAAAACAGTAATTTGACCTAGCTGTGATTACGAACACTTGTGAAGGATTGACTTACCGGTATAGGTCTATATCTATGGGCACAAAAATGTTCTACAGTGAGAATAGTTCAACTGTGGGTCTTTAGTGGAATGACCCACAATTAATGAATATTGGTTAACTCGATTAATGAGTTTAGTCAGTTAACCTCATATCATTGGAGCTTATGATCTGTAGGTCCATTAGGTCTCCTGCTAGCTCCTAAAAAGTAATTATGAACAATTATATCTTGAGAGAATTTGAGGAGTTCAAATTCATATTGGGAATTAAGTAATTGTATGAGATACAATTAATATAATGTATAGTGATGCATTAAAATATAAAGTCTAATTTGAGATTAAACTTTATTATATTGAGAGAATGATATATTTGACAAGAGTTCAAATATATGTCTAATTAAATATATGCTATTTAATTAGAAGATGAATTAATTATGAATTAATTAATTATTCAATTTAGTTTAAATTAAATGAGATTTAATTAAACTATAGTCTATGAGGAAATAATTAGAACATGATTCTAATGTGTAATTAATTAAATATGGGTGATATTTAATTATAAGATTAATTAATTGATTAGTTTAATTGAATTAATTAAATGTGATTTAATTAAGTTTAATTAAAACTATATATTATGTGAGGGAATTACATTTAAATAAGATTTAAATGTGCATGAGATTGATTAATTAACCTTTATTAATTAATTAATTAATTTTGATCTAACGGTCAAGATTGTCTCCTAACCTCACATTAGGGTTTCGTCACTTATAAAAGGAAAGGTTATGAGAACCCTAACCCTAAGGTCTCATTCTTGCCTCCCTCTCATATTCTCTCAACTCAAGAACTCTAGGGAGAATTTTCTCTCTAGAGTTTTTCCCATTCAAGATTAGGTAGTCCCACAACTACGTTCCTAATCTCAGAGTCATAGCGGGGAAGATCAAATTGGTGGTGTTCCAATTGTTGACGCTTGGTCCCTATGAAATCAAGAAAGATGTTCTTGATATTTCAGAGACGACAACGTCGGTATGTTTGCTTCTCTCTATTTGTAACGCCCCCAAATTCTTAAGAGACTATCTAAGGTTACCATTAAACTTAGTCACATTACTCATTAAGGTGCTACCGAAAATTCGGCAGCATAACGACGTAATCTTGATTAACCCAAAATTTTACAACCTGTTAAAAACATCACATAACAATAAATAAGCTCCCAACACGATTACGAGTCAGATCTCGTAATCATTCTCATTCAATGAACACAATTCAAATTAAGCCTAGTTCAAAAAAATAAACGAAGTAAATCGACAACCATAAAGCTAAACAGCGCCTCATGACTAACACAAAATTTTATCTCTCCTGACATTGTTAAAACAACTAAAACGTAATAATAATGAAATAGACTCTTAAACTCTGCTTTCTCAAGCCTGCTCCTAAGCATCACCAGGCTCGTAGTATTCCTCATCACCTGCAAAATCTGGTGGTGGGTCAGTACATAACCACGGTACTGAGTAAGTGGCTCACACCTGAAGAGCCATCAAACATCATACATCATACATAGCAAATCAGGCTTTACAATCACACTATCATGCCTTATATACGAGGTGAACATCATACATATCGCAACATGCTCAATTATGTAAACGTGCAACTAACCATGCACCTAACACATGAATTCCGCACCATGCCATGCACATTCAAAACACATGAATTCTGCATCATGCCATGCATACTCACAACACATGAATTCCGCATCATGCCATGCACACTCGGCTTTCTCTCAAGCTCCACGAGCTCGCTCACTCATAGCCCTCACAAAGCTCTCTGAGACTGACTCCTTCGAGTCACGCCGACCCCTGACCATATTACCCAGGGCCTCGATGTCTCTCTACGGTGCTCAGCGTTCGACCCTTGACCATATTACCCAAGGCCTCGAACTGTGCATCGTCCCTTGGCCATATTACCCAAGGCACCCGCGATGACTTTCACAACGTATAGACTCATCACATCGCCCCTTGGCCATATTACCCAAGGCACTCGATGCTCCTCTTAATCCATTGGTGACATACCACCCCTCAACCATTTTTACCCGAGGCACCTGGTATTCACCTAACTTTCCTTTTAGACACGCAAGGTCCTCTGACCTCAATCTCACTAGAATGCATGAATCCTACTCATCATGCTTCTAGACCATGCTTCATGCCAATGACATGCAACTCATAATGCATATACCAAACATGCTTTCTAAACCATGCATTGAGTCATAAAACACGTCAAATGAACTCCACGTTTTTCAATCAATCACTATGAAACAACATTCTTAACACAATAGTTTCAACATTTAAGCTCAAAACAGCAGTCCAACGTATTCAAACTCATCACGATCACATAACACATACATATTTGTACAATATAAGATAAAACCAAGCAAGTAAAGCACACAACATGCTAGCACACAAGCAAACAGACCCAGCAAATAGAATTCCACTTACCTAAGTCCTAACGCGCTCCTAACAACTCAAGGAACGGTCCCACAGGTTGGTTCCAATATTATTAGGCACCTAGGAATTGAATGGAACCAAAAACTACCAAAAACCACCCTTAGACCTTATTCGAACTCTCTGATATCGCCTTGAACCTAAAACAAATGATACCCAAAGGTTAAGGACTATTCTACGGCACAAAATCGCGCACGAAGATATTTATGGCTCACTGATACTTACAGGAAGCTCATCGAACAGCTTCAAATCCTTGCTGTTTCGTGGTTGAAAGGGCCTAAAATCGCATAAACAAGGTCGTTAGCAATTGGGTACTCTAGAATTAAGTGGGTCGTGAATGGGTGGATGAAAACTTACCAAAAAGAGGAATAATCGAGGCTATTAGTTGGCTGGGAACTCAAATCGCGCACAAGGAGGCTCGGAAAACATGTAATCGATGAAGATCTTCATCGAACTCGCGTGGGTCAAGCTACAGGCTAATCAATGGAACAAGTAAGTAGTTAAATCGAGGAAAAATGTTGCGGAGAGACCAAAACTCACCAGAAAACGCACAGGAGGCCGCGGTCTTGTTGGCACCTGACCGAATCCACGTTGGGGCACTCGTTCACGAGGCGGCGTAGCATGGGATGGGACGCTTGCTGCGGAGCACGACTGGGATCGGGGTGGCGTCGCACGGCGGTGGCAGCACGTCGGGGTAGCTGCAGATGCGCGCGCGAAAGAAGAGGAATGCGAGGGAGCTGGTGGGGTTGTGCGAAAACGAGAGCAGAATGGGAGGATGGTGGCGCAAACGAGAGAGAGAGGCTGCAATAAGGTGAATAACGAGAGGGGAGGCTGAACGGCTGCAAGAACGAAAAAGAGAAAGAAGGGGACCTAGGTTTTTTTTCCTCATACTTTTATTAAGGATATTACTCTAATTTTTACCCTTAAGGAATCCAATCAAGCCCTAATTCCTTTTCTCAACTTAGGGAATCTTGGGTAATTGAATTATTCCAAAACTACGATTTTAATACAATACAAAACCTTAACCATGATTATAAAAAAATCAAACTACACTAACTCTTTCGACTAAGGTATTCCCACTCGCACGCAACCAAGAATATAAATCAAGCGACGAAATTTAGCGTACCTGATAACGCGGGGCGTTACACTATTAGATTTAGATCTAATAATTTTTGTATGCTTAGCCTTAAGTTTCTATAGAATATGTTCTATAAACTTTTGCCAATGTAATGGTATTTTAGATAAACAAAATTAACTACGAATCGGTCCCAATTCGCTTCTAGTAACGGAATTAGGGAATTCCAATCCTATAATTTATGCTTTATTTTATCCTAGGGGCCAAAATTAACTGGTTCATATGCAATTCACAAAAGAAATTAAGCCATATATGATTGGAAAAATTGAAATTTCTTTAAATTTCTTAAAAACCTAATTTAACATTGACTAATCAGCAATAGGATTTTAAATAGAAATGTGATTGAACGTGCATTTAAAAAAGAAAGAGAAAAAAATGGTCTACAAAAAGAAAGTTTAGATTATTACATATTTTATGGTATTAAGCACGCTGCAATATTAGTAAAATGATGATCAAAATCAAATTTTATCTACCAACATGGTAACTAGTAAGGTCCATATTGAAGAAGTGGATCACCCGTCTATTCAGGATCGTTTCCTATCTTTCATTGATGTTAATCCAGGTATGAGTTTGGATTGGGTCTGTGTGGGTGCGTGGTCGATTTGGAATGATCGTAATAGTGTGGTTCATGGCATGTCTGTCCCCGATTTAGTGGATAAATGTGATTGGATTAGCAATTATATTCGAGATTTTCAGATTGCAAATGTGGATGATTCTTCGACTACCATCAGAAATACCAATCAAAGATGTCGCTTGTCTACAAATGGGATGATCGTTCATGTGGATGCGGCGTGTGAATCAGGGGCGGATTTAAGAAGGGGCAAGGGGGGGCACGTGCCCCCCCTCAATTTAAAATTTTGTATAGTATATATATATTCTTGGCCAATTAAATTCTAAAAGTTTCCTTTGGCATGTTGGTTTCCGTCTCTCTATTTGCGTTGGTGCCCCCTTGCCCGGTCCTGGGTTCAAACCCCATCCACGCTATATTTTATTTCTTTTCGTATTTCCAGTTTTTCCTTTTCTTTTCTTTGTTTCATTTTCTTTAATGAATTTAAATCCACCTATGAAATAGAACGAATGTTAAAATAGTATCGTTGATCTTTGTACTTTGTGACTCATTCTAATTTAGTTCATATATTTTTATATATTCAAATTTAGCCTATGTAATTTCAATAAATCATTAGATTAGTCATTATTAATTTGAAGTTACTCTAAAACATGACAATGATCATAATTTTCATTCAAGAGAAACAAACCAATTGTTAATATGTTTTCAAAATTTATAAAGCAAAAGCTAACAGAGACTAAATTTGTTTTGAAAAAGTTAACCATAGACTAATTTTAAGATTATTAAAAGTGCAAGGATTATATTTGGACAATGGAATTATTGACAATAAAATAAAATAAGTTCCAAAGTACAATGACCAAAATGATATTTTAACCTAAAAGAATATAAAATGAGTTTATAAGTTTAGGAAATTATAAACTTTGGGGTCAATTAAAACTCCATACTAATAATTGTATCAATTTAAATCCTAAACATTCATAATTGAATTTTATGTCTAATGAAACTATAAACTTTCAATTTGTGTTTGGTAAGCTTATGAATTTTGAAAAATGTCAAATAACACTTATTAGACACAAAATTGAAAATTCAAGAACTTATTGGACACAAAATTGAAAGTTTAGGATTCTCTTAGACACATTTTTAAGTTTAGGGACCATAGACATAAATCCGAAAGTTCAGAAACTATAACTTGTAATTTAACCTAATCGATATTAGGTATTTAAATATTGTATCAATGCTTCTAAAGTTACATTTATATGAACTTGTGCCCCCCCTTGTATAAAATCCTGGATCCGCCACTGCGTGTGATGAGAGCCTTCGGGTGGGTGGTTTTGGTGTGGTTGTCCGGCATTGTCAGGGAGAGTTGGTGGCAGCTATGCAAGGTCAATACCCAAATTTCTTGTCCCCACTGGGTGCAGAAGCAAAAGTAGTGTTGGAAGGCCTTCAACTGGTGGAAAGATTGGGTTTCCATCACATAGTTCTGATGTCGGACTGTCTGCGCTTAATTTCCATGCTTAATGGAAGGGAATAAACAGATGTGGAAATCCAATCTTTGGTGTGGGATATTCGACATGTGTGTAGTCGATTTCGCAACTTGGAATTCTTATTCACCCCTCGGGACGTTAACAAAGTTGCCTCATATACTGGCACGTACGAGACTTCATTCTTCCCCAAATTTATGGTTTGGCTCTTTCCCGAGTTGGATTCAAAATATGACTCTTTCAGAGAAGTCATTGTTTGTACCCGTTGAGGGATCTTCTAATTATTAATGAAATTGGCTTTTGTTTCAAACAAAAAAATATATCTACCAACATGAGCACAACTCAACTAACATAAAAATTATACAAATGACTAGGAAGTCTATGGTTCGAATCTCTCACCTCCCACATCATGTTAAGAGAAAAATTATTTTTTTTTTTTTGGAAAAAGAAAAAAATTAATTTTTATCTCAGGTGTATCAATGACATTTAATTAGATTTATTTCATTTTCTATATAAAACTAAAAATGGGGTTTTTTAGAAAAGTAAAAAAAGAAAAAGAAAAAGAAAAAGAATTCAAACAAGGTGCTTTCAAAACTAATTCGAAATTTGAAGAGACGCAACACCCTCCCCAGTGCAACACGACAAAACTGTCTTGTCTTTTTTATTTAATTTAGTTTAATTATTAAGTTGTTTGTTGAAATTATTAAATTATTAAATTTATTATTATTATTATATTATATTAAATATATTTTGTTTAATGATTTTTTTTATATAAATATTAGTTTTCATTTCTTTTTCCAAATAATTATATACTTTTCAATGATTGTTTTTTTAAAAAAAAAATTAATGTTTTCATTTTTAATATAGGTCTATAATTTACATGTTTTAAAGTTTGATTTTTCTTTTTGTCTATACCATTTTTTTTTAATACAAAACACAACATATTAAATTCAACTAATGCTATTAATAGATTTTTCGAAAATTATTGTACATTAGTTTTAGGAACTTTTCAATAAAACTTTATATAGTTACAACATAACTAAATTTATGTATACATAGAAAACACAATTACATTTTAAAAACTAAAAATCCTTAAACATCTTCATTTCAATTTCAAGTATAATTAATTTAAAAATCGGTAGCGATTTTTTTTTTTTTTTTCTGTTAAGAAGAATCATTATTGACTAGCAATTTTAGTAAACTATATAATTAATTTAGATTAGCGATTCATTGCATTGTATTATAAATCCATATATATTTATTTTAAATGCAATATTACAAGAAAAATCCATATACTTATTTTTAAATTATTTGTATTCGAAATTGAATTGGAGATATTTAAAAATGGTTAGTTTTTAATAATTGTGTTTTCTATGTATACATCAATTTAATTATGTTGTAGCTATATAAAGTTTTATCGAAAAATTCTTAAAACTAACGTACAATAATTTTTGAAAAATCTATTCGTAGTATTACTTGAATTTAATATGTGGTGTTTTGTATTAAAAAAAATGATATCGACAAAAAAAAAAAAAAAAACAAAAAAACAAACTTCAAAACATCTAAATTATAGACATATATTAAAAATGAAAACTTTAAAATTAAAAAAATCATTAAACAAAATATATTTAATATAATATAATAATAATAAAAAATTAAATTAAAAAAAAATGAAAGACGACATTAGGGGAGGGGGTCGCGTCTCTGCAAGAAACGGGACACCTCAAATTTCGAATTAGTTTTGAAAGCACCTCTTTTTTTTTTTTTTTTTTTTACTTTTTTACTTTTCTAAAAAACCCCGAAAAATTTCATCCAACTTGCACGTGATATAGAACAAGTACTTATATAACCTTATAATTTGGTTTACAATTGTACATATATATCAAACATTACAACTACCATAATGAGCACATATATATCATCTCATTCTTACTAATTGAATGGAGTTGCCCATTGGCATATGACACAAAAATTTCAAATATATAAAAATGACAACCGGCCACCTAGGCTTTTAAAAGGAAAAAGCTCTAAAATGACAACATGACATGAAGTTAGGGGTGTTCACGTTTGAGATAATGAATTCAATTCTAAACCCATGATGAATTCATTCCAAAATATTTAAGTCAATATTGACTTAAATTATTCAAGTCTGAACACCTCACACAAAAAAAGAAAAATTATTCAATAGGTGTTGTTACATTGTGGCAGTTACTTTTTAAACCGTTGGATGTATGTGGAAACCATAATTTTCAGCTTCTCTTCTACATCCAACGGTATAAAACCATCAGCCACATTTTATCAGCCTCCTTGAATAATTTCTCAACGAAAGTTGAGATTGGCTTTGTAGGTGACGCCAAATCTCCAATTAGAAGGAGCAACATTCCAAGTCGTGATGGTCTCTTTTGTGGTGTAGGAAGTGACTCTAAAGGACAGAGATTGGCCAACCAAAGTTGAAAATGCTTGATAGGAAGCTCCCCAATTATGGCTCATCTTGATCCACCCTGTCTTGCTCCCTTTCACCCACATTCCCGACACATCCCCTCCACCTCCAACATTCATCACATACACCAAAAGCCAGTACCCATTTCCCTGGAGTGTGAACCGAAGGCCATCCCTTTTGCCACATGCCACTCGTCGGTAAACGACGGGCACGATCCCGGCCTTCCAGTTAGCGATCTTCATAAAGGCCGGTTTCGACATGTCGAAGTGAACCCTCGGAGGGTTGCACCAGCCGCCGTTGTTCGACGGTTTGGCCCAATTCGGCGGGCAAAGATTGGTCGCTGTCACCGTAGTGAAAGCAACGTGAGCGTAGCAAGCTTTGGATTGAATGCATTTGATTTGAAAGCAAGTTCCGCAAGCGTAGCCGTTGTTAAAGAGTGTAGAGCTTAGAGCCACCGTGTCGACACCATAGCCATTCGTGAACAAGTTTCCATATCCACACGCTCCTCCTAAAATGTAAAACCATATATACCATCAAAGTGAAATTAAACATGGTAGCCTCTAATAGGTTCAAACCCTCACACTTTAGAGTCCGTTTGGAATATATTTTAATTTAAATGTTTTTCAAGAATGCATTTTTTAAAAAACATTTTGTATAAAAATTGTTTAAAATTTAAACACACATTTGGTTACATTTCCTCATAAGTGTTTCTATACCCAAGTTATTGTATATTTAAAAATTCTTTTTAGAAAAGTTGGTTTCAAGTGTTTCTCTCAAAATGATTTATTTCTCGATCTCATTTTCTAATAAGTCATTTTTAGTGGTTGTCAAACACTAAAAAATTTTTCAAAATGATTTTTTTTTTTTCAAAATTAAACACTTGAAAAGTTAAACCAAATACACCCTAATTGTTTGAATCACAATTCTTTTAAAAGGAAAGTTCACATACCCATTGTTTCAGATGCTGTCTCATCGCCATAGAAGGTGGCATGGGCGAGCTTCCAAGGGCTTGCTCGAAAGATGGCGAGCACCGGTCTAGTGGTCATCCCTGGCATCATAAACGATATGAAGAAGGCGACGACGACGACAAAGCTCCGACGAGGAAAGTGGAAAGCCATTGCTTTGGTTATGTGCTTGTAATTAAGTTGTGAAATTGCCTGTCTTGAGTTCTAGGTTTGGTTCCTTTATATAATGTATGAAAAGAGATTGGCTTCAAAACTTCGTGACCCTCACTAACAATCATCAGCTTCACAAGTCAAAGTCAATTACTCTTTTTTTATTTCTTTGTTTCTTATTATTTTGTTTTTAATTTGCAAAAGTCAAATATAAATGTTTCAGGTTGTTAGAAATTGGATGTACTTGTACATTTTAAAGGCTATTCTAGTACCGGAGGGGACGTACGGATATTTCTACTAAATAATAATTTTATTAAAATTGATAGTTTCTGGTTATTATTGGATGGGAATGGGATAGAATAATGGTTGAAATATTTAATAATTACGTTAAATAATTACAGTATTAAATTATTAAGTGGTTAAATTGTTATCTCAATTTGATTATACATGTAATTTTGAAAATAAAAAGTATGTAATGTAAGACTAGCGACATGTATATTTTGTTAGGTTATTATTATTATTATTATTTTTTTGACAATATGTGGGGTGTGGGAATCGAACCACAGACCTCGTGGTTATCAGTACAACTTTATGCCAGTTGAGCTATGCTCTTGTTAGGTTATTTCTCAGCTCGTCATATATTCGACAATATTTAATCGAATCAAATTTTAGGGAAGGGCGAATTTACTATAGGTCGTGAAACCCCTCCAATTCGGAAGAATTATTCAATGAGACTACCATAATGTGTGTGGTTGTCTCATAATAACCATTAGATGTGGATTTGAAAATCTACTAATCTTCTAAAAATCGTCAGATACAAAATCGAGATATTTTTACAATTTCTCTCTCATACATATAGTGGTACAAAACCGAAAACCTTATTGTGGCGGTCTGCTCGAATAATTTCTCCCTCAACCCTTATCAAAGAAAAAAGTCCCCTCAACTAAAAAAAACTATCTTATTATGAAAAAAATTAAAAAGAAAAGAAAAAGATTAGTTTTAATCCTTAACTTGACCAGAAGTATCAAGTTTTACTCTAAACTTTCAGTTTCATCAAAGTGTACCTTAAACTAAGATATAATTAAGACAAAAACAATGTACTAAAAAAAAATAAGACAAAAACAACATTAAAGTTTTTTTTTTTTTAATTGACATCTGTAAGTTTTGGTAGAGTTATTTAATGGTTTATTTTTGTGTATTAATCAAATTTAATTTTGTGCAAAACATGGTTTCTATTATATTTTTAGTGAGTTTGCTAGAGTTGTTTACATTATTTTATTTGTTGAAGTTAATGGATGAATTAACGAATTTGAATAAAAAGTAAAAATTGCAACTTATATTTAAATTTAGGGTCCAAATTGATGAAATTGAAAGTTTATAGTGAAAATTGATACCACTTGTCAAATTTAAGAGTAAATTTTTTTTTTTCGAAAAATATAATTGCTCAAATTAACAAGGTTAAAAAACAATTTTGGTCCCTAAATTTTATTTTGTAACAATTTAGTCCATGTACTACTTTCAATGTTGTAACAAATATATAATATTATAATGTTTTTTTAACTTTGTAATTTGATTTTTCTTTTTGAAATGAAATTTAAATGGAAATGAATGTTTTGATTCGACTTTTATTCTCTTTATAGCTAACATAAAATTTTGGATTTACTAATGTATTTTTGGATAGATGCTAATTAAGTGTTAGTACATAATCATTTAATTCAACATGGTTCAACAATAAACAAATTGATATTTGATGTACATAGCTCGACGGCAATTGACATGTACCCTCGATCAAAAGATCAGAGGTTTGAATCTCTCCACCTCCAAAGGTTGCTAAACTAAAAAAAAAAAAAAAAAGAAAAAAAATGATATTTGATCGTGCTTGATCTCATTGACATCCAACCCCTAATTTTACATAAAAACAATTTTCGTGGTTATATACTATTTTATATTCTCGTAAAAAGAAACAATCTTATTAATCTCTCTTTATATTATTACAACATTCTAGCATTCACCATAACATTAATATAACCCCTCTATAAACACTATACAAGTATATTAGTTAAAGGCTTAAATTATCCTTCTCTCTTAGGCAATACATTTTTAACATACAAATATTCCATTAACTAGCATGATATCATATACACACACATACAAGTTTCTTTTAGATTTCTCTTTGAAAACATTAAAAGAGCATCAACACTAGAAATGGACATTTGTCACCCAAAAAAAAAAAAAAAAAAAAAAAACTTGAAATGGACTTGAATTAAATATTTTATATTTGACTCATTAAATAGAATTCATATTTTAAATGTTATCATATCATATACTTTTATTTTGAAACAATAACCATTTCTTTAGTATAAAAAATAGGAATTTCCATTCTTTGCGGGGATTTTTTTTAAAATAATGTAATTTAAAAAACAAAAAACAAATTTAGGGTAGCTTAGAAACTAATTCCAAATCTGGGGTAGCTAAATCGTGTACATTGGTCACGCTTTTGCTAAATCGTGTACTTGGTACACGATTCCAAGTGTAAATCGCGTACCGTGTACGCGATTTACATGCCACGTCTCCAAGTAGTGCCACAGTGGAGAAATTCGCACCAGAAACACAAAACTCGCGTACGGGGTACGCGAGTTCCACGTCGAACTCGTGTACCATGTACACGAGTTCGATAAGAATAAGTACAACATTTTTAAACTTATACTTCAAAGGGTTCAGTGGCTAAAATATTAACAAAGGTTCTAGAGTGCTAGGGATCAAAACTAGCTATCTGCTTTTTCTTTTCATTTTTTTTTATTTATCATTTGTTTTATATATTATTTAAAACTTGCAAAATATATATATATATATATATATATATATATATATATATACTATATGATCTATATGTTTATTTTAATGTTTAGTAAGGGTTGAATACGGTTGTAAATTAGTTAATTTTTTCTCTTTAATTTTTTTTTTAATTTTACACAGACAAATATATAAAAATATATATATAACATATTATAGATATAAAAGGAAAAAATATTTTTATTAAAAAAAGAATTTCCAAATATGGAAATCGTGTACGTGGTACACGATTTCTAAATATAGAAATTGCCAAATATGGAAATCGTGTACGTGGTACGCGATTTCTAAATATGAAAATCGTGTACATTGTACACGATTTCTTTGCAAACTCGTGTACAACGTACACGATTTTTACCACCTCATCACCGCCACGTAGACCACCCTAAATCGCGTACGTGGTACACGAGTTCATTTCTGGCACCAACTACTCTACATTTGTCGATACTTTTCTCTCTTACCTCAAATTTATAATTTGTTTTTTTATTTACATTATTAAAATTAATATTTTCAAAACTACTCTAATGTTGTCATTTGTTTTTTTAACTACATTATTGGTGAACTTTGTCCTCTTTGCGGAGGGTCAACCTTTTTCTTTCTTTTTTTTTTTTTTAATGAAACAGTTTGGATGGATTTATTTTATTTTATTTTTTTTATAATTTTTATGTTATAATCACCGACTGTGATTTATTTATTTCAAATTATAAATTTTTCGGATAAGGAAATTAAATGGGCTTAAATCTTCTTTTGTCTTTATTCCACTTTTATTTTGCATTAATATTCACTCCAGTCTTAACTTTTTAAAATTATTTAATAAACATTTCGCACGCTTAATTTGATGGAAAAAATATCTACGTGTACAAATGTTCGAAGCCTAGTATAAATCATAAGGTAGGATTTTAAAATAAATTGAAGTTTTGAATGATTAATATATTTTATACAAAATTGAAGAATTAGATTATAACATTTGAAAGTTAAAAATATTAAAATAAAATATTTAACATTTTATGAGTTAAAAATATAACTTAAATTTCTTAAATGATAGGAACATGTGCAAACATGGTAGAACAAAGCTTAATTAATAGCAAATAGTTAACTTTCTCAAAAAAAAAAAAAATAGCAAATAGTTAACAACATTCTACATGTATAATTTTTTTTTTTTTTTGAAAAAGTCTACATCTATAATTATAGTAATTAAAAAAAAAACATTGCGCACTTAGTTAGAGATTTTCAAATAATTTTTTTTTATTCGGTCTATCATTGATTTACCATATCAATGGATTAAAAATGAAAAATTTGCAGTATTTAACTTTTGTTTTCCATATGATTGTTACAATACAATAAAAAAGATGGCAGGTAAGTGATACTTAGCTTTATTTTGTAGAAATAATTCTTTACCTACTCATTTGTTATTATACATCTATCATTGATATACTATATTAATATAATAAAAATGATATGTAAGTGATATTTTATTTTGTTTTCTATCGATAATTGTTTATTTATCTATTTAGATATTTTTATGTCTATCATTCATTTACGTCAATCAATATAATATTAATAGACATATATCACTAATCGATGTAAAAATAGTTTGTTAGTGAAAAACATCTATCAATAGATTTATTATATAATTCAATTTTATATATAATAGATTAATTAATTTTTTAAAATCTAGAATATGACTAGGAACTATTGGACACAAAATCAAAAGTTTAGATACTTATTAGACATTTTTTAAGTTTAGAAACATGTTAGACACTTTTTAAAATTCAGAGATCAAATTGACACAATCAAGTTAAGACACTAATAATTTAACTTTATTTCTATTTTTATTTTATTATTAATTTTAATGGATGATAATTTTGTTGTTGGTCGGTCCATTTATTATTATTTTTTTTATAAAAGTCTACTACGTGCCAACAAGTATGTCTTAAACCTTTCTAAAAAGAAAATTAAAAAAAAAAAAAAAGTACGTCTCAAAAGGTCCATTTTAAGGGAGAGTTTCAATGTACTAAAATAATATTTGATGCATGATAAGTGCCACAAATCTATCAGCATAGATCAACTTTCATACTTGTTTTTCTATAATTATTATTAAAACAATATTTATTCTCTATTGATTATTATAATTTTTTTTTTCTTCGTATAAGACTGAGATAAGTTTTGTAGTTTCTTATAAGGCCGTGAAAGAAAATGCAGTCACATCAATAGAATCGATCATGTGTCTGTTTGAAAAGATTGGTGTAGACCTCCCAATTCATAAGATAGTTGGGCTACTCCACTCATTGTCAATTGGTTTTGAGATGGAAGTCCATGTAATCTAATATGGAGTAGCCCATACATCTTATGAATTGTGAGTTCTCCACTTATCTTTTCAATGTGGGATCCTCAACAAAATGAAATTCACATTCGTTCAATAGTGAAAAGTGTAAAGTGCCAAATATTCCCTTCTCTTTAAAGTGTTAGTTTAGAGCTTGGATAAGGGTTACCAACCTTCTTTCTTAATACCCCAAGAAGAATTTTTCCGCAATGAGATTAGAAAGTCTATTCATTAGAGAACGGGTGAGGGTAAGGAGCAATAAATGGAACTAGGGACAAAATGGTAATTTTGTCTAGCTAGAACTAAGGGTGAAAGGAACTGAACCGAACCGAACCAAACCGGTTCGAGTCGGGTCGGGTCGGTTGTACCCCTTGAATCTGACCGAACCGATAGGGTTCGGTTCGGTCCTCATTCCATATATAAAAAAAAACCTGCCTTTGTGTTCGATTTAGGGTTTCAGGTGGAAAAAAAAAGTCGCGTCGCTCGTCTTCCTCTGTGTTCGATTTGCGTTTCAGCGGCTTCGTCTTCCTCTATGTTCGATTTGCGTTTCAGCGGCTTCGTCTTCCTCTTCTTCGTCTTCCTCTGTGTTCGATTTGGGTTTCAGCCGCTTTGTCTTCCTCTTCTTCGTCTTCCTCTGTGTTCGATTTGGGTTTCAACAGACGCCGCTTCGTCTTCCTCTTCTTTGTCTCTTCGTCTTCCTCGCCGGCGCCTCATTCGTACTCGTCTCTTCGTCTTCGGCGCCGCTTCGCCTTCCTCTTCATCTTCCTCGTGCCTCATGCCTCAGTTAAGATATACTTTCTTCGTCTCTTTGACTTTTTTTTTTTTTTTTTACATAAATCTGGACACTAAAAGAAAATATAAATAAAACCGACCCGACCCGACCCGATTTCGGGCCAACAAGGAATCGCTTTGGTTCGGGTTGTCCGTACAGTCGGGTTGTCCATACAACCGACCCGACCCGAAAAATTTACACCCCTAGCTAGAACCATGGATCACTTCGTGGTCAGATGGGTGCTTATGGTTGTATCCATAGACATAAACTCTTAAATAGTGCATCAGGGTACAATCTTGTTGGTCTACAATGGAGTCACCTTCAGTTAATGGTAAGATTGGTTAGCTAAATAGTTTATTTAAGTTAATTCTTGGTTTTATTGGATCTCAAAGTTATTAGTCCTCTTCTAAGAAAAAAAAAAAAGTTATTAGGTGCAAGGTCCTTTGCTTGTTTGTTGACCTCTGCAAGTAACACTTTGTTGAGATAAAATTAAATAAGGTATATTATTTAATTTAGACTTAGTTTAATAACCATTTGATTTTTCATTTTCCGTTTGAACAATATGTGGCTACATACTAGATCTTCCTACATAGTCCATTAAAATCTTCACAACTAAGAATGAGAAAATGAGAAAACTTTTTTTTATCTCATTTTAATGATAGTATATAGTCGTCAACATTTTTCACCAAATATTTTCTTTTTTGTTTTTAAAAAATATGTTTGTTTTCTCCCAATTTCCCTATGATGATTTTCATTTTTGTTAATGAAACATTTGAATTTCTAGCTAAATTCCAAAAACATGAACAAGTTCTTGAAAACTACTCTTTTTAGTTTTCAAAATTTGACTTAATTTTCGAAAACATATAGAAAGAATGAAGATAACAAAATAAAGAAAATTACGAGTGAAAATAATATTTATAAGCTTAAATTTTGAAAACCAAAAACTAGGCCCCGTTTGATAACCATTTGGTTTTTGGTTTTTGGTTTTTGAAAATTAAGCTTATAAACCCTACTTCCACCTACAAGTTTCTTTGTTTTTCTAATAACCACCTTTCCATGTTTTTAAAAACCAAACCAATTTTTGAAAACTAAAAAAGGTAGTTTTCTAAAACTTATTTTTGTTTTTACAATTTGGCTAAGAATTCAAATGTGTCATTGACAAAGATGTAAACCATAGTAGGGAAACTTGGAGAAAACAAGCATAAATTTCAAAAACCAAAAACCAAAAATCAAATGGTTATCAAACTGGGCCTAAATTGTTACCAAACATAACTTTAGCTATGGTTCAATTGAACTTTGGAAGTCTAATCGGATAATTGACCCAAATTTGGGTCCAAATCAACTATGAAATGGTTAAAGACAAGAATGACCATATTTAAAAGTTCGTTTTGAAAAATGGAAAACCGACTTACTTTTTTAATAAATGGTCAAATCGAATTTATCAATTAATAAATCTTCAAATTATCGAGTTACGAAAATACCAATAACCAATATACTAGAAATACATGATACTCGAACGGAATCTTTGATTTAAATCAAAACCAATCAATTTGAATGGCAGGACCCTAAAATAAAGCAATTCAATTTTAACTTCGATTTAACAATAAAAAAAAATATCTAATTGGTTTAGATGACATCCAAATGTTCATATATCTATCATTTAATTGTTAATTTTTTCACAAAATTAAGCAATATGAATTTTTGCAATTGAGGACAACTAAACACAACTTTGTACTTGTACAAACGCCATAGCTGGGAGTAATTTGATTATATATAAAATTGTCTAGAAACATTCTTAACTACATATATAACAAGATAAAAAAAAGTGGAACTACACTCTGCCCTAGAGATAAAAAAAAAAAAAAAAAAAGAGAAGTAGAAAAAAAACCTTTCATTTACTACTCTTTAGAGACTTTCTTTGTTGAGGTTCTTTGAAAGTTAGGGTTTCTTCGCTGCGATTCATTCGATACTTAGGATTTCCTCGCTGCAGAACTTTACTATCACTATATACATGTTGACTCATCTCATTTCACCTATTGTCGAATCGATCTCCAGGTACAAACACTATGTATTTTACATGTCAAATTTGTGTAGTAGTGTTTATTCCTGCCAAAAAGGTTCAAATTCTACATCCACATATTATAAAAAAAAAACAAAAAAAAGAAAGAAAGATTGATTGAGAAAATCATATAAAAACAAGTTTTTTTTTTTTTTTAATATCAGGATTATCATATAAAACAAACGACAACTATCTTCTTGAGAGAGCCGAAAAACAACAATAAAACATCACAGACGACATTGAATGATGCCAACAGAAAGCTAAATCAGCAATTTGATCAGATGCCACATGACATTGCATGATGTGTGCAAAATTAGGGTATCCGCAGCCATGCAATTTGAAGAATGGCTCGATCTTTCTTTCCCACCAGCTCAAACGTGTCCCTCCTTTACCACCTTTCTTCACACTATAAAATCCCAAATCTCTCCATTCAAACACAACCCATTCTTTTCTCATTTAATCATCCAACATCCTTCAACCATGGCAAATCCCCTTTTGCTCTCTCTTTCCCTCTGCTTCCTCTTCCTCTTCAATGCCTGCCTAGCGAGCGGACGCCACAACATCTACCGCAAGCACTTCGACGAGGACAAGCGCCAGTACCGCAAGTGTCGCCTTGATAGACTCGACGCCCTCGAACCCTCCAATCGCATTGAGGCCGAAGGTGGCGTAATTGAGATATGGGACCCCAACCACGAGCAATTCGAGTGCGCCGGCGTGGCTGTCCAGAGATATATAATTGATCCTAAAGGCCTTGTCCTTCCTCAGTACACCAATGCCCCACGTCTTGTCTACATTGAGAGGGTACTGATTTGAGATGACTACTTCTATCTATTAGTTTCTTTGAATTCTTATCTAATTTTAACAAATGTTTACAAAATTCAATTCAAACTAATTTTGAAAACTAAAAAAATGTAGTTTTTTTATTTTCTTTTAGTTTAACTAAGAATTCAAATCTTTTTCGTAAGATAGATGAAAACCATGGTATAGAAATAGTTATCAAACAAGATCTTAATGTTTAGTTTTATGAACAGGTAGGGGGTTCAAGGGAGTTGTACTTCCGGGTTGCCCTGAAACGTACCAAGAACCTCAGCAATGGACGCAGGAGTTCCAGGACAGGCACCAGAAGATCCACCATGTGCGCGCTGGTGACCTCTTCGCGGTGCCTGCTGGTGCTGCTCATTGGACCTACAATGATGGCAATGAGAGACTTATTGCCATTGTTCTTCTTGATGTCAGTAACCACGCCAATCAACTTGACTTCCATCCTAGGGTAAGTCCCACGACCTCTCAAAATTATTCTTTTCAAAGCACTTCAAATATATATAAAGCCTTCCAAGTTTAAGTTGATGGGTTACACTAAATTTTTTTTTCGTCCCTGTTAACTATAGACATTCTACTTGGCTGGAAATCCGGAGGAGGAGTACCCAAGATCGAGATCGGATTGGGAGCGAGAGCAGGGACGACGCAGCAGTCGTCGGGAGGGATCAAGCAACAAGAACAATATCTTCCATGGCTTCGACGACAGAGTCCTTGCAGAAATTCTCAACATAAACGAGGAGACAGCGAGGAAGCTTCGCGGAGAAGACGATTACAGGCGCAACATCATCAAGGTTGAGGGACAACTCGAGGTGGTCAGGCCACCAAGATCACGAGGCGGACACGGAGGAGAGGAGCGAGAATGGGAGGAGGAACAAGAGGAGGAGAGAGAGAGAGAGCGCGAGCGCCACCAACGCCGCCGATGGGCAGACAATGGTTTGGAAGAAACCATTTGCTCTATGAGACTCAAGGAGAACATTGGCGATGCTTCCCACGCCGATATCTACACCCCTGAAGCTGGTCGTCTCAGCACCACCAACAGCCACCGCTTCCCCATTCTCCACTGGCTTCAGCTCAGTGCCGAGCGCGGTGTTCTTTACAGAGTAAGTATAAATTCAGCTAGATATATATCATGAACTATTCGATTCAGATTCAAAATACAGTTTTTATTGTTCCAACCCTTCAAATAACTTCTCGTCCCTACATTGAATTATTGACATTATTACAGAATGCGATGTACGTTCCACACTGGAACCAGAACGCACACAGCGTAATATTCGTAACGAGAGGGCGAGCGAGAGTACAAGTAGTAGACGACAGAGGCCAGACCGTATTCGACGGGGAGCTACAACAGCGGCAGCTTCTAGTGGTTCCACAGAACTTCGCCATAGTCAAACAAGCAAGCGATGAAGGGTTCGAGTGGGTATCATTCAAGACGAACGACCAGGCCATGATCACACAACTCGCGGGCCGCAACTCTGCAATGAGAGCATTCCCAGTTCAAGTCATTGCCAGCGCCTACAGAATCTCCACAGAAGAGGCTCGCAGGCTCAAATTCAACAGGGAAGAGACCACTTTGCTGCCACCAAGAAGCTCATCCGCGCGCAGGGCCAACCCAGTGGAAGTAAAGTAAACAGCTTTGCGTGTGTGCTGGCTTAGTTTTGGGCTTTTGGTTTTATGGTGTAATAATTTACGGTTTAAAACTGTTAAATGATAATAATAAAATGAGGTATTTATAGACTGAGTAACTCTTCTCTTAGTGAGATCTTAAGGAAAAAAATTAATTTATATATACCTTTAGTAAAACCTATCTAAATTAATAATTGTATCAATTAAAATCTAAAACTTTTATAAGTGAGTTATTTCAAAAATAAAATAAAAATTTTCATAAGTGAGTTAATATGGTCTAGTCAATTCAGATCATATTTTTGTTATTTCTCTTGTATTTTAGGAATGTAGGTTTCTGTTACTCTTATTATTTCTTTTGTAAAATTGGTTACAATTTTGTTAAGGTTTCTTTCAGCCTTTGCTTCTCTTTAAATAGCAAGGCTCTGTATTCATTCAACATGATGTAACATCAGTAATACTTTCTGATATTTCTCTCAAAGTTGTTATATGGTATTAGAGCAGATTTGACATACGTCTCTGATCCTTTTTTTTCTCCCGTATTTCATTCCTTTTTTTTTTATTGTTTCTCTCTTCAATAAAATCATGGATTCCGTCACGCCTACTACTGAGAAGGACCTTCACTCTCCAATTTTTTTGTTGTCTAATATTTGTAATCTGGTTTCTATCCGATTGGATTCTTCAAATTTTATTCTCTAGAAATTTCAACTTACATCGATTCTTAAGGCTCATAAGCTCTTCGGCTTCATTGATGGTTTCATTTCGCAGCTAGTGCGTCGTCAGTTGAACGGATGGATGTGAGATAAGATGATAAGTGAAATAATAAAGAAATATTCAGCCAACACTTAAGTGCAAGTATACACTGCCGCACGTAATAATAAAAAAACCTTAGAAAGTATTCCAAGGGTATCGATCCCATGAGGACTAAATTAGAAATTCAGATTTGATGAAGAAACTGCTCAAATGATTGCTTTTGAAAAAGGTAACCAAAGAAAATAAGTTGATTGATTGGGTTTTTGAAAAGATAAACAAAACATGCAAATAAAATAATAAAGAATAACAATAAGATAAAACGAGGTATTCAACATGGATTCATCCCTAAGGTAACAACCATACTCATGCAGTATCTAACTTAAGTGTATTTAATGCATTGGGTCAGATTTAACTTCCATTTGGCCTTTGTTTCCAAAAACCGTTAGAAGGCTAAGCGAGTACCGTTATGCCCATTTCTGGGACTCGACTCCGACATAGATAATTCACGAATGCAACCTATAACCCTATAGTCGATATAGGGTGCCTTAGGCAGCTTGCCCTATACCGCCGAACAATCTCTTTCGTGTTTTTTCTCCTATATCACCTTTATGAGAACCGATATCATTTGTCCCTTTCGAGATCAAACTCACATAGCATGCAAAGTCTAAGTGATCAAATTAAACTTAGCAAGATTAGAGTGATAATCAATAAAAAATGACATGCATTAAACACAACTTAAGCAAATAAAACAGTTTCAAGCCATTAAACCCTAAGGGAATTCACCACATTGAACCCCTCAACGGGATTTAGCTACTCATGATGGGATAAAAAGCAAATGAACACATTTTCATTGAAATAATAATGTAAAGAATACAGAATTATGAAAAGATTCAAGAGCTGGAAATAAAGGAGATAGCTAAATATTATGGGTTTTTTGTTTACACAATCCTTCTAGAATTCGCTAAGACACTCCACTCTCACTTTTACAAGATGGGAATGGGTGAAACTCTCTACAAACCACAAGGTTTGATGTCTAACTCTCTCTCGGGTTAGAATTTGGTCATCTAAGAAGGACCTCGGGCATCCCTACTCATTGGCGTCGAGCCAGGGTTTTGTCACCACCCTTTTCTTCCAAGTGAGTTATGCTTCGATTTTACTTCGAATCTCGAGCTTATATAGTGTAGAAATTGGTTGAGGAGCTGCGAAATAGGTGCTGGAAGGTTGCCCAGTAAGTTTCGGGGTCAAAACAACCAGTTAGGTGCGAAGAAGACTCGTCAACAACGACCCGCGTGCGACTCGGAACGGTCTCTGTTTTTCCAGAAATGCGGTCGCATTTCATTTTTGCTTTCCCAGAAATGCAGTCGCATTTTTGGGGAATTCCAATTTTTCCTCTGTTTTTCTGCACAACAGCAAACTAAGTCAAATTCTCTTAAAATCAAGTCTTTTTAAGCACAAATGAGTTAAATTCAACAAAAGTAATTCTCAACACCCTAACTTATCAAACTAAGCATATTTTGAGCTCGGGAACAGTAAATTGACCTAAACACTCAAAATTTGACCAAGAAATGAGCTAAATATAAGGGTAAAATAGGTATATTTTTTACCCTTATCAGCAGCCTGCTGAATTTCTTTTTTCGGTTGCTGCAACTTCTTCAACCACTGAGAATCCTACTGATTCAGCATCGTCTCCCTTTGAAGCAGCTACTCTTGTGATCAGTCCGAAGCATGGTGATTGGATTGCAAAAGATCAAGCCCTAATGACGCTTATCAACGTACCTTGTCTCCTGAAGCTCTTGCTTATGTTGTCGGCAACACTACCTCTAAGGAAATGTGGGAGATACTTGAAAAACACTATTCCTTAAGCTCTCGTACTAATGTAGTCAATTTGAAATATGATTTCCAGTCTATTTCAAAGAAAGCGGATGAATCTATCGATGCTTATGTCAAGCGGATCAAGGAAATCAAAGACAAGTTAGCCAATGTCTCCATTACGGTCAATGATGAGGATCTTCTGATCTATACATTGAATGGGTTACCGACCGACTACAACACTTTTCGTACTTCGATGCGCACTCGATCACAGTCAGTTTCTTTTGTTGAGTTGCATGTCCTCATGAAGTCTGAGGAGTCAGCCCTCGACAAACAGTCGAAACGAGAGGATCTCATCTCTCAACCTACTACTATGTTTGCTGCTACTCAACCTCCTTCTACTCGTCCTCCTTTTAATGGTGGCAAGGGACGCGGTCGCGGTTGCAACAATGGTCATGGACGTTTTTCTCCTCAGAACGGAAATGGCAGAGGTCGTATCCCTAATTTTACAAATTCTTTATCTACTGACAATCGTCCCTCTTGTCAAATTTGTCAGCGACCAGGTGACAACGCCTTGGATTGTTATAATAGGATGAACTATCATTATCAGGGTCGTCATCCACCACCTCAACTTGCTGCTATGGTGGCCTCACAAAACAACTCTTATTTGAATACGATGAATCCCTTTGCTACTCCCTCTGTTTTTTCGTGGCTTGCTGATTTTGGGTGCAATGCGTACGTTACAGCTGATCTTGGTAACTTATCAGTGGATTCTGAATATAATGGTGAGGAGCATATTTCGGTTGGCAGTGGGAAAAGTCTCCCTATAACTCACACAGGTTCTAGCCCATTTCCTATTTCATCTATTTCCTCTTTGTCCTTATCAAATCTTTTGTGCGTACCTCATATCTCGAATAATCTTCTGTTTATACATCAATTATGTGTCGACAATAATTGCATTATTATGTAACGTCGGTAATTTAAGGTAAATTTCAATTTTCTTTAGTTTGGAGTTAATTTGGTTTAAGTTGTGCAAATTTGGAGTTAAAAGGGAAATTTTCAAAAATTAAAAGGATGAGATTTGGTGAAATTTAATGAATTAATGCTGGGATGACATTTTTTGTAATTTTTGTGAAGTTGGAGTCCAGCCAAGCGCAAGCCTTTCTTTTTAAGAGGTTGCACAAAGCCCTAGGTGAGCTTTCTTCCTCATCTTTCCCCTTCTTCTCCACGATTCAGCACCTTCCTCTTCAGTATTTTTTTCCAGCTGCCTCCTTCACGAGCAGCAGCATCAACGGTCATGGCGGCGAGTTTTTCCGGTGGTGGGTGTTCCGGTGTGGGTCCGTAGTGGTTGTTCGATACGAAGGAGGCAGATTCCGGTGGATTTCAGCACCTCTACTGCTCGGTCGTGGGTGTTTTGTCGCATGGATCTTCTTCTCCGACGCCGGCAAGGTCGTGGCGGTGTTTTTCGAGCGGTCTGACGACGTCCACGGCGGTTCCTCTCGCGGCCAGCAGGAGATTTCTAGCGTGGGTTAGCTATTTTGCTTTCAATTTTGCACTCAATCTCTCGATACTCGATCAGCAACTGTGTAGGCGCGTTCAGGTGATGTTTTGGTGAATTTTTGGGCGTTTTTCAGCATGGGCCTTTGAATTTCAGCAGGATTAAAGAGGCGATTGGAGCCAACTCGTGAAAATTTTGGAACAAGTTGAAGTTGGATCAGCAAACTTGAAGTTTATTTGTTTGGGCACCCATAGAGATTAGAGCTTGGATTGTTGAAATTAAGTCGATTTAGAACTTGGGCAACAAGCATTGACTTCGTTTGTATTGGTTGGTTCGTGGTCGTGATCGGCATTGCTGGAGATAAATCAGAATTTAAATTAATGATTTATAAGACAAGGTAAGTGGCTTTATTGTTGAACTTTTTAGTTGGGAGCGCATGTTTGATTTTCCCAAAAACTTGTGTGTTTTATGAGTTGTTTGATTTTGTATACGTTTATGAGAAATTGTTGAAAGCATGAAAGTTATTATGAATGTTTGCAAATGTTGAGTTTTGAAAATTCTTGAGTTGGTGGTCTCTAAAAAATTATTTCATAGTTTGTATGAGCATGAATGACCTTGAAATTTCTTAAATGACGAAAGGGTACATGAAATTGATGTACTTAGATGCCTACATAGGACTTAGGGACATGAAATTGATGTAATTGGGTCGAGGTTCGTGAAATTGACGTTCCTCCGTAGGCGACACATGAAATTGATGTGTCGTTGATGTATATCTCATAATTAATAAGATTAAGTTAAAGTTTAGACTTTAGAGCCACCAAAAATATGTTTGTTGTTGATTTTAATAACATGTTTAAGCGTGACCCAAACTCAACAGTAGGGTCACTTATTAAATATTTTAAATACTCATTCTTTTCCTAAAATGTCTTTTTTTTTTTTCAGGTAAAGGCAAGGGCAGGTGAAAAGCGATTGATGAGAATCCGTTAGGTAGCCATGAGAGGACTATGAATTTCATATTTTATTTTCTTCCGCTTTAAGAACTCTGTTTTACTTTATTTGATTTGTAAACTTGTTTTTGAGAAATTTCTTAGAGGTCATGTATGTTTATAGTTTGGAAATTATTTAAGAATATTTTAAACCTTTAAAATCAGGGATCCCGAATAAAAGTTTTGTTTTTTTAAGCTTTTTAATTAAATTAGTGTTTATGATAAAAAAATGTTTTTATTTAAAAATACCTCCAAAGCATGTCTGTCGTAATGGTCCCGAAAAAACTCTTGTAAGAAGTCGGGTCGTTACATCATCTATTTCCTCTTTGTCCTTATCAAATCTTTTGTGCGTACCTCATATCTCGAATAATCTTCTGTTTATACATCAATTATGTGTCAACAATAATTGCGTTGTTATTTTTTATTCTGACCGATTCTCTATTCAGGATAAAACTTCGGGGCTCCTTCTCTTCCAAGGACCTAGTCAAAATGGTCTCTATCCTATCACTCCATCTGTTGCCCCTTCCATGTCTACCAACTCATCAATCTCTTCTCTTGTTGCTCATACTAGCATCAAGTCATCATCTACTCTATGGCATAATCGGTTAGGCCATCCTAACTCGCAAGTACTCCATACTGTTCTTCATCATCTTAGTTTACCTATATGTAATAACAATCATTGTGTTTGCGAGTTTTGTCTTTCTAGTAAGATGCATAAACTTCCAAAATCTACTACGTTTTCCATGTATCCATTGGAGTTGCTTCATAGTGATGTATGGGGTCCAACTCCTGAAATTTCAATCAATGGATTTAAGTATTATGTGTCGTTTATTGATGATCTATCCTGATATACTTGGATATTTCCAATTGCAAAAAAATTTGATGTTCCTGCTGTCTTTATGCGTTTTAAACCTCTTATTGAAAATCAGTTATCTACTTATACCTTGTGAACTGATGGGGGAGGAGAATTTGTCAATCAATCCCTTGCAAATTTTCTTTCCTCTAATGACATTTTACACCAAAAATCTTGTGCCTACACCCCTGAGTAGAATGGTGTGGATGAACGTAAGCATCGCCATATCATTGAGGTTGCTCTGGCCTTAATGCTTCAGTCTTCTATGCCCTTAAAATTCTGGTCTTATGCCTTTGCTGCTGCAGTTTTCCTCATTAATAGACTTCCATCTATCTCCTTGAATAATAAGTTACCATTTGAATGTCTTTTTAAATGCCCACTTGATTACTATCATCTTAAAGTTTTTGGTTGCGCTTGCTACCCTCTTCTTAAACCATATAATTCTCATAAACTTCACCCAAAAACAACCAAGTGTGTCTTTCTCGATTATCCATTAGAGTACAAGGGTTATTTGTGCTACAATATGAGCAACAACAAAATTCTTATTTCTCGTCATGTCCAGTTTGATGAAACTTCCTATCCATTTGCTGAATCAAATCTTCCTCCAAGTTCCTATACTCCTTCACATTCGGCTTCTCCTTCATATTAGTTGTCTTACTCTCTTCTTCTCTCTGCTACTCCTTCCTCTGCATCTCTACCTTCTTCACAGTCCATGCCACATCCAACACCCCAACCATCTCTAAATACTATATCCCAGCAACCATGTCCAAGTCAAGCACAACCAACTTCTATATCTACACAATCTCCAACTCCAAGTCCAACTCCTCCAACAAACACTTTGGTGCCTTTATCATGTGTTGAGAATGTTGTGTCTTTTCCCTCTACTAACACTAATGTATGCAATGACTTACCTGTTACTTCTTCTGTTACTGAGCCACCTGTAACTAATAGGCATCCTATGCAAACTAGAGCCAAGTCAGGTATCACAAAAAGGAAAGTTTATGTTGCTGAAAAACAGTGTGGTGATTTGAATACTGAACCTACATGTTTTACCAAAGCTAGTAAGATAGGTGTTTGGAAAAAGGCCATGACTGCGAATTTAATGCTTTGCTTCAGCAAGGCACTTGGACTTTTGTTCCTCTGCCTGAAAATAAGTCTACTATAGGATGCAAATGAGTTTATAGAATCAAGAGAAACCCTGATGGAAGTGTTGTCCGTTATAAAGCCCGATTGGTAGCCAAAGGTTATCATCAACAGGAAGGCATAGATTTTGATGAAACATTTAGTCTGGTTAAAAAAAAAAACTCACTGTTAGAATTATTCTTTCTTTGGTTGCATAGTTTGGGTGGGATCTTAGGCAACTTGACGTTAAAAAAATGTTTCTTCATGGCACTTTGAATGAGGAGGTCTATATGCAACAACCTCAAGGTTTTGAGGATACTTCTAGGCCTAATCTTGTTTGCAAGCTAGTAAAATCTCTCTATGGATTGAAACAAGCTCCCAGGACTTGGTTTGAATGTTTTACCTCATAGTTGCTCTGATGATAATACTCAGTGTTGTGATGATAATGTTCGTTCGTTTAGAGCAATGATTGGGGCCTTACAATATTTGACCTTCACACGCCCGGATATAGTTTTCTCTGTTAGTAAATTATCTCAATTTATGCATAAGCCTACTGTTGCAAATCTAGTTGCTGCTAAATGAATTTTGAGATTTATTGCTAGAACTATTGATAATGGTATTTGTTTTAAGCGTTCATCATCCTCTGAACTTAAGTTGACTGCTTATAGTGACTCCGATTGGGCTGGTAATCCGATTGATAGGCGTTCTATGACTGGTTTTGTGATTTTTCTTGGGCTTAATCCTATTTCTTGGGGTGCCAAGAAACAGTCCACGATTTCCAGAAGTTCAACCGAGGCTGAATATCAAGCGTTAGCAACCACGGCAGCTGAACTCTTTTGGTTACGTCAACTTCTTCGAAACTTACGTATGTTTGGCACCAATCCACCTCAACTTTGGTGTGATAATCTTTCTGCTATACAACTTGCTAATAATCCTATTTTTTATGGTAGAACTAAACACATTGAGGTAGATTTTCATTTTATTTGTGAACGTGTTGTTTGAAAGGATATTGCTCTTCGATATATTCCTACTGCTTCCCAGCTTGCCGATATCTTTACTAAGCCTTTAACTCAAGCTCGATTTTATACACTTCGGTCCAAACTCATGCCATCCTGACTTATGTTGGCATTTCGTTTGAGGGAGGATATTAACTGATAGAATATTTCTGTTATTTCTCTTGTATTTTAGGAATGTTTCTGTTATTACTTTTGTATTTTATTATTTCTTTTGTAAAGTTTGTTACAATTTTGTTAAGGTTTGTTTCAGCCTTTGCTTCTCTTTAAATAACAAGGCTCTGTGTTCATACAACATGAAGTGAAATCAATAATACTCTCTGATATTTCCCTCAAAGTTGTTAGTTAAAACACATATTCATTCTCACTCATGTGAAAATGTCTTTAAATGAACGACTTATTAGAAGGAAATAATGAGTGAAGCCAACAATATCAACTTTTCTCAAGAGTAAATTATACAAAATAATCTTAAAATTTATGGTAAATTTCAATTATGCCTCTATTAAATATAGTTAGTTATAGTCAAATTTGGTTGGTCAAATTTGTTATTAAAGCAGAATAGTTGATATTTCTTATTCTGTTAAACTAGTTGGTTATATTGTTGTTATATTAGCCTCATTATTTTGTATATATATGTGTATGTTGAGTATTCTCCATATTTTTCCTTTTGTTATGGTATCAGAGTAGTAGCTTTCTTGTTGCATTTCTTCCTTTTTTTTCTCTTTTCGATGGAGATTGAAAATCTTAGTGATTCTTCCACAACTCGCCAAGGATTTTCTGCTAAAGAAGATACAAAAAACCCCTATTATCTTCATCATAATGATACGCTGAATTTAGTTCTTGTTTCGGAACTTCTCACTGATGAGAATTATCTCACATGGAGCAGATCGATGTTGCTAGCCCTCTCTATTCGAAACAAATTGAGTTTCGTTGATGGAATCATACCAGAGCCGACTGGAGAAATGCTTTCTTTATGGAAGCGAAATAATCACATAGTGATATCATGGATTCTCAACTCTGTTTCGAAGGGAATTTCGTCTAGTATCATGTTTTCCGATTCTATGCAAGCCATCTGGAATGATCTCAAAGATCGCTTTCAGAAAAAGAACGATCCTCGCATTTTTCATCTAAAACGAGGATTGACAAGTATGGAACAAGACCAATAATTGGTAACCATGTACTCTTCAAAAGTTAAAAGTCTCTGGGATGGTATTTTTCTCATAGGCCTAGATGTACTTGTGGGCGTTGTGTAATTGTGGAGGTATGAAATCGATTGAAAATTTTGTTCAATTTGAATATCTAATGATTTTTCTTATGGGCTTAAATGACAAATTCGCGCATGCTCGTTCTCAAATCCTCCTGATGGATGATGCGCAAATTGCTAACCGCAAGTGTACGGGTCAAGTAATAATATAGTGTTTTCGTGTAAAACGAGTGTCGTCCTCTAGATTGGTTTTCTAGCAAATTAAGTATCGTGATTACTTTTGTCCAATTTTATTTAGGGAGCAAAACTCAATGATAAAGATAAAAGTAAAGACTAAAAGCATAAAAATAAAAGTGGAGACTCAAATGGAAAGACTCTTAGGGAATTGATTTCATTGATTAAGATTGAGGATTGATTAATAGGAATGAATTGACCGTGCAATTATTCTACAAGCCAAGGAAACTTTTATCACGATTACCTCTCCCGAGTATAATTGATTCTCATGCATATAAACTAACTTGATATCCCTATCTAAGTTCATTAACATGCAAGACATTATTCGGTTCGGTCCTTGTTATACTTCTAGAGATATTCTAAATCCCGTCACAAACTTAGAATTTCTACTCTAGTCATGCAATTGAACAAAGCAAGTCTTAGGCCAAAACCTCTCTCCCGAGTTAGATTCAACACTTAAATCATTCAATTAGTGATCAAGTAATTGAAAGCATTACACATAAAATTGCATGCATAGAATAAGAACACATTCATACCCAAAATTCAATCCAACAATTTAAGCAACTTCATCAAACCCTAAGACAAACAATTAGCAATTCATAGTCTTTAAACCACAAACACTACTTGAAAGAAAAGCCATAAAAACTACAAGAGGTAAGGGAAAGAGAAAGGAAAACTTGAATCCGTCGAAACCGACACGTCCCCGTCACGATCTCCACGTCTTCTCGCTTGATTCCCGCTCCTTGGCCTTGCTTTAGCTCCCACCAAAGGTCTCTAGTCGAAATTAGGGCTAAAATCTAACCAATTGGACTCCCCTTGGCCGTAGCATGAAAAGATGAATTTATAGAAAATCTGGCGATAGCGTCGAGACGATATGGGCAGCGTCGCGACGCTGTCGCGATACCGTATTTTTGGAAATTTTGCCTCTAGCGTCGCGACGCTATGAATTTTTTTTTTTTTTTTTTTTTTTTTTTTTTTTTTTTTTTTTTTTTTTTTTTAGATTGAAGACTCCATTTGACTCCAATTGCTGAATTAAGCTTCAAACACATACTTCCTACAAATAAAACATAAAAATGCATAAATTTGGGTAAATAATTGTAAAAGACTAGCTTAATTAATCAGAGAAAAATAGCTAGCTATGCTCGCTATCAATGGATCCACCTCCTTTTGTTAGCAAGGCTCATGTGCTAATTTCTCAATTAGAGGAACACAGAAACATGATGATATTTTGAGCACACGCCACTAGCAGTAGCCTTAGCAGTTGCTACTTCAAGTTCTTCTAATCGAACATATTCGAATGCTAATTGAGGCAAGGGAATTCCCCCTATCTGCACCCATTGCAGAATACAAGGACACAAAGTTGACAAGTGCTACAAATTGTATAGGTATCCTCTTGGATACAGACAAAAGAATAATAATCAGAAACCTAGCAACAATGGTGCAACAATTCAACAAGGTGCGAAGCAAAATTCCAATATTAATGTTGTTTCTTATGGAAATCAGATAATTGGTGATTCATAGCAAACAACCAGTGACGATCTTTTTACTCAATGTCACAACATCTTGAACATGTTGCAATCCAAGTTAGCAGTTGTCAAGAATGATGCAAAAATTACTTCCTTCTATCTAGCAGGTATGTGCCCCAAATTGACTTCCACTAAACCCAATAATTGGATCATAGATTTGGGAGTTTTAACACACATTTGTTTTTCTCAAGCTATGTTTGAAAAGCTAGAATGTAATGCCCTAGAACCAAGATTCAGAATTCAGATTCGACACCTAACTACCCCAACATTCTCCTACGACCTGGTCACACCACCATACTTGTCTGAAACTATTTCTAAGATTGAAGACTGTCCCCACAAACCAACATGGGGCCCTTTTAGCATGTTTTTGAAGGATTTGGAATTCCCTAATTCCGTTAAAGCGGAAGCGTAATTGGGATCGATTCGTAGTTAATTTTGTTTATCCAAAAATACCATTACATTGGCAAAAATCATAGAACAAATTCTATGAAACTTAAGGCTAAGCATACAAAAATTAGATCTAAATCTATAATAAAGAAAATAGAAGCAAACCTCCGTTGACGTCTCTGAAAATCAAGAATGATTCTTGATTGCTTTGCAACAACGAAGAATACCACCAATTGGTTACACCGGTATATCTTTGAGACTACTAGAGGCAGGAGACTGGTGGGAGTCTTTTAGGAGAGATCTCTAAGAGAAGTAGAATGAATGGGATGCCTTTCACCCCACCCCAGGGGTCCTATTTATAGGAAAAAGCCAAGACCTTTTCCTATTAGGAAAATGTCATGAATAAGATCAAATCTATTATCTTATTCATATCTAATTTTAATAAATAATTAATTAATTACCCAATTAAATATCACATATTTAATCTCAGGGATTTTATTAAATTATTAATATGAATCCAATTCATATTAATTATTTGAATTCTTTCAAATATTTTCTCTCAATAATTAATTTTTAAAATTAATTCAAAAATTATATTATAAAATTTCATAAACTTTATATTATAATGTATCAATATACATTATATGATTCCCCTAAATAAATTGAACACTTTCAATTTAAAATTTATACTTAATTGTCTCAAGTCTCTTTACGAGCTACCAGTGGGGCCTAATGGACCTACAGATTAGAAGCTCCAACGATACGAGACTAATTGGCTAAACTCATTAACCAAATTAGTCAACATTCGTTAACTGTGGGTCAGTCCACTAAAGACCCACAACTGCACTTTTCTCACTACAGAATATTTCTGTGTCCACGGATATCAACCAATAACGGCAAGTTAGTCCTTCACGAGTGTTCGTAATTCCAGCTGGGTCAAATTATCGTTTTACCCCTGAGTTACCTCTACCTCCTTAAGTACCAGTGCTCCTCTAATGAACAACCTGTTTGTGCTTCAACCATCAAACAGAAACCCCTCTTGGGCCAGTGAGAGGGTAGGGCCCTTTGTTCAAAACTCGGAGACACCACTTAAGGGAACACTCATCTACTTCCTCAAAAGTAGGGAAGGAGTGAATTCCATCTTGTGTGATTATGTTCCCAGCTCCCCACTTGGTCTTGTCCCCAAAATGGTAGGCTTATTGAGTCAGCGTACTAGTCACTCTTACCCATACAAATCAAAGGATAATTCTTCGTGAACAGGAGTCCATAATCCACTCAGGATTCAGACTAAGTTGTCTAGGTCATCCTAGTGAAATAGAAACATAACTAGTTAACGGTGTTACAGTTAGCGGTTACTATTTCGCGGTCCGGTCTTATGCAAACTCATTGCATAGGAAACCCCCACTCGCATGTCTGCTACATAGTCGCTTTGGATCAATACGTCTGTATCAAATACAAAGCGGGTCGTATCACATAGTGTTACCAGGATAAGGTACCCAGTTTTATCCTTGTACTATAGACCTTTTAGGTTGTGACTTGAACATCGATCCTCGTATGTCCCCACATATTAGTTCAAGTTACATACAAACAACCTTGGATCTTAGTTTATTGGATTTGGGTCAAATTGTTCAATATTTAAAAATAACATTTTATTGCGGAAACTCAATAACACTTTATTAAAACAAGTATACAATTTGTTTACATTCACTATCTACGAGTTTTAAGGCATAAAACCCAACAGTTTTGTCCTCACTCACATGTTTCCTAGGAAGATTCCCAGGAGGTCACCCAACATAGAACTTCTCCAAGCTAAGTACGCTTAACTTTAAAGTTCCTATGATTGAGCCACCGAAAAGGAAGGTGCACCTTATTGGTATAGGTAGTATCTATCAATTCTTTTAAGCTTTATCTTGACTGTTTTCATGTCCTCAGGATCCCTCTCATTCGGATGTGATCTCGATTTATTCATGTACCCCTCCTATCCCCGGGTGTTACATAGAATCTGTCTCAACTTCAGTGGTATTGCCTGTTAATACATGGATTGCAGTGCACTATGTTGATTATGTTAAAATCAATGAATCTTTGATTCTTAGATGTGTTCTCTTTGTTCCTCAATTTGATTATAACTTGTTATCTATGAGTGCTCTTACGTTAGATAATAACATGTTTGTTCAGTTCTTCACTGACTCTTGCATTATTCAGGAAAAGTCCACTTTGAGGACGATTGACAAGGGTAGTATTCAAGAAGGGTTATACATTTTAAACGTTTCTCATGCTGATTTTGTTGTTGTGTTTACAAACTGATGCGTGTGTTAATAATGCTTCATGTAGCTCAACATCCCTATGGAATTCCAAGCTTGGACATCCTTCCCTTGGTAGACTTTTTGTTTTAAAGAATACTTTGATGATTGCTGATTCAATTCCATGTATTGTTTGTCCTTTGGCTAAACAAAGGCGTTTGTCGTTTACATCCAACAACAATCGTTCAGAACAATTGTTTGATTTGGTACGTGCTGATGTTTGGGGTCCATTTGGAACTGTATCTCATGCTGGTTATAAATATTTTCTTACCATCGTTGATGATTTTGGCCGATACACTTGGGTTTATTTTTTGAAAAGGAAGTCAGATGTATTGACAGTTATGCTACAATTTTTTAAACTCATAGAAACTCAGTATAACAAGACTATTAAGAGTTTTCGGTCTGATAACGGTCCTGAATTGAAGTTTGATGATTTTTTTTCGTGATAAGGGTGTTGTACATCAATTTACTTGTGTGGGTAGGCCTGAAGAAAATTCAGTGGTAAAGAGGAAATATCAACATATCTTAAATGTTGTACGTGATTTGTTTTTTCAATCCCGAATAGTACCACTTAAATTTTGGAGTGATTGCATTCTTATTGTTGTGTTTTTTATTAATAGAACTCCATCACATGTCTTACAATGGAAAACCTGATTTGAGTTGCTTCATGGAACTGTTTTTGGTTTTTGGTTTTTCTGTTTTTGGGTTTTGGTTTTTGGTTTCCTGTTTTTTAAAAACAAAAACCACATATGTTTGATAACTGTTTTTTGTTTTCTGTTTTTAAAAAACAGAAAACCAACCTTGTTTGATAACTGTTTTTGGTTTTCAGTTTTTTAAAAATTAGAAAGATGAAAAGATAATTTAGAGAGAGAAAAATGTGTAAAGACGTTGAAACAAAACTTTAGAGACACAAATATAAATGTTTTCAAGAGATTTTTTTTTTTGAAAAGACGAGAGAAAAGTTAAACATAGAAAATTTAGAGAGATGAAAGAAAATGTTTAGAGAAAGAATATTAGTTAGACTCGAGAAAAGATATTAGTTAGAGAAAAAATAGAAAACAAGTTAGAGTAAAAACGATAAATTTTAGATTAAAAAAATTAAATAAAAAAATAAAATTTAGAGAGATAGTAAAGTTAAAAGTAAAAGATATGCTAAAGAACTAACGATAAATTAGAAAAATAAAGAAAAGATGTAGCGATAGAAAATTTTGGTGATTTTTTTTTTCAAAAGAAGAATTAGAACATGTTTATTGAGGAGAGAAAATGTATTGACAAGTTTTTAGAAATAGACAAGTTATAGAGAAAAAAAAGTTTTGAGAGAGAAAATTTTAGAGAGAGAAAAATAAATTTTAGAGAGAGAAAAAAATAGAGAAAGAAATTTGTTGGAGAGAGAGGTAAAAGAGGAGAAAAGTAAGCATTAGAAGAAAAATGAGTTTTTGAAAAACAGAAATCTGTTTTTAAAAACTTTTTTTTTTTGTTTTTGAAATTTACTTATAATTTCAAAAACGTTTTTAAAAAACAGAAAACAGAAAACAGAAATGGTTATCAAACACCCCTGTTTTTTAAAAATGAAAAACAAAAACAGAAAACAGAAAACGAAATGGTTATCAAACGGGCCCTAATGTTGAATTTTTTTTTGTCTCTATTTTGCTTCTACTTTGCCAGAACAACGTTCAAAAATTTCTCCTAGAGCCATTCCATCAGTTTTTATTGGCTATCCCCCTGGCATGAAGTCTTACAGACTATTTGATATTGAAAATCAACGTATTTTTTAGTCCAGAGACGTTGTGTTTCATGAACACATTTTTCCCTTTTCACAAGGCAATAGTTGAAAGTGAGCATATTGATTTCCTAACTGATTTAATTCTACCTAAACCAATCAACATAAACCTTCCTTATCCCATCCCAACATCAGAACACACAACCCAAACAAAACTAGTCACCAAATCACCTATTTTTCATCCCTCATCTGGTTTAGACTCTCCACATAATCAAACTTCACAACAACCTTCCCCTACTATATCACCCAATAACGAAAGCCTTATTTCATCCAATAATAACCCAAGCTTAGACTCTCATGAATATTCAAATTCACTTTCTCCAAATACAGGTACAACTTTACCACATAATTCCACTCCTGTAATTAGACAATCCACAAGACTTTCTAAGCCACCTTCATACTTACCACTGTAGTCTTATCCATAACACTCCCTTGCCATCCTTGTCTACAAAATATCCTCTTCAAAATACAATTTCATATGATAAACTTTCTCCTTCCTTTAAAACCTTTACTTTAACCTTTCTTCCCATTACGAGCCTTAATTTTACCATCAAGCCTTACTGATGCTCACTGGCAAGAAGCTATGTGAGCTGAACTTGAAGCCATGGAGGTTAATAACACTTAGTGTGTTGTTCCTCTTCCTCCCAATAAGACACAATCGGATGTAAGTGGATTTATAAATTCAAACATCGGACTGATGAGACAATTGAGAGATATAAAGCTCGACTTGTAGCCAAAGGTACACACAACAGGAAGGACTTGATTTTATAGAGACATTCTCTTCTGTTGCCAAGTTAGTCCAATTCGAGTGCTTCTTACAATGGCAATTTCCTATAATTGGCCACTTATTCAGCTCGATGTAAACAATGTTTTTCTTCATGGAGACTTATTTGAAGAGGTTTACATGGATTTACCACTTGGTTATAAGCCTCATGGTGTTAAATCTCAGGGGGAGCGACTTGTTTGTCGTTTAAATAAGTCTATCTATGGACTTAAACAAGCTTGCCGCCAATGGTTTGCAAAGTTCTCTGAAACTTTGATATCTCTTGGATTTCAACAATCTAAGGCAGACTACCCTTTGTTTGTTAAAGGCAATGGTTCTAATTTTCTGACTTTATTAGTTTATGTGGATGATGTTAATCATTACTAGTGCAAATCTAAGACCTTATTTCTCAACTTAAATAGTTACTTAATGATTGTTTTAAGTTGAAGAATTTAGGATTATCTCTTAAATATTTCCTTGGTCTAGAATTAGTAAGATCATCAAAAGGCATATTTATGTCTCAATGACAATACACTCTTCAATTGTTAGAAAATGTTGGCTTACTTGCTCTAAACCAAAAGTTGTGCCATGGATCCTCAGTTGAAATTGCAACACTTCAATGATAATCTTCTTACTCATCCCTTTGTTTATCGAAGATTAATTGGACAATTGCTTTACTTGACTATTTCAAGACCAGATATTACATATATTGTACATAAACTTAGTCAGTTTGTGTCCAAACCGAGTAAGACACATTTGGCAACAACCCATCATCTCCTTCGTTATCTCAAAGCTAAAGTTCTCCATGCCAAGGTGTCTTCCTCACACCTACTCAAAATTTCCAATTGAAAGCCTTTGCAGATTTAGATTGGGCTTCTTGTATTGATACCTGAGGGTCCACAACAGGATTTTGCTTTTTTTTTTTTTTTTTTTGAGAAATTCTTTGATTTCCTGGAAGTCCAAGAAGCAAAGCACGATCTTCCGTTCTTCAGCTGAGGCAGAATACAAAGCTCTTGCTCTAACTACTTGTGAATTGATGTGGTTATCCTATTTACTCAAAGATTTGCAAGTGCCTATAAAAGAATCTATTGTCCTTTTTTGTGACAATCAAGCAGTCATCCATATTGCAAATCCAATTTTTCACGAGCATATTAAGCACATCGAATTAGATTGTCATTTTGTACGTGACAAAGTTGCAGTTGGGTTTCTTAAACTGCTTTCGATTCGGACTCATCTCCAACTCGCTAATACCTTTACCAAGCCTCTTCCAGCTACTAGTCTTCATTCTTTGTTATCCAAGTTAGGCATTATTGATGTATATAGCCCAACTTCAAGGGGAGTATTAAATATAGTTAGTTATAGTCAAATTTGGTTAGTCAAAATTTTCATTAAAACAAAATAGTTGATATTTTCAGTTAAACTAGTTGGTTATATTGCTGTTATATCAGCCTCATTATTTATATATATGTGGAGATCAATCAAATAACAACGTTGAGTATTCTCCATATTTTTCCTTTTGTTAGCCTCTGTACTTTCGAAAGTTTCATTTTTACCTTCGGACTTTAAAATTGTTTCAAAACGACCCTGCCAACTTTTTTTTTTTTGGTTAAAATGAAGAGAAAAATGAAAAAATAATGAATATGGTAAAAAGTGGTACATACTGACATAGATGACAAGTTTCAATTTTTCCCGTGAACATTATATTAGAATTCAATTATATATGTCCTATATTGTTTAAAATAATGCATTTTATCGAGCAAAAATTGTCTCTAGGTTCAATTTTATTATTTACTTTTTTCCTTTTATTTTTTCGCTCTCTCTTTCTTCATTCATGTCCCAATTCTAATTTTGGTCATCAATGTGATGGATTGTGAAACTAAGACTCTTATTTCTACTAAGTTACGAAAGAGATGAAGATCTAGTGAGTATGCATCAACTTGGAATGGATGACTCTTGTAACGCCCCGGACCTAAGATTTGGACCAATATTCAAGAGTGAAGATTGTTCCCACAAGTTAACATACAAGTCCTTGTCCTTACTGATCACATGTTTCCTATGAAAATTTCCATGAGGTCACCCAACATAAGATTGCTCCAAACCAAGTACACTTGAGCTACAAAAAATGAAGGTGCATTTTGTTGGTATAGGTGGTTAGCTATCACATTTTATCTATCTCACAATATTCCTTTCATGTCTTAGTGTGTGGTTGGTTTCTACAAAATGATACCTTGTAGAGATATCAACTTACGGATATGTTTGGGAATGATTTTTAAAATAGTGATTTTAATACAATTGATTTGTTTATAAATGATTTTCATATCATCATTTTAATGTTTGGTTCTACACTTTTTAATAGTCATTTTCATACAATTGAAAGTGATTTTCAATGACTAAGGTCATGTTTGGAAAATGATTTCAAAATAGATTTTTGTATAAGCTAAGTGATTTAATTATAATTAATTTTATAAAGTGTTTAGTTATTATAAATCATTTTAATATTTGGTTCCATACTAGTAAAAGTGACTTAAATTTAATTTAAGGTAATTTTCTAAATTATTAATGTTCGTTTTCAAAGGTGATTTTATAATCCTCAAATTACTAAAAAAAAAGAATATTACACTTGATTAAAAAAATTAGAAGGTGGTAGACAAAATTTAAACAGAGAGAACTAAAAATGAAGAGAGAAACAAAATATAAGACTAAAGAATGTTAGCAATATGGAGGGATAAAAATTTTAGAGAGAGGGACAAAAAATTTGAGAAAAATTTAATAAAGAGCGAAAATTCGAATATCTAATAAAGTAGATATAAAAAAAAAAATCAAGAAGAATGATAAAAATCTGAAGGAGAAAAACTTTAATGAGGAGAAAATAAAAGGTTAAGAGTTGGGGACAAAAATATTCAAGAGCAAAAATTTAAACCAAGAGATGAAGAAACCGAGAGAAAATTTAACATACAAAAATTATAGAGATGGGAAAAAATTTAGAAATAAAAATGTCAGAGAGAGTTAAAACCATTGAAGAGAAAAAAAATTGAGAAAAATAATGAATAAAAATTTTAAAAAGAGAATAAAGTAAGCGATGGACATTATGAAAACGTTTTTGAGATAAAAATTAGCATTTTGTAAACAATGATAGATGACCTCAATGGTAACAGTTTTGAGAAAACATGTTTTTTTTTTTTTTTCTTTTGGAAAATTTATGATTTTTATAAAAGATGATGGGCTTTGTTTCTCATAAAAGGTTATATTTGTTTTATATACAAAATAAGTCATTTTTATAACAAAATCACTCACCATCACTTTAGAAAAATCACTTGGGAATCACCTCCCAAGTGATTGACCGAGACTTAAAGTGATTTTGGATGCTTCCAAAATCAATTTCTCATTATTGCCAATGGTGGATTTAGGATTTTATGTCAGAGATGGCACAAGTTCATATAAATGTAACTTTAGAAGTCATTGATACAATAGTTAAATTACATAATATTGATTATGTTAAATTATAAGTTTAGTCCCCAAAATTTTGGGTTTGTGTCTATGGTCCTTAAATTTAAAAATGTTTCTAATATAATCTTAAACTTTCAATTTTGTGTTTGATAGGTAGGGCTTATTTTACATTTTTTTATCAAATTTCGCAGACTTACTAAATACAAAGTTGAAAGTTTATAGATAAATTTCACAGACTCTGATTATTGCCAAACATCACAATTTTAAAAAGGAAGTGATTTTGGTCATTTCAAACTCTCTCCCAAACATGCCGTATTTGTATCCCTCAAAGTCTACCATCTTTATTCTCGGAGAAAGATGATGGCATACAAACATTGAATCCATAAGTACAAACTCTCTAATTTTCAAGACCATGCACCTAAAACTTTTATCAATAGTTTCTTGATGATGTGTAATTTGTTTGTTAGTACTACTAACTTAGTAGGTTGCAAGAGTTCATGCTAGGGGCTTAGGAATCCCTCGTGGACATTATCAATTTGAAATTGAAAATGCATAAGATTTGGAGGAACTAAATTCATCGAATACAAATTAGCAATGCTATAATCTTTATTGACTAGGTTGTCTCCAAATGATTATATCGAGAGTACAATGCACTACAAACCTCAGTGTGCACTCAATCAACTTCTATATGATTTGAGGAATAATTACATGAAATTTAAAATATAGGGATTGAAGTGTTACACATGGGAGTTCAAAGCCTAAAACATTATTGTTATGAAAGTATTAGACCATTCTTTAATTTAAAATAAAAAGAAAAAAATTACATGTTATGTATGTACTGACCAAGACTAGGAAGGGCAGAATACGACGTCGTAATTGCTCCCGCCAACCCCAGGACAGGTAAATGTGCTGGTTTCGTCGTCCGTAGGGTAACTGTAAGCATCCGGACACCTGTCTTTGAAAAACTTGGAATACTCGGTGGGCCCACATCTACCTTTGTTGCAACAATACTCATCCGTCTTGAACACCGCGCACGGACTGTTGCAGCCGCCGGCCACCCTCAGCTCCGCCGGGCACTGCCCGTTGATGTCGCCGGCGCAACGGACACCCTTGCTGCTGCATCCGTTGGACGTCCTCGGTCCGAATTCGATCGGAATATTGAACCCGTCGACGAGGGAGACGTCGAAGAAATCCAGATTGTTGAATTGGTTGAGAGAAAATTCAGCGAGAGTGTTGGGCGGCGAGCCGAAGGTTCGGCACTGAAGAACGCCGCCGCAGTCGCCGGTCTCGCACTTTCCACGGCCTGAGCTGTGGAAGGAACAATTGGTTCTGCCCCAAACGCGTCCTCCCGTGGTGCCGAAGGGCACGTTCAAGATCCACGCCTCGCCGCTGTCGAGGCGTCGGCCGCCGCCTGGTATGGCGGCGGGCCAGAGTGTGAAGGAGCAGTTGTTGAGCAAAGTGAAAGTGGCACCGTCGGATTCATCGCGATTGCAGCGGGCGGAGAAAGTAGCTTGGATTGCCTGTGAGCCGAAGGGCAGAAACGATTCGTCAAAATTAGGGGCGATTAGGGTTTGAGGTTGGACCAATTGATTGATGAAAGTGAAATTGATGAGAAGATAAGAGAAAAGGAGATGTTTGTAGCACAGAAACGACATCGCTTTGCTGGGATTTGGAAAGGAAGAAATTCGGATCTGGAAATTGCTATGAATGAACATCCCCTGCGTAACATTCTCTAAAGTCTAATCCAGAAAGTCAAGTCCAAATCTTCCCTATTTTATTTTATTCTCGTGATTACGACTAATTATTCACTCCAAAACTAAAAAATAATTAGAAAAGAATACAAGCAAAGAGAAGATTCGATGCAATGAAACTATAGCTAACTTGTAGTGGCAATCCTACTAGTAATTGGATGGTTTTTTAGCCTTTGCATGAAACACACAAAATCGTTACATTATTCACAAAATTAACTCCTTGTACACCACTTTATTAACTTATGTTTAACAAATGCTCAACTTGTTTTTACTTAAATTCTCCCTAAATGACATGATTTATCTTAATAAGCAAAACAAGAAGTATCAATGCTAAATGTAAAGTCTCAAATCTTTGACATAATGAAAAGAAGTTAGATAATAGTTCATATAAAAATACAAACTTTACTAGTTGATTCAATGACAGTCATAGTAATTGAATAATATTTTAGTTCAACGTAGGAACTAAAACATTACAAATTTAAAATTACAACCATTATTAAAAAGTAAATTACATGTTAAACGCTATGAGGGGCAGAATACGACGTCGTAGTTAGTCCTGCCAAGACACGTAAATCTGCTGGTTGCATCATCCTTGGGGTAACTAAAAGCATCTGGACACCTATCTTTGAAAAACTTCGAAAGCGTTGTGGGCTCGCAACTCGCTGAAGAATTACCACAACAATATTGATTGGTTCTGAAAACAGTGCACGGATTGTTGCAGCCGCCGCCCGCCCTCAGCTCCGCCGGGCACTGCCCAGTGATGTCGGCGGCGCAGCGCACGCTCCGGTTGCATTCGTTAGACGTCGGTCTCAATTGGATCGGAATATTGAACCCTTCGACGAGGGAGACGCTGAAGAAGTCCTGCTTGTTAAATTGGTTGAGTGCAAAATTAACGAGGGTGTTGGGCGGTGCGCCGGAGCTCTGGCACTGGAGAACGCCGCCGCAGTCGCCAGTCTCGCAATTTCCACGCCCTGAGCTGTCGAAAGAACAGTTGGTTCTGCCCCAAACGCGTCCCACCGCACCGAGGGGCAACTTCAAGTTCCAAGCCTCGCCGCTGTCGAGCTGTTGGCCACCGCTTGGTACGGCGGCGGCCCAGACGGTGAAGGAGCAGTTGTTCAGCACAGTGAAAGAGGCGCCGTCGTCATTGTCAATGCAGCGGCCCAAGAAGGTACCTCTGACTGCCTGTGAGCCGAAGGGCAGAAGCGCTTGGTCAAAATTAGGGTCGATTAGGGTTTGAGCTTGAATTAACTGATTGCTGATGAGAAGGAAATAGAAAACGAGATGTTCGTAGCAGAGAAACGACATGGCTTCGCTAGAATTCAGAAGCTAAAAAAATTCGGGTAGAATTCAATCTGGAAATGCTTCCAATGAGCCTGTCCAAGTCTTTCAATTTACTGTAATATTCAATGGAACAACTACTGTTGTGATACTTCAATTGCCCCAATTGAAAACTCTGTTTTTCTTCTTCAAAGAAAGACAGGAGTTGACTTCCTTATTTTCCAAAATTTTTTACCCAACTAGCTGATGGTTCAAGCTGTGGGGTTTGATCTCTTGCTGCTTTAATTGTATCTCTTTTGTAGCACCTTCAAGAGAAGGTAACTAATCCAGCTTTGTTTGGCAGCATAGCTCCATTTCAAATTGTTGACAAACTTGATGTGACTCAAGCCATATCCAACAAAGTTGTATTGCGCTTGTGATTAATATAACAAAGTCCAAAAGCCCACTTTAATTCCGCATGATTTTTCCCATATATTTTTTTTGGTCGGTTGCAAATCTACCAAATTGGGCCAAAATATTTGCACATATAGCAGCCCGCAAAAGAATTTGCAAAAATAGCAAAAAGTTGTAGTCTGAACATAGAATTTACGAAAATGCCCTTCCTAACCCATGTTTGTTTCTCTTCTTCTCTTCACTCTCTCCACCTTCGACCCCGCCATTAAAATGAACCTCACTCCTCCACGAAGGCTCCTCTCCCAGAAATCGACACCGATTGAAGTCTGTACGCCGTCGGACAGACTCCGCGGCCATGCTTCGTCGGAGCTCGCACTCATTTCCGCCCGCAGAGATCGGTATCGGTGAGAGTCAATGCGGAGCCGTTCATCGCCCTCCAAGACTACCACAACTCCGCCTTCCTCCTCGCTGAGAGCGTCGACTATTCCATGGCTAGTTACTACACTTCTCTCGGCCTCTTCGTCATCTCCGTCCCTGGCCTCGGGCCTCTCATCAAGCGATCTGTGAAATCCAAGGTTATTTATCAATTCACCTAAGATGCAATTCGAATCCGTCGCTCTGTTTTTTCTTTTCTTCTTCCTCTGTTTCTGTTTGTGTAATCAATTGAATCGCATCGATTAGGTTGTGAAGAAGACATTCGTTGGCGAAGGAGAAGCGAAGAAGGCGTCGAAATCAGATTGTTGGAGAGATGCTGTCGTTTTCTCGAAGACTGATAGAAAGTTTTTCTATCACTGATAGAAAGTATTCTATCTTTTCTATCACTGATAGATTCTATTAGTGATAGAAAAACTTTCTATCAGTGATAGAAGATTTCTATCACCGATAACTTTCTATCAGTGATAGAAGACTTCTATCACTGATAGAAAGTTCTATCAGTGATAGAAAACTTCTATCAGTGATAGAAAATCGATAGAATTAACTTTCTATCAGTGATAGAAGTTTTCTATCACTGATAGAAAACTTTCTCTATCACTGATAGATTCTATCAGTGATAGTGATAGAAAACTTCTATCACTGATAGAAAGTTAATTCTATCAGTGATAGCGGATAGAAAGTTTTTCTATCACTGATAGAATCTATCAGTGATAGAAAAACTTTCTATCAGATAGAAACCTACCAAATCAAAAAGAGAGGAGAGAAATCCACCAAATCGATCGGAAAGAATAAAATCAGAAGATGTGCACGTGCAATTCAAGGGCAAAATAGGGATATAAAAAATTAATTAAAAAATTTTGCCATATTTGCAAATATTTTAAAAAATTGCTAAATTTGCCATTATTTACCCTAATTTTGCCACCCATTACAATTATCCTATTTTTTTTGGCTCATCACTCAATTCAGTTATGATTTTTACCGAGTGTAGTAACGCTTTTTGTTGTACAGAAACAAAAATACAGCAGTTTTTCAGATTACAGAGGAACGTTTTTCTTTCTTAGTGAGCCATGGGAAGTGAGTTGTTCATGGTTTTCTAAGTGAGAAATTTTTCTCTTTGTGTAGCGGGTTCTTCTGTATATTTTCGTTTGGGAAATTTCTTGTGTGAGAGGTTGTGGGTTGTTTGGAGTATTTTTTTTTTCTCCTCTTTTCGATTGTACTCTTGTTCTTGGATATGAGTTAATAGAAGATTGATCTCGCCTTGCACAATGGATGTAGATCTCATTGGTCGAACCACTAAAAATATTTGTGTCTTCTCTATTTTTCTATGCTTGATTTAGTTAGCAAATTGGTATTTGTTATGAGTGATTTTCTGGTTTGCTGTATTTTAAAGCATTGTTTTTGGAGTTCTTCACAACAAAAATGGATCGATTCCTAAAAGACAATCCACTTAAAAACCTCTCATCGAATAAGGTTTTAGTGTGATTAATTGACTTTTAGTGGCCACAAAAATATAAGATTTCATTGGGTTCAGAATATAGGGTAACGTTATAAGAGTCATACTCAAATATTTAATATTATTTTTCTAAAACACCAAAAGGTGTCGTGGTGTAGTTGGTTATCACGTCAGTCTAACACACTGAAGGTCTCCGGTTCGAGTCCGGGCGACGCCATTTTTCACATGAATTTTTATATTGGCCCTTTTGAAATATTTTTGAAATGTAAATATTTATGAAATTAGATTATGTTGGAATAAATTTTGAACCTTCCACGTATTACTTATTATTACTATTATTTAAATTATTTGGGTAGAGAATCAAACCATCAACTTTTGAGATGGTAATTATTTCTTATCCATTGAACTATGCTCAAATTAGTATTTTAGACTTTATAGCCCAATATGTTCAAAAATTTTATTGTGTTCTCAGTGAATCTATCATTTATGTTCTTAATAAATCAAGAAAACAATTATTCAAACCTAAAGAATCTTTATTATATCTGAAAAAACAAGACACAATGTCACCTTGTGAAGCACTTCTTGCCTACTATGTATTCTTCCTCGTGCTGCTGGGTTTGGGAATCGCTCGAACTAAAGTATTCTACCAATGAACATTGTCCATTTGAAATTCGAAATACCTGCCTCGTTTGATAACTATTTGATTTTTTAAAATTACGTTTGCTTTCTCCCAATTTTCTTACTATGGTTTTCATCTTTATTAAGAACAGATTTGCATTCCTAGCCAAACTCTAAAAACAAAAACAAATTTTTGAAAACTACTAATTTTTTTTTTTTTTTTCAAAACGTGATTTGGTTTTTGAAAATATAGGAAAAGAAGAGAGACAACAAAATAAAGAAACTTATAGGTGAAAATAGTGTTTGTAAGTTTAATTTTAAGAAACAAAAAACCAAATGGTTATCAAACGGGGTCCAAAAGATTTGTGAGAAATGGTTCGTTAGAAATAAATGACGATGATATAATATGTTCCAAGGAACTAAACTCATCCAAAACAAACTAGTTGTTCATGCTGCTAACGGCGCAGTACTTGGTCAACCAACCCCTATAAAATTTGAAGTATATACTAGAGAATTGGAAATCTTTATTTCAACCTACACTAATGAATGCTCTAGCTTCAACCTTTAAAGCCTAGATGCAATCAAGAAGGTCGATGTAATAACCATTGGGATTGTGGACCTCAAAACTTTTACCGTTCATACAATAACAGTAATGATGGTTAAATTCAATAAACGTTTAAGTGGAATTTAACAATTTTTATAACTAAAGATATGCATATTCAAATTTAAGTTCTAAATTGTTATAAAATTTAGGGAAAAAATCATTTTTGACCCTAAATTCAATTGATACAAATTGAACTCTAAATTTAGCATATTGTTTCAATTTTAACCGGCATAGGTGTTGCAATGTAGGCCTTTGGTTAATTTTCCATTTGAATCACCATTAAAATATGTAATTGATGGTTCCCTCTTTTTCAAATAAATTCACATTACACCTCGTTTCTTGTAAGAAATTTGTTGGAAAAACTCTTTATTTTAAGAAATCAAACACTCACTTATTCTTCTTATTGTTATGTAGTCTAAAAAAATCACAAATTTATTAGCACCAAGCAAAATCCAACAAATATGAGAAAAGAAAAATGAAATTGCTTTCTTTTGGCTTCCTACATTTGCATGTTGTAATTAGCAAGAAAGAAAAAAAGAACAAAGGAAAAAAACTCTCACCAAGTTCTTAGCAACAAGAAAAAATTAAACCTCCAAACATTTGAAAAAAAAAAAAAACCTTCAAAATTGTTTTGCTTTCATAATCCTTGACAACAACAAAACTCACAAAGTTTTCAACAACATGAAAAAGTCATCTAAAAAACTCTAAAATTGTTTTCTTATCATCTCATAATTGCACGTTCTTCTAAGCAGCTAAAAAAGCAACAAAACCCACAAACACAATAAGGAAGAAAATGAGAGGAAACTCATGTACAACTTCTCAACAGTAAAAGTTTATTCAAATAAAAAATCTCCAATAAATTTTTTACAAGAAACCAACTCCGGTACAATGTGAATAAAAAAAGACAAATGAGAAAATAGTCAATTATGTGTGTTTAACGGTGGTTCAAAAAGAAAGTAGCTGAAGGTTTATATTGCAACACTTTTTATAAGTTTGGGGTTAAAATTGATACAAGCTGCTACGTTGAGGCTCAATTGGATGAAATTGGAAGTTTGGGGTTAAAATTGATCAAACTTGCTAATTAAGTTTGAATTTCAATTTGATGAAATTGAAAGTTAAGTGTTGAAATTGATACAAGATGTGAAGTTTATGGTTATATATATATATATATATTTGGGACTAAATTATAATGCATGAAAGTTTTGTTGGGTTTTATGCCCTAAAACTCGTAGATAGTAAATGTAGCATTTTACCGAACATTAATAAAATAGTTTATTTTGTTTGTATTTAGAAGATCTTGTCTTATTAACCCTAATCCAATAAACTAAACATCCTAGGCTGATAGTATGAGGCTTGAACTAGTATGTAGGGACATACGAGGATCAATGTTCAAGATTCAGCCTAAAGGGTCTATAGTATAGGGATAAGGCTGGGTACCTTATCCTTGTGACACTATGGATACTACCCACTTTGTATTATGATACAAACGCTATGATCTAACGCGTTCATGTAGTTGACATGCGAGTGTGGGTATCCTATGCAATGAGTTTGCATAAGACCGAACCGCGAAATAGTTAACCACTAACTGTAACACCGTTAGTTGGCTTGGTTTCTATTTCACTAGGATGACCTAGACAACTCAGTCTCAATCTTGAGTGAATTATGGACTCCTGTTCACGAGGAGTTGTCCTTTGATTTGTATGGGTGAGAGTGGCCAGCACGCCGACTCAATAAGCCTACCATTTTGGGGACAATACTGAGTGGGGAGCTGGGAACATAATCACACAAGATGGAATTCACTCCTTTCCGACTCTAGGGTAAGTAGAGGTGTGTTCCCTTAAGTGGTGTCTCCGGGACTTGAACAATGGGCCCAACCCTCTCTATGGCACGAGAGGGACTTCTGTTTGTTGGTTGGACCTCAAACAGGTTGTTCATTAGAGAAGCACTGGGAACTTAAGGACAAAGATGTAAACCAGGGGTAAAACGGTAATTTGACCCAGCTGGGATACGAACATATGTGAAGGACTGACTTGTAGTATTGGTCGATATCCGTGGACACAGAAATATTCTGCAGTGAGAAGAGTGCAGCTGAGGGTCTTTAGTGGAATGACCCACAGTTAACGAATGGAGACTAACTTGGTTAATGAGTTTAAGTCGATTAGTCTCGTATCGTTGGAGCTTCTGATCTGTAGGTCCATTAGGTCCCACTGGTAGCTCGTAAAAAGACTTGAAGCAAACAAATATAAATTGTAAATTGAAAGTGTTCAATTTATTTGGGGAATCGTATAATGTATATTGATGCATTATAATATAAAGTTTATGAAACTTTATAATATAATTTTTGAATTAATTTCAAAAATTAATTCATGAGAGAAAATTTGAAAAGTTCAAATAAATTTAATATGAATTGGATTCATATTAATTTTAATTTTAATAAAATCCCTAAAGATTAAATATGTGATATTTAATTGGGTAATTAATTAATTATTTATTAAAATTAGATATTGTTCAGATAATAGATTTGATCTTATTCCTAGACCTTTTCCTATCAGGAAAATGTCTTGGCCTTTACCTATATATAGGACCCTTGGGGTGGGGTGAAAGACATCCCATTGTCTCTCATTCTCTCAGAGATTTCTCCCAAAAGACTCCCACAAGTCTCTTGCTTCAAGAAGTCTTAGAGATATACTGGTGTAGCCGATTGGTGGTGTTCGCACAAGAGGGTTGCTGCGTTTTCAATCTTATTGGCAAGAAAAGGCGAATTGATCAAGGCTTTCTACAAAAGTAAGTTTTCTATGAAATCCTTGACCACTAGGATCAATCTAGTTGATCTTTTAGCATGTTTATAGCCTATGTACAGCCCATTAAATATAGATTTATTGCTGTAATATTTTGCAAGTTGTATTGGTATTTCAATTAGAATCTAAGACTCTGAGTAGGTTCGGTAATACTTTCCGCTGCGTGGGGCTTTTATCCCTTCAAGTTTAAACCCTAATTGGTTACTTTTATCAAAATGCTAGATCAAATATGATTTTAAAAGAAAGAAGAAAACAAAAACTTCCATTAGATATGAATTAAATGTGAGTGAGTGAGAGTGACGAATATTAGGAAGGGAAGAATACGACGTCGTAGCCAGTCCCACCAGTAGTGGCGGATCTAGAACTTAATGTCATAGGGGGCTAGATTAAAATAATTTTCAACGGATTATATATATTGATATTAGTTTATATATTTTAATATTAAACTGGTTAAATCATAAGTTTGATACTTCAATTTTCAATATTGTATTGGATAGGTCATTGACTTTAAAAGTTTCATAAGTCCTTAAACTTTCTTTGAATAACATAGAAGACATAAAAACCTAAATTATTTAGATTAAAAAGTTTATATATTTTTACAAATAAATAAAAAAATAATACTTTTTTTTAATGAAGGTTACCGTTGAATAAAAAAAAATCAAGCTCAAGAAAATAATAATGGAAAAGAACACTATTATTAGTTTTAAAAAAGATAAAAATCAATCTAAATTTAAAGAAAAACAAAAAAAAAAAATCACATCCAAAATAGATTCATTTAAAGAAAACCAAAAGCTAAAGAAAAAAAAAAGAAGGTTAAAAAAAAGAGAAAAATAAAAAGAGAAAGAAGTAAAAAAATGAACGTAAAGAAAAAAAAAACAAAAAAGCAGTAGAAATAAAGAAATTTTTTTTTTTAAAAAAAGGAATAAAAAAATGCTGAATTAAAATGGAAATTAAAAAACGAACAAAAACGAGGTAAAAAAACGAACATAAAGAAAAGAAAAAAAAGGCAAAAAAGAAGTTAAAAAACCGGAACTGAATCAACAAAACAAAAAAAAAAAAGAAAAAAACGCTGAATTTGCGCATAAGGGAGTCGAACTCGAGCAAAAGAAAAAAAATGGTAAAAAGTAAAAAAAAAAGTTCATAACGCGTGTAGAGGGAGTCGATCCCAAGTCTAGGTGATGGATAAAAAGGGGCTTGAACCACTAAAGCAGACCATTACATTGTTTAAAACATGTGATGCATATTGGATAATACTAATTTAATATTTTTAAAAGGTTCAGGGGGGCTTGAGCCCCCTCTAGGCCCAACGTAAATCTGGCGCTGCCCACCAGGACACGTCAACACGGTGCTTTCATCATCGTATGGATATGTATAAGCATATGGGCACAAATCTTTAAAAAAACCTTGAATAATTGGTAGACCCACAATTCTTTGATGTAAAGCAACAATATTGATCGGTCTTCAACACGGTGCAGGGATTGTGGCAGCCGCCGGGCGCCCTCAGGGCACTGCTGGTTGATATTGGCGGCGCAACTGGCTCCTCTGCTGCATCCATAAGACATCTTCGGACTGAATTTGATCGGAATATTGAATCCCTCGACGAGGAAGATATATATCCAAGATATCCATTTTTTGGGCTTAAAAGTAAGTCAAGTAAAGTGAGAGTGTTTTTTCTTGGGTTAACAGCAAGAATAGCCAAAAGAAAAAACTCGTTTTGAAAAATGGCAATGATCGATATTCTTTAGATAAATGACCAAATCAATTTTGTGAATTTAAAAATTCAAATTATCAACTTACGAAAATGGAATTGAGGAATTGAAAGATGAGAACCAATTGGATTCAAAAGGGAACAAAATTTTTTTACCTAAGTGATCGAAATTTGACTGTCGAATCGAATATTTGAAAACCCCCAATCTCTAAAGTATTGATGAATTAGGAGATCTATGTTGAAGAAGATGATCATTCCATAAAGAATCAACAAAACCCAAGACAGATTAAGGGCTCAAATTTAAGAAGGAAGAAATCAGAGGGAAGGGTACTGATATTTAGAGAAGGAAAATAATGTTTTCATACAAATACAGACTTACGGCTAGGGTATATAGCAAAGAAGATAAGTCACGTGTCTGCATAAGAGAGGCTGGATACAAACACAAAAAATAGACCAAAAGCACGATAAATGGACCAATAAACAGAGCTGAGAAATAACCCTATATTATTCCCCCGCAAGCGAAAGTGTCTTACAATGAACAGTAAGCTTGGTTCGAAGATTTTGAAAACGAGCTGTAGAGAGCGACTTTGTCATGATGTCAGTAACTTGATCTTCGAAAGGGACGAAACGAACTAAAAGTTGTTTGCGCATAACTCTTTCTCTGATGAAATGGTGATCAATCTTGATATGCTTTAATCGACTATGAAAAACTGGATTAGCTGCCAGATACGTAGCGCTGATATTATCACAAAGCAATAACAGTGTCGACGACATAACCACACTAATTTTAGAAAGAATAGACTGAACCCAAATCATCTCTGCTGTAGCATTTGACATTCCCCTATATTCAGACTCAGCACTCGAGCGAGAAACAACTTTTTGTTTACTAGAGGACTAGGAGGTAGGAGTGCAAGCGAAAACCGAAAAACCGACGAACCGAACCGAACCAAACCGATCCAGTGGTTTGGTTCAGTTATTTTGAAAAAATCTGGACTTTCGGTTTTGTTTTTGAGAAAACCGAAAATTCTCAATTCGATTCGATTCTTAATGGAAAAAACCAATAAAAAACCAAATCGAACCGACTATATATATACCCCTTAAAAAACCTAACCTATCCTTTCCAGCCGCACGCCACAGAAAAACCCTAACTTATCGTTCTTCTCCCTTCGTTTCCAGCCGCACGCCACAGAAAAATCGTTCTTCTCCCATCGATTCCAGCAGACGCCTCTCAACATCACTCTTCTTCTTCAATTTCAGCTGCATGCCATAGAGTCAGAAACACATCGTCAGATCTTCGATTTTAGCTGCACGTCTTTCGATCTCACTCTTCTCCTTCTCGGTTTCAGCCTTCAGTCGATTCCAGTCGTGCAGTCAAACAGAACACAGTCGATTCCAGCCATGAAATTCGTCCTCGTCGTCTCCCCTCAGTCGATAGCAGTTCGTAGTCGTACTTCATCGTCTCCCCTTCAGTCGATTATGCACCGCCTTGTTTGTTGCTGCAGTCGGTTTTGAACAGAACACAAAGACAGATTTTTTCGATTTTGCTTAGATGGTGTTGTTGTTAGTTGTGATTTGGTTGAAATCAGGGTGATCGATTTGAGATCTCAATTTATTTACTGTTGTGGAAAGGACGCTGTGAATTTCGTGTTGCTTCTTGAAATGATTGGAGGTTTTGAATGTGAATTTGGTTGTCGATTTTGATGATCAATATGTAACGTCAGCTTGAATTTCTCAAGGGTTGTGTAATTAGTTTGATTCTTATTTTATTTGGAGTTATTTCGATAGTTTCTCAAATCTAATTGTTTGGTTTCTATATAAGCCTTGAGTAAAATAGTTTTCCATTTTTCCTCTCAAGTTTGATAGTGGAGTTTTCTGTTCTGTTCTGAAGTTTGATAAAACCGAAAATCGATCCATTGGACAAATCGAACCGAAAGAAAACTGAACCATTGGACATTGGTTCGGTTCAGAATTTTATAAAACCGACTGGATCGGTTCGGTTCGCGGTTTGGTCAAAAACTGACAAAACCGAACCGAGTATCACCCCTACCAGGGGTCAAGTTATCACCAAAAAATAAACAATAAACACTAGTGCTTCTTCTATCATCAGGACAACTAGCTCAGTCAGCATCAGTATAACAAGTTAACGACAATGGGCTCGAAGAAGAAAAAGAGAGACCATAATCAAGAGTAGATTTCAAGTATCGAAGAATACGCTTAACAGCAAGCCAATGAGCAGAAGTAGGAGAGTGTAAAAACTGACACACCTTATTAACAACAAAACTCAAATCTGGACGAATAAGAGTACAATATTGTAACGCACCAACAATACTTCTGTGCTCTTTGGGATCTTGTAACAAATCCCCATCATGGGCAGATAAAATGTGCCCAGTAGCCATAGGTGTGGAAGCAGACTTACACTCATACATAGTTGCACGATGGAGGATGTCAATAAAGTACTTGCGCTGACACAAAAATAAAGATGAAGCAGACTTTGTAATCTCAACACCCAAAAAATATGATAGATTACCCAAGTCCTTAAGAGCAAATAAACCATTCAAGGAAACAATAAACTGTTGAATATGCTGCAAACTATTTCCAGTCACCAAAATATCATCAACATAAATGAGAAATATAACCAAAACAGAATCTTTCTGGAAAACAAACATGGATGCATCAGATTTTGAAGCTTTGAAACCCCATTGCAAAAGGCAAGTACTCAACTTAGTGAACCAAGCACGTGGACTCTGTTTTAAACCATACAATGCTTTTTCCAATTTACAAACATGGTGAGGCTTATCCTTGTCTTTAAAACCTCGAGGCTGAACATCAAGTTGCTTTAAAACCCAATTAAATCGAATAGCAAGAGACAAAATGATTCGAATTGTAGCCGGTTTAATATCAGGACTAAAGGTTTCAAAGTAGTCAATGCCAAAAACTTGATCAAACCCATGAGCAACAAGTCGAGCCTTATATCTTTCAAACTCACCATTAGGCTTTAACTTTATTTTATAGGCCCATTTGCAACTGATTACTTTATATTCAGGGGATGGTGGAACAAGGATCCATGTTTTATTCTTATTAGCCAAGGCATCAAACTCTTTTTCCACAGCATTTCGCCATTCGACATCCTTAATAGCCGTCTTAAAACAAGAGAGTTCGGAAGGTATAAGAGAAGAAGAAAGCCAGCATTTCGGTTTGGATATACCGGCCTTAGAGCGGGTTATCATTGTTGGGTTTTATGCCCTAAAACTCGTAGATAGTGAATGATGACAAATTGTTCACTTGTTTCAATACGTTGTAATTGAGGTTTGTACAATAAAGAGTTATTGTTACTAAAATTGCACAATTTGACCCAAATCCAATAAACTAAGATCCAAGGTTGTTTAGATGAACTTGGACTAGTATGTGGGGACATACGGGGATCAATGTTCAAGTAACAACCTAAATGGTCTATAGTATAGGGATAAGGCTGGGTACCTTATCCTGGTAACACTATGTGATACGACCCATTTTGTATTCAATACAAATGCAATGATCCAAAGCATTCATGTAAGAGACACGTGAGTGGGGGTATCCTGTGCAATGAGTTTGCATAAGACCGGAGCGCAAAACAGTAACCGCTAGATGTAACACCGTTAACTAGTTTAGGTTTCTATTTCAATAGGATGACCTAGGTAACTCAATCTAAATCCTGAGTATGTTATGAACCCCTTTCAGGAGGAATTGTCCTTAGATTTGTATGGGTGAGAGTGGCCATTTCGCCGACTCAATAAGCCTACCATTTCAGGGGCAAGACCGAGTGGGGGCTGGGAACATAACATTACAAGATGGAATTCACTCCTTCCCCTATTGGGGTAAGCAGACGTGTGTTCCCTTAAGGGCTGATTCCGGGTCTTGAACAAGGGTGCCCATCCTCTCTTGGTCCAAGAAGAAATGCTATTTATTGATTGGATCATAAACAAATTGTTCATTAAAGGAATCAATGGTACTTAAGGATCAAGAGGTAACCCAGAGGTAAAACGATAATTTGACCCAGCTGGCGTTACGAACACTCGTGAAGGATTGACTTACCGTTATTGGTTGATATTCGTGGATACAGAAATATTCTACAGTGAGAAGAGTGCAGTTGTGGGTCTTTAGTGGAGTGACCCACAGTTAACGAATGTTGACTAACTTGGTTAATGAGTTTAGTCAATTAGTCTCGTATCGTTGGTGCTTCTGATCTGTAGGTCCATTAGGTCCACCTGCTAGCTCATAACGGGTTCTGAGATAATTTAGTCTTGATATTAAAGGGAATTAATATAATGTATGGAGATACATTATAGTATAAAGTTTAATTAAAGAATTAAACTTTATAGTTAATTTTGGATATGATTCGGAATTAATTATTGAGAGAATAATGAATTTAATTAAATATGTGATATTTAATTAAATCATGAATTAATTAATTGGGGAATTAATTAATTTAATTTAGTTTGGTTAAATGTGATTTAATCAAATTAATACTATAGTTTCTATTAATGTACATTATGATGCACATTAAAACTATATGTTAAATGAGAGAGATTAAAATTGAATATAATTCAATTGTAAAATTAATTAAATACTTGATATTTAATTAATGTGAATTCAATTAATAGAATTAATTGAATGGCCAATTTAATTCAATTGAATATGATTCAAATTGAATTAAAAACCTTATATTATAATTTATTTAATTAATATTGATTTAATTAAATTAATTAATTACATGATTATTATTATTTAATTAATAGACGGAAAAGATCGTTTGGATTTGATCCAACGATCTAGAATGGGTTTTAACTCCCTCCCTACTTATCGTTAAGTGGAGAGGGGTTACCAGGATGATCAGGTCATTCTCCCAATCTCACGCAAATCACAGAGAGAAAGAACTCTCAACTTCTCTCTCAAAATTTCTCTCAAAATTCCAGCAATTCACCTTGCTGTAAAATCCCTTCCAAGACGTCTAGATTGGTTCCCACAAGCCATTCTCAGTAATCTTAGAGCATAGTGGGTGATCCGAAGGGTGGTGTTCATTGGGAGGAAGAAGAACGTGTATTGGAGCATCGTGCCGTTAGTTCTTCGAAATCCATGTAAGTTTCTTGATCCAAATAGTTTAGATCTTGAATTATTCAGCATGCTTAATCTGTAATAGTTTAATTTAGAAATTGTTTCTAATTTTAATTTGCCAACATATTGGTTTTTCTAAAATTGATATTAAAAAACGAGATCGTTCTTGATTGCTTCCGCTGCCAAAAGGGATTTCAACCCTTCAATCATAGGGTGGACATTAGTTGGAGGAATAACAACGGTTGGCTGAGGCAAAACTAAAGGAGATTGAGAGAGAGATGAGGGGTTGTTTAAAAAGACAGGAGGGGACGGTGTAGAAGAGGACTCGTGGAAGTGTTAATATCATAAAAGCGAAAGCAATTTTGGATCAAGAGCACTTAATAAGCTCAATTTGATCACCAAAGACATGTTGTTCATAAAGAGAAAAATAGAGACAACAACCTACCTTGAGTTTAATGGAGAAATTGGTTGGATTGGCTGCTTGTTTTTCTTCACCAATGAGTCCCGAACTACCAAAAGATCTTCCTTGCTATCCTCAAGCCTTTGGAATGGATTGTAGGATCCTCAAGTGATGGAATTTTAGAGAGGAAAGATGAAAAATGAGCTCAAGAACATATGAGGTGTGAGTATGGATTTTGGCAGCATTTCAACACTTCTCTCTCAATGTTTCCAGCCTTCTTCTTCAACTTTATAGAGGGATTGAAGCTAAAAGAAATGCCCAAGATTTGCCACCAAATTATCTCCAAATTAATGGAGTATTAAGTGGCTTAAGAGAGGTGAGTGCATGGGTTTAGTCACCATGCACTCCACCTCCAAAAAATCAAATTTAATTTTGATTTTAATTAATCCAACATTATCTAGAATTAATCCACTAACTTAATTATTTTAATTAATATGAAATTTGAAAAACCATTTCCAATTTCTTAATTTTAAATTAATTTAAAATTAATTAATTAATTATTAATTTAATATCTTAATATTAAATTAATATTTTGCCACTAAACCCGAACATTTCCGAAATGTTATTTTTCCTAACATGAATCCCCATTCATGTTCTCAGTTTTTAAATCATATTTAAATATTAAAATCCACATATACTCGGTTTTCACAAAACCCGATGTATCATCAACACCTATCATTTTTTATTCATTTTTCTCAACATGAACTTTAAAAGTAATTCATTCTTAATCCATCATATTATTCCAAAGGTTAGTCTCGAGCTAGCAAGGGGACCTAATGGACCTACAGATCATGGGCTCCAACGGTGCGAGGTTAAACTAGTCAAACCCTTTCAACCTAGTTCACCAACTTCCGTTAACTACCGGGACACTCCACTATAGCCTAGTAGTTGAACTCCCCTCACTGTAGATATATTTCCGTCCACTCGATATAACCATGATTAGTAAGTCAATCCTTCACAGGTTGTTCGTTACTATAGGCAGGTCAAAAGTCTGTTTTACCCCTATAGTACATCTAGGTTCTTTAAGTCCACTGATCCTTCAATGAACAATTCGTTTATGGTCCAACCATTAAACAAGATCCCTTTCGGGCCAATGAGAGGGTGGGGCCCCTTGTTCAAGCCTTGGATTCAGCACTTAAGGGAACAACCTTTCTACTATCCCTAAAGTCGGGTAGGAGTGAAATCTGTCACGCCACCATACTTGTCTGATACTACTTTTAAGATTGAAGACTGTCCCCACAAACCAACACGGGGTCCTTTTAGCATGCTTTGTCCTCACTCACATGCTTCCTAGGAAAATTCCCAGGAGGTCACCCAACATAGAACTTCTCCAAGCTAAGCACGCTTAACTTCAAAGTTCCTATGATTGAGCCACCGAAAAGGAAGGTGCACCTTGTTGGTATAGGTAGTATCTATCAATTCTTTTAAGCTTACCTTGACTATACTTTCATGTCCTCAGGATCCCTCTCATTCGGATGTGGCCTCGGTTCATTCATGTACCCCTCCTAACTCGGGTGTTACATGCCCACCAGCTTCCGCCTTGGTTCGTCCCCGAACCACATCCTACTGGGAGAGGTTCCGCTCTGATACCATCTGTAACGCCTCAAGTCCAGGATTCGGAATCTGGATTCGGCCCTTAACGGCCCCGGCATTTCCCTGCGACCTGGCCACGCCACCATACTTGTCTGATACTACTTCTAAGATTGAAGACTGTCCCCACAAACCAACACGGGGTCCTTTTAGCATGCTTTGTCCTCACTCACATGCTTCCTAGGAAAATTCCCAGGAGGTCACCCAACATAGAACTTCTCCAAGCTAAGCACGCTTAACTTCAAAGTTCCTATGATTGAGCCACCGAAAAGGAAGGTGCACCTTGTTGGTATAGGTAGTATCTATCAATTCTTTTAAGCTTATCTTGACTATACTTTCATGTCCTCAGGATCCCTCTCATTCGGATGTGGCCTCGGTTCATTCATGTACCCCTCCTAACTTGGGTGTTACATCTGTTTTGCATTACTATGTCCCTAGCTATCCACCCATTGTTGTCCCCAAAATGGTAGGATTAATTGAATGGTACTTTTAAACCACACTCACCCATGCAGATCAAAGGACAACCCTAAATGAACAGGAGTTCATAGTAAGCTCAGGATTAAGATCGAGTTATCTAGGTCATCGTATGAAAAAGTCAGTATTTACAATAAACGGCGTTATAAAGTAAGAGTGACTTATTTCTGTTGGGTTTTATGCCCTAAAACTCGTAGATAGTAAATGAAACAAATTAGTCGATCTCAATAAAGCGTTATTTGAGTAATTCAGTAATTTGGTTATTAAATAATCGAGTTTGCATTAATAAACCCTAAATCCAATAAACTAAGATCCAAGGTTGTTTAAATGAAACTTGGACTAGTATGTGGGGACATACGGGGATCAGTGTCCAAGTAACAACCTAAAAGGTCTATAGTATAGGGATAAGGTTGGGTACCTTATCCTGGTGACATTATGTGATACGGTCCACCTTGTATTCGATACAGATGCAATGATCCAAAGCATCCATGTAGGAGACATGCTGGTGGGGGTATCCTATGCAATGAGTTTGCATAAGACCGGACCGCGAAATAGTAACCACTAGATGTAACGCCGTTAACTAGTTTAGGTTTCTATTTCAATAGGATGACCTAGGTAACTCAATCTCAATCCTGAGTCTGTTATGAACCCCTTTCAGGAGGGATTGTCCTTAGATTTGTATGGGTAAGAGTGGCCAGTTCGCCGACTCAATAATCCTACCATTTCAGGGACAAGACCGAATGGGGGCTGGGAACATAACAATACAAGATGGAATTCACTCCTTTCCCTATTGGGGTAAGTAGATGTGTGTTCCCTTAAGGGTTGATTCCGAGGCTTGAACAAAGGCGCGTCGTCCTCTCCTAGCCCGAGAGGAACTCCTGTTTAGTGGTTGGATCCTAAACAACTTGTTCATTAGAGGGATCAGCGGTACTTAAGGAACCAGAGGTAACCCAGGGGCAAAACGGTAATTTGACCCAGCTGGTGTTACGAACACACGTGAAGGATTGACTTATTGCATTGGTCGATATCTGTGGACACATAAATATTCTCCAGTGAGAAGAGTGTAGTTGTGGGTCTTTAGTGGAGTGACCCACAGTTAACGAATGTTGACTAAACTTGGTTAATGAGTTTGGCCAATTAGTCTCGTATCGTTGGAGCTTCTGATCTGTAGGTCTATTAGGTCCCACTGGTAGCTCATAAAGAGACTTGAGACAATTAAGTATAAATTGTAAATTGAAAGTATTCAATTTATTTGGGAAATCGTATAATGTATATTGATGCATTATAATATAAAGTTTATGAAATTTTATAATATAAGTTTTGAATTAATTTCAAAAATTAATTCTTGAGAGAAAATATTTGAAAGAGTTCCAAAAAGAAATTAATATGAATTGGATTCATATTAATTTTAATTTTAATAAAATTCCTAAGATTAAATATATGATATTTAATTGGGTAATTAATTAATTATGGAATTAATTATTTATTTATTAAAATTAGAGACCTTTTCCTATTAGGAAAGAAAATATTTGAAAGAGTTCAAATAAATTTAATATGAATTGGATTCATATTAATTTTAATTTTAATAAAATCCATAAGATTAAATATATGATATTTAATTAGGAAAATTAATTAATTATGGAATTAATTATTTATTTATTAAAATTAGAGACCTTTTCCTATTATGAAAAGGTCTTTCTTTTCCTATTAGGAAAAAGGTCTTGGTCTTTATCTATAAATAGGACCCCTAGAGTGGGGTGAAAGACATCTCATTGATTCTCCTAGTCTCAAAGAATTCTCCCTCTAGACTCCCACCAGTCTCCTGCCTCTAGAAGTCTCAGAGTCATACCGGTGTAGCCATAGCGGTGGTGTTCGCACTGGTTCGTGATTATTTCACAAGCAGTTGGTGAATTTAATCTGAGTCGTCAATGAGAGTAAGTAATTTGTTACTATATAAATTAGATTTAGATCTATTTTTTTTTTCATGCTTAGCCTTAATATAAATTTAGAATAGTTCTAAGTTTATTGTCAATGTATTGGTATTTTAGATTAAACAAAATTAATTACGAATCGGTCCCAATCACGCTTCCGCTTTACGGAATTACGAAATTCCAATCATTCAATTTCTTGGTCCCGTCTTGTGTAAACATCTTTTACACAGGATGCCCCTACTTGCATGTCTTTACATGAACGATCCAGGATCACGTGTTTGCCTTATTCGCAAAGTAGGCCGCACTCATAGTGTTACCAGAACAAGGTACCCAACCTTATTCTTTTACTATAGATGCTTTAGGTTATATACTTGAACTTGATCCCTGTCTATATCCAAGATATAGTTCAAGTATTTCATTTTATAACCATGGATGTTTCTATTGGATCTTTGAAATATAAAATAAACAATTTCACTGAATAACATCTTTATTTATATAAAGGATAACAAAACTTGAGTTCTAGGACATATACCCCAACAACTCGCTAACGGGAAGAAAGGCAACCGCTGAAAGAGGAGTAGGCGTGGGTGATGAGTGGGCAGATGGCAAAAATTGTGTAGCAACCGAAGGGGGGGAGACAACAGGTAACGAGCCCAAAATAGGTTGGTGAGCAGTCACAGATAAGGAAGAAAATCCAGGGGGTGAGATAAAGACTGAGATGATGTCGAGGGGGAAACTGAAGAAGAAGGAAAATGAGAAAATGGGGGCTTCAGAACAGTGGGCTGTTGAACAATGGGAAAAGAAGCAGGGGAAAAAACAAAGAAATTAGGGGGACTAGACTTCACAGAACCAAAAGAAAAATTAGAATTAGCACAAGGGAAAGCATTCTCAGTGAAGATAACATGACGAGAAACATATAAACGGCCAGATGAAGGATCGAGACATAAGTAGCCCTTATGATTTGAGCTATACCAGACAAAAATACATTCAGTTGACCGGAATAAAAGCTTATGAGAATTATAAGGTCGTAAACACGGGAAACAAGCACAACCAAAACTTCGCAACAAAGAATAGTCAGGGGATTTCTTATATAGCATTTGATATGGACTTTGAAAATTTAAGATTGAAGAAGGTAGTCTATTGATAAGATAAATGGCGGTTTGAAATGCATAACTCCAAAACGATAAAGGCAATTTGGAATGAGCAAGTACAACCAAGCCAACCTCAACAACATGGCGGTTTTTACGCTCAACACGACCATTTTGTTGTGGAGTATATGGGCAAGACACACGATGGATAATGCCATGAGATGATAAAAAAGAAGAAACACGACGAAACTCACCTCCCCAATCAGTTTGAAGACTCTTAATTTTAGTATCAAATTGAGTTTCTACGAGTTGCTTGAAATGAAGAAAGCAACAAAAGGTTTCATCTTTGGTCTTAAGAAGATAAAACTAAGAAAAACGAGAAAAATCATCAATAAATAAAAGGAAATATCGTTCTCCATTAATTGAAATTTTTGGAGAAGGTCCCCATACATCCGAATGTACTAAATGAAAGGGTGCAACAAACTGAGACTTAGATAATAAAAAGGGAAGACTATGACTTTTAGCAAGCTGACATGAGTTATAAAAATTTGAAACACTAGGATTGGATACATTACATAAAGACAAAACGCGATGTAAAATGGCAGCAGCAGGATGCCCAAGTCGATGGTGCCAATCAGGGACAACAGCTGCAGATGATAAAAAAACAGCAGGAGAAGACATGGATAGCAAGGGTCGAACACTTGAAGAAGCCGAAGAAGGAGACAACTGAAGGAATTGAATCCTCTAGCGGAAGCGGTTTACACCGTTCGTGATTTAATTTCTAATTAGAATACCGATACGTTGGGAAAAATTAAAACAGAAACAATTTCTATTTAGATCTATGTTAAGCATGCAGAAAAATAAAATCTAAAACTATTTTAGATCTAAGAAAAACTTACATGGAAGACGCATAAAAAACAGCACGATGCTCCACAAACGTTCTTGATCTCCCAATGGGACACCACCATACAAGAGCACCCGCTAGGCTCTAGGATCTTCCTTGAGATATCGATTGTGGGATCGATCTTGGTCTTAGGGAAATAATACAGCAAAATGATGCTGAATCTTGGATGAAAGATAGAGAGAACCTAGAGAGATTTTTCTTTTTTTGTTATGCGTGAATGAGAGGAATGAGAGACCGTATGGGGAAACTCCCTCCCAACCTTACGATAAGTGCAAAGGGAGTTATTCCCTACTTAATCTCTACCGTTGATCATAATCAACGCGACCCAGGCCGTCTATTAATTAAATAATAAATATCATTTATCATTTAATTAATTAAATAATTATAATTAATTTAATTAAATCAATATTAATTAAACCAATTATAACATAAGGTATTTAATTCAATTTTAATCATATTCAATTGAATTAAATTGGCCATTCAATTAATCTCATTAATTGAAACCACATTAATTAAATATCAAATATTGAATTAATTTTATAATTGAATCATATTCAATTTTATCTCTCTCATTTAACCTATAGTTTCAATGTGCATCATAATGTACATTAATATAAACTATAGTATTAATTTGATTAAATCACATTTAACCAAACTAAATTAAATTAATTAATTCCCAATTAATTAATTCATGAATTAATCAAATATCACATATTTAATTAAATTCATAATTCTCTCTTTAATTAATTTTGAATCATATCCAAAATTAATTATAAAGTTTAATTCTTTAATTAAACTTTATAATATAATGTATCTCCATACATTATATTAATTCTCTTTAATATCAAGACTAAATTATCTTAGAACCCATTATGAGCTAGCAGGTGGACCTAATGGACCTACAGATCAGAAGCTCCAACGATACGAGATTGATCAGCTAAACTCATTAACCGAGTCAATCAACATTCGTTAACTGTGGGTCACTCCACTAAAGACCCACAACTGCACTCTTCTCACTGTAGAATATTTCTGTGTCCACGGATATCGACCAATGCAGTAAGTCAATCCTTCACGTGTGTTCGTAACACCAGCTAGGTCAAATTACCGTTTTACGCCTGGGTTAACTCTGGATCCTTAACTACCACTGATCCCTCTAATGAACAACCTGTTTAGGGTCCAACCACTAAACAGAAATTCCTCTTGGGTCAGGAGAGCACAGCGCGCTTTTGTTCAAGCCTCGGAATCAACCCTTAAGGGAACACACATCTACTTGCCCCAATAGGGGAAGGAGTGAATTCCATCTTGTACTGTTATGTTCCCAACCCCCATTCGGTCTTGCCCCTGAAATGGTAGGAATATTGAGCGAACTGGCCACTCTCACCCATACAAATCTAAGGACAATCCCTCCTGAAAAGGAGTTCATAACAGACTCAGGATTGAGATTGAGTTACCTAGGTCATCCTATTTAAATAGAAACCTAAACTAGTTAACGGCGTTACATCTTGTGGTTACTATTTCGCGGTCTACTCTTATGCAAACTCATTGCATAAGATACCCCCACCCGCATGTCTCCTACATGGATGCTTTGGATCATTGCATCTGTATCGAATACAAGGTGGGCCGTATCACATAGTGTACAGGATAACATATGTCAGGCCTAGTGGTCTAACCCTAGATTAGACTGGTATCTACTAACTATCCCAACTGCATAACATATGTCAGGCCTAGTACACAACATGGCATACATAAGGCTGCCCACTACTGAAGCATAAGGGATCCGTCTCATATCCTCAATTTCTTGAGGTATCTTAGGACACTGTTCCTTAGACAAATGAACTCCATGCCTGAAGGGTAATAAGCCCCTCTTGGAATTCTACATCTTATATTTAGACAACATCTTGTCTATATAGGATGCTTGAGACAAGGCTAACATTCTGTTCTTACGATTCCTGATAATTTGCATCCCTAGAACATACTGAGCTTCACCCAAATCTTTCATTTGGAACTCAGTTGATAGCCAAGTTTTAATTTCAGTCAGATATTCTACATTATTCCCAATAAGCAGAATATCATCTACATACAACACTAGAAAAGCTACTGAACCGCCGATAATCCTTTTGTAAACACAAGGCTCATCAACGTTTTGGTCAAAGCCATAAGATTTGACAGCAGTGTCAAACCTTATATTCCAAGATCTGGAAGCTTGCTTCAACCCATAAATGGATCGTTTAAGCTTGCAAACTTTTTGCTCCTGACCTTGAGCAATGAACCCCTCTGGTTGAGACATAAAGATTCTCTCTTCAAGATTGCCATTTAGAAAAACAGTCTTGACATCCATTTGCCAAATCTCATAATCATAAAACGTGGCAATGGACAAGAGTATTCTTATTGACTTTAACATGGCAACTGGAGAGAAGGTTTCTTCATAGTCCACCCCTTCCTTTTGGGTATAACCCTTTGCCACAAGTCGAGCTTTGAAAGTCTGTACTTTCCCAGCTGCGTCTCGTTTTCTCTTATAGATCCATTTGCACCCTATGGGTTTTACCCCTTTAGGTTGGTCTACAAGATCCCATACTTGATTGAAGTACATAGACTCCATCTCTAGGTCCATAGTTTTGACCCACTGGTCATGATCCACATCATTCATAGCCTGTCTAAAGGTCAATGAATCCTCAACGCCATCATCAGGTATGACAGCTGGAGTTTCTGCTAAACCCAGATAGCGTTCAGGTTGAATAGCAATCCTCCCACTACGTCGAGGCATTCTCAACTCTTGAGAAGGATGGGCTTGACCAGATGTACTGGGCTCATCAACAACTCTTGTTGAAGGTCCAACCTCATCAACAACTTTTGTTGATTCATTTGTAGCTTCCCCAGAAAGTTCACTTAACACCATTTTACTGTGTGGCTTATGTTCTCGAACGTGGTCTTCTTCCAAGAAAGTAGCGTTTGTCGATACAAATACTTTATTTTCCTGTGGATCAAAGAAGTATCCACCTCGTGTTTCTTTTGGGTAGCCTACAAATAGGCATAATTTTGAACGTGAATCCAATTGCTTTTGGTTTGCCACTAACACATGTGCAGGGCTTCTGAAATGACGTAAACTAGCTTTACGCCCTTTCTAGAGCTCAAATGGTGTTTCAGAAACACTCTTTGAGGGAACCACATTCAAAATATAAACTGCAGTCTCTACTGCATAACCCCAAAAAGAATTAGGCAACTGAGCATAGCTCATCATAGAACGAACCATGTCTAACAAGGTTCTGTTTCTCTTTTCAGATACACCATTCTACTGAGGTGTACCTGGTGCTGAGAGTTGGGACATGATTCCATGTTCCATCAAATAGTTCTTGAAATCTAAGTCCAAATACTCTCTACCTCGATCAGATCGAAGTGTTTTAATGGTCTTACCTAATAAGTTCTCAACTTCAGCCTTATACTCCTTGAACTTTTCAAGGGCTTCAGACTTATGACTCATTAAGTACAAATAACCATACCTTGAATAATCATCAATGAAAGAGATGAAATATTCATACCCTCCTCTAGCCCTAACATTCATTGGACCACAGAGATCCGTATGTACGAGCTCTAAGGGCTCCTTGGCACGGTAACCTTTTCCAGTAAAAGGTCGTTTGGTCATCTTACCTTCGAGACATGACTCACATGGAGGTATAGTACCGTCTTCTAACTGGCTTAGAAGTCCGTTCTTAACCAATCTCCCAATCCTATTGAGATTTATGTGGCCAAGTCTCAAGTGCCAAAGATAGGTACTTTGAGAAACTCTTTGCCTTTTAGGTTGAGTCTCAACTATTTTAAACATCTCATTGTTCAAAATAGCCCTAGACTCAATTGGTCTTAAAACATATAAATTGTTCTCCAATTTTGCAGAACATATATCAGAACCCTTAGTAATGAAAGCTTCATTTACAGAAAAGGACACTGAATATCCTTGTTCAAGCAAACAAGAAACAGAAATCAAATTTCTTTTTATTTTAGGAACTATATATACATTATCTAATAACATATAACGTTCCCTGGAGAAGAACATGTTAATGTCTCCCACTGTTTTAGCTGAAATGAACTCCCCAGTCCCAACTCTGAGAGTCATTTCCCCAGCATCTAATTGTTGCCAGGAGCTCATTCCCTCAAAGGAAGAGCATACGTGATGAGTGGCACCTGAATCAAGGATCCAGGCTGTATCATCATTTTCCACTATACACGTTTCAATGACCAATAAATCACATTTATTCTCATTGAGGTGTGCTAAGCAGTCTATGTCATATTCATTATGAACAATTTCGGATGAATTAGACATATGGGCCTGAGGACTATCCTTAGTTAAGACCAAATCCACACAATTAGTGTCTAAGTGCATTTCCTTTGTCGTATTAGGATACCAGTTTTATTACATACGACGTTTTTAGAGGCATACATAGAACGATTCATGCTGAAACAAACAAATTAACTTAATCAGTGATGTTGCATTAACCCATTACACAAAATAATATAATTATTTTAATCCAATCAATTTAGCAAAAGTAATGATCGACCCATAGAAAAAACATTTATTTTGCAACTATACTTCAGAGGTTTAGAGCAACAGCTACCATAGGGCAGTCAGCTACTCCTCCCCTGGATTGAGACAATCTCAGCCAATCCCTATTCCCAGAATAACTCATATTCCAATAGTTATTAGCTACCGTTTTTTTTTCGGTCAGGAAATTATTAACACCTTAACAATTTCCCGTAAGTGTGACCCTCCATTTTCAGATTTCATAGGTCGGTCCCAACAATGCTACCGTAAGGAAAGTCAAAGTTGGAAATGGACCTAAGAAACCCTATCCATTTCTGGAGTTTGCATTGTTTCGACTCCCATGATCAAGCCCTCCGTAGGGTGATCGCTCCCAGGGCAACTCGCAGGCAGATCATGGGGATCTCACGGTGCAACCTAATGGAGGAGACCGTAGGATACGTTGACACGTGTCCTGCTCCCACTTACTATAAAATACTCCCTCATTCACCTTGATATTGATCCATGCAAACACCATCCGTAGGGGTCACTCCCAGGGTGACTCGAGGCCAAGCATGGACCTCACGTTGTGAACTCTTGAGGACGTGAGAGAAAAACTTGATTTATGAAAATCTTGTTTTGATATATTTCCTCCCACTAAGTATTTTTATAATTTAAGGGTCTATTACTTAGGTAAATTACGACTAAGTGAAACTATCTAAGTCTATGCCTGTATATAACTCTTATATAGAGGTCTTTACACTAATGTCTAGGTGAATTAAACCTTTTTAATTACCTAGCGACATTGCATGCTAGCATTAAACTATGATTAATTCAACTCAGGTTCCAGGTCAGTTCCCAGGTAGGAGGTGTTCCGTAAACCGTCAACTTAAGTACCCCCAGCCTAGACAGAACTTCACTGGGAGAGTTCCCTTATAACCATATGAATGTTTTTCCTACTTAGTCCATTAAAACTATTTTAATACTAAGTAAGAAAAATTAATTCTAATCCTATTAAAATTAAGGTGAGCTTGGGTCTAATTAATTTTAAACAATTTAAAATTAAATCATTTTAACCTAAGGTCTTATGTTTGCATGCAACTCTTTGTTATAGGTTGACGGTTTCTAATCATTTTGAAACAATTCCAAATTTTAATGATTAGCCCTATAACATGCTACTATGGTGTTGGAAAAATAACAATCATAATTCTAGTTATTAAACACCATGTAATCATGACGCTGATTAAAAATTAATATAACGATTATATTAATCTAAGGTGGTGTCATGCTCAATGCTTTTCAACAACAACAACTTATAAAGCCCATCTTCAAGGATGCCCCGAAGAAGAACTTGCTTGGATTGAAGATCCTTCACAAGAAAAAAAGAAGAGTAAAACTCAACAAATGCTTTGTTATCTTTGCAAAGCCGAGCAACACTAATAAGCTTCTTTGAAATAGTAGGAATATATAGAATAGAGTCAAGAAAAATTGGTTGTTGAGAACTATTAATAAAAGAGGTACCAATACTAGAAATAGGAATTCTCTTATCGTTACCAACTGTGACTTGCTCACCACCATTGTAAGGCATCGATATATATAGGGAGGAGGCGTCAGGTGTCATATGATGAGTAGCTCCAGAATCAAGAAACCAGTTTTCATCTGGATGATAAGACTCAACAGACATAGTGGATAAAGAATCTGGTGTGGGCGAAGGAGAATGTGTTGGGGCGGCAGTGGTTAACAAAGCTTGGGGTGGAGGAGTTTGGTAAGCCAAATTAGTCCTATAATGACAAATGAGAGCGGTATGGCCGAATTTACCACATATTTGGGATTGTGGTTTGTTGGAAGAGGATCTAGGAGGTCATTTTTGTATAGGTTGAGACTGAGGTTTACCTAAAAGGCTTGGAGAAACAGGGGCTGGTGGAGTAGAAAAAGCTTGGAATTTAGGTGGATTGAAGGCAGTTCTCGTAGCTGAATTAAAGGACCGAGAGGGAGGACGACGGCTGTTATGAATGTGAAGACTACTAAGGTTCGCTTGGACCATATTAAGTTGTTCCACATCAGTTTGCTTCTCTAAATGAGCCCCATAAGCCAAAAAAAGGCTTCTAACATCCTCAAGAGACGGATTATCAGATCTGTTCTGAATAGTAGTCACAAATGGATTATATTCGCTACCAAGACCATCTAATATATGAGCTAAATGATCACGGTATGATATAGGTTCACCTATGGCAGAAAATTTATCAGCAACATCCTTGATCTGAGCTAAGTATTGACTAACAGACAGACCATCTTTCTTAATCTTTTGATGGGTCTTTAACCCCATGATCCTAGCAGTAGTTTTTGGGTCATAAGAACGTTTTAAAGAATTCCAGATTTTAGTAGCAGTGTCAAAGCTAACTATCTCCCCCATCTTTTCTTCACACAAAGACGCATACATCCAACACATAATGAAACAGTTATACCTTTCCCATAGAAGATATTCTGGATTGGGTTGCATTTGTTGATCATCAAGAAACTTCGCAGGTGCAGGAATGGAGCCATTAAGGTATCCACTCAAGCCATTTGCTAAATTATGAGTGGAGTGACCCTTGGCAATGAGTGGAGTGACCCTTGTAACTTATAAATTGTGAGGTTTCACTAATCTTTTCAATGTGGGATCCTCAACATGCCCCCTCAAGATGGTGCCTCTTTTGGGTTCACCATTCTTGGATCGGATCTCATTTTTTTTTCTTGGACCGAATACCCGTTTGAGTTTATGGGCTATGATACCATAAGAAGAAAGAAATCAGAGAGAAGGGTACTGATATTCAGAGAAGGAAAATAATGTTTTCATACAAATACAGACTTACGACTATGGTATATAGCAAAGAAGATAAGCCACGTGTCTGCATAAGAGAGGCTGGATATAAACACCAAAAATAGACCAAAAGCAGGATAAATGGACCAATAAACAGAGTTGAGAAATAACCCTCTATTAAAATTCAAAAAATCGAAACGGAAAATTAGAAATACTACATCCCAAGAATTTCAGAAAACTTCATAAAATCTTGAATGAAGGGTGAAGTGCTCAATCCCAAAGAACACAGGTTAATTAGTCAAAAGATAGAAGAAAAAAAGAGGATAATGGTTTTCGTTGCTGATACAATGAAATCATACATGTGTCCAACATGCACGTATTATGCAACACCTCTTTACCTCTATGTTTCCTCTGCTTTCTTCTATTTCATAATCTCTCAGAAACCTCCAAAGTCAACATTCACTCCTCATGAATGGCAACTTTGCCTCCAACCCCAATCATGCCCACATACCATTGCCATTCCCACATCCTTGCATGTATATACAGCGGCGGATTTACGTTGGGCCCAGAGGGGGCTCGAGCCCCCCTGAACCTTTTAAAAATATTAAATTAGTATTATGCATCACACATTTTAAATAATGTAATGGTTGTTCTAGTGGTTTGAGCCCCCCCTTGTACATCACCTAGGCCTGGGATCGACTCCCTCTGCGCGCATTACGAACTTTCTTTTTACTTTTTACCCTTTTTTTTCTTTTGCCCGAGATCGACTCCCTTATGCGCAAATTCAGCGTTTTTTTCTTCTTTTTTTTTTCGTTTTGTTGATTCAGTTCCGTTTTTATAACTTCTTTTTTGCCTTTTTTTTTCTTTTCTTTATGTTCGTTTTTTACCTCGTTTTTGTTCGTTTTTTAATTTCCATTTTAATTCAGCATCTTTTTATTCCTTTTTTAAAAAAAAAAAAACTTTTTTTTCTTTACTTCTACTGCTTTTTTGTTTTTTTTTTCTTTACGTTCATTTTTTTACTTCTTTCTCTTTTTTTCTCTTTTTTTTAACCTTCTTTTTTTTTTCTTTAGCTTTTGGTTTTCTTTAAATGAATCTATTTTGGAGCAACTCTTGAATGTCGTAAGTTAATATAATTATTAGTTTTGGAAAGATACTAACCTTAATTTTAGGATGGAACGATTGAATATTTTTGGAGGGTAAAATTGGAACTTTGAGACAAAATTATGATCACGTGCCACACATATGTGGCTACTTTTCAACAGTTTTTTTTTTTTTTTTTTTTTTTTGTCTATCTATCTAAAGTGACTATTTTTTTTGGTCATTTACAAGGAATACCCTTTTTTCTTTTGAGAAAGGAGCAACACGCACCAACAACGCCAACCTCTCAAATGTGTTTCTACTTGTTCATATTTGCTTTTAAATTTTGGGCTTGGCCTTCATTGTTATAGCTATACCATGAATGGATTGGACATCTTAGAATGTTTCTAGACTAAATTCTCCCCAAGTTTGTAGGGTTAAGCCGTTTTGGAAAATGAAAAAAAAAATCAATTTTGTGAATTTAAAAATGCAAATTAAACTATCAACTTATGGAAATAAGTATCTGAATTTTTTTTTATCCATTTTAAGGGATTCGACCAAAAAATTGAAAATACAAAATAATTAAAAATCTATATCTAAATGGTTAATAATTTAATATCGATACATAGAAATATTGAATTAGCAATTGATCAGCTATTTTATGGTGAGGAAAACTAGCACATAATCTTTTAAAACGTTCCCAATATTTGCAAAGAGTTTCACCGGCGATTTGAATGATGCCGTAAATTTCTTTACGAAGATTGGCAGCCCTACTTGCAGGGAATTTTTTTTTCTAAAATTTTTTTTTCATCTCAGCCCAAGTATTTATGAAACCACTAGGAAGAAAATACAACCAATCTTTTTTCATATCTTTTAAAGAAAAAGGAAAAGCACATAAACTTATTTGTTCGTCGGTTACACCGTTGGGCTTCATTCCCGTGCAAACGATGTAGAACTCCTTTAAGTGCTTGTGTGGGTCCTCCCCTACACTTCCCTTGAAAATAGGCAAAAGATGAATTAGTCCATATTTTAATTCAAACACACCTTCGATCTCGGGATAAGTGATGCAAAGTGATTGTTGGTTCAAATTGGGGGTCGCGAGTTGTTTCAATGTTTGCTCGGCCATAGCTTGTGGTTCGTCGACTTCCTCTCCTTCTACCTCCCTTCGAAGTCTACGTTCTTCCCTTGTGATGTTAGGACAAAACAAAAATTCTCTATCCTGTGAAGAACGAATTTGCATAAACTGTAGACAAAAAATAGAAAAGTCAAATGAAAACAAAAAAGGAAAGAAAAATTTGTTGAAGACTCCCCAGCAACCGCACCAATTTGACGGAATGACTTGTCGAGGGTCGTGTCAAATAAATTTGTAATCCACAAGCTCTAAAGCTAACTTGTAGTAGTAGTGGTCGGGATCGATCACAGGGAGTCGATGCAAACAAATCTTTATTTCCTTAATTGTTTTAGGTAACCAAAAAGGGGTTTTTTTATAATTGGAGGGAAAATAGTTATGGAAAGCAATACTAATTATGGAAAATATTAAATAAGGAAAGGAAGAGAATCAAGTAAAAAGGAAAGAAGTCAATACCTCAAAGATCATGTAACTGGGATTGTCATGGTAAGTTCAATTCAATTAAATCATTAATCTCACTAATAAGTCAAAAAACAAGTTTAAGTTAGGTGTATTTCGACAACAAACCGAGAACCATGATCCTACTATCACAAACATGCAAACGCTAAGTTTGATTCTACTTTAAATTAATTAATTGGCCGATTAACTAATCTAAACCACATTGGGATCTAGCCGAATTAATTCACATGCAACGGGCAACAAACCACAATTACAATTAATTAAATCATTTAGTTCTAGGGACGCATGAGTAAAATCATAACGTTAGCCTCTTTGCTACTTAGATTTAGCAAGTAAATTTAGAGAGGGCACAGTCAAGGTTGTCAATCTTTCCTACCACAATCTAAACTTATAAACAAAGAACTAAATTCACATAAACATGCTTTGAGAATTCAAACAATAGATTTCATTAAAAGAAATTGAACTTATACTTTGACGCCCCGATTACATGAATGAAGAGTCTAACCTCTCATGGAGCAAGAACAAGTTGAATTCTTCATGGAATACATCAAGGAAAGCAAGAAAACTAAAACTAAGAAGAATGGTGGAGAAAGGGGAGAGAGATGGACTACAATGTTGTAGTGAATTGTGTATTGAGGGATGATTTTAAACCTATACCAAAGGCCTCTATTTATAGGAGTTCTTGGCCTTCAAATCGTGGTATCTTGGTCCTAAAGAAGGCCTTAAATCTGGAAAATTTGTGGAGCCAAACATGGAAAATATCAATTCTGGAAAACTGCCAAGCGTCGAGACGTTATAACACAGCGTCGCGACGCTGTGCCTTCAGATATGGAAAGTAGCCGTTGAAATTGCCTAGCGTCGAGATGCTAGGATTGCAGCGTCAAGACGCTGCTCTCCAGCTTGATCTCCACGTTCTTTCCTTATTTTCATGGCATCCCGACGCTGGAGAGGCAGGGTCTCGACGCTGATGAGGCTCCAAGGGCAGAATGGTCATTTTCCACTCCGGTTTCGCTCGTTTAGGTCCTGAATTGTTTCCAAAGCTCCGATGAGGACCTATACACATATTATACTCATTTTAAAGCATTTTTCGCAAAGAATTCAACTAAGATAAGCAATTTGGGAGATTCTAAATGTATAACAAATTCGACTGATCATGGGGTTGCTACGTGATTAGCATATGAGTTAGTATAAATATGCTACATGATTAAACATAGTAGTGATTTCTATTGCAAAGTCTCTAACAATGCATAAATTCTTTTTTTGTGTGTGAAGTTTACTTTTTAGCATGTTGATTACAAAGTTTTATTTTTGGTTATTTTTTCGAAAATAAGATAAAGATATTTCTTAAGAATTATTCATTCTAGTAATTTTCATAAATGAAAACTAAATAATGACTTACATTATAATTTAGACAAACATATACCATCGATCGAGGACCCATGTGTCTTGATCATGCTTGTCTAGGGTGAGTTGTGCCTATGGCCGCATGCCCAAACCATCCTCAACCACCATGTTTTAATGTCATGTAATTAGTTTTGTTGTTCGCTTTTTGTTGTAATTAGTTTTGGGGGCGTATGACTCCTCGCTACTTTGCATGTTCACTCCTGCCATAGTAAAAATGGTTCAAAATGTACTATAGGGGGACCAAGTAGTCATCAAACCTCCCCCGACCAAGCATTGAATACTTTCTTGAAATCAAGCTTTCTCGCATCCTTGTATTCAATGCTTTCTTTTAAAGATGTTTTCAATGCTTTTTCTCTCACGTTTTATAAAACAAATTTTCTCTTGAAACGTGAGCGGAGGCTAGACCTTACATCGAAGTTGTCTGTGATTTGCGATTTTTGTACGACTGACTTGCCCGCCGGGTTAGGACAAGTGCCGCACAATCGCCCGTCTCGAATACGAAAGTTTGCGATTGTGACAAGTGGTATCAGAGCCTAGTTGGCTCCTTGGCTTTCGAAAAGTTGCAATCATGTCGGCGACCAAACAATTGGGCAAGACCCACGTTGAGCGACTTGTTGAGATAGAGGAACAGTTGCTATATTTGAGGGAAGTACCTGACTCGGTACGATATGTCGAAAGTCGACTCGATGATCTCTGAAAAGCTGGGTGAGATAGATGCAGTGAATGCCCGAATTGATGGGCTACCTGTACAAGAGTTGGCAATAAGGGTAGAGACCCTGAAAAGCAAAGCTACAAAGCCTAGTAGCACTGAACGTGGGGAGAGCTCCACGAGTTTCGTCGACAAGATGAGTGAGTGTGTCGACGAGTTGAATACATCCCAAACAACCATGTTACGGTTGTTCAGCGAGTTGACTGAAGACTTTAGAGCCACTATTGAAACCTTGAGAGGTGAGATGGCTGAGATGAATACACGACTGAATTTGACCATGCGAGCAGTTGAGAATCAAACCCCGAACCAAGTGCATGGGTTGCATAACAAGATTAAGGTCCTGAAACCCAAGGCATTCAGTGGGAACTGTGACGTGAAAGAGCGTGAGAATTTCATCTTCGATGTTGAACAGTACTTCAAAGCCACCGGAACAACTTCAGAAGAGATGAAAATCACGTTAGCCACAATGCATCTCTCTAATGATGTGAAGCTATGGTGGCGCACCAAAGTGAATGACATTCAGAGTGGCCTGGCCACAATTAACTCTTGGGAAGACCTCAAGAAAGAGTTGAGGGCTCAATTCTTCCCCGAAAACGTTGAATTCATAGTAAGACGCAAGCTTCGCGAGTTGAACCACACTGGAGGGATATGGGAATATGTGAAGCAATTTTCTGCTGTGATGCTTGATATCTGTGATATGTCCGAGAAAGACAAAGTGTTTTGTTTCGTTGAAGGTTTAAAGCCATGGGCTAAGATTAAGATACACAAACATAGAGTCCAAGATCTTGCCTCTGCCTTGGCTGCTGCTGAAAGACTCTTTGACTTAGGTGGTGACTCAGTTCCTCAAAAGAAGTACGTGTTAGTTTTACGAGCTTCAATCATACTATATGTTTTGATGATAACAAACTTTCATTTACTAATGATTTTAGTGTTTTAAAGTGTTCATAATGTAGAGCTCGGAAAGACGATTCCAACGCATCTTGAATCGCTCGAATCGGAGTTCAAACGAGAAAGTTATAAGCAAAAGAAGATTGGAAGAGAAAATCCTACATGGCAATGACACGTGGCACCATAATGACGTGGCACACAAACGATCACAATTGATGATGTGGCACTGACGTGGCGGATGACGTGGCAATCCAAAACGGTCCATTTTGCTGACATGGCGGTGACGTGGCAAATGACATGCGATGCGTGGTCCAATGATGTGTGACACGTGGCAGTCGAATTTCTTTAATAATAAAGAAAGTCAAATGGTCAACTCTTGAATATAATATTATTTTATTATTCATTTTGATTTTCTTTTATTGTAGCCAATCAGAGAGCGACACGTGGCAGCCAACGGCTAGTTTAGCCATTTTTGGTCTATTTAAGGCTCGAAAAAATTCCGAAAAAAAATGTGAAAAAATTCTGAAAAATTCTACTCATCTTGGAGAGCATTTCAACTATTTTTTGAGAAATTTTTTAGCTTCATTTTTTTTTATTTTCCTTCATCCAAATTTCTCCAAAATTCATAAATTACACCTCATTCAAATTTGAATTCTTTCCAAATTTCATAACCTTTCAAATCCCCATTTTATTCTCAAATCTCCCAATTTCAATCTTTCAAATTTCATTCTTAATTTCAAAATCTCTTAATATATTCTCAATCTCATTTTTAAATTCAAATCATTTCCTTTTTTATAAAATTAAATCTTCACCATCCATTTTGAAATTAATCCAATGGCCAAAATTCAATTCCTCCATCTATAAATTGAGCCATTTTCTTCTCCTCCAACACACACTCAAAGACATCAAAGTCTTAAACTCTCAAGTCTCCTTACTCTCCATTCTTGTCAAAATTCCTCCCTTGCTCCTAAATTGGCCTATTGTTATTTTGTGAGGTTTTATTATTGTGAGTGCTCAACCTTGTGTAATTAACCTTCAAGAGGTATTTTATTTTGTGAGCTTCTTTTCTTCTTTTATCATTGGGAACTTGTAATAAGGTGTGGGTGCACCTTGGGAATTGAGTGAGTGGTTTGATCCTGAACCCGAAAAAAGGATTTGTAGTGGTTTGATCCTGAACCCGGTTAAAAAGGATCCTAGTGGTTTGATCTTGAACCCGTTTAAAAAGATCGGTATAGGTTGGGTCCTGAACCTGTAAAATGATCGGTAAAGGTTTACTCTTGAACTTGAAAAAGAGTCGGTTTGGTTCTCACCCGTAAGAGAGCTGTTGCAGTAAAATACCCAAGAAGGAATCTTGGGGAGTGAAGTAGGAATTTTCGAACCACTATAAAATTTTCTGGTGTTATCTCTTTCTCTCTACTCTTTTAATTTCCGCTATTTCATTTTTATGAGTAGATTGCATGTCTAGGAAAATTGTCAAATATTTCTAGCATACTTTATGCTTTATAGTGTTTATTAAATTTATTTAGTTTAAATCAATTCCTTTTAATTTAGCAAAAAGTTTTAAATTTTATTAAGCAACTCTATTCACCCCCCATCTAGTGTTGCCATACGATCCTACAATTGGTATCAGAGCGGGTTGCTCTTGTTTTTAATTAAAAATATTTTTCAAAAACTCATTTGTATTAACATTCATTGTTTGAGTTCTTTATTCCAATAATTGGTATTTGAAAGTAACTTCTCTTTTTGAAAAATTATTTGAAAAGCTTAATTGCTAAGAGCTATGGCAACTATAAATTTTCTTGAAGGTCAATGTATTGATAAGCCTCCATTCTTTAATGGCGAAAATTATGATATTTGGAGAAAAAGAATTGTTGATGCCAAAATTTCGCTCAGGAATTTACCCCTCGCTTCACGTGACGGTCAACAGTGAATTTGTAGGTGAGCGGGAAAAACGTGACCTGCAAGACGAGCAAACGCTGCACACCGGTGTGGTGTAGACCACACACACTCCGATGCTTAAGTTAGCCTTGGCCAGAAAACACGTAGAATGTATTTAGGGTGCAGTTTTTGGCATACCTCAGTGTGGGTGTGGTCTCCCTTTTTATAAACACCCCCCTAGGGTTTTCGTCGCTGCCGAGCTCTGGTTCATCACCGGGCTTTTGGCCCTGGTCGGCCTCGGCAATGGGCCAAGGCCGACCTTCTCCTCGGCCTCCCACATGGGCCGAGGCCGAGCGTAGCTGTCGTGGGCCGGAGGGGGCTCCGGCCCTTGGCCTCATCGGCTTGGCTTCTCTTGACTTCGAGCCTAGCTAATTTGGGCCCACCCCGCGTAAAACATCACTGGACAATTTTGCCCATAACATTAAGCCCCCACTCTCTATTGGAGTTCATGGGCTTTTCTTGGTTTCCAATGGAGAGTAGAGAATTAGAAGCTTCACCTGCATTAGAAGATGCATAAAGCAATAAGATTCTTTTGTACTTCATCATTAGACCCGTAACCATTTGGTTTGGAATCATAAGCCTTGGAAAGTAACCCTCTAGTTGGTTTGGAACCAACCTTGGAACTAGGAGTGCCCAAAATCCCAAGGGAATCTGGTTAGGCAAACAAGACAAAGGAAAAAGACGAAAAAGTGGGACTGACCGAGGCGGTCAGCCCCCTTCTGCCACGCCAGGCGCGTGCCTGGCGCGGCAGGTACCTGCTGCCAAGGCAGCAGGTGAGCTCGGCCTCTGCCAATGGCCGAGGCCGAGCAGTCTAGGCCTGCCGCGGCAGGCCTAGCGCGTCCTGTTCCATCCCCTGCCTTTTTTTTTTTTTTTGAATCCGAAAATTTTGAAAATCCCTTTCAAACTTCCCTCCACTTTTGCTCTATAAATAGCCTTCTCACCAAGGCCGTTCAACCATCAAACTTCTCTCTTCCTCTTCAATCTCTCTCTAAGGTAGTCTTCTTCTTTGCAAACTTCTTCTCTTTTCTGTCCATTTTAGATCGCTTTTCCACGTTATGGCCAGTGAGGAGTCAGTCCCTTCTGGGTTTTATTCTGAGAGTGGTTCGAGTTTCTATGAGGAGTCGTCTTTTTCGGAGGGGGATGGTGTCGTAGGAGCCGAGGGTACGGGTCCTTTTGCACATCCATCGGCTATGTCATCCTCGGTGACCGAGGCTCAGCTTGAGCACCTTCGGTACGAGTATGGCATTCCCGAGGATGTGCACATGAGGGTTCCAGGCCCCGATGAAAGCTTTTCCCATCCTCCAACGGGCGAAGTCGCTTTTTACAGAGCTATGTTTAAATTTGGCGTCCGCCTCCCCCTTCTTCTGCTCCTTCAACATTTCCTCATGCTTACCGGGCTTTCCCCTACGTAGATTGTGCCGAATGGGTGGAGTCACCTAATTGGCTGCTTCATGCTTTGGGCATTCGGCAATCCCGGTGTGGACATGGACCCAAACATTTTCTTTTCCTTACACTCTATCAATCGAAGTCCCAACTTGGGGCACCTATTTTATTATATTAGCGCAAGAAAAGGGGTCATTGTGAACACTCCTACCTCCGTAAAGAATTGGAGGAAAGGGTGGTTCCTTGTTAGCGGGAAATGGTTAGAACAAAACCCGGATGGTAGCCATTATGGCGTTTCTACTAATTTTCGAGAGTATGGTGAGTATTTTCGTATTTGTTGCTTTCTCCGGCTTCTCTAACTCACTTCTTCATTTGTCTCTGTGCAGTTCCCAGGAGAGTCCGCCGATCTGTAGAAGCTCGTGAATTTGCTGAGGTTATCCAGCAAATCCCGCCCTGCCACCGCTTTGGCCCCGATTTAGTTAACCAAGAGAACCTTGTGTTCCTCGGGCTCGCCCGTCCCCACTCAAGTGGACCTTCTTTTGCATTTTATTCCTCATGTTTGCTTGACTCTATGCTAACACTGCACTAACTTTGTCTTGCGCTACTGCCTTGGATTTCAGCCATGCCTCCGCGTTTGATTTATTCTGAACGTCGCAAAGCCAGGAGGACCCAGAGTGAAGCGGGAACTTCTCAAGCCAACGTGACTGACCTCACCGAGGAGGACTCTGACGCGCCCTTCGTGGTCACACGCTCCTCCACTGCCGGTCTGAGGAGGTCGAGCCGGAACCGCCCCCCTGCTATTCCCACTCCTTCATCTGGGGAAGAGACTCCTCTTCCTGTTTGCGTTCTCCCTGAAGGCTACTCCGGCACCGGAAGCCAAGCAGATATGCTTGCGCACGACTTTGCATGCTGGCAGAGTCTGCGGTCCCACAAACCGGAAGGGGAATTGGGTTATGACGACCCTGCTGAGAGCTTTCAATCTGTCCAACAACACCTTCGCGAGGTAAGCAATGCCGGGTCCCCCTCCATACCCTGATGGTCTTGCTTTTGCCGGAGCGCCCTAAGTAAACTTTCTACTTGTTGCAGGCTTTTACTAAGGTCACTGTTTCGGCCATGAGTCTAACAAACAAAATAAACGAGCTTCAGGCCAACAGCGTTCCCAGGCGTGAGCTGGTTCAAGCCCAAGAAAGTCTTGATCGGGCCAACCGCCTGCTCGAGGAGGTGAGGGCTGACCTTGAGTATCACAAGGCGGAGTGGAATAAAACCAAGGTTCAGCTCGCCGAAGCCAAGGCTCATTTAGCCGACGCCAAATTCCTTGCTGAAGAATTCAAGAAAACAGACGAATATATCATCTCCCAAAATTAGATGTGGGAGGATGGCGCAAGGTGGGCTGTTCGGCGGATGAGAAAACACGTTCCCACCTTAGACAAGTCCATAATGCGCAACGAAATCTCAGCCATGATAGCACCCTGGTTCCTATCCGGCCTCAGAAGGGTCATCAAGCGGGCGCGAAGACATGGACGACGGCCGCTGAACGCTCCTCTGCTTCTTCTGATTTACTGACTTTACAGCTTTGTAATTCCGCTTTTATGAATTTTTCTTTCTACTACTCCTACCGTGTATCCCTCACCTTTTCCTTAACTAATGAGAAATTATCTCACGCTTTAAATTTACCTTTGTCATACCATTTTGGTGACACACAAAGCGACAAAGCCTTGCAAGAGGAGAAATTATAGCCATAAAGCTTGAGGCTCGCAACATAACTGATAATCATGATTACCCCCAGCCCCCACTCAAAAACATGTATCGAACATTTAAAACATACATCTTTTGAGTAATTAAAGACTTGCTCCGTACCTGGGCTCTCGAGAGCAGTGCTCAACCTTGGCCTCTGGGTGGTCGGCCTCGGCCATGGCAAGAGGCCGACCATTTTGCCTATGCTATTCGCCCACCTGTTTTGTGAGTGGGCTTACGTTTAGACCCACTTTCCGCTTTGATCATCCCCTCGCTGCCTCTGAGCCAGTTGAACCTCATTGCATACTTCATGACTGTCCTCAAGGTCAGAGTGCTCGGCCTCGGCCTCGGCATTAGGCCGAGCATTTTTCCAAGGGAGTTCCTGGGCCTTTCTTCAAGCGCTGTGGTCATCCCAGGGGTGCGTACACTCTTCTGGGGAAAAGCTTGGGGAGGCCTAGGAAGTTCCTGGGCCTCTCTTCAAGCGTCGTGGTCATCCCAGGGGTGCGTACACTCTTCTGGGGAAAAGCTTGGGGAGGCCTAGGAAATTCCCGGGCCTCTCTTCAAGCGCTGTGGTCATCCTAGGGGTGCGTACACTCTTCTGGGGAAAAGCATCTTGGGGAGGCCTAGGAAGTTCCCGGGCCTCTCTTCAAGCGCTGTGGTCATCCCAGGGGTGAGTACACTCTTCTGGGGAAAAACGTCTTGGGGAGGCCTAGGAAGTTCCCGGGCCTCTCTTCAAGCGCTGTGGTCATCCCAGGGGTGCGTACACTCTTCTGGGGAAAAGCGTCTTGGGGAGGCCTAGGAAGTTCCCGGGCCTCTCTTCAAGCGCTGTGGTCATCCCAGGGGTGCGTACACTCTTCTTGGGAAAAGCTTGGGGAGGACTAGGAAATTCCCGGGCCTCTCTTCAAGTGCTGTTGTAAATTTCTGAAATGAAATTCGAAGTACTTTATTTCAAATGAATCAATCGACTACATTCTGTATAACATGCTGCTAAGAATAAAAGAAAACTGAACATGGTCTCAGCGGACTGGAAAACATAGCCAAAAAATCAATGCTCCATTGGAAGGGGATAGCTTGATCCCTCAAATGCTCGGCCTCGGCCATCTCCCGAGGCCGATGTTGCTTGAACCTTTCTATCGATGTTCTTGAGTGCCATAAAGTAACATTCCCTCGACATATTTTGTTCGCCATACACTGCACCTACACCTTCTTCGGTTGGGAATTTCAGGACTTGGTGGTAAGTTGAGGCTACAGCTTTAAGTCCATGTAGGGTGGGTCGTCCCAAGATGGCATTATATGCTGGGACGCAGTCTACCACTAGGAAATTGATCATTCTTGTTACTGTCTGTAGCCCTTCCCCGAACGTTACTGGCAGTTCGACGCTTCCTCTCGGGCTTACTTTCTCTCCACCAAACCCCACCAGCGGCGTGAGACTCGGCCTCAGGCGATCGCTTCCCAGCTTCATAGCGTCGAATGCAATGCTTGAGAGTACATCAGCAGAACTCCCCCCATCAACGAGGATCCGATGGACTTTTGCGTTGGCAATCGTTAGAGTGACCACCAACGCATCATTGTGCGGATGACGTATCCCTGCGGCCTCTTTCTCTGTAAACTCTAATTTTGGTGAGTTTTCATCGAGTAGGAGCGAGTACATACCTTGCTCTCCAGCCTCTTGATGTGCCTCTCGAATTGCAGCCTTTCGCTTTCTACTCGACTCCCCTCCCGATGGTCCTCCTAAAATTGTTCGTATCTCGAGCGGGGGGTTGGCTCCGCCCTTACCTTGATCTGGCGGTGGCCTCTTACCTCTGTCATTCCCCACGAACTCCTTGAGGTAACCTTCTCGGATTAGGGCTTCTATCTCGTCCCTCAATTGTATGCATTCCCGGGTTGTGTGACCGTGGTCTCCGTGGAACATGCAGTATTTGTTTCTGTTCCTCCTATCGGGGTTTGATCTCAATTTTTTTGGGCGTTTCAACAAATTCGTGTCCTGTATCGCGGTAAAGACCTGTTCAAGCGAAGTTGTTAGTGGTGTATACCTGTCGAATCTGGCCTTTGGCTCCGCACGACCTTGTAGCTCCTTGGCCTCTGGTCGGCCTCGGCCATTGGCCGAGGAGTGCTCAAATCGGCTCCGGCCTCTTCCCTCGACTGGGTGCCTCTTTCCCCTGTCTTCTCGATACCGGCCTGATATTGCCACCCCCCGGCTCTCTCTTTCTTCCTGCTTGGATCTCAATAGTTCCTCGGCACTTATGTACCTTTGTGCTAGGGTCATAAACTCCACGTACGTTCGCGGTTGACTCTCTCCGATTGAGTTGAGCAGCCTCTCATCTTGCAAACCTGAAATCACAGCAGTCAAGGCAACTCCGTCGTCATAACCTTCCACCTGCAAAACTTCGTTACTAAATCTGTTAATATAATCCTTCAGGCTCTCCCGGGGTCCCTGCTTTATTGTTAGCAAGTTGATCTGAGGCTTCTGCCGGCTACGCGCTCCTAAGAATTGCGTGACAAATGCTCGGGCCAGCTCCCTGAACGAACCAATTGACTTTCGCGGGATCTTGCCAAACCATTGCCTTGCCAAACCTGTGAGTGTCAGTGCGAAGGCTCGGCACCTTGTCGCTTCGTTCGCCCCGTGGAAGTCCATCCAGGTTTGGTATGCATCTAGGTGCTGTTTCGGATCCTTCATCCCATCATACTGCGGGAAATTTGGTATTTTGAATTTGTGCGGCACTTCTCCTCCCATTATTTTGTCTGTGAAGACTGGCCCCACCTGTCCAATTAGCCCTTCTATGTCTTCGTTCTCTGTCTTCCTTTGGGAGGCTTGGTAGCTATCTCCCTCTTTCAGCCATTTGGATGACGCTCGTCTCTTTCGGTCCTGATCAGCCTCGGTCTTTGCCCATGCCTCCAGCTTTTTCCTGTCATTATTTGCTGTGTACGTACCTGACGCTGCCTTTTGCGGAGAATTCCTGTGGGTCCTTTTGCGGCTTGGTCCAGCTTCCTTTTCGGTCTGGTCGACCCCGGGAGGAGGCATTCGACTAGTTACACTCTCCGAATCCCCAACCTCTTCATCTGCTATTCCTTTACCCTTCTTGGGGTCTCTGCGTACATGCTCTTCCTCGGGCCTTACAGACTCGGGCTTCTTCAACAGACTGAGGATTTCAGTCAAATTCTGCCCCATCTCGTTCATCCTTCCCCTAATCGCTGCGATCTCGATTTCCTGGGCCTGGAGTCGAACTTGGGGGTTCGGTTCGTCAATCACTGGTTGATCTTGGTGCTCCATCGCTGCTACGTTTTCCTGCCGAACCCAACGTTTGCTAGTCAGCGTCTTCCCCACAGACGACGCCAACTGTTGATGCCAAAATTTCGCTCAGGAATTTACCCCTCGCTTCACGTGACGGTCAACAGTGAATTTGTAGGTGAGCGGGAAAAACGTGACCTGCAAGACGAGCAAACGCTGCACACCGGTGTGGTGTAGACCACACACACTCCGATGCTTAAGTTAGCCTTGGCCGAAAAACACGTAGAATGTATTTAGGGTGCAGTTTTTGGCATACCTCAGTGTGGGTGTGGTCTCCCTTTTTATAAACACCCCCCTAGGGTTTTCGTCGCTGCCGAGCTCTGGTTCATCACCGGGCTTTTGGCCCTGGTCGGCCTCGGCAATGGGCCGAGGCCGACCTTCTCCTCGGCCTCCCACATGGGCCGAGGCCGAGCGTAGCTGTCGTGGGCCGGAGGGGGCTCCGGCCCTTGGCCTCATCGGCTTGGCTTCTCTTGACTTCGGGCCTAGCTAATTTGGGCCCACCCCGCGTAAAACATCACTGGACAATTTTGCCCATAACAAGAATGAAAACCTTTTTGCTTGCTATTGATTTTAATATTTTGTATGCTTATGAGCATGATTTATCTAAATTGAAATTGAATGAGAAATTTTTCTCTTTTAATGCCCAAGCCATGAATATTATATGTTGTGCTTTGGATAGTAAAATATGTGATAAAATTTCACATTTTAATTATGCATATGATGTTTGGAATTTTCTTGATAATATGTATAATGTTGAAAATTCTCTGTGTACTACTAATGATTTCTTTGATGTGAAGGAGAATTATAATTCTCAAAATCAAGAAAAGTTTCACGTTGTAGAAAAAGAAAAATGTTATGGATCCTCCTTATGCTTGATGGCTCATTCGGATAATGATTCTGGTGATGATAGTGATGAAAATGAGGTAAATCACAAATCTCTTACTTATGATGAACTTTATGATGCTTTTGAAAGTATGCATCAAGATTTAGAAAAACTTGGTTCAAAATATGTGAAATTATCAAAGAAATATAAGACATTGTCTATTGAGAATAAATCTTTGATAAATGAAAATGCATGTTTGAAAAATGGAGCTAATAATGTTTTGTTGCATAATGAGGTTGATAGTGATTGTGATGAGAAAAATGTTAAGGTTAATAGAATTAAATTTCTTGAGAAAGAGAATGAGGATCTCAAATCTTTATCTTGTGAATTGAAACTTGAATTGAATGATTTGAGAAACAATAATGAAAAAATTGAATCTTTTTCATTAGAATTGAAAGATGAAATTGCTAGTTTGAAAAATAAAATTATTGATTTGGAAACTAGCAATACTTCTTTAGAGAATGATAAACTTGCCTTGATTGACAAGATTAAATTCATTGAATGTGATAGTCATGAGAAAAATGATCTTTTGCATGTGCTTAAAGAAAAAGAATTGTTAGCTAATAAAGAGCTTGAAATTGGAAAAGAGTCTATTAAGAAATTGACTATAGGTGCACAAAAATTAGATAAAATTATTGACATGGGTAAACCTTTTAATGACAAAAGGGGATTAGGCTATGTGGATGAAAATTCTTCATCTAATTCTAAGACTATTTTTGTTAAAGCTACTCCTAGTATGCCTAAAAATATTTTACCCAATGTGTCCAATTTTGTTGAATCTAAATTTGTGCCAAGGGATGAGAAATCTAGACCTATGCATGAAAAATCAAAATTTGTTCCTAAACATGTTGATGAAAAATTCAAATGTATGCATATTGCTAAATTTGTGCCTAGACATAAAAAGGCTAAAAATGTGGATGTAAAATCAAAATTTGTGCCTAGATGTCATTTTTGTGGAGTTAAAGGTCATATTAGACCTAATTGTTTTAAATTGAAAAATGGTCTTAAAAAGAATTTCTTGAATATAAGTAATGTGAAAAATCAATTTATTAAAAAGAAATTCTTACCTAATGTTACTTGTTATTCATGTGGCAAAATTGGTCATAAATTTAATAGTTGTTATTTGTCAAAAATGAATGCTAGTAATGTTGGAACTAAAAAGAAATGGGTTCCAAAAATTGAGACTAACCTACATGGACCCAAACAAGTATGGGTACCAAAGACTATTTGTTAAATTATTTTGTAGGTGTGCTCCAAGAATTAATTTTTGAAGATTGGATGAGCTCCATAAGGAAATTATTCAAATTTCAAATGCAACCTTATGGCTCTCTTGGTGCTTCAAAAGGATAAATCCTTCTTTGGTAACTTTATCTCTTAAATGCATTTTGAAATAATTGTGAGATATTAATGTGCCATATCTTCTTTGAATTTGAAATTCTTGGATTGTTTGAATTGATGTTTTTATATATTTTGTAGAAATGAAACATATCTATGATTTTCTTATTAATACTCTCTTGAGATAATTGGAGATATTTTATGATATTACCTTTGAATTTGAATATTAGATTTTTTTTTAATGGAAATTTGTATCCCTATATTGTGATATTTTTTGAAAGTGAAATTATGATTTGCTCACCAATATATTTATTGATTATTGAATATGTTTATTAAAATATGCTCATTAAGTTTGAATTTTATAATCTTGAATTTTTGGTAAGATAATTTTTTTTTATTATGGTTGTTGTACAATTGAAACGTTTGTATGATATATTTTCTTTTGAATTATTTAAATGCTTTATGAGCTTGAATGTATATTCTTCAATTAAAGCATTATGTTTTGATGATATAGTTCTTAAAAGTTATTATATGTGTTATGAAAAGAGTTGTTAAATTTCCTTTAATAGGGGGAGTGCTTTAAATTTTTTTTATCCCTATTGGTTGTGATTTTGAATATGAAAGTTGTTTTGCTTTGTAATAATTATTTACATATTTCATTTATTGATAAATCTTTCCTTCTATGGACAAAATTGCTTTGAGTATGGTTGTTATTGATGTATCTCATATTAGTATGTAATTTTTGGCATAATGCATATTGCATAAAATTAATATATTTTTGTTAAAATAAATTTGATATTATGCCTTAATTCTATGAATTAGATTCTATCAATTGGTATATGGTGTGAACTTTTTTTTTGTGTTAAATGTTTAAATATTTTATATATCTTTTTTTTTTTTTTTAATTGGTATCTCATATTGCCTAAATGTTTGATTTTATGAGATTGTTTATGTGATTAAGTACTTTGAATTGAATTCCATATTTGGTATGTTCTTAAGTGATTTACTCTATTTGGAATATTTTGATTTAGTGCCCTTTTCATTATGGTTAATTGAGCAAATTGAAAAGGTGATTAGAATTTCAATTACTCTTTATTTTGATTTGTGAATCTCCATGAAATTTCTTCATATTTAAGTTTGCTTATTTTTAGAGAGAGCAAATGCCTTTTAAAATAAAATATTTTTTTGTGGGCTTAATTGTGGACTAATTATTTGTGATATTTTTTAAATAATTATGAATTATCCTTTTGTAATATTTATTTAGTATGAGAAATTCAAGTATTGATTAAATTGATTAATGTTTGGTTGTTCCTCATTTGCGATATTTATATGACTCACATGTTTAGGGGGAGCTACATATATTTTGTTGAAAATATCATGTTGCTTATTTTTGTAGTGTGATATTTCATTGATTTATTAAAACCAATTATTATTTACATTTGAATTTAAATGTGATATTACAAGTTTTGATTAGTCATTATATTTCTTAATATTATTTTTGCTCAAATTGATTGACTTCATTTATTAGAGGTGCTTAAATGAACTTATTGTTATTACTTGCTTGATTATTGTTTTGAGGGGGGCTTTAACTTTCAATTATTATTTTGAGGGGAAGCCTTATCTTTAATTATTCCTATGATTATTCTTTTTAGGGGGAGCTTATACTTTAAATTGTTATCTTTTGATGATAACAAAAGGGGGAGAATTTAGAAAAATATATGTGATGTTAAATGAATAAAGACAATGTTTAGTGATTGAATTCTTTCTATACTATTATTCACATTCTACTTTGAGAATATTTTTCTAAAAGGGCGAGATTGTTAGTTTAACGAGCTTCAATCATACTATATGTTTTGATGATAACAAACTTTAATTTACTAATGATTTTAGTGTTTTAAAGTGTTCATAATGTAGAGCTCGGAAAGACGATTCCAACGCATCTTGAACCGCTTGAATCTGAGTTCAAACGAGAAAGTTATAAGCAAAAGAAGATTGGAAGAAAAAATCCTACGTGGCAATGACACGTGGCACCATAATGACGTGGCACACAAACGGTCACAATTGATGATGTGGCACTGTCGTGGCGGATGACGTGGCAATCCAAAACGGTCCATTTTGCTGGCATGGCGGTGACGTGGCAAATGACATGTCGATGCGTGGTCCAATGATGTTGTGACACGTGGCAGTCGAATTTCTTTAATAATAAAGAAAGTCAAATGGTCAACTCTTGAATATAATATTATTTTATTATTAATTTTGATTTTCTTTTATTGTAGCCAATCAGAGAGCGACACGTGGCAGCCAACGGCTAGTTTAGCCATTTTTGGTCTATTTAAGGCTCGAAAAAATTCCGAAAAAAAATGTGAAAAAATTCTGAAAAATTCTACTCATCTTGGAGAGCATTTCAACTATTTTTGAGAAATTTTTTAGCTTCATTTTTTTTATTTTCCTTCATCCAAATTTCTCCAAAATTCATAAATTACACCTCATTCAAATTTGAATTCTTTCCAAATTTCATAACCTTTCAAATCCCCATTTTATTCTCAAATCTCCCAATTTCAATCTTTCAAATTTCATTCTTAATTTCAAAATCTCTTAATATATTCTCAATCTCATTTTTAAATTCAAATCATTTCCTTTTTTATAAAATTAAATCTTCACCATCCATTTTGAAATTAATCCAATGGCCAAAATTCAATTCCTCCATCTATAAATTGAGCCATTTTCTTCTCCTCCAACACACACTCAAAGACATCAAAGTCTTAAACTCTCAAGTCTCCTTACTCTCCATTCTTGTCAAAATTCCTCCCTTGTTCCTAAATTGGCCTATTGTTATTTTGTGAGGTTTTATTATTGTGAGTGCTCAACCTTGTGTAATTAACCTTCAAGAGGTATTTTATTTTGTGAGCTTCTTTTCTTCTTTTATCATTGGGAACTTGTAATAAGGTGTGGGTGCACCTTGGGAATTGAGTGAGTGGTTTGATCCTGAACCCGAAAAAAGGATTTGTAGTGGTTTGATCCTGAACCCGGTTAAAAAGGATCCTAGTGGTTTGATCTTGAACCCGTTTAAAAAGATCGGTATAGGTTGGGTCCTGAACCTGTAAAAGGATCGGTAAAGGTTTACTCTTGAACTTGAAAAAGAGTCGGTTTGGTTCTCACCCGTAAGAGAGCTGTTGCAATAAAATACCCAAGAAGGAATCTTGGGGAGTGAAGTAGGAATTTTCGAACCACTATAAAATTTCCTGGTGTTATCTCTTTCTCTCTACTCTTTTAATTTCCGCTATTTCATTTTTATGAGTAGATTGCATGTCTAGGAAAATTGTCAAATATTTCTAGCATACTTTATGCTTTAGAGTGCTTATTAAATTTATTTAGTTTAAATCAATTCCTTTTAATTTAGCAAAAAGTTTTAAATTTTATTAAGCAACTCTATTCACCCCCCCTCTAGTGTTGCCATACGATCCTACAGTACGTACCACCACCGCACACTGGGAATCGACCTTTCAGGCCCACGAATCAGAAACCTGGAGAGACCAACAAGAAGCCTCAGACCTCTTCCTCAGGTCCTCCTCGAGGGCTCTATCCACCGAGGCAAAACCAACAATGGCCCCTTTTTTGCCTCCTATGTAAGGGTCCCCATAGACTATATGACTGCCCGAATCGAGCTACCCTCACTGCACTTCAAGCTGCAGTACAATCTGATAATTTACTTGAACCCGAGGTTAAGGGTAACAAATCAGAGGAAGATGAGAACACACCCATGATGGGATCCCTAAAGTTCTTATTTGCCATACAGAGAAAAGCCTCCAGGTCGAAAGACATGTCCGAGAGGGGATTGATGTTTGTCAATGCTATCATCAATGGTGGGCTTGCTAAGGGTACCATGATTGATTCTGGCGCAACCCACAATTTCATTTCCGAACAAGAAGCCCGTAGGTTGGGATTAAAGATTGAGAAAGATTCTGGCAAGATGAAAGCAGTTAATTCCGAAGCCTTACCCATTGTGGGAACTTCCAGAAAGGTTCCATTAAAGTTGGGCGAGTGGACAGGTAATGTGGACCTTGTAGTGGTTCGCATGGATGATTTCGATGTGGTACTAGGAATGAAATTTCTCTTGGAGCATAAGGTGATCCCTTTACCACTCGTCAAATGTATGATCATCACTGACAATAGTCCCACCGTAGTTCCAACGAGTATCAAGCAACCCAGCGACATGAGAATGATTTCGGCCTTAGAGTTAAAGAAAGGCCTTAGTCGAGATGAACCCACCTTCATGGCCATCCCAATGGTCGAAGAACCCTCTATGGTGGAAGAAGTCCCACCAGAAGTTCGCGACGTCTTGCAAGAATATGTTGATGTAAAGTCAGATAGCTTGCCAAAGGCCTTACCCCCTCAGTGGGGGATTGACCACGAGATTGAGCTCCTAACATGAACCAAACCTCCAGCGAAAAATGCATATCGAATGACACCACCCGAATTGGCCGAGTTGAGAAAGCAACTAGACAAACTCCTGAGTGTCGGGTTTATCCATCCTGCAAAAGCGCCCTATGGGGCTCTCGTGTTGTTTCAGAAGAAGAAAGATGGGACCTTGCATTTATGTATCGACTACAGAGCCCTGAACAAGGTCACGATGAGAAACAAGTACCCAGTGCTGCTAATATCTGACCTATTTGACCAGTTACACGGGGCTAGATACTTCACCAAGTTAGACCTCCGATCGGGATATTATCAAGTTCGCATTGCTAAAGGTGATGAGCCTAAGACCACATGCATTACGGGATATGGGGCTTTTGAATTTCTGGTGATGCCCTTTGGCTTGACGAATGCGCCAACCACTTTCTGTACGTTGATGAATCAGGTCTTTCATGAGTACCTTGACCAATTCGTAGTGGTTTATCTGGACGACATAGTCGTATACAGCCCCACGCTGGAGGAGCACCGAGTGCACTTACGTCTCTTCTTTGACAAGCTGAGGCAGAATCTGTTGGGCTTTATGTCCTAAAACTCATAGATAGTGAATGTTAACTAATTATACACTTGTATCAATAAAGTGTTATTGAGGTTTATGCAATAAAGTGTTATTGTCATTTTAAGTCTAAAATTGCACAATATGACCCAAATCCAATAAACTAAGATCCAAGGTTGTTTACATGTAACTTGAACTAATATGTGGGGCATACGGGGATCAATGTTCAAGTAACAACCTAAAAGGTCTATAGTACAAGGATAAGGCTAAGTACTTTATCCTGGTAACACTATGAGATACGACCCGCTTTGTATTCGATACAGACGTATTGATCCAAGGCATCCATGTAGGAGACATGCGAGCGAGGTATCCTATTCAATGAGTTTGCATAAGACCAGACTATGAAATAGTAAACCACTAGATGTAACACCGTTAACTAGTTAGGTTACTATTTCAATAGGATGACCTAGGTAACTCAGTCTTAATCCTGAGTATGTTATGAACTTCTTTTCACGAGCCTACTTTCTTGGGGATAAGACCGAGTGGGGGGCTGGGGACATGACAACACGAGATGGAATTCACTCCTTCTCGCTTCTAGGAGAAGTAGATGAATGTTCCCTTAAGTGGTGACTCCGGGTCTTGAACAAAGGGATCCCGCCCTCTCACTGGCCCGAGAGGGACTTTCTGTTTACCGATTGGACCATAAATAGGTTGTTCATTAGAGGAGCACTGGTACTTAAGGAGCCAAAGGTAACTCAGGGGTAAAACGGTAATTTTACCCAACTGTAGTTACGAACACTCGTGAAGGATTGACTTACCGTTATTGGTCAATATCCGTGGACACATAAATATTCTACAGTGAGAAGAGTGCAACTGTGGGTCTTTAGTGGAGTGACCCACAGTTAATGAATATTGGTTGACTCGATTAATGAGTTTAGTCAGTTAACCTCATATCATTGGAGCTTATGATCTGTAGGTCCATTAGGTCCCCCTACTAGCTCGTAAAGAGTAATTGGGAACAATTTATCTTGAAAGAATTTGGATAGTTCAAATTCAATATGGGAATCAAGTTAATTGTATGAAGTACAATTAATATAATGTATGTTGATACATTATAATATAAAGTTTAATTTGTGATTAAACTTTATTAAATTGAGAGAATTAAATATTTGAAAGAGTTCAAATATATAACTAATTAAATATGTGATATTTAATTAGTGGATAAATTAATTAATTGTGAATTAATTAATTATTCAATTTAGTTTAAATTAAATATGATTTAATTAAACTATATGAGAGAAATATTGGAATATGATTCTAATAAGTAATTAATTAAATATGGGTGATATTTAATTAATTAATTTTGAATTAATTAATTACTAAATTTAATTTAGTTAAATGTGATTTAATCAAATTAAATCTATAGATTAATTTTAATGTGAATATAATTCATATTAAAACTATAGGTTATAAGAGAGATGCATATTTGAATATGATTCAAATGTTTGATTAATTAAATGTGATATTTAATTGGTCAAAGAATTAATTAATTATGAATTAATTAATTGTGTAGTTTAATTAATTTAGTTAAATGTGATTTAATTAATTTTAATTAAAACTATATATTATGTAAGGGTTGTGCATTCAATACGATTTAATGCGCGCACGCACGCACACACACACACACACACTTAATTATATATATATATATATATGCTTAATTATATATATATATAGTTAATTAATTAATGTTCAATTAATTAATTTATAATATAATGTATTAATTGAATAACCAACTACCCAATTAGGGGAGTGGTTATTAAATCTTCTCCCTCACATATCCATATACGTAAAAAAAAAAAAGGGGTTAGTGGGGAGTGATTTTATTTAGTCCCCTCTGCAGGAAATCTCTCTTCTCTCTCAATCAAAATACTCTCTCTAAAACAAAAGAATATAAAGAGAATTTCTCTCTGTGGTGTTGGTTCCCTTCAGGACGAAGTCCCACCACTCGGTTCCCAACCTCAGAGGATAGCGGGGAAACCAAGTGGTGGTGTTCTCTCTTGTGCTTAATTTTTTGCCAATGTATTGGTATTTTGTAGAACGAAATTAAATTCGACATGGTCCAATTGCTTCCGCTGTAACGAAATTCGGAATTCCATTCCTTCATAATCAACTATATGTAAAGAGAGAAAAATGTGTTTTTGCGCAACAGCGCATAAACTTCCTGGGCCATGTGATTGAATATGGTCGAATCAGTATGGACAGTGACAAGGTGAAGGCCATCCAAGAATGGAAAGTTCCTACTTCTGTGACCGAACTTCGTTCATTCTTGGGCTTGGCAAATTATTATCGTCGGTTCATCGAAGGATTTTCCCGACAAGCTGCTCCACTAACAGAATTATTGAAGAAGACTGTAACCTTGCATTGGTCGGATGAATGTCAGAGGGCTTTTGAAGAGTTGAAGACCACCATGACAAGGGGCCCTGTCCTCGGATTGGTGGATCTAACGAAACCATTTGAAGTCGTGACCAATGCGTCTGACTTTGCTCTCGGAGGCGTACTTCTTCAGGAAGGTCACCCTATTGCCTACAAGAGCCACAAGTTAAATAGAGCTGAAAGGAGGTACACTGTCTCCGAGAAAGAGATGTTGGCTGTTGATAAGGGTAAAAAATATACTTATTTTACCCTTATATTTAGCTCATTTCTTGGTCAAATATTGAGTGTTTAGGTCAATTTTACTATTCCCGAACTCAAAATATGTTAAAGTTGCTAAGTTAGGGTGTTGAGGTTCACTTTTTGTTAAAATGTGCTCATTTGTGCTAAAAAAGACTTAATTTTAAGAGAATTTGACTTAGTTTGCTGTTGTGCAGGAAAACAGAGGAAAAGCTGGAATTCCCCAGAAATGCGACCGCATTTTGGGAAGGCAAAATGAAATGCGACTGCATTTCTAGAAAAATAGAGGTCGTTCCGAGTCGTGCGCGGGTCGTTGTTGACGAGTCTTCTTCGCACCTAACCGGTTGTTTTGACCCTGAAACTGACTGGGCAACCTTCCAGCACCTATTTCGCAGCTTCTCAACCAATTTCTACCCTATATAAGCTCTGGATTCGAAGTCAAATTAAAGAAGAACTCACTTGGAAGAAAATGGTGGTGATAGAACCCTGGCTCGACGCCAACGAGTAGGGATGCCCGAGGTCCTTCTTAGATGACCAAATTCTAACCTGAGTTAGACATCAAACCTTGTGGTTTGTAGAGAGTTTCACCCATTCCCACTTGTAAAAGCGAGAGAGTGGAGTGTCTTAGCGAACTCTAAAAGGATTGAGTAAATTGAAAAACCCATAATATTTAGCTATCTCCTTTATTTCCAGCTCTTGAATCTTTTCATTATTTTGTATTATTTACATTCTTATTTCAATGAAAATGTGTTCATTTGCTTTTTATCCCATCATGAGTAGCTAAATCCCGTTGAGGGGTTCAATGTGGTGAATTCCCTTATGGGTTAATGGCTTGAAAGTGTTTTATTTGCTTAAGTTGTGTTTAATGCATGTCATTCTTTATTGATTATCACTCTAATCTTGCTAAGTTTAACTTGATCACTTAGATTTTGCATGCTATGTGAGTTTGATCTCGAAAGGGACAAACAATATCGGTTCTCATAAAGGTGATATAGGAGAAAAAGCTCGAAAGAGATTGTTTGGCGGTATAGGGCAAGCTGCCTAAGGCACCCTATATCGACTATAGGGTTATAGGTTGCATTCGTGAATTATCTATGTCGGAGTCGAGTCATAGAAATGCGCATAACGGTACTCGCTTAGCCTTCTAATGGTTCTTGGGAACAAGTGCCAAATAGGAGTTAAATCTGACCCAATGCACTGAATAAACTTAAGTTAGATATTGCATGACTATGGTTGTTGCCTTAGGGATGAATCCATGTTGAATACCTCGTTGTTTATTATTGTTATTCTTTATTATCTACTTGCTTGTTTATTTATCTTTTCAAAAACCCAATCAATCAACTTATTTTCTGTGGTTACCTTTTTCAAAAGCAATCATTTGAGTAGTTTCTTCTTCAAATATGAATTTCCAGTTAGTCCTCGTGGGATCAATACCCTTGGAATACTTCTAAGGTTTTTTATTACTACGTGCGGCAGTGTATACTTGCACTTAAGTGTTAGCTAAATATTTCTCTATTATTATTATTTCATCTTATCTCACATTCCACCCATTCAACTGACCACGCACCAAGTTTTTGGCGCCATTGCCGGAGACCAAAAGTGAAACTAGATTTGTTTTTGAAACTGCGATTAGATTGCGGCCGCATTTATGTCTCAAAGGGAATTTGACTTCGGTTTGCATTTTTTTTGCTATTGCAGGTTGAAGTTAGTGCATGAACAAGGGGTATCCACTCCTTGACATTGATCCGGAGATAGAAAGAACCTTTCGTCGTCAAAGGAAGGAACAAAGATGAAAGAAAAAGGATCAACAAGAGTTGAGCGCATGGGAATTACTAGAGGAAGCATCTTACATTCAAGAGTTTCCAATGGAACCTCTTGGAGTCGATCCTCAAGTTGATCCATAAGTTGGTGGATGGAAGCAGAATGGCAGGAGAATTCCTCATGTTCCTCCAATTCCACCGGTGCCACAACAAGAAAACCTGATCTACATTGCGGAAGATCGAAACCGAGCAATAAGGGATTATGCTTTACCAGTTTTCCAAACATTGAATCTAGGAATTTTGGAGCCACCAATTGATTCTCCACAGTTTGAACTTAAACCAGTGATGTTCCAGATGTTGAATACAATGGACCAATTCTCTGGACTTCCAAATGAAGATCCACACAAGCATATTAAATTATTTTTTAGAGTTTGCAATTCTTTTAAAGTCACAGGAGTGCCCGGAGATACTTTGAAACTAAAGCTCTTTCCATTTTCTTTGCAGGGAGATGTTGAAGCTTGGCTCGATTCATTTCCTCCAAACTCCACCACCTCTTGGAATGATTTGGCAGAGAAATTCTTAGAGAAGTTTTTTCCCTCCAATAAGAATGCCAAGTACAGAGCAAAAATCATTGCTTTCAGACAGTCTTACAATGAACCTCTGGATGCAGCTTGGGAAAGATTCCAGAGGCTGGTTTAGAAGTGTCCACACCATGGATTGCCTGCTTGCATTATTTTGGAGCATTTTTATAGTGGATTAGATCAAGCTTCAAAGGCACTTGTAAACGCATCTGCAAACAGATCTTTCCTGAAGAAGTCTACTAATGAGGCGTATGCTATTCTAGATACCATAGCCACCAACAAATCGCCATTGGGGAGAAAATGAACCAACAACCATTTTGAAAAATCCAGCGAAAGCAGTGGATAGAGAGGCTAACTCTATGATGCAAGCCCAAATCAAGGTCATCCATAGCATGATGATGGGCATGACCATGAACAATCAAGCCAACATAGCCCTTGCCAATGCTATTTCTTCTCCCGGTTGTGAAATATGTGGTGAGGAACATACTGCTGAAAATTGTCCACTAAATCCAGCATCTGTTTTTTATGTAGGTTCGCAAGGAAATCATAACCAGAATAGATGGAATCCTTATTCGACCACGTACAACCCAGGATGGAGACAACATCCAAACTTTTCTTGGGGAGGACAAGCTGGGTCAAGTAGTTCCAATACTCAATTTGGAAAGCAGCCTACACAATAACAACCGCAGAAAAACTTCCAACAAGTTCCAGTGCAGAGTCAAGAGTCCAATGTTGAGGCTCTTATGAAGGAGTACATGGCAAGAAACAATGCTGCAGTAAGGAATTTGGACAAATTGTTCAAGAGATTAAGAACCGACCACAGGGATCGTTGCCTAGCAAGACTGAGTACCCTCACGGGGAAGGGAAAGAGCAATGTAAGGCAGTGACTCTACGAAGTGGATTGGAATATGATGGCCCAAAGTACCTCAGATATTTTAGAGAATAAAGAAGATAAAATAGAAAAGACCAAGGAACATGAAGCCTTCGTAGAAAAAGAAGAAAAATCGAAGTTGGAGAAAAGACAGGGAAATGCGACTGCAAATGCGACCGCAAAGTCCCAAAAATTTGTGATAGACCTAGATTATAGACCACCTCCTCCATACCCTATGAGATTCAAACATGCCTCACAAGATGTACAGTTCAAGAAGTTTTTAGATGTATTGAAGCAGTTGCACATCAACATACCATTAGTGTAGGCACTTGAACAAATGCCTACCTATGTGAAATTCCTGAAAGATATTTTATCTAAGAAGAGAAGGTTAGGAGAATTTGAGACAGTTGCACTCACGGAATGTTCCAGTGCATTGGTCAAGAATGAGATCCCTCCTAAACTCAAAGACCCAGGAAGTTTCACTACTCCATGCTCCATCGGAGGCAGGGATGTAGGCAGAGCTCTGTGCGACTTAGGAGCAAGCATCAACTTAATGCCATATTCGGTTTTTAAACAGTTGGGGATAGGTGAAGCACGACCAACAACTGTAACTTTGCAGTTGGCGGACAGATCACTTACACATCCCATTGGAAAGATTGACGACGTATTGGTCAAGGTTGACAAGTTTGTTTTTCCTGCAGATTTCATAATTTTAGATTGTGAAGCTGACAAGGACTACCAATCATCTTAGGACGACTGTTCCTAGCCACTGGCCGAACCTTAATCGATGTGCAAAAAGAAGAATTGACCATGAAGGTCAACGATCAGCAAGTCACATTTAATGTGATGAATGCAATGAAGTACCTTGGAGATCTTGAGGAATGCTCCATGATTTTGATGAGATCGATGAACTCTCTCGGTTTACTTTTCAGAAAATGATGAAGGGCGAAACATTGGAGGATATACTTAAAGATGAGGAACAAGAAAAAGGTGGGAGAAAGATTGAAGTTGAAGAAGTTGATCATCCCATAAAGCGACAAAGAATCAAACCATATTGGGGGAAGGGTTTCGAGGATGAGGAAGCTCATATCTCCGTGATTGACCTGGTATGACTTCTACACTTTGAAAATTTTTGTACATTATATGGATCTATAGTTAATAAATATAATAGACTAGGATTCAAAGAATATCTGCACAAGAGTATAAACTCTGTCTAGGAAAATCCTGTCTAGAAAAAGGTACTTAAGTTGACCAGTGGGAACACCTTTTCCTGGGGATTTACCTGGGTGTTTGAAAAGTCCATGTTATTTTGTGCCTTGTTTGTTTTGAAAAAAAAAAAGAGAGAAAGTAGAAAAAAGAGAAAATTGTAAGTTTGTTTAGAATAAATGATTTTTGATCAAGAGAGAACTTTGCCTAAGGAAATTCCTGACTAGGCTGAGGTATTTAAGGTGACCGTAGGGAACACCTCTACCTGGGGACTTACCTGGAATTTGAATTGATCCAAACATTGTTAAGCAAAAGAAAAAAAATATAGAGAAATAAATCATGATTAAGCATGTGAACTTTCTAACATGTTTATGAGTGTTTCAGCAAAAAGGGAAAATAAAAGTCAAAAAATAAAGTCAGAAGGCATAAAAGTTAGAAAAAAAATAAGGCAGGAATTGGGTGAAATGCGACCGCATTTCCTCCCAGTGTATTTGGAAATGCGACCGCATTTGTCCGAATAATAAGGGAGTCACGAATTTTCGTTTGACCATCACGTGACCTAATTGGAAAAGTATAAATAGCTGACTTTCTCTTCACCAGCCACTCTTCACTTCTGCATTCAAGTCAAACCCTCAACTCTCCATATTCTCTCCATCTTGAAACCGAAAGACCCATTCAAGAAAATGAAGAACACTCAGAAGCCATCATCATCACGCAAGATTACCCGTTCCCAGCACAATCCACCCGCTCACGAAGCTGAAGCAAGGGAGCGATGACAAAAGGCGAAACGCCCATGCAAGGCACGCGAAGAACGAGACCCACGGGATTCTCGCCGGTGGTCGTGAACCAATAGCCCAAAGCTCAAACTCCATCTTCTTCGACAATGTCGGCCAGTTCGAGGGAGATTTCGAGTTCATCTGCTCCAAGGAGGTTCACGCGCGCCACTACTGTCCGCCAAACCCAAAAGCCAGCCACTTAACAATTTAGAAAACGATTGCGGGAGTGGTTTGCGATGATCCGGGAGATGGGAGCCAAGAGACGAGCTGCTCTTGAAGAAAAATCCATCAGGCGAGACGAAGAAGAAGGCGCCAAGGCAGCTGAAAGCTCTCGGCAAGAAGGAGCTTCAATGGGTAAAGTTTCTGAACCTTCCACTAACCCTTCCTCTTCTTGCAGGACCAAACCATTCGTGACTTACAGTGCAAGAAAGAAGAGTCCGAAGAAGGTTGTTCTCGAAAAGCCATTGAGCCCCTCAAAACCGCGAGGATTCCTCCAGACGTATTTGAAGGAATAATCCGCCAAGTAGTGGCAAAGGCCCTCGTGATTGCTGAAGGGTACAAAGCTGAACAAGATGCTTTAAGAGATATTGAAGCTGAGAGAGAGATGGAAAATCAACAAATAAGAGGAGAATATGAGTTTGCAAGAGAAAGAGATGAAGAGGAAAGAAGGAGAAAAGAAGAACAAGAGGTTGAGAGGGCCAGATTGGCTGAGGAAGAAGAAAGAGAGCTGAGAGAAAAACTCAGGAGGGCAGCCATTGATTTGTAACTCCTTGAGGAAGAGAAAAAGAGAAGAGGAATTGAGAGAAGACGAGAAAAGAAGAAGGAAGCTAAAGACTTCCTTGCAGCTTTTGAGCCACTTCACAAGGCTCAAAGTGAGGCTGAAGTGCTGCAAGGGAAGGGAGAAGAAGAGGCCCAACAGGGGCCAAGTGAAGAATTTTTAGAAAAAGAAAAAGAAACAGAAAAAGAAAAAGGACAGAATGCGACCGCATATGGGTCGCATTCTGAAGAAGGCCTAACCAAGGCCAATAAAGAGCAGCCTGCTGAAGAGGTTTTCGAGCCTCTATTCACGCATGATCCACCAGTTGCTGACAGTACCTCTTCGGGGAAAAGAGGAATGAAGAAGGAAAAGAAGATAGGGAGGCCGAGGCCTCCAGTGATTCTGATTCTGAAACAGAAACTAATTCAGAGATCAAGAAACTAGATGATGACCAAGTTCCTATCTCTGCAGCATTGAGAAGAAAGAGAAAGAGAGAGATAAAGGCTGAGAGGAGGACAAAGAACAAGAATGACCCGATATTTGCCAAGAGGTCGAGGACTAGGTCCATGGACGCCTCTCCAGCAGTTCCTTCTACCGTCTCACCCACCAAGCCCAAGGCCAAGTCACCAAAGGCTCCATCTCCCAAAAATCCATTTCCTGAGGTATTTAAAGATGTTAATTTTCAGGAGAGGATGGAGATAATGAGGAAGAGAGATTTCCTCTATGAAAAGGGATTCTCTAATAGAGCAGGAGCACTGCCAGAGTTCGTGAGCAGGATCATATCTCAATACAAATGGCAGGACTTTTGTGCTCATCCTCAGGAGGCCGTAGGGCCTTTGGTTCGAGAATTCTATGATGGCTTGAGGGAGGAAAGCATTAGTATGGCGGTAGTGAGGGGGAAGATGGTCAGTTTCTCCTCAGTCGATATCAATAGGGTGTACAGGATCAAGGCACCCTTACATCCACGAGAGAATGATGTGATCAGGAACCCTTCGGCCAAGCAAATGAAGGAAGCTTTGAAAATTGTGGCCAACAAGGGAGTCCAGTGGAAAGAATCACAAACCAAGGTGAAGTCTTTAGTGCCGAGTGATTTAAAGCCTGAATCGGCAGTTTGGCTTCACTTTATCAAAAACCGTTTGATGCCAACCACACACAACAGTACCATCTCAGTGGAGAGAGTTATGCTCCTCTACTGCATCATGAAGGGGTTGGAAATCAACGTGGGGAGCATTATAAGAGAGAAGATCATAGCCCGTGGACAGAAGAGGGCAGACAAGCTTTTCTTTGGATCACTCATCACCCAGCTCTGTCAGAGGGTGAAGATTGTTCCAGACACGGACGAGGAGCGTCATTTCTTCAAGCCTACTATTGACTTGTCCTTAATAAGAAAGCTCCAGCAGAACAACATCCAGAGGAAGGATAAAGCCTCCACCTCGCAGGTCACTCCTCAATCAGGGCCAAATTTAGCTTCTCCATCCCAACACACTCCTTTCACAGGGCTCTCGTCATCTTCTGAGGCCCTAGCTGTTGGGTTTTATGCCCTAAAACTCGTAGATAGTAAATGAAACAAATTAATCGATCTCAATAAAGCGTTATTTGAGTAATTCAGTAATTTGGTTATTGAATAATCGAGTTTGCATTAATAAACCCTAAATCCAATAAACTAAGATCCAAGGTTGTTTAAATGAAACTTGGACTAGTATGTGGGGACATACGGGGATCAGTGTTCAAGTAACAACCTAAAAGGTCTATAGTATAGGGATAAGGTTGGGTACCTTATCCTGGTGATACTATGTGATACGACCCACCTTGTATTCGATACAGATGCAATGATCCAAAGCATCCATGTAGAAGACATGCGGGTGGGGGTATCCTATGCAATGAGTTTGTATAAGACCGGACCGCGAAATAGTAACCACTAGATGTAACACCATTAACTAGTTTAGGTTTCTATTTCAATAGGATGACCTAGGTAACTCAATCTCAATCCTAAGTCTGTTATGAATCCCTTTCAGGAGGGATTGTCCTTAGATTTGTATGGGTGAGAGTGGCCAGTTCGCCGACTCAATAATCCTACCATTTCAGGGGCAAGACCGAATGGGGGCTGGGAACATAACAGTACAAGATGAAATTCACTCCTTCCCCTATTGGGATAAGTAGATGTGTGTTCCCTTAAGAGCTGATTTCGGGGCTTGAACAAAGGCGCGTCGTCCTCTCCTGGCCCGAGAGGAACTCCTGTTTAGTGGTTGGACCCTAACCAACTTGTTCATTCGAGGAATCAGTGGTACTTAAGGAACCAGAGGTAACCCAGGGGTAAAACAGTAATTTGACCCAACTGGTGTTACGAACACACGTGAAGGATTGACTTACTGCATTGGTCGATATCCGTGGACACAGAAATATTCTACAGTGAGAAGAGTGCAGCTGTGGGTCTTTAGTGGAGTGACCCACAGTTAACGAATGTTGACTAACTTGGTTAATGAGTTTAGCCAATTAGTCTCGTATTGTTCGAGCTTATTATTTGTAGGTCCATTTGGTCCCACTGGTAGCTCGTAAAGAGACTTGAGGCAATTAAGTATAAATTGTAAATTGAAAGTGTTCAATTTATTTGGGGAATCGTATAATGTATATTGATGCATTATAATATAAAGTTTATGAAACTTTATAATATAATTTTTGAATTAATTTCAAAAATTAATTCTTGAGAGAAAATATTTGAAAGAGTTGAAATAAATTTAATATGAATTCGATTCATATTAATTTTAATTTTAATAAAATTCTTAAGATTAAATATATGATATATAATTGAGTAATTAATTAATTATGGAATTAATTAATTATTTATTAAAATTAGAGATCTTTTCCTATTAGGAAGGAAAATATTTGAAAGAGTTCAAATAAATTTAATATGAATTGGATTCATATTAATTTTAATTTTAATAAAATTCCTAAGATTAAATATATGATATTTAATTAGGGCCCCTGGGTGGGGTGAAAGGCATCTCATTCATTCTCCTACTCTCAGAGAATTCTCCCTCTAGACTTCCACCAGTCTCCTGCCTCTAGAAGTCTCAGAGTCATACCGATGTAGCCATAGTGGTGGTGTTCGCACTGGTTCGTGATTATTTCACAAGCAGTTGGTGAGTTTAATCTGAGTCGTCAACGATAGTAAGTAATTTGTTACTATATAAATTAGATTTAGATCTAATTTTTTTTATGCTTAGCGTTAATATAAATTTAGAATAGTTCTAATATTATTGCCAATGTATTGGTATTTTAGATTAAACAAAATTAATTACGAATCGGTCCCAATAACGCTTCCGCTTTACGGAATTACGGAATTCCAATCCTTCACTAGCTATTGCCTACCGACAGATAGATCAGCTCAGGGACAGCCTGAGAACATATTGGGTGTATGCAAAGGAGCGGGATGAAGCCATTAAAGAGTTTTATCTCTCTATAGCCCCGAGTATTGCTTTAGTCTTTCCTGATTTCCCTCGATCACTGCTGCCTAAGGAGGATGAAGATTCTGATGAAGATGAAGAAAATGATGATGAAGATGATGAAGAGAAGGAGAGTTCCTTAGATGAGGACTATGAGAGTTTTCTAATCCCCTGTGACTGAAATTTTTGTGAATAATAATGTTTGCTGTTTTTTCTGTTTTTGGTTGCTTGTTGTTTTTGAGTTTTTGCATGTTTTAATTCTGTTTTTAGTGTTTAGTTGTTGTTGTTTTTAATTGTTTTAGTGTTTAGGTTGTTGTTTTGATTGTTTTAGTTGTTTAGTTTGTTAATAGCTTTGATCATATGATAGTTTTGATAGCTTGTAGATAGTTTGAGCTAGAGAAGTTTGAGTTTTTATTTGTTCTTGAAAAAAATCTGCTTGTTGTTTTTTTTTAGCTTTACCTATGAGTTTTTTAAAGAAAGAAAAAGAGAAAAATCAACTTAAAAGAAAAAGTGCTTTAAAATATTTTGGAAGAAAAAACATGTTTTCAAAGGAGTTTTCTTTTAAGCCCATGATGATGATAACTAGAGTTTTGTTCTATCTCAAAAGTGCCACTGTCACAATTGAATTGTTTTCTAGTTATAGGCTTTCCATTAGTCTTTTTCTTTACAAAATTTTCTTAAAGTCTAAACTTCCTCGTGTTTAACCTTTCTAACACTCTAGGAGAGTTTAGCTTTGATGTTTTAAAAACAAAAAGCCCCATGTAAAGCCCATGCCTAAAAAAACAAAGCCAATGAGGACATTGTCTAATTTTAAGTTTGGGGGGGTGCTTTATGCTTTATATGTAAATATCTTTTGTAAATTTGTACTGCTGAAAAAAGAGATGTGTTGAGTATAAAAAAAAATAAAAAAAAAGTGAAAAAAACCGAGAGTTACTCCTCCTTCCTAGGGTTTACTGAGTAACCAGGGGCATTCATGACACTCATGGTTTGCCACTGCATGAAAGGTTTACCTAGGGAAGTGAGTATCATTCCGAGTTTGTGAACTTTGCTCGTAGCTAGATATCTTCACCAAAAAGTGTCGATAAGCTAGAACGAAGGTAAAGATGATAGCAAGGATGCTCTTGGGAGAAAAAGAAGTTGAATAAAAGGAGCACTAGCAGTCAAATAAGTTTGGGGGAGATAGAAAAGGTCTAGTAATTCATGGATGTTCATTTTTACCTTAAGATTGTTTTTCTTAACTAAAAGGACTACACTAGGCTCTATGAGTAGAAGTTAGGTAGTTTGAACATATTGGTTAGGATGGACTAGATAGAGTTTTGCTTTGAAAAAGAACAATAGAAATCTTCATGCCTAGGAAACTCAGACGTTGTGACTGGCACTAGAGTAGAACCCTCTTCTGAAAGGCGAACTTTTTAGAAAACGATCTTGAAAAACATGTTTACTTGATTCCATGTCACTTGATTTGCAATTGAAAGTGGATACTAGCACTATGATTGATTACTATACATGAACTTTAACGTTTTGATTATATTGAGCTCTAACGTTCTGATTTGCAAGTAAAAAGTTGATCTCTCACATTCTGATTTTTGATTGCTTGAGGACAAGCAATGAGTTAAGTTTGGGGATATGATAAGGGTAAAAAATATACCTATTTTACCCTTATATTTAGCTCATTTCTTGGTTAAATATTGAGTGTTTAGGTCAATTTTACTATTCCCGAGCTCAAAATATGTTAAAGTTGCTAAGTTAGGGTGTTAAGGTTCACTTTTGTCAAAATGTGCTCATTTGTGCTCAAAAAGACTTAATTTTAAGAGAATTTGACTTAGTTTGTTGTTGTGCAGGAAAACAGAGGAAAAGTTGGAATTCCCTAGAAATGCGACTGCATTTCTGGGAAGGCAAAATGAAATGCGACCGCATTTCTGGAAAAATAAAGGTCGTTCCGAGTTGTGCGCGGGTCGTTGTTGATGAGTCTTCTTCGCACCTAACCAGTTGTTTTGACCCCGAAACCGACTGGGCAACCTTCCAGCACCTATTTCGCAGCCTCTCAACCAATTTCTACACTATATAAGCTCGCGATTCGAAGTCAAATTCAAGCAGAACTCACTTGGAAGAAAATGGTGGTGACAAAACCCTGACTCGACGCTAATGAGTAGGGATGTCCGAGGTCCTTCTTAGATGACCAAATTCTAACCTGAGTTAGACATTAAACCTTGTGGTCTGTAGAGAGTTTCACCCATTCCCACTTGTAAAAGCGAGAGAGTGGAGTGTCTTAGCGAACTCTAGAAGGATTGAGTAAATTGAAAAACCCATAATATTTAGCTATCTCCTTTATTTCCAGCTCTTGAATCTTTTCATTATTTTGTATTATTTACATTCTTATTTCAATGAAAATGTGTTCATTTGCTTTTTATCCCATCATGAGTAGCTAAATCCCGTAGAGTGGTTCAATGTGGTGAATTCCCTTATGGGTTAATGGCGTGAAAGTGTTTTATTTGCTTAAGTTGTGTTTAATGCATGTCATTCTTTATTGATTATCACTCTAATCTTGCTGAGTTTAACTTGATCACTTAGACTTTGCATGCTATGTGAGTTTGATCTCGAAAGGGACAAACAATATTGGTTCTCATAAAGGTGATATAGGAAAAAAAGCTTGAAAGAGATTGTTCGGCGGTATAGGGCAAGCTGCCTAAGGCACCCTATATCGACTATAAGGTTATAGGTTGCATTCGTGAATTATCTATGTCGAAGTCGAGTCACAGAAATGTGCATAATGGTACTCGCTTAGCCTTCTAACGGTTCTTAGGAACAAGTGCCAAATAGAAGTTAAATATGACTCAATGCATTGAATACACTTAAGTTAGATATTGCATGACCATGGTTGTTGCCTTAGGGATGAATCCATGTTGAATACCTCGTTGTTTATTATTGTTATTCTTTATTATCTACTTGCTTGTTTATTTATCTTTTCAAAAACCCAATCAATCAACTTATTTTCTTTGGTTACCTTTTTCAAAAGCAATCATTTGAGTAGTTTCTTCTTCAAATCTGAATTTCCAGTTAGTCCTCGTGGGATCGATATCCTTGGAATACTTCTAAGGTTTTTTATTACTATGTGCGACAGTGTATACTTGCACTTAAGTGTTAGCTGAATATTTCTCTATTATTATTATTTCATCTTATCTCACATTCCACCCATTCAGCTGACCACGCACCAGCTGTTGTCCATTGCCTGAGGGCCTAGAGGCAATATTTGTTGGGATCACGCTTCGTGGTTAGAACCGACAACATTGCTATCTGTCATTTCTTCGATCAGCCAAAGTTGACCGCAAAGCAAGCGCGGTGGCAAGAGTTCTTGGCTGAGTTCGATTTTAGATTTGAGCACAAGAAAGTAAAGAACAACCAAGTAGCAGACGCCCTGAGTCGAAAGGGTGAGCATGCGGCCTTGTGCATGCTCGCTCATTTACATACAAGTAAGGTCGACGGATTCATGCACGGCATCATCAAGGAACAGTTATTGAAAGACCCCTCAGCCCAAACTGTCGTGTCCTTAGCCAAAGCCGAAAAGACCAGGCAGTTTTGGGTCAAGGACGATTTGCTGATGACAAAAGGGAATCGATTATATGTTCCCCGAGCAGGGGACTTTGAGAAAGAAACTAATGTACGAGTGTCATGACACTCTATGGGCAGGTCATCCCTGATGGCAGCGTACTTATGCCCTTTTGAAGAAAGGGTACCTCTGGCCAAACATGCGAGATGATATTATGCAGCACACGAAGACTTGTCTCATATGCCAGCAAGATAAAGTTGAGAAAGAGAAGGTGTTGGGGCTCCTCGAACCTTTACCAGTTCCATTCAGGCCTTGGGAGAGTGTCTCCATGAACTTTATCACTCACCTCCAGAAGGTAGGGGACCACGAAGCAATCTTGGTTATCATCGTCGATTTTCGATGTAACGACCCGACTTTTTTAAATAGTCTTTAAGGGATCGTTACGACAATGCATGCTTTGGAGGCCTTTTTAAATAAAAATATTTTAAAACATAAACACATAATTTAAATAAAAACTTTAAAACAAAACTTTTATTCGAGATCCCTAATTTTAAAAGTTTAAAATATTCTTAAATAATTTCTAAAAAATGTAAATGTACATAGCCTCTAGAGAGTTTCTTAAACAAATTTACAAGTAAAACAGAGTTCTTTAAGCAGAAGAAAAATAAAATATGAAATTCAAGTCCTCTCATGGCTGTCTATTGAATTCTCATCAATCACCTTTCACCTACCCTTATCTTTACCTGAAAAAAATATTTTTGAAAAGAATGAGTATTTTAAATACTCAGTAAGTGACCCTACTATTGAGGTTGGGTCACACTTTAAAAACATTTTTTTTAAAAAAATCAACATCAAATATAAATTTGGTGGCTCTAAACTTTATTTTAAACTTTCTAATGAAAGATGATATACATCAATTTCATGCATATCCTATACACATCAATTTCATGTGTCTTTCTAATGAGAGAGAATATACATCAATTTCATGCATATCCTAGACACATCAATTTCATGTGTCTCCTACGGAGACCGTCAATTTCACAAAACCTTGAGGTCGTCAAGTTCACAACCTCGACTTAGGTACATCAATTTCATGTCCCTAAGTCCTGTGTAGGCATCTCTGAATGTACATCAATTTCATGTACACTTATAAAACTCAAATAATTCCTTTAATGGAATTTTAAACTCATTCCTTTAATGGAATTTTAAGAGACCACCAACTCAACTATTTTAAACATTAACAAATGCAAGCAATGATAATGAATTTCATACTTTCAACAACTTTTCATAAACTCATACATAATCAAAATAACAAATTGTCATGCTCAATTTTCATGTTTTTAATAATCATAATAAACTTCAAAAGAACTACTCATAAACACGAATATTTTAGAAAATCAAATATTCGCACCCAATTAAAAGGGTTCAATAGTAAGTTCACTTACCAGGGCTTTTAACTCCTTAATTTAAAACTCCAATAGACTTGATAAGAAAGCCAAACACGACCACAATCAAGGGTTTAGTTCTACCAAATAAGATTTCACAATTAGGAGAATTTACTTTACTAAAACCACAACCCTTCTTGCATGAAAGAGGTCACAACTTACACCAACGAGGACTTAAGACTTGCTGAACCGGTTCTAAATTTTCAACAATTCCAATATTTCGCCCTCGAAAAGCTAAGACATCACATAATTAAAAACCAAGGTTAATGGGTAATCAATTAAACCTTTGAATCCTCCAAAATCAATCAAATCTCGCTGAAAATCACTTACCCAATAACCAAAACTGATGGAAAACAAAGGGACTAAAAGACCCACTGCTCGATCTAGCTGAAAACACCGAAAAACGACCCAAAACACTACTATTCACGCCTCCTAAAAGTCGTTGCCGTCAACGCTCAAACGCCCGCCAAAACCCACTTGCTGCTCTGTTGCCACGAACTCGTCACACACGCAGAAACAGCAGCCGTCACACATCGTGACTGGTACAGCTTCGCCGGAGACGCGGCACGGACCGGTCGGAAGTGACACACGAAGAACGATGAAACCCACGAAGAACCGCCGCCCCTTCCGCCTACACGAATCGAAACGCCGCCGAGGGCTCGTCGGACTGCTCTGCTTCACCGCCGCCATTACGCGTGGTCGCCGGAATGAGAAGAAGGAGAAACCGAAGAAGGGAAGGGTTGTCGTCGGGTGCTTAGTGTGAGAGAGGAAGAAGAATGGTGAAGAATACCTCCTAGGGCTGCGTGCATGACTTTTAAAAAAAAGCTTGGGCTTGGCTTGAACTTATGTTTATTTACAAAATTGCCACTCCAGCTCAAATTTTAAATTTCACCAAAATTTTCAATTCTTCTAATTTCCTTCCCATTTCAAATTAACCCAAATTAACTCCAAATTAATGAAATTTGAGATTTAACTTAAATTACGGACGTTACATTCGAAATATACAACTTGCGTGGAAACCCTAAGCAATGTTCCACCGAATTGACGACCCAACTATTCTTCAAGCACGTTGTCGAGTTATGGGGTATTCCATCGAGTATTGTGAGTGACAGAGACGGTCGTTTTATTGGCACCTTTTGGACAAAATTATTCACATTCTTGGGGACGAGTTTGAACATATCTTCAAGCTACCACCCACAGAAGAACTGAGTTTGAGAAGGTCAAATCGAAAGATTCAACTGCATGCTTGAAGAATATCTACGCCACTTTGTTAATGCCCGAAAGAAGAACTGAGTCCAGTTGCTAGATGGGGCTCAGTTTTGTTTCAATTGCCAAACAAATTCATCTATAAGAAAGAGCTCGTTTGAAATTGTTAGCGACAGACAACCTTCCCTACCCCATATTATTGACCATCCTTATGCAGGGAAGAATCCTGATCAGGCCCAGAATTTTACAAAGGAGTGGAAACATACCACTGACATTGCTCGAGCCTACTTGGAGAAAGCATCCAAGCGCATGAAGAAGTGGGCGGACAAGAAGCGTCGCCCCCTTGAATTTCAAATTGGAGACCAAGTCCTTATAAAGTTGAACCCGAACAGATTCGATTCTGCAGCCGAAAAGATTAGCGGCTTGTGCAAAAGTATGAAGGACCTGTAGAAGTCCTCAAGAAGATCGGGACTACGTTTTATAGGGTGGCGTTGCCTACATGGATGAAAATTCATCCAGTAATTCATGTGAGCAACTTAAAACCCTATTATCCCGACCTAGATAATGATTGTCATAATGTCGTTGTTCGACCTGATATTGACCTTAAATAGAAAGAAGATAAAGAAGTTGAAGAGATCATGGACGAGCAAGTCAGGAAGCCTGGAAGACCCGTACGAAGGATCCAAGAATTTCTTGTCAAGTGGAAGGACCTCTCTACTGAAGAAACAAGTTGGAAACGAGTTGAAGACCTAGAAACCTGGATGCAAAAGATTGAGAGTTCAAGCTACATCAATTGACAGGGTCGTCAATAGTTTAAGTGGGGGAGAATGTCTTGAGCATGCTTGTCCAAGGTGAGTTGTGCCTATGGTTGCATGCCCAAACCATCCTCAACCACCATGTTTTAATGTCATGTAATTAGTTTTGTTGTTAGATTTTTGTTGTAACTAGTTTTGGGGGCGTATGACTCCTCCTACTTTGCATGTTCACTCCTGCCATAGTAAAAATGCTTCAAAATGTACTATAGTGGGGACCAAGTAGTCATCCAACCTCCCCCCGACCAAGCACTGTATACTTTCTTGCATCCTTGTATTCAATGCTTTCTTTTAAAGATGTTTTCAATGCTTTTTCTCTCTCACGTTTTATAAAACAAATTTTCTCTTGAAATGTGAGCGGAGGCTAGACCCTACACCGAAATTGTCTGCGATTTGCGATTTTTGTATGGCTGACTTGCCTGCCAAGTTAGGACAAGTGTCGTACAATCGCCCATCCCGAATACGAAAGTTTGCGATTGTGACACCATGCATGTATTGATTGTCATCCACAATATATTGAATAATCCCAACATCCTAACAACACTTTTGTCTTATTCATGAACCTAAAATCTCCAAAATTATTCTATTGTAACATTGTTGAAATCAATTAAGATTCTGCGACAAAAGACATTAAAAAAATTTCCTAAAAAAAAAATGACTCCACAACGACTCCTTTTCGACACATCTAAATACTAGGGGTGGATCTAGGATTTTGTCTCAGAGGGGCACAAATTCATATAATTATAATTTCAGATATATTAATTTCATATTCAAATTAAGTAATATCGATTTAGTCTCTAAATTTTTTGGTTCATGTCTATTTGATCCCTAAACTAAATGTGTCTAGTAGATTCTTAAACTTTAAATTTCACGAAAAGTTTATGAATTTTCAATAATTTTATGTCTAATATGTCCATCGTCTATTTGACATTTTTCAAAATTCATAGACTTACGTACTAGACACAAATTGAAAGTTTAGAGTTCTATTACACAAAAATTCAATTTTATATCTAATAGATTTGTTTATTTTTAAGAAAATTAGAATACGTCAAGGATCTATTAAACATTTTAAAATCTAGAAGCCTATTACACACAAAATTGAAAATTAAGGAACCTATTGACATGTTTTAAAGTTTAGGGACCAAATAGATAAAAATGTGAAATTAAAGTCGAGGAACTAAATTTGTAGTTTGACCTATCAACTAATAGACTACAATAAACCATTATACTTTTTCCACAAAAAAAAAAATTATTGTGCATGATATCGTTTTGTTTAATATATTGACTACAAAGTGCAACTTTATATACACAACTTTATATGAATTTCTTAAAAAGAAAGTATAATTGAATTATCTAAATACTTCTCAAAAAAAAAAAAAAAAGAATTATCTAAATATCTACACAAAAACAAATAAACTTGAAATAGATGTAGATGGTAAAGGTTTTCTAAAATTAAGTTAAATTTCTTTGAAATTAGTTTCTAAAATAAATTTACCTGACTTTTGAAAATGTTTACTATAAAAAGTAACTATAAAAAGTAATTTTTTTTTTTTGACAATATGTGGGGAAAAGGAATTCAAACCACAGACGTTGTGGTTATCAGTACAACTTTATACCAATTGAGCTAAGTTCTTATTGGCTATAAAAAGTATAAATCACAGAATTTAGTAGTAACAAAAAAAAAAAAATTGTAGCTAAATGGTTTTAGACACATGACCAGATAAAAGCATGCTTACAGGGACAGAGGTAGAAGCCAACAAACCAATATCATTTATTGTGTTATAGAAGCCATATTTTATATATATTTCATACAGTTTGAAATTGAGGGGGCACGTGCCCTTCTAACCCCGTCGTGGATCTGTTCTGTTAAATACCATTAAAAGTACTAGTAAATAGACCACCACTCTTTATGCCAACCTAAAACATAAAGTCAACTAGTTAAGACATTTTAACTTTGGTCAGAAAATCAACGGTCGGATGACAAATGGTTGAACTAATATATATGTGTATATATATTTCTACCCATTACAATTGGTCAATTAAATGACTCATACTTTCACCAGTATAAAATTATTTTTTATCTTGAATGTTATAGGTAATTTTGGACCACCATGGCGTACAAGGAGCTGACGAGGACAACCGGGCGGAGATAGGACCAGGAGACGACCCAGAGGAAGATCGGACCAACGGGCCGGGCCAACGTGGCCCGACCCATACGGTCGGCCTCGGCCTTGCCACTCGGCCCGCTTGCGGGGGCCGAGTCTGTTTGCCTCCGCTCGGTCCCTCCTGCCTCTACGCCCCGGTTCCGCCTGGTTTGACCCGAACGCCTCCGAATTCCTAAAAACCCTAGGAGCATGAGCAGGTATTTATACCCCTCTTCGCCGCTGAAGAAGGGGACCCGAACTCAATCTCGACTCTCTTCTCTTACCCTCTTGCTCTCCTCTTCCGTTTTCTGACTTAAGCATCGGAGGCGGTGTGGCTAGCACCACACCGGTGTGCAGGTTTTCTCTTTTGCAAGCCACGTCTTCCCCGCTCTCAAACAAATTCACTGTTGATTATCACGTGGAGTGAAGGTAATTTACCTAGCGAAATTTGATCATCAACAGTTGCCGCCGTCTGTAGGGAAGAAAGCTTGCCAAATCTGCATATCGGTCACTCCATGAGTAAGGGGATGGAGAAGAGAAATCAAGACATAAACACAAAGAATTCGGATGGTGACCGCCACCAGCGGAGGTCACGAGAAGAAGGCCGAGATCGACCTCGGACTGAATCTCCTCGTCCTCGGTCTCCACTGCCCTCATCCCGAGAGAAGCAATCTGATCTCAAAGTTGCTGCTCTCGAAAACAAAGAATCCGAGGAAGGGGAAGGAACCAATGGAATACTTTGCAGAGGCAGATACGAGATCGAAGGGAAAGAAGACTGACAACATGACCAGCAAGATTAGGGGGCTCAAACCTACTGATCGTACAATTTTGAGGAGCCCAGAATCAAGCACAATTAAAGGACGCAGCCACACAGTTTCAACACCAAGATACAGTCATTCCGGGACAGACCTGAGAAATCTGATCGAGGAGAAGCGCAGAAGTGCCAAAACTGTTGAATCCGAGGCCAGAGCTGCCGAAGCTGAAGCCAGGGTTGCCGAGGCCGAGGCCAGAGCAGCCGAGGCCGAGGCCAAGAAAGACAATCTCCCTTGGAAGATTGAGCTTCTAAACACACTAAAGGAGCTCGAAAATCCTCGGGGAGACATGCAGAAGTCAAAGGACTCCAAGACGGACAACGACTACCAGACGAGCCGTGCGATGGCCGAGGCCGAGACCGACCAGAGATATTCATCCAGACCGATCAGAACCATCTTTGGAGGACAAATCAAGAACGAACACAAGCCTTGACCGGGTGGAAGACACCAAGGTCGAAGGCACAAGGAAGGGTTGGAAGCCATTCCATCAACATCCAAAACTAAAGCAGCGTATACTGGAACGAGACTGGGGGCTAAGAGGAAGAAGCTATCAGGCTGAGGCCAACCCTCAGTTAAGGTCATCCTTGGGCCGAGGCTGAGGCCGACCCTAGGCTGAAGCCGAGGCCAACCTTTCAAGGCCTCAAAAGTGTCCCCAAGATCGCATAATCAATGCAAATTTGATTGTGACACAAGACGAGATCGAGATTGAAGCAAATGAGCCGGATACGAAAGACGACAGACTGTTTGAAGCCGACCCGAGATTTGGCCGAGGCCGAGGCCGACCCCAGACATGGCCGAGGTCGAGGCCGACCTGAGCCATGCCCATGGCCGAGGCCGACCATGGCCATGGTTGTCACCAAGACCAATCATGTTATTGCAAGCGAGATTGAACACCTGCGAGCCTATAGAGCCCACGCTTACATGCGAGCCTATAGTGCCCACGCTCAACATGCGAGCCTAGGCTTTTCAGCTTAGTGCCCACGCTTCACATGTGAGCCTATAGAGCCCACGCTTACATGCGAGCCTATAGTGCCCACGCTCAAACATGCGAGCCTAGGCTTTTCAGCTTAGCGCCCACGCTCAAACATGCGAGCCTATAGTGCCCACGCTTCATGCAAGCCTATAGTGCCCACGCCTACATGCGAGCCTTAGAGCCCACGCCTACATGCAAGCCTATAGAGCCCATGCTTCATACGAGCCTATAGTGCCCACGCCTCCATGCGAGCCTATAGTGTCCACGCTTATATGCGAGCCTATAGTGCCCATGCTCAAACATGCGAGCCTAGGCTTTTCAGCTTAGTGCCCACGCTCAAACATGCGAGCCTATAGTGCCCACGCTTTATGCGAGCCTATAGTTCCCACGCCTACATGCGAGCCTATAGAGCCCACGCTTCAAGCGAGCCTATAGTGCCCACGCCTACATGCGAGCCTATAGAGCCCACGCTTCATGCGAGCCTATAGTGCCCACGCCTCCATGCGAGCCTATAGTGTCCACGCTTCATGCGAGCCTATAGTGCCCACACCTCCATGCGAGCCTATAGTGCCCACGCTTCATGCAAGCCTATAGTACCCATGCCTCCATACGAGCCTATAGTGTCCACGCTTCATGCGAGCTTATAGTGCCCCCGCCTACATGCGAGCCTAAGCTTTTCAGCTTAGTGCCCACGCTTACTTGCGAGCCTAGACTTTTCAGCTTAGTGCCCACGCCTACATGCAAGCCTAAGCTTTTCAGCTTAGTGCCCACGTTTCTCATGCGAGCCTAGGCTTTCACGCTTAGAGCCCACGCCACTGCTCACGAGCCTGGACTACCGAGTCTACCTCACCTCAGAGCTCAAACACTTGCTCAAACACTTCATGTAAGTCAAGCTCACCTGGCGGAGGCCGAGACCGAGCACCTCTTGACAAGGCCGAGCACCTCTTGCCAAGGCCGGGCACAAACTTTAAAGGTATTCTCCTATTTACCCAACTATACTTTATGTTTTAATGAAGTTTTACTTGAGATTGGGGGCTGCAAAGGGGATATGCACTCCCTACTGAACAAAAAGCAAGTGACAGGGGATATGCACTCCCTATTAAACAAAAGACACACCAGCTTAGCATATCTAGCCAATGGCTACATGTTCTAGCCTGTTATTTCATTATTTTCCTACAAGGACTAATATATGGATGCAAGGAGCTAAGTTTCAGGATAATAGGGGCATGAGGCCGAGGCCGAGCCTAGCCTCTTCCCTCATTCTTCTTTTGCAGAAATTAACTTTTTGATGCAGGATCATGAGATCTTCCATTTTTCCTACATTTTACTTGTGGATAAGCCCTGGATTCGGAATGATGCACTCCGAATGACCAAGTACGGGGGTCTTCCCGAGGCCGAGGCCGAGCAGACAAGCTAAAAGGGGGATGGCAGTGCTCGGCCTCTTCCCGAGGCCGACCAACACCACTTTTGTAATCCCTCACCTTTTCTCATTTCTATCTCACCTAACCCCTATTCAGGGAGTGTCTATTTCTATCCTATTTTGCAGGATGACAACCAAGCTGCACATAGGTCAGCGCAAGACCAAGGTCATTACTCTTAAATCGGGCTTAAGGAGCTCAACCTATAGCAATAAGTCACCCTGAATCCCAATTCAAGAGTGGGGGTTTAATGTTATAGGTAATTTTGGACCACCATGGTGTACAAGGAGCTGACGAGGACAACCGGGCGGAGATAGGACCAGGAGACGACCCAGAGGAAGACCGGACCAACGGGCCGGGCCAACATGGCCCGACCCATACGCTCGGCCCGCTTGCGCGGGCCGAGTCCGTTTGCCTCCGCTCGGTCCCTCCTGCCTCTGGCCGCCCTGGTTCCGCCTGGTTTGACCCGAACGCCTCCGAATTCCTAAAAACCCTAGGAGCATGAGCAGGTATTTATACCCCTCTTCGCCGCTGAAGAAGGGGACCCGAACTCAATCTCGACTCTCTTCTCTTACCCTCTTGCTCTCCTCTTCCGTTTTCTGACTTAAGCATCGGAGGCGGTGTGGCTAGCACCACACCGGTGTGCAGGTTTTCTCTTTTGCAGGCCACGTCTTCCCCGCTCTCAAACAAATTCATTGTTGATTATCACGTGGAGCGAAGGTAATTTACCTAGCGAAATTTGTTCATCAACATTGAACATAGTTGAATGATAACATCTTCCATGGGTTGGAAATTATCTTCATCCTCACAATCAGAAGTTTATGTTAAAAAAAAGAAATCAAAACAACCATTATTATCAAGTGAAAGAAAATAATAATAATAATAAACCCATCAATTTCAATCAAACACAATGGTAAAAAACTTTAAAGAAACATGTCCAACTAACAAACTGATCTAACAAAACAAGGCAAGAAAATCAATTCAAAGCAAATGAATGGAAATGAAGAACTTAACCTCTTTCAATAAAAATCAAAGATCCATCATGTACACTAGAAAGCCTGATTCTTATTAATTTTCATACCCAACCTCAATAACATGCAAGGATGAGTTCAGCCTTCCAACTTTTATGGTGTGTTTGGTTTAACTTTTCAAGTGTTTAATTTTGAAAAAAATTATAGTGTTTGACAACCACTAAAAATGACTTATTAAAAAATGAGATTGATAAATATACAATTTTGAGAAGAAACACTTGAAACCAACTTTTTAAAAAAGTCTTTGGGTATAAGGAAATGCAACCAAACATATGAGTGTTAAATTCTAAACAATTTTTATACAAAATGTCTTTAAAAAAATGCATTCTTGAAAAACATTTAAATTAAAATGTATTCCAAACGGACCCTTAGAATTGTATCAATAATATCTAAACTTTAAAAACTATCTTAGGCCCTATTCGATAATAATTTGGTTTTTGAAAATTAAACTTATAAACACTATTTCATCTATAAATTTCTTTGCTTTATTATCTATATTTTTTCGATATTTTCAAAAATCAAGTATAAGTTTTGAAAACTAAAAGAGTAGATTTCAAAATTTAGGTCATGTTTGACAACCATTTGGTTTTTGCTTTTTTAAAATTAAGCTTATAAACACTATTTCTACCTCCAAATTTCTCGATTTTGTTATCTACTTTCATCCTATATTTTCAAAAACCAAGTCAAATTTTGAAAGAAAAAAAAGTAGTTTTCAAAAACTTGTTTTTGTTTTTAGAATTTAGCTAGGAATTCAAATGGATCCTTAACAAAGATGAAAACCATTGTAGAGAATTTTGAGAGAAAACAAGCATAATTTTCAACAACAAAATGATCATTATCAAACTAGCCTTAATTTTTGTTTTTGAAATGTGGCTACTAATTTAAATGTTTTCTTGATAGAGATGAAAATTATGGTAAGGAAATTGAAGAAAACAAGTATAATTTTCAAAAAAAAAAAAAAAATAAAATAAAAAATCAAATGATTGTTAAATGAGGTATAAACTTTCAATTTTAATTATAATAGCAACTTTAAATGTCTCAAATAGGTCTATAAGCTTTTAATTTTGTATTGTTGGTCAATAACCTATTCGATTTTTTTATTAAAAGAAACCATTGGCTTATTAAACACAATATTGAAAGATTAGAGATCTATTAGATATAAAATTAGATTCATGTTTTTTCTTAAAAAAAAAAAAATCAAATAGGTCATGACTTATTAATTTTTTTTTTAAGAAAAAATTAACAATTCATAAACACACATCAAACGTTTTAAAAAGTTCAACAATAATACATAAGTATAAAAATCTAGATCTAAATTCTAACAAGTAATAGAGACTTTTGAGGTTATAAGGAAGTATAAAAATCTAGATCTAAATTCTAACGGGTAATAGAGACTTTTGAGGTTACAAGGACATTTATCTAGAAAAAGAAAAGGACATATATGGGTATTGCTGAAAGTTCATTTTTTTTTTTTTTTTTTTTTTTTTTTTTGAGGAGGAGAACTTCATTGAAAATGAATAAAATTAGGTACACCTACCTCTTCATTTACAATAGAAGAGAACCAAAGAGGAAAAACATTATCCCGCACAAAAACGATTCACCCAAGCAAAGGAACAAGATGCGTCCAAAAAAACAAGAAAAATCGCCGAACATAACGACAACGCGTGCCAAATTGTGAGCTCCTTCATTCTCCAATCTTGAGCCCGGCACAAACTTGTACTTTTGACTGAAATTATATTAACTAGCATAAAAGGAATATGTTGTTATTACGAATCTACCATGACATTATGAAATTTTCATATATAGCACAATCAAGACCTAGTTTGGTTCTTTAAAAAAAAGGTTGATGAGCTAAATTGAACATAACTCAACTTGCTCACTACCAATATGTATTAGCCATCAAGAGGTCTATAATTTGAATCTCTAGATCACCCCCACAAAAGTTTAATCAAAAACTTTTTTTGACAACATGTGGGATAAGGGATTTGAACCATAAATTTTTTGGACATTAACACAAACTTTATGAAACTATGGGTTATTGATACAAACTTTATGTCACTTGTACTATGTTCATGTCGGACATCCACGGATATATATACATATATATATATATATATAAAAGAAAAAAAAGGAAAAAAAAAAAAGGGCAATTTGAGGAAACGATTTTGACTGAAACGACATTGATGGCGGACGGCTGCAAATTGCAAAAGTTTCCCATGAGCGGGCTGCGGATTTTTCAACAACTTGCGTTAATTTTTTAGCAGCTGCCTCTTGGAGTCTCCTTCCAAGTTCCAACGCCGGCTTTCCATTCTCTCCCTATTCATTTTAAGCTAAATTATATAAAAAAAATACTCCTAAACTATAAATTTTGTTTAAAAAATGCCTCTAAATTTTAAAAAGTTTAAAAAATATCCTTGAACTTTAAAAAATAATCTTGTCGTTAATTTTTGGATGAAAACCGTTAAATTTTCAGTTTCATTAATACCTTTTAACTTTTAAAAAAAAATTCAAAAATATTTTTATTGGAAAATGCTTTTTTTTTTCCTCCTTCCTCCATGAAAACTAATGCAAAATTTTGTTTATAAAGATTGTGTGCAACACAATACCAGATGAAGACAAACTTTGAAATCAAGTTTTCTTTTTTAAAAAGTGTAAATAAGATAAGGGAGAGAAAACAACATTTTCATGGAGAAAGAATTCACGGTGAGAGAAGGAGAAAAAATAAAGAAGCAATTTTCAATAAGAGTATTTTTGAAACTTTTTTGAAAGTTGAAAGGTATTAATGAAATTGTAACTTTAACAGTATCCATCCAAAAATTAACCGACAATGATATTTTTGAAACATTTTTTTAAAGTTCATGAGTATTTTTAAAATTTATGGGCATTTTTAAAATAAACACCATAATTCAGGTTTTTTTTTTTTTTTTTTAAAAAAAAATTTAAATTTAGCCTTCATTTTAATACTCCCGAGACACGTTTTTACCGGAATGAAACTTCAGGGGTCGGCTTCTCGACAGTGGACGACTTTTGACTTTTCTTCGTGGATATCATTCTTGGTCAACTATACTATTCCATCATCTCCACAATCATCCATATCGTCACAGTTTGAAATCCATTTTTTTAATCCCCATTGTCTCCTTCCTCGCAAGTGTCGCTCAATTGCAGGTTCAAGCCAACCAATCATGTTACTTCTCATCCTGAAATTGCCCATGTTTAAACTTCCGGTCAATATATTTTGCTCTCTATTTAAAGGACTAGCGGATCCGCACGGTCATTGGCCAATTCTGAAGCAGATAGTCAATAATATCCATCTTCAATACAAACCCAGATTCAGTTTTGTTCTATTTTTGTTTCTTATAGATTCCCAGCATCAAAATCTTCTATATTCGTAGTTTCATTTGAAGAACTCTAGTTGTGTGCTTGAAGTTGTTGATATCTGTTTGTTGACCTTGATTTAGGCTTTTGCTTTTGAGCTATATGCTGTTTATTCTCTGTTATTGAGCTTTAGTGTTGTTTTATGGCTGGTCGCATTTTGGAAACTTTGTCATTTGGTGGGTCGCAACATGGTCAAGGTAATCAATCTTGGCCATTTTCATCTGCAAATGCATCATTGAAGATTTTGCTCTTGCATGGTTATTTGGACATTTGGGTCAAGGGAGCCAAGAACCTTCCCAATATGGACATGTTTCATAAGACTCTTGGGGATGTGTTTTCAAAAGTGTCTTTTAAGGGTTCCAGAAGCAGTGATGGGGAAAAGCCTTCAAAAGTGACTAGTGACCCCTATGTGACGATTTCTGTATCAAATGCTGTGATTGGAAGAACTTTTGTAATTGATAATAATGAAAATCCTGTTTGGATGCAACATTTTAATGTTCCTGTAGCTCACTATGGTGCTGAAGTGCACTTTGTTGTCAAAGACCATGATGTTGTGGGATCACAAATCATGGGTGTTGTTGCAATTCCTGTGGAGCAATTATACTCTGGAGCCATAGTTGAGGGAACCTATCCAATCCTAAATAGTAGTAGGAAGCCCTGCAAGCCTGGGGCAGTCTTGAGTTTGTCGATTCAGTATATTCCGGCAGACCGGGCAGCCATTTTTAGCGGTGGAATGTATGCATCTCCTGATCACCAAGGAGTTTCAGACACATATTTTCCTCTTAGGAAGGGGGGTAAAGTTACATTGTACCAAGATGCCCATGTTGAGGAGGGATGTCTCCCAACAGATTTTAGGCTTCATGGTGGGGTTCAATATCAACATAGGAGCTGTTGGGAGGACATCTATGAATCAATTAGTCATGCTCGCCGTTTAATCTATATTACAGGCTGGTCTGTATACCATAATGTTAGACTAGTTAGAGATGGAAAGGCTAAAGAATGCATATTGGGGGACCTTCTCAAAGCCAAGTCTCAAGAAGGAGTAAGAGTGTTGCTTCTAATATGGGACGATCCAACTTCAAGAAGTATGTTGGGATATAAAACGGTATGTAACTGAAAACATGTGATATTTATATGTTGCTGCTGTTCTTTATGGCTTTTACTGGACGTAGCTGTTTTTCATGATATATTTGCTGGTTATGCATATATCTGGTGACTAATCTTTTGCAATATATATTTTTTTTTCTTTTGGTGAAAGATTATTTTTTCTGCTAAATGTGCTTCTATAAGTTGATGCTATATGGCTACAAATTGGGATTTTCGAACAATAAAGATTCAGTAATCTAGGCATTTTATAAATTCTTCCCGTTCTGCAATATGTACATTCTTAAAAGTAGAAGGCCACAAGTATGTCTTATCATGCAAGTCAGATGCCATTAGTGTGAGTTAACTCTCTAATTTGGTCCAGATTATCTTATAAAAGTAAAGGAAACTACATCTGAATATGAGATGCAGACACACTAAAACTAGAGATGTCTAAAGTTCCACATTTTCTAATATCACTGTTATTTGAATTCTCTGCAGTTTTCATTGTATAGTTTTTCATTCTTTATGTTGTTAGAGCTTTGTGCGTTCTTGTCCTCCCAAACATATCTTGGGGGAGAAAATATGATGCATAGCTTCATTTACTTTGAAACTTTTTGACGTAGATTGGTCACCGATAATATGTATGAATGTTTTCCCCTTTTATTACTATCTGAAGGTTAAGATGAATTGTCGACATGTTTGATATGTTTGTTTACAAGTTCTGATCTTGAATCAATCAGTTGTAGTATTTAAATGGATACTATATGCCATTCTATAATTACCTTTCTGTGACATATGCAGGCTGGGATGATGAATACAAATGATGAGGAAACTCGTCGGTTTTTTAAGAACTCTTCAGTCCAAGTGATTTTGTGTCCAAGATCTGGTGGAAAAGGTCATAGTTGGATTAAGAAACAGGTTCGAAATGTGCAATTTTCTGTTTGGTTGACGCAAGAAAATTTCCTAAATTCTTTCAATATAGATTTTATAATATAATGTGATGAAACTCAAAAAAGATGGTACATGTTATGCTTCACCTCCATTGCAAAGGGAAGCTCCCTTTGTACACAATTCAGTCATCTGACAGAGCATTAACAACCATAACAATCCAGTCTCCCTTTTGCCATTTGCATATTATGTTTGATTTCTTTTTTCTTTCAAGAAAGTTTCACAACTCAATCCTTTTTCCCACCATCTTTAATCATCTTTTGTGGAATGAAGAACTGTGAATCTTATTGGCTTGATGTTGACTTCTTGTTTCTGTCATTTTATTCTATTTTATCTTCATGCTCTCCAAACTGTAGTTAGTTTTTCTTTTTCCTTGTCCTGCCTCCTTTCTATACTATAAGGTATAAAACATATCTGAATGCAATTATTGAGCTCAAAAACATGCAAGGGGGGATTTGAATTTCTAACCTTGTTTGTCTCTATACATGTAATGCACTTCTGCTTCCTTTCTTGGTTTTGATTCTATGCCCCTTCCTCCTCAACAGGAAGCTGGAACCATCTATACCCACCATCAGAAGACAGTTATTGTAGATGCTGATGCTGGCAATCACAAAAGAAAAATTGTAGCTTTTGTTGGAGGTCTCGATTTATGTTTGGGTCGATATGATACTTCAAGACATCCTCTTTTCCGGACATTGCAAACCACACATGTGGATGACTATCATAACCCTAATTTTACGGTAGGCTTTCAATTGAAGACGATCAATATTTTTTCCCCATTTCATCTGGTTTCTTGGTAATTTCATAATGAATGGTTGTTTAGACAAAACATTTGTAATGGTCAAAACACATGCACCTACATCACATTCATGCTATGGCGAGGTGTATACACTTTTAAAATCAGTCTTGGCTTTAGTTCATGATTATGATACTCTAGAATAGGTTTAGACTTTCATGTGTTTTTCCCCTTCTTGGAGAGGTATAAGTTAAGAAACATGAAAATCGACTGAAAAATCTTGCAATTCTTTTTTTTCAATAAGAATACAATGGAGACATATGATCAATATAAACTTTTTTTTAAATATACCTTTATGTTTAACTAATTCTAACTTTTTATTGCAAAAATCAGTTATTGATTTGGAGTAGCACCATGGCTGTAGTGACATGGGTTTGAGGATTCTTCTTAAAAGAAGCATAAATTTATCTAATTTAGCCTCAATCTTTAATAGCTATAACTTTTGAGATGCTTACCAAGTATCCATACCTAGTCCAACTGTGCCTACACCTTCAGTTTAGTCTCAAAGAGATCTTTACATTGTGAAATGTCACTTCTAATTATATGTTACTTTCAGCTCTTTTTTGAAAACACTTCTTTTGGATTTATTTAGAGTTCTGTGAATTACTAAAACTCTTTCTTAATAAGCTTTGTGGTTGGAACTAAAAAAAAAAAAAAAATAAGCTTTGTGGCTGAGTAGCTGTGTTGCCATGAAGATAATGTTTTCATTGTAATCAGCTAAGTTTTTCCCTTTAAACTACTCTTAACCTTTGTGCAAACAGGGACCAACTACTGGTTGTCCAAGAGAACCATGGCATGATTTGCACTCTAAGATTGATGGTCCAGCGGCATATGATGTCCTTGCGAATTTTGAGGAGCGTTGGTTGAGAGCTTCAGAGCCTCATGGGCTTAGAAAGCTAAAAAAGTTACATGAAGATGTGTTGCTCAAAATTGAAAGAATTCCTGAAATTTTGGGAATTGCTGATGCTTCTCGACTGTGTAATAATGATCCAGAAGGTTGGAACGTCCAGGTATAGTGAATAGCAATTGGTCATGAAAAATTTCAGAACTGCATTTTTATGATTGCTACTTTGTATTAATGAATGTCACTGAATTGATAAAACACTTCTTGCAGATTTTCCGTTCAATTGATTCCAATTCTGTGAAAGGATTTCCTGATGAGCCAAAAGATGCTATCAAGAGGGTAAGAGAAAAACTGCAAATATTTAATTACTTTCTTGAGGTTTGAAATATTATCCCAAAAAAGGAATGGAATATTGTCCAACAGCAACTAACCTTTTGTTTTCCATTCTGAAACAGAACTTAGTATGTGGAAAGAATGTGATGATAGACATGAGTATACATTCAGCATATGTTAATGCCATTCGTGCTGCCCAACGCTTCATTTATATTGAAAACCAATACTTCCTTGGGTCATCTTATAATTGGAGTGCTCACAAAGACTTGGGTAAGCAACTCTGAACTCTGAAATGAAGAATTTAGCAGAAATGGAATAAAAATAGTTTGATGGGGGTGACTATGTAAGTTAGTAATGGAGTTTTCATTTTGGTAAAATGCTTTTACTTGTTTTTATGGAATGTACACAACTTTTGAAATGAAATTAGGCGATCACTAGTCTGATAGATGACACAGACTGCAAAAGCTGCAATGAAATGAGGGACAATCTATCAATAGTTATTATATTAGTAATTTTTACATTAACACGAGTAATCATCAAGAAAGAGTTAAATTAGCATTTTATGAAATCACCATGGATAGGCCTTTTTCGTCATGCAAACAAATGAAAAAGTAAAGGTATTATGAGAGAATAGGTTCAAACCTCACGTGGTCTTTTAGAATATTAAAATCCTTCAAATATTTCCGACAACCAAATATTGTAGAGTCAAACATATTTTGGTGTGGATTAATAAATGAGTAAATAATGAACAAACGACCTATCAAATGTGGGATAACGAGTTTATGCATTCATTAACGATAACTTTATATCAATACTAGAATTCTTAAAGTCATAGTTTGATCCATATGTAGCTTAGCCATATTTATCTTGGAAGTAGCTTGTGGCAGACTTTTGGTATCTCTAAAACTTAGCCTTCATGGGTTGATGAAGTCTTTTGGATCCTTAGAAAAGAATTAGGAGAACAAGGTTGTGGTGGGAGATTTGGGGCTTGGTGTATTCAAACAGTTCTTTCTGGGCATTAGTCTTACTTTCATTTATCTTGGTGTTTTCATTATAAAGTACTATTGTAATAATAATAAATAAATGAAATCAATCAGATAAAGTTGAATGGAAGTTTATTGGATAGCTATATGTTTTTATTATTTACCTTTTTTGGATCCTTGAAGTAACAAAAAGTTTGCATACTTGGCGATTTCTATCTTTTATTGCAGGGGCCAATAACTTAATACCAATGGAAATTGCCCTTAAAATTGTGGAGAAAATCAAAGCTAAAGAAAGGTTTTCGGCATACGTGGTTATCCCAATGTGGCCGGAAGGTGTTCCTACAAGCACTCCTATTCAAAGAATTCTTTTCTGGCAGGTTTGATTCATCTATTATTTCTTGTTAGCTTCTCGAGTCTTGTTTTGAAACTAGTTTGATGTTATTTTATTAATTTTTAAAAAATGTTTTTCTTTCTTTTTCTTGATTGTAAACCAAAACCAACGCAAAAAGGACTCATATAGGAAGTAAAACAAAAAGAAAAAACCAGGAGATAAGATATCTCCCCTGATTAAGGACTAATGAACACCCGAAATCGAGATTGATAAGAAAGTTGGATGGTTACAGAAAATGCCCCAGCTCTAGAAGCTATATACTGTAAAAAGTTGTAAAATTAACTTCTGTTGGCCAACTGTTAGGAATAAATAGATGATCCAGTTTTCCTTTGCCTCAACAAAATTGAGACATCTTTGAGGACATAAAAGATGCTCATGGTTTTTTTGTTTGGAATCTGTCTTTAGTATTGAGTTTTCTTCAAACTATACTTTGAAGGGAAAGCTTAAGCTCAACAGCGCCAATCACATTTCCCATTGTATAAATACATAATTTTTACTTTTTTAGTCTCTTTCTCATTGGTGCTTCTTTGTTTTCCTCAGAGTAGGACAATGCAAATGATGTATGAAATGATATATAATGCTTTAGAGGAGGTTGGACTTCATAAAACATATGAGCCTCAAGACTACTTGAATTTCTTCTGCCTTGGAAACCGTGAGGTGCTCGATAGAAATGGTGTTGAAGCCGGGAACGGAGAAAAAAATGCTCAAGTACTTGGCCCTTATCCTGAGTGAAGCTTCTTGACTTTACTTTGGCAGTATACTCCAATTGTCCATTTTATGTTCTTAATGTATCATTTATCGTTTATGCAGTCACTTGTCCGTAAGAGTCGACGCTTTATGATCTATGTTCATTCTAAAGGAATGATAGTAGATGATGAGTATGTCATATTGGGATCTGCAAATATCAATCAAAGGTCGCTTGAAGGTACTAGAGACACTGAAATAGCAATGGGTGCATATCAACCTCGTCATACATGGTCAAGTAAACGCTCAAGCCCACGTGGTCAGGTATGTATCAGAAGATTATGATCTTTTATTTAGAGTCATTACTGGCTGCAAGAATAGGGAATATTACAAAATCAACCCAAGGAAACTAATTCAGTTTTGATTTCTAAAATCTTGGGGAGTGGTATATGCTTCTGCTATATTTGGGACTGCTTCTAATACGAACAAGAACAATCATAATCATCATGTTTAAAGTGTTTTGTGAAAAAGTACTTGTAGACTGGTTTTTTCTCAAAGTGTTTATTAGGGAAGCATTTTTAAGAGTGTAAAATCAAACATCAAAGCGGTTCAAAATTTTAATAGAACATCATTCATTATCCATTCTGAAAAAGAATCATTAACGACCGACGACGAATGTCTTTCGTTGCAGGTCTATGGATATAGAATGTCATTATGGGCTGAGCACACAGGAACAATGGAGGAATGTTTCGAGAGACCAGAGAGCATTGAATGTGTAAGACGAATCAGATCATTGGGTGAGAGAAACTGGAGACAATATGTAGCTGAGGAAGTGACTGAAATGAGAAGTCATCTTCTTAAATATCCATTGCAAGTTGATCCAACTGGTAAGGTAACCCATCTTCCTGGTTGTGAAAGCTTCCCAGACCTTGGTGGCAACATATTGGGAACATTCATTGCCATCCAAGAGAACCTTACAATTTGATTCCCATTAAATTTCTTTTTGTTTTTAGGAAATTCTTTGTCTGTCATGATTAGTGTGCATTATGGATTCTTTCAAGAACTTTGATCTGAAATCTCTGAGTTCAGTTTCTTTTTACCTCCCACTGATTGTTGTAGTTAGGAACTCCATAATTGGGTCTTGTTTCTCTCTCCACTGGGATGAATATTATAAAGGGAAAGTTGTACAAAACTACCTTTGGTTGTTAAGGAAAATCATTAGTTAAAAGTTGTTAATGATGTTTGATCTTTTATGTTAGTTAATTGTTAGTTTTTACCTGTCTCCAGCAGCTTGTATCAATTAGGTCCCTGAACTTTCAATTTTGTTTCTAATAGGTCCCTGAACTTTAAAAATGTCTAATAGGTCCCTGAACTTTCAACTTTGTGTCTAATAGGTCCCTGATATGTTTGATATTTTAAAAATTAACAAATCTACAATCTATAAAATTGAATTTTATGCCTATTGAGACTCTGAACTTCCAATTTTGTATTGTGAATTTTAAATAATGTTGAATAGGTCAAGGATTTATTAGACTCAAAATTAAAAGTTGAGAGACCTATTGGACACAAAGAGTGAAAGTTTAAGGACCTACTGGATACTTTTTAAAGTTTAGAGACTTATTGGAAACAAAATTGAAAGTTTGAGGACCTATTTGAAACTTTTTAAAGTTCAGGGACTAAATTGACACAATATTGAAATTTCAGGAATTAAACAAATAATTTAACCTTTATTTAATGCTCTTGTTTCTCTTTCCATTATGATAATATTATAGTCAAGGATTAAAATGTTGATGTCGACGGTAATGTCAAGGTTCTAATTTTATGGAAACGTTGGTAGAAATATTGATAAAATGTTGATGTCGACAGATAGTTTTGAAAAAATATTTAAAACAAAAACATGAAAAAGTTATTTAAATTAATAAATAAATATTTTACATTTTAGAAGCAAGTCAAAATACTTATTGTTGATATTAGGTTAAATTATTAAAAATGCCCTTGAACTATGAAATTAGTTTCAATTATACCCCTGAACTTTCAAAGGTTTCATTTTAGTCCTTGAAGTTAGAAGTTTGTTTCAAAATAACCCTTGGAGACATTTTTCGATAAATTTATGAACAAAAAAAATGATGTTTGCACATGTTTTTATTGTTTTTTTTACTGTGTTCAAATCTGTTCACATAAAACAACAATACATATGTAAACATGTCATTTTCTAGCCATGGATTTATTGGAAAATGTCAACAATTGCATGGGTGAGAGATCGAACGATTCAAACCATCGATTGTTGGGATGGTAATCGATTTTTTATGTACTTAACTATACTCAAATTCTCACACATACTAATCCTTCTCAAAGTCTTTGTGTTCGTCTTCATTTGCATTTACTTTTCCTTGACTATGACACTTAATTGACTCTCCAACCCTCAAAACAAAATATCGTACATGCATTAATTATTGTGGTCATAGAAATAACGACTGTAGATGTAGATACCTTATTAGTCAAGTCGTTGTCTTCATTCAGTTGCTTTCCTTTTTATTTTTGAACTTTTTCTCTACATTTGTGGTTCATAGTTTTTGTTATACGCAATTTTGGACCACCCCGATGTACAAGGAGCTGACGAGGACAACCGGACAGAAATAAGGCTGAGGATGGACCCCAGAGGCGAAACGGGCCAATGGGTCAAGCCAAGACCGAAGCCCGACCCTGGCCAAGGCCGAGCTCGTCCGGCTCCGTTTGGTCCCTGCTGCCTCTGGCCGCCCCGGCTCCACCTGGTTCATCTCGAAACGACTCCGAATTCCTAAAAACCCTAGGAGCATGAGCAGGTATTTAAACCTCTCTTGATCACTGAAGAAGGGGATCCCAAACTCCATTCTCGACTCTCTCTCTTGCTCTCTAGCTCTTTCTTCCGTTTTCTGACTTAGGCATCGGAGGCGGAGTGGCTAGCACCACACCGGTGTGCAGGTTTACTGTCTTGCAGGCCACGTCTTCCCTCCTCTCAAACAAATTTACCGTTGGTGGCACGTGAAGGTCAGGTGAGTTCTACCCGACCAAATTTGAACATCAACAGTTTTAAAATTCTATAGTTGTTGTTTTCAAATGAATATTCTTTTATTTGTCTTCGCAAACTATATTTGAATTACCAATATGAGTATAGCTCAACTAACATAAAGCTCAAAATGACAAATTTTCATTTGTTGTTTTTAAAATTGAAATCCAATTTCTACCATGGTTGTTCAACACATCAATGAGAACACCGAAAATATATTTATATATTTTTTAAATTAAATCTATTATTTTTAAAATATATACATTCAAGTCCCTCACCGAAAAATATCTTAAAATAGGTAATTAATTTAGTGAACGGAGAGTAAGAATCTTTGAAAATCTTGGCTCCACGATGACACTCGTTATTTTTGGTATATATATATACATACATATATACACTAGTTTTTTAACACGTGCCTTGCACATGGTATATTTCCAATTATTTTATAATGTTGATAGTATTTTCTTTTCATTTCATCATATATAAGAATAGTTTTTATAAAAAAAAGAGGTTGCTTATGTATCCGACACTTTCATTTATACTTAAAATAGGATATGATATATAATTTTTCAAACAATAAATTTTTAGAACATAGGGAGACAACAAAATTTGTGTAAAGAAAATAAAGGAAAGAGTTGTTGTAGAAGTTTAAAATTATTCAAATTGGTAAGTTGTTAAATTTCTATTATATAGTTAAAGATAAATTTATAAATTTTATAATTCATTTTTAGGAATAAATTGACCAAGCTTGTAATAGCTAAAATCAATTTTTATATATTTAATGAGATATAATATATATTAAAAATTTTTTATTATTGGTTAGTCATACATATTACTAAATAGAAATCATATTTATTTTAAGAAAATATTTTAAGTTTAAAAAAACATACAATATAGGGAAAAATACACTTTTAGTTCCTGAGGTTTGTGTTAGGTTTCATTTTGGTCCCTGAGTTTTCAAACTCAACAATTTAGTCCCTGAGGTTTGATTTTAGTTTCATTTTGGTCCCTCCATCCAATTTTCCGTTAATAATTAACGGCATGCTGACGTGGCACTAATTTTTTTATTAAAAATATTTATTTTTTGATTTTTTAAAATATAAATATATTAAAATAATAAAAATATTATAATTCTATATTAATTTTATTATTTCTTTTCCCCTCCCTCTCTCCTTCATCTTCTTCACCTTTCCCTTCTTCTCCAAGCTCCATCACCACCATCCTACTCCCACGGTTGCCGGCGGCCGGCGTCGGCGACCACCACTCGCCGGCGACATCAACTTTTTTTTTCTTTTTCTTCTTCCTCATTTCCTCTTCTTTCTCTCCATTGCCTTCCTCCTCCCCGAGCTTCTTCCCCACGAAACGGAACTGCAACCCCACGATTTCAAACCCACGAAACGGCACGCAACAACCGTCAGAACGAAGAAAGAAAAGAAAAAAATGAAAAGAAAAAGTCGGAACGAAGCTGCAAAGGTTTGAAATCGTGCGTTTTGGAAGCTACAGATTCGAACTTGTGGGTTTGAAAGCTGCACATCCGAACTCAGCAAGCAGTGCCGTTTCATGGGTTTGAAATCGAACGGATCTGGAACGAAATCTGAACAACCCAACAGCCGGAACAAAGCCAGATCTGGAACGAAATCCGAACAACCGCATCGTGGGTTTGAAATCGAACGGATCTGGAATGGTTCGAGGTCTGTTCATGGGTCTGTTAGCGATCTATTCGCGTGGGTTTTTAGGTTTGTGGTTGTGGGATTTTTGTTGTGTGTTTCGCGTGGGTTTTTTGTTGTGTGATTTCGCCGTTTCGTTGTGTGGTCTGTTCGTGCTACTGTAATCGCCGAGGGAGTGGGGAAGAAGTTGATTTCGCTGGAATCGCACTGGTGCTGTGTGATTTCGCTGGCGACGAGAAACGTTGATGAAGAAGTTGCGGTTGAGAGAGTGGGGAAGAAGCTCGGGGAGGAGGAAGGCAATGGAGAGAAAGAAAAAGGAAAGGAGGAAAGGAGGAAAGGAGGAAGAAGGAAAAAAAAAGTTGACGTCGCCGGCGAGTGGCGGTTGCCGGCGCCGGCTGCCGGCAACCGTGGGAGTAGGATGGTGGTGATGGAGCTTGGAGAAGAAGGGAAGGGTGAAGAAGAAGGAGAGAGGGAGGGGAAAATAAATAATAAAATTAATATAAAATTAGAATATTTTTATTATTTTAATATATTTATATTTTAAAAAATCAAAAACTAAATAGTTTTAATAAAAAAATTAATGCCACGTCAGCATTTCGTTAATTATTAACGGAAAATTGGATGGAGGGACCAAAATGAAACTAAAATCAAACCTCAGGGACTAAATTGTTGAGTTTGAAAACTCGGGGACCAAAATGAAACCTAACCCAAACCTCAGGGACTAAAAGTGTATTTTTCCCTACAATATAAAACAAATCATAACAATTATTATTATTATTTAAAAGAAGCTCAATATATTTATAAAAGAGAGAATACTTGTGCAATTAACTTAAAAACATAATTGTTGTAAAAAAAAACACTTAAAAAGATTATCAGGTTTCAATTAAAATTATATAATTTTCAAGCTTTACCTAGTTACATATATCTTCAAGTCTTTACTACAAAATATTAGCATTGCAACTCAAAGTAAAGCTATAGAAAAATGTTTCAAAACATAAAATAGAGAGATGAAATAAGAAGAATATTATCAGGAGAAAATCTCTATCACATTCAAGTTCAATGATTACAAAGGGAAGAAACTACGGTATATATACTACAAGGATAGAGATAAAAAACTTCTGGAAAATACCATATTTACAGCAATAGAAAATGGAAAAATCCTAACAACTCTGAAACTAAAAAATTCTAGAAGCCACATACTAACAAATTCATCTTGGACGGAGTATTTAATGGGCTGCCTTAACACCCCCCCTCAAGCCAATGGAAGAGGGCTCTCGAACATTGAGCTTGGACCTTAGTTTAATGAAATTAACAGCAGACAACGGTTTAGTGAGTATATCAGCAACCTGATCAGCAGCCGGCAAATGTTGAACACAAATTTTCCTGTTAAGAACTAAGTCTCGTACGAAATAAATGTCCAGTTCAACATGTTTTGTTTTGGAATGCAATACCGGATTAGCACTCAAATGAACTGCACTCAAATTGTCACACCATAAAATAGGTAATTGAGTTAAAGGAACACCCAAATCAAAGCATAAGGATTTCAACCAAACTAGCTCAGCAGCAACAAGAGCTAAACACCTATACTCAGCCTCAGTACTAGACCTCGAGATCACAGCTTGCTTCTTAGAACCCCACATAATCAAATTACTGCAAAAAAATACACAAAAACTGGATGTAGACTTGCGGTCATCGGGGTCAGAAGCCCAGTCCGCATCAGCAAACCTATGCAATGAGAAAGCAAGAGATTTATGAAGAAAAAGGCCATGAGTAAACGTACCCTTAAGATGTCTTAAAATCTGTTTCACCAACTGTCAATGAAGTATAGTAGGAGCATGCATAAATTGGCATGCTTTATTCACACTATAGGAGATTTCCGGACGAGTTAATGTGACATACTGCAAAGCACCAACCACACTCCTATATAGATGAACATCCTGAAAAGATTCTCCTTGACGAGCAGATAATAAAGGCCCACTAACCATAGGAGTAGATATGGAATTTGCCTCAGCCATTTTTGTACGATGCAACAAATCCATAATATATTTACTTTGAGATAAAAACAAACCTCCAGAAGGTGGATAAGACACCTCTATGCCCAAAAAATAATGAAGAGGTCCAAGATCCTTAAGAGAAAAACGACCATTCAACTCAACAATCAAAGGAGAAATAGTTGCCATAGAAGTACCTGTTATAAGTATATCATCCACATAGACTAGGATATAGCAACAATGAGAACCAGACCGATGAAACAATAGAGACGAGTCGGCCTTCGAGTTTGCAAAACAAGGAGAGTTAAGAAACAAGCTAAGCCTCTCAAACCAAGCTCTCGAAGCTTGCTTAAGCCCATATAATGCCTTACGGAGTCGACAAACCATAGGAGAAGAACTTTGAATCTGAAAACCAGACGGTTGTTCCATAAAAACAGTCTCAGATAATATTCCATGTAAAAAGGCATTATTAATATCAATCTGTCTAATAGGCCAATTATGTGAAACAACAAGAGCAAGCAACACACGAATGGTAATCGGCTTAACAACAGGGCTGAAAGTTTCAAAATAATCAATATCTGCAGACTGATGAAAGCTTTTGGCAACTAGCCTTGCCTTATATCTAGAAATTGACCCATCCGAGTTATATTTTATTTTGAACACCCACTTACATCCCACAACCTTTTGATTTGAAGGAGTAGGAACAAGTTCCCATGTTTCATTTTTAATAAGGGCATCATATTCATCTTGCATTGCTTGTTTCTAGTGAGGACATTTAAGTGCCTCTTTTACATTGGGAGGTTCGATATCAACAAAGGTTGTGAGAAAGGCCTTTGGTTTGAATATACCTCTTTTACTTCTAGTAATCATGGGGTGAGTGCCTAACAAGGTTGGGACAGAAGTGGATGGTTGTGGTTGAGAACTAGTAGGTGAGTTTTCTTCTGGAGAATGTAATGGAGATGAAACAACAGAAGGTATAGGATCATGAGCCGGTAAAGAACTATTAGTAGGCAAGGATGATTGTGACAATGTTGAATTCGAAGGACTATGAAGAGTAGATGGTTCACACAAAGGAGAAGACACAGTAGGTAAGGTTTGAGTTACAGTCACAGGGGAAGACACAGATTTCGAGACAGAACAAGAAAAAGGGAAGCTCTGTTCATCAAAAATAACATGTCTAGAAATATAAAGACGACCATCAGCAGATAAACACTTATAACCTTTATGTATGTGACTGTAACCAATAAAAGTGCATGGAATAGATCGAAAGTTCAGTTTATGAGAATTATAAGGTCGAAGACAAGGAAAACACTTACAACCAAATACCTTGAGGAATGTGTAGTCAGGCTGCTTCTGAAAGAGCTTTTCCAAGGGACTTACTCCACCAAGAACCATAGAAGGCAACCTGTTGATAAGATAGACACTAGTAGCAAAAGAATCATCCCAAAAGGTTAAAGGCATGGAGGATTGTGATAATAATGTGAGACCAACATCAACAATGTGTCTATGTTTACGCTCAACAATGTCATTTTGTTGGGAAGTGTATGGACATGTAATCCTATGATTAATGCCATGAGTATGTAAGAAAGGAATAAAAGGCTTAAATTCTCTTCCCCCATCTATTTGAAGAAAAAGTATAGACTTACCAAATTGTTTTTCAACAAGGGTTTTGAATTTTATAAAGGCTTGAAAAGCTTTGGATTTAGTTTGAAGAAAATAGATCCATGTGTATCTAGAAAAGGCATCAACAAAATTGATATAATACCTAAAACCATGCTTAGACAATTTAAAAGATGGCCCCCACAAGTCAGTTACAATAAGTTGTAATGGTGAAGAATAAGTAGTGGTGGAGGGAGTAAAAGGAAGAGCATGATGTTTTCCTATTGCACAAGCATGACAAAATGACATAACTTTATTAGAAGGGAAATCTGGCTTACAGATACGAATAACTTTTTCAACAATAGAAACAGCAGGATGCCCAAGACGTTGATGCCAAATATCTAGAGACAAATTATTTAAAGACTGAACAGATGACACTAAAGCAGTAGACTGTTTACAAGGCAAAACAGAGGACTGTAAAGAGGAAACAGGGAAAGTGGAAACAACATTTGAATTTGTGGATGGCTGAAGCTTGGTTAGGTCGAAGTTATATAGCCCTTCATGTAGAGTCCCTTGGAGAAGTGCTCGTCCAGTTGCTAGATCCTTAACAACACAAAAAGTTGGGTGAAATTCAAAGAAAACAACATTGTCCTTAGCAAATTGACTGACACTAATGAGATTTTTAGTAATGGATGGAACATGTAAAAGGTTATGGAGATGAAAGACATGATTATTAGGAGAAGTAAAAGAGGCATATCCAAGTTTAGATATAGGCAAACCTGCACCATTTCCAATAAGAACCTGATTGTTGCCAAGGTATTCAGAACTCATTGACATATTACCAAGGTTGTTGGTCAGATGATTTGTGGCACCAGAATCAGGATACCAATTGCAATCTTGATTGAAGTTTTGAGCAGTCATCATTGCTTGCATTTGAGGAAATTGATTTCCAAATTGCTGTCCAAAATTTTGTCTAGAAGAAAAGGCTTGACCAGGGGAACCAAACTGAGTATTATAAGCTCCTGGCATTTGAACACGTGAGTAACATTTTATAGCAGTGTGTCCAAACTTATTGCACAATTGACACTGAGGTCTATTACGATTATTCCATGACCTTCCACCTCTACCATTACCAAAATTAGATCGTCCTCTACCTCTACCATTACCAAAATTCTGCTGCTGTTGAGGTTGGTTCATACTTCTCAGATTTTCAACTTCCTTTTGAACATGATTTTGAACAGTCAAATTAGCCGTAGGTAAAACACCATCAGAATTTACTGAAGATTTACTTTCTAATCGACTTTCATGGGTTAACAAAAGTGCTATTACATCTTGGACTGATTGAGATCCTGTATTAGCAGTAATTACTGACACCATAGTTTCATATTCCGCTCCCAACCCAGACAAAATATACAATATATGATCTTCTACTGAGACTTTTTTTTCCTATCACAACTAGAGCATCTATGCATTTCTTAATTTTAGAAATGTACTCTTTCATGGAAGAAACTCCTTTCTGAATATTTTGAAGTTTAGACTTAATTTTCATCATCTTAGCAAGATGTCTTGAATTAAAAATTTGAAGAAGACAAGACCATATTTCCTTTGCAGACGTGCAATGTAAATCTTGCTCTAAAACGGACTCAGACATTGACCCAACAATCCAAGACGATACTAATTTGTCTTGCCTCTTCCATTGTTTATATGAAGGATTTGGTTTTTCGACTGTTGAAGAATTTTCACTTACCTTGATTGTTTTCGGAGGAGGTTGACAATCTTCCTCAATATGATCCTCCAGTTCATGTCCTTCAAGGGCAGTGAGGATTTGAAATTTCCATAGCAAGAAATTTTCGTCGGTCAATTTCACAGTTGAAATTTTATTCCCAGGGTTGATCGCTGGAACAATCTGGTTCTCCGAATTGGTCTCTGACGACTCCATAGCAAGAGATTGATGACGTCACTAGACTAAGCTCTGATACCATCAAAACATAAAATAGAGAGATGAAATAAGAAGAATATTATCAGGAGAAAATCTCTATCACATTCAAGTTAACTCAGTCATTACGTACAAAGGGAAGAAACTGTTGTATATATACTACAAGGATAGAGATAATATTTACAGCAACAGAAAATGGAAAAATCCTAACAACTTTGAAACTGAAAAATTCTAGAAGTCACATACTAACAAATTCATCTTGGACTGAGTACTTAATGGCTGCCTTAACAATGTTAGATATTAAGCAATCTAATAAAAGTTATAAGGCAAAGCAAGACAATGAATAAAAGAAGAAAAACAAACCTAAGTAGAAGAGAATGCTCAAATGTTTGTAAATTTTTTTTGAAGAAAGTTCTTAATATAGTGGTAGGAGATAAAAGTTGCAAAACTTTTGAAATCTCATTATTAAATATAATTAAATATGAAATCATAAATTTTAGAAATTCAATTATAGAAATAAAGAGATAAAACTTTTCATATTTTAACATCTTCATCTCTTAAATACTTATAGATTATGCATGGGCAAGAATGTGAAAAGAAACATAAATAGTTAATGTGAATATTGATTTTTTTTATTTTAATTAAATAATAATAAATAATTATAAAAATTATAAAAAATCTATAATAAATAAAATACATAAACAATTTTTTTAAAAAAATTTTAATAGGTTATGTATGTGTTAATCTCATCATTTTTTTATCATAATTTTTTTTATAAGTTAATGTCAATATTATTTTTTTAATACTTAATGTCAATATTAAAGATGGTGGAAGAGAGAGAAAGATATTAAAAGAGAGAAGACTAAGAAACGTAGAATTAGAAATGGGATAAGAGAGAGACATGTAAAGTTGGAGAGAAATTGGTGGGAGAGAGAAAAAATGTATAATTAAAAGAGATAAATACTTAAATGAAATTCAAGAAGGACAATTTAGTCATTTTTTTTTAAAAAATCAAGGTTAATATTGTCCAAAAAAGTTTCTTCCTCATTCGTACTTTTATATATATTATAGATTATAGATTATAGATATATACCTGTTTCTGTAAAAGAATAGCTATGGTACTATATATATCTATACTATATTAAAAAGTGAGGATGTTGGAAAAACATTTTTGGACACTTTTGTCCTTCCTTTGATTTACTAAATTACAAGATATGCCATTAACGATTAATTATAAATAATATATCAATTAATAAATAAATAATTATCAATAATAACTTTATAGTATATCTTAAAGTTGGAATGCTAAAGGTTTTTCAACTTGATGCGCAAATTGCTTACAGCAAGTGTACGGGTCAAGTAATAATATAGTGTTTTCGTGTAAAACGAGTGTCGTCCTCTGGATTGGTTTTCTAGCAAATTAAGTATCGTGAATACTTTTGTCCAATTTTATTTAGGGAGCAAAACTCAATGATAAAGATAAAAGTAAAAAAAAGACTAAAAGCATAAAAATAAAAGTGGAGACTCAAATGGAAAGACTCTTAGGGAATTGATTTCATTGATTAAGATTGAGGATTGATTAATACGAATGAATTGATCGTGCAATTATTCTACAAGCCAAGGAAACTTTTATCACGATTACCTCTCCCGAGTATAATTGATTCTCATGCATATAAACTAACTTGATATCCCTATCTAAGTTCATTAACATGCAAGGCATTATTCGGTTCGGTCCTTGTTACGCTTCTAAAGATATTCCAAATCCCGTCACAAACTTAGAATTTCTACTCTAGTCATGCAATTAAACAAAGTAAGTCTTAGGCCAAATCCTCCCTCCCGAGTTAGATTCAACACTTAAATCATTCAATTAGTGATCAAGTAATTGAAAGCATTAAACAAAATTGCATGCATAAAATAAAAACACATTCATACCTAAAATCAATCCAAAAACTAAAACAATTACATCAAACCCTAAGACAAACAACTAGCAATTCATAGTCTTTAAACTACAAACACTAATTGAAAGAAAAGCCATAAAAACTACAAGAGTTAAGGGAAAGAGAAAGGAAAACTCGAATCCGCCGACACCGCACGTCCCCGTCACGATCTCCACGTCTTCTCGCTTGATTCCCGCTCCTTGGCCTTGCCTTTAGCTCCCACAAAAGGTCTCTAGTCGAAATTAGGGCTAAAATCTCACCAATTGGACTCCCCTAATCCGTAGCTGAAAAGAGGAATTTATAGAAAATCTGTCGATAGCGTCGAGACGCTATGGACAGCGTCGCGACGCTGTCGCGATACCGCGAATCTGGAAAATTTGTCGATAGCGTCGCGACGCTATTTTTTTTTTTTTTTTTTTTTTTTTTTTTTTTTTTTTTTTTTTTTTTTTTTTTAGATTGAAGACTCCATTTGACTCCAATTGCTGAATTAAGCTTCAAACACATACTTCCTACAAATAAAACATAAAAATGCATAAATTTGGGCAAATAATTGTAAAAGACTAGCTTAATTAATCAGAGAAAAATAGCTATCTATGCTCGCTATCACCTACCACTTAAATGGGTTTAATTTAGAATTCAAAAGGTTGGAATGCTAAAGGTTTTTCCTACCACTTAAATGGGTTTAATTTAGAATTCAAAAGGTCGGAATGCTAAAGGTTTTTCCTACCACTTAAATGAGTTTAGAATTCAAAAGGTTTTATAACCCTCACATTCTACTACTATAAAAATGGGTTTTCTTCACCATTTTTTCATCACACACCTACAACTTTGTTCTTTCTTTATTTTTGTTTCTCTCATTGTCTTACTCTCAAAAACTCTCCAAGTTTCATAAAACATCTCAAGATGTTGGTGTTGCATTCAAGATGCAAATGATGCATGTGTCGTTATCTATATCTCATACCCTTGGAGTTGCAACATTACAACTCAAATTTGATGAACTTGAATAATAGTGTATTTGTCTATCCATTGTGATCAAGTTAGCAAATCTATTGAAGAAATGAATGTATAGCTAAGATCTTGATTTTTTTTTTTTGTTATTTCTCTCTTATAATCCATGTACTTTTTTTTTTTATTTGAAATGTTTGTTGAAAAAAATAAGAACTTAATTGATTCAATTACAAAGTATGTTTCTTTTGTTGATAAAATAGTCATGTATCTAATGTCACACAAATTTTCTAATTAATTATAAACAATACATTAATTAATTATCACTAATAAATTAAGAATTATTTATCCACAGTAATTTATATGAAATATGAAGGATTGGAATACAAAAAGTGTTCATTCTCAAAAAAATTAAATAATCTTTCTTTGATTATAATTATAATATGAAATTAAATTAGTAAATTAGTTTTATCTTTATTAAGGTTGAAAAAAAAAAGAGTACATAACGAAAAGTTAGCATTAAAATATTTATAATTTTTAATAAAAAAACAAGGTAATTAAAAAAGTTAGAATATGAAAAGGTGGTATTATTTATTTCTCAAATAATAAATAAAAAGATGGTATTATTTGTTTCTCAAAAATTAAATGATTTTCACTAGAAATAATAAATAATAGAATTAAGTTTGAAATTCCAAAAAAATTGTAACATTTTTTTTTTTAAAAAAAAAACCCACAAATTTTGTTCTTTATTTTAGTTATTTTTAATTTCCTTACGAAAGCCTCTCTAATATTGAAAAAAATTATAGACTACCTTATACATTTTTTTTAGGATGACATACCTTATACATTCAAGTTTATAAAGAGTTGCATAGATCAAATCTACATCGCAATTTGTAAGCTTAGAAGTTTATAATTTTAATTTGATGAAGTTGAATAATCGATTTTTTTAGTAGAAACTAACATGCAATTTTAGAATACATACAGAGAGCTTTGATTTTTCTTAACTATTGTTTTTTAATGTTATTTTATACATACTACAATTTTTTAATTATTTTTTTATATTTTTTATTATTGGACTTTTTTATTTAAAATGTTTGAATATGCTTTAATTTGTTTCTTTAGTGTGAAGGTGGGAGTTCAAACCTCTAAAATTTAATTGAACCACATATATTTTACAAAATGCCTTAACACCTTTGGTTTTAATGATTTTTTTAAAAAAATTGTTTCTAATTCTAAATAAAACTTATTATACAAATAAATAAAAAAAATTATAAAATATACATGTTATTGTTAAACAAAAATGTGATAGGTATTAACAAGTTTATGAAACGAAAATTACATAAATTAATTTAAAGCATTTATAAAATTATAAATTATATCATACTATATTAGTAATTAATCTATCATTTCTATTTTTCATAGAATTATTTGGTTGTTATAAGAAAAAATAAGAATAATTTGATAGACACGTGCATCGCACGTGCTAAGAAACTAGTATTATACATATTTCAACTTAAAAACTCTATCTTTTCATAAATAATTAAAATTTTCATAAAGAAAACCTTATAAATCACTAATCTATACTATATTAAAAGGCAGGATCCGTGAAAAATATTTTTAGACCAGAATACCCCTTTAAATTTCAGATAATTACTTTAGTTAAAATCTAATTATTTTAATTAAAAAATAAAAGAAAAAATAAGAAAAAAAACCAACATAATGATAAAAAAAAACTTTCACGATTTGATAAAAAAAATTTAAAAACCAATATGATCGGATTTAATATAAAATTTTGAAAGAAAAAAAATCTTAACATAATTATTTTACTTAAATATAATTATTTTAATTAAAAAGAAGAAAAAAAAAAATAAGAAAATAACAAACATAATGATAAAAAACAATTGACTTACACGATTTGATAAAAAAATTTAAAACCCAATATGAAATTTTGAAAAACAAATCCTTAAGATAATTATTTTAGTTAAATCTAATTATTTTAATTAAGAAATAAAAGAAAAAATAAGGAAAAAAAACCAACATAATGATAAAAAAAAACAATTGACTTTCACGATTTGATAAAAAAATTTAAAAATCAATATGATCGGATTTAATATGAATTTTTGAAAGAAAAAATCTTAAGATAATTATTTTACTTAAATCTAATTATTTTAATTAAAAAGAAGAAAAAAATAAGAAAATAACAAACATAATGAGTCACTCACAAAGAAGAACGATTGAATCGACTATGGAATCAAGAAAAAAAAAAAAGACAACTTCAAGGAAAGCAGCGTTGCAGTAGAATAAATCATTATTTTGGTATAGCCATACGTAAAGAAACGAATGAATTTGAAGGTAATAGTATATTTTTATGTCTTCGAAATAATATATTTTAGAAAAAATTACAAAAGTTACCTCTAAAATATAAGTATTGTTATATTTATTATTGTAATACATTTTTATTAACATTAGTTTTACATGATTGTTTATTAAAAAAAAGTTTTACATTATTGTAATTTTAAAAGATATTTTTTCAATTTTACTTACATTATTGTAATATCATTAACAAAGCTCAAGACAGACATTACCTAATGTTGGAGTCTATCTTCCTCAACATGTTTTCTCGCATGGACAACTATATGTAGCACTTTCAAGAGGGATTTCTATGGCAACGACAAAGGTATTGATCAAATCAAGTAGCAATTTGACCAAAAATGTTGTATATAAAAAAGTTTTGACTTTATAAACCAATTTCTTTAAAATGTATTTTTATTATTATCTAGCATAATTATTGTTACTCCATTTGCTATGATAAATCACACATATATATTATATTATATTCAAAGTAGTCATATTAGAAAACAACAAAACTAATATAAGAATGAATCGAGAATTTTAATTAGTTTTAAATTAAATTTACTTCATAATACTTTAGTCAAATTATTACACGTGCAACACACGTGGTAAAAATCTAGTAATTTAAAGTGTCAGTTGCATTTATAATAAAATTGACCAAAATATTAGCAAAAATGGCAGCCCGCAAAAAGAATTGCAAAAATGACAAAATATTATACTCAGAGGGTCTAAATTACTAAATTACCCTTCCTATCACTGATAGAATCTATCATCAGTGATAGCACTGATAGAATCTATCACTGATAGAATCGATTTCTATCATGTTTCTATCATTGATCACTTATAGATTTCTATCAGTGATAGAAATCTCCTATCACTCTATCACTAATAGAAAATTTTCTATTAGTGATAGAAACGTATCATTGATATATTTCTATCAATGATAGAAAGTTAGATTTCTATCACCGATAGATTCAACTCATCAATTTACCTTATAGTCTAATTATCTTTTAATAATAATCAATTAAATTTTGGAAATTTCGGTTCACATATTTCAAATTCTTTTGCATTCTCTATGCCAACAATATGATCTAAAGATTTCTATCAGAGATAGAAATAGTAATTATATCCGTCAAATTACTCTATACTGTACATCCTAATAAGATTAACCTGGAAAAAAAAACATAAAAATATTATTTGAAAAATATCAAAGTATCACAATAAGTTTCTATAGTGATAGAATCTATCACTGATAGATTCTTATCAGTAATAGAAAGATAGATTCTATCCGTGATAGAAACCTATAACTAACAGATTTCTATTTTTCTATCACTTGATAGAAGGTTTTCTGTCCCTTGATAGAAGGTTTTCTGTCAATCTCTATCAGGGATAGAAGATTTCTATCACTGATAGATTTCTATTAGTGATAGATTTAATTTCTTTCAGTGCTAGAAATCTTCTATCATTGATAGAAATATAAGTGATAGGTTTCTATTAGTGATAGAAACGTATCACTAATAGATTTATTGAAAACTATCATTTTTGTTTCTAAAACTTATGTCACTGATTTTGTTTTTATAGATGTCGAAGCAGAACATGGAAATTGAATCGGAAGAAAAGAAAAACACAAAGCGGAAGTTGAAAGTTAAGGAAGAGGAAACCTCAACAAAATAAAAAAAGAAAAAACAAAAGATATGTTCAAAATTATCACGTAATCAAATACACTATCAATTTCTATTAGCGATAAATTTCTATCAGTGATTGAAATCTATCACTGGATTTCTATCATTGTGATTCTATCAACGTAGATTTTTATTAGTGATAGAAATCTATCTTTGATAGAAATCAAAACATGGGCAAAACGAGAATTAAAAAAAACAATTTAAAAATTTTGCTATATTTGCAATTTTTTTATAAAACTTGCTATATCTACAATTAACCATTAGAAAATTTAGCCGGCCATTACAATTTTCCTTCAATTTAAAGGAATGGTTCAAAGTTGTTCAATTGAATTGGTCCAAAGAAAACCCTGACAAGTCACCAAACAATTTTTTTTTTTTATTTTGAGTTTCAAACAAAATTAATTTACATCTATAATATTCGAGTCAACTATTACAATATGTTGAAATCAATTAAACGAGAGCTAATTAATCTACATTTTCTGAGTTCACCAACCATAATATACTCATATAGTGGCCAATATAAGTATAGTTCAACTAACATATAAAGTTTGTATAATAATCAAGTGGTCACCCGTTCGAACCCCCTAACTCATATATTGTGCAAAAAAAAAAAAAAAAAAAAAAACTCCCAAGTAGTGCATGATGCAAATCGTTTTGTTACCTCTTTAACTTAGAGGTATAAGACTTTTTTTTCCTTCCTCCTCTTCTCTTCTCTTTAATTGACTTTTCAATTAGCTGCAACCTTTCATTTAAGCAAATTTTATTTTTTATAAACGGGAAAAAATAAAAGAAAATAATGATTTGCATCACTGTGATTTGGCAACCATAAAATCTACGACTCAGGTTCATCGTCATCCACAATATATACGTAACTCTTTGTCCTATTCATGTAACAAATATCTCCAAAAATATATCTCAAGATTCCATAATAATATTGTCAAAATCAATCCATGTCTTTTCATTTATTATTGGAAGATGCACCAAGTTGAAATTTCATAGGCCAAACAATCTGCATAGCCATTTTCCACGTTGAAATTTTCCAACCAATTTGAACCCATAGTTAATATGCTTCTTCAACACCAAACCCAGATTCAATTTTCTAGTATTACTTTCTTTTCTTCCCAGCATCGTCGAACTCCTTTGATTTCAATTCTCTGTTACTAAGCGATAGTATCATGGCTGGTCACCTTTACGAAACCTTGTCATTTGATGGGTCGAAGCATGGTCAAGGTCATCAATCTTTTCCATTTTCCTCTGCCAATGAATCGTTGAAGGTTTTGCTTTTGCATGGCTATTTGGACATTTGGGTCAAGGAAGCCAAAAACCTTCCCAATATGGACTTGTTCCGTAAGAAACTTTTAGGTAAATTGTCAAAAGTTTCCTCAAGGGCTTTCAAAAAAGTCGCCGAAAGAATGACCAGTGATCCGTACGTGACGATATCTGTATCGGGTGTTGTGATTGGAAGAACTTTCGTGATTGATAATAATGAGAATCCTGTTTGGATGCAACACTTTTATGTTCCTGTGGCTCATTATGGTGCAGAAGTGCTGTTTGTTGTCAAGGATCATGATGCCGTGGGATCAGAAACCATCGGTACTGTTGCAATCCCAGTGGAGCAATTATGTTCGGGTTCCAAGGTTGAGGGAGCCTTTCCAATCCTAGATAGTAGTAGGCAGCCTTGCAAGCCTGGGGCAGTTTTGAGTTTGTCGATTCGGTATACTCCGGTGGACCGAACAACGATTTTCGACGGCGGAATGTATGCTTCTCCTGATTACCAGGGAGTTTCTGGCACATATTTTCCTCTTAGAAAAGGGGGGAAAGTTACACTGTACCAAGACGCCCATGTCGAGGAACATGGCTGTCTTCCAACAGATTTTAGGCTTGAATATGAACACAGGAGTTGTTGGGGCGACATCTGTGAAGCAATTAGTCATGCTCGTCATTTAATCTATATTACAGGTTGGTCTGTGTACCATGAAGTTAGACTTGTTCGAGATGGCAGTAAGGCCGGAGAATGCATGCTAGGAGACCTTCTCAAAGCCAAGTCTCAGGAAGGAGTAAGAGTATTGCTTCTTGTATGGGACGATCCAACATCACATAGGATTTTGGGACATACAAAGGTATGTAGCTACTAAATACATGATATTTCATATATTGTTGCAGCTCTTTCTTTATGGCTTTCACTGGTTATTGTCTTAATAGAATGAATTTGCATGTCCTATTTTTTTTTTTAAATGGACACGAATTTGGACACATCTAGGCCCAAATATACAGGCCCAATGAGTTCTGTTTAATGAAATAATAATAATAATAATAAAAAACAACGTATCCTCAACGTGTTCGTGTCCTAGTTTTTTAGAAATTGATGTATCGCTGTGTCCTACCGTGTATGTGTCCTGTGCTTCTTAGTTGCCTTGTATGCATACTAATGCACCATGAACAATAATAAGCATAGTAGTAATGTAACACTAGTCAACATGAAGGAAACCCCACCCCCAACCTTTTTCATTTACACTTTATAAATAAAAAATAGGTTAGGCTAAATTATAAAAAATATCCCTGAACTTTGGGGTTTATTTCAAAAATGCCCCTGAACTTTGAAAAGTTTAAAAAATACCCTTGAACTTTGAAAAATGTTTCAAAAATACCCTTGCCGTTAATTTTTGGATGGAAACCATTAGAATTTATGGTGAGAGGAGGAAAAAAGAAGAAGCATTTTTCGATAAGGGTGTTTTAATTTTTTTTTTAAAGTTCAATGGTATTTTTGAAACTGAAACTTTAACGGTTTCCATCCAAAAAATAATGGCAAGGGTATTTTTGAAACATTTTTCAAAGTTCAGGGGTATTTTTGAAACTTTTCAAAGTTCAGGGGCATTTTTGAAACAAACTCCATAGTTCAGGGGCATTTTTTATAATTTAGCCAATAGGTTACAACCTAATAGCGTATGCCATCAAACCATGACAAATCTAATTCTTCAAAAATCCTAGAAGTCCTCCATAATGAAACTTCCTTGATGAATTATACTTGACTTCAATATGTGACCCATTTCATCCCTTCTCAAAGGTACTTGACTTTCTCTTAAGTAGAATATGTGACTATCTCCCTAATGAAGACTAGCTCTCATAAATGGATGGACTTTGTTGATAAATCCTCTAGCGACCACACCCTCACCAAGATGTTACCAACTCTCACTATCAAGATACTCCCAAGTATTAAGGCAAGACTCTAAAGTACGTACAGGCTCTAAAGAGTACTCTAAAAGGTTCTCTCCAAAGAAACCTCCAACACCCCTTACACAATCCCTAAGGTTGTATATAGATGTAGCGAGAAGGATGGATGAATAAGAATGAGTGTTGAATGAAGAAATTTCGACAAATCACAAATTGCTACGTTATTATTTAAAATTAATAACAAAATTACAAATAATTAAATTTGAGACTAGTTATAAACTGACATGTGTCCCAAATTTAATTCGTAGACAAAATTGGCCAATTATAAAATTTTTAAGGTCAAATGTCCGTTTGATCACTTAATTAAAAATTAATTTGGTCAAATTTGGGTCATATGGTTTTTGGATTAGATATAAAGGCTGGTTGCATATATAGCAAAATGAATCAAACTATTTGCAAATATAGCAGCCCCCAAAAAGATTTGCAAAAATGGCAAAATATTATAGTCAGAGGGTCTAAATTACCAAACTACCATTCTATCACTGATAGAAATATCAATCTATCAGTGATAGAAACATATCATTGATAAATTTTCTATCACTGATAGAAAGTTAGATTTTTATCACTGATAGAAAACTATCGTTTTTGTTTCTAAAACCTATGTCACTGATTTTGTTTTTATAGATGCCGAAGCAAAACAATATGGAAATTGAATTGAAAGAAAAGAAAAACACAAAGCGGAAGTTGAAATTTAAAGAATGTGAGACCTCAACAAAACAAAAAAAGAAAAACAAAAGATATGTACAAATTATCACGTAATCAAATACACTATTGGTTTCTATCAGAGATAAATTTCTATCAGTGATAGAAATCTATCACTGGATTCTATCAGCGATAGATTCTATCAGTGATAGAAATCAAAACAGGGGCAAAACCGAAATTAAAAAAAATAATTTAAAAATTTTGCTATGTTTGCAATTTTTTTTTATAAAATTTGCTATATCTGCAATTAACCATTAGAATTTAGCCACCCATTACAATTTTCCTTTAAAAAATAACACATCTCAAGATTCGAAACATGGAACTCACACACGCACCTCTTCCTCCGTGCACCCCCTAGGCATGTTCTCTAGCCCTCCATGCCTTATCGTAACTCAGATTCACATCGAACTCTTGCCGAATATCACTTATGATGTCTTTCGGTCTATATGAACGACCAACCTCCAAATATTTTGACTTCACAATCTCACCAATAACCCAACTTTTGGCCTGTCTATGGTCGTGGGTTACCATAAAGTGTTTGCACGTGTGAATGTTGGAATACTTCATAATTGTAAGGACATCGCAACCTTTCTGCTTCATAGTTCAAAGCCTCCACTTACATTCCTCCATAACACACCGAACTTTGAATATTTTCTTGTTAGATTTATTAACCCTATATTCACAGTTATGTCCCATTGATAAAATAGACAATCTCATCTGCAAATCTTTCTTAGACAAGAATATATCCTCCACTTTTATATCTTTGTAATTAGAATATTGACCTGACATGACTGTTGAATTACATGCACACGAGTGGTCGTAGAAGGGCTCGGTGCCATATTAACCGACATAGAAGGAGGATCCACGTTCTGTGCAGTTTCAGGTACCTGTTGAACCTCGATGTTTTCCTCCATCTCGTGGACAGTTACATCATCTTCGTTCATCTCTTCCTCCCCACTCTCATCTGCTCCATCTGTATATGTGTCCGACTCATCTTCTCCATATTCTCCTCAATCATGGAAATCATTGTGCGGGGTAACATCGTGTCCATATTCTCCCCAATCATGGAAATCATTGTGTAGGGTAACGTAGTCAACATCATCTCCAAAGTTATATGCCCCCTCCTTGTCACAGAATGGACTCAATGATGTTGGCTCGTTATAAATGGGTGTAAATGACATGTGTGTGGAAATGGAGGGGATATGTGCTCTTTTTTGTACGGGAAGGATGTGGACGTCGAGGGATTATGATGATCTTCATTGTGTGGAAAAGGTGTGACTCTGGATGACATTTCTTGACTCGTAATATGTGGGATATATGGTGGGACAGATATGTAATGATATGGTTGATGATATGGATCCATATATGAAAAGTATTGCACTCCCATATATGGGGTATTTGGTACAATATATAGAATGGGATATGGATGAAACCCTTGGTTACTGGATGGGGGCAGTTTAGGCACATCGGATACATAGAGAGGTATTACTGACACTTTTTCTCACGTATAAAGGTCTACATCGTTTCTTATCACAAAAGCGGGAGCTTTAGACCTAAGTTGAAGTAGACACCTCAATACAATGTCATTCTCATTCGAATTTATACTACTTAATTCATACACTGACCTAAGAACTCGTTATACGTAATTTCAACATCCACATCTAAGCCCTTCACCTCTCCACCATCGTACTCTTTTTCACTCTCCTTCCACACACCACAAAAACAGACCCAAACACGAGGCATCTGCAGAAATACAAAATATATATATAAACAAATGTATGTAACCACGTGAAATTCAAACACATTTTTTTTTTAAAATGTCAATCGTGGTTCAATCCCGGTTTGGTTTCGGTTGGGAAAAAATACGATTCGGTTCGAGCAAAATACAGTTCGACCGGTTTGTAATGAAAAAGAGTCCCGACCGAGAAAACTTACTATTCGACAGGGATTTTCAAACGTTTCGGCCGACAATGGACTGAGATCGATACAGATTACGAATTCCTAAACCGTTTATCAACATTCTATTTCGTTTTTTAAACAAAAAAGGTAGAATAATAATCATCTAACATACCTTGTTCGAAAATGTAGAACTTGTTGACTTGGATAATGAACTTATTGTGAGAATTTGTTGTGGGTTGAAGATAGAAGAGGTAGAGTTTGGGTGTTGTATGTGGTTTTTTGTTTCAAATTATGTTTAGTTGAGGGTTAAAATTAATGGGGTAATAATGTTTTTAGAAGGTTGGTGAAAAGGTTGGTGAAAATTGGGTAAAAAACTTAATTACATTGGTATTTATTGCTTTGGGGGTATACAACTAATTTCAACACCATGCTTACGTCATCTTCATCATCAAGGGGTCCAAAAAAACATTGTTTCTAAAGAGGAGTCATTTTTTACAAAACATAAACTTTAGGGGACTATTTTTGTCAATTTCCCCCAATAAAAAAAGGAAAAAATTGAAATAAAAGCGCAGAAGTTGAAAATCAAACTCATGCTTGCAGCGATGCTATCAGGGGGGTTGGATGTTCACACCACTAGGGCTGGAAGAAATTTTCTCGAAGTCTTCAGATTGAGAGAAATAATAAGACTTTGAGAGGTTTTAGAGGTCTTGTGGAGAAGTTTGATCTCTTGTGCTAAGTTTAATGTTTCTCTTTGAGCATTGGGCTCCAAGAATTTTTGTGATCACCCGCTAGGGTTTTATCATTTTGGATATGACTCTTTTTTTTTCTTTTTCTTTTTTTTTTTCTTTTTCATCATATAGTTATTTCGTTTGGCTCATTTTGTCAATCCCTAAAAAATGTGATACATAACTATAACAAATAAGAAATGTTTTGAGGTAGATTAGTTACTGATAATCTGCATAATTTTTTTCCCTCTAATATCTCCAAAGGTTAGGAAAATGAGTTTGTATTATGTTGACATGTTTGTTTACAAGTTTTTCATCTTAAATTGATCAATTGCAAAGATATAAGTTATGCATTTCGATTTTATTTCAATGAATATTCTATTCCATTCTATAGATACACTTTTTTGTGACATATGCAGGATGGGAAACTAGACACAAATGATGAGGAGGTTTATCGGTTTTTTAAGCACTCTTCAGTTAAAGTGAATTTGAGCTCACGATCTGGTGGAAAGGGTCACAGCCACATTAAAAGACCGGTAGAAAAATTAAAAATTTCTTTTTTATTTGGTTTAGTTAAGACACTTTTCTTGAATTTGAATTCATCAAGTATAGGTTTTATATATAATGTTTTGAAACTTATAAGGGAAAAAGTAGTATATTTAAGTTTGAAGATAAGTTTCAAATATGATGGAGAGAAAAAATGATCACTTTCTCATTGATCTTGAGATTAAACTCTCTGTTAAATACATGTACATAGGTGGGTAAAGTAACAACTTTGAGTAACCAACTACAACTATAGTAAAGTAACAACTTTGAGTAACCAACTACAACCATAGTAAAGTTAATTAACTATAATACAAGTTAACTTAACTAATACAACATATATATCTAATACCCGCCCCTCAAGATGGACAATAGAGATTGAGGATGCCCATCTTGACCATAAAGTCTTTAAAACAACAGCTGCTAACGGTTTAGTAAACATGCAGCTAGTTGGGAAGAAGACCGAATGGGCAGAAGCTTGAGAAGACCTTGATCAATCTTCTCTCGGACAAAATGGCAGTCGATTTCAATATGCTTCGTACGCTCATGAAAGGTTGGATTCAAAGCAATTGAAATGGCAGCTTGATTATCACAGTAAACAAGAGTAGGCATAGGAGAAACAATATGCAAATCAGTAAGTAGATGAGATAACCAAGTTAACTCACTGAAAACTGTAGACAAAGCTCGATATTCGACTTCTACAGAGGAACGGGAAATGGTGACCTGTTTCTTGGTCTTCCAGGAGATGAGAGAATTGCCCAAGAATACACATAAACAAGTAACAGACTTTCGAGTGTCAGGACAAGACCCCCAATCCGAATCTACAAAGGCCTTTAAACGAAAATCATTAGTAGCTTGTAGGAATATATCTTGACCAGCCGTTCCTTTAAGGTATTTGAGAAAATAATGAGCTGCTTTTAGATGATCAGAATAAGGCTTAGTAATGTATTGACTAAGCTTATGTACACAGAAACAAATATCCGGGTGAGAAATTTGTAAATAAAGCATTCTACCAATTAATCTACGATATTCAGATGCAGTAGAAGAATCCAATATGGTGCCGAATGTAGCAGACATACGAGAAGAAGGTGGCATGGGATGAGAAATAGGCTTAGAAGCCAAAAAACCACAATCCTCCAAAATCTGTAAACAATATTTCCTTTGGGAGAGATAAATTCCAGCAGTGGAACGAGACAACTCAAGCCCAAGAAAATATTTAGCAGCTCCAAGATCCTTCAACTTGAAATGTGTATTTAACATAGATTTTACAACAATTTTTAGAAGGAGAAGGGCCAGTTATGAGGATATCATCAACATACAACAACAAAGCCACAAAAGAAGAGTTTTTCCCTCTAATAAACAATGAATAGTCAGTCTTAGATTGAGAAAAACCATGAGATATGAGTACTTGAGAAACTTGAAAAACCATTGCCTTGAAGCTTGTTTGAGACCATAGATTGACTTATGTAGTTTGCAAACAAGGGGAGCACCAGTGGAAGACTTATGATCATTATAATAGCCAAGAGGCAAGGACATGTAGACTTCCTCAAACAAATCCCCATTCAAAAAAACATTGTTTATGTCTAATTGTGCCATGCCCCAACCAAAAGATGCAGTGAGAGACAGCAACAACTTGGCGATAACTATTTTAGCTACAGGTGGAAAGTATCGAAAAAATCAATACCTTCCTGCTGACTATAACCCTTTGCAACGAGGCACGCTTTGTATCGATCAATCGAACCATCTGCTTTATGCTTAAACAAGATATATCCACTTACAACCCACAACTTGATGGCCAAGAGGCAAAGGAACCACACTCCAAGTTTGAATTCGTTCCATAGCTGTAATTTCCTTATCCATAGCACTTTTCCATTGAGCAAATTTGATGGCTTGGTGGAAATATGATGGCTCAAAATAGGTTGAGATATTGAAGATAAAGTTCCTGTGAGAGACAACAAATCGGTTATATGATAAGTAACCTTGAATAGAATAGGGAAACTTATCAAATTTCGTAGTAGTCTGATGTATTAAGTTGCAATGATAGTCCTATAAAAAACCAGGAGGATGACGAGCTCTAGAAGATCGCCTGATGGGTTCCACTAGCTGAATAAGAGCATCAGTATGAGAATCACGCTCGTTTGAATTAGTGCCCTGTAAATGCAAGTGACCAACATCCGAACGAATCACAGAGTCAGTAGGACCATGAATATTTGGAGACGTATCATCAGAAACAATGCTCGGAGAATGAGTAGTAGGATCGACAACACCAGTAGGTTCAACAACAGCAGAAGGTTCAATAACATCAGTGATAACATTCGAAGATTCAGTAGGGATAAAACTAGAGGCAGGGCACGGTAAAACAAAGTCAGGGAATATGTCATCAACATCAGGCACATCTTTAATGTTGTGAAAGGGAAACTGATCTTCTATGAACATAACATCACTAGATACAAAAATTTGTCGCGTGGCAATATCATATACTCGATATCCTTTCATACCAAGAGGATATCCAAGAAACACACATGCAGTAGCTCGAGGATCAAACTTAGATCGATGCATAGTCAAAGAAGAAACATAACATAAACAACCAAAGGTGCGCAATAAAGAATAATCAACATCCTGCTTGTGGACTATGGAAAAGGGTGTAGCACTGGATAATAGAGGCATTTGTATCCGATTGATGAGATATGTAGCAGTTAATACACATTCACCCCAAAACGAATAGGTACCTTAGACTGAAAAAGCAGTGCACGAGCTACATTGAGGAGATGTTGATGCTTCATTTCAACTACTGAATTCTGTTGGGGACGTTCAACACAAGAGAATTGGTGTTGAGTGCCAGTGGGTGCAAAAAATCATCAAAGCAAAGCTCAGGGGCATTATCAGACCTGAAAGTCTTAATAACTTTGGAGAATTAAGTCTGAACTAGTTTTAAAAACCATGGAATAATAGTGTGCACATCAGACTTTGCACGTAAGAGATATACCCATGTATACCGAGAGCAGTCATCCACAAGTGTCAAAAAATACTGATGACCATTATATGTGGGTGTCTTAAAGGGACCCCAAATGTCACAGTGGACCAAATCAAACACATTATCAGCTACATGATTGTTAAAAGGAAATGACAAATGTCTTTTCTTAGCTAAAGGACAAACATCACAATGTTTATTATGAAAATCAGGAAAAGAAAGAGTATCTTTCATTAGTAATAATCGTTTAGGGGATAAATGGCCTAAACGACGATGCGAATTCTCTGTTGAAATAGAACAAACAGGTACTACAATCTGTGGAGCCAACAGGTACAAGCCATTATGGCAACTATCCTTGCCAATCATCTTCGACAGGAGACTGTCCTGTATTGTGCAGTAATCACCAGAGAATTGAAGTGTAATGTTAGGTGACACCAATAGGCAACTCACAGAAATGAGGTTATATGAGAATTTTGGCACATATAAGACATCTTGTAGAATAAAGTCTGGAGTAAGTTGAATATCTCCAATATAATCCACATCAACAAGATAGGAGGTTTGAAGAACAATTGATATATCATGCACACAACGCCAGTTATGAAACATAGAGTAGCAATATGATATATGTCTGGAGGCACCCGAATCAACAATCCAAACATTAGATGGAATTGATGAAGAAGCAACAGAACAAATACCTGAGGCATGTAATGTAGATGTAGCAACTGTTATCGGCTCAGTTTTGGCAGCTTGAAGATGCGAAGACAGAAGCTCCATAAGTTGGGAGCATTGGCTAGCATTCAAACTGGAAAAGAAATTCCCTTCAACCGAAGTAGGCTGCGCATTCTGAGAAACAAAATTAGTACCAACAACTTTAGAAGAATTATTCGTACCATTTGTAGGCTGTGAATTCTGTTGATTTCGTGTCCTATAACCCGGTGGATAGCCATGAATTTTGTAACACCTATCAACAGTATGTCCTTTTATCTTGCAATGTGAACAGATTGGTCATTGATCATCTCTGGAATTATCTTTGTTTCGTGGAAAATTAGAATTATGTGAAGAATTCTTTTTCAAATTCGAACTATTTGCAGTGAGTAAAGCAACCTGATCAACTTTTGGAATAGAAATTCCAGCATTCCTCTGAAGTTCCTCTTGAATAACTAAAGCAAAGACTTTACTGATATAAGAAATGGGATTCATTAAGAGAATTTGTGTACGGATGGGAGCATACTGATCATTGAGACCCATAAGGAAGATCATAATGTATTCAGATTCCAAATGTGACAAAAATTCTTTAATCTTTCCGCAATAACAATCAATATTAGGGCGAAAATCATTGAGGTCTTGCCATATAGTCTTTAATTTCGAAAAGTAAGCCTCAATAGACAAATTACCTTGAGTGGTAGTGATTAACTCATTCCGTAATTGATAGATTTTCAGTCCATTGCTTTCCTTAAATCTGTTAGCAAGTTTGTCCCAAACATCTTTAATAGATCCGGTGTAAACTATGTTGGCTGCAATCTCCTTCGAAACTGAATTCATAATCCATGATGTGATGATGTTGTTGTTGCATTTCCATGCCCTAGCCATTTTAGTCGAAGCAGGTTTGGTAATCGTGCCATCGATGAAACCATCATTGTTCTTCCCGAAGAGAGCCATCAGAACTGCTCTGCTCCATGAGACGTAATTATCAGCACCAATCAGTGGTTGATTCACGAGAGTAGTCATTGAAGTGAAGGAGTGATGCAATAAGAATGGATTCAATTGAGTGTCGATGTCCAGAGCTTGATCGCCAGAGGTTTCTTTGTCCGCCATTGAAGAGGAACGAACAAGAATGACGAAGCCGGGAAAAGACGTGCAAAAGAAAAAAAAGAATCAGATATACTCTGATACCATTTCAAATATGATGGAGAGGCAAAATGATCACTTTCTCATTGATCTTGAGATTAAACTCTCTCTTAAATACATGTACATAGGTGGGTAAAGTAACAACTTTGAGTAACCAACGTTGGTAAAGTAACAACTTTGAATAACGAACTACAACTATAGTAAAGTAACAACTTTGAGTAACCAACGTTGGTAAAGTAACAACTTTGAGTAACCAACTACAACCATAGTAAAGTTAATTAACTATAATACAAGTTAACTAACTAATACAACATATATATCTAATAATAAGTTTCTATTTTATTCCTAGGTTTCAAGAATCGATAGTTTAGTCCCAGACCTTTAGGAAAGCTCCCTAGATCGTTAATTGACTAACATAAGGATGATTTGACAGTTAACTTACTCATTAGATTTGTTGACATGGTTTTTGATGAGTTAGAAAATTATTCTAGTTTTCTTTTAGCTCATGTGAAATTTCTCTAAATTTCTTCCCCTATCCTTCTTCTTCCTCATTTTCTCATTTTGCTCTAGGGAACTTGCTGCTGCATGAAAAAAAAATTGGCATCAAAATTTGAATTTTGTGCATCTATTCCTATTCTAAAAGTTGAAAATCCAAATACAAATAGAAGAAAAAACAAAGCAAAAACAAGGAACACCTTCGAATCATTCAATCAATGGAGAAGACAAACAAATAGAAAAAAAAAAAAAAAAAAGGCAGAAGTCATATAGAACTTCAAGTTAGTTGAATTGCATTGATATTGTCTGAGCTCCAAAGAAGGATGGAAAAGTTAGAACATGTGTGGATTATAGGGATCTCAATCGTGCAAGTCTTAAAGATAATTTACCCCTTCCTCACAATCATGTATTAGTGGATATACAACAAGATATTTTAGTTTCTTATTTATGGATGAATTTTCAGGCTATAACAAGATTAAGTTGGCCTCTGTAGATCAAGAAAAGACAACTTTCATCACTTTTATGGATAACATTTTGCTATAAATTCATGTCATTTGGTTTGAAAATTGCTGGGACAACTTTTCAGAGAGCCAAGAGTACGTTATCCATGATTTAATGCACAAAGATATTGAAGTATATGTTGATGACATGATAGCCAAATCTAGTCCAAGAGAAAGACATGTGGTCGTTCTTCGTAAACCTTTCGAGCAATTAAGGAAATTCTAACTAAAGCTAAATCTAGCAAAGTGCATATTCGGGGTATCCTTTGAAAAATTGTTGGGATTCATTGTTAATCAAGAAGGAATCAAGGTAGATCTTGATAAGACAAAGGCGATAGAAGATTTAAAACACCCAAAGACCTAAAATGAGGTAAGAAGTTCCTTAAAGAGGTTGAATTATATTGCAAGGTTTATGTCACACTTAACTCAGACTTGCGAGCCAATACTAAAACTCTTGTGCAAGAGTGAGGTATATATTTAGAATGAAGATTGTTGAAGAGCTTTTGAAAGAATCAAGACATATTTTCAAAGTCCCCCATGTTTGTCCCATCAACTCCAGGACGACTGTTAATCCTATACTTAACAAATGAGGATCAATGGAATGTGTGCTAGGACAACATGACTCTTCAGGAAGAAAAGAACAAGTTGTTTATTATTTGAGCAAGAAATTCATGAGTTATGCGAGTCGAACTATTCATTGTTGGAAAAGACATGTTGCGCTTTAGCTTGGATGACTCAAAGATTGAGGCAGTATATGTTGTACTACACGACATCGCTTATCTCAAAGATGGACTCCATAAAGTATACTTTTGAAAAATCCTCTTTGTCAAGGAGAGTAGCTAAGTGACAAGTTTTGTTGTCTGAGTATAATATTGTTTAGGTTACCAAAAATGACATTAAATGGAGAGCAATCGTTGATTGTCTAACTGAGCTGCCAATAGAAAATTATCGTTCTGTGGAATTTGAATTTCCAGATGAAGACATCATGATAGTATTGGAGACAAATGCATCACATGATTTAGAAACATGGACAATGTTGTTTGATGGAATCACAAACGAAGTGGGACATGGCGTAAGGGCTATGTTGATCTCTTATGATGGGAAGATATGTACATTAACTGCTATGTGATACTTTGACTATACTAATAACACAGATGAATATATGAGGCATACAAAGTTGGGGTTTATATGGCTACGACATGATATAAAAAAAAAAAAATTGCAAGCTAGTTTATAGACATTCTCTTTTGGTAATACATCAATTAAATAGAGTGGGATACAAGAGACCTTGAACTAATCCACCCTTACAATAAATACATTCGAGAATTGGATCGATCCTTTTGAACATGTTCTATGTGAAAGTAACCACGTTTCAGATATATTATCAATTTTATCTCCCATGTTTAGCATGGACCACATATAGGAATTCCACATATTTTCATATCTAGGATTTACACATACAACATATATCACTGTCAAGAGTTCAATTTTTTTTTTAATTTCAATAGGAAATTCAACCTATATGGATTGAAAAACGAGAAGCGGTAACATATTGCCTAAACATTTGAAGAAGAGTTGGATGGGTGTTGCCACATTTTTTCATGTTACCACAAGCATATGGGTTCAAGTAATAAAATGATAAGTATTGTCGAGTATTGTATCCAAAGGCAATCAATCAAGAATTTTAATTGATTATCGGAAATATTAACGGTCGATGAGAAATGATGAAAATAACAAAATAAAACTAACATGCAAGAAAATAAAAGTGAAGGCAAACAAAGAATTGGATCCAGGGGAATCTAATTACACTAATTGGGACTCTCAAGCTTAATTCATTAGTGTCCTAAATTGTCTATCATATTACCTATAAGCCTAGAAGAATTAAGATCATGGAATCTCCTGTTGGTGTCCTCCAATCCTCATTAAATAATTAACTAACCTATACGCCCAAAGCCCTAAATAACATAAATGAAGGCATTATGTCCCTCCATACAACCTTTATTAATCAATCAATCCTTCTATTGTCACTCAGGTAATTAACTCAAACCTAATTCTACTTCTAATTCCCCTCCTTAGAGTGTCAAATTAAGAAATGAATCATTTATACTTTGACTGGAAGCATACAAGCATTAAGATTAATTGCATGAATAAGTAATTATGATAGACAATCAAATTGAACTTATTAATTAAACATAGAAGACTCCAATTAACCACATTAGATCCCTAGAATTAAGAATTTAACTATACATAATTCAGAACAATATATCCACAATTTTGAATTCCAATCATGGTTTGATTACAAAATTGAAAACTAAGGTCCCGTTTGATAACCATTTGGTTTTTGGTTTTTGGTTTTTGAAAATTAAGCTTATACACACCTATTTCCACCTATGAGTTTCTTTGTTTTAGTATCAATATTCTTCCTTGTTATTAAAAACCAAGTCCAATTTTGAAAACAAAAAAAAGTAGTTTTCAAAAACTTGTTTTTGTTTTTAGAATTTGGCCAGGAATTCAAATAGATCATTAACAAGGATGAAAGTTATGGTAGGAAATTTAGGGGAAAACAACTATGATTTTCAAAAACCAAAAACAAAAAACCAAATGGTTATCAAACGGGGCCTAAATGATAGAGGAAAGCATAAACCAGGCTGATCTTCTCCTTTTCGTTTTGATCTGCTACAATCTGGAGCCTCGAACCTTGACCATTAGCTCTTACTCTCCAAAATTCTCTCAATTCTGCCTACAAATTGTAAAAGAGGGGCAAAAACCCTGAAATATGCCTCCTCTAATTCAGCCAAGAAAAGATGAATAATTTAAATGGCTTCGAACCATAGTGTTGAGACACCAGGGATAGTGTTTCGACGTTGTCCAAAATGACGTTACACATTGCACTTGCTAGGTTAGGTAGTGTCTCGACATTACGAACAAAATTTTAGATCCACGCGCTATGCCAGTTTTGAGACGCTATAGGACAGCGACGAGACGAATGTTGTCTTAGTTGTAGTTAGGACGAATGTTGCCCACCTCTTTTCTGCGCATTTTTTAATTTTATTAATTTTCTTCTTCTTATTTATTCATTTTCTTCTTTTTTGTATTATTTTATTTTTATTTTTATGTGTAGGGTATTAAGTGTTACTATAAATTTATTTTTCTCTATTTCTATTTCTGTTTTTTTTTAATATTTTTCTTTATTTTTATTCTGGTCACTCCTTATTAACCTTTCTTTTTATCTTATTGTATTTATTTAAACTTGTCTCGACTCTATTTTTTAACACTCTATTATTAGGAAGCTGGAACTATATAATATAATATTACCTCAAAAGTTCAAAAGCTTAAATTCATGAGTTATGGTAAATATAATCTTATATCAATATTTTAACACTCTATTAATAGGAAGCTACAACAATATATTCGCACCATCAGAAAACAGTCATTGTGGATGCAGATGCTGACAATGACAAAAGAAAGATTGTTGCTTTTGTTGGAGGTCTTGATTTATGCTCGGGCAGATATGATACTCCCAAACATTCTCTTTTTCGGACATTGCAAACTACACATATGAACGACTACTATAACCATAATTTCAAGGTACATTTTTTTTTTTTTCAGTTCAACAATATTGAGAGTAGAGAGATTCGAATCTCAGACCTCTTCATCGAGAATACATATCAATTACTGCTGAGTTATGTTCACTTTAGCTTACAGTAAACTTTCAATCGAGGACAATGGTGAACACACATGCACCTAGAAATATCTATTCAAGCTTCCTCAGCCTTTAGACCATGGCTTTAATTCATAAGAGTATCATATTTATAAAGAAGTGCAAATTGCTATGTATTTTTCTAATAGTTATAATTTTGTTTGAAGTGTAAGCAGGGACCAACTACTGGTTGTCCAAGACAGCCATGGCATGATTTGCACTGTAAAATTGAAGGTCCAGCTGCATACGATGTGCTTGCAAATTTTGAGGAACGTTGGTTGAGAGATTCTGAGCCTCATGGGCTTAAGAAGCTTAAAAGGCTTCATAAGTTGAGTGATGATATATTGCTCAAACTTGAAGGAATTCCTGAAATTTTGGGAATTGCTGATGTTTCCAAGTTGTGTAGTGATCATCCAGAAGGTTGGAATGTTCAGGTATATTGAATATCAATTGGTGATCATAAAAATTTCAGAACTTGTTTTTTTTTTTTTTTTTTTTTATTAATTAATGATCTTGCAGGTTTTTCGTTCGATCGATTCCAATTCTGTGAAAGAATTTCCTGAAAATCCAAAAGATGATAAAAGTAGGGTAAGAGAAAAACTACAAACGTTTTGATTTTGATTTTCAGTTTTAGAAGTTACAGCTTGTAAATATTACTTCCACACATGTGTTTCTTTGTTTTATTTTTAGAAACGTTTTCTAAAATTTAAAAAGTAGTTTTTAAATTTGTTTAAAAAATTTTTGTAACTTGACTAAAAATTCAGATGTGTTTTTAAGGAAGGTAAAAAACCTATGAAAGAAATTGTGATGAACAAACAAATTTTTTCAAAACAAAATGGTTATATATCAAACTCATCCTTAATTACTTTCTTGAAATTTAAATTACAACTAATCTTCTTATGTTTTCCATGGTGTAACAGAACTTGGTATGTGGAAAGAATGTGATGATAGATATGAGTATACATTCAGCATATGTTAATGCAATTCGTGCTGCCCAACGTTTCATTTACATTGAAAATCAATACTTCCTTGGATCATCTTATAATTGGAGTGCTCTTAATGAGAAAGGTAAGCAACTCTAAACTATGAAATAAAGAATTTATTAGATGGAATAAAAATAGTTTAATGGGTAACCATATGTTAATTCTAAAGTTTCTATACTTGTTTTATTGTTGGAGCATACAATTTAGGTTAAAAACTTCCAAAGGTTGTGTGTATATAGACTAATAGAGAATATGATTTGAGAAGATGCTCTCTGCACAGAGCAACCGACAATATGCTGCTATTAAATAACAAGGAAGAAGGACAAATGTCACAATACAAATGGAGGAAGAATAACAGAAAATAACAGACGATTACAAGAGACATAATTACAAGGATTAATAATTAACCAAAGATTAACTAGACTAACATCCCCCGCAAGCGAATATGGTTGAGAGACCACTGTGAGCTTGGTCCTGAGACTGATAAAACGAGGAGAGGACAACCCTTTAATGAAGATGTCGGCCAGCTGATCATCTGAAGGTACAAATGCTTGCGAGCTACCTTTTCCCTGATGAAAGAATGATCCACCTCTATATGCTTCGTTCGACCGTGCATGACAGGATTTGCGGCCAAATATGTTGCACTTAAGTTGTCGCAAAGTAGGAGAGGTGGAGAAGAACAAGGAACACCAAGTTCAGTAAGCACAGATTGCACCCAAGAGATTTCAGCTGCTGCATTGGACATGCCCCTGTACTCAGATTTAGCGTTGGACCGAGACATTACCTTCTGCTTTGCCAAGTGCCAAGATACTAAATTAGAGCCCAAAAAGGTACAGTAGCCACTTGTACTCCGGCGATCGTCAGGGCAACTCGCCCAATCAGCATCGGTATAGCAGGTAATAGCAGCCGAAGAGGATGGAGAAAGAAGAATCCCCAAAGTAGAAGTACCTTTTAAATACCGTAAGAGGCGTTTGACACTCTGCAAATGAGCCGAAGTAGGGGCATGGAGGAACTGACACATTTTGTTCACGAAAAAACTAATGTCAGGGCGTGTGAGAGTGCAATATTGCAATGCACCTACCAGGCTGCGATACTCAGAGGCGGATTCCAGTGGTTGACCATCAGAAATTGACAAGGGAGGTCCAACGACAATGGGAGAGGTTGTCGACTTGCAAGAATCTAGCTTAGCTCGAGATATCATATCAGATATATAAGTCTGTTGGGACAAATGAATACCAGACTCGTTGCGAACCGCCTGTATTCCAAGAAAGTATGACAGCTCACCCATATCTTTAAGAGAGAACCGATTATGTAAAGCAAAAATAAAATGCTGAATGAGAGAAGCAGAAGAGCCAATGACTAAAATGTCATCCACATACACCAAGAACACAACAATTTGCAAACCAGATTTATAAATAAACATCGAGGTATCGACCTTAGAAGCTGTAAACCCCCAGTCTAGTAAGCAAGAACTTAATTTAGAAAACCAAGCTCGTGGACTTTGCTTGAGACCATAGATAGCCTTATGTAACTTTAAAACGTGATTAGGATAAGAAACACTCTCAAAACTAGCAGGTTGCTTCATGTAAACTTCTTCTAAAAGATCACCATGGAGGAGAGAATTATGCACGTCTAATTGTCTTATAGGCCAACGGTTGGACACTGCCAAGGATAAAATTATACGAATGGTTGCAGGCTTGACAACTGGGCTAAATGTTTCGAAGTAATCAACACCGAGGGCCTGAGTATACCCTTAAGCAACTAAACGTGTCTTGTACCTGTCAATCGAACCATCAGGCTTAAGTTTCAACCGAAAAACCCACTTACAGCCCACTAGTTTTCGATCAAGAGGCATTGGAACAAGGGAACAAGTACCATTCCAGATTAAGGCCTCATATTCCACAGTCATGGCATCTTTCCACTTAGGATCTTGCAAAGCAACTCTGTAATTTGTTGGCTCAGATGGGAGCTTGGTAACTGAGGGAGCTTTTGTCACCATCCATGCTTTTGGTTTGAAGATACCATCCTTTGATCGAGTGATCATTGGATGGGAGTTGGTAGAACGAAATGGTGGGGGTGGAGGGACAGAAGGGGCTATAGATGTGGATGGTGAAGGGACAGGAGATGGGGAGGAAGAAGGGATTGGGGAAGGAACCGAGGCTGAAGAATCAGCAAGGGCAGATATAGAAGGAGATGATTCTGATGAAAAGATGGAAAGAGAGGTAGGAGAGGAAAGGGGGAGAGATTGAACAGGAGAAGAGGTAGAAGCGGGTGTAGGAGCAGCCATAGTGGAAACAGAAGAAGTTAGCAAAGGAGAAGAACACACCAAAGGACCTTGGGAAGAACTAGGAGGAGAAAAACTATTGACATAATGAAGGAGAGAACCAAGAGGGTAAAAAGAGTCAGAAGACACAGACTTAATGGAAGGTATGGACAGAGATGGATAGGTTTTGAAATGAAAAGACAATTAATTAAAAATGACATCTCTAGATACATATAGACGACCACTAGAAAAATCAAGACACAAGTAGCCTTTGTGAGAGGAGCTATAGCCAAGAAACAAACACTCATGAGATCTAAACTGAAGCTTGTTAGCATTATATGGGCGGAGGACGGGGAAACACGAGCACCCAAAACACCGGAGGAGGCTATAGTCAGGGGACTTATTGTATAGCAAAGAATATGGAGACTGAAGGTTTAGACAGGAGTTGGGAGCCTATTGATAAGAAAAACAACTGTTTGAAAGGCATACGACCAAAATTTAATAGGGACACCCGAATGAGCAAGTATAGACAGTCCAACCTCAACAATGTGCCTGTTTTTTCGCTCAGCACTCCCATTTTGTTGGGGAGTATAAGGGCATGAAAGTCTATGTAAGATACCATGAGATGACAAGATAGAAGATAAGGGTTTAAATCCAGTTCCCCTATTGGTTTGGAGAGAATTTATTTTGGTATTAAACTGATTTTCAACCATGGCCTTAAAATGAAGAAACATAGAAGGTACATCACTTTTCGATTGTAACAGAAACAACCAAGAAAACTTTGTGTAGTCATCAACGAAAAGAAGGAAATACCGAGCTCCATTTATAGAAATCAGAGGGGAAGGACCCCAAACATCAGCATACACCAAAACAAAAGGAGTAGAAGAAATAGAAGATGAATAAGTAAAAGGAAGTCTATGACTCTTAGTTAATTGACAATCAGAACAAAACTGCTCAGAAGAAGAGCTAAACCGAAAGTTACAATCGCTACGGACACGTTTAACTATGTTTGAAGAGGGATGACCAAGGCGCTGGTGCCAAAAGGAAACATCCTGAAGTGTAGAGAGAAAAACAGCAGGCTGCAGTTGTTGAGGTTGACTGACACTGGACCGAGAGGTGGAAAGTTTGTATAAACCATTCTCAAGACGACCCTGAAGGAGTATGTTCTTGGACTGTTGATCCTTCACAAAGAAATGACACGGGTGAAACTCAACAAATGCACAGTTATCCTTACACAAATTAGCAATACTGATCAAATTATGTGATATATTAGGAGTGTGCAGAATAGTACGCAAGGAGATAGGAAAAGAAGATAAAGAGGATGAGACAAGAGAAGAACGTGTATGAAGGACCAGAATGGACTTACCATTGCCAACGACTACCTGTTCACCACCAAAATATTGAGTGGGCTACTGAATATTAGATAAATTCGGGGTCATGTGATGTGTAGCACCCGAATCCATATACCACGCCTCGTCAGGGTGAGAAATAGGATGAAGAGGAAGGTTTGGATCAGTAGAAACAGAGGAGGGAGATGGTTGTTGGTGGTTAGACTGAGGAAATTGAGTGAAAAGAGCTTGAGGGGAAGAGGACTTAGGAGGAGCTTGGTATAAGGGTTTGTGTCTATTGTAGCATACCAATGCGGTATGGCCAAGTTTGCCACAAATTTGGCATTGGGGTCGATTAGAAGAGGAAAAAGGCCAACGAGCAGGGCGGGTAGAGGCTTGGGGACGACCAAGAACACTAGGAGTACAGAAAGTAGGAGGGAAGTTGGAAAGAGGTCGAGGACCAAGGTTTGAAGCATTGGACTGAGGCTTGGAGAATCGTTTTTGAGAAGAAGGGAGAGATAGACTTGCCAGATTAGCCTGGACAAGATTAAGGGTATCGACAGAGTTTTGCTTTTCAAGGCAAGACTCATAAGCTAAGAGAAGACTACAAACATCAGTAAGGGATGGACGACCATTTCAGTTTTGAATGGAGGTGACAAAAGGGTTATACTCAGTACTAAGACCCTCAAGAATATAACCTAAGTGATCACGGTAAGACAATGGTTCACCAATTGCGGAAAATTTATCAGCAACATCCTTGATTTGGGCAAGATACTGGGAGACAGAGAGACCATCCTTCCGGATCTTTTGTAATTGAGAACGCAGACCCATAATACGAGCAGTAGAAGAAGATTCATAAACAGACCGAAGGTGTTCCCAAATTTAGAAAGCTGATGAACAACCGATTATTTCTCCTAACTTATCCTCATTTAGAGAAGAGTACATCCAGCTCATTAAAGTTCTATTGTACGTCTGCCAAATAGTAAAATGCGGGTTTACCTGAGTTTGAGCCACATCCAAGTACCTGGGAGGAGCGGGCGTTCCATTGATAAAGCATTCCATATCAAATGCAATGATATGGTTGAAGAGTCGGTTGCTTCCAGAGGAGGTAATTGTTGTCGGAGAGCTTGATATTAAGTGGTGGGGTGAGGGTAGGGTAAGGTGATGGTGAGGGTTGGGCTGGAGGATAAAATTGGGCAGCTGGATTTGCAAAGAAAGGAAATGCAGGCGATGGAGCAGGCGAATACTGAAAACCCGTATGAGCAGAGGGTGTAGGAGGGGGGAAGGTATTAGTATTCATTTGATTTGGGAAAGTTGATTGGAAGAGGGAGACATTAGGGTTTAAAGGTCGAGTGTGCTAGGGAAGACAACTGGTAATAGGGGATGGTACAGGTGATGAAGGATTGGCAGAGATGACTAGAGCAAAAGACGTGACAGTGTTAACGGTTGATAAAGATGGAAATCTATCGTCACCGGCTGACAAAGAACTTGAAGAGGATGCCATGACAGAAAAAAAAATTGAGCAAAAAAAGGAAACCTAGAGCTCTGATACCATGTGCTCTGATAATAGATAACATGGGCTTCCATCTCAAAACCAATTGGTAATGAGTAGGGTGACCCTTGTAGCTTATAAATTGTGAGGTCTCCACTAATCTTTTCAATGTGAGATCCTCAACATGCCCCCTCAAGATGGTGCCTCTTTGGGTTCACCATTCTTGGATTGAATCCGTTTTTTTTTCTTTGGACTGAATACACGTTGGGGTTTAATGGGCTCTGATACCATATAGACTAATAGAGAATATGATTTGAGAAGATGCTCTCTGCACAGAGCAACCGACAATTTGCTGCTATTAAATAACAAGGAAGAAGGACAAATGTCACAATACAAATGGAGGAAGAATAACAGAAAATAGCAGACGATTACAAGAGACATAATTACAAGGATTAATAATTAACCAAAGTATAACTAGACTAACAGTGTAATAGGACTTCAACTTCAATAAATATCTAAGGGAAAAATACACTTTTGGTCCCTGAGGTTTGGGTTAAGTTACACTTTGGTCCCTGAGTTTTAAAACTCAACAAAAATGCCCCTGAGGTTTGAGATAAGCAGCGTTTTGGTCTCTGCCGTCTAGTTTGCCGTTAAATGCTAACAGACTGCTGATGTGGCCACATTTTTTTAATTAAAAAAATTATTATTTTTTTATTTTAAAATAAAAATAAATAAAAACAATAAATATATTATTATTCTAATTATTTTTCCATCTCTCCTCTTTCCCTCTTCTTCATCCTCTTCGTTCAACCCTTCCTCCTTCTTCTTTAAAATCTCCGGCGGCCGGCCACCACTCGCCGCAGCCGGCGACTGTATTTTTTTTTCTCTTTTCTTCTCCTTTCTTCTTCTCTCTTACCCCAAAGGTCGAACAAACCCTTACAAAATCGCTCTCCCACATTAACTCCACTCCGATTCCTCTGAACTCTGCCTCATAACTGACGACAGAACCAAGTCAAATCTCACCAAAGATGACTCCAGGAAGAAAATCCAGTCGGAAAATATCCCAATGTCGAAGGTTATCAAGCTGTTGAAGCTCAAATCCGATTACCGCCCTTTTGAAGCTAAGCGGAAGCTCTGTGATTCGTACGATATGTTTTTCGCTGACGATCTGGTTATTCCGCTACTGCCGAGTCTGTTGGGGAAGAACTTTTTCAAGAAGATGAAGATTCCGGTGCCGTTGAATTTGAGGCATAAGAATTGGAAAGAACAGATCGAGAAGAGCTGTTCGTCGGCTTTGTTGTATTTGAGGACAGGGACTTGTAGTGTGGTGAAAGTGGCGAAGACATCAATGGAAGTTGAAGAGATCGTGAGTAATGTGATGGCAGCCGTTGATGGGATTGCAGAAACTGTGCCTAAAAAGTGGAGTAATGTAAGGTCCTCGAATCTATTGCATTGCCAATTTACCAAACAGTGCCGGAGATGAAGTTGAAGATTGAGGCTGCCATGAAGGGGAAAGAAGAGAAAATATAAGAGGAAGACAAAGAAGATGCAGCAGGTAAGAGTCCGACTCCTGTAAAGGTTTCTAACAAAAAAGAGAAAAAGTTGAGCAAGAAGAAGGGGAGGATACATTAAGTTCGCTATATGGACACTAGTGGTGGAGAGTTGTCTGATGAAGATGAAGAACTGGACAGTGATCTTGATGAAGACATGGATAATGTTGAGGTTAGGGAGAATGTCGAAAAGGGTAGTGATGAAGTGAAGGGTAAGAAACGGAGTAGAGTAAACAAAGAAAAAGAAAAGAGAAGAACAGGAAAAAAAAAAAAAAAAACAGTCGCCGGCTGCCGGCGGCGGCGAGTGGTGGCTAGCCGCCAAAGATTTTAAAAAAGAAGAAGGAAGGGTTTAGAGAAGAGGATGAAGAAGAGGGAAAGAGGGGAGAGATGGAAAAATAATTAAAATAATAATATATTTATTGTTTTTATTTATTTTTATTTTAAAATTTTAAAAAAACAATTTTTTTAATTAAAAAAAATGTGGCCACGTCAGCAGTCTGTTAGCATTTAACGGCAAACTGGACGGTAGAGACCAAAATGCTTCTTATCTTAAACCTCAAGGGTATTTTTGTTGAGTTTTAAAACTCAGGGACCAAAGTGTAACTTAACCCAAACCTCAGGGACCAAAAGTGTATTTTTCCCAATATCTAATATGCTGCTCAACTTTCAATTTTGTGTCTAATTGGTGTTTTGTACTTTAAAAATTGTCTATTAAGTCACCACACTTTCAATTTTAGGTCTAATAAGTTCCTCAACTTTTAATTTTCTATCTTAGGTATGGATGCATAGAACTGGAGAACCGAATCACACCGAATCGATCTAATGGTTGGTTTAATTACTTTTCTTTTTTCTTTTTTATATAGCATTGGACATCTTAGCATAGATTTGAGAAAATCGAATATTTTCAATTCGATTATATTTTTTATTAGAAAACCAACCAATACTGAACTGGACCAAGGGTATATATATACCCTTAAAAAATCCTAATTTCCTTTCATTCTTTCTTTCTCAACGCTCTGCCGCTTTTCACCCTTTCCTTTTCCTCTGCCTCTGTTCGTGCTTTCCCTTTCCTCTCTCCATCTCCTCGTCTATACCATAGAAGAACATACAGGAGAAGATTGTATAATTGACTTGATATTTTCATTACATGGAGGAGAGACCTTTATACATAGATTGAGAGATAATTAAGGAAATGTACAACAAATATTACAGCTAATAAATTACAATCAGAGGCATAAATTAAGGCCATAATAAAGGAGAAATATTCTCTAATATGCCCCCTCAAACTAATGACTGAGGGGAAGTTAGAAGTTTGTCTAGAAAGGATAAAAATATCTGAGATGACAATGGTTTTGTGAATAAGTCGGCCAACTGATCCTTTGTGAAGATATGAACTGAACAAAAATATCTTTGCGAGCGACCTTTTCATGAACAAAATGCTAGTCAATCTCAATGTGTTTCGTGCGAGCTTGAAAAACTGGGATATTTGCAAGAGAAATAGCGGAAATATTATCAGACAATAATGTAGAAGGAGCTAATAAGGTGACATGAAGGTCACAAAGAAGTTGTCGTAGCCAATAAAGATTTGCTGCTGTAGTTGCAAGAGAGCGGTATTCAGCTTCGGTGGAAGAACGGGAGACCGTAGGTTGCTTTTTGGCTGACCAGGATATATGATTGGAGCCATGGAAAGCAATGAATCTTGATGTGGAGCGTCAATCAGAAGTGTCACCAGCCCAATCAGAGTCACAGAAGGCAGTAAGAGACATTTGCACATCAAAACATAATTCCAAGTTGTTTAGATCCAAAGAGATAGTGCAAGATCCGCTTGATAGCAGAAAAATGAATAATTGTAGGATAATGCATGAACTGACTCACACGATTTACTACAAAGGAAATGTTAGGTCTAGTAAAGGTGAGATACTGAAGAGATCCAACCAATTGACGATAGAATTTGGCATCATGGAATGAAGGTGTAGAAGTATGGAGATCACATGGGCGCGTTAAGCATGTTTTAGCACCAGACATTCCTACAGTATGGAGTAAGTTAGTGAGGTACTTAGCTTGATTAACAAAAATACCATCAGCGAAGTTGTCGACTTTCAGGCCAAGGAAGTATTTAATTCACCAAGATCTGATATCTAGATTCAGTTGCTAATTGCGTCTTTAAGACTATAAGATAGGAAGAATCTGGTCCAGTGATAATAATATCATCAACATAGAGTAACAAGTAGGTCAAAGAAGATCCAACTGAGTGTACAAATAAAGACGAGTCAGCAGCATAAGCAGTAAATCCCAAAGTGAATAAATAGGATGTAAAACAATCAAACCAAGCCTGAGGAGCCTATTTTAGACCATATAGACTTTTATGAAGCCTGCAAACATGATGTGGACTGGATTTGTCAAGGAAGCCAGAAGGTTGAGACATATATACTTCCTCCTTTAAGTGATTGTGCAGAAAGACATTCTTAACATCCAATTGAGTTAAAAACCACTAATACTGGACAATAAGAGCAAGTATGACCCAGATTGTGGGCTTTCTAACAATTGGACTGAAAGTTTCAGTAAAATCAAATCCTTCAACCTGATAATATCCTTTGGCAACCAATCGAGCTTTATATCGAGCAATAGTACCATCAGTGTTATATTTGATCCTAAAGACCCATTTGCAACCCACAACATTCATGGAAGGTAAACGAGATACTAAGGACCACATACCTTGTTCTTGAATTGCATTACATTCCTCATAAATAGCGGACGTCCATTCTGGATATTTTGAAGCAACATTGTATCAAGTGGGATCAGTGGGAACTGGAGTAGTCATGGTTGAAAGAAAAGCCTTTGGCTTGAAAATTCCTGACTTAGCTTGTGTTTGCATGGGATGATTATTGACACTGCTTGTAGGAATAGAAGCATCCTAAGATGTGGAATTCTCATGAGATGGCTCATCAGATGGTTCCATATGTTGTGATGGCAAATCTGCAACACTAGGAGAAGAATTAGTGTCAACAATGGATAATTGGGTAGTGGATAATTGGGTAGGTTGGGAAGGTGAAGATTGAGATGTGTGAAGAAGTGTGAGTAAGGGTGTTAGGTCAGAAGAAGGAGATAATGTAGGATGTGTAGAACCTAAAGGTTTGGAAAAAGGGAAAATTGATTCGTGAAAAATAACATGGCGAGAAACAATAGATTTTTATGGTAATAGGGTTATAACATATATATCCTTTATATTCAAGAGTATAACCAAGGAAAATATGTTGAGCGGTCTTGGGTTCAAGTTTGTGCTTGGTATAGGGTATCAATAAGGGATAACATGCACACACCCAAAAACTTTTAAATGATGTAAATCAGGAGTGTAACAAAAAGTTTCTCAAAAGGAGATAATATATTAAGAGTATGAGAAGGCATGCGATTTATTAAGAAAACTGCAGTTGAGAAGGCATAGGGCCAAAATTCTAGAGGAACATAATAGTGAAAAAGGAGAGACATTGCAGTTTCAACCATATGACGATGTTTACGCTTTGCAACACCATTTTTTTTTCAGGTGTATATTGACAAGATTTTTGGTGCAAAACACCTTTAGAATTAAAAAATGAGAGAGTAGAAGAATTGCAAAATTCACCACCACCATCAGAACGAAAAAAATTTAATTTCATAGATAAAAGATTTTCAACAAACGGTACAAATTTTTGGATAATAGCAACCACATCAGATTTAGAAGAAATAGGAAAGAGCCAAGTGAATTTGCTAAAATCATCAATAAAACTGACATAATATCGATACCCATTAAGATAAACAATAGGGGCAGGTCCTCATACATCATAATGAATGAGTTCTATAGGTGCAATGGAAAAAGAAAAAGACATAGGAAAAGATAGTTTAGACATTTTAGCTTTCAAACAACTAAAGCATTCGCAAGTAGAAATAGAAGAGGATAAAGAAAGACCAAGACGAGGCAAACTAGAGCATAAAATTTTGAGAGTAGGATGGCCAAACCGATCATGCCATAGAGAACACTTCTGTTTTGCCATAAAATTGTAGGTTTTGGGGTGCATGTCAGAAGAGAAGGTAGGATGGACTTGGAATTGGATAGAGACCATTGATGCTTGCACCAGTGTATAAAGTTTTGTCAGAGACTTTATCCTAAATTAGGAACCAATCAGTATCAAAAATAAAAATACAATTATTATCAAGGCAAAATTTATGAACGGATAAAAAATTAGCAGCAAGGTCAGGAGCATGAAGAATTTTGGAAAGATTAAAAGTGTGAGAAGAGGTACAGAGTGTACCACTACCTGTGTTTTGGATATTTAAAGGTTGGCCATTACCCACTGTGATAGATTCCTCACCATTGTAATTGTTGGAGAGATTGAGATTTGCCATATCATTTGTCATATGAACATTGCAGCCACTGTCAGATAACCAAAAATTATTAGAATTATCACTTGGAGTCTGTGAAGTCGTAGAGTTTTCCGCCATAGCAGCCAATTGAGCTGGTGGATGACGACCCTGATAGGAAAAGTTCATCCTATTATAGCAATCAAGTGCTCCATGTTTGGGTTTTGAGCAAATTTGACAAAAATATGAGAACAAATTCGAAGCTAGAATTGAAATTTGAGGCGTTAGAACCCAAATTACTGCTGCCAGACCCGACTGACCCGATTAGAGAGCAGATCTAAATCTAGATGGTTGACCTGCTGAATAACCCATGTGTGGAGCATTGCCCAGAAGCTCACATGATGAAAAATTTGGGCCTCCCGTGTACAAAGAGGAGTTCAACCCATCAAAATGATTTGAGCCTCGGTTGAAACCAAGAGCACCACATGATGATCCATGCCCTCGTCTTCCTCTCCCTCTGAAATTAGGGCTTTGAAATTGCTGCTGAATGGCTGCCATTGCCGTGGGGGTTGATTCTATTTACTGGTGTTGTAGCGTTTACTCTTCAGCGTCTAACAAGGCGTGAAGTTCTTCCAACGACAAAGTATCACTTCTTGTTCTGATGGATGTGCGAAAGGCATTGAATCCGAAGGTAGCCCATTCAAGGTATGTACGAGTATTTCTTCATCTGCTATCGAAATGACAACAACAACAAGTTTGTCTACAATTTCTTTAATTCGACAAGTGTATTTCTCAATAGATTCAGAGGGTAGTGTCTTGAATTTATATAAAGCAGAGCGTAAATCAAGAATACTAGATCTAGTATTGGAAGCATAACGTTTTTCTAAAGACAACCATAAATCCTTAGATGAATCAGAACCAACTACATGCGCAAGAGCAGATGGAGATAAAGTGGGATTGATTAGGGTGATTAGAGCTTGATCACAAGACACTCATTGAATATAATCGAAACTAACCTCTGTTGTTGTAGTTCCAGTAGAAGAACGAACATATTTCGGGTTTTGGCAGAGATTCGTCAATATGCCCAAATAGAGAATGAGTAAGTTTTTCTAGCAACAACTAACTACGCAAAATACAGTAAGAAAATAAAGATCTAATAAAACTATTCTTTCTCAAGCCTCCTCCTCAGCACTACCGGGCTTGTAGTATTTCCCATCACCTGCAAAGCATGGTGATGGGTTAGTACAAACCATGTACTGAGTAAACGACTCACACTTGAGGAACCATCAATCAAAATAGACAAACAAATATATCATATCCATCATGCTCTTTACAATAATTCAAAACGTATATGGAAAGCAAGTAACACCTTCAATCATTCTCAACATATGAAGTTTAATCACAGTATGCAATAAGGACTACACTAAAGTCATGTTCATGCAACACTACTCACCTCATCAAACTCACTCAGAACCCACTAAGCTCTCTCAATCCACTCGTTCTTAGTCCTCACAAAGTTCTCTGAGACTGAATCCTTCGAGTTACATTGACCCTTGACCATTTTTACCTAAGGTGTCCAATGACTTTACGACGTATTGGCCCTTCCCGACACCCAATACCCGTTTTCAAGACTCATCACATCGACTCTTGACCATATTACCTAAGACCTCGATGCTCCTCTTGCACCTTAATGATCTACCACCCTTTGACCATTTTAACCCGAGGCACGCTAGTAATCACCCTAACTCTTCCTCGTAAACACACAAGGTTTTCCAACCTCTCTTATTAGAAGCTCACCGATGCATGTTCCTACATCATGCTTACTAGATCATGCAATATGCTAACCACACACTTACAACATAGAAATCATGCTCAACACACAACATACTCAGCAACAGAGTTCATCCAACACATCATAGCAGACTTGACATTTACATCAACAATTCAATAACCAAACATGCTTAACTCAAAAATTTGACCAATCCATAAATATAAGGTCAAGCAAGGTACATAAAGAACTCATACAACAAGTTATCAAACATAAAACAAGTTCAACAAGTAGAAATCCACTTACCTAACATGCTTCTAACACAAGCGACAAGATAATATTCTAACGTGGTTCTTGGTTGAGTCCAACATCCAGGCAACCAAATCAACGTTCACTCCTAGTCAATAGGTCTTAGCTTATTCAATATTTTCAAAAATCCTCTGCTCAAGAACCTATTAGACATAAAATAACAAGTTATGGTTCGTGTTAGATAGAAAATTCAATTCTATATTTAATAGATTCATTAATTCAAAAAAATCTCAAATACGTTAGGAATCTATTAAACACAAAATTGAATGTTCAGTGACTCTGTTATGACAATAATCAAATTCAACAAACAAATAATAGAAAATGAGAAGAAACAACACATATTTTACGTGGTTCACTAACGGTGTGTTAGCTACATCCACGGGTAGAGGGAGAGAGTAATTTTATTAGTGAGGAATAAACAGATAGAGATACAGAGATTAGGGCAGTTAAGGATAAGAGAGTTTATATATGGTACTTGGTCATTTGGAGTGCTACATATCAGATTCAAGGCATATCAACAGACTCGTTGGACATTTTTAAACTTTACGAAAATTTATTAGACACAAATTTAAAAGCTTAGAAACTTATTAGAAAATTTTAAAAGCTTATGGACTTATTAGATATAAACTTGAAAGTTTAGACACTAAACTAGAAGAAACTAAAAAGAACATATCCCAACAAATCAATAAGAATGAGATAGAGTTGAGTGAAAATTTGTTAGATGTAGCAGTATGTTCTTTCCATTAAAACTTTTTTTAGTCCCTATAGTAACAAATGAGTTCGCGTACTTGCGATCATATATTTATATTGGAAACATCAACGAGCCCACAATAATATCACTCTAAATCTCACAATTTTGAAGAGAAGAAACTTGTTCCCTTACAAAACTGAAGAACACATATGAGAAGAAAATTGTTCTCTTGGATAAGTCTCTTTGAATTGCTTTACTTGGCTTGCTTCAAATATAACAAAGACATCCCATTTATAGGATCTAATGAAAATTCTAGATCCATAACTCCTATTCTAAATTCATGAACTTACTAATTTTATGATCATGTATAACTCTCCTACTTAATTAACTATTAACTTATGAGTGTATAACGTAGTATAAACTTACAACATCATAAATCTAGCTTAATTTCTAACATCCTCCTCAAGGTAGATATTATGACAGTAATCGAAAAATTCAACAAAGCAAGAATAAAAGAGAAAAGAACAACACAGATTTACATGGTTCACTAACGGTGTGTTAGCTACATCCTCGGGCAGAGGGAGAGAATAATCATATTAGTGAGGAGAAAATATATGCAGATTACATAGATTAGAGATTAGGTTAAGAGGGTTTATATATGGCACCACTCTTACTTGGTCATTCAGAGCACTAGATAATAGATTCGATGCATATCAACACTAGATTTCCATGACTCCAAGCTTCTCTTTCATTATTAAAAATAATAAATCAGCTTTTAATGCCTTTATGAATATGTTTGCAACCTACTCTCGTGTCTTGTAATACTTGATGCATACTTCTCCGTCATAGATCAATTATTTGATGAAATGATATTTGATCTTTATATGTTTACTTCTTCCATGAAAACTGGATTCTTCGCAAGAGGAATTGATGAGCTATTGTCACAAAACTTTATTGTCTCCTTTTCTTGAGGACACTTCAATTCTTGTCGTATCATTCTCAATCAAAGCACTTGACAACTGTTTGTAGACAAAGAAATATATTCAACTTTGGTTGTTGACAAGGCTACAACATCCTGTTTCATTGATGCCCATGAAACTGCACCGGAACCGATGTTGAACATATATCCATAAGTGTTTTTGTAATCATCAATATTTCCTCCTCAATCACTATCACTATAACCAACTGAACACTATCCATGTTCTTTTTATAGTGAATTCCATGTTCAATTGTTCCAAGAACATATCAAATGTTGAGAATCTCACATTGAAAAGGTGAAGAGATCTCACAATGTTTATAAGATACTGATAGGAATGAACTCTTCACTTTGAAGCGGAAGCATCTAATCGACTTTGATTTATTTAGAATTGAACTTAAATATAGGTTAAGCAAAAACAAATACCTTGAAGTAATGAAGAAATTTCTGGCAATTCCTCAAAGACTTCTCCACACAAACTTCCACGCTATGACTCGAACAGAACCAAAGCTTGTTGGAGCTTCTTGAAAGATTAGGAAATTTGGAGGAAAAATTTGAGAGTTGTATGATGCACACTTTGGCTCACCCCAAATGTCCTATTTATAGAGACCTAGGATAGAATCTTTGCCAAAAATAAATAATATATGATAATATCAAATATATCATAATATATACACATTTACTTTATTTGCATATTATTAAAAGCTTTTAAAATTCCTACAACGTATATTTAGCTATTTGAATCTCATTCAAATTTCGCATATGTTTTTTCCGTTAATGTATTTAATACATTAACATATTTAATATTTTTTCCACATTTAATATATCCAATATATTAAATTTTAATTTGAACATTTCAAATTTTCTTTCAACAAATTTGATCCTTTTTTTTTTTTTTTTTGAGCTAGCAAGGAGGCCTTGTGGACCTACATATTATAAGCTCCAATGATACAAACTTAATTCATTAAAATCTTTAATTAATTAATTTTCGTTTAATAATTCTAGGTCACTCCAATATAGACCTAGAATTGCACTCTTATATATGCACTGTAAGAAAAGTTGTGTCCATGGATATAACTATTACATGCAAGTCAATCCTTCACGAGTTGTTCGTAATTACAACTGGGATCAAATGTTCGTTTTACCCCTGTAATTACATCTTATACCTTAAGTACCACTGATTCTCTAATGAACAATCTGTTTGAGTTCTAATCATAAACCAAGTCCCTCTCGGGCTAGTGAGAGGGTGGGACCCCATTGTTCAAGTCCTGAAATCTGCACTTATGGGAACTACTCATCTACTTTCCTATATGAGAAAAGGAGTGAACTCTATCTTGTGAAATTTATGTTTCTAGCTCCATATTTGACCAAGTCCCTAAAATGGTAGGCTTATTGAATTGGCTACAAAAGTTACTCTCACCCATGCAAATCAACGGACGAGCCCTCATAGGTAGGAGTTCATAACTCACTCAGGATTAAAATCGAATCGCATATGATCATCCTATAAAATATCAATCTTCTTAGTTAACGGATTTATAAAGAGAGATTAAATATTTTGTGGTCCAGTCTTATACAATCTCATTGTATATGATACCCTCACTCACATGTCTCCACATGAACGGTTTGGATCAAATCATTTGTAACTACTTACAAAGTGGATCGTACCAATAGTGTTACCAGGATTAGGCACCCAACCTTATCCATATACTATATACCTTTTAAGTTACTTCTTGAACACGATCTTTTTGTATGTCAACTACATAATGTTCAAGATTATAACAATAATCTTTAGTTTTTACTATAATTAGATAATGTGACACACACATTATATATGAAAAATAATAAATTATTTTATTCATAAATGAGAAAACGTTATTACAAAACTATGAGATTTTAGGGCACAAATCCTAATAGATACAAGGGTTATTCCTCTCATAACCAATTGGTTTCGAGATGGAAACCTATGTTATCGAATATATTATCAGAGGTCATAAATCACAAACGGGTATTGGGTCCGAGAAAAATAAAAGGATCTGATCCACTAAACAAGTATTTGATCCATGATTAAAAAAAAAGATATGATTCAAGAGTGTTGAGGATCCCAAATAGAAAAGATGAGGAGACCTCACAATGTTTTGATGAATGTGTTACTCCTCTCATTACCAATTTGTTTTGAGAGAGAACCCCATGTGATCTAATTTTAGAGAATTCTTTTTCCAGCTTCCCAATGACTTCTCTTTGGTGATGCCATAAACTTACTCAACGAACTAACTAAGAACATAAGATCAGGTCTAGTTGTAGTTAAATACATCAAAATACCAACAAGACTTCTATAAATGGTGGCATCAAAATCTTCACTTTCATCATGTTTGCTCAATTTCAAACCTACTTCTATAGGAGTATTGACAGGATACACATTCTCCGTTTTGCACTTTAGCATCAAATCTTTTGCATACTTCTCCTGGGAAATGTTGATCCCATGATCACTGTTGCCTTTTGAAGTGGTTAAAAATGTAGTTAAATTTCACCTCAAAATGTTGTGCAAGTATACACAATCTCGCAACAAGTGATAAGTAAATTATCGTATCCACAAAGATTTGAATTGATTAATTCGATCAACCTAATTATCTTTTTGATGATTTCCAATGTTTGATTGATTTGTGAAACAAAAGAAATAAGAAAGCAATAACTGATTACGATTAGAGAAAACATAGAGGAAACAAACACAGGTTAAGACTCTGTAGTTGATTATAATGATGATCCAGCAAATCTTTTGATTTGTCAATCTCATGCAGTCTTATCAGTTGGATCCTCCTGGAACTCTGGATTTTTTGGAATGTGTTTCAACTCCAATGAAGTTTTATCAATCATGCACTAGGTAATTGGTTATCCCTAACCTAACTATTGGCATCCACCAACTTTCTATAGTCTAGCGTGAATTAATGTCACACACTCCCTAAATCATCTCTGAAACTAGAGAGAGTTATACATATCGGCTGGCCAAGCGGACACATAATGAAATGAAGAACAACATATAATTCAAGATGATCAAATCAAATAGAATTTCCATAATTAAAATGAGTATCAATTACATTGATCCTAACACATGTCTATAAGCAATTAATTCATTAATTGAAGTAAAAATACTAAATCAAAATGTAGGACAGTCTCATGAAAAACATCCATAATGCGAAATACACAAGAAATACTAATCCTTCTAGCAATTGGAGATGAAACGACTTCAAACCACCAAGAACATGGAAGAACTTCGTCTTCTTGAGAGGAATCGCAATTTGGTCTTCTAAATTCTCCAATTTACCATTAAAATGTGAATGTCCTCATTTCCTACGATTCTTCCTTCTTAATTATAATGTGAGGATTAACCTAATTAGGTTAACTAATGCATGTGGAGTGTTTTCCCAGCCTGATTTCTCTTAGACCTCCGTTTAGGATGCCACTTCATTTAATGAATCACGTGCGTCTCACTGGCTCGTTTTGCTAATATTTTGTTGGATCATCAGTCTCTGCTCCTTCAACTTGTCAGCATTTATATTTTTCTGCAAAGAAACTCCAAAGCATCAATTCTCATAATTAAGTTAAAACATAATAAATTCATCTAACAAACACATCCAATTGGCACAAATAACGTACAATTCAATCAATAAAAGACTAATAATAACTCCCTTTGGGAGAGTTATCAATCACCTTGTTAGTGGAGAGTACTCTGAATATCGAACCCAAGGGAGAGTGGTGACTAGTTGAATATACCTTCACAATTTAAGGAAACAAAAACCTCCTCTAAATTTGCAACCGAAGATGGTGATAATTGTTTTGGATTGGTTAAAAGCAATAAATAAAGCAAGTAAAGAAAGGGAGTAAAGATATATGAGATAAGACGGGGAATTCAAATAAGTATCAACCAAGAGCCTAATATGTGCCCACCTTTGCTCCCGCAACTTACTTAAGCAGTGCACAACGTCTGGAGAATATTGCTTTATTAGTGCCCACATAGAAATGGTGCAGACATATTGCTACCAGTTTGCTCCCACAACGACCCTGACAACTTAGTTGTGAGTTAAGTCCAACTCTTATTCAGCTCTGTTGTAGGTGCCTTTGAAGACTAAGCTAACTAGACACCTATTTCTAGGGCTAGTTAAAACTTAGATAAATAATGAACACGACTCTTAAAACCCTAGTGGTTTTAGTCCTATTTCTAGGATGCAAGAAACAAAGTCCTATTTTTAGGATCTTTTCAACTATTGTTTTTGTGAACCCACACACTCAACTCCAACCTTTCGACCACCAACTGAACACAAACTATGTTAACTCAAGTGATCAGTTTAAGCTAACAATGAAACTTAAACTTCAGCAAAAACAAACAATGCTAAGAAGAAGCAAGGTTGCCTTTGCATTGGTGGGGCTTTCTTCTACTCAAGACATCCACATATTCGAACCCTCGAGAAGAAGCTTAGCTCATTAATGAAAATAAAGTACAAAGCATAAAAGTAAAAGTACACGAAGTATAGAATAAAATTGAATTCATATTAATAAACGAAAAATACAAAAACTTAAACTTACAATTGAAATAAGATAAAACAGAATATAAATGATAGCTTACAAGAAAATATAAAAGACTCTAATTAAGACTCAACTAAGGTTTTTTTTTCCTCTCTATCTAACTTACTCTTGCCTTTTTCAAGGGGAGACAAGTCTTTCTCCTCTTCTTCTTTCGAATGGAGGAGCTGACAGAGGCTAGAAGAACCGAAACTTGGATTGGTTACAAGATGAGAAGAAAGAAAAACATAAGAACTATCCTAGGACGAGAATCTAAGCTCCCTTTGCTTCTTGCACCTTGAGCATCTTATATAGACCTTGAAAGGTAGGGTTGGCTGTCGAGATCAATGCGAGAAGTCCCTTGAGAATGAAAATCCACGATCTTTGGAGATTTGGCACGAGATATTTGATTTTCAGAAGATTCTGCGCAAATCCCGCGAATCTCGGAATTTGTTGGAAAGCCCAGTTGCGGCCGCAAATGGGGCGCAAATTCCTTGGGTGTTCTGCTTTGACAAAAACTGTCGTAAGCTGGGGCTTCTTTCCTTATCAGTTTGCAATCGCATCTTGGACGCATTTTCCACTTCTGCGAGATTTTTTCGTTTCCAAATATGAACGCAAATCTTCAATTTGTATTGCTCCTCTAACTTCTTCATTTGTGGGCACATTTCAAACGTAATATTGGACTCCTGCACAAAACCATTAAACTTGATAAATTCTTACTAAAATACTCTCTTTTTCAATACTTTAAGCATAAATTCAGTATTTTAAGATTTCGATCGTGATCTGTAGACTTTTGCTAATTTTGACTCTAAACGATATGAATTTAAGCACTAAGTTCTTGCTTTCCTAGCAATAACCCAAGTTTTTAAGATCAAATAACGCACATAAATGAGCGTTATCACCCATATCGGTCATCTCAAATTCTTTCTTCATGCTTTCTTTAAACTCTTCAAGCATCATGGTTGAAGTTTTCGTCAAAACTAGATCATCAACATAAAGACAAATGATTAGAAAATTATCATTTCTATCGCTTTGGTGTAAAGAGCATGTTCATATGGACATCTTCTAAAACCATTCTTCTGGAAGAAATTGTTAATACGATTGTATTAGGCTCTTGGTGCTTGCTTCAGCTCATACAATGCATTTTTCGATCGACACACCCTATTTTCTTCTCCAATCTTGACATAACTAGGGTGCTGCTTAACATATATTTCTTCCTCCAAATACCCCTTTAGAAAAGCTGACTTAACATTCATTTGATGTATTTTCCAGTCATTTTGTGTTGTAAGAGCTAGAAGCAAACAAAATGGTCTTTAAGCGAGTCACAGGAGAAAATATTTCTTCACAATCCGCACGTACTTTTGCTTATACCCTTTGACAATGAGTTTTGCCTTGTACTTCTCAACTTCACCATTTTGCTTTAGTTTTGTTCTAGAAATCCATTTTACTCCAAGAGTTTCTCTACTCTTTGATAGTTGTAATAATTCCCATGTTTATTTCTTCTTATTGCATCGATCTCTTAATCCATTGCAACTTTTCTTTTTAATCTCGAATTGCCTCTTCAAAATATACAAGATTCACATCTGCAAGTAAAGCAAAATCAACATGATCATCTTCTGTCATCCTTCTTGAAGCATCATAAATCTCTTAAATATTTGAGAATTTGCAGTGGGTGTCAAATAAAAATTATATAATTGCAAATATAGCACAATGTAAAAAAATTTGCAAATATAGCAAAATCTATCAGAGTATATTACTGATAGACTCTGGTTAATTAGAATCTATCTGATAGACTTCGATTATCAGAGTTTATCAGCGATAGACTCTGAATAATCAGAGTCTATCAGTGATAGACATGGATAGAATCTGACGACAGCTTTTTGGTCTTGTACAATTAATTTTGCTACATATGCAATTAGTTTGCAACTGTGCTATGTTTGCTATTAATTTGGTCCAATTTTCCATCTATGCAACTGCCCCTCAATATTTCTTGTTTCCTTGGTGGAGATTCTTCATCACTTATGGGACGTGAAAATGAAGATGAAGATGAAGCCTTTGGTTGAGTCTCTTCAAGCTCCAAGTCTTGATCATCTCTTTTGTTATCTATGTCAACAAATAATGGATTTTGGTACTCATTTTCTAAATCCAATCTCAAAAATTCTACTTCATTGAATTTGACATCTCGGCTAATAATGATTTTCCTGCTTATAGGATTGTATAATCTATAAGCATTGGAATTTTCACTATACCCAACAAAAATGTATTTTTCTAACTTCTTATCTAGCTTACCTCTTTTCTCTTAAGATATGTGAGAATACGCAATGTAGTCAAATACTCTGAGGTGACTAACAATTGGCTCTAATCCCCTCCATACTTCTTTAGGTGTAAAACTTTGAACACTTTTGGTTGAAGATGAATTCAAGAGATAAACAACACACGTTGTTGCATCTCCCAAAATTCATTCGAGAGTTTCTTGGCCTTCAACATAGTTCTTGCAAGCTCTATTATTATCCTGCTCTTTCTCTCTGCAACTTCGTTTTGTTGAAGAGTTCTTCGAACTGTCTTGGTGCTTGGTTCCATTTTCCTTCAAGAAATCTTCAAAATCAATATATTCACCTCCACGATCAAAACACAATGTTTTCAACTTCAAGTTGTTTTCATTTTCAACCATTGCTTTGAATGTCTTGAAACACTCAAAAGTAGAGCTCTTTTCCTTTAGCAAGTAAATCCAAGTCTTCCGACTATAGTCATAAATAAAGGTGAGAAAATAACAATACCTCCAAACGTAGTAGTTCACATGGTCCACATAAATCTGTATACACAAGTTCGAGAGGTTTTGATACTCTCCAAGCATTTCCTATCGAAAATGGATTTCGATGTTGCTTCCCCAAAATACATGCTTCACAAAGTTGATCTTCCTTTTGAATGTTTGATATTCCTCTCACCATATGCGTTGTTAACCCATGTGCGATAAAGTGTCAAAGTTCAAGTGCCCATATCGATAATGACAAACCCATGAAGTATCTTTTATACCAACATCTTAAAACATATTAGCTTCTCATAAGACATTTTGATAGGAAACTTCTTGTCATATGTACCTTTGTTATGAGACTTTCATTCTTGGTTCTGATCTCGCACGAGCTATCTTTGAAGATTACATCATGCCCTTTCAATAGAAGCTGCCAAACACTTAAGGGATTGTGGTTGAGACTTGAAACATAATACACATTAGTATTTTCTTTTGCTTCATTCTTTGTCTTGATAGGAATATCTCCTTTTCCTTTGACTTCGAGCTTCTTGTCGTCACCAGTCTTCACCTTATTATGAAGAGATTCATCCAAAGTTACGAAAATATCCTTCCTTCCTGTCATGTGGTTTCTACGACTACTTTCAAGATACCATATATCTTTAGTGCTTGTTGCTTGGACAATTAAAGTGAGAAAAAGAAGACCTTGGTCATTATCTTCTTCCTCTGCTTGAAATTATTTCCCTTCCTCTATTTCAATAAGTTAGATTATCACTTGTTTCAGACTCAAAGTTTTTGAAGTCATTGGATCTTCCATTTCCTCAGTCACCATGTCCACCTCTTCTTCCACTAGATCTCTCCCTAGAAGAAGTTTGAATATGAAAAGATTATTTTTAAGGAGTAGAATCGAACCGCTTCAATCTAAGCTTATGAGATTGGAGATATCCCATTAAGCCTATTGATGGAAAGAATTTGCAAATCTTTGGATTCTTCAATTGCTACGACAATGTGTTCGTATTTTCTAGTCTCTTCAAAGGATCTTTTCGACTACTCTCTGATCTTCAATTGTTTCTCCATTTGATCTCAATTGATTAACAATTAAGAGAACACGATTGAAAATTTCTTCAATGGTTTCAATATCTTTCATTCTAATGGTATCAAATTCAGCTCGAAGTGTTTGTAATCTTACCATTTTTACCTTATCTTCTCCTTCGTCTAGACTGTATAATGCATCACATGCTGCTTTAGCAATTGAGGCTCCTGAAATTATTTTGAAGATATTTTCATCTATAGCTTGGTAGATAAAAATAATGCCTTTTTGTCTTTCTTTGTAGCATCTTCCAACTCATTGAGTTAGTTGTGAAAGACCTTCCTCATATTCTTGCTCCACATATTCATTTGTAACAATGTCCCCAATATCTTGAGATCCATAAAGAACCTTCATTTGTTGACTCTATAATTCTTTCCTTCAAAACGAGGAAGTTGAGGTTGCAACATATTATTGTTGGATGACACCTTTTAACCTTCGTTCTGATACCACTTTGTTGGAAACGTCGATGAGCCCACAATAATACTCACTCTAAATCTCACAATTCTGAAGAGAAGAAACTTGTTCTCTTGCAAAACTCAAGAACACACAAGACAAGAAAATTTTTCTCTTGAATGATTCTATTTGAATTACTTTACTTGGCTTCCTTCAAACATAACAAAGACATCCTATTTATAGGACGATCCTAATGAAAATTCTAGATTCATAATCCTATTCTAAATTTATGACCTTACTAATTTTATGACTATGCATAACTCTCCTACTTAATTAACTATTAACTTATGAAAGTGTCTAACGTAGTATATAAATCTAGCTTAATTTCTAACCATTTATTTGCAGGAGCTAATAACTTAGTACCAATGGAAATTGCTCTTAAAATTGTGAACAAGATCAAAGCTAATGAAAGATTTTCAGCCTACATACTTATCCCAATGTGGCCAGAAGGTGTTCCTACAAGCGTGTTTATGCAAAGAATTCTTCTGTGGCAGGTATGCTTCATTCATTATTTCATGTTAGCTTCTCAAGTCTTGTATATGTATTTCAGACCCATCCTGTCAAGTTTTAAAAGTCCACTTCTATTTTTATCAAATGACGATATCTTAATTTTATGGAAATACCAATATAAATGTCGAAAAAAAAATGGTTTTAGATAAATCATAAAACTCAAGAAATTCATTTGAAAAATCTAAATTACAAAATAAATATTTCACCATTTATAAATAATTTGAAAATTTTATTATGAATAGCATACTTGTTGATTTCTTTTAACAACTAATATAGTTTGTTACAATATAATGAAAATATTGATTTGTTGAGGATCCCACATTGAAAAGATAAGTGGTGAACTTGCAATTTATAAGATGATTACTCCACTCATTGCCAATTAGTTTTGAGATGGAACCCCATGTTATCTAATATGGTATTAGAGCCCATTAAACCCAAACGGGTACACGTTGAGGATCCCACATTGAAAAGATAAGTGGAGACCTTGCAATTTATAAGATGCATGGAGCCAATTGGTTTTGGGATGGAGCCCCATGTTATCTAATATGATTTCCATTCCCTACGTCAATCTTGAATTCATGGACATATGAAAATGTTTGTCCGTGACTAATGATACCTTTTTATTTTCTCCGGTTCAGAGTATGACAATAGAAATGATGTACAAAATGATATACAAAGCTTTGGAGGAGGTTGGCCTTCATGAAAAATATGAACCTGAAGACTACCTCAACTTTTTTTGCCTGGGAAATCGTGAGGTATTAGATGTCAAAAACGATGTTCAAGCCAAGGATTCCAATGGAGAAATGACTCCTCAAGTACTCAGCTCTTACCCTCTTGATTTTGAAGCTTCAAATTTCTTTCACAAATATATTTTTTTACTTGTTAATAATGTACCATATATTGGTTATGGTTATGTAGGCACTGGTTCGTAAGAATCGACGCTTTATGATCTATGTTCATTCTAAAGGAATGATAGTAGATGATGAGTATGTCATATTGGGATCGGCAAATATCAATCAACGATCGCTTGCAGGTACTAGAGACACCGAAATAGCAATGGGTGCATATCAGCCTTGCCATACATGGTCACCAAACAAATGCTCAAGCCCACGCGGTCAGGTATGCATTAGAACATTATAATCTTTTATTTAGAGTCATTACTAGAATATAATCTTGTGTGAGAGTAGCTATCTCAACCAGAGTGGGTAATAATTTTTCCTTTTTATGATCTTATGACCATACTAAGGTTGAAATAGGTCAATTTTATCTAAGACCGTGTTTACTTAGTAGGAATCATAATGAGATGGAATCCGAATGAAAATCGATAGGAATGAAATTAATTGGAATTAGAATAGTATTTGTCGTTTGATGTTATTTACTAGGAGTTATCTAGAATCGAAATCGATAATCCATTTATGTTGTTTACTCTCAACTTTCAAGATCCATAATGAGAATCAGACATAATACAATTACTAGAATACACTTATCATATTTTTTAACCAATTAAATTGTATTGATCTAAAAGAAAAAAGAAAAAAAACTAATTAAATTGTATTATTCAATAATATGCTAATATGATTTTTAATTAACATAATAATAATCAATAATAAAATTTTTATTTTTTTTTATTTTTGTTTCATTTTATAGTAATATTTATTATTCTAAAAATTTATTAATATTAACGAATAATAACTAATTAAAATCAAATCAAATCAATTGACAAGTATTACTATAATGATATTATATCATTATAATAACGAATTATATTTGAATAAATTATTTGATATCAATAAACAATGAATAACTAAAATAAAATTACGTTAACTAAAAAAATATTAAAATAAATTTTATTAGAAAAATATAAATCAAATTTATTTTTTTACGTTATCTAATAAAAATATTTTATTTAAACAATTAAGTAATAAATATTTAATAATTAAAATTAAATATTTAACAAAATAAATAGAAATGTTCAATTTTATTAAAAATTACTATTAATATGATTTTTTTTTTTAAATAAAAGGTAAATAAGAGAGATAATAAAAGTTGTAAAAAAATTAATAATGAAGTCTAGATTTCATTAGGTGAGAGAAAAAGGGTAAAAGTGGTAAAGTAATAAATAAAAAATAGGTTGTGGGGCACATAGAATAAGGAATGAGAATGAGATTGACAGGAGGAGAGGGATGAGATTTACCCTTTTGGGATTCCCAAATTGGTGGTTGGACTCTCCCAATTGATTCTATTCCTTTAAGCTTATAGACACTACTTTCACAAGTTTTTTTTTTTTTTTTTTTTTGTTATTTTATCTACCTTCTTCTCATGTTTTCAAAAACTTGTTTTTTTTTTTGAATTTAACTAGGAATTCAAATGTGTGTTACTAACAAAAACGAAAAACATGGTATGGAAATTGCAAAAAAAAGAAGCATAATTTTAAAAAACCAAATGGTTATCAAATAGGGCCTAAATTTTAGACTCCGTTTGATAACCATTTGATTTTTTGGTTTTTCGATTTTGAAAATTGTACTTATTTTCTTACGTTTTCTTTACCATGATTTTACACTTTTCTATGGAAACATTTGAATTCTTTACCGAAAAAAAAAATAAAAATAAATAAAAAATAATAATAATAAAATAAAAAAATAAAAAAAAAATCAATTTTTTTTTTAGTTTTCACAACTTCGCTAAGTTTTTTATAATATATAACAAAACAAATAAATCCATAAATGAAAGTCGTGTTTATAATCTTAATTTTCAAAAACCAAAAATCAAATAGTTATCAAATCCAACCTAAACTTTTAATATTATTCCTTTTCAAAGTTACTATTTACACTCATGGTTTTAGAAGGCAACCTCCAACGCACACTTTTCTTTTATTTTTTTTCATCTCGGATTTAGGTGCTCTTTTCCGGCTCTTCCTAACATTCTTTTCTTTTTTATACAAAATAAGGGTGTGTTTGGTTTAACTTTTGAAGTGTTTAATTTTGAAAATAAATCATTTTGAAAAAAATTTCTAGTGTTTGGCAACCACTAAAAATGACTTATTAGAAAATGAGATTGATAAATAAATCAGGTTGAGAGAAACACTTGAAACCAACTTTTTAAAAAAGACTTCTTGAGTAAACAATAACTTTGTGTATAAAAACATTTGTGAGGAAATCCAACCAAACATATGAGTGTTTAAATTCTAAACAATTTTTATACAAAATGTTTTTTAAAAAAATCATTCTTGAAAAACATTTAAATTAAAATGTATTCCAAACAGGCTCTAAGTCTCAGGAAAAAAAATGATAAAAAATGAGAAACGAGAATGAAGAATATTACCAAACGAACTCAAAGAAACTAAATTCTATTTTGATTTCCAAAATATTGCAGGATGAAATATGCTTAGGCCACTTTTAGAATGGATAAAAACAATTTTCCTATTACTCAAAACACTCTCCACTCAAAATCATTATGTTTTAGATATAATTTTAAAAAAAGTAAGAAATATTTAAACGATTCTATTATACTAAAGTCACTTCCAAACACACTTTTAGTAGAATATCGTTCATGATTCGTATAGAAATAGAATCGATAACGGTGATGGATGCATTCTTTTCGTTGCAGGTGTATGGATATAGAATGTCATTATGGGCAGAGCACACAGGAACAATGGAGGAATGTTTCGAGAGACCAGAGAGCATTGAATGTGTAAGACGAATCAGATCATTGGGTGAGAGAAACTGGAGACAATATGTAGCTGAGGAAGTGACTGAAATGAGAAGTCATCTTCTTAAATATCCATTGCAAGTTGATCCAACTGGTAAGGTAACCCATCTTCCTGGTTGTGAAAGCTTCCCAGACCTTGGTGGCAACATATTGGGTAGTGAAGGTGACAACATAGTGGGTACAACACTCACTATCTTTCAAGAAAATCTTACAATTTAATTCCCACTCAAGCTCCATTGAAATTGTTGTAAATTTTAAAATAATTGTTTACAACTGTAATTTTAGAAAAATAAGTTGTAATATGAAGTAAATCAGTGTTTAGTGAATTTTAGCTTTAAACCGGAAAAGGAATGTTATAATATTCTACATGCTTACTAAATTGTTGTGATTTAGTTATAATGACTAAAATAGATATCCTATCAAAATTTATATATATATATATATATTCTAAAATAGGTTCCTAGGAACATGATCTGAAGCTGCATCTCATAGCCTAAGATTGAGTTTCCTAGTTTCATGCTTTTAGATGTTTTAAATTTTCAGTTTTATGAAAATTGTTTACCAACTGTCTTTGAGTATTTTATTATTGTAAAATGACTTATGGTTTTGGGTCCAGTTTATTAATAAAAGGTTTTACTTTTGATCTCTTATGCTTTAAGTTTCAAAAGTTTTACATTTACATGCATGTAGTAGCGACTCTCAGTATGTGTTTAGTCCCTTTTTAGTCGGGTTGTTACAGTTGGTATCAGAGCCCAATTTTTAAGTTCTATAGACTCGCTTTACATCGTAAGCATCAGATTTTTCCATAGCAAGCTCAAGAGAACACGTCCTGTCACCACCAGGTATGTTAGTACCATGTAGTAAAGAATTTTATGAATGATGATCCACGTTATGCATGAAAACTTGAATCAGTTAATTTCAGTTACATAGGTTAATATGTGCTTGTCCTTGTTATTTTTAGTATGAAAGATTTTAGCTTGACCTTAAGATACCTTCTTTCATGATAATTAATGCCCCTATAAAGAAGAGGTTTTACAAGTCCAAGTTGAGGTTGTGGTAGGGGTGGTAGAGGACAAGCACTTCCAGAACAGGCAGACCCTGCCATGGACCTTCAGGTGAGCTGCCAATAGGTTAGATGCCCACTCAACCAGTGCCGCTAGGATTTTCGAAATATTGACCTAAGTCAAATGGTGGGCTATTTATATGTTTCAAATTTTCTTAAATAGAAATCTGAAATTTTAAATAACGTCATCTCGTGAGCAACCGTTTCGTATGAGATTTGCGCCTGCAAATGCAACGTAATTGCTACCCTTTGCAAGTTTTTGCTTTGGAGTACAATGGCAAATTTGTGGCCGCATATGCATCGCAAATCCTGCCTTCTCCAGATGCTCACTCTTTTACCCTGCAGTTTTATCTCTTAATTGTATACTGCACACTTAACTAAACCAATTAGAACGTTCACACAAGTTAAGTACCAAAATAGTGAAGAAGAATTCATCAATTGTAGAAGCGAAGATATAGAACTTTGTAAACTAAGAAAATTAAGTTTGATTAATTCAACTTCCAAGTAAAGCTCCAAGTAGAGGTGTTTCCTTGCCGTCAACTTGAAAACCTCTTTCCTTTGACAAACTTTTCCTAGACAAAGCTTCCTCTTAGTAAAAACTTTATTTTCTTGGTTTTCCACCACATTATACATTATGAACGATATTTTTTTTATATATTCTTAAAGCAGGTATAAAAAATGAAAAGAAAAGAAAACAAACATACTTTACATATTTTCGACAATCTCATCTTGGATCATTTTGGTTCGATCACAGAAATGGGGCCTTGTCCTTGCTCAAACATTTTCTTTTAGGGTTCTCTATATTGCTTGGTAGGGTCCCTATTGGTCTATTCCTCATCCCCTTAGCTAACTGCCCAATCTGTGATTCAAGATCCCTTAAGGAAGTTGTTTGACGTTGAATAACAGAGTCGTTCTTGGTCATGAACTCCCTCAAAAGATTCTCCAAACTTGAGGTCAGTTGGGGTTGCACTTGCACCAGTTGCTGCTACAAAGGTTGTGCAATCTTTAGCTGAACTTGTCCATTGAATCCAGATGGTTCTCCTTGCTTAACGAATGGGATTGAATTGGAAGTACTAGCATTTTGTCCTCCCCATGAAAAGTTAGGGTGTTGTCTCCATTCTGGATTGTATGTGTTGGAGTAAAGGTTGATTCTATTATGTGCACCTACATTAAAATATATTGAAGTTGGGTTTTGAGGGCAATCTTCAAATGAATGCTCTTCATTACAAGTAGTGCAATGGGGGTTGAAGCTTGGCTCACGGCTGCGACTTGAACTTGCTTCCCTGAAGTAATATTTATTAACATGTCGTTCATAGTTAACATTCGCTCTGATAATGTCTCTAAATGATTGACTTCTTGAACTTTGACATTGCTTCTAGATGGTGTCTCATCTTCTCCCCATTGACTATTGTTTGCAACAATTGCGTCAAGAATCTTGTTTGCCTCATTGAATGTCAAGAATCTCTTTCAAATATATTATTCTCTCAACTAATAAAGTTTAACCTCAAATTAAACTTTATATTATAATGTATCAATATACATTACATTAATTGTTTCTCATATAATTAACTTGATTCTCATGATGAATTTGAATTATTCAAATTCTTTCAAGATAAATTGTTCCTAATTACTCTTTTCGAGCTAGCAGGGGGACCTAATGGACCTACATATCAGAAGTTCCAATGATAGGATACCCCTGCTCGCATGTTACATGGACGCATTGGATCAATACGTCTGTATCGAATACAAAGCGAGTCGTATCACTTAGTGTTATCAGGATAAGATACCCAACCTTATCCCTATACTATAGATCTTTTAGGTTGTTACTTGAACATTTTTCCTCGTATGTCCCCACATACTAGTTCAAGTTACATATAAATAACATTGGATCTTAATTTATTGGATTTGGGTTAAATTGTGCAATTCTAAATTTAATATAACAATAAGTCTTTATTGCAGAAGATTTCAATAACATTTTATTGACACAAGTATACAATTCATTAACATTCACTATCTACAAGTTTTAGGACATAAAACCCAACAGATCTCTCCACGGTTTGTGTATTCTTAGTTAGCGAAAAATATTTCAAAAAGAAATTTTTCAACAAGCTCATCCCAAGTGGTGATGGTATCCGGTGGTAAAGAGTCTAACCATGTTTCTACACAGTGGCGGATCCATAACTTTAGGTTGAGGGGCACAAATTCATATGAACTTAAAAATAAGTTTAGTTTATGAACTTTTAGATTTGTATTTATATGGTCCATGAACATTAAAAAGTGTCTAATAAGTCTTTGAATTTTTTATTTTGTGTCTAATAGATCCCTGAAGTTTCAATCTAAAAGGTCTCTTACATATTTAAAAAAAAAAAAATTAAATGAATGTAAGACCTAATAGATCCTATTGAACAGTTTTTAAAATTAATGTATTTATTTTTTAAAAAAATTAATATATATATATATATATATATATTAGTTTCATAATTAAAAGTATGAGATTCAATTACATATAAAATTCAATTTTATGTCTAATAAAACAATTCATTTTTAAAAATTTTGAATATATAAGAGACCAATTAAATTCAAAATTTACAAGTTCATAAATCTATTAGTCATTTTTAAAATTTTTATTAGACACAAAATTGAAAGTTTAATAAACACTGATAGACGTCCATTAGTCAGAGTCTATCAGTGATGGACACTATAGAAAGAAATGTACGGAAATTGGTAGAATTTGCACGCAATTCAAAATTAAACACAGGTAAAACGAGAATTATGAAATTTTATTCTAATAAATTGCCATATTTGCTATTATTTTTACATTGTGCTATATTTGCAATTAAAAAATCCTAATTACAAATATAATAATTGAAACTAATAGATTTCAACTTATTAGAAAAATCTTAATTTTGAATACTTCTGAAAAATCCTAATTACAAACTGAAAATTTAGAAAAATCCTAATTACAAACTGAAAAATTCTAAACTTAAATAATTGCAAATAAAGAATAATCTACTTGAAAAATTATAGATTATGGACAAAAGTTTCAAATAAAGAATAATCTACTTGAAATGCTACTAGATAGTTGAGCATGGTTGCATGGGTAGAGAAAAAAAAAAAGGAAAAAATACACTTTTAGTCCTTGAGATTTGAGTTAGGTTTCATTTTAGTCTCTGAGTTTTCAAACTCAACAATTTAGCCCCTGAAGTTTGATTTAAGTTTCATTTTAGTCCCTCCATCCAATTTTCAGTTAATAATTAACGGATTGCTGACGTGGCAAAATTTTTTATTAAAAAAATTATTTTTAAAATTTTTTAAAATATAAATATATTAAAATAATAAATATATTATTATTTTATAATTTTTTATTTCTTTCTCCTCTCTCCTCTTCTTCTTCTTCACCCAACCCCTTCTTCTTCTTCACTCGACTCCGACGGTTGCTTCTTCTTCAACACCTGCCGACGGTGACCGGCTGCTGGTGACGGCGGCCGACCGCCGCCGGTACATCTTTTTTTTGGGTTTTTCTTTCTTCTCTTTTCTTCTACTTTTATCTCCATTTTCTTTTTCTTTTTTTTTATATTTTGTAACAGATCTGCATTGCCCACCCAGATCTGCAATGCCCGTTGTTGTAGGTAATTTTGGACCACCATGGTGTACAAGGAGTTGACGAGGACAATCGGGCAGAGATAGGACCAGGAGACGACCCAGAGGAAGACCGGACCAACGGGCCAGGCCAACGTGGCCCGACCCGTACGGTCGGCCTCGGCCTTGGGCCGAGGCTGCACGGGCCGAGTCCGTTTGCCTCCGCTCGATCCCTCCTGCCTCTGGCCGCCCCGGTTCCGCCTGGTTTGCCCCGAAACGCCTCCGAATTCCTAAAAACCCTAGAAGCATGAGCAGGTATTTATACCCCTCTTCGCCGCTGAAGAAGGGGACCCGAACTCAATTCTCGACTCTCTTCTCTTACTCTCTTACTCTCCTCTTCTGTTTTCTGACTTAAGCATTGGAGGCGGTGTGGCTAGCACCACACCGGTGTGCAGGTTTACTCTTTTGCAGGCCACGTCTTCCCCCGCTCTCAAATAAATTCACTGTCGATTATCACGTGGAGCGAAGGTAATTTACCTAGCGAAATTTGATCATCAACACCCGTCTTTCTTTATCTCCATTTGTCCTTTTTTTTTTTGTTATCTCCATTTGGTTTTGGTTATCTCCATTTTCTTTTTTTTTTCTAACAGATCTGCAATGCCCACCCAGATCTGCAATGCCCACCCAAATCTGCAATGTCAGTCTTTTTTTTTTATCTCCATTTGCTTTTTTTGGTTATATCCATTTGGTTTTTTTCAGCAGCCTGTCTTTCTTTCTTCCCGGCGCTGGCACGAGGAGTAGAAACTCCCACCCAGATCTGCAATGTCATGTCGCCCCTCACCGTCGGTTCACCTAGATTTGAAACGCCATGGACGTCTGAGCTCCTCCGTCGCGCGCATCTGGGCTTCAAGCATATCTGAAACTTTTCCGATCGCCGTTACGAACAGATCTAGGCTTCGTGTTGATTCTCTCCCTCTGTCAGGAACGGATCTGGGCTTCGACTGCAGGAGTTCGACGGCAGACGACGGAGATCTGGGCTTCACGAGACAAACGCCCACAAATAGTTCACGAACGGCAGAGATCTGGGCTTCACGAGACGAATGCCCATGAAGGCGGAGGCGGCTGGCGACGCGACGGAAGTGGAGGCGGAGGTAGCCAGCGAGGGAGAAGGAGGCGGTCGGTGACGAAGATAGAGGCAGCCATGGAGCTTGAACTAAGGTTGAAGAAGAAGATGGGAGGAAGAAGATGGGGAAAAAAGAAAAAAGAAAGAGAAAAGAAAAATAATTAAAAAGAAATTAATATATTAATTTATTTTAATAAATTAAAAAAATAAATTTTTTAATAAAAAAAATGGTGCCACGTCTGAAGGATTGGAATTCCGTAATTCCGTAAAGCGGAAGCGTGATTGGGACCGATTCGTAATTAATTTTGTTTAATCTAAAATACCAATACATTGGCAATAATATTAGAACTATTCTAAATATATATTAAGGCTAAGCATACAAAAATATTAGATCTAAATCTAATTTATAAAGTAATTAGATTAAATTCACCAACTGCTCGTGAATTAATCACGAACTAGTGCGAACACCACCACTATGGCTACACCGGTATGACTCTGAGACTTCTAGAGGCAGAAGACTGGTGGGAGTCTAGAGGAAACCTTAAGGGGAATTCTCTAAGAGTAGAGGAATGAATGGGATGTCTTTCACCCCACCCCAAGGGTCCTATATATAGTAAAGGCCAAGACCTTGAAGACCTTTTCCTATTAGGAAAAGGTCTCTAATTTTAATAAATAATTAATTAATTCCTTAATTAATTAATTTTCCAATTAAATATCATATATTTAATCTTAGGGATTTTATTAAAATTAAAATTAATATGAATCAAATTCATATTAAATTTATTTGAACTCTTTCAAATATTTTCTTTCCTAATAGAAAAATGTCTCTAATTTTAATAAATAATTAATTAATTCCATAATTAATTAATTACCCAATTAAATATCATATATTTAATCTTAGGGATTTTATTAAAATTAATATGAATCCAATTCATATTAAATTTATTTGAACTCTTTCAAATATTTTCTCTCAAGAATTAATTTTTGAAATTAATTCAAAAATTATATTATGAAGTTTCATAAACTTTATATTATAATGCATCAATATACATTATATGATTCTCCAAATAAATTGAACACTTTCAATTTACAATTTATACTTAATTGCCTCAAGTCTCTTTACGAGCTACCAGTGGGACCTAATGGACCTACAGATCAGAAGCTCCAACGATACGAGACTAATTGGCCAAACTCATTAACCAAGTTAGTCAACATTCGTTAACTGTGGGTCACTCCACTAAAGACCCACAGCTGCACTCTTCTCACTGTAGAATATTTCTGTGTCCACGGATATTGACCAATGCAGTAAGTCAATCCTTCACGTGTGTTCGTAACACCAGTTGGGTCAAATTACCGTTTTACCCCTGGTTTACCTTTGGTTCCTTAAGTACCGTTGATCCCTATAATGAACAAGTTGTTTAGGGTCCAACCACTAAACAAGAGTTTCTCTCGGGTCAGGAGAGGACGACGCGCCTTTGTTCAAGTCCCGGAATCAACCCTTAAGGGAACACACATCTATTTACCCCAATAGGGGAAGAAGTGAATTTCATCTTGTACTGTTATGTTCCCAGCCCCCATTCGGTCTTGCCCCTGAAATGGTAGGCTTATTGAGTCGGCGAACTGGCCACTCTCACCCATACAAATCTAAGGACAATCCCTCCTGAAAGGGGTTCATAACAGACTCAGGATTGAGATTGAGTTACCTAGGTCATCCTATTGAAATAGAAACTTAAACTAGTTAACGACGTTACATCTAATGGTTACTATTTCGCGGTCCGGTCTTATGCAAACTTATTGCATAGGATACCCCCACCCGCATGTCTCCTACATGGATGCTTTGAATCATTGCATCTGTATCGAATACAAGGTGGGTCATATCACATAGTGTCACCATGATAAGGTACCCAGTCTTATCCCTATACTATAGACCTTTTAGGTTGTTACTTGGACACCGATCCCCGTATATCCCCACATACTAGTCCAAGTTTCATTTAAACAACCTTGGATCTTAGTTTATTAGATTTATGGTTTATTAATGCAAACTCGATTATTCAATAACCAAATTACTGAATTACTCAAATAACACTTTATTGAGATCGATTAATTTGTTTCATTTACTATCTACGAGTTTTAGGGCAGAAAACCCAACAACGTCAGCATTCCGTTAGTTTTTAATGGAAAAATTGATGGAGAGACCAAAATGAAACTAAAACCAAACCCGAGGGACTAAATTGTTGAGTTTGAAAACTCAGGGACCAAAATGAAACCTAACCCAAACCTTAGGGACTAAAAGTGTATTTTTTCCAAAAAAAAATCAAAGGAAGGAGCAAAGAGTTTTACCTTCAAATTTTTTATATATAATCTATCAAAATTGAAAATGCAAATTAGACTGGAACTTTAAAATCTTAGGCCCTGTTTGATAACAATTTCGTTATTAATTTTTTCGATTTTGAAAATTATGTTTGTTTTCTCTCAATCTTCTTACAATAGTTTTTATTTTTTTCAATGAGACATTTGGGGGCCGAGTGGAGGGATTCGAACCTCAAACCTCTTGGTTGAGGATACATGTCAATTACCACTGAACTATGCTCGTTTTGGTAACAAACAAAGAAACTTGTGAGTAAAAATAGTGTTAATAAGCTTAATTTTCAAAAGTAAAAAACGAAATGGTTATCAAACGGGACCTTAGCTTTTCTATATATTTTTTTCATCAAATACAATCAGTATGGGCAACTACACTCCCTCCTTCCTTCTTCGTTTTGTTTCATGCATAGTCGGACCAAAGCTAACAAAGGTGCAACCGATGCATAACTTAATAAGGGAGACGAGTATGTAACTTAGCCTTGGTGAGTTTGGATGCTTAACCAAGTTTGAGCCAACTGAATCAGCATGGTTGAACCAAAAGGCTATGTAGCCCAAGTGAGCTCAACTACCTGTTGTAACATTTTAATATTTAATAGTAATTTAAGTATGAGTTTTATTCTTAGAAATTAATTTTTGGAGAGTTTCTCTCATTTTAAAAGAGAAAAACGTATTTGGTGGGAGAGTTTTGGTTTTAACATGTGTTGGTTACTTTTATTTTGTATTAAATTTCTAGATCTAGAAAATCCTATAAATACCTCTCACACCAAACACTTTCAAATATAAGAAATACAAAAATTTCTATCTTCTCTTTTTTCTACTTTCTCATTTCTCTTATTTGCTCTTTTAAGAGCAATTGGCCAAAAGAGGGGTGTTCTTCGTTGTGGAGCTTTGAGCTCAACCTCTTAGTGCAGAGTGGTTTGAGCTACACAACGTTTCAGTTGGGTTGTTGTATCCTGGAGGGGACAGGCTAGAGAATACATGCTACACTGGTGGTTGATAAATAATTATACACCGTAGAGGGCTTGAATCTCCTTAAAGAGAGCGAGATACCCGCGCCTCAACCTAATTGTTTACGTGTTTGTTTCTCAATATTTTCTCCATTTCCTCTGTCATTTATAATTTCCCCCAACAATTTTAAGGGTACTCATACATGGAGTCTATTATTGAGAAGCCAAATGAAAATGTTGGAGATCTCAACAAGCCCTTTCGATTTAAGGGACCACACTTTAGGAGATGGAAAGGAAAAGTGTTGTTCAACCTTAATCTTCTCAAGGTGGCCTATGTCCTCACAGAAAAGAACCCGAAGAAGATCGATACTGAAATCATGAGCGTTGAAGAGTTCAAAGAACACCATGAGAAAATTGATAAGTATGAGAAAGATGAGTACAAATGTCGGTATTATCTTCTAAATTATCTTGCTGATCATTTTTATGATTATTATGATACTACTTTCACATCTGCCAAGAAAATATGGAAAGCCTTGCAGAATAAATATGATACTGAAGAAGCATGCGCGAAAAAATATGCTGCAAGTCGCTTCTTTCGCTTTCAAATGGTAGATGGAAAGTCTGTAGTGGAGCAAGCACAAGATTTTCAGATGATAGTAGCTGAAGTAGCATCTGAAGGAATTAAGAATGGAGACAATCTTATTGTTGCCGGCATAATCGACAAGCTTCCACCATCTTGGAGAGAATTTCAAAAGAATATGCGCCATAAGCAAAAAGAAATCTCTGTAGAAACGCTAATTACTCGCATTCGTGTGGAGGAAGAGGCAAGAGGACAAGATGCATTGATTCAAGAAGGCAATGAAATTCCCACCAAGGTATATCTAATCTCTTCAAATGATAATTTACCTAATGGTCAAATTCCAAAAAATAGTCACTTAAAGCCAAAGAAGAATTATATGAAAAAGAATAACAAACCTCACTTTTCTAATAAGAAAAATCCAAGCCAAGTGAATAAGAACCAAGTACATCACCAACACTCAAGATCAGTATGTTTTGTTTGTGGCAAAAGTGGGCATATTGCTCGAATTTGCAGATTTCGGAAACAAGAACCTGTACCTCAAGCCAATGTTACCGAAGAGCCATTTGTGGCTATGATTACTGATATTTATATGGTTCAAAGTGTTAAAGGATGGTGGGCTGATTCTGGAGCCAATAGACGTGTCTGTTATGACAAAGATTGGTTCAAAGTTTATACTCCTTTTAAGGAGCCTAAAACAATAATGCTTGGTGATTCTCATACTACCCAAATTATGGGAACTGGTGAGGTTGAATTAAAATTCACCTCTGGAAGGGTTTTAATGTTGAAAGATGTGCTTCATACACCCTCCATGAGGAAGAATTTAATGTCGAGTTATCCTCTTAATAAAGCTGGCTTTAAGCAAACTATGGAATTTGATCAATATGTGATAACTAAAAAGGGAATTTTTGTTGGAAAAGGTTATGCTTGTGATGGAAGGTTCAAATTGAACATTGAAAATATTAATAAAGCATCTACCAGTTCAATTTACATGCTTTCTTCTTTAAATTTTTGGCATGCTCGTTTGTGTCATATAACTAGGAAATATGTGGGAGTTATGAGTAGTCTTGGATTAATTCCTAGTCTAAAAAATAATTTTGAGAAATGTGAAATTTGCAGTAAAGCAAAAATTACAGAAGGACCTCATAAAAGTGTGGAAAGAAATATCGAATTATTAGAGTTAATTCATACAGACTTGTGTGAATTTGAAGGAATTTTAACCAAAGGAGGAAATAGATATTTCATCACTTTTATCGATGATTTTTCTAAATATACTCATGTTTATTTATTGAAAAATAAAAGTGATGCTTTTGAGAATTTTAAAAAATTCCTCCTCGAAGTTGAAAATCAATTCGGTAGAAAAATTAAAAGAATTAGAAGTGATAGAGGTCGAGAATATGAATCATTTGAATTCAATTCATATGTTGAATCATTGGGAATAATTCATGAGACTACTCCACCATATTCACCTGCTTCTAATGGAGTAGCTGAGAGGAAGAATAGAACCTTAATTGGTCTAACTAATGCTATGCTATTAGAATCAGATGCATCTTTTAATCTTTGGGGTGAAGCTGTTTTAACTACTCATCATGTGTTAAATAGAGTGCCACATAAAAAAACAAAGATTACACCTTTTCAATTGTGGAAAGGGTATATGCCAAATTTGGGATATTTAAGAGTTTGGGGATGTTTAGCTTTTGTAAGGCTAACAGACCCAAAAAGGCCTAAGTTAGGGTCTAAAGCTACCACTTGTGTTTTTCTTGGATATGCAATTAATAGTACAACCTATCGATTTCTTGATATTGAACATAACGTGATTTTTGAATCAAGTGATGCAATTTTTCATGAAGAAAATTTCCTTTCAAATCAAGAAATAGTGGGGGACAAAATTCTGAACAAACTTCTACTAAGTTTGGTTCTTCTACTCCTAGTGATAATAATGAAAATAATTCTCAAGTAGAATTAAGGAGGAGTAAAAGAGCTAGAATTGTAAAAGACTTTGGTCCTGATTTTTATGTTTATAATATTCAAGAAACACCAATTTTTTTGCAAGAAGCTTTATCATCTCCAGATGCAATTTTCTAGAAAGAGGTTGTAAATGATGAAATGGAATCACTAATTTCTAACAAAACTTGGAAATTAGTTGATCTACCACCAAGGTGTAAAACTATAGGGTGTAAATGGATCCTGGGAAAAAAGCTGAAACCGGATGGTAGTATAGACAAGTATAAAGCTAGACTTGTTGCAAAAGTTTTTAAACAAAAGGAAGATTTAGACTTCTTTGATACCTTTTCTCCGGTAATGTGAATCACATCCATTAGATTGTTAATTGCAATTGCTGCAATTTTTATATGAGCATTCATCAAATGGATGTGAAAACAGCTTTTCTAAATGGTGATTTAGAAGAAGAAATATATATGGACCAACCTGAAGGTTTTATAGAACCTGGGCAAGAGAACAAAGTGTGTAAGCTTACTAAATCCCTATATGGCTTAAAACAAGCCCCAAAACAGTAGCATGAGAAATTTGATTCTTGCATGCTAAATAATGGTTATAAACCAAATGAATGTGATAAATGCATCTATTATAAATCATGGGATGATTTGCATGTTATTATTAGCCTATATGTTGATGATTTATTGATCTCTGGCTCAAATATTTTTGTTATAAATGAAACAAAAAATTTATTGAGAAGCCATTTTGACATGAAAGATCTCGGTGAGGCTAATTATATTCTGGGTATGAAAATAACTAAAACCTCATATGGGTTTTTTCTTGACCAATCACACTATATTGAGAAAATACTCAGAAAATACAATTATTTTGATTGTAAACATGTATCTACTCCATTTGATTCAAGTGTTCACTTGTTTCCTGTTGAAAATGAAAGTGATATAATTAATCAAAAGGAGTATGCTAGCGTGGTTGGTAGCCTACGATATGCAACTGATTGTACTAGACCTAACATTGCATATGCAGTATGAGTTCTTAGCAGGTTTACAAGTAAGTCAGGTAAAGAACATGACATGCCATTGATCGTGTTATGAAATATTTATTGGGAACAAAAGATTATGGCTTACTTTATAAAAAATATCCTGCTGTTGTTGAAGGATTTTCTGATTCTAATTGGAATACATTGTCAAGTGATTCTCTATCTACTACAGGGTATATTTTTACCTTGGGAAGTGGTGCTATTTGTTGGAAATCTAAAAAACAAACAATTATTACCAACTCTACTATGGAAGCAGAGCTTATTGCTTTAGCTTCAGCTAGTGAGGAAGCTAGTTGGCTAAGAGATTTATTATATCAGATTCCAATGTGGAAGAAACCAATACCTCCTATTTTGATAAATTGTGATAGCACTACCACAATTAGTAGAGTAAGTCCAAACCTATTAGAAGAAAACACAGTACTGTGAGATCTTATTTGAGTAATGGGAGTATTAATGTGAAATACATTAAATCTTGTGATAATCTTGCAGATCCATTAACAAAGGCCTTGACTAGAGAAAGGGTCTGGAACACATCGAGGGGGATGGGGTTGAAGCCCTTATAATTATCATAAGCCAGATATAAGGATACCCACCTAGTGATCAGGGATCCTGAGAACTAGGTTCAAAGGGAAAAATGAATTATAAGGTGGCCGCAAAAATGCACTATCTTTATATTTAATCCATCCTTATGGTGTGAGTGCATTTATCCTATAACGTTGTAGAGGGTTGAGTTTTTCAATAAACTCTTAATAAGATCTATAGCTTTTATGAGTGGGGTGTCATAGTTATAGGAGCACCCTTGACAGATTTTACCTATATGAGTGTGAGAGTGGGGCCGCTCTCTATGAGGATATGGGGCTTATTCTCAAATACACTCACGAAATACTGGGATCAGCACAAGGTCGTAACATGCTAACCAATAAAGCTCATGTCAACACCTGGATAGTTATGTGTGGATAATAATCCTCTATTTCCCCTTAAGTGTTAGAGTTCAAGTCAGAGACCACTACTAACGCTGTAGTAGAGATTATTATTTCACTAGTAAATGTTCAATGCAAAGTCACACCTTTATGATGCATAATTATCTTTCTTATGACCAATTGATTTTGATTATTTTAAATCTTAAAATGAGTGGGGGAATGTTGTAACATTTTAATATTTAATAGTAATTTAAGTATGAGTTTTATTCTTAGAAATTAATTTTTGGAGAGTCTATCATTTTAAAAGAGAAAAACGTATTTGGTGGGAGAGTTTTGGTTTTAACATGTGTTGGTTACTTTTATTTTGTATTAAATTTCTAGATCTAGAAAATCCTATAAATACCTCTCACACCAAACACTTTCAAATATAAGAAATACAACAATTTCTATCTTCTCTTTTTTCTACTTTCTCATTTCTCGTATTTGCTCTTTTAAGAGCAATTGGCCAAAAGAGGGGTGTTCTTCTTGTGGAGCTTTGAGCTCAACCTCTTAGTGCAGAGTGGTTTGAGCTACACAACGTTTCAGTTGGGTTGTTGTATCCTGGAGGGGACAGGCTAGAGAATACCTATTGCAGCGGTGGTTGATAAATAATTATACACCACAGAGGGCTGGAATCTCCTTAAAAAGAGTGAGATACTCGCGCCTCAACCTAATTGTTTGCGTGTTTGTTTCTCAATATTTTCTCCATTTCCTCTGTCATTTATAATTTCCCCCAACACTACCTGACAAAATGAGTCCAAGAAGATACCTCAGTCTAAGTCATCCAAGTTTTTAGTACCCTAAACTTGGATGGGATCTTCCTAAAAAGAAAGAAAGAGAAAAAACATCCATGACATGGATGGGATCAAAAGGTTGTAAAGCCAAGGTACCTTCTACAAACCTTAGAGGCTCGAATTTACTTTTTTTTCTTTTTCTTTTTTTCGAAACTAGGCTTGAATTGACTTAGACACAAGCGAGAGTGTTTAATAGATACAACACCAATGTTCAACTCTTCATTTCACACACGTCTTTTAGTGTTACCTCTATTCGACTATGTAATTCTTGATTAGCCGAATTAGCTTAACATATTCTTACATTTTTCTTTCGTTTTTATCTTCGCGCTACTAATTTAATTGGCAAAGACTATACAAGTATACCTAATTCATTTTTTCGATCTCTTTTGTTAAGTCATGCACGTGAACAAAAATAATTATACATAGGTCAAATTTCAGTTTCACATCCATTTAGGTTGATTATATTTAAATTTATCAATGCCATTTTTAAGCTACGACCCATAATAGGGAGGTAATAAAATGTCCAAGCTCAAACTATGCTCAAATTTAAAAATTTATTCTATGTGCGAAGAATATAAATTACAATGAGAGGAGTAACATATATATCTTATAAATTGATTCATCTTTTGAATATGGGATCCTCGACAAATGTAATTTGATCTGAAATTTTTTGAATGATAGAGAATATATTCTACTTGCCTAATAACTAATTTATTGTATTATATTGTACCTTCCTTGTGACCTTCTTACCTTTATCCCTCTCCATATCAAAAGATGTAGGCAGAAAAGACTTTTCCCCAAATTCCCACCCCTACCATGACTTCCAATGACCTAAAAAGGTTTTACCTAAAGATATTTTATCCAAAGCTTAAAAATAAAATTTTCTAACTTTTTATCAATATGATTTATATCTAATTTTACAATTTTGTTCCTTCCATGTAAAATTTAGGGAAAATTACCTTTTTGGTCCCTGAATTTTGAAGAATAAGTGTGTTTGGCCTCTGAATTTTCAAAATGCATGCGCCTTTTTAGTCTTCTTTTTTCTTTTCTTTTTTTTTTTTTTTTTTTGAAAATGCACCTTTTTAGTCCTTGAGTTTTGATAAATAGGTTTAAAAGGTCCCTAAGTTTTCAAAATAGATCTTTTTAGTCGAGTTTTGAGAAATAGGTTTAAAAGGTCCTTAAGTTTTCGAAATAAACCTTAAAATGTCTCTTATATTGTTTTTTTTTTCAACTTTTTTGGATGAATATTTTTTTATTTTTAAATATTGAATGTTTTTTTTAAATTGAAAAAATAAAAAAAAAAAATTATTAATTTTAAAAAAAAATTAAAAATAATATAAGTGGCCTTTTAAACTCATTTCTCAAAACTCGACTAAAAAGATCCATTTTGAAAACTTAGGGACTAAAAAGGTCAATTTTCAAAACTCAGGGACCAAAGAGGTATTTTTCCCTAAAATTTAACTCACACCAAATTTTTACCTATTAAAATATAAACACTTCTTCAACTCTTTTAATTTAGCCCCCGTTTGATAACCATTTCGTTTTTGGTTTTTGGTTTTTGAAAATTAAGCTTATAAACACTTCTTCCACCTATCCATTTCTTTGGTTTGAACCTACATCATTCCCATGTTTTAAAAAACCAAGTCAAATTTTGAAAACAAAAAAAAAATAGTTTTCAAAAACTTGTTTTTGTTTTTAGAATTTGACTAAGAACTCTATCTTCTCCTTAACCAAAATGAAAACCAAGTTAAGAAAATTGAGAGAAAACAAGCATAATTTTGAAAAACCAAATGGTTATCAAACGGGGCCTTAATAAACATCTTTCTCCTCAATCTTACAAGTTCTATTAGAGAACATGGGGTTTCATCTCAAAACCAAGTGATAATGAGTGGAGTAATTCATCTATTTTATAAATGGTGAGATCTCCACTTTATCTTTTCGATGTGAGATCCTCTACAAGTACATCTTAATAAATTGTTTCTAAAATAGTTTAAAAGTTAAAAAAATCCATAGAAAATTTTGAATAATTTTGTGTTATATCACTTATTAGAACTCTTTAATATATTCTTCTTTTTTTTTAATCTATCAGAAGAACCCATGATTTATCATTCCAAAATGCCATAAAGCTAAGATTGAGATTGCATGTTATAAAGATAGAGATTCATGCAATTTTGATAGTTTCTATTTAGTCCCCAAATTTCAAAAGCCAAAAAGGCTTAGAAAACCCATATCTCAAGAAAGAAACTCAAAACCCATATCTCAAGAAAGAAACTCAAAAGAAAGTAGCCAAGTGACTACCACCAAGGGAGAATGAGGACAGATTTTCACCAAGATTTGCCAGTGATGCAGAAGAATCAGAGACACAAGTCACCCATTTTTTTTTGTCACAAATTTCCACATTACAGTATCGCATTTCGTGAATGATAAAACAAAAGTATTATTGGTACAATGCATATACGTGTCTCAGAAAATCCAACACTGTTCAATTTTGGTCTATTAACAAATCAGAAATATCTAATATCATATAAATCAATCCGTTGGTCATTGGAAACCGTTCTCATTTATAAACATACTACTCCCATCCATAAGTTTCTTGGCCAAGTCAATTTTTTAAGACTAAAACAAGTAGTTTTAAAAAAAAAACTTGTTTTTGTTTTTGGAATTTTGTTAGGAATTCAAACGTGCCTCTAACACAGATGAAAACCATGGTAAGGAAATAGAGAGAAAACAAATCTAATTTTCAAAAACCAAAAACCAAATGGTCATCGAACGAGACCTTAGAAATTGGAAGGATGAACAAACAAATTTGATGATAAGTTATCAACGGAAGTGAGGTGGAGGGAAGGAGTCTACATTATCATCATCATCGACAACAACATTACATAATATCTAGTGAATAAATAAAGCCAGACGATTATTGAGCAATTTTTCTAACAGGGAGAAATGAAGAAAAAGAAAGAAAGAAAGAACAGAAAACTACCCGCTGTGAACATACTGCCTTCTTCTATAGCTTAGCTTGTAAAGAACTTGTGATAAGAAAAATTCTTGCTGATGCTGACAATAATTAGATGAAGAACAGCTTTGGCTACACTCCTGATCTTGTTTATTGTCATTTTTATTTCAGTGCCCATTGGCAACCACACCATTCTCAATCTTTCCGTCCTTCTTGGCGTAGAATCTCCTGTATAATGAATCGACTTCGGTGAGATAGTAGGTGCCTGATGATAGGAGACTGCAGTCCTTGCTCGTCACGAAATCCTTGGCCCCATACCTATGCTCCATCAGCTGCATTATTTCGACAAATTTCTCGGGTACCAACTGCACGAAAATTGAACATTCAAATCAATGGTTTAATAAAGCATCATCGTCTTTAATTTTCTCAAGAACAAACGTCTCTTTGTTTTCTTTTATGTGGACTCTACTCCGTATTCTTATCGTTCAAATCAATGCATAACCATAAAATGCTTAAGAAAAAAGTCTCTAGAACCACATATTTAAGAGTGTCGATTCTTGAAGTGTTAGATACAAGATTATATTTAACTTCCCACCAACTTAAGTTTTTGGGTTCAGTCGTGATTCAACCATTCCTACTTGATACCATCGTCATATATTCTAGCATTTACAACAGCATTGTATGACTTTTGTGCAACTTCATCTGAAGTTTGAACTGTCAAGAGTTATCATTTTCTAGTATAAGCCTGAATTCAAGGAGTTTGATCTAGGTAGGGGCTGGACTATTGGACAGAGCCTTAGTTTTCAGGCAAAAAAATGACATGGTAGCATTGGCTTAAAATTGAAGTTCTAATTCTACTACACTCGAGACAATTGTTCAGGTGATCTATTTACTTCAAAACTTCTACATGATTAGTTAACTCCATAGAAAACGTGAGAGAGAAATAAATACCTCGTGCCTCGATTTCAACTTTTTATCCACATTCAAGATAGCTGCAATGTTGGACAAACTAAACGGACGTTGACCTTCATTGATTTTCAATGAGAACATCGTTGCGGTTGACCCACTTCCATAAGAGAACAATATCACCCTATTTCCTGACTGGTATAGAAACAAACCATTTAGACAGAGGTGAAAGCAAAGCAGCCAAATGTGTAAATTGGTAATAGAAAAGATGTATACCAGTGACTTTTGCTTGTTGTGAAGAAGTGAAATAAATGCTGCATAGAGAGAGGCAGTATACATGTTTCCAACTTGCTTTGGTATTAAAGTAGAGGGTTGCACCTTTGCATCATAAAGAGGTTTCGCAAGTTGTTGAGTTATCTGCAAATTAGTTATATTAGTAAATGAAAAATGAAGAGTAAATGACCAGCTAAAACGATGTCTGTCATAAGGTACAAGACCTTCTCGAGATCCCGACTCTGGTAACTTTCATCGTTTGACAAGGTTGAAAATGGTGCCAGCTTTTCTTTAGCAACTTCATCTATTGAGCTGTAAAGAGCAGAAAAAACTTAAGCATTCACTACAACCACCAGAAACGACCAAATATTTTGAATTTGAGAAGTAAAAATTCTTGCGCAGAAGAAGTATGGTATATATACCTGGCATTTCTCTTGAAGTCATTAAAAAGCAATCTAGCAAAGCTCTTCTGCACAAGCTGCAGTACATGAAAGAAAATTGATTCATTAAGTAATCACTTCTCAAGCTCTTTTACTTGGAAAACTCAGAAATACCGAATACGTTATACAGAATATAGGTAACAAGAGTAGCTATGACCAATTTCTAACATCTCTTACCTTGTTATAGGGAGAATGAAATACAAAATAGTCAGCATCAGAAATGGAAAATTGTTTGCCCTCCAGTTTCTCATACCTAATAAAAGTGTAATGACAGGTAAGATAAAATAACTAGTCTGAAGGAAGATTAATTTATTCAAAATATGAACTTACTTGTGACATAATTGTTTGTAGCAAGAATCCAAGGCCATGAGGTAACAGGTTTGAGAGAGCTTACCATCAACAACCTGCAAGCATTTCATTATAGATGAATCACTAGATGTAGCAAGAAACTATATGAATTATTAAAACCAGGTTAAGTAGAATGTACAATTTTTTTATACAAAAGAAAAAAGTCTTTTAATATAATAGAAACTGGAGCAGAACATTATAACATAGAAATTAGTCAAAATGTTGGAAATAACCAATGAATTACAATTTATTCTGTTGTACATTACCGGGTATTCACTGGCTAGGTTAGGCTTGTAAAAATCATAAACGTGGGACATATGACTTCCTCTCAACTTGCTTTCAAAAGCAATGGGAGCATCAGGTCCTATCAGCATGGCAATAGCAGCAGCCCCACCTGTAGGACGAGCTGGTCCTTCAGCATAGACCTAACAAAATAGACACTCATTAATGCAGATTTTGACAGCAAATGTTCCAAGAAAATAATAGTTTAATATATTTCAATAAAAATTATCCTCCATTTTGAAAAACTATAGGCATGTGCAGAAAAAAACATCAAAGACAGTAATAAGATAGACTAGATTATATCATACCGCACTATCGGTGCACACCACAAGACCATAACGCCCATCCCAAGAGCTGCTCTCTACCCAATTGACACAGTTGAACAGGGCAGCTGTACCCCCATAGCACGCATTAGTTGAATCGACACCTTCAATATCGGTATTTCCATGTTTCTGCTTATATGAAAAGATAAGTAACATTCAGTAGAGTGCCATTATAACAACCTTAAACATAAACATAGTATGAAGCAATATTTATACTATGAAGGAAAGGATTCCATTCAAGCAATGCAGTAGACAAAAATTGAGATTTGCATCCTCAAAAGTAACAAAAGACCCAACCAACTACAAGCCACTTCAGCTACTCTCATCTTCTGCACCAATATATATATATGGATATATGTATGTATGTTATGTATTTAAGTATGATCAAGCTTAAATATAAAATAAGCAATATTAGTGATCCATGCTTTCTTCTATAATCATCAAATTAACTACTGAAAAAGGAAATTTTTTTAAATAGAAAAAGAGTTGTTAACAAGACTCCTAGTTTGTGGGCTTCTCTAAATGAACTGTTAAATTAACGAACTATATTATTCCATTTGATCAACCAAATATTATTTAAAATTAACTTTCAATCCACAAACTCCATTAAAATGCTATCCACCTAGCATCAGTTGGATCGGCCCTCATTGTACTAAGAAATAGAAACAATTGGATCAAATCAATAAAATACTTCCATTAAACAATTTCAAAGCATACTTTTGGTAGGTAATAACTTCAATTAAATAGAAGATTAATAAAATTCCCACTTTTAGTTTTGGTCACCATCACTTTGGCGTCCCCTGGTTTTTCATTTAAAGAAAGTGTGAGAAAAATAACGTGCACCAGAGAAATACCCAAAATTTTTACCTCAAATATTTGCATCAGGAAAGTCTTAATCGATTTGCTTTTATCTATAACAGTCTCACTGCCTACTTCTAGCCGGCCAATTTGTTTTGGATCAATCCCATACTTTTCAAGAAGGGAAGTGACAACTGTCAAGCTGAAAATCCAAGAATTTAGATGTTAAGAAGATTCTTCAAAATACATAACAAAGATATTGAAACTAACGGCTGTGTCCAGATATACAGAACCATGCAGATTGTAGCGTAGCCCAACAAAACAATTAGCGAAACCAGTCAACAAGAGAAGATGAAACATGGTCACTACCTCATGGAGATTACATCTTCAACCTCAGTACAGAATGCCATGCAATCCTGGCCGAGCCCAATGGTGTATTTCCCCTTGCTTGCACCATCATGAGCTTCCAATGCTTCCTATGTTACCAAAGCAGAAAGCATATTAATTTCAGTAGCAAGCACACAGGTAAGTGCAAGTACTAAGTAGTGAGCCTTAAAAGATGCAATTATTTCTTCACATTACAATAATGTCAAAATCTTATCAGATTTTTTGTTGGTGAGAGACATAACATCCATGGACATTGAATTCAAATAACTTTTCCTCTCAAAACTTGATGCAGATCCAAGAAGTCCCAGAAAAAAGAAAACAAAAAGAAAATAAATCAACACAACAAAATTTAATCTAAGAGAACTGTTAAAGAAAGACAACATGCACATGATGTGTGCCAGATATGAGCTCAAAAGCTGCCACCAAACAATTGGGTCAGGTCCCTCAGCCCAGAAATGAGCTCAAAAGCTGAAGTGGACCCAACTCTCTCACACACACACACACACTGTACACATACATGTGAAAGTGCATCATTTCCATCTCCCCCTTACACCACTTACATGAGTCTAAAATCAATCGCCGATCGCATACAACAAAGCAAGAAAAGGGGAAACATTTCGAAACATTTCGAAACATTCAAAACACAAAAAACAGAAGAATCGTCTCTAATATCGCCAAAAACACCACAAGTCCAAGATTACCAGCAAGAAACACAAAATTGAAAAACAAATTTATAGAAACAAGAACAAAAAAGCTACCCCCAGTTCACCAATTTCTCCAAACAATGCAAACCCAAGCGCAAATCCAGCAGAAAGTAAAGGGAAAGCTAAAAACCAGTTGAAACTGAGAGATCCTGACCTGCTGAACGTAGGTAGGAGGGAAGTAGATATCAACAGCGAGAATTCCGACATTCTTAGCCATTTCGAGAGCCTCCTTTTGCCGTCAATTCAAATTAAACCGATCGAAAGCAATGAAGAAGCCGAGTGAGCTATGAAGCTCTCCTTCTGTGTCTCGCTTTGCTGTGAAAACGAAGAAATAGAGAGAGGGAAATTGAGAGAGAAGAGAGAGGAAATCCTTGAAAGTAGCAGAGAAAGATGGTGAGGCTCACATGGGGGCGGGTCTTAAATAGAATGCAGTCTACATGAGCTTCCTGCCAAATATTTGTAAAATGACCCAATTTCCATTTTGCCCCTTCTTTTTTCTTTTATTTACTTTTTTTGCCATTTCATTTTTCCAAAAGAGCTGTACATACATAATAATACCTAATATCCACCCGATACAGATTATTCGAGATATTTTTAGGGTTTCTCTCCCATACATCCAACCGTACGGAACTCACAACCACGTTGTGACAGCTTATAATTTCTCTATTTGAAGCTTTCAAGTTAGTGTAGTAGAAAAATAATGAAGTCAAGAAAATGACAAAGATAACTTTTTAGACCTGTATTTTGGGATTTTAAATTTTATTTTATTTTTAGAAATGATTTTCGTTGCTAGCGTTTAATGTTATTTTCTATGTAACTTGAAGAAAATGTTAAAATAACATTGATTCAAGAAATAGCACGATGTGATCATATACTACTAAGACGACGATCATTGAATTATCCTATTCAATTAATTTTAAGTACGTTTAGGATTTTAGTTTGACATTTATTATTCAACGACATTTTAGTTTTATTAGAAACTTATGGTATAATTAGAGAGAGAAAATTCTAATTGATTTAATTATAGCTAAATTTGTCTAACATACTTAATGACCTTCAAAAAAGTAAGTTCAAATTTTATATTGTTTCATATCTTTGAAATTTTATCCTCATTGCATTTTATTGCCAGAAGTTGGAAATGGTGGTATGAAAATATAGAAAATAAAGAAATTTGCAAATTAATGTTTAATAGCAGAAGTTTTTGTGAAAATATTGAAAATATACTTCAAATAAATTGTTATATTTCTTTTTATTGATCATTTTTAATTTGTATATATACATGCTTGTATGCATATGTACAAATAAAAATGAAGTTTGTTGTGTTTTTCATTTAGGCCTCATTTTGATAACCATTTGGTATAGTAACTAGAAAGGTGTTATGGACATCTACCTAATAAACATGAGAGATAAATTTGAACGTATTTCGATATAGAATGAGCAATACTCTTGCCTTTTTTACTACATACAAAAATAGAGTCATACATGATAAACATGATCTTATGATCAAACAAAGTTAATAAGCTAATTTGGATGTAGAGGTATTGTTGTGATATATCGCACACTAGACAAGTCCAAGTAATATATAGTGTGACTTTGTTTGGATTGAGTTAAGTTGCATTCTGTGAATTGATAATGATTGTTGGTTCTTAATCTTACTGATGAAGTTGGTGCAACTGTGAGCTACCATGTTAATTAATTGACTAGCTGATAATATATCATAAGACGACTTATAAAAGAAGCTTGATGGATGATAGTTTAAGTTGTCCATGATAACCTTATTGAAATGTTACTAATTACACACCCAACGTATATTTTGTTGTGAGGTCTCGAGAATCTTATTTGTACCTGGCGGACTAAGCAGAAGTGATCGGTTTTATTATCTTTTGTTGAGAGTAGAAACTCATCATTGGTCACAAGACTCTAAAAATGTCAAATTGAGTGATGATGTTTTTCATCCCTCGCCAAAGTTTTTCTCGTACAACTATATATTTCAAACCACTCGAAAAAATAATGTGACAATTGATACTCAATTCTTTAAGTACAGGGCTATGAGCTATGACCCTCTTAGGTTCATTTTTCATAGCATGAGTGGCTTGTTATAAGAATGAGATCTGAGTGAAGCATTGACATTTATCATATTAGTGGACACAAATTTTTTCATATTGTCTTACATATTCAACCCAAAGTAGTCAGGAAAATAAGTTCCAAGGTTATAATTTCTATGGATATCTTGTAGCATAGCTTTGTTTTGTCTAAGCATTTAAGATAAGGTCTTTTTTTTTTTTTTGAGTACATCAACATTTGGAGGTGGGGGGATTCGAACCTCTGACCTCATGGTCGAGGGTACATGCCAATTACCGCTGAGCTAAGCTCACTTTGGCCATTTAAGATAAAGTCTTAAGTAGCTAAACCTATAATTAAATAATATGGTGTAATTGTAGAATGAGTGTCGAAGTTTCCAACTTGACCATTCTACTCACTCATAAAGCATATACTATGTTCCTTGCTCTTATTGATCGTACCACTAATTTGATTGTTTGATTTTTTTTAATTTGCATCACATCAATATTTTTCTTACCTAATCTAAGGTTATTGATCATTTTGTACAATAGCTCACTGATTTCTGCAAAACTTTAAAAAAAATTGATTGAATTTATAAAACTATGATAATAAATTATGTTACTTGTAATAACTTTTTATATAAAATTTAGTAATTATATTAATATATATAACCGTTGTCGAATGTGATATCAAACAAAACTATTCACACACACTAACTCAATATATATACCTTATGGAAATGAATATTGATTTTTTTTTTTTTTTTTTTTGTGAAAATGAATATTGAATGTTATTGTTAGATATAGTAGTATTCAATATTTGGTAATGAATGTTTAATACCTAACTTGGATAAGGAAGTATGTAATTTATAGAGGAACGGTGGCAACCACCATATGTGATGTTTTTATTGGGTGATACCTTAATTACTTCAAATTCTCGCATATAGATATCAATCGTTTGCTCCAAAAAAAAAGTCCATCATCATTTTTTCTTTTGATGGGATTGAACGTCTGGTCTTTTGGTCGAGAGTATACATTTTATGTCAGTTGAGCTATATTTTTGTTGGTCTTATACCTCTTGGTCCATCGTCATTATTGTTTAGAGTATGATTATAGAGTATAGGGTATATCACGAGCGTGATAGTTGAATGGATATATTCAAATTTTTTTGAGCAATCGAGTGTTATGGATTGGAAATGTTGAGAAATCACACACAAAATGTATTATATGGTAAGAGGTTTAAGGACATTATTATTCTTCAAATTTTTAATTAATAGACGAACAAGACAAATATCATGAATGGAGTTTGAGATTTCATCTCACTCCTAAATAATCTTAAGTAATTAGAATATAAAATAATGTATTTTCCAAAATTTTACTTTTACTCGACTTGAAATATAAGTTTTTTTTTTTTTTTTTTGCTTTTGATCATGCAATTAATGTACCATATTAAATGCTTTAACTTATTGAATATTAATAAATTGAATTGTTTTCTCAAAATAATAATAATAAATAAATGGAATGGTTTCTCTTTTTCACCATGTTCTCTCAATTTTTGTCCTCTTAATTTTCACCATTTTTCATGTGTCTTAATTAATAATACTTTTTACCCAAAATTATTATATAAATGTACCTACTTAATTAAACTTGCTTTTTTTTCTCTAATTAAACTTGTAATTAAGTATTCAATATCAACCTGAACATAGTTCGACCAGTTAAGGTATATATCCTCCGTCAAGAGATTAAAAAGGTTTAAATCCTCCCATTTCTGTATGTTGTTGAACTTAAAAGAAAGAATCAATTGCTTACCTATAAATTTGTTTTGATTTTAACAAAGGAGCTATAATGATTTCTTTTTTAGAAAATTCAAAATTTAAGAATTATTTTTATTCAATAACACGTGGAGTTGAGGATTCAAATCTCTGATCTTACCATCAAAGTTAGGCAAAAATTTAAGAGTTTTAATGAAACTTTAGAAACAATGAAGTATAATTGAAAACCAACTCTATATTTTAGGGATATTTTATATAATTTAGTCTATTTTCATGGATAAATTATTATGATTTAAGATTAAAAAAAATCAAAAAATGATATGATATCAAAAAAAAAAAAAAAAAAAAAGAAAGAAAACTATTAACAAAAGATCATGAAAGAAATAGAATCTTTAAAATAATAGATTTATTTAATGTCACATAGGCAAATAAAAAACAATATGAATGCAAGATTCCATAAAATATGGACCCAAAAACGTTTTAATTTAATCTTGATATTTATTTTAATTGATATGGTATATCCTTAAATTAAGGTATTTGTCCATTACCGCTAAGTTATGCTCATTTTGGCTGGAAGTTAAAAATTAGTCCCTCTTTTTTAAAATTAGAATTTCATTCTTATGGTTTGACAAAACCTCATTAAATAGTCTCTACGAACTGATACTACTTCTAAGATTGAAGACTGTCCCCACAAACCAACACGGGGTCCTTTTAGCATGTTTTGTCCTCACTCACATGCTTCCTAGGAAAATTCCCATGTCCTCACTCACATGCTTCCTAGGAAAATTCCCAGGAGGTCACCCAACATAGAACTTCTCCAAGCTAAGCACGCTTAACTTCAAAGTTCCTATGATTGAGCCACCGAAAAGGAAGATGCACATTGTTGGTATAGGTAGTATCTATCAATTCTTTTAAGCTTATCTTGACCATACTTTCATGTCCTCAGGATCCCTCTCATTCGGATGTGATCTCGGTTCATTCATGTACCCCTCCTAACTTCGGGCGTCACAGGGTCCCCCGTGACACTAACCTAAGGATCCAACTGGGTCCCCCGTGACACTAACCTAAGGATCGCTTCACCGATGACACTTCAGCCTGAGCTAGAGTTAGGGATTTGTTCACGGCGTCTAGGCAGTGGAATGAGATTCTTATTTGGCAACACTTTAGCCCTCAGGAGGTAAGGCACATTCTCTCTATTCCCCTACGCCAGGTTGCTTGTGATGATACGGTCATTTGGCATTTTGAGAAGTCAGGCCTATATTTAGTAAAGAGTGAGTATCGGGTTGGCCAAGGCCCCCTATTGGCCCAAACCCTTCATCTTCCTCTCCTGAGTTAATACATAGATGGTGGAATTCCTGTTGGAATATGAGGATGCCCAACAAGATTAAAATATTTTTCTGGAGATTGTATTTAGATTGGCTTCCCACGATGGATAACTTGTGCAGGCGGGGAATAGACTCACTGAACATATGTGTGTGTTGTGGCAGGATGGGGGAGCCGAGTCTTCACCTGTTCTGGCATTATAAACATACGAAGGAGATTATGTGGTCTGCAGGTTTTGGGGCTATTTTTTCCAAGTGCAAGGCAAACGATATTAAGTTCCTCCTTCGAGATGTAAAGGATGAGTTGGATTGGGATCGGTTTGAGGAATGGGTGTGTTATTGTGGGTGATCTGGTACAAGCGGAATGAAATGATGCAGAAGAAGAAGGTTTCGATTGCGAATCTGGCAGATTGGGTTGTTGGGTATCTGAATGTGTTCCGTGATTCGGGTAGGAGGGAGATGGACCTGTTGGGGGGAAGACCAAATCAGGCTGTTTGCTGGTGGACGCCTCCAGAGTTTGATGGGTTTAAGGTGAATGTTGATGCGACCATTTGTCTGGAGAGCGGAACAGCGGGTGTAGGTGTGGTATGTCGTGATTTTTGGGGGCAGGTGGGCTTCGCAGCTACAGTTTTTCATGAGAATATTAGAGATGTTGATTTTGCAGAAAGATTGGCTGTTACTATCGTTTTGAGACTTGCTGTGGAGACGGCTACTCGACCTTTTGTGTTGGAGACAGACTCTATGCGGGTGTTCAAGCTGCTGCAGCATGATGTGGAGGAGATGTCAGAGTTGGGGCTGCTGGTGGAGGATGCGTGAGGGGCATTCCAGTGGGGTGGTTTGCTGGCAGTAGCCTTACATACAGGGAGGGCAACCGCGTTGCTCACCGTTTGGCGAGACTGGCAATGGAGGATAGGTGTGACCGAGTATGGATGGAAGAAGGCCCTGCATGCGTTTTGGGCTTGTTGATTGAGGAAGGAGTGCATGAGTTTCTCGGGTGAGGAGGGAAAGATGACCTTTCTAAGCAGCTCCAGTCGCCGCCCCAACCATTGCGCCTAAACGCAGGGAAGGTTTTCTGTTTTCCCTTTCTTTTTCTTATGTTTTGTATGCTCTAAATACTTCTTGAGGATTTGTTTGTTTTAGGCTGGGGTGGGAGATTATGTAGGCTAGTGGGCCCTAGTTTGAGTATGGATGCATCTAAGCACCAGGCTAATTTATATATGTTATGCCACTATTGTTTTTGCTCTGCTTGACTAGATTGCGGCCATGCATCTGAGCATGGGATCTGTTGTTTCCTTTCTCTCTGTTCCAAGTATGGGACTCATTGAGCTTAAGAGGTTGAGGTCAGTTTGTTGAGTTTTTAATCATGACGATGTCTCCGTGTGCACTTATACTCTCTCTTATTTCTCTGTTGGTAGTAAAGCATGTTAATATAATTTGTGAGGTTGTTGAGTTTCTACTGAGATTTCTGGCTGGTTTGAGTGTTTGGCCTCCTCCTTAGGTAGTCTTGAAGGCCTAGGACTGTCGTATGAGTTCTACAGATCTGCTATCACCCCGATAGGTGTAAGGTGTAACTAGGAAGTCTAAATGTTACAATCTAGCGTGTGAGCTTTACCTTGGTAAACCAGGAAAAGAAAAGATTCCAAAGGAAAAGGAGTATTAGAAAAGAAAAGAGTAGTAAAGAAAAGAAAAGAAAAGAAAAAAGAGAAGAAAAGGAAAAGAAATAGTAAGACCTGCTAAATATGAGTGGTAAAACGTGGTGTGAGCATGTATTGGATGCTAAAATATGGTGTTTTTCCTAAATGAAAGCATGCTTGCAAGAATCACGAATGATATGGGGTAAAAAGAGTTGCATGCAGTGTGATCAGTTAGGCCAACCAAGGGTAAAACTCGGGTTATGGGTCCCTGCATTGTAGTGCGAAAGCTAGTACCCCGTTTTAGAGTGTGGTAAAATAAGCGAGAGAGATTATCTCTAGCAGGCCCTAGGTATGAGTTCGCAATCTTCTTTTGTGCCTTTTAGCTTTTTGACGAGACCTTAGTGCCAGTGTAGGGGGAAGATAGGTGGAGGAGTTTATAAGTCTTTCTCGGGCTAGTAGGGGATGCTCTAGGTGAGGTTTTGCACTTGCTTGCTCGAGAGGTTTCGTGAAGTTTTTCTTGACCTGTCTCCTTTTTTTTTTAGCATGCTTTAGTTTTTCTCTTGGGCATAAGTCTTAGTATTTGGAGCGTAGGGGCTCGATTGTGATAAATCTTAGCCTCTGAGCTTCTGCCATCCATATTAAGTGTATAGTTTTATGCTTGATTGAGGTTTATCAGGTTCTGTAGGTCAACGCGTGGATGGGGCCAATGTGCTCCTTTTACCTTGCTAATTTGCTGTAATTTGATTGTAATTTGCAAGCCTAGAATGCGAGGATGGGGGCTGACTTGATGTGGAAATTAACCAAGCCGGAGCAGAACTACTTGCAAGTATGGGTTGAGGATGGTTCTGTGTAATGGGTTTGCTAGCGGTGTAACAGTTTTTTTAGTCCATCTGGCTGTCTGCTTAGTTTTGGTCCTATTCTTTTATTGATTGGAATGTATAAAAAAAAAATAATCTCTACGAAGATAATTCACTAATAAATTGAGTACGTAAAAAATAGAAACCACTAATGGATTAAGTACATAACAGGATAGAGAAAAATCTAATGAATTGAGTATGCTATAGAGACTATTTAACGAGGTTATATCAAATTGTATGGACAAAATTTTTATTTTAAAACTATAGGGACTTAAATCTAACTTTCTCCAAAACATACCGATTAAAATTGTATGGTAATCAATTTATTAATATTTAAATAGTATTGTAATGCGTGTCACAATTATTTCCATATAGTTATATAATTAATAATACAAACAATTTGAAATATTTAAATAAGGTGTGATTTATAATTGTCTTTTAGTTCGACATATAATTGATAAAAAAAAAAATAAAAAAAAATCGCATAAAATAAAACCACGTGAGAAGAAGGTGAGGATTTCTTAACTAAAACAAGGAAAAGGAAAAACTAAAAAATATTTTTCTTACAATTTTATTTCATTATTATTATTTTTTAAGTAAATTCGTTTGAAACTTCATCTACAATTATTAACTATGTGATTGTGTCCAAATGAGATGGGGCATTGTGATACTTTTCAAAATGAGGCCTTAAAATATTTTATAACAAAGATAAAATTGTAAAATATCAAAATTCATCGTATTATACTATTATATTGTTTCTTACAAAAAAAATAAAAACAAAATATATGAAACTAAGAAAATGTCAATAATTATATAACAGTGATATTTTATTTAAAATGTGTCGAACTTTCTTTGAAGCAAAATCGTCAATCAACTCTTTATAGTCAACTAAGAAAAGAGTTTTTTTTTTTTTTTTTTTTTTTTTTTTCGAGTTAAGCAACTTCTTCAATTTGGTCCCCTTAAATTTTGGGGAGTCACAACTCATACATGCTAAAGGAGGCATGTGATTGTGAATCGAACCAGACATATAATCTCAATTAAAGGTTTAGATATTTGAACTTTCACCCTACTTATTGTTGAATTAGGGAAAAAAGCGATTAAAAAAAATAATCCTAAGATTCTTTTTTTGAAAAAAAAAAAGTCTTAAATATATTACAAGATTCTCTTTTTTAAGAGGTTACATATATTATGTCCCTACTGTTGATTCTTTTTATCTCCATGACATTTTATATTATAATTTTTAATTTCATTTTTTCTCTTTGAAAAGGTTAATTTCATTCTTTTATGGGAAAACATTTTTCCAATCAAATCATTTCTGTCACAAAAGAAATCTGTAAATTTAAAGAGTATTCCTTTGACAAGGTTGTATACTCGTTTTCTATATCTGGAATCTATTCCAAGTTTGATGGAGACACTTCAAGTCAAATTATATATAGTAAATAGATTTTTTATTTTATTGAGAATATGTTTTGGTTCATCTAAATTTTTATTTTTTTTACAACATGTGGTACAGAGAATTTGAACCATAGACCTCTCGATCATTAATACAATATTTATTTTAGTTGAATTATGCTTATATTGAAACTTCAAAAAAAAAATAATAATAAATACATAACATAGAATTTTTAACTCTTAAATGATTATGAACAAAATTAAAAAATTATTCAATTATTTGAGTATTAAATTATATATTTAGCTTTTTCAAATTATAGAGCATTGAAATCTTCCAAGTCTAGTCTTATATTTTTAAAATGAACTCTAATATAGGTTAATTAGTCTCCTTTCCCTCTTTCAAACGGCATATTTTTTTTTATATCATTCAAACTATTTCTTAAAAGAAAAAATCAAATTCAAAAGTCAAATAAATACCTTGTTGGTCCCGAAAACGCTTCACAAATAAATATGTTACACTATGAAGTGTTCGACAAATATGTTATTTAAAAATGAGAAATCTTTGAAAAATGACATGAAATATTTGTCACACTTATTTGAATAGTAATTAAAATTGCAAAATTTAGTCCCTTACTAAGTCAGCAGCTATTCAAAAAATAATAATAAATTGTTCTTAGACTCCAAACTACAGCACTTTTTTTTTTAGAATACAACATGTATTTGAAGGTATAATATTTGGCATGTGGTAACGTAACTAGTAATTAAAAAATGTAATTATTTTTTTTAATAATACGTGGAATGAGAAATTTGAACCTCTAATCTCTTGGTACATATTCTATGTCAGTTGAACTATGTTCTTGTTAACACGTAATTAAGTTCACAATTTCAACTTAAAAAAAAGAAAAAAAAATCACACTTTCATTAAAAGGTATCTCTCCAATAATGATAATAATAATTTGGTGTTTCAATATTTTAGTCTTCAGCTTTTAATTCATTAAATTTATGTTAGATTATATAAAATATCTTTAAATTTTGGGATCAATTTCAATTATGCCTCTAGACTTTGGGGTTGATTTCAACATTTTTACCCTTGAACTTTTTGAAATTTGTTCTACAAATATCCTTGAATTTTGAGATTGTTTTAAAAAAAAATCCATTAAAATAAATGATGAAAATTAATGTGATAACAAATATGTAAAAATTAGAAGGTGTACGTGATACTATAGGTAGGAGATTAATGTTGTCATTACTATTTATTTCGTCTCAAAAGATACTGTTACAAACATTTACAAATTCAAATTTTACACCTAAATTGCCACGTCAATTCATGTGAATATTGTTGTAAATAATGTTACGTATGCCTTCCAACTTTTACACATTAGTCATTGTGTCAATTTTCATTTCATTTTAACGAAAAAACTCTTCAAGAGTACTTTTTGGAATAAATTTCAAGGTTAAGTGGTAACAATGAAACTTTTGAAAATTTAGAGGCGTAATTGAAATCTACCACAAAGTTTAACGGTATTTTGTATAATTAAACCTTAAATTTAATTTGTTTAAGTAGTAAATCTTATATTTCTTCGAAATTAAATCAAGAAATTGTTCCTAAACCAACCATTAATTCGCACAAAAATTAACTAACACAATATAAACCTTTAAAAAAGAAAAATTAAATGATTTAATTGATGATATTGATTTAACCAATTATTCAAATTCAGAGAATTTGATGTAACAATTTAAAACTAAAATTAACTCAATGAACTAAATGGATAAAAAAAAAAGTGACTTTTGTCTAAAAAAGATAATTATCATCCTAATTTTTTTTCGGAAAAAAAAAACTGAAATATTTTCATACCATTCCAAGTTATTTTATGAAAAATGCTTTTGAGACTTTATAGAAAAAAAAATCGTTGCTAGCTAGTAGCTATACTAAAATGTTTTTAATTTATTTTTTCTTGTAGTCAAATCAATTTTTCTTTAAAATTCGTTTTTTTTTCTAAACACGTTTATTTGCTGAAAATTTATAAAAGCATTTCACTTCTCAATTTCTTACCTTTCTCATTTCCTTGTTTTAAATACATATAATCAGCTATTTATGTATTCACTGATTTTAATTTTATATAGTTCATAAGTTTAAAGTTTAATTTAATAAAATAAAAAATTTTGGTTAACATTTAGCTAAGTATATTGGAATAAAAAACGTTAAAGTGAGCATAACTTAGTGGTAATTGACATGTATTCTTAAGTGTCGATCAAGAGGTCAGAGATTCAAATCTCTTCACTTCCAATTGATGTTGAAACTCAAAAAAATATTGGAATAGAAAATAAAATTTTCTCACACTTTCATCGAGACGTGAGCCTAACCATATTTTCTTTATAATGAAATATAAGAACCCAAATTACATCATCCAAAATGCAATAACAAAGTTAAAGCCTCAGAGGTCAGAGGTTCGAATCCCCCAAATGTTGTTAAACTCAAAAAAAAATATTGTAATAACAAAATAGGTCTTTTTCAAAAAAATAAAAAATAAAAAAAAATAGCAAGTAATTTTTTTTTTTTTTTATCAAATAACTCAGGTATGAAACGAATAAATAAGTTTTCGATATAAAATAAGTAAAATATATCTATTTCATTGATTTAACATATAGAATATGGAATATTTCTGATTCAATTATGTCTTTATTTTCTACCCAGCTTTAACCAACCTATGCAGTAAATAATGTTCATATCAACCCTACTCAAAGCACGTCGTTTATTGATTGAATCGTTGAATGTAGAATAAGAATAAAATAGGTAAGTTTTCTTAAAAAAAAAAGAAAAAGAAAAAGAAAAGATTAGGTAAGCTTTTGTCTAATGTTTGACGGGGTGTTTTGATCCAAGAAGTTAGAGTTATGAAATGAGTTGGAGTAGGAGTTGATAAGTTTATGAATTACAATAGAACGTTGAAATATGAGTCAATAATATTTTTTTGGGGGAAAAATCATTTTTAACCCTAAACTTTGGGGGTTATATCAATTTTAACCCTAAACTTTCAATTTCATCAAATTGAACCCTAAACTTACCAAGTTGTATCAATTTTAACCCTGGACTTTTAATTTCATCAAATTGAACCCCAAACTTATCAAATCGTATCGATTTTAACCCCAAACTTGCATAAGTGTTACAATGTATACCTTTGGTTAATTTTCGGTTTGAACCACCGTACGTAATTGATTATTTCTTCCTTTTTTTCTTAATTCACATTGCACCTGAATTAGTTTCTTGTAAATAAAATACCAGCGAAACTTGATTTTAGATGACTTTTTTCTTGTTGTTGAGAACTTTGTGAGAGCTTTTTTTGCTGCTATCTTAGATTATGAAATCAAAGAAACTTTGGAGGTTTTTTATCTTTAAATATTTGCTAGTTTTTTTCTTGTTGCTAAGAACTTTGTGTGATTATTTTTATTCTTTTACTGTTTTTTTTTCCTTGTTAATTAGAATGATGTACAAATGTAGAAAACGAAAATAGAGAAATTTCGAGTTTTTTATTTCTCATACTTGTTGGATTTTTCTTGTTGTCAATAACTTGGTGTTTTTTTTTTTTTTTTTTTTGGATAATAATGAGAACAATGATATGAGATATTTGATTTCTTTTGATAAAGAGTTTTTCCAATAAATTTTTTACAAAACACTAACTCAGGTGCAATGCGAATAAAAAAAAAAAAAGAAAAGAAAATTGTCAATTACATGTTTTAATAGCATATCAAATGAAAAGTTGACTAAAGGTCTACATTGCAACATTTATGCAAGTTTGAGGTTCAAATTGATACAATTTGTTAAGTTTAGGGTTCAAATTGATGAAATTGAAAGTTTAGGGTTAAAATTGATACAACCTGCTAAGTTCAGGGGTCAAAATTGATTTTTTCCCTATTTTTTTTTAGTACATCAACATTTGGAGTGGGGGATTCGAACCTCTGACCTCATGGTTGAGGATACATGCCAATTACCACTGAGCTAAGCTCGCTTTGGCTAGGAATCAATAAGTTTGTAGCGATTAAGTGTTATATGTCATTGGGTCAAATAGGGAGTTGAATGGAGTTATTAACTCAACTTCTATCCACTCAACTCTTCAATCTAATTCTTAGGCTTAGTTTGGGGTTACTGTAGCTTTTAAAATAATTGCTGGCAACTGTGCTTATAAAAAAATCAGCTGTTACTAGAAGTAAATCAGTGTTTGGTAAATTTAAGTGCCAAACATGAAAAAGCCGATAAATTCAAACGAGATTGTTGCGATTTAGCTATAATGACGAAAGTGGACATAACCATTTTGATTATTTTTATATTGATACTCAATATTTAAATTGTTATAAAATAATTTATTTAAATTTCTATTTTGTTATTCTAAAAATTTATACTTTGTTATTTTAAATTATATGATAAAATATTAAAAAGGGAAATTAGCTATTAAGAGATGTATAAATTAAAAGAGAAATTAATTTAAATTCTTTTGTTGCACCTACTCGTGTTAATATCGATTAACTTTATTTGATATGTGTTCTCGATATCAGCCTACATAGATCCTCCAATGGTTGCTGTACAGATTTTACTAAAAAATATCAACCAAATTCTCCAAGGGCCAAATTCTATTACGAGGACAAATGACATACAAGAGAACTAGTTTTTGTGTTAATATCATTTTGTTTTTTAATTTTGAAAGAGTTTGTTTGCATTTCCAGTTGCCAAGTTTTTTCTAAAAAAAATACATAACACTTTTCTCAAAAAAAAAAAAAAAAAAAAAAGATTGATAAACCAATAACAAAAATTATTGAAAATTCAATCATTGTTTTTATCATCTCAAAAGTATAAGAACGATTACAAAAAAAAGTTTTAAAAAAATTAAAACTAACCTGAAACACAAAGGAAGAAGAACCACAAAGCTCCTAGTAGATGTTGTAGAGTTTATGAGATAGAGAGGATTATGTGGCCTCACTAGATATGACAAGAGGAGGCGTGAAAATAAAATTAGGAAGGATATAATTGGTATTTTGTAAAATTGTTAAAATAGGCACCTGATTGTTCGGGAAGTTATTTTCAAAAGCTACGATTGAATAGATTTTGAAAATCTAAAGAATTCAAAAGAGATTTCCCATAAATTAATAAAAAATCAGTTTATAATCACTTCTAACTCCATCTACAGCAACGCCAAACGGGCACTTATTGTTTAAGAAGGGTCAAATTATAAAATGTAAATTTCTTTCTACCACTAAGCTAAGATAATTTTTATTTTACTTTTTGTTAGAATAAATAAAATGTAAATTTTAATGCCGTCTGTGGGAATCGAATCAACGACCACGTGGTTAAAAGTCACGCGCTCTACCACTGAGCTACGACGACTTTATATTTTATTAAAATTGGTTAATGATGAACTTACCTAACATAATATTTTATATATTAATTTAAGAGAGATAATTAACTAAAAAGAGAAAATGTAAATTTTTTTAACACCGTCTGTGGGATCGAACCCACGACCACGTGGTTAAAAGCCACGCGCTCTACCACTGAGCTAAGACGGCCTTATATTTTGTTATTATTACTATTATTATTGAGTTCAACGACTACATAAATGGAAATTGAACTATTGATTTTTGAGATCGTAATTAGTGTCTTATTCATTGAATTATGTTCAAATTGATCACTAAACATAGTTTGAAGCCAATTTCAACATTATAAAAAAGATATAATTGTCAAAGTGAGCATAACATTGATATGTACCTTTTTTTTTAAAAAAAAACATTGATATGTACCTTCGACCAAAAGGTCAGAGGTTCGAATCCTCCCACCTCAAATATTGTTAAAAAAATATATATATAATTTAAAAAACGTTAAAAATAAATGACTAAATTGAAAATGGAAATATTTTATTTTTTCAAAGCTAGGCCAAAACATATATTTATCTATTTTTTATTATTTTACAAAAAAAAAGTAGAAAAGCTTTAGGGCAGCACATTTTTAACATTTTTAGCGTGGCAAGGAAAGGAGAACACAACACATGCACGCGCTTCCATGTATTCTCTTTAAATAATGAAACCTTTTATTTTATGAAATTATTAAATCCAATTTCTGACATGGCAGTCCTTTTGCCACGTGGAGCGGTGGGAGATCCGATGGCAGAAAAACGAATCTCACCTACTTTTTTCAACCGTTGCCTTGTAAAAGGTGCCACGTCATCCCTCAACCTGCACTGCACGTTGCCATATACTTGTCAATAATTGTATTTTGTCCAAAACTTTTTCTTTTAATTCTTTATCTCATTTTCGTTTTCTTAAGAAAAATCCCATTTCAAATTCTTAAGAAATTGAGACGTAGAAGACTTGTAGATGGTGAAAGGATGTGATATCCATTAAAGGAACGGCTTTGACTAGTGTAGAGATGGAGAGACTTTGGAAGAGTATAATAAGTTAATTAATAACTAATAAATCATAATTAGTTAGGAGTATTTATTGGTGTTGGTTGGTAGTTACTATGATCGGGAGTGTTGCAAAGGTGGAGGAGATCCATGATGATGGAGACTTATATTAAAGTGCATAAATAAGTGGATTGTATTTGGTTGTTTGATGGAGAATTTTCTTGATTGTTGTAGATCTCCTAAATTTGTCCGATATTTTTTAAAAGGGCATATAAAAAAAAAAAAAAAAGTGTTCTAGAACTTTTAATTAGTCAATTCAATCATTATTAAATTTCGTAGGATTAATTAGGTAAATATTTTATTTTGATTAATTAATTTGCCAAATCAAATATTAGGTTTATTTGGTGAGGTTAATTAAACAAAATATTTTATTTTCTTAGGTGATTGATTGTCAAATAATATCTTGTAAATTTGGAAGGTAGAATTTGTGTATTTATTTAATTCCCTTTTTTTTTATTGGATTTTAATTTTATTTGATCAGCTTCCTAATATGTGGTGTTTGAAATTGGCTATAAAAAGGGAACCCACTCACACATTATTTTTCACGTTTTTTTAGTCTGGGAAGACCATCTTACACGTTTTTTTTGTGGCTGAAAATACACTTCCTAAATCTCTCTCTTTCTAAACCTTAGATACACTTCAATCCCTTTCCCACCTAACTTCCTTCCCCTATTCCTCAAGATTTTTTTCCCCTTCTACTCCTCACGTTTTTTCTCCCACTCACCATCGCTCTCTCACCATTCCATATAACCACTTCGTTCAACGGTAGTCACAAGCGTTTTCTCTTTTTGTAAGTATTTTTTTAATCTTTGTTTTCAATTCCTTCTACTTTTGTTCATAAGTTTAAACTTTCCATACTTTCATAAAGTTAGTTTATTTTTTTTTCATTTGCTTTATTTTTTTTCTTTTACATTTTGGAAGTTATGTGATTTTTCTTTAGGGAATATTTGACAATTGCATGCATGTTTCAATTCCAACTTTATCATTTTTTATTTTGGTGTAATCAAACTTTTATAGTTAATTGTTATATGTTGTTTATGTTCAACTTGTTAATTTTATTTTACAATAGAATCTAGTATTATTATTTATAGTTTAGCCATATATTTTCATTAAATCAATATGTAAATACTTTTGCCTAAACCAATGTTTGTTTTGTTATTTGTGTTCAAAAATAAAAAAAGAGCTCCAATGATGGAATCTCAAATTTTTGGGATGCCAATGTTTGAGTTTTTCTTGAGGCACATGTCTTGGAATACAGTTTGATTCAATTTTAATAATTTTCCTTTAAATTGTATCTTTATGATTATAAAAAAAATAAAAGAATAAACTAAAAAAAAGGTAAATTAGATAGATCCTTCACCTTTCATTTTCTTTAGGGAATTAGGATGTTATTAATTTAAATCTTGTCAAATATTACTTATTTGGATAGAAAAAATTTGGAGCCAAATCAAGATTTCCAATTACTTTAGATTTTAAATTCTATTTTTTTTATCTATTCCAAATAAAGAGGTTTTTGAATATTGTTTTTTTTTCTCTTTAATTTTCTCCTACAATAATAATCCATAATCCTCTTATGAATTTCTTTCCCTTAATTAAATATTTCCAAAGCAAAAATCTTCCAACGATGGAATTCTTGAATTTTCGGGATGCCGATATTCGAGTTTCTTGAGGAAAAATAAGATCTCGGGATGCCGGGATTTGATTTTAATATTTCTTTCCATTTTTATATTTTTCTTTAAAAAAAAAACTTTTTTTTTCCAAAGAAGCATATTTCATAAAAGACATTTTCTTTAAAAGGAATGTATTAAAAGATTTGCTAAAATTGTTTCATAAACCTTATTTTCAAAATAATAAATCAATCCATTCAAATTATTTTCCATAAAAATGTCACTTTCTTTAAAAACAAAATTAATCAAGAGTTTTTTCTTAAAAATATTCTTTGTTCACACATTTTTCCAAAACTAGTAAACCAAATGTTTTTTTAAAAAAATAAACTTTCCTATGACGGAAGTTAGGAAATCAATATATTGACTTTCCTAATATTCTTGAGGTATAATGAATTTAAATTTGGGATGCCAAATTAAATTCATACAAATTAGGAATGGCTTTATGCCACCCATAATTATTGCTCAGTATTTATCTAAGGAATAATGAGAAGTAAAATATGGGACATTTAAAAATCAATAAAAAAATCTTCTCTAGTATTTACAATTGTCAATTTCCTTAAATAACACAAGAAAAATAAAAATTCGTTCAGTGTTGTGGGGTGCTAATATCTTCCCCATACACAAAAGACCCCCGAATCTTAAATCTTTTATTTGCAGACCATTTTATCATATTGTTGGGTGCCCAGTCACACCCTCTAAATCAAGACTGGTGGCGACTTCATTTTCCTCCTCTTGGGAACAAGGTCGGCCGCTCCGCGTCGCAAACCCGTAGCGACAATTGTATTTGAATGAGGAGTGTCAGATACACGATTTAATTAAGGGTTATGATTATCATCGACCTATGTCTGGATGAAGGGGAGTGTTTTTCTATGGCCTTAGTGGCATGTTTGTGTGATGCTTGATTGTGATGGCTCGACTTGGATTTGAGCAAGCAAAGACGAGGACATACCTTATTAGTTTATTTCTTTGTTTGAGTGACGTTTTATATTAGATCTCAAACTAGCCATGTGAAACTCAGAAGTTGAAGTAGTTATATCTTAATTGTGGATGGTTGTGTCAACATACAATATGTTGGGTCCAATAGTTCTTCCCTCGTTCTTATTTAGTTTTAGTTAGAGAAGAACTAGATGAGGGCTAGTGTTCTTGATTCTCTCATTTTAAAGCTTAACTAATAAGATAATTCTATTGATTAGGTTGGATATGCTTTCGCTATATGCATTTGACTTTTGAATAGGTATGTATATACTCGTTAACACAAAGTTCGAGACACATATTCTTACCTAAAACATTTGAAAATTTTTAAAAGAATTTTTCACTTTAAAAGAAGAATTGCTTTTCATACAAACACTCTATCAAATTCTCACCCTAAAGGGCCTTTTTTCAATTCAACCGCAGCAGAGGATCAAAAATTAAATCTTCAACCTTTTAAGAGGTAGACAATGTCTTGTCCAATTGATTTACGAGTTAACTGATTGATAATAGAAATTGTGACAATATAACAAGTTTGATGAGACAATATAATTTATTAATTTTATGCCATATTTTGGGAATTAAAGAAATATTCAATATAATAACTAATAATATTGATGATTAAGGCTCCGTTTGATAACCATTTCGTTTTTTGTTTTTGGTTTTTGAAAATTATACTTGTTTTCTCCTAAATTCCTTACTATAGCTTTCATTTGTTAAGAATCCATTTGAAAACAACTTTTTTTTTGTTTTCAAAATTAGACTTGGTTTTTGAAAACAAGGAAGAATGTTGATACTAAAATAAAGAAACCTATAAGTGAAAGTAGGTGTGTATAAGCTTAATTTTCAAAAACCAAAAACAAAAAACGAAATGGTTATAAATGGAGCCTAAGTGATTTCAATGGATGGTCAAGTTTTTTTTTTTTTCCAATTATTATTTGGTGGCTTATTGACCAATTCAATAACCTCTCTTGTCTCTGTCATCTCCCACTCACAAGTATACTAGGGTGCCATTTTTCCATTATGTCATTATTCACATTTATATTTTAAGTTAGGATAGAAGATTATATTCGATAGGCATCGATATATTATTTTAATTCAGATCCTATAATTTTAAGAGTTTTATTATCAACATTATTATTTTTTATTTAAGCATAAACATCCTTACCATGCATTAATGAAAAATAAAAGAAATTTGATGTGACAAGTTATTTGTAACGACATTGGCTAATAGTAGTCACAAAAATCCAATAAACATTATTGGTTACATTTGAAAACAAAGCTAAGATTAGTCTTAGCCTTCTCTCCTGCTTTCGGATCAAAATGATGCTTTCAAACCTAATCCAAATTCATGTTTTCAATTGAGGTGATTTTCACTTTGGATCTATGTCATTAAAACAAAAATGTTATAAGAAGCTTCATTTATCCCATTTACAAAATAACTTGTCATGATGTATTTCTCTATAAATCTTCATTCACGATATTGGGTATATATTTCTATAAATCGTCACAAACAACATTACTTTTCGCTCTCTATTCTACTTTTCGATTGAAATGGTGCTTTAAAGCCTAACCCAAACTCATGTTTTTAATGAATATGATTGCATTTCTAAATCCCATGTCACATTAAAGCAAAAATGTTATATCATGGAAGCTTATTTATCTCATTTACAAAAAAAAAAAAAAAAAAAAAAAAAAACACTTAATTTATATTTTAATAAATCATCACTAATCATGTATGTGCAAGCATAATTATATTAACCAAATTTTTAAAAGTGTAGAAATTGAATAAAAACTAAAGTCAAGATATAATGACTACAATAATTATAATGTAACCCATGTTATAATAAGAAAAAAAAAAGTTAAAATCATAAAAAGATCAAACTATTTATATCTTCCATTCTTAAATTAAAAAACTATTCCCACTGCTCTAATAGTTTATTGAAGTAGAAAATTTCAAAATTATGCGGTGCATTAATTAATAATGTGAAAATTCAATAAGAAAAGAAAATAGTCCAAATTAATGATAAACTTTTAATAGCTACACCTCACAATCAATCATCAATGTTTGATTTGAAAAAAGAAAAATGAAAAAACCAACTAAAACCTTTGGAGATTATTAAGCTTAATTTAACAATTCTTAGGTTTCAAATTTTGATATTCTCTTTTAGAAAAATAAAGAAAACCAATAAATTCTTTTTTTTTTTTTTTTTTTTTTTTTTAAATGAAGTAGGTGAAGGTTAACCGGCGTGGCCCGTTGTTCGGTTTGGATGCATTAGAGAGTTGGTAGAAGGACAGAATAGTAAATGTACAACGTAGGAAATTTCAAACAAAATTTGTTATGTATTTAGTTAATTGAATTCCTTGTTGGCGTTCGCCGTTCCGTTTGGTTGGTTGTTTTTAAGATTGCCTCTTCATTACGCTGTCGTTTTCTATTGCTATTTAATTTTAATATTATTATTCTTTTTCCTGTAAGCTTACTTACCATCAAATAACGACTCACCTTTTTAAAAAAAAAAAAGAAAAAAAGAAAAATTCATGCCTTTTTTTTTTTGAAAAAGAAAAATTCATGACTTTAATTGTTATTGATATCTTGACTAGTTGAATTATAGTCAAATCAAAACTAAATATTTTGGGAGTAATTTATTTAAGGCTAATAAAATTATATAGTATATAATTAAAGGAAAACATTTGCTACCTGAACTCTTTCTTTTCTTCTCAAAATCGGGTCCGTTTGGTAGGTGATCTGAAAACAAAAATTTGAAAACAAGGGATTCAATGAAAACAAAGTTGTATTTCATGTTTTCAGATATGTGTTTGGTAGCAGATTCAGAAATTTGATTCTAATTTCAAAAATTGTTCAAAATGTATTTGATAATATATTTATAAACCATAAACTATTTGTAGTTATCAACTAAAGTATTAAGTTGAATATAAACTATTATTAATTAATTTATAAACATTTTATAGGTTATAAATTTTGTATAATTATTATTTTATAATATCATATAATTTATAATACATTTTATAGGTTATAAATTTTGTATAATTATTATTTTATAATATCATATAATTTATAATGCATTATATTATACAAATTTTAATTTCACAAAAATGAATTGAGTTTATAACATGAAAATACTATATTTATTAAAGTTTTTTTTTTTTTTTATCATTTTTAATTTAATTTTGTATTTAAAAATTTCAAATTTAAAATCTGGATACACTGAAAACATAAAAAAGTTGTTTTTCGGAATTTCCACTATTTGGATCACAGAATCCGAAAATAGTTTTCAAAAACACATTTGTCAAACGCATATTCACTTAATTCAGTAAATCTGAAAACATAAAACAAAATCCGGATGGCCTACCAAACAAGCCCTTAATATCTAAACTACATTTCCAGTGGTCATCTTTGAATTTTGTTTTTTTATTTTTTTTTCTTTTTGCTTCATTTTTTTAATAGAGGAATGTAGCAAAGGACTTTTTCTTCCACATAACCTAATAACTTAACGGTTGAAATGAGACCTTATGGCATAATTGAAATCAGCTCTATAATTAAGAGATGTTTTTTTATATTATTATAACTAGCCTTTATTTGATGATAATTAGTGCTATTTATATTGTATGGGTTAAAGTCCACTCAACAACCTACATGACTATTTCATGATCTGACCAACATATCCTTGAATTCGCCATATATCTTTTCTGAATCAAGTTCAAACTAATTGACTGTCATTGATAAGATGCTTCGTCTCTTAGACACCAGTCGACTTGAGATGTGGATGTCAAAATCCGGACAGAGGACTCACCTGACCTTCACGTGATACCAACAGTGAATTTGTAGAAACTGGGGAAGACGTGACCTGCAAGACCAGCAAAAACCACTGCACACCGGTGTGGTGTAGGCCACACCGCCTTCGATGCTTAAGTCAGAAAACCGAGGAGAAGCTAGGGAGTAAAGGAAGAAGTCGAGAATAGAGTTTCGGAACCCTTCTTCAGTGATGAAGAGAATATCTGCTCGTCCTCCTAGGGTTTTTAGGAATTCGGAGGTGTTTCAGGACGAACCAGGCAAAACCGGGGCGATTCGGGGCATCTGGGACCGAAAGGGGGGTGTCCAAGTTCGGCCCGCGCCAGCAGGCCGGATGGTCGGGCCGACCCTTTGATCAGGTCTTTCTCTGGGTCGGTTTTCTGGTCCTACCTCTGCCCGATTGTCCTTGTCAGCTCCTTGTGCATCTGTGTAGTCCAAAATTACCTATAACATTAAGCCCCCACTCTTGAATTGAGATTCAGGTGCGACTTAATGCTATAAGCTGAGCTCTTTAAGCCCGGTTTAAGAGTACGACTCTTGTCTCGTGCTGACTCATGTATGACTTCTTTGTTATCCTGCAAGATAGGACAAACTAGACAAAGTAGAAACTCCCTAAATAGGGGTTAGGTGAAATGGAAATGAGAAGAGTGAGAGGTTACAAAGGTGGCTGGAGGGGTCTCTCTGGTCGGCCTCGGCCTCGGGAAGAGGCCGAGCACAGCGAGACCCCCGTACTTGGTCATTCGGAGTGCTTCATTCCAGATCCAGGGCTTATCCATAATTAAAAATAGGAAAACACAGAAGACTTCACAATCCGACATTGAAAAGTTAATTTCTGCAAAAGAAAAATGAGAGAGGAGGCTAAGATCGGCCTTGGCCTCAGGCCCCTGTTAGCTCAACACTTAGCCCCCTACATTCATATATCAGTCCTGGAAAACAATGGGAGAGTTACATGATGATTACAACAAAGGAATGGAAGGGCCTTAACCTATCCTTACTCCTAGCCTCCACTCAACATGTGCATTTATTACTTCAAGCGTTGCATTTTTCGAGTAAGAAGGACTAATTCATACCTGGCCTTTTGAAGGTGGATGGTCGGCCTCGGCCTTGGCATGAGGCCGACCAGCTTCTCTGTGCTGTTTGCTTGCTCGACGGTTAGGCTTATGTGTAGATTTGCCTGGCCCTACCTTAAGCATCTCCTTGCGGCTTTGAGCGCTTCGGCTGTGCTAAAAAGTGAAGTGACTGAGAAATCGAATCAGTCACGCTGCTTTGAATGCGTGCCTGAGGGTTGGCTTCGGAGCTGGGATGCTCAGCTCGGCCATGGCATGAGGCAGAGCATTTCTTCTGCTTTGCTTGCCAATTTTCTCTGTTGTATCCATCCCGAGGGTGCGTACACTCAGTCGGGGAAAACTTGGGGAGGCCGAGGAAATACCTGAGCCTCTCTTCAAGTATTGTATTCATCCTAGGGGTGCGTACACTCTTCTGGGGAAAAAAACTTGGGGAGGCCTAGGAAGTTCCCGGGCCTCTCTTCAAGCATCGTGGTCATCCCAGAGGTGCGTACACTCTTCTGGGGAAAAAGCTTGGGGAGGCCTAGGTATTTCCCAAGCCTCTCTTCAAGCATCGTAGTCATCCCAGGGGTGTGTATACTCTTCTGGGGAAAAAGCTTGGGGAGGCCTAGGTATTTCCCAAGCCTCTCTTCAAGCATCGTAGTCATCCCAGGGGTGCGTACACTCTTCTGGGGAAAATGCTTGGGGAGGCCTAGGTATTTCCCAAACCTCTCTTCAAGCATCCTAGTCATCCCAGGGGTGCGTACACTCTTCTGGGGAAAAGCTTGGGGAGGCCTAGGTATTTCCCAAGCCTCTTCAAGCATCGTGGTCATCCCAGGGGTGCGTACACTCTTCTGGGGAAAAGCTTGGGGAGGTTGAGGGCATGCGTCAACCTCTCTGCAAGAATTCAGTCTCTTTCCACGGGAGTGCGGAAGTTTGGCCTCTGCAAGAGTCATTTTCGTCTGGCCACATGCGCTACATCCTATGGAAAAATGCTTTGCACAAACACAGTATAAAGAACTTTATTAAATTTGCAAGTATCGGCATTGTACCATGGAGAAAATCTATGGACATGTGTTATACAAAATGAAAATAAATAATCTAAAAAATAGCTCCACCGATATTCATAACGTAATCCTAACTTGAATAAGTAAGAAAGGAAAATCAAAATCATCGCAACATGGCCATGATTATGATGGACTCTGTCTGTCCTTATTCCCAACCCCCCACTCAAAATGTGTATTCAATATCTTGGACATGCATTTTTTGAGTAAGGAAAACTAATTTCGTACTCGGGCCTTTGAGGGTGGAGCTCGGCCCTGGCCTTTGGATGGTCGGCCTCGGCCTTGGCATGAGGCCGACCAGCTCCTCTGTGTTGTTCGCTTGCTTGTTTTCCATCCCAAGGGTGCATGCACTAAGTCGGGGAAACTTGGGGAGGTCGAGGAAATTCCCGAGCCTCTCTCCAAGTGTTGTGTTCATCCCAGGGGTGCGTACACTCTGCTGGGGACCTTGGGAGGTCGAGGACATGTGTCAACCTCTTTGTAGGAATTTAGTCTCCGCAAGAATCATTCTTGTCTGGGAAAGTGCGGAAGCTTGGCCTCTGCAAGAATTATTCTCGTTTGGCCGTATGCGTCACATCCTGCTTTATGCAAAACATAACATAATAGCTTTTATTGAATTTGCAAATGTTCGTGTGTTTTTCAGTGAGAAAAATGATTGACATTCTCTATGTTAAGTAAACATAAATAGAAAAAGCCATTGTTCCTAGTCGGCCTTGGCCTCCTCTGGTCGGCCTGCTACTTATTTCTGTTATGGCTACTGATAGTAAATCTTCAAGTGTTCTGCATTCCATGGGTGTGGAGTTGGTTTTCCGTTTTCGTCAACCAAGGCATAGGTGCCAGGGCGGACCACTTTGCTAACTTGATAAGACCCTTCCCATTCTGGTCCCAGTGCACCTACATTGGGATCTCTGGTGTTCTGCATGACTTTCCTCAGTACTAGATCTCTTTCCTTGAAAGTGCGCCTTTTCACTTTCGTGTTATAATATCTAGCAATCCTGTTTTTATACTCTGCAACTCGGAGTTGTGCCATTTCACGATGCTCGTCTAGAAGGTCCAAGTTCAACCTCATAGCTTCATCATTCCTCTGCACACTAAACTACTCTGTCCTGGGGGAGGGGATGCCGACCTCCACTGGGACTACTGCCTCTGCCCCGAAAGAAAGGGAAAATGGCGTTTCTCCCGTTGAGGTTCGCGCTGTTGTCCGATACGCCCACAACACACGTGAGAGCTCTTCAGCCCATAATCCTTTTAGCCCTTCAAGCTTCGTTTTCAGATTCTACTTGATTATTTTATTCACAGCCTCCACCTGGCCATTAGCTTGCGGATGGGCTGGGGATGAGCAACGATGCGTTATGCCCAAATCTGAGCAGAACTTTCTGAAAGCGGCATTGTCGAACTGCCTACCATTATCTGATATGATGGTGTTAGGAATCCCAAAGCGGCATACAATATTCCTCCATATGAAATCAGTAACCTTCTTTTCGGTTATGGTTGCTAGCGGTTCTGCCTCCGCCCATTTTGTGAAATAATCCACAGCCACGACTGCAAACTTGGTCTGTCCTTTACCTTGGGGGAGAGGTCCGATCAGATCTATTCCCCATTGTGCGGAACGGTCACGGGCTGATAATGCTCGTTAAAGGCTCAGGTGGTTGCCTTGGAATGGGTGCAAACCTTTGGCATTGATCGCAAGATCTCGTAAAATGCCTAGCGTCTTGCAACATAGTTGGCCAGTAGTAACCTTGTCTGACTATCTTGTGACACAGTGGCCTTGCTCCTAAATGGTTTCCACACACCCCCTCATGTATCTCTCTCATAACGTAGTTAGCATCACTTGGGGGAAGGCATTTCAACAACGACATTGAGTAGCCTCTTTTATATAGTCTCCCTTCCCTTAACACAAAATGCGATGCTCGCCTTTGAACCTTTTTAGCTTCTGTCTTCTCTGCTGGCAGCTCGCCTCTCTCTAAGTAATCAAGGATCGGATCCATCCATGAAGCTTCTCTTGCTTTGGGGGAGGGTTCAGTTTCAATTGATGGGATGCCTTCCCCATCTGCAAGATCCTCGACCTCGGGCCTTGGATCTTCGGCCTCGGACTTATCCTCAGGCTCGGCCTCAGCCTCGGACTTATCCTCAGGCTCGGCCTTGGCCCCGACCTCATCCTCGGCCTCTGCTCGGTCATCTGTCTCGAGAACCTGCTTAGTACATACCGCAGGCTCAGACAAAATCTCAACTGGTACAACCCTGCTCAATTCTGTATCATAGGCAGCCACCAAGCGAGCCAGTGAATCTGCGTTGACGTTCTGAGACCTTGGGATTTGCTTGATCTCCCACTTCTCAAATTGTGACAGCAGTTTCCTGGCCTTGGATAAGTACTTACTCATTCTCTGTTCCCTAGTCTGATATTCTGCCAACACTTGCTTCACGATTAGCTGTGAATCGCTCTGAACCAGGAGGTCGGAGACTCCGATCTCCCTTGCCAACCTCAATCCTGCAAGGAGTGCCTCGTATTCAGCCTCATTATTTGAGGCCTTGAAGTTAAATCTCAGGGCATACTCAAATCTCCCTCCATCAGGGGATTCTAGCAAAATTCCTGCTCCACAGCCCTTGGTGTTAGAAGACCCGTCTACAAAGAGTGTCCAAGTCTGTTTTACCTCCCCTACACTCAGCATACTGACCACTACGCTTGACCTGTTCTGCTCGGCCTCGGGCCTCTAAGGGTCGGCTTCAGCCTCGGCAGATGTTAATTCGGCCACAAAATCTGCCACGGCTTGCCCCTTTATTGCAGTTCGAGGTTTGTAGTGGATGTCATATTCACTCAGCTCCACTGCCCACTTCATGAGGCGGCCCGAGGCATCTGGCTTCTGTAACACCTGTTTCAAAGGAGAATTTTTCAAAACTGTTACCTTATGGGCCTGGAAATATGGCCGTAGTCTCCTAGCTGACGTGATCAAGGCTAGAGCGAGCTTCTCCACTTGGGGATATCTTGTCTCTGCCCCGACCATAGATTTACTGGTATAATACACAGGTCGCTGAAGTTTTCCTTCTTCTTTGATCAATGCGGAACTCACGGCCGTATCCGACACTGCTAGGTAGAGTAGCAGCTCGTCGCCTGGGAGCGGCTTGGCTAGGAGCGGGGCTGAACTCAGATAGTCTTTCAATTCCCAAAAAGCTTTTTCACACTCTTCAGTCCATTCGAAACGTGATCCCTGTCTCAAAATTTTAAAGAAGGGTAAGCACCTGTCAGTTGACTAACAAACCTGTTCAAGGCGGTAATCCTCCCGTTCAAGCTTTGAAGCTGCTTAAGATTGGACGGGGAGGACATTTGCATGATTGCTTTGATCTTGTCTGGGTTTGCCTCTATCCCCCTCTGATGTACCATGAACCCTAGGAATTTTCCCGACGTCACCCCAAAAGCGCACTTACTTGGGTTTAGTTTCATTCGATACTTCCGGAGTATCTGGAAAGCCTCTTTAAGGTCGGACTCATGGCATTGAGACTTCAAGCTCTTCACCAGCATATCATCCACGTATACCTCCATGTTCTTTCCCAGTAAAGGAGCGAACATGCGGTTCACCATCCGTTGGTATGTTGCCCCGACGTTCTTCAAACAGAACAGCATGACCTTGTAACAGTACAACCCTCGACTGGTGATAAATGACGTTTTTTCCTGACCGGCCTCGTGCATTCTAATCTGGTTGTACCCTGAGTATGCATCCATAAAACTCAGCATCTCGTGCCCTGCTATTGCATCAACCAACTGGTCGATCATGGGCAAAGGATAACTGTCTTTTGGGCATGCCTTATTCAGGTCGGTGAAGTCGATGCACATCCGCCACTTTCCGTTAGCCTTCTTTACCAGTACCACATTAGACAACCATTGGGGATAATGAACTTCTCGGATGAACCCCGCTTTAAGCAACTCATCCACTTGACTGGCAATAACCTCATTCCTCTCCGAATTAAATGCCCTTCATTTCTGCTTTACCGGCTTGAAATCCCTGTCCACGTTTAACTGGTGAACCATCACTTCTGGGTCAATTCCCAGCATATCTTCGTGTGACCACGCAAACAAATCTGCATTAGCTCTCAAGAAACCAATCAGTCTGTCCCTCTGCTCAGCCCCCAGTTTGGTGCCGATGTTCACCCTCCTTTCCTCAGATGTTAGCGGCACAGATTCCAGTTCCTCTGCTGGATGCCCTCTTGGGTTAGGTCCAACAGCATCATTGACACGCGGAACCTTACCACAGTCTTCAAAGTTATGGTCGGCCTTTTCCCTACCGAGGTCGGCCCCAGTCTGGCTCGACGCTTTCTGCTCATACCCGAGGTCTCCCTCTGGTTTCTGAACTCGATCCATCCTACAGACCACCACCGATGTGCGATCTGAACTGGCAAGCCCTCCTCCCCACAGACGGCGCCAACTGTTGATGCCAAAATTCGGACAGAGGACTCACCTGACCTTCACGTGACACCAATAGTGAATTTGTAGAAACTGGGGAAGACGTGACCTGCAAGACCAGCAAAAACCACTGCACACCGGTGTGGTGTAGGCCACACCGCCTCCGATGCTTAAGTCAGAAGACCGAGGAGAAGTTAGGGAGTAAAGGAAGAAGTCGAGAATAGAGTTTCGGAACCCTTCTTCAGTGATGAAGAGGGGTTTAAATACCTGCTCGTCCTCCTAGGGTTTTTAGGAATTCGGAGGTGTTTCAGGACGAACCGGGCAAAACCGAGGCGATTCGGGGTATCTAGGACCGAAAGGGGGGTGTCCAAGTCCGGCCCGCGCCAGCGGGTCGGATGGTCGGCCTCGGCCTCTTGCCGAGGCCGACCATATGGGTCGAGCCATGTTGGCCCGACCCTTTGATCCGGTCTTTCTCTAGGTCGGTTTTCTGGTCCTACCTCTGCCCGATTGTCCTTGTCAGCTCCTTGTGCATCTGTGTGGTCCAAAATTACCTATAACATGAGATACCTCAACATCAGTTTATAGTGTCATTACATAACAATAAATATGAAAATAATATTGAAAATTAGATGAGAATTATCTCCTCGTTCTTTTAGGTGAGAATGATTCCTCTCAATATTCTTTTTTTTATTACATATTTTGACTTTAATATTTATGGAAGTCATCACTTCAAAATAAATACCCAATTAATATATTAGTTGAATCTCTCCAACATTCTTTCTACTTTACAAGTCGTCAAACAATTGACAGTAAAATTTGATATTAAAAAAAAGATCAGATTGGTATATAATTCATGTTAAATTATTTTAGTATGATTTGATGATCTCCAAGGAAAGAAAGAAGATTTCAAACACTTGATTTAATGAGGAGGGAGACAAATAATATGGAGCTTATGTTGAAAGTCATTCAACCCAAAGAAAAAATATAAAATCAAATAACGAACAATCGAAAGGATACACCATCTCTTTTGTATAAATAGCTAAATACTTGTTATACTTCATATTAACCTTTTTGTTTGAGTGAACTTTTCTCTCTCTCTATTTGTCTTTGTTATTATACCATTTTTTTTAAGTACAAACAACATAAATTGAACAACTAAAAGAGAAAAGATTAAAGATGATGGATGTCTCTACGGATGGCCACTGACGAAGACGACGAGAGAATATTTCCACTAATGTTTGAAAGATGAGATTACGAAAGAGCACACTCAAACACTCACCAAATACCTCATACATCCACATATTTGAAATCTCAAAAGCTAATTTCAAAATGAAATTAGAAATTAGCAAAGGTGAAAAAACTCTCAATCTCACCATATAATTCTCAAATCTCTCGTGTGTATGCAAGAAAAGGATTGGGCCATATATATAGGCCATCAACAAATTTAAAACCATTCCTTTTCAATGTGGGAACAAATTAACGGCACAACAAATCTCCACCTTGACGTTAATTGATCAAAACGCCGAATGAAAAACTTCCAGTCTTCTTTTCCAAATGTTTAAATAGTTCAGAAATTGCAAACACCAACCAAAACCAAGCAATGCTTGAATTTGTTAAAATGGAAGAGATTTGGTCATCATATCAGCCGAATTATTGTTGGTGCTAATCTTGCTCACAACGAGCAACGACTTAATGTACAAAATGGTATCAAATATCAATGTGCTTTGTCTTCTCATGATACATCTAATCTTTTGTAAAGAAGATAACACTTTGATTGTCACAAAAGAATGTAGTAATCTGTAAGTCTTCACAAAGTTCACCGAACAGTCCCCTCAACCATATAGCTTCTTTACAAGCCTTTGTAATAGCCATATACTCTTGCTTAGTTGTAGACAATTCAACTGTATTCTGTAAAGTAGCTTTCCAACTAATAGCACAACCACCAACAACAAATACATCCTGTGAGAGATCTTTTTTTATCAAGATCTCCAGCATAATCAGAATCTACATATAGCCAATGACTCCATCTTTATTTCTCTCAAAATGTAAACAAACATCAACAGTAACTCACAAGTACCTAAATATCCACTGGACTGCTTTCCAATGTTCTTTACCAAGATTGCTCAAATATCGACTAACTGCGCTGACTGTGTAGGATAAATCAGGTCATGTGCAAACCATTACATACATGAGAGACCCAACTACACTAGAATAAGGAAACTCAAGACATATAATCAACCTCATCATCTAATTGTGGAGACAAAGCAACTGAAAGTCTGAAGTGCAACGCTAAAGGAGTACTAACTGGTTTGGCATTGAGCATATTAAACCTGGACAAAAATTTCTCAATATACCCCTTTTGACTCAAGTAAAGTTTTCTTGCCTTTCTTCTCTCATAATCTCCGCTCAGTATTTTCTTTGCTGCTCCCAAATCTTTCATATCAAACTCCTCACCGAGTTCTGTTTGGAATTCTCTAATTTCGTTTATATCTTTAGCAGTTATCAACATGTCATCAACATATAATAGAAGATACACAAATGACCCATCACGATCCTTCTTGAAATACACAACAATCATAACTGCTCCTCTTGAAATCATGAGTAGTCATAAAAGAGTCAAATTTCTTATACCATTAACTTGGTGACTGTTTCAGACCATAAAGAGACTTCTTTAACAAACATACACAGTCCTTATTTCTTGAAACTATAAAAACCTTCTGGCTGATGCATATAAATATCTTCTTCAAGTTCTCCATGTAGAAATGCATTTTTAACGTCTAACTGCTCAAGTTCAAGATCATGAGTAGCTACAATATCAAGCAGTGCACGAATAGAGCTATGTTTCACAATTGGAGAAAACATATCAGTATAATCAACACCAGGGATTTGACTGTAGCCCTTAGCAACTAATCTTGTTTTATATCTGGCTTTCTCAACTTCTGGGATACCTTTCTTTCTTTTAAATACCCATTTGCAACGAACAACTTTCTTACCTTGAGGAAGTTTCACAAGATCCCATGTATCATTCTTATGTAGAGACTTTATTTCTTCTTGCATTACAATCATCCACTTATCAGAGTTTTTACCACTTACTGCCTCTGTAAATGTAGACAGTTCCTCACTAGAATCAATGTCTTCAGCAACATTTAACTAAACCAGCCTCTGCATATCTTTGTGGAGGTCTAATTTCTCTTCTAGGTCTATCTCTAGCAATAGTATATTGCGATGATGCTTGTATAGATGAAGAAGTATCACCACGACACAAAATCTCTGAAGAAGCGCCAAAAATAAAAGTATAAGAAGTAGAAGCATCATCATGATCTGACTTTGAAGATGATTTCAACCTAAACTCCACCTGCAGATGCGAACTCTGCTGAATCTTATTTGAAGACTCTTCTTTAGAAGATTCCTCATTTAACATAAAAGATTCATCAAATGTAACATCTTTACTAAACAATCACCTTTTTAGTCTCAGGGCACCATAACTTATATTCCTTCACACCAGGTTTATAATCAATAAATTAGATGCATTTCAAATATCTTGATTCAAGTTTACCATTATTTACATGAGTATAAGCAGGACAACCAAATATCTTTAAATCTAAATAATTGCCAAGAGTACCAGACCACACTTCTTGTGGTGTCTTTTTTCTGAAGATATATACAAAGAGAGCGATTGACAAGATGACATGCTAAAGCAACAGCTTCAACCCAAAAGGATTTAAGTAAGCTTGCATTTGACAACATACAACACACCTTACTAATCAATATTTGATTTGTTTGCTCCGCTACTGCATTTTGTTGTGGAGCATAACGAACTGTTAAGTGTCTAGCAATTCCCACTGACTTGCAAAAGACATTAAACTCATCAAAACAAAATTCCAAACCATCATCTGTACGAAGATATTTTATTTGTCTCCCTGTTGTTTCTCAATCATGGTCTTCCAATCTTTAAATGTAGAAAATACATCACTCTTCTGTTTCAAGAAAAATACCCAAACCTTTCTAGAGAAATCATCAATGATACTGAGCATATAAAATGCACTACCTTTAGAAAGTACTTTAATTGGACCCCAAAGATCAGAGTGTACATAATCAAGTATTCTCTTTGTATAATGAATACATTTGGTGAATTTAACCCGTTTCTGTTTTCCAAACACACAATGCTCACATAACTCTATCTTATTAATTTTTTGTCCATTAAGAAGTCCTCTCTTGCTTAACTTGACCATTCCATTTTCACTCATATGCCCAAGACACATATGCCAAAGTTGAGTAATATCATCATATTAGACAAAGAAGGTGTAGAAATTGCTACATCACCCAAAACTGTAGAACCCTTTAGTGCATAAAGAATAAAGATTGACAGATTTTTTTGTCCTTTCATAACTGTCAAAGCACCTTTACTAACCTTCAAAGCTTCACCTTCACCAGTGTAATTGTACCCTTTTGAATCAAGAGTACTCAAAGAAATTAAATTTCTTTTCAAATCTGGGATGTGTCTCACATCAGTAAGTGTCCTGACAACTCCATCAAACATCTTGATTCTGACTGGTTCCAATACCAGCTATCTTACAGGATGCATTATATCCCATCAGTATTGTACCTTTAGTCATTATATCATATGTTGAAAATTAGTCCTTATTATAATACATATGAAATGAACATCTTGAATCAAGAATCCTTTCATTAGAAGAATTTAAGTTGTCATCAAAGTAATTAAGAGATCACCATCACTATTTTCACCTTCAACAACACCAGCCTGACCGGAATTTTCTGGTTGTTTTCCCTTTTGTACAACAACTCTTTTATTCTTATTTTGTAACTTGTAGCATTCAGATTTAATATGACCATTCTTGTAACAACCCGTATTTTTCAATACGGTCAAACTTTCAATTATTGCGGAAGCGATTTAAAAAAACTGAAAAACACAACCTATTATTTAGAAAACAAGGCTTACAACCAAAGCCAAGTCCAACATTCAAAAAAATTAAAGAACTAAACAATACCAAAAACAATAAAACCTACAGAAGCCTACTAAAATCCTACAGGTCACAAGTCCTCATCGATCATGCCAAAACGCTAGCCTAATCGCTGTCAGAACTATCACTTTCTCCATTATCTGAAAACATTTTAAAAACACAAAATGAGTACAAAAATGCTCAATAAGCAACTTCCACATCAAGTTCACAATTTCATTTTCGTTCAAAACAAAACATAAGTTTTCAGGTAATAAAACATTTCAATGTTCGAAACAAAATCATTCTTTCAGTCAAACAAACTTTCAGTCAAACAATACTTTCAGAACATATTGGGAAAGATGCATCAATGGAGTAGCCCAGAACAGAAATGGTTACCCGTCGGTAACACCAATCAGACATACATACATAATTTTCAGTTAAAACCGACTAGAACATATCAAATCAAATACTTAAGTGTGAGGCCATGTGAGTGAAACACACACATGAATCTACATTCCAAAGGAACGTCAAACCACATAAGTGCCTTCCCACAAATAAGTTTTAGAACAATTCATACAAATACTTAAGTGTGAGGCCATGTGAGTGAAACACACACATGTGAATCTACATTCCAAAGGAACGTCAAACCACATAAGTGCCTTCCCACATATAAGTTTCATTCAGAACATATAACCGTCAATTCCAATATGGCTACTACAAAGCATACAATCCCCAAACAAAAAATTTGGCATATCCGGATAGCACTATCGATTCAATTCAAAACACTTTTCAAAACATTCAAAACAGCAAACATGCTTTCATTTAACAAAACAATTGGAACATAATCAATTTCGATCAAATCAATTTCAATTTAAAACAAACGATTTTTACCAAAATTTCTATTTTGGAAGGGATGTGGAAATTACTTACCTTGATCAGAACCTACAAATCTTAAGCCCCAAAACAAATCAAACTCGTGTTGGGTTTTATGCCCTAAAACTCGTAGATAGTGAATGTAACTGTTGACCGGATATTAATGAAATAATATTCATATATTTTTCCGTTAAATGTTATTAGTTATTTTATATTTGTCTTTGCCTAAAATAACCCTAATCCAATAAACTAGACATCCTAGGCTGTAATATGAGTCTTGAACTATATGTAGCGACATATGGGGATCATTGTTCAAGAAACAGCCTAAAGGGTCTATAGTATAGGGATAAGACTGGGTGCTTTATCCTGGTGACACTATGGATACGAAACACTTTGTATTTGATACAAACGCTGTGATCCAACGCGTTCGTGTAGGAGACATGCGAGTGGGGGTATCCTATGCAATGAGTTTGCATAAGACCGGACCGCGAAATAGTAACCATTGGTTATAACACCGTTAACTAGTTGGTTTTCTATTTCACTAGGACGACCTAGACAACTTAGTCTTAATCCTGAGTTGATTATGGACTCATGCTCATGAGGGATTGTCCTTTGATTTGTATGGGTGAGAGTGGCCAATACGCTGACTCAATAAGCCTACCATTTTGGGGACAAGACCGAAGGGGGAGCTGGGAACATAATCGTACAAGATGGAATTCACTCCTTCCCGACTTTAGGGAAGCAGATGAGTGTTCCCTTAAGTGGTGACTCCGAGTCTTGAACAAAGGGCCCTACCCTCTCAATGGCACGAGAGGGTTTTCTGTTTGATGGTTGGACCACAAACAGGTTATTCATTAGAGGAGAACTGGTACTTAAGGAAATAGAAGTAACCTAGGGGTAAAACAGTAATTTGACCCAACTGGTGTTACGGACACTCGTGAAGGACTAACTAGTCGATATTGGTCTATATCCGTGGACACAGAAAATATGTCTACAGTGAGAAGAGTGCAACTGTGAGTCTATAGTGGAATGTACACACAGTTAACGAATATTGATTAATTTGGTGAATGAGTTCGACCAATTAATCTCACATCGTTGGAGCTTCTGATCTGCAGGTCCATTAGGTCCCACTGGTAGCTCATAAAGTAATTTGAGGCAACTAAGTAATAAATGTAAATTGAAAATGTTCAATTTACTAAGGGAAACAATATAATATATATTGATATATTATTATGAGAGAAATTAATATTTGAAGAAATTCAAATATTAAAATAAATTTGAGTCACATTAAATTTATAGAAGTTTGAAAGAGTTCAAATAATGAATTAATTAATTTAAGGCCTAAAATCTATTGGGCAAATTAATTAATTCAAGGCCGGAAATTAAATATGTGATATTTAATTGGTGGTTAATTAATTAAAGAATTCATTAACCGGGAATTAGTCAATTATGGAAATAATTAATCACTTAAGGAAGTGATTAATCATTTATGGAAATGATCTAATCACTTATGGAAGTAATTAGTCATTTGTGGAAAATATTAATCAATTATGGAATTGGTTGAACTTGGATTGATTAAATGAGGAATAAGATTGAATCAATTTTGGAAAAGATTGATTTAATTGAATATTTTATTCATGGTCTCTCTTCTAGTTGAGGACACTACTCTTGCTCTTAGACTCACAAGACAAGACCCTAGAATTCTCTCTAGCTTCCCTCTTAGAGAACGACTCCCACAAGTCTTTTGTCTCCTAGACTTAGAGACATACCGGTGTAACCTCCGTGGTTATTGTGTCCTTCAAGAAGAAATTTCCAGCGAATAAAAGACAAGAAGGCTGCTGCGTTTTTGTTCGTTGAAGCGTCGTTGGCGAAGAACGGTCAAGTCTACAACGAAGGTTTGTAACGGTTCTTTCTCGTTTCTTTAGAAAAGCATGAAAATAAATTTAGATTTAATTTTCAAGCATGTTTATAGCAATTTCCAGTAACTTTAAAGCATGTTTAAAGTTTATTTTGCCTTTTCGTAACGGTATTTTAATGTTAATTAATATACGGCGTAAGGTCCATTCGATGCGCTTCCGCTGCGTGGGGCTTTTATCCCCTTCAACTCGATCCCTTGAATTCAACAATTTCCTAAACATAGCCAATATTTCTCTAATTAGAAACCAACGAATCCATCTTAAAGGTCTAACGACCAATCCAAATAACAATCAATCTTAACCTCCAAATTTTCCCACTTAAAACAAATTCTTTTCATAAAAAGTTGGGAAAATAGGCTTAATGGGTGCCAAAAACAGCATTGAAATTTGGGAAAATTTCCCTTTAAAATCCTACTTTTTGATACCAAAAATCAATAAAACAAATACCTTTCAAAACCATTTAAAATACAAAACAAGATTTCAATTCTCCAATCTTTAAAACCTTCAAAACTACCTTAAAATTGGGATAAATAACCCAGAAAATTTTCTGCAAACAAAATAAAGATTTTCCAAGCTTTTCACACTAAAACAAATCAATATCTGATACTTTTTAATGCAAAAACCAGATTTGAAAAACTCAATGAAAACTGCTGTAAAATCAGTAAAAACATTCCCTTTTCATGAACAAATCAAAACCATAATTCATACTTCAATTTAGCAATCATAAGACAAACTTTTTGAACAAAAAGAATCCAATTTAAACACAAAAACAACCCCAAAGTTAAAGAAATTCAAGGCTGGAAAATTCTGGAAAAATTCCTTTTTCCTCAAATCTTGAATTTAAACCAAAAGCCCTAAGAGGAAAACTTTGATAAAAAATTTAGGCCAAAACAAAAACCTAAAACTTTTAAGGGCAAAAGGTTTGAAAACCAATTTCATCCCAAATAGAACAAATAAAATTTCATACTAAAACTTTTCAAAAAGAAAATAAAACAAAAGAAAAACATAGAAGGGAAGAAAAACTTACTACTTTTTCTTTGGGAAAGAAGGTGCAGTATGCATTCTTCTTCTCTCTTTTTTTGATTCAGAGCGTAAACAAATAATTAGGGCTAAAGAAAAGGTCTTTTAAATAGAACCCTAACTAAAACCCTAAAAGAATATTTCCTTTTTTAAAAAGGAAAATGGTAAATCAAATTTATCTCCTAATTAAAAAAAGAAATAAATTTAAATCAAAGATTTTCTTGAAAATCATTAAAAATAAATTAAAATAAATCTTTTTTTTTTATTTTTTATAAACTGCTGTTACAATTCTTCTTGCAATAATTGCATGTTTTGTCTTTATTTCTAGATTTTGACCGATTTCTCTTATCACCATTGGTTTTCTTCTCTTTTGTTCTCCCCCAAGCAAATAATCCTTTTGTTGAACACTGAGTTTTCTTAGTAATTTGTTTTATTGTCTCCTTAGAGAAAAAATTATCATATACTTCATTCAAAGTGAGAGTATCACGACTAAATTTGCATATGAGGGAGGTTGAGAACACAACAAAATCAAAGAAAAATCTTCCTCATCATAGCTAACCTCCATAGATTCTATATCAGAGGCAATTTTCTTAAAACCAGTTAAATTTTCTTCTAAAGATGCTCCTTCATCCATACAATAAGAAAATAATCGCGGCTTCAAATGCAATTTAGTAGTTAGAGTTTTTGTCATGCATAATTGCTCTAACCTTAACCATAAACCAACAACACTCTTTTCCTTCCAAACATCTTGCAAAATTTCATTTGACAAGTGCAGATGGATTAAAGTAAGAGCCTTTCGATCCTTTATTTGTCTTTCTTCTTGTGACCAAGATGCAGGCATCCTAGTCATTCCCAATAATGCTTCTTCTAAGTCCATTTGGACGAGCATTGCCCGCATTTTAGCTTGTTATAATAAAAATCTAGTATTGCGATCCAAAAATGGTACTGATAAATTTCAAAAAGCAAGTTATTTCTCATCTAAATTTAAATTAAAAGAGGCTAGAAAAGATATGAGTTGCGTCAGTTTAGCGCACAAAATTAGAGAATTGTGGTAGTTATGATTTCATTGAGTTATTCCTTGATGTGGCAGGATAATACAAGTAATTTTCTGTCTAACGCATATACTGTAGATGATTATCTTGCCCAAGTTATCTTTTATCGCAGGCGCTGGAGCTATCATGTGAAGAAGTACAAATGCGAGCTGCCCAAAGCTGGTGCTGACAAGTGGCAGAGTAGTGAGCTGGCGTAAAGATAAGTGGAACACGCAAGCTAGTTGCTTGGTGAAGTCAGCCTCCTTGAGTCTATAAATACCAACCATTTGTTTAGTTGAAGAGGAGAGGACGAGATGAAAGATCAGAGAAAGAGATTTGTTTAGCGCAAACATCCTTTATTTTGTATCACTTATATGCATTATGCATTTCCCTTGTAGCATGAGCTAAGTTTCTTTTATCAAGGCTTAGCCTAGGCGCCCATGCAACGGTGAACTCTTTTGTATGTGTTACATTACATATAGTTTTGTTGCGCTAGTAATAGTGCGGCCGCAAAAGATAGTTCATGGATGTGTTTAGGTTGTCTTAGAGATAATTCAGCCGCTTGAAAGTAAATAGAGAACTGTGCTAACACATGAATTAAGTCAATAGAAATGTTCTTAATTCTACGCCAAACACATGTGTAATACTGGGAAGGAATCACATATTTATTTCTCACTTAGGCATCAATATCTATTCATTCTTGTATGCGCTACAAAAGGTGTCACTAAATGCGTGTGGTAGCTGCGGCAAACGCCTTGAAATCCTTTGAATCTCTGTTTTTGTCCCATCGCACCTGCTACTATTTACTTATATTCATCGCATGATCGATCCCTTTTATCTTAATTTTCAACCGCAGTTCCATGCATTTGAGTATAACGAGTTAAAAGCGTTTATTTACTTCATTCCCCTTCCCTGTGTTCTGACCCTGGAGTATTCAGGTATTACTTAGTAGTGCTTAATTTATAATTGAATTAATGCACAACAATGACACATTTTTAGTTAATTCATCTTAAATTGAAGTGAATTCAGTTTGAACCAGATACTTCAGGTTTCATAGAGGTCATATCTAAAAATCTCAACTAATAGACCACTCCAATAAACCAAATTCTAATAAACCAATCGCTTTGATACCATTTGTTATAATTTCAACGAGCCCCAATATATATGCAGTGGGAGTAAACTAGATCTAAATTATTGAAGGAGTGAATATCACTCATGCGGAAGCAATTAGGATCTTAGGCACTCTAACTACATCAATTTTAGAAATTAAGCATGTTTGTTCTAAAATCGAAAAATAGAGTTTTTGGTTTACCAACCTCTTGTAGCTCCAAATTGATGCTCATCGTTTGTTATTTTGGACCACGAATCGATCACAGACCATCGCTAGAGTCTTCCCTGCTATTCTCTGACCTTAGAACGACTTGTGGGAACCAATTGTGATGGTAATTTTAGAGAGAAATGGAGTATAATAGAATTTGAACAATGGTTGTTCTTGAGAGAGATTCCAGCAACATTCCAACCTTAATCCCTCAGATTTTCTTCTCTATTTAAAAAGGAAAATCATGCAAATCAGTTTATTACATGAAAACACCAATTAGCCAAGAATTTAGACACAAACAATATCTCATCCGAGAGATTGTGCCACGAGGCTTTGTGATTGTCACGAAGATAGCATCGAAGCACAACATTGCTGATACTAGGGGTGAGCAAACAAAGCCGAAAAATCGAGCCGACCGACCGAAACCGACCAAACCGACGTCGGTTGGGGTCGGTTTTACGCAAAGTAAAATTGACCCGTCGGTCGGTCGACTCGCCCAAAATGGCAAGAACCGACCAAACCGACCGAATTTAAAAAAAAAAATTAATTCTTGTCTGCTGCGCTGCTGCATGTTGCAGCAGCTGTCTTTCATTAGCCGATGGTCTTCCCAAGACATATTTAAAAAAATAATAATTTATTTTATTATTTTGTTTTAATCTCTCTCTTTTCTCTCCTCACTTTTCCTCTACCTTTTCATCTCTACCTTTTCATCTTCTTTTTTTTTTCTTTCTATCTTCTTCTCCGTTGAGCCCCTCGGTTGCTCTCTTCCTCTTCTTTCTTTTCTTTTTCTTCTTCTTTTGGTTTTCATTTCGTTATTGTTTTTCTTTCATCTCCATTCTCCGTTTGTTTTCTTTCTTCTTCAGACTTCAACTTGAAGCTTCATCGGCCGTTGACGTCGTCGTTCCCCTCCATTGAAGCTTCGTTTCGCCAGCCGTTTCTTCGTTGCCATTTAGCTCCTCCTCCATTTCCCTTCTGGTCACAATCGGTTTAAACCGACCAAACCGACCGACCGACCGGTCGGCAAAATTTCAGCACAAAAAAAAGTCGGTTTTCAAAGGTTGGAAACCGACATGGTCGGTTCGGCGTCGGTTTGGGGCCAAAACCGACCCGACCGACCGGTGCTCACCCCTAGCTGATACATTTACGAAGGCCCTCACGACTAAAGTGTTCGAGAGACATCTAGATGGTCTAGGTCAACGAGATTTGTACATAGGATAATCTAGGGCAAGTGGGAGATATTTAAAGGGTATACATGATGCCCTAGTTTATTGTATTTTTACATGTATTTGTACAATATTAATACAACTCACTATTGTTGATTATCATTTGATGTACACTCCACTAGAGTTTTAGTCCAAGTGGGAGTTTGTTGAGATTTATGTCCTAAAACTCGTGGATAGTAAATGTAACAAGTTGATTGTAATCAATAAAATGTTATTGAGGTTATTCAATAAAATGTTTTTGAATGGTTGTTTAGTTTTGTATTAATTAAACCAAAATCCAATAAACTAGAATACCTAGCTATAATATGAATACTTGAACTTTATGTAAAGACATAAAAGTGGATCAAGTTCGAGTAATAGCCAAAACGGTCTATAATATAGGGATATGGTTGGGTACCTTATCCTAGGAACACTATGAGACGCGACCCACTTTGTTCTTAGTACAAACGATGTGATCCTAAATCGTTCATGTGGAGACATGTGAGTGGGGGCGTTCTATGCAATGAGTTTGCATAAGATCGAACCTCGAAACAAGTCACTTTCACTTTATAACGTCGTTTATTGTTGAAACTGACTATTTCATATGATGACCTAGGTAACTAGATCTTAATCCTGAGCTAATGAACTCCTGTTTATTCGGGATTATCCTTTTATTTTAATGTGTGAAAGTGGCTTATCATCGCCGACTCAATAAGCCTACCATTTTGGGGATAAGACCGGGTAGATAGCTGAGGACATAGTCTTGCAAGACAGAATTCACTTTTGTCTGCTTTTAGGGATAGTAGACAAGTTGTTCCCTTAAGTGTTGACTCCAAGTCTTGAACAAAGGTGTGTCGTCCTCTCCTGGCCCGAGAGGAACTTCTGTTTAATGGTTGGACCATAAACAAATTGTTCATTAGAGAATCAGTGGGACTTAAGGAATAATAGGTAACTTCAGGGGTAAAACGAATATTTGACCCAACTGTTGTTACGAACAACCTGTGAAGGGTCGACTTACTAATTATGGTTATATCGAGTGGATAGAAATATATCTACAGTGAGGGGAGTGCAACTACTGGACTATAGTGAAGTGTCCCGGTAGTTAACGAATGTTGGTTAACTGGGTTAATGAGTTTAGCCGGTTAATCTCGGATCGTTGGAGCCCATGATCTGTAGGTCCATTAGGTCCCCCTGCTAGCTCATACAAACTAAACCTTAGAACAGAGTGGTGAACGAGTTTGAAACGTTCAAATTCGATATAGGGAATAAACGTTAACTATATACGATATACTGAAGGTATTATAGTTTAATTAAGATTTAAACTATAGAGAGAGTTGGTAATATTTAAATATGATTTAAATATTGCAAATATGTATATGATACATATCTCGGTTTGAATTTAATATATGAATAGGGATTCATATCCAAACAAGCGGTTTTGAGAGAGAACAGGATTGATGTAATCATTTATTTAATATTGGATATTAAGCTAAGAAATTATAATTGATTAAATTTGTTTAATTAATTATTTATAATTAATTTTATTTAAAATTAATTTTATTTAAAATTAATTTGATAAATTTTACTTAAAATTAGTTTTTAAAATTCAAGAAATTTTTGAATTTTAGGAGGTTAGTGGTTTATGACTAAAACCACAATTAAACCCAAAAATTGACACCTAAATCCTTAGTCATTGACTTTTTGATGGTGTGTCTTCATTTGCTGAGTTTAAGATGCATGATATCCTTCTTAAATAGACAATGAGGAGGCTAATTGAAGGGTTGGATGAGCTGTGATTTTTTTTCTCAAAAACCAGAAACTAAGAACACCAAAAATTCTCTATTTTCTTCCCTTGAATTCATCCTTTTGGCTCCCACAAGCCGTTCTAAGGCTGGAGGATAGCGGGGAAGACTCTAGCGGTGGTCCATGATGTGTTCGTGCTAAGAAACATCCCACGAAATTGCTTGATTCGAGCTTCAAAGGTTAGTATGTTCGGTCCCCTGTTTTTTGAGCAAAAGAGAGCATGCTTTTAATTTGAGAAATTAATGTAAATCAAGTGCCTAAGTTCTGAAATGCTTCCGCTCAAGTGTCGTACACTACTTCAATTGGTATCAAAGCATGGTTTGGGCGCTTAATTTGCATTAATTTCAACTTGGTGGGTGATTTTTCATGAGATGAATGTTATGTGAGGTAAAGTTGGATAATTTTGGTTTTGACATCAAAATTCGCTTCAATTTGTTGTTGTTAATTGTAATTGTGCGATTGTTTATGGGTTTTGATGTGTGGAAAAGAGTCTGTAAATTTGTTAGAGTCAATAGAGTTGAATCAAGGTTGTAATTGGAGCAAAATCGAAGCTGAACCGAAGTAGAGTATTACTAGCCAAGGCTCAGCGTCGAGACGCTGATGAAGATTTCTAGAAACACACGATAATTTAAATAGTGGTTTGGGCGGTTCACCTCTTCAGCGGTCCGGTTGGACCTTCTTCAAATCGGTTTAGCCCGGTTTAGACCAATTCAACCCTATTGAAGTCATTTGAGGTTCGGTTCAAGCTTTTACGGGCCGGTTCGAAAAAGCTAAACTTAGACACATACAAGCGTAAACTTAGAAACATCTAGGTACTTTTTTATAGTTTCTACACAAAACCATTAAAATTTAACAGTTTCTTAACAAAAAAAAAGGACTATTTTTTCACCTTTTTACTAATATTTACAAAATCAAGGATTCAAACATTTGTTAAACTTATTTTTTCATAAAATCACTCAAAATGACATGAAATATAACATTAAACATTTGCTTTCCAATCAATAAGCTCGGTTTTTAGAGTTAAATAACCCTCATAAATGACGTTATCAACTACAAATTTGTTGTAGTTGACTGTCTGACTAGACACTCACTCATAGACCTCTAAAATCTGCTAAATTTCTAGTAACTCTCTGGACTTGGCTTTGAGAAATAGAAGACTATCATCTGGAAAGAAAAGGTGAGTGACTGAAGACTTTGTTTTAGCAATTTTAAGACATTTAAGGAAGTTATTAGATTTGGCTTTACGAAGAAGAGTCGACAACCCCTTAGCACGAATGAGAAAGAGATAGGGAGATAGAGGGTTGTTCTGCGTGGGCTTAAAAGATTTCGAGCATTTTGCATTAATCAAAATCTGGAAAGAGATAGTACTCATGCACATAGTAATTAGATTTATCCATTTAGCACTAAATCCCATTTTACTCCATAAACAACTTAGAGAATTTCATTCCACCTTATCATAAGTCTTACTCATATCCAGTTTTAAGGAAGCAAACCCTTTTTTGGTCTAAGAGTATCTTATATGGTGAAGGCATTCATAACCCACAATTACATTATCGAATACGCTTATTAGGAACAAAAGCACTTTGATTCATAGAGATAATGTGATTGAGAATTATTTCCAACCTATTAGCTATCGTTTTCACAATTATTTTATAACATACATTACATAAGCTAATAGGGCGGAACTCTTTCATCGTTTTTTGGCCCTTTCCCTGCGGGATGAGAACAATTACTATCTTGTTGAAATCCTCTAGAAGGAGTCCACCGTTTAAACAATCTAGGCAGACTTGACTTATAGACTCCCCGATGATGTGTCGGTACTTTTGATAAAAGAAGGACCAGGGGTTTTAGATGGGTGCATTTGTTTTGGAGCAATGTAGACTTCTTCTACGAAGAAAAATAAAACTGTACACTCATCTCCTGAGATCAACTCCCTTTCTATGGCATATAATATTTCCTCAGTCGCCTACAAATCAACTGTAGAAAATATAAAATGACAGGAATAACATTCAAGGAAAAGAGTCTAACACTCTACGTTGTTATGATTTTTTAACCTTTTTCATATTTTATGTGTTTAGGTCACTTTATCTTGATTGTATAAGTATAGGGCATCATATTTTATTAAATTGAAATTAGTCTCTCTTGTTTATTTTGAAAAGAATATTTAAATTTTATAAGCAATTTATTGCAGATTTGTTGTTAAATTATGAATTTAGCACCAATACTTCAAACATAATACTTATTCGATTAGTGTTCAAAATTTTAAGTCTAAATTATGTCTTTGATTAAACATTAGATTATACTCCTATTTTAGTCTCAACTATTAACTCCATTGATGCAATAATGCTTACGAAACATATAGCTAGTTGTGCCCATAAATGTCGTTGGTTAAAACTAGCCTATTTTAATTTAGTTTAAATTTTTGTTAGGCAGGGTTACTACTGGCTGACGATGTTGCGAGATGCTAAAAATTTCACAAGATCTTGTGATCATTGTCAAAGGTTTGCACCGGTTCCAAGGCAACCGCCATAGCCTTTAATGAGTATTATCAGCCTTTGGTCGTTCACGCAATGGGAGATAGACCTGATTAGACCTTTACCTCAGGGAAAATGGCAGACCAAGTATGCGGTGGTGGCGGTAGATTATTTCGCAAAATGGGCGGAGGCAAAACTGTTACGATTATTACTGAGAAAAACATTACCGATTTCATTTGGAGAATATAGTGTGTCGTTTCGAGATTCCCAACATCACCATTCCAGACAATGGCAGACAATTTGACAACGCAGCGTTTAGGAAATTTTGTTCAAACTTGGGCATTACGCACCATTGCTCATCCCTTGCTCATTCTCAAGCTAATGGGCAGGTAGAAGTCGTAAATAAAATCATTAAGCAGAATTTGAAGACGAAGCTTGAGGGGCTGAAGGGATTATGAGCCGAAGAACTCCCACGTGTACTATGGGCATATCGAACGACAGCTTGGACCTCAACGGGAGAAACACCTTTCTCTCTTTCATTCGGGACGAAGGCAATGGTTTTCGTAGAAATAGGCATACCTTCCTCTAGAATAGAGCAGTTAAATGTTCATGAGAATGATGAGGTGATGAGGTTGAACATAGACCTACTAGATGAGCATCGAGAAACAGCGTGACTTCGGGTTGCATAATACAAAAACAAGGTTGCAAGATATTAAAATGCAACAGTGAAAAAACACAGTTTTAGAGAAGAAGATTTGGTGTTGAGAAAGGTCATGAAGAACACTAAAGATCCCAACGCAGGTGCACTGGGGCCAGCTTGGGAAGGACCTTATCAAGGCAGTAGGGTAGTCTGACCCAGTACTTATGCATTGGTCGATGAAAATGGAAAACCGCTTCCTCACCCATGGAATGCTGAACACCTGAAAATTTACTACTAGTAATTTCAGTAGAGATGGATGGAAGACTTCTGCTCCACCACAGGAAGACTGGGGTCGACCAGCCAAGGCTTGAGGTTGACCAGGATATGGTCAAAAACTGAGCATTCAACTAATGTTATTTGTTTATTTTTTAATCTTATGTTTATTTTTTTTATAACAATTGTCCATGACACCTCCTACTGCAAAATATGTAGGAATTCACAAACTTAATAAAGCTAAACCTTGTTAGCATGAAACATTCTTTCACATGATATGACACGTATTCTGGCCTAGATGGAGCCACCCACATTCTCCATCTGGCCGAGACAGAGAAAACGTTCTTGGATGAGTTGAGTCACCCACATTCTCAACTATCCCAAGTCGTTGCCTAGATGGAGCCACCCATATTCTCCATCTGGTCGAGACAGAGAAAACGTGCTTGGATGAGTTGAGCAACACACATTCTCAACTATCCCAAGTCCTCGCCTAGATGGAGCCACCAGATGGAGCCACCCACATTCTCCATCTGGCTGAGACAGTGTAACGCCCCGTGCGCTTTGGGTGTATTTAAATCCCGAGTTTAGAGTTGAATGAAAAATATAAACTATATTTTGGCTTGAACTTAGGGGTTTAATTTTAAACCAAGGTGTTTGGGAATTTAACGTTATTAAATAAAAATTCCTCCCTAAAGTTTGTTAAGCGTGGTTTGTGTTCAGTTGAGGAATCTCAGCGCTATAATTTAGTTATACGCTGAATAATGGGTTTTAGTTGAGGGAATTCCTATTTTTGGGCTTAAGGTTATTTGGAAAAAGAAAATGATTAAGGAAAGAAACCCTAGAGCTCTCCCTCTTCATCTCTTTTTCTCCTTCTTGCGTGAGGCAGCACACCCCCCCCCCCCAGCCGTGAGTTTCAGCCCTGTCGCAACCTTGTACGCCGTCGCCGCCGTCGTGGGTTGCTGTAGCAGGAGATTCGATAGTTGCCATCGTCGGATCGTGCCGCCGCAGCCTGAAGCCGTTCGGCCAGCCCTCGTCGCGCCGCCCCTTCGCACGCGAGTTCTTTTTCTCTCTCGTGGGGTCTCTATCCACGAGCTCTCCCTCTCTTCGGTCTCTCTCTCTCTCGATTCCTCCCTGTTGCGAAGCCAGCCGAGCGCTGCCGTTCGTGAGCCGTAGCGTTGCTGCTGCCCAGATCGAAGTAGCCGCCTCTCTTCCCTCTCTGTTCGCGCGATTTCGACCAAGGTGAGACGTGGGTAAGTTTTTCCCCTTCCGATCTAGTTGGTTTAAGGTCGATCTCACCGTTTCCTCTCTCGTTTAGCCTGATCCGCGTGCGTCCAACAGCTTGAGGTTCGTTTTCGAGCATCCTCACCTCTGTCCAGCGGCGTTTGGACCCCATTCTGGACCGTTGAAGCATCACCTAGCCTAGTTGGTAAGTTTTAAGTGCTTAACTTTGGCTTTTGGTTCATGAATCGGTGTACCCATTAGCTTTAGGTGCTGAAAAGTTTAATGGTGTTCAATATTCTGATCTGCAGCCCTGAAAAAGGTGATCAATTGGGTTCGAAATGCTTAAGCTTCGATACCCACCGCCCAAGGACTGTTCTAGCACATCGATAGAGGTTTGTATAACCCGTCTAGCACGGAAGCGAGTCCGTTTGGTAAGGTTCCTTGTTGTCCCTTCGCTTTTAGCGTTAAAAGTTGTTGTCCATTAGCCATGTTAGCCTTAGAATCATGGTTTTGTGGTTACCCATTGCATAGCTAGGTTCTTAGGTGTTGCCCCAACCCTTAAAGGTCCTAGAGCATGTATTTAAATGAGTTATCATGGCTGTTTTGGCTAGAAGCTTGTAGTTTTTCAATGCCCATTAAGTCTCGTTGCCTTTAGAATGTTTCCGTTCCCTTATAGGTTCTTAAGCATGAGTTAATGAGCTTTTTCTTGCTGTTTGTAGCATATAAAGCATGTTAGATTAGATCCCCATTAATTGTCTTAGTCTTGGTAGCGTGCCCGGTCCTTAGGAGTTCTTAGTGCACTTTATGTGGGTTGTTTACTTGCTGTCCAGCGGCTGAAAAGCCTTATCTGGAGCCGTTTGGCGAACACCCATTGCCCGTTGTGCCTTAGACATGGTTGCCCATGGTCTAAAGGTTTTGGGTTTTCATTTTGGGGTACGTTTAGAGGTTGTCCAGCAAAGAAATGAGCAGGGTAAAGTGGTTTTGGCCCCTAGTAGCTTATTAGGTTGTTTCCTCTTAGTTTAGTCTTTGATGGTAGCGTTTTTGGTTGTAGTTCGAGGTGCTTGTGGAGCTTGGTGCAAGTGTCGCCTCGTTGGTAATTAGAAGTGATTTGTAAGTAGTTTCTACTTGCTCGATCTTGTTTGATTGTGTGAAGCATGGCGTTTGTTTTGTGTTTATCCGTGTCCATATGTAAAGCATGTCTTGTTGTATATAAATGTACTGAAGTGCTTGTGTGGAGCATGTTATGTTGTTTGCAATCGTTCTAAATTGCTTAAGATGAGCTTATTGTGTTTAGTGCTTGGGATAAGCATGTGTGTTATTGTGATAAGCATGATCTACTGAGTTGTGGTCGTTGTTTGAGCATGTTATGTTTGGGTCGAGCATGATGGGTTAGGCTAGCTTGTGTCACGGGATGGGTAGCAAGAGTCTAGCGGTTGCGTTACATGACGTGTAATTCATGTATAGGTGCGCGGCGTGGCTCGTAATTCACGTGTTTGGATTAGCGTAGCATGACGCGTAATGCATGCAAATAGTTTAGCATAGCGTGGCGCGTAATGCACGTGTGTGGCTTACGTAGCATGGTGCGTAATGCATGCGAAAGGATTTGCGTAGCGTGGCGCGTAATGCACGTGTTGGTTTGCGCAGCATGACGCGTAATTCATGTGTTAGGTGCGGAGCATGACGCGTAAATCATGTGTGGTCTAGCAGAGTCTGGGTGCATAGTGTGGGATGCATGTGCATGGTGTGGCTTTAGTGCTTTGTGAGCATGATGTGGTTTGGTGCTTGTGAGCATGTTTCTGGTTTATTGCTTTGAGAGCATGTTAGTTTTACTGCTTTTGGAAGCATGATGTATTCATGTGAGAATCATGTTGTTTGCCTTGTTTGATGCTTGTGATCTAGCTCGTGTGAGCTACTTACCAGTTTCGCGGTTGTACTAATACCAAATTCCCCACCTTCCCCCCCCCCCCCAACATTTTAGATGTTGCAGGTATCGAGGATGATCCGGACCTTGGTGGCGAGGAGGAGAACTACGTGGAAAATTCCTAGAGTGTTGTTATGTTTTCTTAATTAGTGTTGTAATAAGTTAGCTTGAGTATGGTTTTTTTTTTTTTTTTTGTGCTTAAAACTAGATTGCTTAGTTGGATGAGTTGATTAGATAATATGTATAGCTAGTGGACTAGCTTTTCTTGTTAATAAAATATCGTTAAGTTCCGCTACATGATTTTCATTTTGTTGCATGTTATGGTAAAGCATGATTTTAGTTTTCTGATGTTGCCTTGAGGCATGTCTTGTCTAGAGGAGATAGGTTGTGAAATTCTGCTGAAGTTTGGTGGAGTTTGGTTTTCCTTGCATATTCAGAAGTGTTAAAGGTCTTTAGCAGGTGTTGTAAAATTTTGGGATAACCAGTTTTACGCTGTTATGCTGCCGAAATTTTCGGTACATTCGGTTTAAAGAGTTGTCCTAAATGCTTAAGAGTCTAGAGTAAGTAGTAGCGCCGCTAGGCTAGAGGTTAGAGAACCTGGGGCGTTACAGACAGAGAAAACATGCTTGGATGAGTTGAGCCACCCACATTCTCAACTATCCCAAGTCCTCGCCTAGATGGAGCCACCCACATTTTCCATCTGGCCGAGACAGAGAAAACGTGCTTGGATAAGTTGAGTCACCCACATTCTCAACAATCCAAAGTCCTCGCCTAGATGGAGCCACCCATATTCTCCATCTGGTCGAGACAGAGAAAACGTTCTTGGATAAGTTGAGCCACTCACATTCTCAACAATCCAAAGTCCTCGCCTAGATGGAGCCACCCATATTCTCCATCTGGCCGAGACAGAGAAAATATTCTTGGATGAGTTGAGTCACCCACATTCCCAACTACACCAAACTATTACCTAAGTGGAGCCTGAAGGGATAAAAGCCCTAGGCAGCGGAAACGTATCAGAGACCTTACTCAAAACTAAACATCGATTGGAATACCAATACGACGACAAATATTTACAGCAGCAAAAACTCATTAAACCTACTGTAAAATACGTTATAGGCATGCTGAAATTTACAGAAAAAACCTAGATCTAATCTAGAATGATCCTAGTAATCAAAGGATTGAGAGGGACTTACTTTCGCTGAAGATCTCGATCGAATTTTGCCTTTTCTTGCCTTTGATCTTGGAATTACAGCAACCCCTTTAATCCTCTTAGATGCTGGAAATTTCTCCAAGAAATTGTTGTAAACACCACCACAAAGTGTCACCGGTATTCTCACTAGGCTTTTGCATTGGTTGCTTGTGGGAGCAAAAAGCACTAAGGGAATAAAAGAATTATTCTCTGTGATTGCAATAGAATTGAGAGAGAGTGAGAGTGAGACCAAAAAGAGTAATCAATTGGGAGGGTAAACCAACGATCAGCGAACCTCTCTCCTAAAAACCCTCCACGTTGAATGTGCCTGTTGCAGTTATGGGATATCAGTTATCAAAACTGATAAAGTGATTAATTAATAAATAAAATTAATAATTAATCAAATAATTAAATTAACCATTAATTTAATATTATTTATATAAATCATATTTATATAAATATTCCCACATAACCTATAATTCAATTAAATCAAATTAAATTAAATTAAATTAAAACAAGCGATTAATTATTCAATAATTAATTAATACCATATCTCTCTCACATAATCTATAGTATTAATGTGCATCCAATGCGCATTAATTATAATCTATAGTTTTAATATGAATCCAATTCATATTTTAAACTTAATATTCGATCCCCTTCGAATATTCAATTCTCCCTTAGAATTTTACCTCAACGCCCTAAATGAGCTACCGGTGGGACCTAATAGACCTATAGATCAGAAGCTTCAACGATATGAGATTAATTGGCTAAACTCATTAACCAAGTTAATTAATGTTCGTTAACTGTGGTTCACTCCACTATAGAACCACAACTGCACTCTTCTCATTACAGATATATTTCTGTGTCCACAGATATCGACCAATAACAGCAAGTCAGTCCTTCACGTGTGTTCGTACCCCAGCTAGGTCAAATTACCGTTTTACCTCTGGGTTACCTCTACATCCTTAAGTCTCAGTGCTCTTCTCTAATGAACAACCTGTTTGAGGTCCAACCAACAAACAGAAGTCCCTCTCGTGCCATAAAGAGGGCAAGGCCCTTTTTTCAAGACCCGGAGACACCACTTAAGGGAATACACCTCTACTTACCCTAAAGTCGGGAAGGAGTGAATTCCATCTTGTGTGATTATGTTCCCAGCTCCCCACTCGGTCTTGTCCTCAAAATGGTAGGCTTATTGAGTCGACGTGCAGGCCACTCTCACCCAAACAAATCAAAGGACAATCCCTCGTGAATAGGAGTCCATAACCAATTCAGGATTGAGACCAAGTTGCCTAGGTCATCCTAGTGAAATAGAAACCTAACTAGCTAACAGTGTTACAGCTAGTGGTTAACTATTTCGCGGTCCGGTCTTATGCAAACTCATTGCATAGGATACCCCCACTCGCATGTCCACTACACGAACGCGTTGGATCATTGCGTTTGTATCAAAATACAAAGTGGGTCGTATCCATAGTGTCACCAGGATAAGGTACCCAGCCTTACCCCTATACTATAGACCCTTTGGGCTGTAACTTGAACAGCGATCCCCGTATATCCCCACATACTAGTTCAAGTCTCATGCTAACAGCCTAGGATGTTTAGTTTATTGGATTAGGGTTATTAAGACAAGATTACACAATACAAACAAAATAAATGAATAATACATCATTTTATTAATGTTCGGTCAAATGTTACATTTACTATCTACGAGTTTTAGGGCATAAATCATAATTTTCTTAATTTTATGTTCGGTCAAATGTTAATTCTATTTTAGTCTCAACTATTAACTCCATTGATGCAATAATGCTTACGAAACATATAGCTAGCTGTGCCCATAAATGTCGTTGGTTAAAACCAACCTATTTTAGTTTAAATTTTTGTTCAATGGTTTCTAGAAAGATTAACAAAAAAATACTAAAACTGATTATAATTATATATATATATATATATATATATATATATATATATATATATATATATATATATATATATATATATATATATATACTTCAGGAATCAAAGAAGAAACTAGAATTTGTTCGATAATGTTCTCGTTTCCTATTTCTTGTTCATGTTTCTCATTTTTTAAGAAACAAACATGTTTGGTAACTTATCCTATTTCTTGTTTCTAAATTTCTAGAAATGTTTCTAGAAAAGGAGGCAAATTTTGAGAAACTACAAAAAGTAGTTTCTCATATTCTGTTTGTGTTTTTTTTTTTTTTTTTTCTATCTTTCTGTTGGGTTTTATGCCCTAAATCTCATAGATAGTGAATGTAACAATTGACCGAACATTAATAAAATATTATTGATATATTTTCAATAAAGAGTTGTTATTGATGTTTATCTTGCCTAAATAACCCTAATCCAATAAACTAACATCCTATGTTGTGGTATGAGTCTTGAACTGTATGTGGAGACATACGGGGATCACTGTTCAAGATACAACCTGAAGGGTTTATAGTATAAGGATAAGGATGGGACCTTATCCTGGTGACACTATGGATACAATCCACTTTGTATTTGATACAAACACAATGATCCAACGCATTCGTGTAGGGGACATGCGAGTGGGTGTATCCTATGCAATGAGTTTGCATAAGACCGGACCGTGAAATAGTAACCGCTAGTTGTAACATCTTTGACTAGTTAGGTTTCTATTTCACTAGGATGACCTAGGAAACTTAGTCTCAATCCTGAATGGGTTATGGACTCCTGTTCACAAGGGATTGTTCTTTGATTTGTACGGGTGAGAGTGGCCAATACAAATAAGCCTATCATTTTGGAGACAAGACCGAGTGGGGATCTGGAAACATAATCACATAAGATGGAATTCACTCCTTCTCCACTTTAGGGAAGCAAATGAGTGTTCCCTTAAGTGGTGTCTCCGAGTCTTGAAAAAAGGGTCTTGTCCTCTCACTAGCCCGAGAGGGGTTTCTGTTTGGTGGTTGGACCACAAACAGGTTGTTCATTAGAGGAGCCCTAATACTTAAGGATGCAGAGGTAACCCGGGGGTAAAACGGTAATTTGACCTAGTTGGTGTTAGGAACACTCGTGAAGGACTAACTTGCTTTTATTGGTTTATATCCGTGGACACAAAAATATGTTTGCAGTGAGAAGAGTGCAGTTGTGGGTCTATAGTGGAATGTACCCACAGTTAACGAGTATTGATTAATTTTGTTAATGAGTTTAGTCAATTAATCTCATATCATTGGAGCTTCTGATCTACAGGTCCATTAGGTCCCATTGGTAGCTCGTAAAGTGATTTGAGGCAATTAAGTCTTGATTGTAAATTGAAAATGTTCAAATTTACTAAGGAGAAGAATATAATGTATGGTGATACATTATAATATAAGGTTTATGTTAAATTTTATAATATATTTTTGAATTAGATTCAAAATTATTTTATGAGAGAAATAAATATTTGAAGGAGTTCAAATAAGAATATGAATTTGATTCATATTAAATTATAGGTCAGGAGGGATTTAAATGTTTGAAAGAGTTCAAATGTTAATATGAATTAGATTCATATTAATAATATGATTTAATTGAAAACCTAAAATTAAATATAGTGAAAAATACACTTTTAGTCCCTAAGGTTTGGGTTAGGTTTCATTTTGGTCCCTGAGTTTTCAAACTCAACAATTTAGCCCCTGAGGTTTGGTTTTAGTTTCATTTTAGTCCCTCCATCAATTTTTCTGTTAAATGTTAACGGAATGCTGACGTGGCAATATTTTTTATTAAAAATTTATTTTTTTTTTCATTTTTTAAAATAAAAATAAATAAAAATACAAAATATATATATCAATAACATGTTGTGCAACAAATTAACGATTGTTGAAACTTTACAAAGTTTGTAAATAACAAATTAGTCTAATTGAACTAACTCGTGTAAACCAACATCGTCAAAGATAAATTCGTTGGAGTGAGAGATGACATTGCAATTAATCAAATTTGAACAACATTTAAATTTTTTTTTTTTTAATTTTGTGTTGGAGCTGAATAAATACTATAAACTATATGTAATACTTTTATATTTATTTAAATATATATTATATATTTTTTTATATTATATGTACTAAATTTTATTTTAGTTAAAAAAACAAGAAACAAGAAACAGTTATCAAACACTTTTTTATTTTTGTTTCTTGTTTAAAAAAACAAGAAATAGAAATAGTTATCAAACTTGTTTTGTTTTAGTTCTTAAAAAACAAGAAACATGAATGAAAAAACGAAAAACATGATCAAATGGCCTTTTATGTTTCAATGTTAATAATATTTCTTTTAGAAACATATGCGTTGGGAAACATTACCAAACTAATATACATATTTTTTAAACAATAAACTTTTGTTTCTTCCCTCGTTTCTAAATTTTCAAAAACATTAACAAAAATATTATTTTATCATCATTTTACATATAAAATACCTAATAAAAATACTTCAAAGAATTAATATAACATTATAATTTTGAATATTTTATTTTTAAAATTTGTTTTCTACATAAATCATAATTTTCTTAATTTTAGTTTTGAGTGAGCAAGACGAAATTTACTAAACTAGATATCTATTTTTTTTAATAAGAAATAAATAACAAGAATGCTACACATATTTTATTTTTCTTTTCTTTCCTAAAATAGATTAACCAAGCAAGATAAAACAGGAAACAATTTATTGCCTAACGGCCCTAAACTTTGGAAAATCAAATCAAAATAAATATAAATAATTCACCTACCAAATTAATCTTAATGTATAATACCATTGACTAATTTAATTAAGTTTGAGAATGACTTTGGAAAATAGCCATTCATGGGTCTAAATATCCACTTGATTTTTTATTTATTTATTTATTTTTTTTTTTTTTGGTGCAAATAGGAATGGAACTACCTTTCATATCCATAATTTATTCTTTGTTTAAATTTGTGTTGATGGCAAAATTTGGTCGGGAGGAACTCACCTGACCTTCACGTGCCACCAACGGTAAATTTGTTTGAGAGGGAGAAGACGTGACCTACAAGACAGAAAAAACTGCATACTGTTGTGGTGCTTGCCACACCACCTCCGATGCTTAAGTCAAAAAATGGGAGGAGGAGAGCAAGAGAGCAAGAGGAGAGAGTAGAGAATAGAGTTCGGGATCCCTTCTTCAGTGACGAAGACGGGTTTAAATACCTGCTCCTGCTCTAGGATTTCTAGGCGTTCGGAGGCGATTAAGGGTTGAACCAAGTGGAACCGGGGCGGCCAGGGGCACCAGGGACCGAACGGAAGCGGGAGAGCTCGGCCCGCACAAGCGGGTCGACTATATGGGTCGGGCCAAGTTGGCCCAACCCTCTGGTCTGTTCTTCCTCTAGGGTCGGTCTTTCGGTCCTATTTCTGCCCGGTTGTCCTCGTCAGCTCCTTGTACATCGGAGTGGTCCAAAATTACCTATAACAATTTTTATAATAATTTTAAAAATTAAAAGGCCACAAATTTCAGGGTTGGTAGGCGATTGAACAAATAATTCACTCATACGTTTAATTGGTGCCTCATGATTCATGTGATTATAGTCAAACAAAGAGCCAAGAAAAATATTTAAAATTTATATAAAAATCACAAAAATTAATCATTGAAAGAAACATAGATAATTTTTCGTATTAGATCTCGAGAGCTTGAAATGGTATGCCGTTGACCGTTGACTATGGCTTGAATTATTTACAAACTATTCCATTATTCTGATTGAGCTAGATTTCTTGCATGTTTATTCTTGCCATTTGCATTTTTTTAAGAGAAATTTCTAATTTCATTATCTTTTTCTTGTATTTTTTTATTTTGAAAATAATTTTTTCCTTTATTATTGTAACTTAATCTAATGAGTCAATATATTTTGTAGAGGTTGAAAATTATATCCTACATCAAGGTTAACATGGAAGAGTAACCGTATAAAGCATTCTTTAAAAAAAAACCGTATAATCTTCTAAAAAAAAAACCGTATAAAGCATTTAATTTACATGTGTTGTTTGTCAAGGGTACTTCGACAAAAAGAAGACTATACGGTCTCTAAAGGATAAAAAAGTTGTATGACTTGTCAACAAGAACAAAGTTTAACTGACATGAAACTTGTACCCTCGACCAAGAGGTCAAAGGTTCAAAATACCCCAATATAAAAAAAAAGTATAACGTGGAAGCTAAATTTTAAGAACAATAATCTTGATAATAACATTAATGACAATCTTATCTTGCATCACACAGAGCAATAGAGTTAATAGGCATGAAGGAGAGATTTTGTAATCAACCTTTAACTTTAAGAAATGATGAAATTAATACTTCAAGAAAATTTTAAAAAAATGTTCATAAATTAACTAAATAAATTACACAAAATTCAACCAATAAGAAATTATAATTGAAGCCAAAAAAAAAAAAAAAAAAAGTATGCACATCTAAACACTCAATAATACATGAAAATAACATCTAAGCATAATACATTTAGGATCTGTATGGAATACATTTTAATTTAAATGTTTTTCAAGAATGCATTTTTTAAAAAACATTTTGTATAAAATTTGTTTAGAATTTAAACACTTATATGTTTGGTTACATTTTCTCATAAATGTTTTTATACACAAGTTATTGTACACTTAAAAACTTTTTTTAAAAAAGTTGGTCTCAAGTGTTTTTCTCAAAATGGTTTATTTCTCAATCAACTTTTCTAATAAGTCATTTTTAGTGGTTGTCGAACACTAGAAATTTTTTTAAAATGATTTTTTTTCAAAGTTAAACACTTGAAAAGTTAAAGCCAAACACACTCTCAATGTCCAAAACTTGACTAAAAATATTTCAGGGAAGAATCAATACCTTAAAAAGAAGTCTCATCAAATTTAAAAAGAACTAATGATTAAGAGGTTGTGATTCAAATCTTTCACTCCACATGCAACAAAAAAAAATAAATAAAAAGAAAAAAAAAACAACCAATTCTATTCATAAATCTCCAATACTTTTTTTTTCTTTTGTTTCTTTTTTTTTTTTGTTATAAATGTTGTTGTTTCAAATTGTGACAGTAAAGTAGATGAAACATTTGTCGAATATGGCAGGCTAACAAACAAGACATTAATTGTTGGAAGAGTTTAGCATAAAATATTGTACACATCTAAATCATTCATGACAGTGATGTACATAACACAGCACCACTGTCTTGATGTTCTCCAAAGTCTTCTAGCACGTGGGAATTGGGCCTTTGTTGGGCCCAAAACAAATAATTGGACTAATAAAGTAGCAATTGGATATAAATAAATAAATATCTCATGGCTTGTGGGGACTCTTTTTGTTTTTGTCTTTTTCTTTTTTTCTTCTTTTAAAAAAAAAAAGTAATTTTACTCATGAAGTTGGATGTAAATCTAGAAGGTAGGAAGAAGAAGAGTATTATTTTCCTTTTTCTACCTTTTTGTTTAATAAACTTTTTAGATTTGATGTTGATAATATTTATATCAACATGGAAATGTGAAGAGACTATTTCTCCTAAGACATATTGAAATGATAAAAATATTTTTAGCTCACTTTTCAAAATTCTAAACAAAAGTCCGTTTGGAATACAAGAATGTATTTTCTTTTTAAAAATTTCGTACAAAAATTGTTTAAAATTTAAACACTCACGTGTTTAATTACATTTTCTCATAAGTGTTTTTGTACCCAAGTTATTATATACTCAAAAGCTCTTTTTAAAAAGTTTACTTCAAGTGTTTTTCTCAATCTCATTTTTTAATAAGTCATTTTTAGTGGTTGTCAAACACTAGAATTTTTTTTCAAAATGTTTTTTTTCTTCAAAATTATACACTTGAAAAGCCAAACATACCCTTAATCACTCCTAAAAAAAGCATTTAAACACACCCTCGATTTACTTTAAGTCATCCATTTTGTTAAGAATCAAAAGTAGAAAAGTAATTATGCCTGATAAATTATTGTAATCAAATTATACTAACCGAAAATTTAGGCACCATTTGATATTTATTGAGTTTTTTATTTTTAGTTTTTAAAAATTATGCTTATAAACAATATTTATATCTATGAATTTCTTTGTTTTGTTATTTACTTTTTAAGAGTATTTTCAAAATTTAAGTTAAGTTAATAACATAGTTATTAAAAAAAATAAAAAATAAATAAAAAATTGGATAGAAATTCAAATGCGTTCGTAAGAATTGTGAAAACCTACCATAAAAATTGGAAGAAAGCATGTACGACTTTTAAAAACAAAAAATTAAAAAGATAATGGTTATCAAAGGAGACTTAATAAAATGGTTTTGTAACTTGAATGACTTCCTTCCCCATGAACTTGAATGTTTTGTTTTTCTATATTTCTTTTACTGGTTAATTAGCATCTTTAATAAATAATCTTATTTTATTATTATATTTTTTTTTTTGAAAAGGCAATAAATAATCTTATTTATTTATTTTAAAAGGAAACAAGTCATGATTTGAGAAATCATACACGTGAAAAACGTGGTAAAAACACGTGAAAAATGATGATTTGTGATGGTACTCTTTATGTTTCATCACAAGAACTTAGATTTTTTTAATTATTAATTATTCTTCCCGGTACTACTGCATTAAACATTTTCTTATTAACAAGTTTAATCTTCAAACTCATACTACGTTAACTTTAACGGTTACAGTAACTAAATAGTCTTTGTGTTAAGCATTGATGTAATTAAATTTATCGTAATTCATCAACTTAAGCTTTTAGATTTATTGGTACTTTAATATGATACATTAGAGCAGGAGGTCATGGTCGTACAAAAAAAAAAAAAAAAAAAAAAAAAGAGCAGAAAGTCATATGTCCAAACTCTTGCAATGTCATTGTGAGGCGGAGTATCGGTTTAAGCTTGTAGGTTTCGTTTTTTTTAGCCTTTCATTTGTGATTTAATATCATTAACTTTCAATTTTTGTGTGTAATAAAGTCATTGGAATTTCAATTTTGTGTTTGATAAGCCCTAAAACATATTCAAAAATTTTTAAAAATTAACAAATCCACTAAACATAAAATTGAATTTTGTATCCCACGTTAGACTTTTTTTTTTTTTTTTTTTTGGAAACATATAGGACATTAGACTTTTAATTTTGTGTGAATTGTCCAATAAGCTAGTGATTTTAGAATGTTGAAAAGATCAATCATCTATTATATATAAAATATTTGTCAAAAAGAGCATGACTCAACTAGCATAAAACTTGTATCCTGATTAAGAGGTCGAGGCTCAATCCCCCCACCCCTACATGAAAAAAAAAAAACTATTATATATAAAATAGTTGAAAGCACGACGAACTGTATGATTGATGATTTTTTTTTTAAAAAAAAAAACGTTATATCTTTACATTTAAATTAGAACTTTCTATTTGTAATAATTTGCTTATGTCATCATCCTAGCAAAATTACCATTTTACTTTCCATATGAAAGCATGCATTTTTCTCTTAATTAGAGCGAGAGAGAGCGAGAAACTAGAGGGGAGAGGTTGGAGAGAGTGAGAGATTGGAGAGAGAGCAAGAAGTTAGAGCGAGAATCTTGAGCGAGAGCAAGAAGCTAGAGCGAGAGCGAGAGTGAGAAACTAGAGTGAGAATCTGGAGAAAAAGTGAGAGATTGAAGTGAGAAATTGGAGAGAGAGCGAGAGTAGCGAGAGAAAACATGATTATAATAGAGAGTAAAATGATAATTTTACTAAGATGCTGACTCAAACAAAAAGACATATATTCTTAAATCGAAAATGTAGGATATTTATTATTTTCGTGTATTTTTAAGGGTCATCCGTACGAAAAACCCGTAAGATTACTCGTAATTTAAGTTGTTCAATAAGAGTTGTGCAATAAAATATTTGCACGTGATCAATGCATGCATAAAATATTTGCAAACTTTTCTATATACGTATATGTATGTACATATGCCAGCTCTAAAACCTAAAAGAAGTGTGGTGCTATTTGTCAAAAAAAAAAAAAAAAAGGTCGTACTGCATACACGTGATTCATGCATGGCAAAAAAGTATTTGCAACCTAACTTCCAATGGAAATTGATATAGAGATTTTTGTTCTTCTATTTTTTTTTCAAAAGGAAAAACCAAAATCTGTTTTAATAACTAATTTTAGAGTCCGTTTGGAATACATTTTAATTTAAATGTTTTTCAATAATGCATTCTTTAAAAAAAAATTTGTATAAAAATTGTTTAGAATTTAAATAGTCATATGTTTGGTTACATATCCTCATAAGTGTTTTTTACACAAGTTATTGTTTATTTGAAAACTCTTTTTAGAAAAGTTAGTTTCAAGTGTTTCTCTCGAAATGATTTATTTTTCAATCTCATTTTCTAATAAGTCATTTTTATTGGTTGCCAAACACTAGAAATTTTTTCAAAATGATTTTTTTTTCCAAAATTAAACACTTGAAAAGTTTAACCAAACACACCCTTAGTTTACTATAATAATAGAAAATCAAGACTTTTTTCATAAATATAAATGTATGGACAAGCTTCGTGGATCAAGCTAGGAGACAAACTTGGGGTCAAACCAAGACTATATACCATGGATGCATGTCATTGTCACCTTAGCATAGCTCGAATTAGACAAAGGAAGACATGTATTATTCAGAGAATCCTCGGTTTATGGGGTATTACGTCTCTACCTCTCATTAGTCATTTTGGTCTAGCTTAGCTTATAGATAATACTTTTCTATTGCAAACAACTTTCATAGGGCAATGTAGTTCACTCAACCTCCACCTCACCCTCCACTCAACCTCATTAGAATAGAAGGCCCATGACTCGAAGCTTGGCCCAACCCAATCTAAGCCACACAAAAGTCAAAGTTTAATGGGGAATCGTAAAAGATGGGAAAAAAATTACTTTGTTTTATGGCTAAAATAGTTTCGTGTTTGAAGAGATGGTTACGGTGAATCAAGGAACAACCAATCAATCTTTTTTTTTTTTTTTTTTTCATTTTACCCCTGGTATATACTTGTATACATAGACGTCGTTTTTAACTGTCATTATACACTCATATTCATTTTTCAAATTTCATTGGATGCACGCCGATTTGGTCTCCAACCGAATTCCATGGAATCCGTTTTCTTCTCCCTCTCCAATAGTAAAAAAGGATTTTCCTATATTTCCGTTTTATTCTCCCTCTCAATCGAAAAATCTTGGATTTTCCTCAATATATGTTAAAAAAAAACTATAATTTTATCCTATATTTTCTCGGTCCCAACAAATTTTCAACTTTTTATACATTCTCACTCGTCTCTTTATGATCGAACATTCCAATCTTTACAAAATTCAAATTTCATCTCTCCATTTCCTTTACACGATAACGTTTGGGAGAGAGACGAAATTTCTAAGTATTTTCAAGTGCAGCGTAGTGGTAGTCAGTCATGACTCGAACCTTTCTCATCTCATTGAATCCGTCACAAACTTTATTAGGCTTGATGCTTGAAAGAAAATTTCACAGATCTCCCTCTTCAATAATGGTGAAGACAAGTTTCGGATTATTAGCTTTTTTTAGAACATGGATCACTACAAGAAAATCTAGTTCTGCCGACGAACTTTCTCTCAACGCACAAATAACGCGTCGAGAGAAGGCATTTCTCTCGACTTCAAGAAACTGACGTCGGGAGAAAGAGGATTTAGAGACTCTCTCTCGACCCCGTATCCACGGCGTCGAGAGGGACGGTATTTCTCTCGACGTCGTATCCACGACGTTGAGAGAGACTGTATTTCTCTTGATGCTGTATCCACAACGTCGAGAGAAATTTCGCCTCTCTCGACATCATGGATACGGCGTCGAGAGAAATACAGTCTCTATCGACGCCGTCAATAACGGTGTCGGTAGAGATTTTGTTAAAAAAAGCCCATCTTCTCCATCGATACAGCCCCCATCCCTCCAACTTTCTGCGATCTGAATCCCTCCGCCGCGCCGTCTCGCCCTCCACCGTGCCTCGCCTTGCCGTGCCTCATCCCGCGCCGTCTCGCTCCGCCTCCAGCCGTCGCGTCCCACCATCTTGCTCTGCCTCCTCCAGCCGTCTCCCTCTATCTCCGGCCTTAATCCTATTTCACCGTGGGTTTGTTTCCTCTTTTCCTCGTTTTCCCATTTCTTTTCTTTAGCATCTTCGTTTTTTTTTCTTTTGTTGTGCTCCCATTTGTTTTCCTCTATGTGCTTTGTGCTTTGTGTATTTTGGAAACGGGCTTTGGTTTTCTAGAGAGGGAGTATTAGTGTTGAGGGAGTATTAGTGTTGTTGTATTATTGATATTTGGTTATTAGTCCATGGAGAAGAATCTCTTCCAAAGTAAACCAAACAGTGGGGTTTTGGTCTTCATAGACAACTCCATTCTCGGACAAGTCATCCAAATCCGACAAAGCAGTGGGGTTTTGGTCTTCATAGCTATAAACTTTGGCCACTAAATTCAAAAATTTAATGGGCTTGGCACTGGGTTTAGAAGCAAATGAGGTTGGAAAAGAGAGGGAGACGGATTCAGAGCTGATCAATTTGAGTTGGGAAGAGATTTTGAGAAGAGGAAATGGGGAAGGAAGATGAAGATGAAGAGGGGTTGGTGGGAAAATGCATATTCATAGGAAATTAGTTGACAATTAGTTTTATAATTGATAATTATAAGTGTTTTTTTGAAATGCCATGGCTTTATCCAGGAGGTCGTAATTTTAGGTAGAATACCTTTACTTTATTATTTGTTTACAATTAGAATACCATTACTTTATTATTTGTTTATTCAATCAAATTGTAATAGAGGTGCTTTAAACAAGCTTAAGGTTGGCCATTTCACCACCATGCTCCACATGATTTGCATTCTCACAAAACATAAACATTTCAAAACTGCACAAAGTTTACTTGAAAAGATTGCAAATAAGGATTTCATATCCTCTCCATCAGTTTTAAAGATTGCATTCTCACAAGATTTCATTCAGGTTCTAGTATGAGGCTTCATGGGTTTAAGCCTCATTTGCATGCTTGTAATGTGTTATTAAGTTCCTTTATGAAGATTTTTGTGCCTTTTGAATTAATTGCTGCAGAAAATATAGGTGACTTTGATATTGTCATACACAATATTATGTCCCTTTCTTTATATCTTCTCTTGGACACTTTTGTGTTTGGTTTATTATAATGAATTTTAGAAGGTTGGATTTGTTTAGTTCATTGTTTGGTTTGTGAGTTTATGATTCACTTGTTATGAGATCTGACTCGTATTATATCTAATTGAGCTTATGATTTACTCGCATTTTCTTGCATTTTATTATATCTAAATATGGAAGGGAGCTTTTTGAATATTGAAATGGAACTTCGTTATTATATTCTAGAATGTTCTCTAAACTTTGGGATTGATTTCTCTTATTTGACTCACCACTTTTAATTTATTAAACTTTTAAGGATTTCATCCATATGGATATATTTGAATACTCACACCAAGCAAATAATTGGGGTAATGATAAAAATGACCCCTTGAAGTTTTTGGTTTGAAATTTTGACCCCATTCTAAGAAAAAAGTTTTTTTGACCCCCTTGAGGATGAATATGATGTAAGCATGCATGGTAAATTACTTTTATACCCTCAATTAATTAAAACCCACTAAAATTAATTATTTCACCAACTTTACACCCACTTTCACCAACTAACCATATCATAATTACCATCCATTACTCTTAACCATCCATTAAACCCATTTTGAAAAAAAGATCATCCTACAATCACCCAACCCCTCATCTTCTCTCTTGATTCCACAACAAGGTGTTCACTAAAGTGCATTTGATCCACAACAAGTGTTCATTTTTTAATCAAGGTACGTTGCTTGTCATTATTCTATCGTTTTTGTTTCAAAAAATCCAATAGAATGTGGTTGAAATGGTTTTTTTTCGTCAAAACTGTGTCGAACCCAGTCCAATCTTGGCCGGACATCTTGAAAATCCCGGCCGAACCATCAATTTTTCTGGCCGAGATTCATACATATTGAAGACCGGCCGAACCGGTATTTTCACGACCGAACCATGTTTTTCCCGACCGAGCCGTCACCGAGATTGGACCGAGATGAGGGTTATTTTTTTGTTTTTTTGTTTGTTATTATTATTTTTTTTAATGTTTATGAATTTCCCGTGGTTGCATACGTTTGTAAATATTCTTTTGTATTTGTGCAGATGCCTCGTGTTTGGGTATGTTTTGGTGGTGTGTGGAAGGAGAGTGAAAAGGAGTACAATGGTGGAGAGGTGAGGGCCTTAGACGTGGATGTGAGAATTTCTTATAACGAGTTCTTAGGTCAGGTGTATGAAATAAGTAGTATAAGTCCGAATGATAACGACATTGTTTTGAGGTGTCTGCTTCAACTGAGGTCTAAATCTCCCGCTTTTGTGATTAGGAACGATGTAGATTTGCATAGTTTTTTGACTTGGGAGTTAGTGTATGCAAGTCCCCTTTATGTATCCACCGTGCCGAAACCATCCTCCCTGTCCAGTAACCAAGGGTTTCGTCCATATCTCATTCCATATACTGTACCAAATACCCCATATATGGGAGTGCAGTACTTTTCATATATGGATCCAAATCATCAACCATACCATTACACGTCTGTCCCACCATATATTCCACATTACATGAGTCAAGAAACACCATCCCGAGCCACACCCTTTCCACACAATGAAGATCATCACAATCCCTCGACCTCCACATCCTTCCCATACAAAGAAGAGCAAGAGCAACACATCCCCTCCGTTTCCACACACATGCCATTTACACCCATTTATAATGAGCCAATGTCACTGAGTCCAATACGTGACGACGAGGGGGCATATAAACTTGGGGATGATGTTGACTACGATACCCCGCAGAATGATTTCCATGACTGGGGAGAGTATGGAGACGATGTTAACCCGGACAGTGATTTTCAGGATTGGGGAGATTACGAAGAAGAGGAGCCGGGGACATATACAGATGGAGCACATGAGAGTGGCGAGGAAGATCTGTACGAAGTTGATGTAACTGCCCAGGAGATGGAGGAGAACATCGGGGTTCATCAGGAGGTACTTGGAACTGCACAAAATGTCAATACTCCTGGCCCTTCTACGACAACTCGTGCATCTAATTCAGCAGTAATGCCAGGTCAGTACTCTAATTACAAGGATATAGAAGTGGGAGATATATTCTTGTCTAAGAAGGACTTGCAGATGAGACTGTCTGTTTTAGGGATGAGAGAGAACTTTGAATTTAGGGTTAAGAAGTATAACAAGAAAATATTCCAGGTTCGGTGTGTTGTTGAGGAATGTAAATGGAGGGTCCGAGCTACGGTCCTAAAAGGTTGCGATGTCCTTACAGTTACCAAGTATTCTAACATTCACACGTGCAAACACTTGATGCTAACCCACGACCATAGGCATGCCAAAAGTTGGGTTGTTGGCAATATTGTGAAGACAAACTTTTTGGAGGTTGGTCGTTCCTACAGACCAAAGGACATCATAAGTGATATCCGACAAAAGTTCGGGGTGAATCTGAGTTATGACAAGGCATGGAGGGCTAGAGAACATGCCTTGGTCCTTGCCAGAGGCTCGCTTGAAGAGTCGTACAGACAATTGATAACTGCCCAAAAGGTAGTTATTTAGGCCTCATTTCTATATTGATTTGTGTGTCTTTTGTGCCTAATGGGGTTGGTTTTAGATATATATTATATGTTTTAACCCATTTGGAAGAATGGAAGCTTTGGAAATCATTTTGTGCAGAATCTGTTGCTGGGCGACTTGAGGGAGCAAATTCTGTGCTGCAGCAAAACTGGGAGCAGAACTGCCACGTCATAGCTCGTTAGCCAACTTCATGAACCGACTTCTGTTGAATTATTTTCGGGATAAAGGAGCAAGGAGAGCCTTACACGTGTCCATGTTGACCTAATTCAAGCCTCCTATCCTTCTATAAAAGGAAGTAGCCGCCCAAGTCAAGATCATTCCACTTTTGGGAGAAAACATTCCATTCTTGGGAAGTTCCTTCCACCTTTGGGAGCCGAATAGAGAAGAGAGATTGGAGACCATCTAGAAGACCATCATTGCAAGCTGATCAAGGATATTAGTATTTCCTTTTATTATCTTGTAATCTGTCTGCCTATTTGTTTATTCTTTGTTCTGTCATTTATTTTGCTTCAGCATTATTCTTATAAAAACCAATCACATTTTTACCATCTTTGAAACCATTAAAAAGTTATACAAAATAGATAAAGTGGAAGCTAGTTCAGACCTTGGATTGATAATACTTATTACTTGCTGCGGACTGTGTATACTTGCACAGTGTTCTAGAGCATTTTTATATCGCATTTTTACTCACTCTAGGAACCCGACACATTTGCAAGAGAATTTGCATGGTTTGCATGGAAACATGATAAACCCTAAAAACTTAACATTTCATTACAAAAACGATTGAATCAATATAATCCACTAGAAGAAGGGTCTGTTCGCCCATATTTGTACAGCATATTGCCATCGAAAATAAATCATATTATCCTGACTTAGGGTGTCATACGACAACCCAGTTACATCATATTCAAAAAATTTACATACAAACATACTTCAGTCGCCACTATGTCTTTGCTGCGGCCTTGACAATTCCCGACACAGAGGCCATCTTTGAACGGAGAGATTCTTCCTCACATCCATGACCCCGATCTTCCAAAGCAGAGCTGGCAGGACTTGGCTAAGGACCCTTAACTCCTTTTCAACCACCTCGTCCTTATTCAACACCACCATGGAATCAGATACAACGACCTCCCCCACCTCGAGGTCAATGCATACGAGGACCCAATGCAGCCCACCGATGTTATACGACATGTACACCGCATCAACCGTGCTCCATGGTATGTTATGGTCTGCAAGCTCGCTCATTTCGTACTTCAAGACATTGCCTGCGTTGCTCCAATCGTACGTCAAGTCTCGGGGATGTAGGCCGCTACTCATTTCCTTCTACAGACCATCTTCGCGTCTAAAGAAATTCTGATGAAAAGAATATATCAAAGATAAGAACCCTATCGAACACTATCAAACAAACATGTGAACAAATTGTTCCAATAGTACGTACCGTTACACACAAGTCCCCAATGGTGAACTTCCTGCGGCATAAATCTGGTCGTTCTCCCCATTTCTTTTGGACGAACATGAAGATCGAGTCGACCACCTACACGTAGTTACAATGTTAGTATTTCAATTAAGAATCATTATTGTTAGTAATTAAATCATACCTCATCGGTCATCCATTTCGATGGAGTGATAAGATCACGAAACCACGTCTTGTCTCGGACAGCATATGCAGTTGTCCGAACATTGTCTTCTGGGTCCTCAGAGTCAAGCCATCTTTTGAATGGAGCATCCAGATCGTGGGGGATTTGGGGAAGAGGATCATACTTCAGAGTCTTGCGTTTCTTACGGTCTTCCCGTGTGTCTTTCCATGGAGTTCTCAACTTCCATGCAGTCTTCCTCTTACGAGTCCCCCGTCTTTCTATCGGCTCGTTCTGTTCAGAAATGGACTGGACACCCTGTACAATAAGGAAAGTGATAATAAAGTCATTAACCCTAACCCTAAATACCACTATATAAACTCTAACCATAAATATATTAAACCCTAATGAATGCTTACCAGAGAATTTTGACTTTCGACAACAGGCATATCCTTTCTCACCCCCTCTATCGGGACATCTACATGTTCTCCTATTTTAGTTACTTCCTATATATGGACAAAAAAAAAAATAATCACTGATAACATAAATTAACCAATTTCAGGGATATAAACTGCACTTACTTGTTCTGTTGTATCCATCTGTATGTCTTTCCCCACACCCTCTATCGGGTCATTTACTTCCTCGACTCGACCATGTTGTTCTGTTGTATCCATCAGATCCGCATGGTCAGCCATTGGGGTGTTGTCGTTTGCTTTTGCTTGTGACCCGGATGCAGGACCACCACCATCATCCTGACCTTTCGAATGTGGTCTGGATCCATCACCACCGTCGTCTGAACCGTCATCTGGTTCTATATACTTGCTGGCGTCGACGAATTTACCCTGTCAAACCAATGTATCAGTAACTAAAGGTCATAATACTAATAGAAGCGAGTAATAAATTACTATACATACCTTCGAAAGTCGACGCATGAACTTCCTTATTGCCTTGAGGTCTTTTTCCATGGACTTAATGACCTTCACATCCTCTTTAATCTCCTTCACATCTTTTTTAATCACTTTGATCTCGTCTTCGAGGACTTTGCACCTCTTGCAGACTCTGTCATTCGTAACAGACGTCCCAACACCTTCCACCACTTCATTTGTATTCTCAGTCCCGAGATCCTCAACGACAGTATCTTCATCTGGAATATCTTCCAAAGCTGCTGGAGGTGGAGGTGGAGGTGGAGGTGGAGGTGGAGGTGGAGATGGTGCTCGAGGTGGCTGCATCACACGATCCATAAATTGGATCTCCTCTTCTTAGGCCACAAGTTCAGTTATGACCCTAGCCTACACGGAAAAGGAAAATTATAAAAATAAACCTACTAAACTTAAATTGAATGAATGCATATAAAATATATTCGACATACCATATCTGAAGAAAACACCTCCCGACTCAGCATTGCAAGTGTAGGTGAGTGGCTACATGACCATCTTAATATGCGTGGAATGACATTGTCATTCAGGCGATTAGCCACACGCCCGGTCAACGAAGATACAGTCTTGTATGTCCATACCTGTGTACGTAAAGAAAGTATATTGTTAGAGATACAATATATATCGAGAAAGCATACAAATATCAATCACTCTAAACCAACGTACCTGAAACGCGTATGGGAAGCCATACAGACTGTACGTTTCCTATTTTCCATCTGTCCTCTCTTTATAGGACACTGCCTTCCCACCTACTGCCTTCTTAAGTCCCTTTATGGTCTTATCAAAAATTAGCTTACTCCAATCCTCATTACAAAACCTTTGCCAATCATCAATAATGTCGAGCAGGCTAGTGTCCATCTGCTGCTTTCTCTCCCTCCCCATCATAGCCAACTCAATGAAATAAAATATGGCCATCTTCACAGCATCCTCGTCGCTCTCAAAATTAATGGTAGGGAATAATCTATCTAGTTCAAACCCTTTCATGCTGATGCTATCGTCAAGGTACAGTCTTCTCAATCTAGTACTAGATACATTACCCCTAACATGTTGGGTCCTATGCCTAATTCTAGTGATAAGGTCAAATTCCCTCCGACCAAATGAAACTTTCTCCCCCAGAATCTCAAAGCTAATAACATCAATCCTTGGCTCATTCACTTCCCTCAAAAGAAAATAATGAATAAGTTGTCCATTAAACATCAAGGACATATCTAAGAAATGTCCAAAACAAGTCTACCTAAACATTCCTAACTGGATATCAGTTAATGTATCCTTAATATTTTTAACGGTTTTCCCTAGATGTGAACAACATGTCAAAGCAGCAAGAAAGTAGTCAGCGGGTGCAATCTTTGGTACCAATGCCATGATGGTGAACCCTAATGACAAACAACAACCAATAATTTCAAAAAAAAATAAAAAAGTAAAAAAAAAATTATGAAGTAACTTCTTTACGGTCCAGAATAATAAGTTCAACAAAAAAAAATTTTAAAAAAATTAAAATTTAAATTTTTTTTAAAAAATAAATATTCTCGGTCCGGTTCGGTCTGTCTCGTTCAGGTCGCCCGCCCGAACTCTTGGGATTTTCGGCCGAACCGACCGGTCGAGGACGAGGTTTAGGTTTTTCGAAATATCTCTTCCCGGTCCCCTCGTATGCATCCTGGCCGGGATGCTTCGACTGCAACTCAAAAACCCAACGAACCCATACGAAAATCAGCCCCGTTTTACATCACAACACAGTCAGAAAACGCCAAAAACACGTTTTCTGAAGGAAACTCATGCTAAACTACACGAAATTTGGGCAAACGATCCTAGACTACATCAAATGCTTATAAACACTAGAAAACAGTAAAATAAACTGAAAAAACATACCTTACAGCTAGAAATCGCGGTCCTAAGTTGTTCTTACACCAAATGCACGCAAGAAATCGATGGAAATTGTAGCTGAAATGAGGGAGAAGACGAGAGGGAGTAAAGGTTGAAATGAGGGAGAATGAGAGGGAAAAACGTCGTTTGGAAGAGGAAGAGTTTTAAATTTGATCAGGGGCATTTTCGTAATTTCACATCCAAATAAAAATTAAAATAACCTAAAAAACCAAATAAAAACTGAGGGGGTTAAATTTACAAACCAACAAACTGAGGGGGTCAAAACGGTCAAATTCCTCCAAATAATTGTATTGATGAATCCTAAATTCAACCAGTGTCTCGAGGCAAACTATAGATCTATAAATCTATATCTTAAATTCAACCCGTGTCTCGATGGACTCACATCGGGATGACACCCAAAATTAGGTATGCCCTCAGTTTAAATTTTGCAATTATCTTAATGTTGTATGATTTAATCAATATGTAGATAGTTGTTAATACGAGACCTGACTCGTATGGTGATTGTTGTGAGAGTTCTGTTGAATTGAAGTATGGGGGAGTTGACTGAAATATTATAGGAGTGTTATTTTTATGTTTGTAGGTGTTTAAAAAATTTTGGGTTAGCCATATGTATGTCGTTATGCTACCGAAATTTCTGAATAGTTGTTAATACTTAGTTACATGTTTTACATGTTCTGGATCACACATATATATAATCTCTTCATGCATAAACAAGAAAAATATTTCTTTTTCCCTCCTAACATGTCTTGTTAAAATATTTGCATTCTACACCATCTGTTTGAATTTGATTTCAAGATGCAACTTATCGAAAGTTTTAATTGATATGAGTTTGGATAATAAGTCATTTTCTTCATATTTGGTCTAATGCAGCTATGCAAGATTGATTCTGAAGGAAAGGTTAGGAAGGTTGTTGGGTGCTTTTGTGTTGTAGTTAAGGTATGTTGTGTGTTTTTTTTTTTTTTTTTTTTGAAGAGATGTATGTTGTGTGTTTAAAGTGTACTTTGAAGCATATTTTTTTCGTGGTGTTATTTGCATTAGAGGTTTATATAAAGACTTTCTGTTTGGAATTAGATTTACAAGAGCTTGATTTTGACATTTTTTTCGTGGTGTTATTTGACTTACCAGAATTTCGTTGGTGGTGGAGATGCTGTTGCAAAAGCCCCAATTGAGAAGAAGGAAGAGAGTGATGACGAAGACCTTGGCCTTTCACTTTTTGATTAGTTCATATAATTACTCGTTATTGTTTATCAATCTTGTAATTTTTAGTACTCAACTTTAGAACATGTGTTGGTTTTTACTATGTAATGTCGTAATCTTTATTTATAAACACATAATGTATATAGTTTGTTTCAATAAAAAAAAACACATTTACTCTTTAATTATTTTGTCAATTTACATATGTAGGCAAATTGTAATAACCAATCACTTTTGGAGTAGGGTAAAAAAAAGATTATATATATATATATATATATATATATATATATATATATATATATATATATATATATATATATATATATATATATATATATATATATATATATTAAAAAATGGGCTTCTGCCGACGCCATCTCGGCAAAATGACACCTCTGGTGAATTTCTACCGACGCGGTCCACAGCGTCGACAAAGCCATTACTTTCTCCCGACGCCGATAATACGGTGTCGAGAACGACTATTTCTGCCGACGCCATTAAAAGTGGCGTCGGCAGAAATTCTGCCGACGGGTTTATTTCGACGACCTTCCCGACGCCTAAATATGCGTCGAGAGAACTTTTTCTGATGCCATTTCGGACTTTTGCCGACGCTTTTGCGCGTCAGGAAAAGGTTAATTTCTTGTAGTGGATCTTGTCAGGATGCTCGCTGGGGTATATAATAGGATGTACCATGATTGTTGTCTTGTCGTATATGCTGAAAGTGTGGATACCTAGTATCCGGAGGGGTGGTGCAAGTCTGAATTCAACGGAAAACACAATCAAACAGAGGAAGGATTTCATGTAAGTGTACATATACATTACAATAACTTTGTTGTCGATGTGGATGTTGAGCCTGTAGATATCAATATACACAGAGACAATGTTGGACCAAATCCACTATGGAATGCAAATCGGAGCAGGATGATGTTTGTTTCCTTAATTCAGTTGTAAGTGATGTTGTTTTTACACTAATATATATAGTTAAACTTTTGATTTTTTTTTTTCTAAAATACATTTTTATATTTATTTATATCATAGTTTGTTGACAAAAAAAAGTTGGAGGGTAAAAAATTATTAAATAGTTTTTTTTTTTTTTTTTTTACAATTTGAGAGGTAAGGGATTCGAACCACAAACCTCATGGTTATTAGTATATCTTTATGCCAGTTGAACTATGCTCTTGTTGGCTAATAAATAGTTTCTTAAAGATTAAAATACGGAAAGAAACCTTATATAACATCAACAATTTTAAATAAAATGGAATAAAAAGTATAAATCTAATAAATTTTGATTTAAAAAATGTAAAAAAATATTTTTAAATAATCAATTGTCCAATGGATCAATCCAATGAGTACTTGTCCTAAACCCAATCCAAACTTGGATCAAATGAACCAAGCCCATGGACTAAGTCATATGCCTTAGCTATTGGAGGTTCAAAAATTATGGGAATTAGACCGTTTTGGAACCAATATTTCACAAATGTCCAATTATGAAAAAAATTTCAGCTTTGTCTTGGTTCAAGATTTTCCAATTAAATCTTTCCTATTTTGCCCTTCAAAATTTTGCACATCAAAAATTGGTTTGTATTAATTCTTTCCATAATAAAAACTACTATTAAGATTTACCAATACCCAACCCTAACCTTAAATACGTTTCACCAAAATCTTACTCCAATTGTCGTCACCAAAATCTTCCTCCAATTGCCATCAATTTGAAGGTTCTTTTGCGGCTCCATTAGCGTTGCGTACAATCTCAAATTTCTCTGCAGCTCCACCTCCAATTGCCATCAATTTGAAGCAACATGAGTATTCATTCTTTTGTGTATTCTTTATTTATTTATATTTTATTTTATCAATCATCTTGAGAATGAATTATTATCTATTCATCTTTTTTTTTTGTTAAACAGTATGAATAACATGACCTATATATTTGTCTATTCTCTCTCTCTTTTTTTTTTTTTTTAAATTTTGTCCAACAGTATGAATAGCAATCCAATTACATAGTTTGCATTTTTTTTTTCAATTTTGTTATCAATATATATTTTTTGTTATTAATATCTTATGTTATAAGACGTTTCTAATTTACACTAACCCTTATTTACATCTAATCACCCATTTGAGTGTAGAATGCAATGTTTATTCAAATAATAAATATATACCATGTATTATAATATATAATCAATATACTGAACTCATTATATATTATATATTCATCATTGTGTATTCAGTTCATAAATCAAACGTCAGAATAATAAATATGTACTAGGTTGTATATTGTATCATAAATATATACTTGGAATTATATTATATAAACCTCTGTATATAGTATATATACGTCATGATTTGTAAAGTTCATAAGTGAATTTTTAGAATTATAAATAAATGTCACGCAACATAATTCTTATCAAATATTCGTCATACATTTTTTTATAGGTAATAATCCCATTCCCATACGGATGGTGTTTGGCAGTCGTTGGAATGAGATTAATAACTATATTCATTACCAAGTTTCTCAAATTTTTGTATTCATGAAGGAATGTCGTTCACTAATTTGATTGAAGTTGTAACCAAAAAGTTAGGCAACCCAGGTAGTTTTGATTCTCCTGACATAAAACTATATTTTAGTAAATAAAGAGCATGCAATACTCTATATCCGCACCTTTGTATTATTCAAATGCAATTCTCTAAATAAATTTAAATTTCAAAAAATGCACAACTCTATATTTATATTGACCATGAATATATTCGAATATAACAATCATATAAAATATATTATCCTTAACAGAAACCATGTAACATATATATAAACCATTCGATCAACCATCAGTTTTTTTTATATAAACCACCAACTAAATGATATATTATCCAGATTATATAATTTTTTATAAACCCACATAACAAAACCAAATATACCAAACTAACAGTATATTTTTTTATAAACCACAAAAACCCAATAATCATGACCTGAATGATTTTTATAAACCCACAACTAAGTAAATTTGGTTGAATGATTTTTATATATCAAACTAACAGTATATTTTATATACTACACGGAATGATTTGTATAAACCTACAACTAAGTAAACAAGCTAACAATATATTTTATATAAACTACATAACAAACCCAAATATACCTTTGAATAAACTCCAACAGCCAACCAAGACAATGTTGCAGACGGATTGAAAACAGTTTTTCTAAACAAGAAAAACATAAGAAGCACACCAAAAAAAGAAAAATAAAACCGAAAAAATAAGCATCGATCGGCAGAAGTGTCGCCGCCGGCCAACGCCGGTGACAACACAGACGGCGGGAACACTTACAGCGTTCCAATGATGAGACGACAACAAAACACACGACGCTCGTGACTTTCTCAGTGCCTTTAACTTTCTTCTTTTCTTTCTTCGCGTCTGGGACTAAGAGGTCTTTATTCCCTCTGCTTGCGATGCTCAACTACATATCATGAGTGCAAGTTGCTAATTCTTCAAATTGGTATGAGGTTTTATCCCTTGTAAGATGTAAAATAGTCCTCAGTGCATGCCTTGGATGCACATCTTGACAGTAGACACTTTAATGAGTCTATCTTTACAATCGAGACTCAAGGCTCTCCAACGGTTGATGTAGTCATTGACTGGCTCACCCTTCTATTGCTTTGTGTTCGTGAGTTCCATCATACTAACTGTTCGCCTCGTACTGTAGAAGCGATTAAAAAATTCTCTCTCGAACTGTTCCCAACTGTCAATTGTCTCAGGCTCCAAGTCAGTGTACCAATCAAACACGTTTTCTTTTAGCGTTCAAACAAATTTCTTGATAAGTAAGTCTTCTCGAGTACCAACGTTCTCGTAGGTTTCAACGAAGTGGGTGATGTGTTGCTTTGGATTGCCCTTTCCGTTAAACTGTTTGTTGGAACTTGGGAGGTTGGTACCCAGTGGGCATCCTCAGGTTGTCAATCCTCTTTGTATATGGTTTGGAATACAAGAAAAAACTTTGAGTGAATCCACCATACTGAGCCCTAATGGAATTCATAATCATGTCCTACAGTTGTTGGACAAACAGAGAGGCAGCTGACGCCAAGTGTTGTAGTTGATCCTCACGGATGATAACCTTCCCCTTGTCATTCTTTCCTGCAGTAGAGGTCTGGCTAGATTCAACAGTCTCTCGATTTTGCATCTGATTCTTCAAATAGGCAATCTCTTGATCCCTTTCCTCAACTGCCTTCATTAGGAGGTTGAGTTTTCTTTCCATCTTCACCATCCTTTCATCCTATTCTACATCAGCCATCATGGCAAACATCACATGAGGATTTAGTGTGTCCTTCAACTGCTCAGAGGTTGGAGTGAAAGAATCGAACAAAGGGTCGTCTTTGACTGCAACCTTGTCCTTAGAGAATTCTCCAATCAATTTTAAGATCCTACTTTTGACAGCGATAAGAGTGTGATCCTCTTTAATCTCAATTCCTTTGGAACAACTATGAGGGACAGGATCTGTGTAAGAGTCGCTCGATGTTGTACCTTTCGTTGGAGCTTTCTTTGGTGTCATCACATTGGTTGGATCTTTAGACAAGAGAAAGAGATGAGAGGTAGAGATTGTCTCACTGGATATGTCAATTTGTTCACACGTAACTTCAAAGATGAGACACGTGGAATAATTTCGTATTCGTATTGATGTTGTATGTGTGTGGTGTACAATCTCTAACTTTAATCCTCTGATTCTCTCTCTTGTGTGTGAGTGTGTTTCACTCGAGGGCTGAAATGCTTGATCTCGAGTCTGAAGCTTCAATTGATTCTTGGAGTCTTGAAGTCTTCCAGTCTTAAAGAGTCTTCAGTTTTCAAGAAGTGTTCAACACTCAGGAACTTATGGATTTCAGGGAGTCTTCAGTCTTCAATCTTGGTGGAGTCTCTCTGAATTCTCTGGTTCTGATTGAGAGCTTCAAATTTCTGAACCCTTGAAATGGAGAAGAACCTCTCTGTTTATAGAGGTTTTCATGGATGGGCTTTGATGACTTTTGGGCCTAACAATTTGAACTTGGGCTTTACTGGTCTTGGGTTCAACTATTCACTCTTGGGTTTGGTTTATATCTGATCCAAAAACTATAAGACCCAGATATTAAAAGACCCAAATTTTATCCAATTAATTTTTAATTAATTGATCAAATGGACATTTGACCCTAAAATTTTATTATTGGCCAATTTTGTGTACAAATCAAATTTGGGACACTTGTCAATTTATAATTGGTCCCAAATTTAATTATTTTTAATTGTGTCATTAATTTTAAGCAATGACAGGACAATTTGAGATTGGTCGAAATTTCTCGGGTATTTGTGTATCTAATTTTAAACTCATACCCTTGATAGCACAAATTTGTTGTACGTTTATTTACTCCCAATTTGCTTTATCTTTATTGAACTCCTTCCGAAAAATGCTTTCAAATGAGTATAATATGTGTGTAGGTCCTTGAGGAAGGTTTGAAGCCAATTCGAGGCTAAAACGAGCTAAACTGGAGCTTAAAATGACGAACATGCCCTTGACTCGAAGCCTAGCATCTCAACCCTTGAAATCAGTGTCTCATCGCTATACAAATAAGTTTCAACACCAAAAACCCGAGGCCAAAGCGTCGAGACGATGCTCGACACTTTAGTTTATGTCGCACGAATTTAGACTAGCGTCTCGACACTAGGCAGTTTCCAAATTAGGGTTTTTCCTTATTTGCACCATGATTTTGAAGAAGTATCTAATACTCTAGCGGAAGAATTTTTTATCTTTGGCTTCTTAATTTATCTAATTACATGAAATAAACTAGGATAAACATGCTGTAAAAAAAACAGAAGGAGAGAAAACGCACCTTTGAAGAACGAAGAATACCAATCCTCGAGCTTGAATGATTCACGAATACAGCAAGGACCACCAAAAGAGTCTTCTCTACTATTCTCCGGCCTTAAGAACGGTTTGTAGAAACCAAATTGTGAGAGAAAACAAGGGAGAAGCTTAAGAGCGAGAGCGAGGGTTGAGAGGTTTTGTTTTGTTTTTTTGTTTTTTTGTTTTTTTTAGAGAGTTTTTCTTGGCCATTGGGAAGAAAATACATGCAAGCCAACTTATATATATGAAGACAATGTACCATGGGATTGGATTTGTCATAGGTTAAGGTGTCTTAACCAAAATTTGCATGATTTATTCATAAAATTAATAACATAATTAATTTTAAATCAATAAAATTAATTTTAAACCAATAAAATTAATTTTAATAATTAATTTTAAATAAAAAAATCTATTTAATATGATTTATTAAATTAAATGTTGTACCATTTCCACATCTCTCTCAAGACCAATAGTTTCTATATGAATCCCTATTCATATTAAAATTTAAACTAAAGTTCTAATATGTATCATATACACATTAGCAATATTTAAATCACATTTAAATATTTTTCAACTATCTTTATAATATAGTTCAATTCACAATTAAACTATATAACATGTCAATTATATCACATATAACTAACATTTACTCCCTAAACCAAATTTGAACAATTCAAATTCTCTCATCACAATGTTCTAAGGTTTAGTCCGATATGAGCTAGGAGGGGGACCTAATGGACCTTGACGGAAGAGATTTGTTGCGGTCTCTTGTCAAATAAATTTATAATCCACAATTCCTAAAGCTAACTTGTAGTAATAGTAGTTGGAGTCGATCACATGGAACAATCGGTTTATTTCTAAGTTCTTTTGTGCTTTTGGAGTAAACGGAAGGGGGGGGGGTTATGGATAAAAATGAGAACATAAAATAAAGGCGGAAAAATAAATGCAGAAAATTAAAGGCAAGAAAAGTAAAAGATGGATTAGTTGATCTTACCACGAGGATTACTATATTCGGGGTGGTAGTCGGTGTTTAGTTTGATTAATTCCATTCATTGATTATCAACGGATTTTAATTAACTATCTCAGTCTAGCGTACTCTAGAGTTACCAGGAGTCGTGTTATACTATCACGAACAAGCCAACACACTTAGCCTAATTCTAGCCTGAATCTAATTAACTGCGCGATTAATTAAATTTAAACCGCATTGAGAACTAGCTGGATTAGTCATGCATGCAATCAGAGGGGATTAACGCCTTAATTACAATAACTAAATCTCCTAGCTCTAAGACACATGCCAAGTACTAAATCTAAGAAATTACTCCTAAACATAGTTGCATGCAATCCTATTTTACTAATTTTTGTTAGCAAATAAATTTAGCAAAGCCACGGTCGAGGTTTTCAATCTCTCCTAACATAACTAAATTTGTATACATAGAGCTAGAATCACAAAGACAATTAACTAAATGATTAAGGATAGAAATCTCATAAAATTAAATCAAACTTACACATCGAGGTCTCGATTACAACAATTCGATCTTGGTTGGCCATAGACAAGCACACTCCAAGCTCGGGCTTGATCAACCGACCCTTAGACTAAGAAAACCTAAAAGAGAGCTTGAAAATAGAGATGAAAAAGCGGCTACAATTGAGAGAAATTGAGATTATACAAGATGATTTAACCCTTTGGTTCCACTTTTATGTCTCCACTTATAGTTCAAGTCTACATGCTATAGCCAGAGGTTCTTAGTTTATTGGATTTGGGTTATATAATGTGCAATTCACTTATTATTCAATAACAACTTTATTAAAAAAAAAAAATATAATGTGCAATTCACTTGTTATTCAATAACAACTTTATTGAATAAACCTCAATAACAACTTTATTGAAAAAATAGAATTTGTTTACAATTTACAAACTACGAGTTTTAGGGCATAAAACCCAACAGATTTTTCTTATTTTGAGCTAGCGTTTCAATGCCAAATTGAAGTGTCTTCACGTCCAAAGAACTCTATAAATATGTAGCTTAGGTTTAGGGTTGTATCAAGTTTCATTCTCTCAATTGTAGCCGTTTTTCCTCTCTAATTATTTCTAGCTCTCTTTTAAGTTTTCTTAGTCTAAAAATCGGTTGATCAAGCCTCGGGCTTGGATTTGTGCTTGTCTTTGGTCAACTAATCTTAGATTGTTGTAATCGGGACCTCGTTTAGTAAGTTTGATTTAATTTCATGAGATTTCTATTCTTAATTGCTTAGTTAATTATCTTTGTGATTATATTCCCATTTATATAAATTTGGGTAATGCTAGGAAAAGATTGACAACCTTTGACCGCAGTTTACTTAAATTTACTTGCTAATCCAAGTAGTAATATGGATGGATGATTTAGTTATTGTGATAAAGGTGTTAATTCCCCCTGATTGCATGCATGGTTAATCTGACTAGTTCCCAATGTGGTGTAAATTAATTAATCAGCCAATTAATTAGTTTAGGCTAGAATCAGGCTAAGTTGGTTGGCTTGTCAGTGATAGTGGAACACAACTCTTGGTAACTCTCGAGTATGCTGGGCTTAGATAGTTAATTAAAAATCAATTGATAATCAATGAATGAAATTAATCAAACTGAGCACCAAGTGCAACTAGGGGTGCAAGAAAAAATAAAAAAATCGAAAAAAACCGATGAAATCGATAGAAAAAATCGACAATGCGGGTTCATACCAGTTCAGTTTGGTGGTTTCGATTTGCATATATTAAAAGCCGATTAAATTCTGTTGGTTTTGGGTTTGGTATGGTTAAACCGAAAATAAACCGAACAGACCAATAATGTATATATATATTAACAACCGATTTATATCTAAGTAATGTTAGCAGTCTAGTTGTTTAATATCCAAGGTAGTATAAGCAAAGGTGTGTGTTCGAATCCGTTGAGTCGCGCATAATTTTTAAGATCGAAAGTTATCCGATTCGGTTAGAAATAGATTTTCTTTATTACATTATCATTTCCACTCAATCCTCGTAGTAAGATCAACTACCTGTCCTTTTACTTTTCTCGCATCTATTTTCCCACCTTTATTTTTATGTTTTTACCTTTTATCCATAACCCCCCGTTACCTCAAAGCACAACAAAACTTAGAAATAAACCAGTTGTTCCCTGTGTTCGACCCCGACCACTGTCACTACAAGTTAGCTTTAGAAATCATAGATTATAAATTTATTTGATAAGAGACCTCAACAATGTCTTCCGTCAACCCAAAACTTGACATGATGTACCCATTTTTTTACTCTAAACTCCCAATTTCATCCATTCAAACCTCATACACATTACAAGTTCTTTTTCTAAATATTCACACTAATTTTAATAAAAATTAAGAATCTTTTAAAATGCATGGAATTTAACAAAAATCAAACCATGCATAAAATTGAGCTAGATTAATCATAATGTTGACCACAAAATAAATCTCTAAAAAGTTACAGATGTTTTTTTAAAAATACAACATTCATATATAATTTTCATTTTCAATCAATTTCATACTTAATATACGTTTTATAATTCATTAAACGTGGATAACTATACTTTTTTAACAATTTTTTAAATAAAAATTCATTAGAAGGTAAAAATTATAATACTTTAGATAAAAATTGCAACATATATCAAAATTTAAGGTTTAATTAGATAAAATAAAAAAAAAATCACGATAAAAATTAATAGACAATGTTTATAAATTACTTTTTTAAAAATATAATTATACTAAAACATATCATTAAAATTTGATACAAATCAGAAATGGCTAAAGAAAAAACAAGGGATAAGTCAGGCTCACTTTTTTCTTAGGTTTTATTACAAGTTCAGTGACTTGAATTTAAAAAATGTCTAATAGGTCCCTAAACTTTCAATTTTGTTTTTAATAGGTCTCTGAACTTTAAAAATGTCTAATAAATCCCTGAACTTTCAATTTTATGTCTAATAGGTCTCGAACATATTCGATATTTTTAAAAATTAACTAATCTACTATATATAAAAAATTGAATTTTATGCCTACTGAGACTTAAAACTTCAAATTTTGTATCTACAAGGCTTGTGAATTTTAAAAAATGTTGAATAGGTCAAGGACTTATTAGATACAAATTAAAAGTTGAGGGACTTATTAGACGTAAAAATGAAAGTTTAAGGACATATTTGATACATTGTAAAGTTTAGGGACCTATTAGAAATAAAATTGAAAGCGAAGTCCTATTTGAAACTTTTTAAAGTTTAGAAACTAAATTAACACAATTGAAAGTTCAAGGGACTAAACATATTGTAACGCCCGTAATTTAATGAGAATTCAAATTTATTTAGTTTGGGTGTTGATTTGGAATTAAGAGGGAATTCGAAAATTTGAAATTTGGGTGTAATATTTAAAAATTATGGCTGAATGACATTTTTGTAATTATGCCGAAATTAGAGTCAAGCCCAAGTCCATTAGGTTTTAATTAGCCAGCACGTAGCCCTAGGGAGTCAAAAAGCAGCCATCTTCTTCTCTTTCTCACAAGTTCAGCCGCCTAGGAGGTCTTCACCCACGATTTGCAGCCGCCAGTCACGAGCACCGGCGTCACCTACGACGAGTCTCGGCGGTGTAGCGGCATTCGCAGTTGGTGTGTTGGTCCGAGTTCTAGCGCAGCAGTTCGTCATGGTGTTGAGGATCCCACATTGAAAAGATAAGTGGAGACCTTCCAATTTATAAGATGTATGTGTTACTCCCCTCATAGCCAATTGGTTTTGAGATGGAAGCCCATATTATCTAATATGGTATCAGAGCCCATGAAACCCAAACGGATATTCGGTCCAATATAAAAAATTGGGATCCCATCCAAGAATGGGGGCATGTTGAGGTCGTGGCGACGTGCGAGCGGCGGCGCAAATTGTAGTGTTTCGGGTGGTTACACATATAATTTAACCTTTGTTTGGAAAAAAAAGAAAAAAAAAACGTAAACGGTTTATCTTCCTCTCACTCTCACGTATTCCACCTCCTTCCGCCGTCTCCTCCTCCGTTTCAGCAGCTCAGTGTCGCCGCCGCCTCCCTCCCGTTGAGTGCTGCTGCCGTCGTCTTTCTTCTGCTCGTGCCGCCGCAGCCTCCTCCCAGCGGTTTGACACTGATTTTTTAGTCTCTTGTTGTTACCGGTATTCTTCCAATCTCCATCTATGTCTTTCTCCTCACTTGAAAAACATAAATTAGGACTTGTCTAATGAAAGAACGGGGTTGTTTTGAATTTGCTGCATATGTCTGTCCATTGAGGATTTGATCATCTGTATTTGTTTCTGCAACCATAATTTTCCAGCATCTCCCTTCTTCTTTATTTATCGGAGAGTCAGATTCGAAGTAATCTATCGTACTATCCAATTCTCTTTTAATCCCTAGCTTGTTGGAGTTACTTTGATTGACCGAGGCATTCTAACGGTTCCCTGACCCTCCAACCCAGATTCTCCCAGCTCAATACCCTTCGTGGTTTGGGAAGAAGCCTAGCCTTGTTCTAGCCTTCTGTTTGGAGTTTCTGGAAGAAGTGCAGCACTTCAGCTTCAAAATCGTCTCTTGGGCAGTTGGTAACATGTAGTTAGTCTATTTCTCTTGGGTATGAGGATTTTTTGTTGGGAGGGGGAACCAGAGTTTTCATTCCCCTCTTTGAGCCATTTTTAGCTTGCATTTTTGGGATTTTCTAGTTGGCTGTTTTTGTGTAAAGCCTCTGTTTCGCGATCAATTTCCTTAGACTTATTTTTCAGATCCTTTTTCTTTGCCACCAAGACCCCAAACACAAACAGCCCTCGGTTCCACCCCTTGAAAGCTTCTCCCCAAGCTCTCTTCAGAAAATCTAGGTGTTGTAGCGTGTTCTCAAGCCTAAAAGAAGTTGGAACCTGTCTCAAAATTGTTGTTTATACTCTAAAGTTAACCCATTTTTACTTGTACCCTCGAGTCCTTAAACTTGTCAATCCAGTATCGTGGCAGCCTTTTCCCCAATTTTCTACGAATTTCTTGATCGTTTGGCTTTTCCTTTCTTAAAATTGTTTGACTTTGTTTTTCGGTGAAAGACATGAAAGACCAACCTGAGTTACTGATACTATATGCCACTCAAACTGGCAATGCACAAGATGCTGCAGAGAGGCTAGGCCGTGAAGCTGAGCATAGAGGTTGTGCTGTGAGGCTTCTTTCAATGGATGAGTATGATGCGGTAGGTTTTTCATCTTTTCCTTATTCCCTTTGTTTTGTTGCTAACGAAATGCTAGAATCATGAAATCATAACCAATTATATGTGTACTTGGTCTTCCAATTGTGGTGAATGGACAACATGATTTCCTTAAATCATTGTTTATCCACAAGGATTGATAACATTGTCTCAATCGTGATTTCCTGTAGTTTTTATTTTTATTTCTTCTTTTTTTTTTTTTTCTAATTTTTGAATAATGGAGGATTCTATTCTTTTTTCTAATTGTTAGAATAAGGTTTCAAATGATTGGATTGTATAGAGATTATAATTGATCTAGAAAAAGGCCAGGGGGGTTGTGGAGGACTGATTATTGTGGCTTATAAGGCAAGAAAAAATTGATTCAACGGAAGCTAGGGTCAATGATGACCAAAACTTGGAATTTATTTTTCTGGTTGTGAATGCATAATTGAAATAAGAGGGAAGGTGGCATTTCCATATTAAGCCTGTCTTGAGAGAGGAGACTACAGACAAGCAAATGAGTTATGTACTCTAAAAGCTTTTATAGGTGTTAAATTGTTTGAGCGATCTATGAAGGAAGATTTCGAAAATTAGCAGTTGAGATATCAGGGTTAGGATGTTTGAATTGATCTTTTTTCTTTTTTTTTTTTGGTTAAAAAAAGGTGGTTTGAACTGATCTATTCCTTTGAAATGGTTGAAGAAGATTATAAGGCTATGCCACATTTTGCAAAAGTCAATTTTGTAGGAAGTAGTTTGGATATTAGAAAGGATTCTTGTAGGTAGGACGGATGGTTTGCAAGCATAAATATGGAAATCAATATCCAAGATAATAAAACCATCAATAACAGTAACGTAAGCATGAGACCTTTTGGTAGTACCGGTGAGCTAGATGGAATCAATTTAATTATGAACAGGTAAAGAATGATGGTTTGAGTAAATGATGGATACTTCTCCTTGCTGTATGAATTATGATGTGGTAGCAAGATTCAAAAACTTGAATCTCAAAAACCTTTTATCCTTTGGATAAGTTACAATTAGCAGAACATGAGTCTAATTGGATTGCTTATTTTGTTTGAGAGTACCCATACTGGACGGTGGCCTACCCAATTATGAAGGAGTAAAGGTTGTCAAGCATCAAGGATAAAAGGCCTTAATCATTATTACCTAGAAAATTCAGTTGAAAGATCTTTGAAGGATAGAAGGAATTGTAGTAGGGGTGTGAAAGATCTTTAAAGGAATTGGGTAGAGGCCAGAGCTCTTAAAGAGTATGGAATTCTTTGTAGCTACTCTTGGGTGAAGGAATGCTCATTGTTGCCTAATCTTATGTTAATCATCATATCCTTCTTGATACAATTTTCTTTATTAGACACAATGTAAAAAATTCAAAATGGCAATTGGAAGGAACATTTCAATAAAGAAGTTGAATAAGATGAAATATTGGAATAAGAAGTTTCTTGAAAATGCACAATTACTCAATTAGCCTCACGGAGCCAAGGTCTCCTATCTTCATGACAGCCTGTTGCACTTGTTGGGAGTGAATGTTAAGGGATTGATGTTAAGGTAGTTTCAACTTTTATATCCACTCTTAATTTTACCCCTGCCCTTAGGCTGTTCCCTTTTGTGTTCTTTAAAGAAGTTCCTCTACAAGTTTCTTATATAAAAAGAAGTTCTTGGTACTGCATCTGGTCTTTTCCTCCTCTAAGTTATGTTTAATTTCTTTAAGAACGTTAACCCTTCTTTCACTATAATAGGAGTTTGTTTTGTGTTTGATATTGCTTTACATAACAGATATTTTGTATATCTTTGTACAGAGCAATACTTTGCCTGCTCCAGTAATTTTCTTTTTATCATCATGGTGTGTGAAGTAATCTGCACTTATCTATTTGTATTCAATGTTTCAGAGTTCTTTACCTCATGAAGATGCTATAATTTTTGTCGTCTCTACCACAGGCCAGGGTGAAACACCAGATTCCATGAGGGTTAGTGAGTTTTTATTTTTGGGGTACAGAAAATATTATTTCTATTATTTTGTGATTCATACTCCTCTCTCTCTCTCTCTCTCTCTCTTTTTGTGGCTGCCTGTTCCTCATTTTCTTTGTGGCAGGTCTTTTGGAGGTTCCTTCTACAAAGAAGTTTAAATCAGTATTGGCTCAAAGGAGTACCTTGTGCTGTATTTGGATTAGGTGATTCTGGTTATCAAAAATATAATGTAATATTTTTTCTGCTTTTCTTTGGAAGTAAAGCTAATTTATGCATTCCCCATTTTTTTCTACACTATGAAGTTCATTTCACTCGTTCTGCATCTTGGATGTGCTAGGCAAGGATTTGACAATTAGAAATTGATTGCGTTATAATTTTGAGTATTACATGTTAAGGTACCTGCTAATGTACGCTATTTATACAGTTTGTTGCAAAGAAGCTTGACAAAAGACTTTCTGATCTGGGAGCAAGGGCTATTCTGGAAAGAGGCCTGGGTGATGATCAACACCCATCAGGGTAGGCTTCCACTAATCTACTAATTTCTGGCTCAGTATCATAAAAGAGAATGTCTCAGCTAGGTGGGAATGATTCTTAGAAGAAGCTATTCAGCTTCTTTCCATTGGATCTACCTTCCCCTTAAGCAGATCCAGTCCTATGATCCTCAAAACAATAGGAAGTTTCATTTGGGATTGGTCTGATTTTGTTGGTGATAACATTACTATAGTTGTTTGAATGTTTTTGATGTCTTCCTTAGCTAGCATTTTCCGACGATAGAAAATAAAGTGAGCTGAAAGATCAATGCTGTCTGCCAGGTATGAGGCTGCTCTAGATCCTTGGATGTTATCATTGTGGAGGTCCTTGAATGATATTAATCCAATGTTCTTTCCAAAGGGCACTGATTTTGTGTTTTCAAATGACACGTTAATTGATCAACCAAGCATTCATGTTGCATATTACGATGCGGGCAAGTTGGATTCACAAATAACCTCAGGTATGCTAGTTTCTTGAATATTCATAATGAAGAATGCAATGGAACGACACATGATTTTTCTACCTTGTGGCCCTCTATCCTTGTTCGGTTAACATTCTATGTAAAATTGGAGAATTCAGATGTTGGCTTTGATGGGAATTTAGATTTGTGCTTCAAATAGAATGATATTCTAGCTGTATGTTTAGTTTATTCTATGAATGATATTCTTCAAATTGTTTACAAGATTGATGTGATGCGAATTTGTTTTTTGGTAAGCCTTCATACAATTTAATGACCAATTGACATTTCTTGTGTCTCTCAGATTTGAAGTATATGGAGATCCAAATTGAGAGGGCTCGCTCGATGTCTCCAGGAAAATTTTCTTTTGGCAAGAAAAAGCCTGATTGCTTTCTTAATATGGTATTAAACCTTGGCTAATTGTTATTGTTTCTTCTCAAATTCTGTTATCACTTAATATATAGAGATTTTGTTGTATATGGATGTGCTACAAGAGTTTTTAGCCATATCTCCTTATCATATTCTGAATATCTTCTGTTCTCAATTTTTTTTTTCTTCATGTAGATAAAAAATCAGCATTTGAGTAGAGTAGGCTCCGGAAAGGATGTGCGGCATTTTGAATTTGAATTTGTTTCTTCTGTAAGTTGGTAATGTCCACTTTTTCATTACTTATTTTATTTATTTGTTTTTTTTTTGTGACATAATGATTGCATTTTGAACTAACTTTAGGTAATAGAATATGAGGTTGGTGATGTCCTTGAGGTTCTTCCTAGTCAGAACCCTGCTGCAGTAAATGCTTTCATACAACGTTGCGATTTAGACCCAGAATCATTTATCACTGTAAGAGTTTGGTTTATAAGTTTGTAAATTCTAAGTGATCATCTTATTACAGATTTTCTTGGAAAATACTTCTCAAGGATTCTCTTTTCATTGTGTGCGAACCGCAATGTACACATGCTAGATTAATTAATTAATTATATTTCATCTCTCTGAATGGAGTAATGTACAAAATTGAAATTTTGTAGTAGTGTTTTGTTGATTCTTCCAAAATTTTCTTCCTCAGTCTTATCAAGTGTTGAAGAATTTATTATTTCTTCTATTCTTCTATTCATAATCTAATAAGTTCACCAAGAAAACCAGTGGAAAATTCGAGAATTATGCGTAGCCAATATGAGATGGATGTCTTCTCTCCCCTACCCAACTCACTGTAACAAATTGCTTAGCTCACAAACATTCCAAATATATATAAATTGCAAAGTGTGACGCTAACTATAGACTTTTTGATAGGAACTTGGTACTTTATTTATGAACACACACACCAATCCCCAGGGAAAGTTCGAGAGTTCCCTTGTCTCTCCACCCCTTTTACCCAATTTACTATTCAGCCAAAAGGTATCTCCTCTATACACATCACAGAACTATATAGGAGATGTAGTTAGCCTATAGACTAACAACTTTAACCAACTACCCGATACTAACAGACATTCACAACCAACTACAACTAATTACATGTTAGTTACCCAACCCATCTCTCTTCTTCCTTCTCTTGTAAACATGCCTAATTGGTGGCCTATCACTACCCGGCCCCCCAAAGATTCATTCTGTCCTCAAGATGAAAATCCGGAAATTGATGTACAACCCATGAAGCTTCTTCCCAAGTCGCTTCTGCAGTATCTAAGTCCTCCCACCGAATCAACACATCGAGCTTGGTAGCATCAACAGGACTTTGTTGAATGCCTAATACTTCTGCAGGTTCCGTTCGCAAGACAAAATCAGGCTGCATATTAGGCGGAAATGGAGTGACGGGAAATGTATTTCCCATGGCCTTTCGAAGCTGAGATACATGAAAGACAGGGTGAATCTAGGCGTCGTTGGGCAACCGTAATCGATAAGCCACAACACCAACTCGTGCTTCCACTGGAAATGGTCCAACAAACCGGGGGGCAAGCTTGGTGCTGGAGTGTCTCAGCAACGTGCCTTGACGGTAAGGGCGAAGCTTCAAATACGCCCAATCACCCACGTTCAACTCAACGTTGCGCCTGGAGGCATTGGCAACAGAGACCATGTATTGCTGGGTGTCACAGTCGCGGTCTTTAGGGTCTCGTAAAGCGACTGTGCGGCACTTACTTTCGCTCACAAGTAAGTCAGCCAACTCGAAAACGGATCGCCGGTGGCACAACGGGCGAATATCGCAACCTCTACCCCCGTTCTTGGAAAACGGTTTTAGAAAACGGGGTTAGAGGAAAAGCTTTGGAAAACAGTTGAAAACATTTTGAATGAATATTAGTTGCACGGACTATCAAGTAAGAAAGGGACAACAGCAGCTTGATAGCGAACAACTCTCGGGTAGGAAGGTTTGACAACTAGTCGTACCCCCCTATAGTATATTATTAAGCATTTTAGCCTTGGCAGGCTTAAACATGAAAATCACGAGGAGTCATACACTTGAGAAATGCAAGGAAAAATAAACAAGCGATACAAAGGAAATACATATAATGAAAGCATGAGGGGAAAGGGTTGACATGGGCATAAGGCCATGGGCAACACGCCTTGGACAAGCATGACCGTGACATCCTCCCCCACTTAAATGGTTGACGTCTCTGTCAACCGGCGCTGCTCGAACTCTGCGATCTGGAGGGCAGCAGTCTTCAGGACTTCAGCGCGCTCCCAACTGATTTCGGCCTCTGGGAGCCCTTTCCACTTAACTACGAACTCTTGTAAATCCCGTTGTGGGTTGCCGACGCGACGGGTCCTCTCCGCTAACACTTCTTCGACTTCTTTATCGGCGACGTTCTTCATAATGACAGGCGGCCGTGTGACTTCGTTGCGAGCGGTATCCTCAAGGTCGGGGTGGTAGGGTTTCAAATTACTGACATGAATGACAGGATGGATTTTCATCCATGCAGGAAGTTGAACCCTATATGATGCCTTCCCGACCTTTTGGATAACGTCGACTGGACCTTCATATTTCCTGATGAGGCGTTGGTCTCGACTTCCCCGGAAACGAAGTTGTTCTGGTTTTAGCTTGATCAGCACTTTGTCCCCTTCTTGGAACTCTAGGGGGCGCCGTTTCTGATCTGCCCATTTCTTCGACGCCTTCTCTAAGTAAGCCCGAGCGACCTCAGAGGTTTGTCTCCACTCTTTGGTGAAATTATACGCTTGGGGGCTTTTGCCTGCATATGGGTGGTCAATGACATGGGGCATCATGGGTTGTCGCCCGCAAACAACTTCAAACGGCGTCTTGCCTGTCGAGGTGCTCTATTGGCAATTGAAGCTGAATTGTGCTACATCGAGCATCTCGACCCAATTCTTCTGTCTTGCATCGATGAAGTGGCGCAGATATTCTTCAAGCATGCTATTGAATCTCTCTGTCTGACCGTCTGTTTGAGGGTGATAACTGGAAGAAATATTCAGGTTAGAGCCTAACAGCCTGAATAGTTCCGTCCAGAAGGTACCCGTGAATCTTGCATCCCTGTCGCTAATGATGCTCGCAGGGACACCCCATAGTTTGACTACATGCTTAAAGAATAGCTGTGCCGTCATCTCGGCTGAACACAGCTTCTTGACTGGTACGAACGTTGCATACTTCGAGAACCTGTCGATGACCACCAATATGGCCTCAAATTCCCCAACCTTAGGTAGGTGGGTGATGAAGTCGAGTGAAACGCTTTCCCACGGTCTTGCGGGGACAGGTAGGGGTTCCAGCAACCCTGCTATTTTGGCCCTTTCGACCTTGTCTTGTTGGCAGATAAGACAAGTCTTCGTGAATTGCATGACGTCGTCGCGGAGGTTTGGCCAGTAATAACTCTGTTTCAGAAGGGCATAAGTTCTTTGCCACCCTGTGTGACCCGCCCACAGAGTGTCGTGACATTCTTCTAACAAGAGTCTTCGTAAGTTCCCCGAACGAGGAACATATAGGCGGTTGCCTCTGGTAAAGAGTAGATCATCTTCTACCCAGTACTGGCGTGCCTTCCCTTCTTTCGCCAGCTGAATTATGGCTTGAGCAGCCGTATCATTTGACAAGTGTTTCTTGATGGTCTCGCGGATGGTTCCGTTCAACCTGCTCGCTTTCAAATGAGCTAGCATGCACAGGGCCGCATGCTCGCTCTTTCGACTCAACGCGTCCGCCACTTGGTTGGCCTTACCCGCCTTATGTTCAAATTGAAAATCACTCTGCGAGACACTCTTGCCATCTCGCTTGCTTGGAGGACAATTTCGGCTGACTGAAGAAGTGACAGATAGAACTGTTATCGGTCTTGACGACGAACTTGGCTCCGAGGAGGTACTGTCTCCAAGCTCTCAAGCAGTGGACTACTGCTAACATCTCTTTCTCTGAGGCTACATACCTCTTTTCCGCATCATTCAGCTTCCGACTTTCGTATGCGATGGGGTGCCCATCCTGGGTTAGGACACCGCCCAACGCGTAGTCTGACGCATCGGTCTCTACTACGAAAGGTTTGGTAACATCGGCAATTCCGAGTATCGGACCTTCCATCATTGCGCGCTTCAACCCGTCGAACGCACTTTGGCAGTCTGGAGTCCAACTCCACGTCTTGTCTTTCTTTAATAACTCGGTCAGAGGGCTGGCACGATTCGAGAATCCCTCTACGAACCGTCGGTAGTAATTGGCCAGACCTAAGAAGGAACGTAACTTTGTTACTGTCGTTGGGACTTCCCAATCCCTGATGGCTGCCACTTTTCCTTCTTCCATACCGATACGGCCGACTTCGATCACGTGTCCGAGGAAATTAATGCGCTGTTGAGCAAAAGAGCATTTCTCTCTTTTCACATACAGTTGATTTTTCTTCAACTTCTCAAAAACCAGCTGTAAGTGAAGTTCATGTTCTTTCATGGTCGGGCTGTAGACCACAATGTCATCGAGGTAAACCACCACAAATTTGTCGAGATACTCGTGGAACACTTGGTTCATTAGTGTGCAAAAGGTAGCCGGAGCATTCGTCAGGCTGAATGGCATGACTAAGAATTCGAAGGCCCCGTACCTTGTGACACGTTGTCTTGGGTTCATCTCCTTCGGCGATGCGCACTTGGTAGTATCCCGACCTGAGATCCAGTTTCGAGAAATACTTTGCCCCGTGGAGACGATCAAACAAGTCGGTGATAATGGGTAGCGGATACTTGTTGCGCACCGTGAGCTTGTTGAGGGCTCGGTAGTCGATGCATAACCGCAGGCTGCCGTCTTTCTTTTTCTGGAACAACACTGGAGCCCCATATGGAGCCTTCGCGGGTCTGATGAATCCAGCATTTAGTAACTCATCTAACTGTTTCCGCAGTTCGGCTAACTCCGGTGGCGCCATGCGGTAGGCATTTTTAGCGGGCGGCCTCGCCCCTGGTAGTAGCTCAATTTCGTGATCTATCCCCCGTCGTGGAGGTAGGGTCCTGGGCAGACTGTCTGGCAGTACATCACGATACTTGTCCAACACACGTTGGATCTCACTGGGGACTGGTGCTTCCACAATTTCGTCTTCTGTCATTGGGATGGCCATGAATGTTGGTTCGTCATGTGCAAGGCCTTTCTTTAACTGGAGGGCTGATATCATTTTCACCCCATTCGGTTGTCTGATACTGGTCGTCACGACTGTGGGGTTGGATCCTGTGATCACCAAGCATTTTGCTAGGGGCATGGGGATGACTTTGTGCTCGAGAAGGAATTCCATCCCCAACACCACGTCAAAATCATCCATCTTTACGATCACGAAATCTGCCTGGCCATTCCAATCTCCCAACTTAACAGTCGCTCTCTTAGCAATTCCCATGATCGGTAGGGCAGCTGAGTTCACCGCTTTCATCTTTCCTGGATCTCTGTCCCACCTTAGGCTCAACCGTCGTGCTTCAGCTTCGGTCATAAAGTTGTGGGTGGCACCAGAGTCGACCATTGTGCTCTTGGCCTGCCTCTGGTTAACCCACGCCTCGACATACATGAGACCACGTTCAAGCGGCTCTTTGGCCCCTTCAGATTTCTTCTGGAGGGCGAATAGGAGTTTCAGGGCCCCCATGCGAGGGTTGTTCTCACTCGTCTCAGTTGCCGTATTAGTCTCAGTAGTCTCAGTCTCTGGTCCCATGTTGCCCGTCAATGAAGCTTGAAAGGCATTGAACGCAGTCCGACTAGGGCACTGGTACGATCGATGTGCCCCTTTACAGATGTAACAATAAGGTTTATCGCTGTAGGACTGCTGATTCGGGCCTCGGTATGAACTCCCGCCTCTTGGTTGGGAGTAGTTACGGTTACTTCCCCCATTTTTGTCTCCTCCCCCACTTTTGGGAGAGCTGGACCGCACGGGTCTATTTCCCCCACTCGAGGAGGCTTGATTCCGCTTCTGATCTTGGGGTTGGTCGTTGCTAAGGTCGAACAGACGTTCTGCGGCTGCATAAGCGTCTGATAGTGACTGTACTCTCTGTTCGTAAAGCTTGGACTTCGCCCACGATTTCAATCCCTCTATAAAACAGAAGACCTTGTCTTTCTCTGACATGTCTCGTATGTCCAACATTAGTCCAGAAAACTGTTTGACATACTCTCGGATCGTTCCTGTGTGTTTCAACTCGCGCAACTTACGACGTGCCAAAATCTCAACATTCTCTGGGAAGAATTGCGAACGTAGTTCTTGTTTCAGTCTTTCCCATGTGTCAATGACACAACGGCCTTCTTGAGCATCCCTATAACGAGACCTCCACCACAACTTGGCGTCGTCTGCCAGGTGCATGGTCGCCAAGGTGATTTTCGATTCTTCTGTTGTCGTATTTGTGGCCCTGAAGTACTGTTCTAGATCGAAAATGAAGTTCTCCAGGGCTTTGGCATCTCGAACCCCACAGAAGGGTTTCGACTCTGGGACTTTCACTTTGTTTAACTGGACCGCACCCCCTGTCGGGGTTTGGTTTCCCACCGCTCTCATGGTGAGGTTTAGTCTGGCGCTTAAATCCGCCACTTCGGCCCTGACGACATCGAGAGCCGCTTTCACATCTTCAGACAGTTCTGTGACCATCTGAACTATTGCTTTTTGGGAGCTGTCTAAACTATCGACTCGCTCCTCCATCTGGGCGACAGAGCCCGTCGAGCTGTCCCCACGCTCGAAGCTACTAGGTCTGGTAGCTTTTTCCTCGAGGTTCTCAACCCTCAATAACAATTCTTTGATGGGCATTCCATCCAGGCGGCCAGATACCGCGTCAATTGTGTCCGTCTTGGTTGCAATCTCTTCCAGCTGAGATTCCAAGAACCGAACTGAATCCGGGAGTTCTCTCAAGTAGAGCATCTGCTCTTCAATTTCTACGAGTCGTTCGACATGGGTCATGCCCATCTGCTTTGTCGCCGACATACTTTCAGATTTTCGCTTCGGGAGCCAACTTGGCTCTGATACCAACTGTCACAGTCGCGGTCTTTAGGGTCTCGTAAAGCGACTGTGCGGCACTTACTTTCACTCACAAGTAAGTCAGCCAACTCGAAAACGGATCGCCGGTGGCACAACGGGCGAATATCGCAACCTCTACCCCTGTTCTTGGAAAACGGTTTTAGAAAACGGGGTTAGAGGAAAAGCTTTGGAAAACAGTTGAAAACATTTTGAATGAATATTAGTTGCACGGACTATCAAGTAAGAAAGGGACAACAACAGCTTGATAGCGAACAACTCTCGGGTAGGAAGGTTTGACAACTAGTCGTACCCCCCTATAGTATATTATTAAGCATTTTAGCCTTGGCAGGCTTAAACATGAAAATCACGAAGAGTCATACACTTGAGAAATGCAAGGAAAAATAAACAAGCGATACAAAGGAAATACATATAATGAAAGCATGAGGGGAAAGGGTTGACATGGGCATGCGGCCATGGGCAACACGCCTTGGACAAGCATGACCGTGACACTGGGCATGGGCGAGGCGATCACGGATCACTACCAGCATGGCATCCCTGTCCTTCAACTGCTTATCCACCTTAGAGACTGGTGAACTATTTTCCACGTACGGTAAAATGTCTGGGGAAGGACGACCGTACACCACTTCAAAAGGAGTTGCCTTCAAACCCGTGTGAATAGACGTATTATAGCTAAATTCTGCCCAAGGCAGCCACTTGACCCATTTAGTCGGGCAGTGCATAGCAAAACAGCGTAGATAAGTTTCTAACCCACGGTTCACTACCTCAGTTTGCCCGTCTGTCTGAGGATGATATGCTGTGCTACGCTTGAGTTGTGTCCCTTGCTACTTGAACAACTCCTCCCAAAAGACGCTCGTGAAAACCGGGTCTCTGTCAGAAACAATACTCCTTGGAACCCCATGTAACCGAACTACTTCCTTGATGAACAGCTGAGCAACTGTGACTGCGTTAAACGGGTGCTTCAAGGGAATAAAATGACTGTACTTGGACAAACGATCAACTACCACCAAAACAGCATCAAACGTCTTTGCTTTTGGCAATCCCACGACAAAATCCATTGAGATGTCCTCCCAAATGTGGTCAGGGATAGGCAACGGCTGGAGCAAGCTCGCGGGGGCCAAAGCAATATATTTCGCTTGCTGACACACAGAGCATTTTGCCACAAATGTCTTAACTCGAGCCTTCATGCCAGTCCAATACACTTCCCTTGCAAGGCGTTGGTACGTCTTTAAAACACCTACATGGCCTCCAACCAGGGACGAATGAAAAGCCTCTAACAGCAAGGGGATGGTGGGAGAGTCTTCGGGCAACACGATCTTACCTCTATAATACAGAAGAGTGCCCTTTAAGGTGTAGGCAATAGGAACGTCCTCTCCATTAGCAATCTTCCTTTGAATATCATTCAACTTCGTGTTTTGTATTTGTTGATCATGTATAAGTCCCGTATTGAGTCCTCCCACAAGTGTGACTGCCGCAAATTCAATGGCACCCGACACTCTGGACAAAGCATCAGCAGCTTTGTTTTCTATTCCCGGTTTATACACAATCTCAAAATCATATCCCATGATCTTAGTCAACCATTTTTGATACTCACCAGCTACTAAACGCTGTTGAAGAATGAACTTGAGACTGCTTTGGTCTGTGCGAACCAAGAAACGTCTGCCCAACAAATAAGGTCTCCACTTCTGAATTGCCATGACAATAGCCATGAGTTCTCTCTCATAAACCGCCTTATTTCGGTGCAAAGGAGCTAAAGCATGACTAAAGTAGGAAATGGGGTGGCCATCCTGCATCAACACAGCCCCAACGTCCACACCAGATGCATTAGCTTCGATAACGAATTCCTTAGAAAAATTAGGGAGACGCAGAACCGGTATGGTCATCATGGCCCGTTTCAGACGCTGGAAGGCATCAGTAGAGGGCACCACGCAAAGCTATCCTTTCGGAGCTACTAAGTTAACGGATGGGCAATTGAGCCATAATTTTCCACGAACTTTCTGTAATAGCCCGTAAGCCCCAAAGAACCACAAAGTTCCTTCAAATTACGGGGTACTGGCCACCGTTCCATAGCCGCCAGTTTGGAGGGATCAGCCGACACCCCTTGACCAGAAACAACGTGACCCAAGTACTCGATTTGCTTGAGAGCGAAGCTGCATTTCTTCTTGTTACCAGCTGATGTTCTGCTAACACCGCGAGTACCACCTGAAGGTGTCCCACATGATCCTTCACCGAACGGCTGTATATAAGAATATCGTCCATGAATACTAAAACAAACTTCCGAAGGAAGGGACGAAGAACCTTGTTCATAATAGCCTAAAATGTGGACGGCGCATTTCGAAGTCCAAAGGGCATGACGAGGAACTCGTAATGGCCTTCGTGAGTACGGAAAGCTGTTTTATGAACATCTTCATGGCGAACTCTGATCTGGTGGTACCCAGACTTTAAATCGATTTTAGAGAAAATGGCCGCTCCGTGTAATTCATCAAGGAGCTCATCAACCAACGGAAGTGGGAATTTATCAGGCACTGTGGCTTTGTTGAGGGCTCGGTAGTCTATGCAAAATCTCCAACTTCCATCCTTCTTTTTCACCAACAAGACTGGGCTTGAGAAGGCGCTGGAGCTTGGCCGAATAATGCCTGCAGCAAGCATATCATCCACTAATTTCTCAATTTCGTCCTTTTGGCACTGCGGGTACTGATACGGTCTGACATTGATTGGGGTCGTGCCAGGAAGAAGAGCAATGGAGTGATCCAACTCTCGGTTTGGAGGGAGTCCAGGTAATGGTTGGAAGACTGATGCGTGAGCTTCCAAAATAGAGCGAATCTCCCACGGAACATCTTCCCATAAGGCATCCCCAGTGGGATTCTGCTGGAGCATATTCAATTCCACCAAAAAGCCCTTTTTCTCCAGTTTCAACTCTTTGATGAGGGATTTCAGCGTCACCTGGGACCGAACTAAGGATGGGTCTCCCTGTAAGACGATTTTGGAACCGTCCAAGGTGAAACTGAGTTGCAACGAACGATGGTTCGAGGTCACATCTCCCAAGGTTTCCAGCCATTTGACCCCTAGTATAACATCAGCCGTGCCCAATTCAATTGGTAAGAAGTCTTGCATGATAGTGATCGAGCCCAAGGATAACACCACATTTTTGCAAATCTTGGCACCCCGGACAGAGGAACCAGTGCCCAAAATGATACCGTAGCCGTCTGTATCCGAGAGCGGAACCTCAAGTTTCTGTACCAGCTGCAAGGCGATGAAATTGTGCTTGGCCCCACTGTCCACCAGAACGATCACCTCTGTAGAACCAAGAAACCCTTTTAACTTGATAGTTTTTGGAGACCCCATGCCAACCATGGAGTGTAAGGAAACTTCAGCTAGTTCCTCATGTAAATCTTCGGTAGATTTTAGTTCATCGGCTTGCATGGTTGCCTGTTCGACACAATCTTCGACCTCGCAATCCTCATCTTGTACCACCATTACTTGCAATTCCTTCTTCTTGCAATGATGCCCATGGGAGAACTTCTCGTCACACCTGTAACAAAGTCCTCTGTCTCTTTTATTTTGGAGCTTCGAGTCCGCCATTTTCTTAAAAGGAAAATCAGGCTGCTTCGTAGGGAGATCTTTTCGAACAACATTCGACGTGGCGCCAAGTTTATTTGGGTTAACAGACACTGTTCGGGCATGGGCCCCAGCCCCATACGAAGTGGGCTTCACATTAGAGTTTTGGCCATTGGACTGGGCCGAAGGTTTTGGTGCAAAAGGTGCGCCAAAGTACTTCTCCTCAAAATGGAGGATCTCGTCTTCCATGGTCTGGGCTATGTCCATGATTGCATCAAGCCCAACAGGTTGGCACGCTCTCAATTTGACCTTGATATCTTCCTTCAATCCATCTACAAATTTTCCTTCGAGGGTTGCGTTATCAAGATTCTCTAAGGGGGCTGAGTAGTCTTCAAACTTTTCCCTATACTCAGCGACAGTCCCTTCTTGTTTCAGGGCGAAAAACCTCTCATGAAGAGTGCCTTCTTTCTTTGGAAGAAACCGCTTCAGAAGAAGACGGCGGAATTCCTCCCAGGTCACAATCGGTGGATGTTTCTGCTCATAATGGTGCCATTTCACCGCTATCCCATCTAAGCAGAGCACGACAGCCTCTACCTTCTCTGAATTCGTAAGTCGGTTGATCACAAAGTACCGTTCAACCTGGTGTAGCCAATCGTACGGATTTAGTTCGGAGAAGACTGGAATTTCCAGCTTTCGGAGGCGAAGATCAAAGACTGGAGCTAAAGCCTTCGTCAACTGGGCCTGAGATTCTTCGACGGAGGGAGTAACTGGAGAAGCAGCGGCAACGCTGACCGCCTCTTCAACACGCTTGCCTTGCTCCTTTTCCGTCGGACCCTTGTCCGCTTTCAAGATTTCCAGTTGAGTCATCACCGCTAAGAACCCTTTCTCCATCTGCGTAGCTATCTCCGAGAAAGTTCCCATCGACTGCTGGAGAGTCGCCATGTTTGATTCTATGGCCTCCATACGCGCTTCCATTCGAGTAGTCATTCTTGAATGCCAGGAAAAAAAAAACACACTGCTCTGATACCAAATGATAGGAACTTGGTACTTTATTTATGAACACACACACCAATCCCCAGGGAAAGTTCGAGAGTTCCCTTGTCTCTCCACCCCTTTTACCCAATTCACTATTCAGCCAAAAGGTATCTCCTCTGTACACATCACAAAACTATAATATAGGAGATGTAGTTAGCTTATAGACTAACAACTTAACCAACTACCCGATACTAACAGACATTCACAACCAACTACAACTAATTACATGTTAGTTACCCAACCCATCTCTCTTCTTCCTTCTCTTGTAAACATGCCTAATTGGTGGCCTATCACTTTTATTGGTAGAAATTTTGTAACGCTGAGGAACAAGAAACAAAGTTTTGCTAGATCTACCATCTTTTCCTTATTCAGGGCTATAGCATTAGTCATTTGTGCTAATCCGGAGTAGATCTCTTTTTGCTTGAAATTCAAGATAGAGAGCCAGGAAGGATAAATTAAAGCCCCTGATAACAATCTGAGGATGAGAATCAAAGAGCGAATTTGTTTTTACAGCTGCTTTGCTTTATTTTTTAACTCTTGAAGTATTGATAAAAGATTAAATTTATTGTAGGTATAAGCATAAGTTTTTGGTTTCAGGCCTGACTTAACTATAACATTTGGGTTTGGTCTTAAAAAATAAAGCACACATTAAGATCCTCCATTATTCTTTGGCTTTCTTCTGAATTCAAGGAAACTTCCTTATAGGCTTCTCTTTCTTAACCTTTTGTTTTTTTCTTCTGGTTTCATCTGTTGAGTTTTAGTGTTTGGATCTCATTGTTTGTATACGTGACATTTTTTAGGGGGTTAGCAGATTGTACTGCGGTTAGTTATTTTTCTTTGTAGCTTTTTTCTTATCTTTTTAGAAGCATAGTGTGTATTTTAAAGTGAAGTTAATAAACAAAGAAAACTTCACGTTTCTATGAATAGTAGAATATTTAGCTTTTCTGCCCACTCTGCTTACATTTTGTTGACATTAATCTTTAAAGTTCTTCTTCAGATGAAGTTGTTGCTGTATTATATCTTCTCTATACCAAATAACACTTCTTATTTCAGGTTTCTCCTAGAAATGGGCGCCAACAGGATCCCTTCCTAAATGCCAAAATGGTCCCTATCAAATTAAAAACTTTCATTGAACTGACCATGGATGTTGCATCAGCTTCTCCTCGACGCTATTTTTTTGAGGCAAGTCCTTCAGTCTTTTTCGTTTTTTTCTCTCATTTTGTTTCCATGATGTTCATTTTCTGTAGCATGTTAATCTTAATTCACTGAGGGCCCGTTTGGTACAAGGTTTTTGGAGATGAGAATGGGCAAGGGTTTCTAATACCCTTGTTTGTTTCAAGATTTCTGTGGTGGGCCCAGGAAATAACACATTCCCAGGCATCATTTATGCCCATAAGCAAGGGTTTTCTATGCCCTTGCAAAAGCATGGGTTTTCTCTTTTCCCATCTCTTCTTTTTTATTTTTATATGCAATTTTATTTTGAATATAGTTAATTAATTAACTAATGGATACTAAATTAAAAATAATATAATAAATTATTTAATTAGATTAAATAATAATTTGGCAAGAATTTCATTTTTTTTAAACAAATACTTTTTTCTAGGACTTTTAAACAAATACTTAGTCCAAGTTTATTAAAGGGATGTAATTACATATTTACTAAAATTATAATTAATTAGTCAATATTATCGAAAATATATTTAATTATTGAATTAAAATCATTTAAATGAATTTAGTATAAAAATTCATTTTTCAATAATTATAATTAATTACTTATCGATTATTTATAATCAATTAATTACTTTTTTAAATTTCCTTATAATAAATAAATAATCATATTATTATTAAATATTTATCTAATTAATTTTTATGGATACAATATATTAAATTATTGTAGTTAAAGATATTTATTAAAAAATTAATTAAATAATTTTAGTTTGTTAAATTAACATAGTTTATCCCATTAAAATCATTTTATTATTATTATTTCATTAATTTTTATTAATAGTTTGAATTAATTTTTATTATTTTATTGATTAATTTATTAAAATTACATAAAGTTTACCTGATTAATTCTAAAAAATAAATACAGACATAATTTATTCTCATAAAATCCTGATGACATTTCCATGCACAACCAAACACAGTTATCTTTGATTCCCAGCAATCTTATTCCCAGGCATAGTATTCCCAGGCATCATGTATTCCCTGGCATCTATAAAACCTTAAACCAAACGGGCCCTGAGGGGTTGGGGATATTTTTATTGTTAGTCTCGTCCTTCATAGAGATGGTAAATTGATGACTATTATGTGAGGCCTCCAATAGTAAAGACATGAACGAAGAGGTAAAAAGGGAAAAGAGCTGAATATTGAGGCTGGAAATAACAGAATGGAAGTCAGTGGGGACCGTTAGCTGTCTGGGATCGTGGGCTCGTTCCTTGTACGTTAGATAGAGGCTGTCGAGGGGTTTATATATTGCTGGATGTGTTTGTTTAGGGTTTATGCTTAGTGTGGGCTTTTGGCTTTTGGGAGAGGTTACCAGGACTCTCGAACTTCCTGGGTGTTCTTATGTTTGGTTATTTGCTTTCTTGTTATCCTTGCTGATAGACACTACTGTTGGGCTGTTTTCACTGTTATATTTCAGTATTTGAATCAATACAGTGCTTGGTATATTGCCCTGTTCTTGTGTGTTTGGTATATTCTATCTATTTGCAGGAAAATACTTGTTAGATACCTAACATATTATTGTTTAACGGAAAACAGAGTTATAGACCTCCTCTCTGGGTCTCTGCGTGTAATGCTTTTGTTACCTTTTAGGCCTTATTTTGCTTGACTGGAGCCCCTTTTTGACTATCCTTGGGGTGTGTTTTTTTTTAGTATTCTCCATGTATTCTTTCATTTGATCTTGATGAAAGCATGACTTTTCATAAAATTGAAAAAAAGGTAAAGAGTAAACTAGCCACCAATTTCAGGAATGAGAAAGAAAATAATAAATCAAAGTGTTCACTAATATCTACATTCTCGAGTTAAATAACATCATCCAACTTCCATTTCTTTTTTTGCAACTATGTTTAAACTTAATTTTTCTTCCAGGTTATGAGTTACTATGCAACAGCTCCACATGAAAAGGAAAGACTTCAATATTTTGCCTCACCTGAAGGAAGAGATGATTTGTATCAGTACAATCAAAAAGAACGAAGAAGCGTCCTTGAGGTGATTTCAAATATTTGAATAAATGCATGCTGCAATCATTGGCAGAACTTGAAAGTTTTTGTAGGAAATTCGTTTGAATAATCATTTTGCATGCGCCAAATGTTTGTGCTGTATTTTTCTTTTAGCAATAGGCCCATTTCTGTAATTTGAAATATACCCAATAGAGAGCTAGAAGATGAAACTTTCCCATTTACCTGTCTTTGTACTGCAGGTATTAGAAGATTTTCCTTCTGTCAAAATGCCATTTGATTGGCTGGTGCAGTTGGTTCCTCCATTGAAAACAAGATCATTCTCCATATCTTCTTCCCGTCTTGCTCACCCAAATCAGGTGCACTTAACTGTAAATGTAGTGTCTTGGACGACCCCGTATAAAAGGAATCGGACGGGTCTTTGCTCAAGTTGGCTTGCTGGACTTGATCCTAAACAATGTATGTGGATCAGAAACTTAGCATCCATTATTGATGTAGTGCTAAATTTGATATATTTGGATACATTTCGTGTCATAACAGGTGTTCGTGTTCCGGTGTGGTTTCATAAGGGTTCTCTTCCCACCCCATCCCCATCTCTTCCCTTAATTCTTGTTGGACCCGGAACAGGCTGTGCACCCTTCAGAGGATTTGTAGAGGAAAGGTCCATGGAGAATTCCTCTATGTCAACTGCTCCAGTTTTGTTCTTCTTTGGTTGTCGAAACGAGGATAATGACTTTCTGTATCAAGATTTTTGGTTATCTCATTCGAAAAGTCACGGAATACTTTCAGAGGAAAAAGGTGGGGGCTTTTATATTGCCTTTTCCAGAGATCAACCGAAGAAAGTTTACGTGCAACATAAGATGCTAGAACAGAGTCAAAGGATTTGGAACATGCTTAGCGAGGGTGCTGCTGTATATGTTGCAGGCTCTTCAACAAAAATGCCCGCAGATGTATGGTCAACTTTTGAGGAAATCGTATCGAAAGAAACTCGGCTTCCACGGGAATCTGCTGTAAGGTGGCTAAGGGCATTGGAGAAGGCTGGTAAATACCATGTTGAAGCTTGGTCTTAACCTGTCTATTGTTTGATAGCTGATAATTCAACCTGGAAGAAAGGCCCACAAGATCGACTCGGAATTCATGTTTCTTCTTACAAGGGTTCTGATCATAGCGACTCGTGATTAGAGATGGCATCGTGCGGTCTAAAGCTTCTCACATTGCATGTCCTTTTTTGCATTCAAATCTTGTTATATTTTTTATCTCTCTTAGTCTCGTTCCCGTTTGATTATTCACTTTGCAAATGGTCACATCATGATCATGAGGAAATTTATTGACTAGGGATTGTAGTGTAGACATTATTATTTCGAGTACGTTATCTTTTGTTCTAGTTGGAAACTTTCATTTATTTGTATTTAAGTGTTACTGGATTGTTAAATGGGTCAGAATTATTTTCAGGTTGAACATTTCAGAGTGAAAGAAAGAAATATGCTTTCTTCATATTGCAAAGCATCCTATAACTTGCCAACAAGAGCATAGCTTAATTGGCATAAAGATGTACTGATAACCACGAGGTCTGTGATTCGAATCCTCCACCCCCATATTGTCAAAAAAAAAAAAAAAGCATCCTATAACTCATATGAAAATTAATTGCTTTAAAAATGGTAAGGACCATCGAAGGAAAAATATGACATTCTTGTAAGAATCACAAGGAATGTTCACTAAATCTCTCTTCTACTCGTAGCTTTATGGCAACTTGAGCATAACTCATTTGGTCACAATCAAGTCTCTTTCATCTCTTTGCTCCCTCTACACTTTCATTTCTCTCATTTTTCTACTATTTCTGAGATCTCCACCCTTTTTGATCTCTACTCGGTTTCTTTATTGAGCTTCTCACACAGTTTGTGAACAGTGAGATAAGTAAATCTCTCTCTCCCTCACTTTTCATTTTTCTGTCTCCCCTTTGTTTTTCCTTTTTGATTGGGAAGTTCATAGGTCTGCACCATAGTTTTCTAATTTGGGACTTTGATTATTTTGCCCTTTACTGGAACTTAAAAGAGGGAGCTTTGGAAATGGGGAGGATGGTGATGATGATAATGTAATGAAGAAGGATATTCTTTTCAAGTAGAGGGAAAAAGAATCAGATAAAGTGAGAGAGCAAAAAAAAAGAGCAACTAAGGGCCCGTTTGGTAACGTTCCCGTTTCTTATTTCTTGTTTCTAATTTTATTAAGAAATATAAGCATTTAATAACTATGTATGTTTCTTGTCTCTCATTTTTTAGAAACACTCCCAAAATTTGTATAGAACTTTTGGGAACAACTAAAACTAGTTTCTCCTTTTTTGTTCCCGTTTCCAATTTTTTCCAAACATAAATAAGAATATAGGTTTATTATTATTGAATGTATAGGTGTTAGGGTCATGAAATTATATTTTTCTTTATTAAAAATGAAAAAACGGAAACAAGAAACAAAAACGTTACCAAACGGGCCCTAAGTGAGCAAATATTGTTGCCTATGAATGTGATTGTCGATGAGAGCAATAGTATACACAAGAACAAAATCAAAATGAAAAAACAAACCACAAACAATCTCTCTCTTCTTTGTTCTTTTCGACTTCTTTTTTCCACTTTCCACAAGCTGTCCAATATAAAGGTAGTATAGAGTTTTTAAAAGGTCAGAACCTCATATAACCCATTCAAGCCAACCCAAAAAATGTAAGTGTGCCAACCCAAAAAATGTAAGTGTTGGGTTGGGTTGGATTGTACATTGACTTCAGTTCTTTCGAGTTGTGATGCTAACCAACCCAAATTTTCTAGTTAGTTCAAAAATATCCATAAACCGATCTAATCCAACTCATATACAACCATACCAACTAAAGTTAAAGATGCTCTCAATAGTCCTCTCTAAAAGGCTATTGATGATGTCTAATGAAATCACTGAAGTTTTGAGTCCAAGTGCACATTATCTACCAAGTAGTATAAATAATGAATAGTATTCCAAGTATTGAATTCCAAAGGAATGATGTTAAACAAAGATCCTTTCAAGTTTGAGACCGAGGTAGCCAAGTAATCAATTAAGGATGATTGTTGGTTGCAAAAGCTAAAAAGTAAGTAAAAAGCAATAGAGATAATGGATAAAGACTTTGATAAAAGAAGAGGATTTAGACTTGGTTCAACCCTTAAGGAAATGCACTCACCTTGTGCTCACAGCTTGTCTCAACTAAGTGGGGCTGATAAGAGATTTCTATCTATATGTGCCTGCATTTCACTCTTTCAAGTTTGGTATGATTCGAGTAGGATGCGATCTGATTGCATCCACAACTTATCTTTTTCGACACTTAGTACCATGAATCTAATTCAACTCCTATTCAGCCCTATTCTAAGTACTTTTAGGAGACTAAGTAAATAAATATATATGTCTATGGTTAATAGAACTTTAGAAGTAGCATGCAATCATATGTCTAGGGTAAAAAACAAGGTCCTATATGTCTAGGCTCATTTCCTATATATTGCCTTCATAAAAAGCATGTTAAGCTCAATCCTTTCAGTATTGGACTTTATACATTGTGTTCTAACCTAAGTGATCAAGTTAAACTAACAATGAAACATATTCTCAAAAAAAAAAAAAAAAAAAAAGATACTAAGCGTTGAGCAAAGTTGTTTATGCACAAGCATAAGATGGGGTTTTCTTCCTACTTAGGGTATCCACCTTCTTTGAATTCCCAAGTAGGAACTTAGCTCATAATGTTAAAAGTATTAGATGGTTTCTGTTATTATTTTAGTTAAAATTTCTGTTATTATATAACATATGTTGTTATGTGTATCTTTTGGTTAGTATTTTGTTATTTAGTTAGAATTTTGTTACTGTATAACAGATTTTGTTATGTTTGCTGTGTATAAATACTCAGTGGAGGAATTAATGAATGAAGCAAGCAAAAACTTTCTCCCATTTCATTGTTTGATATGGTATTAGAGCAAAATTGTTTTTTTTTTCTCTCCCACTTGTTTTTTTTGCTTCTTCTTGCGATCATGTCAATGAATCCAACTGATTCTTCAACTTCGAGAGATGAACAATCTTCCAATGAGGCTAATATTAGTCCTGATTACTTGCATCATAGTGATACTCAGAATCTTGTACTCGTCTCGGATCCCCTCACTGTTCCAATTATGTTACTTGGAGTCGTTCTATGTTGTTGGCCTTATCAATATGCAACAAGTTAGGTTTTATTGATGGAAGTATTCCAAAACCTACTAGCGATCTTCTTCAATTGTGGACCCGAAACAATAATATGGTGATAGCTTGGATCCTCAATTCAGTTTCCAAAGGTTTTTCATCCAGCATTTTGTTTATTGATTTTGCATAAGCGATTTGGACATATCTAAAAGATCGATTCCAAAAACGAAATGGTCATCGAATTTTTCATTTGAAGAGAGAATTGACCACAATTAAGCAAGAACAAGATTCCGTGATGATGTATTTTGCCAAAGTTAAAAGTGTTTGGGATGAGTATGTTACTTATAGGCCTAGTTGCAATTGTGGAGCATGCAAATGTGGCGGATACAAACAAATTGAAGAATTCCTACAATTTGAATACCTGATGAGTTTTCTTATGGGGTTGAATGATTGCTACAGTCATGCCCGTTCGCAAATTCTTCTTATGGGTCCTCCACCGCCTATAAGCAAAGTCTTCTAATTTATTGCACAAGAAGAAGAACAACGTATTGTTTTGCCTTCTCTACCCGTGACTGCCTTAGCAGTTGGAAGTTTGAACCATTCTCTTCAAGGATCCAGACAAAATTCATCCAATAACTCTCAGAACAACTCATTCCGATAGCGTCCTCAGAACAATCCTCAAAATAATTGTTCGATTTGCACTCATTGTGGAATACAAGGACATATTATTGACAGGTGCTACAAATTGCACGGATATCCCCCAGGGTATCGCCAAAGAAGCAATCAACGTAATTCAAATACCAATCAGAAAGGAAATCATAGTGCTCATGTTGTTCCAAATTCATCTAGTGGGTCCAGCACTAACAATAATTCTTCTCTGACGGATGATACTTTCACTCAATGCCAAAATATTTTGAATATGCTTCAATCGAAGCTTGAAAGTGTTAAGACTGAAGTCGAAAACATTACTCAACACATGGCAGGTACTTATTCTCATTCTACGCCTTTAGATGTTACATAGATTATAGATTCGGGTGCTTCAGCACACATTTCTTATATGAAAGAAATCTTTGATACCATGGAGTCTGTGAATACTTTTGTTGTGCTACCAAATAATACTCGAATCTATGTTCAACATGCTGGAACTGTGACTCTATCTGATTCTCTACAACTTAAGCGAGTATTATATGTTCCAGATTTTCAGTATAACTTGTTGTCCATCAGTGCATTGTCATCCGATAGCAATTTTTCTGTGGTTTTCTCAATTGATTCTTGTGAAATTCAGGAAAGGTTCACTTTGAAGATGATTGGCAAGGGTAGTCTTCAAGACGAATTGTACCTTCTTAAACATAGTGTTGTTGGTCCTGATGCAACACAGATTGTTCACTCTAATGTTGCTCAAGCTGCTAATTCTGCTTCTATTTGGCATTCTAGGCTTGGTCATCCATCCTTTTCTAGACTTTCTGCACTTAAGAAAACTTTGTTGATTGATACTTCTGGTTTAGATACTTCTTTGTCTGGTTATGTTTGTCCTCTTGCAAAACAAAGACGTTTATCATTTACACCTCATAATAATCGTTCCAGTTGTATCTTTGATCTTATACATGTTGATATTTGGGGTCCTTTTCACATTGCCTCGCATGCTGGACAGAGATATTTTCTTATTATTGTTGATGATCATAGCCGATATACTTGGGTATTTTTGTTGAAGAAAAAGTCTGACGTGCTGAATATTGTTTTTGAATTTTTTAAATTAGTGGAAACACAATATAACAAAACTATTAAGGTGTTTCGGTCAGATAATGCACCTGAATTGTCCCATTTTTTTATTTTTTTCGTGCTCAGGGAGTTATGCATCAGTTTTCATGTGTTGAAAGACCTGAACAAAGTTCAGTGGTAGAGCGTAAACATCAGCATATATTGAATGTAGCTCGAGCATTATATTTTCAATCTCATGTGCCAAATCATTTTTGGAATGAATGCATTTTAACTGCTGTGTATCTTATTAATCGTACTCCATCTCAGTTTCTCAAGTGGATTACTCCTTATGAATTGCTTCATGGTTCTATGGCTGATTACTCTAGTCTTAAGACTTCTGGGTGTTCATGTTTTGCTTCCACCTTACCTTCTCATTGGGCAAAATTCTCTTCTAGAGCCATACTTGCTGTTTTTCTAGGATATCCACCTGGAATGAAAGCATATAAGCTCTATGATGTTGAAAACCATCGTTTCTTTATTTCTAGAGATGTGATCTTCCATGAAACTATTTTTCCTTTTCATACTCTCTCTCCTTCATCACAAAAAGATTTTTTTTTTCTGACCTTGTCCTTCCAAAACCAGTGTACGTACAGTTGCCAAATTCACTAAATGATACTATAGGCACCAATATTCCTACCACAGAGGCCTGTCCAGCACCTGAACCCCAACTACAGAACCTTCTGCTTCAACACCAATTACAGAATCTTCTGCTAGTCCCAATCAACTACAAGATTTGTCTCTTATTCACAAATCTTCTCGCTTAACCAAACCCCCAACTTATCTCAATGATTACCATTGCAGCCTCATAAATAAAACTCCTCTTCCAAAATCATCTTCTCACCATCCTTTACAAAATTACCTTTCATATTCCAAACTATCTCCTGCCTTTAAAACCTTTACTGTCAACCTTTCCTCTCACTATGAACCTCAATTTTATCACCAAGCCATACACCATGACTATTGGAAGCAAGCCATGAAAGCTGAACTTGAAGCCATGTAAATTAATAACACATGGAGTATTGTTCCTTTACCACCAAATAAACACAACATTGGATGCAAATGGATTTATAAGATTAAATATCGTGCTGATGGAATTATTGAAAGATACAAAGCTCGTTTAGTGGAAAAAGGGTATACTCAACGAGAGGGACTTGATTTTCTAGAGACTTTTTCTCTTGTTGCTAAACTTGTAAATGTTCGAGTATTACTTACTATGGTTGTTTCTTATAATTGGCCTCTTATTCAACTTGATGTGAATAACGCATTTCTACATGGTGATTTGTTTGAAGAAGTAAACATGAATTTACCTTTGGGTTACCAACCTACGAGGTCTTTTCCTAAGGGGGAGCGTCCAGTTTGTTGTTTGAATAAGTCAATCTATGGCTTGGAACAAGCTTCAAGACAATGGTTCGCAAAATTTACTGATGCATTATTATCTCTTGGTTTTCAACAGTCTAAGACTGACTATTCTCTTTTTATTCGAGGCAGTGGTTCTGATTTTGTTGCACTTTTGGTGTACGTTGATGATATAATTATTACTGGTTCCAATCCCTCTGAAATTGTTGTCTTGAAGAAATTGTTGAATGACAAATTTCGTTTGAAAGATCTTGGCTCACTTAAATATTTTCTTGGTCTTGAGTTAGCTCGCTCTTCAAAAGACATTTATGTTTCTCAATGCCACTATACTTTACAGCTTTTAGAAGAGAATGGTTTGTTAGGAGCTAAAGCTGAGTTGCTTCCTATGGATCCTACTTTGAAACTTCAGCAGTCTAATAATGATATTTTACAAGATCCCTCTGCTTATCGAAAGATAGTTGGCAAACTTTTATATTTGACAATATCACGCCCTGACATTACATTTGCAGTTAATAAGTTGAGTCTGTTTGTTGCTCAACCTTGCAAGTCACACTTGGCTACTGTATATCATTTGTTGCGATACTTAAAATCTTCTCCAAGGCAAGGAATCCTTTTGTCTCCTACTCAGTCGTTTCAAATACGTGCCTTTGCTGACTCGGACTGGGCATCGTGTCTTGATACAAGACATTCAACTATCGGATTTTGCATATTCTTGGATGATTCCTTAGTATCCTGGAAATCTAAGAAGTAAACCACCATTTCTCGGTCATCTGCAGAGGCTGAATACAGGGCATTGGCAATAACCACTTGTGAAATTCTTTGGCTCTCTTATTTGCTTACTGATCTGAAGATATCTCCCCAACAACCTGCTTTAATTTTTTGTAATAATCAGGTTGCAATCCATATTGCTTCGAACCCAATTTTTCATGAACGGACGAAGCACATCGAACTTGATTGTCATTTTATTCGGGAAAAAGTTGCTGTTGGAGTTGTTAAGCTGCTGCCCATTCTCTCCTAACTACAGTTGGCTGATATTTTTATGAAATATTTACCAACTATCAATTTATTTTCTTTAATGTCCAATATGGGTTTTGTTGACATATACAACCCACCTTGAGGGGGAGTATTAGATGGTTTCTGTTATTATTTTAGTTAGAATTTCTGTTATTATTTTAGTTAGAATTTCTGTTATTATATAACATATGTCGTTATGTGTATTTGACGGAACGAGCTGTCGGGGCTCGTATAAAATAAATTTATAATCACCGATCACTAAACTACTTGCAGTAGTAGTGGCCGGGGTCGATCACAGGGAGCAGTTGGCTTACTTCTAATCTCTTTTGTGTTTGGGTAACAGAACGAGGATTGAAGAGGATGATTAAATTTCCAGGGAAAATAAAATTGCGAGAAAGTAAATGGCAGGAAATTAAATTACAGAAAGGTAAATGGGAGGTTGGCTAATTTCACCTTGCCGCTCACTGTAGCTGAAGACACTCGGGTGCAGTACATTTGCTTTTTACTCATTGATTAGCAGATAATGGTTTACATGCATGCTGTCTAATTGGTACTCTAAATCAATTGACTCAATCCCACCGTCCATCAACTCAATTACTAGTTACCAACTAATTAACTGAAGGGATTGGAATTTTGTAATTCCGTAAAGCGGAAGCGTAATTGAGACCGATTCATAGTTAATTTTGTTTAATCTAAAATACCGATATATTGGCAAAAAACTTAGAATTATTCTAGATTTATATTAAGGCTAAGCATACAAAAATATTAGATCTAAATCTAATAGGGAGAAGCGAACATACCGTCGTTGTCGTCTCTAAAATATCAAGAACGTCTTTCTTGATTTCATAGGGACCAAGCATCAACAATTGAGACACCACCAATTGATCTTCCCTGCTATGACTCTAAGATTAGGAACGTAGTTGTGGGACTACCTAATCTTGAATGGGAAAAATTCTAGAGAGAAAATTCTCCCTAGAGTTCTTGGGTTAAGAGAGATATTTCAATTGGGAATGCATTATGTCCTTTATATAGAGTGTCATATCCCTTTCCTATTCATAATAGGTTGAGGATATATATAATTAATTACTCTTCCCAATTCTAATAGGATGGGGATTCATTTAATTAATTAAATCAATAATTAAATCAAATTTAATTAATTTCATTTAAATCATATTTAAATGAATATTTCCCACATAACATATAGTTTTTAATTAAATCAAATTAAATTAAATTAAATAATTAATTAATTCTCCAATTAATTAATTACTAAATTAAATATCTCATATTTAATTTAAGCCTACAACTAAATCGTATTTAATTGTATTTCTCTCATTTAATAAAGTTCAATCTCAAATTAGACTTTATATTTTAATGTATCACTATACATTAATTTGTATCTCATACAATTAACTTAATTCCCAATATGAATTTGAGCTATTCAAATTCTCTCAAGATATAATTGTTCCTAATTACTTTTTACGAGCTAACAGGGGGACCTAATGGACCTACAGATCAGAAGCTCCAATGATATAAGGTTAATTGATTAAACTCATTAATTAGGTTAACCAATATTCATTAGTTGTGGGTCATTCCACTAAAGACCCACAACTGAACTCTTCTCACTGTAGAACATTTCTGTGTCCACGGATATAAACCTATACCGGTAAGTCAATCCTTCACGAGTATCCGTAATCACAGCTGGGTCAAATTATCGTTTTACCCCTGTGTTACATCTGTTTCCTTAAGTACCAACGCTCCTCTAATGAACAACCTGTTTATGGTTCAACCATTAAGCAGAAAGTCCCTCTCGGGCCAGTGAGAGGACAGGATCCCTTTGTTCAAGTCCCGGAGACACCACTTAAGGGCACACTCATCTACTTCTCCTAGAAGTGGGAAGGAGTGAATTCCTTCTTGTGTTGTCATGTCCCTAGCCTCTCACTTAGTCTTGTCCCCAAAAGGAAGACATATTGAGTAGGCGTATTGCTCACTCTCACCCATCCTAATCAAAGGACAATCCCTCATGAGAAGGAGTTCATGACACACTCAGGATTAAGACTGAGTTACTAAGGTCATCCTATTGAAATAGTAACCTTACTAGTTAACAATGTTATGTCTAGTGGTTTACTATTTCATGGTCCGGTCTTATGCAAACTCATTGCATAAGATACCCTCGCTCACATGTCTACTACATGGATGCTTTGGATCAATACGTCTGTATCATATAAAAAACGGGCTGTATCACATAGTGTTACTAGGATAAGGTACCCAGTCTTATCCTTGTACTATAGACCTTTTAGGTTGTTACTTGAACATCAATCCCCGTATGTCCCCACATGCTAGTTCAAGTTACATACAAACAACCTTGAATCTTAGTTTATTGGATTTGGATCAAATTGTGCAACATTTAACAATAACACTTTATTGCAATAAGTATACAATTTGTTTACATTCACTATCTACGAGTTTTAGGGCATAAAACCCAACATTAACTCCACGAACCCATCGAAATCAATTAAATAAGTAACTGCATTAAGATCAAGATACCCCTAAAGCGCTAACCCAACGAACCTGTTGAACCAACATGCAATTAATCAATTAATTAACCTGGCCACGATTAATAAATTAACTAATTGTTGCTCTAGGCTAGAATACCCATAATTAATTGGGGAAATCTAACTTAATTACGAATATCGACTTAGACCCTAGACCTATCGTGCCAAACAACAAAGTCAGAGAACTGCTCTTGGGACCCGTGCCCACGAATCGGTCTATGTACTAACTATTGAACTAGCTATCCATTAGCTACTTGGAAATTAGTTCCTTAGCATATTATTATTGAAGGATTGGAATTCCCAATTCCGTTACAGCGGAAGCAATTGGACCGTTCGTAAATTAATTTTGTTCTACAAAATACCAATGCATTGGTAAAAGGTTAAGCGGTGAAAAACATACCTTCGTTGACGACTCTGAATACTTCAACGGATGATTCTTGTTTGCTCTGCAACAACGAAGAACACCACTATTTGATCTTCCCCGCTATAACTCTGAGATTAGGAACGTAGTTGTGGGACTACCTAATCTTGAATGGGAAAAACACTAGAGAGAAAATTCTCCCTAGAGTTCTTGAGTTGAGAGAATATGAGAGGGAGGCTAGAGAGAATGCAAGAGTGCATTCTTGTGGCCTTATGTTGTTGTACCTAAACCTTAGGTTTAGTGTTCTATTTATAGAAGAAAGGCCATGAATAAAATATTCATTTAAAATCAATTATTTCCATAACTGATTTATTGATTTAATCTTTTCCATAATTAATCAATTCCATGACCAATCAATTCCACAATTGATTAATCTTTTCCATAAATGATTGATCACTTCCATAAGTGATTAAATCATTTCCATAAATGATTAATTACTTCCATAAGTGATTAATCATTTCCATAATTGATTAATTTCCAATTAATTAATTCTTTAATTAATTAATCACCAATTAAATATCATATATTTAATTTCAGACCTTCTATTAGTTAATTAATTAATTACCCAATTAAATATCATATATTTAATTTCAGGCTTTCAATTAATTAATTCTATAATATGAATCAAATTCATATTAAAATTTGAACTCCTTGAAATTCTCTTATATCCTATAAATTTATTATGAATCAAATTCATATTAATATTTGAACTTCTTCAAATATTTATTTCTCTCATAGACTATAGTTTAATTAAATCTCATTTAATTTAAACTAAATTAATTCATAATTAATTAATTCATCTTCTAAATAAATACCCTATATTTAATTAGACATATATTTGAACTCTTTCAAATATATCAATCTCTCAATTTAATAAAGTTTAATCTCAAATTAGACTTTATATTTTAATGCATCATTATACATTATATTAATTTGTATCTCATACAATTAACTTAATTCCCAATATGAATTTGAACTATTCAAATTCTCTTAAGATATATTTGTTCCTAATTACTCTTTACGAGCTAGCAGGGGGACCTAATGGACCTACAGATCAGAAGCTCCAATGATATGAGGTTAATAGATTAAACTCATTAATCAGGTTAACCAATATTCATTAACTGTGGGTCATTCCACTAAAGACCCACAGCTGAACTCTTCTCACTGTAGAACATTTCTGTGTCCACGGATATAGACCTATGCCGGTAAGTCAATCCTCCATGAGTGTTCGTAATCACGGCTGGGTCAAATTACCGTTTTACCCTTGTGTTACATCTGTCTCCTTAAGTACCAGTGCTCCTCTAATGAACAACCTGTTTATGGTCCAACCATTAAACAGAAAGTCCCTCTCGGGCCAGTGAGAGGGCGGGATCCCTTTGTTCAAGTCCCGGAGTCAGCACTTAAGGGAACACTCATCTACTTCTCCTAGATGTGGGAATGAGTGAATTCCTTCTTGTGTTGTCATGTCCCCAGCCTCCCACTCGGCTTGTCCCCAAAAAGGAAGGCATATTGAGTCGGCGTATTGGCCACTCTCACCCATGCTAATCAAAGGACAATCCCTCATGAGAAGAAGTTCATGACACACTCAAGATTAAGACTGAGTTACCTAGGTCATCGTATTGAAACAGTAAACTAACTAGTTAACGGTGTTACATCTAGTGGTTTACTATTTCGTGGTCCGATCTTATGCAAACTCATTGCATAGGATACCCCCGCTCGCATGTCTCCTACATGGACGCCTTGGATTAATACGTCTGTATCGAATACAAAGCGGACCGTATCACATAGTGTTACAAGGATAAGGTACCCAACATTATCCTTGTACTATAGACCTTTTAGGTTGTTACTTGAACACCAATCCCCGTATGTCCCCACATACTAGTTCAAGTCACATGTAAACAACCTTGGATCTTAGTTTATTGGATTTGGGTCAAATTGTGCAATATTTAACAATAACACTTTATTGTAGAAACTCAATAACACTTTATTGAAACAAGTATACAATTTGTTTACATTCACTATCTATGAGTTTTAGGGCATAAAACCCAACAATTAACATACGAGCTGTGAGTTAGGGCGTCAATCTAACCTACTGCGTATGCTAATTATAAAAGCGAGAATCTAAAATCACGAACAAGTAAACATACTTTAAGCTCAGAAATCTAAGGAAAAGAAAGCATTCAGATCAGAAAACTCCAAAAAATCTCATAAAAACCAAATGTACTTACAATCCCGAGGTTCCAACTACAACGAGCAGTGCTTAGACGGTCATAGACAAGCCTAATCCAAGCCCAAGGCTCGAGAAACCAACCTAAACTAAACTAAAATTATAAAATATTTAAAAGAACGAGAGAAAACAAAGGAGAAATCGAGAAAACGACTGCTGCCCTCCTCCAAACTTATGACCTAAATCGCAATCTGCTCTATTTAAATAACGAAGCGGTGTCGAGACGTCGTGGGTGGCGTCGAGACGCTGACGGTGATTTAGGTGGTCCATCAAATACGTGAGGTGGAGTCGAGACGCTTCCTCTCGGGTCTTCCTTGTATGGCTTCTTCAATTCTTGATCCTTTTGACGTTGTTTTCGAGTCTTGGGTGCTCCGCTTTGGTCTTTTCACCATCTTGACATCCCGTGGACTTCAAGATGGATCAAAACCACGTTAATTTCCTCGAATTAACGTCAATTTGGAATATTGACTCCCGAGAAGCTCTTAACACCAAACACCTACAAAATATACAATTTAAGCAAAATAATTATCGTAAAATTAGCGAGATTAAGAACAATTATATTAGGCCAAATCGGTCCTATCAAATATCCCCAACCTAAACCTTGCTACTCCTCGAGCAAGCATATAAAATAAGAATATAGGATTCAATGGTTGCAATTCTATAGACTCCAATTTCAATGCCTAAAATGCCAAAAAATATTGCAACTAAGAATCATTTACATATGGCCCAAATAAAGAGACAAATAAAAAATTTTCACGAGAGTTCTTGCTCAAGCTCACACTTAGTCTACCTGGAATCAATTTTACAAGCCCGGGATTGGATTATACAACCCTCAACCTATCTTCCCTCTACACTGGCACTAGGAACTAACCGATGAGCAAACAAAACAAATTAGACTGTTTTTCTCGCTACCTAAGTGCTTGAAAAATAAAAGACATTTACTTTCTGCATTCTTTTTAGGCGGGGCACTAGCTTTCACACTAAAATGCAGGGACCCATAACCCGAGTTTAACCCTTGGTTGGCCTAACTGATCACACCGCATGCAGCTCTTTTTACCCCTTATCGCTCATGAACATTGCATAACATGCTTTTTCTTCAAAAATAAAAATAGTCGAGCATATGATTTTCTTTTAAGCTCGCACTCATTTTTTTCGTTTCTTTCTTTTTCTTTTCTTTTCTCTCTTTTTCTTTTTCTTAGGCATATTTTCTTTCTTTTCTCCTAGGCAAGATATTACGTGCTAATTTGCAGGCATTTGACTCTCTAGCTCATCCCTACACCTATTGAGGTGGCAACAAGCATATGTATTCATAATTCGCTCCTAAGCCTTCAAACTAATCCTAGGCATGCTAAGGTTTATTCTTGCAAGAAAAGTACTAGAAAAGTTTTAAAAAGGCTCAATTTCTAGGCAACATGCTTATAATTCAATAAAAGCAATAAAGTTGGCAGGATGACACATTGTTGATTTTCATAATTAGAGAAAAAGGCAACCAGATCATCCATACATCAACACTCAATATTTTAAAATTTGCTTAAAAATAGGTCCAATGCTCACATGCATGGCCTCAATCCAGAAAACATAGAACAGTAAAATAAAGCATGCATAATAAAATAGTCTAACGCTTAGGTGCATCAAGACTCAACCAAAACAGGCATGCAAGACCAATTCCACCTCCAACCTAAAATCATACGTTGTCCTCAATGTATCTAAATAAGAAAAATCCAAAGGACAAAGAGTAAGGGAACAGAAAATCTCCCTTGTTTTTTAGCTCAATGGTTGGAAGGGAATGATTCATCGTGTCTCGAAAGATGGCTTTTCACAGAAGTAGGTCATAGACTCCTAAAAACAAGAAAGCAGGCAAACATAAACAAATGCTAACAAGAAGAGGACAACTAAAAATAAAGAGAAGGGATAGAAATTATTTTTAAAGCTGGGCTGCCTCCCAGAAGCGCAAATTTTTAACGTCGATTGCTCGATGGAATTTGCAGTCTTCAATCGAAATCCATTTCTTTGATCCTTAGAGGATATTTCTTCTTTTTCTTAATCAGCTCCTGCACAGAAAAACTCAACTTGCACACAGAGTGCACAACGTAAGAAATTTTAAGCAGCATATCCTCATCTGTCCAAATTATGTTAATTCTAAGCTCCCTAGGCTTAACTTGGTCAACCACTTGAAACACTAAGCCTAAATAATACTTTTTAGAACTAAGGACATCGGGAGCAAAGGAATTAGGCATGAAACAATCAGAATTTAGCTCAGCTGTAGCGACCTGACTCCTTAATAAGCCTTTAAGGGACCTGACTCCTTAATAAGCCTTTAAGGGACCGTTACGACAATGCATGCTTTGGAGGCCTTTTTTAAATAAAATATTTTAAAACATAAACACTAATTTAAACAAAAACATTAAAATAAAACTTTTATTTGGGATCCCTAAATTTTAAAGGTTTTAAATATTCTTAAACAATTGCTAAAATATAAACATACATGGCCTATAGAAAATTTCTCAAACAGATTTATAAATCAATAAAGTAAATCAGAGTTCATAAAGTGGAAGAAAAATATGAAACTCAGGTCCTCTCATGGCTGTCTATCGGATTCTCATCAATCGCCTTTCATCTGCCCTTGCCTTTACCTAAAAAAAATATATTTTTGAAAAGAATGAGTATTTTAAATACTCAGTAAGTGACCCTACTATTGAGGTTGGGTCACGCTTTAAAAACAATTTAAAAATCAATATCAAATATAACTTTGGTGGCTCTAAACTTTATTATATATTTCTTTAAACTTACTAAGAATATACATCAATTTCATGCAAATCCTAGACACATCAATTTCATGTGTCTCATATGGAGGCCGTCAATTTCACGAAACCTCAAGGTCGTCAATTTCACGAACCTCAACTTAGGTACATCAATTTCATGTCTCTAAGCCCTATCTCTGAATGTACATCAATTTCATGTACACTTATAAAACTCATAAATAATTTAAATTATTCCTTTAATGGAATTTTAAGAGACCACCAACTCAATTAATTCAAAATATCAACAATTGCAAGCATTGATAATAAATTTCATGCTTCCAATATATATATAAACATAATCAAACAATTCATGAAATAATACATGAACTTTGGAAAATCAACATGCGCACCCAAATAAAAAGTTCAACAGTAAGTTCACTTACCTTGGCTTAATTATCACCAAATCAATTCTCTTCAAACTTCTTGATTCAAAGACTTTGGCAAGCCAATATCCAACCTTTGGCTTGCTTGGTTGATAACCCAAAGACGGAAACGCTCACAAACGCTAAAACTCTTAGACCCGCAACTCAAACTTGCCGGTAATGCCAAAAACTTGCATAACGGGTTTTAAAAATTAGTGGGCATTCAATTAAATGATACAACCAGCCAAATAACTTTCAAATTAACTTACCCAATCCAAAGAATCACCTAAAAACGAGCTTACAACCGCTGGAAATAAAGGACACGCCCAAAACGCCGCGGTTTTCCTTTTATCCAGCCGAAAGAACGCCCCAAAACGACACCCACACTCGCTGCTCGCGCTGCCGCCATGACTCTGCCGGAAAATCGCTGCCTGAGGACAGCCGCACGAAGAACACTGCTGCACAAACACCCGTCGTCGACCTGCCACGAAACCCGAACCAAAACGCCGCCGGAAAAGCAACCAGTCGCCGTCGCTGCTTGTTGAACCGACGCCGCCGTCGAGGAGCTTGTCGGAGGAACGCGCATCGCCGTCGTGTGCTATCGTCGGTGAAGGAAACGTCGCCGGAGTGGGTCTGCTGAAGCGTGGCTGCCGGCTGCTAAACGAGGAGGAGAAAGGGCTGCTGTCGGCTTGTGGGTCGTGGAGTAGAAGGGAAAGTTGAGGGTTAAGGGAAAAATTAAAACCCTTGGGCTGCGCACTTGCTGATATAAAAATAACCTAATGGGCTTGGCTTTAGTTTTGGCATAATTAAAAAAATGCCATTCAGCCCTAATTTTAAACATTTCACCAATTTTCAAATTCCCTCTTAACTCAAAATAACACCCAACTAAATAAAATTGAATTTTCTTTAATTTACTTCCCCCCTTAAGAACTTTCGTCCTCGAAAGTTATTGGTTTTGGAAGAGGTCTAGGTACTTGATTCTTATCTCTTTCAAATCAAACTAAACTCACTTAATTGAAAAGTAAGCATGCATACTCTGAAGGAATGTGCTAAACTGGGTAAATGTAATGCTCCAAGTTCTATTCCCAACTTAGCGACATTACTTAAACTTTTATCTTAATATTAATCGAATGCTCCGAAATTTTGGAAGCATAATGATATAAACCACAAGCTATTGCTAGAAGAAGAAGGGAACATCACTTCAAACACACTTTAATCCTCTCATTACTATTAAATCAAATGCAATGGAGAGTAGGGAAATGACCCGCTACCTCAGGGTTCAACTTAATACTTAAAACAACGAAGTCAAACAAGCTAAAAGAATGAAAACAAATAACTAGAGTCTCATCTTGACAAATAAAGCAAATAAAACAAAAGTAACTACTGAGGTCTTTCTTCAAAGGTCCTTCTTCACGAGCCTCCTGCTTTCTTCTGAGGGCAGTTATTTGCCATATGCCCTTCCTGGTGACATTTAAAACACACACCCTTCCCTGCCATGCACTGACCCCAATGTTGTCTTCCACAAGAGTTGCACTTCGGTTTATCGTTACCGTCACCCTCTTGTTTGCCATGCTGAGCTTTCTGTCTTGAACCTTCGGAAGAGTGTTGAGATCGCTGGGGGTTAGTAGTTGTATGCTCGTGTTCCTTTTATGTCCTGTGTTGGGCTCCGACTTTTTAGCTACTGAAGTGGCATTGACAGTTGGCATGCCCATAAAGGTGGCTGCTCGAAGGGCCGCTGCGTAGACCGCTGGGCCAAGGGCTCCAACAACCCTCTGGACGTCATCTTTAAGGCCCAAGATGAATCTCTTTGTCTTCTTCGCCTCCGTATCCACCGCTTTAGGGGCGAACCGGGACAGTCGGGTTCCAGTTCGTACTCTTCTACTGACTTTTCTCCTTGCGTCAAGGCTAGGAACTCATTCTCCTTTCTGTAACTGATAATGGCTGAGTAATATTTCTGGAAGAACACCTCCTTGAACTACAACCAAGTGACCGGACCAGAACTCACATCGATAGATCTGTCAGCCGATCTCCACCACAACAGGGCATCATCCCTTAGCATAAAAATAGCGCACAACACCTGTTGAGCCTCAGGGCATCCCATATAGTGGAAAATCTCTTCAATTGTGGCAGTCCAAGCTTCGGCCTCTGTGGGATCCACAGTCTTTCCGCTAAACGTCGGTGGGTCATACTTCTTAAAATCCTTAAGACATCGAGCTCCCGCAGTTGAGCCTACCTGACCCTGGTTCTCATTTTGGTTCACTTGGGGCGCCTGATTAGGAACGACATTATTTATAAGGGCCTAAAGAGCCTCTAAAGTCAGAGTGAAAGTCTGCGCCGGTGCTGGATGTGCAAGCGGCACAGGAGCTTGCTCATTAGGGAGTTCTCCATCATACTGATCCATAGGAGGATCTACTTGCTCCGGGAGTGCCAGGCCTCTGCCACCCCTACCACGACCACGTCTGCGTCCACGACCTGGTCCACGATCTTGTCCATGTGGAGGCATACTTCAAGTTTCTACACCCATACCAAGCCTATTTAATAATCTAGCCGAAAACTGAATGGAAGGGAAATCATGCCTCTCATGAAATAGTAATTTCTTAAACATATAATTATTTAAAACATAATTTATTACAAGGGCATACATGGCGACGATGAGAACCTTGTTATTTAGCCAAGAGGACACATAAGCTTACGATGTAAGCAGTCTACAGAACCATTAACTGGGCTCTGATACCAACTGTAACGACCCGACTCCTTAATAAGCCTTTAAGGGACCGTTACGACAATGCATGCTTTGGAGGCCTTTTTTAAATAAAATATTTTAAAACATAAACACTAATTTTGAAAAAAAAACTTTAAAATAAAACTTTTATTCGGGATCCCTAAATTTTAAAGGTTTTAAATATTCTTAAACAATTGCTAAAATATAAACATACATGGCCTCTAGAAAATTTCTCAAACAGATTTATAAATCAATAAAGTAAAGCAGAGTTCGTAAAGTGGAAGAAAAATATGAAACTCAGGTCCTCTCATGGCTGTCTATCGGATTCTCATCAATTGCCTTTCATCTGCCCTTGCCTTTACCTAAAAAAAAACATTTTTGAAAAGAATGAGTATTTTAAATACTCAGTAAGTGACCCTACTATTAAGGTTGGGTCACGCTTTAAAAACATTTTAAAAATCAATATCAAATATAACTTTGGTGGCTCTAAACTTTATTATATATTTCTTTAAACTTACTAAAAATATACATCAATTTCATGCAAATCGTAGACACATCAATTTCATGTGTCTCATATGGAGGCCGTCAATTTCACGAAACCTCAAGGTCGTCAATTTCACGAACCTCAACTTAGGTACATCAATTTCATGTCTCTAAGCCCTATCTCTGAATGTACATCAATTTCATGTACACTTATAAAACTCATAAATAATTTAAATTCATTCCTTTAATGGAATTTTAAGAGACCACCAACTCAATTAATTCAAAATATCAACAATTGCAAGCATTGATAATAAATTTCATGCTTCCAATATATATATAAACATAATCAAACAATTCATGAAATAATACATGGACTTTGGAAAATCAACATGCGCATCCAAATAAAAAGTTCAACAGTAAGTTCACTTACCTTGGCTTAATTATCACCAAATCAATCCTCTTCAAACTTCTTGATTCAAAGACTTTGGCAAGCCAATATCCAACATTTAGGTTGCTTGGTTGATAACCCAAAAACGGAAACGCTCACAAATGCTAAAACTCTTAGACCCGCAACTCAAACTTGTGGTAATGCCAAAAACTTGCATAACGGGTTTTAAAAATTAGTGGGCATTCAATTAAATGATACAACCAGCCAAATAACTTTCAAATCAACTTACCCAATCGAAAGAATCACCTAAAAACGAGCTTACAGCCACTGGAAACAACGAACACGCCCAAAACGCCGCGGTTTTCCTTTTATCCAACTGGAAGAACGCCCCAAAACGACACCCACACCCGCTACTCGTGCTGCTGCCGTGACTCTGCCGGAAAATCGCAGCCTGAGGACAGCCGCACGAAGAACACTGCTGCACAAACACCCGTCGTCGACCTGCCGCGAAACCCGAACCAAAACGTTGTAGGAAAAGCAACCAGTCGTCGTCGCTGCTTGTTGAACCGACGCCGCCATCGAGGAGCTTGCCGGAGGAACGCACATCACCGCCGTGTGCTGTCGCTGGTGAAGGAAACGTCACCGGAGTGGGTCTGCTGAAGTGTGGCTGCCGGCTGCTAAACGAGGAGGAGAAAGGGCTGCTGTCGGCTTGTGGGTCGTGGAGTAGAAGGGAAAGTTGAGGGTTGAGGGAAAAATTAAAACCCTTGGGCTGTGCACTTGCTGATATAAAAATAACCTAATGGGCTTGGCTTTAGTTTTGGCATAATTACAAAAATGCCATTCAACCCTAATTTTAAAAATTTCACCAATTTTCAAATTCCCTCTCAACTCAAAATAACACCCAACTAAATAAATTTGAATTTTCTTTAGTTTACGGGCGTTACATCATCATTCCTAATTTCTAATTCTCCTAACATGCATGAAGTAATACATGAATCAGACCTAGAATTAAAGGAAAAGTTAAGTTCAGACTCACTGACCTCGTTGGGATTTTCTTCTAACTTACCTTCCTGCTGCTGCTCTGAGATTTGTCTCTCTAGCTCATCAGGGCAGTTGACACGGAATCTAGTGACTTTTGCCAGTTTTGCAATAATCTCCCACACCTCACTGGGTTTTGTAGCAAGCACATCACCACCACTAGCTGAGTCGAGCATTCTTCTATTGTCAGGTGTCAACCCTCCGTAGAAGCTTTCTATTAGGGACTCCTCTGAGAGTGGGGTGTGATGTTCCATACAGTATAGATTGAAGCGGTTCATGAACTCGTGGAACAACTCTTCAGGCGCTTGCGTGGCGTTGAAAATTCTTCTAGTGGCTTTTATTAATAGCGCAGTTGGGTGGTACTTCTTTAGGAAAATATTTCTCATCTCGCTCCAAGAAGATATCGACCTTGGAGGCAACGAGAAAATCCACTTCCTAGCTCTTCCTTGCAGTGAGTACGAAAACACCCTTAATTTGAATTGATCTTCAGACACCTCCGGGGGTTTCTTTTCGGAACAACTCGAGAAGAACTCAGATACATGAAAGTAGGCACCTGTTCCTAGTTCAACACAAAAGGAAGGAACTAAGAAAATAAATTCAGATAGGGAGACTGTTGGGTTTTATGCCCTAAAACTCGTAGATAGTGAATGTAAACAAATATATACTTGTTTTAATAAAATGTTGTTAAGTTTCTGAAATAAAATGTTATTGTTAAATATTGAACAATTTGACCCAAATCTAATAAACTAAGATCCAAGGTTGTTTTTATGTAACTGGAACTAGTATGTGGGGACATACGGGGATCGATGTTCAAGTAACAACCTAAAAGGTCTATAGTACAAGGATAAGGCTGGGTACCTTATCTTGGTAACACTATGTGATACGACCCGCTTTGTATTTGATACAAACGTACTGATCTAAAGCGTCCATGTAGTAGATATGCGAGTGGGAGTATCCTATGCAATGAGTTTGCATAAGACCGGGCCGCGAAATAGTAACCGCTAGCTGTAACACGGTTAACTAGTTAGGTTTCTATTTCAGTAGGATGACCTAAACAACTTAGTCTGAATTCTGAGTAGATTATGGACTCCTGTTCACGAGGGATTGTCCTTTGATTTGTATGGGTGAGAGTGGCCAGTACGCCGACTCAATAAGCCTACCATTTTGGGGACAAGATCGAGTGGGAAGCTGGGAACATAATCACACAAGATGGAATTCACTCCTTCTCGACTTTTAAGGAATTAGATGAGTGTTCCCTTAAGTGGTGTCTCTGGGTCTTGAACAAAGGGACCTACCCTCTCACTGGCTCGAGAGGGGTTTATGTTTGATGGTTGGACCACAAACAGGTTGTTCATTAGAGGAGCACTGGTTCTTAAGGAGGTAGAGGTAGCTTAAGGGTAAAACGGTAATTTGACCCAGCTAGAGTTACGAACACTCGTGAAGGACTAACTTGCCATTATTGGTCGATATCCGTGGACACAGAAATATTCTGCAGTAAGAAGAGTGCAGTTGTGGGTCTTTAGTGGAGTGACCCACAGTTAACGAATGTTGACTAACTTGGTTAATGAGTTTAGTCAATTAGTCTCGTATCGTTGGAGCTTCTGATATGTAGGTCCATTAGGTCCCACTGGTAGCTCGTAAAGAGACTTGAAGCAATTAAGTATAAATTGTAAATTGAAAGTGTTCAATTTATTTGGGGAAACATATAATGTATGTTGATACATTATAATATAAAGTTTATGAAACTTTATAATATAATTTTTGAATTAAATTCAAAAAATAATGAGAGAAAATATTTGAAAAAGTTCAAATAAATTTGATATGAATTGGATTCATATTAATTTTAATTTTAATAAAATCCTTAAGATTAAATATGTAATATTTAATTGGGTAATTAATTAATTATGGAATTAATTATTTATTTATTAAAATTAGATATTGTTCAGATAATAGATTTGAACTTATTGATAGAACTTTTCCTATTAGGAAAAGGTCTTGGCCTTTACCTATATATAGGACCCCTGGGATGGGGTGAAAGACATCCCATTGACTCTCCTTCTCTCAGAGATCTCTCCCAAAAGACTCCCACCAGTCTCCTGCTTCAAGAAGTCTTAGAGATATACCAGTGTAACCAATTGGTTGTGTTCGCACAAGAAGGTTACTGCGTTTTCAATCTTATTAGCAAGAAACGGCGAATCGATCAAAGCTTTCTACAAAAGTAAGTTTTCTATGAAATCCTTGATCACTAGGATCGTCTAGATTAGATCTAGTTAATTTTTAGCATGTTTATAGCCATTGTACAACCCATTAAATATAGATTTATTGTTGTAATATTTTTACAAATTCTATTGGTATTTCAATTAGAATCTAAGACTCTGAGTAGGTTCGGTAATTCTTTCCGCTGCGTAGGGCTTTTATCCCTTCAGAGACAAAATTACCTTCTTCGTGATTTATAATGCAGGGATGTGGTGGATATTTAGGAGCTGAAAAGTGAACTTGCACGACACCCCTCGGTCTTTTCTATCTCAACGGACAGCGGATCGATAGTCTGCCAGATATCCATGAAGCTCAATTGTCTCTCCTTGTTTCTTAGCAGGGAGGTGTTTGCTCTTGTAAAGATTTGTCACTGGATCTGCAAGAAACAAACTACTACACAAGAGACAAGAAAAAGGTGAAAAACACAAAATTAATTAGAAATAAACACCGCGCTCCCCAGCAACAGCGTCAATTTGATGGAACGAGCTGTCGGGGCTCATATCAAATAAATTTATAATCACCAATCACTAAACTACTTGCAGCAGTAGTGGTCGAGGTCAATTACAGGGAGCAGCAGCCTTACTTCTAATCTCTTTTGTGTTTGGGTAACAGAAGGGGGGTTGAAGAGGATGATTAAACTGCCAGGGAAAATAAAATTGCGAGGAAGTAAATGGCAAGAAATTAAATTACAGAAAGGTAAATGGGAGGTTGGCTAATCTCACCTTGCCACTCACTGTAGCTGAAGACACTTGGGTGCAATACATTTGCTTTTTACTCATCGAGTAGCAGATAATGGTTTACATGCATGCTGTCTAATTGGTACTCTAAATCAATTGACTAGATCCCACCGTCCATTGACTCAATTACTAGTTACCAACTAATTAACTCCATGAACCCATCGAAATCAATTAATTAACTATATTAAGATCAAGATACCCCTAGAGCTCTAACCCAATGAACCCGTTGAACCAACATGCAACTGATCAATTAATTAACCTGACCACGATTAATAAATTAACTTATTGTTGCTCTAGGCTAGAATACTCCTAATTAATTGGGGAAACCTAACTTAATTACGAATATCGACTTAGACCCTAGACCTATCGTGCCAAACAACAAAGTCTGAGAACTGCTCTTGGGACCCGTGCCCACGAATCGGTCTATGTACTAATCATTGAACTAACTATCCATTAGCTACTTGGAAATTAGTTCCTTAGCATATTATTAACATACGAGCTGCGAGTTAGGGCGTCAATCTAACCTACTGCGCATGTTAATTATAAAAGCGGGAATCTAAAATCACGAACAACAAGTAAACATACTTTAAGCTCAAAATCTAAGGAAAAGAAAGTATTTAGATCAGAAAACTCCAAAAAATCTCATAAAAACCAAATGTACTTACAATCCCGAGGTTCCAACTACAGCGAACGGTGCTTAGACGGCCATAGACAAGCCTAATCCAAGTCCAAGGCTCGAGAAACCAACCTCAACTAAACTAAAACTATAAAATATAGAAAAGAACGAGAGAGAACAAAGGAGAAATCGAGAAAACGATTGTTGACCTCCTCCAAACTTATGACCTAAATCGCAATCTGCTCTATTTAAATAACGAAGCTACGTCGAGACGCTGACGGTGATTTAGGCGGTCCATCAAATACGAAGCATTGAGACGCCGTGAGGTGGCGTCGAGACGCTTCCTCTCGGGTCTTCCTTGTTTGGCTGCTTCAATTCTTGATCCTTTTGACGTTGTTTTCGAGTCTTGGGTGCTCCGCTTCGGTCTTTTCACCGCCTCGACATCTCGTGGACTTCAAGATGGATCAAAATCACGTTAATTTCCTCGAATTAACATCAATTTGGAATATTGGCTCCCGAAAAGCTCTTAACACCAAACACCTACAAAATATACAATTTAAGCAAAATAATTATCGTAAAACTAGCGAGATTAAGAACAATTATATAGGGCCAAATCGATCCAATTAGTATCTTTTGGTTAGTATTTTGTTATTTAGTTAGAATTTTGTTACTGTATAACAGATTTTGTTATGTTTGCTGTGTATAAGCTCAGTGGAGGAATGAATGAAGCAAGCAAAAACTTTCTCCCATTTCATTGTTTGATAAAAAGAAACAAAACTTAAAGATAAGGTAAGAACACAAATAAGAAGAACATAATGGAATTGCACAATGGTTTAATTTGAATGAAATACATCAACTATAAGGAGCAAAATATTGTGACTTGAATTGAAAGAAAACATAAACTAATCTTCCTAACTTGCTCTCTCTATCTAACACAATTCAATCCCGTTTTGAGGTGGATTAGGTATTTATACGTTCCTTTTGAAACAAGTGTTCGAATGAGAACAACAACAAGCTAGGAAAAAACTCAAAGTAACAACTACAAAACTGAAGAACAAAATAACTTGAAAACTAGAATAAAACTTTGGTAGGGTGGAGGCTTGTCCAATATTGTTGTCTTTGGGTGCTTTGATCGCCTTTTATAGACCATTTAGATCTACGGTTTTTGCTAAGATTAGTGTGCTGAAGTGATTTAGCTAGGAGTGCAAGCGAAAACCGAAAAACTAATGAACCGAACCAAACCGAACCGATCCATTGGTTTGGTTCGATTTTGTAACAAAATACTGAACATCTCGGTTTGATTTTAGATAAAACCAATTTTTTTCGGTTTGGGTTCGGTTCTTAATTGAAAAAACCAATAAAAACCGAATCGATCCATCGTAATTTTGTATGTTTATCTTTATTATGTATTATTTATTTAAAATCAAACATTTTATGGTCGTTATTCACTAATTAGTTTGAGAAAATTAAGTAATTGTATCGAAGGAATTAATTAATTGAAGTTTGAATTAAAAAAAAAGGGCTACAATGGACCATTGGGCCAAAAATTAAAAGAAAAATAGATCAATGGGTTGGAAATTAGAAGAGAAAATGGTTCATTTATCCAAAAAAAAAAAAAAAGAAACCATAGTGGGTCCAAAACAGAAAACTGAACCAATGGATGAACCGAACCGACAGTTTTGTCCCTTATTGGACATCGGTTCGATTCACTTTTTTACAAAACCGAATACATCGGTTTGGTTCTTGGTTGGCCCCAAAATTGAGAAAACCAAACCGAGTTGCACGCTTAGATTTAGCCATAAAATCTATGATTGAAGAAGATTGAGTGAGATTTGATTTGTAGATCTATCAATCTCGAGATTGTGTCTGTCTGTCGAAGTGTCTAGCTATAGCCGCAACTTGAACACAACTTGGGCACAAATTTGGCCCTTTTCGTGCTCTTTCTCTTACATATATCATTTTTTTTAGAGAAGAGAGAAGAATGCATCTTAGGAAAAAGAGAGATGTTCTCTAAAGATTTTTTCTTTTTTTTCTTTTTTTCTTTTTTTTTTCCTAGAGGTAACACCTCACCCCAAACATAAATTGTTCATTGTCCCTGATGAATAGAAAATGAAGGCAAGACTTCCAAACTTATTTGCAAAAGAAGTAGATCTCATTGCTAAGAAGTCAAAGTCTAAGCAAATGGCTGAAGGAGCAATCTCTCCTAAAATGCTACGTGATTTAGAGAAAGATCTAGGAAGCTTGCTAGACATAGAGACTTAAAAGAATGAACTAAAAGAGCAAAGTAAAGCTAGGGTTCTTCAGAAAAATCCAACAATTAGGGTAAGCATTACAAATTCACTAATCTTTTCCAAACAGTGCTGCACAACTTAGGAAGCTCACACAACCAGTCATTCACTAAATTTGGGGAAATAACATCACACCAACCTAACTAAACTAAACAAAAACTTAAGTAAATAGAAGAAACTAAACACAAAAATTTAAACCTAACTTAACCTAAGAACTTAAACAACAGGAATGTTGGCATGCATCTAGCTTCTCAAACATCAGCCACACAAAAAAGTCAATCAAAACAAATGATAAATAGATAAAGAGTTCACAAACATCCAATTAAAACACCACTTGCCTTCGTGCATTGATCCGTCTTCATCACCAGGAAATTCCATATGTGTTTGTCCCTTTATCTAAATTGCTTCGAGAAATGCTTCAACATTTTTTATTTTTCTTTTTTCTCTGTGCAACATTAGACAGATTGCACAGTATTGTTTTCTATATCAATTACTTCTCATATGCTAAAACACTTCCTTCCTTCAATGATTTCTCATGGACTATGACTAAGCACTTCAAATAATGCTCTTACAAACACTTAATACAACCTGCAAATACGAAATAACAAAACAAATTTTAACAAAAAATAATATAGAGAAATCATCAAATTAGATTTGGAGGAAAATAATTTAAAAAAATCAAGAGAAAAAATCATTTTTAACCCTAAACTTTGGGGGTTGTATCAATTTTAACCCTGAACTTTCAATTTCATCAAATTGAACCCTAAACTTAAGAAGTTGTATCAATTTTAACCCTGAACTTTTAATTTCATCAAATTTGAATCTCAAACTTATCAGATCGTATCGATTTTAACCTCAAATTGCATAAGTATTACAATGTATACCTTTGGTTAACTTTCTGTTTGAACTACCGTACATAATTGATTATTTCTTCTTTTTTTTTCCTTATAAATAAAGTATTGGAGAAACTTTATTTTAGATAACTTTTTTCTTGTTGTTGAGAACTTTAATTGTGAGGGTTTTTTTTCGCTGCTATTTAAGATTACGAAAGCAAAGAAACTTTGGAGGTTTTTTGTCTTCAAATATTTGTTGGTTTTTTTATTTTTGTTAAGAACTTTGTGGGATTTTTTTCTTCTTTATGCAATTTTTTTTTTCTTGCTAATTAGAAGAATGTACAAATGTAGGAAACGGAAATAAAGAAATTTCGAGTTTTTTATTTCTCATATTTGTTGGATTTTTCTTGTTGTCAATAACTTTGTGATTCTTTTTTGGATAATAATGAGAATAATAGTCTGGGATATTTGATTCCTTCTGGTTTTTTCAAAAAAAAAAAAAAAACTTACAAAACACTAACTCAGGTGCAATGTGAATGAGAAAAAGGAAAAGAAAATTGTCAATTACATGTTTTAATAGCAATTCAAATGAAAAGTTGACCAAAGGTCTACATTACAACATTATTTTTGCAAGTTTGAGGTTCAAATTGATACAGTTTGTTAAGTTTAGGGTTCAATTTGATGAAATTGAAAGTTTAGGGTTAAAATTGATACAACCTGCTAAGTTCAGGGGTCAAAATTGATTTTTTCCCAAAATCCAACCAATGCTCCCTCACTTTTTGTGAGCTCAACAACTCTCAATAAGATGGGGAGAGATACAACTGTTGGCACCCTTTGCACAGACACTTAAGGAAACACGAATTAAAGACCAAATCAATCCGAACCCAACGATAGCGTTGTTTCCTTAAGACAATTTTGTTCCCTCTATGGTGCTCAAGGTATAACGAACAATTGTCTCCCAGGATAGGACGGATTACCCACCTATGAATGTAGCACTCCAATCACAGGACTCTCGAACATTGGTATTTAAGTAATTGTACAGAGAAAAGTAGGAGAAGAGTTTTTGAAAGAAGAGTTTGTGTCTTGTTCTTGTATTTGTATTCAAAACTCAAAATGAATCACATATTTATAGACTATTTGTGGCCATTCAAATAGTCACATCTTTTCATGTAAGGGTTGTGTCTTTTGATAAATGGACACATCCATTCACATAAGGTTGTATCCTTTTTCCAATGGACACATCCATTCACATAAGGTTGTATCATTTTCCAAAAGACACACCCTTTCACATAGGGTTACGTCCTTTACAAAAGACACACCTTTTCACATAGGGTTGTGTCCTTTACAAAGGACATACCCTTTCACGTAAAGTTGTGATTCTTTATTTTATTAAAATAATTTTATTCATAAATCCAACAACAACATTTGTCCAATCCCCTTAAATTCACTTCATAGTTAACAACACACTATCTAAATATAAATAGGACATCCCATAAATAAAACTTCATCTCATGGAAAAACATTTTCTAATGTTGTTTTGATAAATGATGGGATGGACAAGTGCGAGCGGAAGTATAAACTGTCACATCAAGTAGTATAAAACGGGAGAATTCCAATTATCAAATCCAAAGGAATAGTTGTAACAAAATTTCAATGATTAAAGAATGAAAATGAAGTTTGAGACAAAGGTAACCGGTTTAAAAATGGATTGGAATGGTGTAATATTGAAATAAAAAGAAAATATTAATGGAAAGATGAGATTCAAATCAGTTTCTGTTTAAAAGACAAATATGGTCCCAGATTATGTGACCGCAAGGCTGTTTCACAACCATCTTGCATTGTGGACTCGATTTACCTCTCATTTAGCCTTCTATAAAGTATCTTTAGGAGTCTAAGTGATTAAACCTATGACTAATGAGAACTTAGGTGATTAAGCATGCAATTCAATGGTCCTATAGGCGTCACCCTATGTCTAGGGTCAAACAATGAATACATATTTTATAGTCTCTTCTCCTATATTGCTTTTATGAAAATAGTTTATTGCTCAATTCTTTCAATATTGAACTCAACATTATATACTGACTAGGGGTGAGCATTGTAGACCGAAAAACCGATCCGAACAACTGAAACCGGTAGGTTTTCTAGAAGCTTCGGTCGGAGTCGGTTTTTCTATACCAGTCGGTCGGTCGGTGGGCCTAAAAAGGCCCAAACCGACCGACATCCATTAATTATAAAAATAAAAAAAAAAATGTTAATGAAAACTGAAAAGTCATCTGCCGCAGCCGTCTGACACCCATCATCAATACCTCTTTTCATAAGTAATGATGAGCTATATAGGGTAGGTTATTATTATTTTTTGTTTTTTGAAAAAAACTTTTTATTATTTTTTTTTCTCACAGATCTCATATTTCTTTCTCTCTTTGTTTACTTTTTCTTCCTTTTCGTGTTCTCTTTCTCTCCTTTCACTCTCTCTCTCTCTTTCACTCGCCGGAATCTTTCTCTCTTTTTCTCTCCTTTCATATTTCCTTTTAATCTTTGTTGGCAAAACCGGAGTCTTCACCTCGTCGGAATCACGCTTTTCCTTCGCCGGAGCGCCGCCATAGACTACTTTCTCTTCCCCTTCGTTCTCTTTCTCTTTTTTCACTCTCTCTCTCTTTTTCACTCTCTCTTTTTACTTTTGTTGGCAAAACCAGAGTCTTAGCCTCGCCGGAATCACACTTTTCCTTTGTCGGAGCTTACCGCCACCACAGACTATTATGGTTTTGTAACTTTTGTTTCTTCTCCGTTCTCATCTTTTTTCTCTCCGATCAACCGATACAACACTTTCTTTTGTATTTTCACAACTCCGGCGAAGTTCCAAAACCGACCGAAACCGATCGATATTTGATTGTGTTCGGTCTGTCGATTTCACATAACTCTTGAAACCGACATCCACCGACCGCCGGAAACCGACTTGTCGGTGGTCGGCGTCGGTTTGAGCCCAAAACCGACACCGGCCGACCGATGATCACCCCTAATACTGACCTAGGTGATCAAGCTAAGTTAACAAAAACAATAAAATCAATAAAAGCAAACAATGCTTAAGGTAGCACATTTGCAATTACATAAAAGGCAACATATTATTCTTTATGACATCTACATCTTTGAATCCCAAAAGATAAATTTAGCTCAGAACAACGGCGGATCCACCACAGGCAAGAGGGGCTCCAGCCCCCCTCTGAACCTTTAACTGTTATATATTTGTATATATAATTTCACTTACAGTTTCATTCAACAAGATCAAAACATGATTCTTTATTAATTTAAAAATATGTACCAAACCTATTTTAAAATTTGACTTTTATAATTAAAAAAAAAAACTTTTATTTTTTATAAATTTAAGCTGTAGACTATATTTTTCGATTGGTTAAATTACAAATTTAGTCCATAAACTCAGAAATAGGTCAATGGAATTTTTTTAAAATTTATAAACTTATTGATTATTAAATATTGAAAGTTTAATGTCTTATTAGATACATAATTCAATTTTATGTCTAATAAGTTCATTAATTTTAGAAATTACTGACTTATCTGACAAAAAATTGAAAGTTTAGAAACCTACTAGATATTTTTAAAGTCTAATAACCTATTGACGCAAAATTGAAAGTTCAAAGATCCATTAGACACAAACATAAAAGTTCCAAGATTAAACTTGTAATATAACCTAACAAATAAATAATATTACAAATTTTGTTTAAATTTCTTCTTTAAATATTATTTTTTATATCAAATAAACGGAAATGGATAAAAATATTTTTAAATTTATGTTTCTTTTTTCTTAAAATTAATCTCATGATATGAAAATTTATAGAGAAGAATTGCGATGAATTAAATTAATAGTTTTGTTTCATTTATGAAATTTTTGGAATTGTCTACTTGTAAATTACTTTTACGAAATTTTAAATGAAGCCCCCTCTGACAAAAATTTTTGGATCTGCCATTGGCTCAAAACATGCTCTTGTACCCAAGCCCGGAAAAGAGATCAAGAGTCTTGAGGAGGATACTTTCACACTGATCTTACTAAAGAAGTGAGAAAGTGCTCTGTGATGGGTCGCTTCACCTTTATTAAGATAGCACAGAAGGTCTTTTAAGGCCATTACTTTCACATCCTTCGACTCAACATTGAAGTGGTCTCGTGCGCAGCCATCATGTTGTCAAGTCTGATGGTTCATTTTCAAGTCAAGCTATTGAGAAGCTAAAAACCATAGATTTGAGGTTTCTATTCCCCAGTGGAGAGTCGCCAACGGTAGCGCCCGCATTTTGTTTGGAACTGTTTACCACATCATCATGAATTTCACCACAAACCCTATCAAAGTCCTAGGCATAGGGCCCCTAGGACTCAAGAGTTTGACTTCGAGTCTACGAAGAATAAATTAAAATACATGCATTCAAATTAATCTCAATCTTTCTCTACATCCACAACAGAAGCACTTTTTCACTCTTTCATATACTAGGGGATTTTACTTGGAAAAGAAAATGTTCCATACTAAGAATTCGGTTTCCCATGGGTTCCAATGGTACGAGATCTTGTAGCACTTACCGATGCATTATAAAAGAAAAGAAACACTCAAACTAAATGGGAATAAACTTTCATCTTATTAAATATAAAATGTATTGAATTACAAAGCATCAGAGAGAGAGAAAATACAACTTAAAAACTAAAATAAAGATGGAAATATATAATGTAAAATCAAGGAAAAGTGTCCACCAGCTAGAACCCAAGGTTGCTTTCTTTCACAAGTAATGTAGAGAATTCCCGAGAGGTTGAGTAAACTTGTCTGCTAGCTGTAATTGAGAACGAATGGGAAGAAGCTTCAAAATCCCTTTCTCAATTTTATCACGAACAAAATGACAGTCAATCTCTATATGTTTAGTACGCTCATGAAAGGTTGGGTTATTTGCAATAGCAATAGCAGCACGGTTGTCACAATATACAAGAGCAGGAGCTGGAGATTTAATATGGAGATCAGAAAGTAAATGAGACAACCAAGTAAGCTCACTAGAAACCACAGCAAGTGCTCTGTATTCAGCTTCAGCAGATGACCGAGAGACAGTGGCTTGTTTCTTGGTTTTCCATGAGACAAGAGACTCGCCCAAAAATATGCAAAAACCTGTCACTGAACGTCGAGTGTCCAAGCAAGATCCCCAATCAGAATCAACAAAGGCCTTGAGCTGAAAGTCAGAAGAAGCCCGAAGTAAAATTCCTTGACCAGCAGTTCCCTTTAAATATCGCAGGAGATGATTTGCAGCTGCTAAATGGGATGAGGAAGGCTTGGAAATATATTGGCTGAGTTTATGAACTGAGAAGCATATATCAGGACGTGAGATTTGTAAATACAAAAGACGTCCAACCAACCTACGATAATAAGAAGCATCTTCCTCTGACAAAGGAATACCAGTAAGTGCAGATAATTTCAAATTGGGAACCATTGGGTAAGAAGTTGGCTTAGAATCAAGATAACCACAATCTTCAAGAATTTGCAAACAATACTTTCTCTGAGAAAGATATATACCAGAAGAAGAACGTGATAATTCCAAGCCAAGAAAATACTTAGCATGACCAAGATCTTTGAGCATGAAATTAGACTGCAAAAGATCTTTAACAAGAGTAATAGCAGATGGTGAAGGCCCTGTAATGAGAATATCATCAACATATACTAGTAAGGCAACAAAGTTAGGACCTGGCCTTTTGTAAAAAGTGAATAATCAGCCTTGGATTGAACAAAACCATTAGCCACAAGGACAGAAGAAAACTTGAAGAACCATTGTCGCGAAGCTTGTTTGAGACCATAAATTGATTTATTCAACTTACAAGCAAGAGGAGCAGTAGATGATGATTTCAAATCAGAATAATAGCCCAAGGGGAGACTCATATATACCTCTTCAAAGAGCTCACCATTGAGAAATGCATTGTTGACATCCATCTGGGAAATAGACCATTTGAAAGAAATAGCAAGGGAGAGAAGTAACTTGACAGTAGCAATCTTAGCCACAGGAGAAAAAGTGTCAATAAAATCTATCCCTTCCTGTTGGCTATACCCTTTGGCAACAAGTCGCGCTTTATAGCGATCCACAGTGCCATCAGCCTTATACTTAATTCGATAAATCCATTTGCATCCAACAACATGTTTACCAGGTGGCAAAGGAACAATTTTCCAAGTGGACGTACTTTCCATAGCAGCAATTTCAGCATCCATAGCCTGTCTCCAATGGTCAAATTTAACAGCCTGGTGGAAATAAGATGGCTCATATGTAGCAGAGACATTAAGAATAAAATTTTTATGTGAGGAAGCCAAGTTATCATAACACAAGTAATTTGCAATAGGATAAAGAGAAATTGAATGCTTCAATGAGTTACATTGATAATCACGAAGGAAACTTGGCTTATTATGTGAACGAGTGGAGCGCCGTAGAGGAGCATTCACAACTGGAGAAACTGAAGGTTGAGGTACTGGAAACTCAACAGATGGACCAACATCAGGAGGCTGTGAATCATCATGAGAATGTTGTGGCTCAATCTCTGAATCATCAATTTGAGTTTGTTGTGCTCCATGACCATTAGCAACGGACGAATCAAGAATAGTATCAGAAAACTCTTGATTTAAATCAGTGACCACACTCTCAGGCACAATAGGGTCTAAAATAGGACATGGCAAAGCATGATCAGCAAATAAGGCATCAATAGTGTCATCAGAAATACCACTAGTATGAAATGGAAAAGACTCTTCAAAGAAAACCACGTCTCGAGATATAAGGACCTGTCGTTTCGTGATATCAAACAATCGATAACCTTTAACACCTGGGGGATAACCAATAAAAACACACGGTTTTGCCCTAGGGTCAAATTTTGAACGATTGACATTCAGTGTGGAAGCATAGCATAAGCAACCAAACACCCGAAGATTAGAGTAATCAACATCCATGTTGTTTAACAAGGTAAAAGGGGACTTATGATTAATAAGTTTCAATGGACATAGTACCTTGGACTGTAGTCACCAATTCCTTACGGAGCTGGAAGATGTGAGGTCCATTACTCTGCTTGAAACGCCCATGGAGTTCATCCCAAACCGCTTTAGCAGATCCAGTGTAATTAATAATGGCAGCGATCTCCTTTGACACCGAATTCAAGATCCAAGAAGTAATAATATCGTTATTATACTTCCATGCAGCGGATTTTCTTCCTTCTGGTTTCTTGATCGTGCCATCAATGAATCCTTCTTTATTTTTTCCGGAGAGAGCGATAAGCATCGCCTTTCTCCATGAACTATAGTTACTAGCACCAAGCAGAGGTTGAGTAACTAAAACAGCGGAAGAACTAAAAGAATGATGAAGATGGAATGGATTAAGTTGCGCATCGATCGCCTTAGAATCATCGCTTTCCGCCATGGAATAAAAGGAAGAAGAAAACGATGAAAAAAAATAACGCAAAGTGAAATAATGCGAATTATCACGAATGGTGCTCTGATACCATTTCACAAGTAATGTAGAGAATAGTAATCCATCTTATTTCACAATGAGGAAAAGCTCTCCTTTAAATACAAAACAATTCAGCTAAAAATAGAATTGAGAATAACCAACCTATAACTAAACCATAACAAATATACAATCTAAACAAATATAACAAATTTGAAACTAAACAAACAAATAATAATTTGTACAATATATGTGATACTTTCTTAATATAATCCGCTTTACCTTTTTTCAAGGGGATTGGATTGTTACACACACTCTTTTGATGTAGGTATCCAATTGAGTACAACCTCTAATACTTTCGTACCCTAGAAAAACCTAGACTTCTAAACTGCTGGAACTCAGAGTGGTGGTCGAAGGCTTCAAGGTAACATTTAAAAATGAATCTCTAATTCGTCTCTTCCATTCTTGAAGCTCAAGTCGCCTTTTATAAGCCTCTAGAGCAAGGGTTGCTGTCGAGCTCAATGTAAGAATGTAGATCCATCATCACAGCTGCAAATCAAGGAATAGAATTGAAGATCCAATCTGCTTCTTAATGAATTCTTTTTTCACATGGCAACGCTTGTGTGAACTTTGCTCCTAACATTCCAAAATAATGTTCTAGCACTAATATGTTGACACCAAATAATCATAAATTAGTGTTTTCTAGCTCCCAATTTCTCAATTAAGACATTTAAGATATTAATTCATAGAAACCAACAACAACAATTATTTAGGGGATTCAAGCATAAAAATACTAGCATTATTCTACTCAAATAAAGGATAATTCAAGTGTAAAAGACTAACTAATACTCATTTGAGAGTTATCATGTGCTTGCGCGCTTGGCTGAATTGCTTTTTGAAAACACTTTTTGCAAACAGCCTAAACACATTTCGGTATGATCAAGGAAAAGTTTATATCAAATGCACTATCATTGGTGGTATTCGATGATATAAGGTTCGTCTCGTTGTAAAAGAGTTTCATCAAAGTCTTGGGATTGATTTCAAACATTTAGTGTATGCTTGGGAGTGATTTTGAAATGATTAAAATCACTTTTATCATATTCAAAATCACTCAAAAACATGTCTTTAATAATTCAAAATCAATTTTGATGATATGAAAATCAGATTTAAAAATGTAAAATCAAACCTAAAATTAATTTTGAATAATTAAAAGTATGTTTCGGAGTGATTTCAAATATAACAAAAGTGATTTTAGCTATCTAAAAATCACTCCCAAACATCCACTCAATCTGGTGATAAAAGCGTTTACAATTTGGGTCATTTTTCATCTTGTCGTTTCTCATGGTTGGATTCTCTGCCAACTTGATTTTGATAACACATTTTTTAATGAAACATTTCATGAGTGTGTTTATATGCAACACCTCTTGGGTATGGCGATCCCCATTTTTCAGATTTTGTCTATAAACTTAACATAGTTATTTTTGGATGGAACCAACCACCTTCATTTTTTAATGTCATGTCAGCAATCCGTGAGTAATTAACGAAAAAATGGATGGACTAAGAGTGTAACGAAATCCAAACCTCAGGAGCTAAATTGACGAGTTTAAAAACTCATGGACCAAAATGAAACCTTACCCAAACCTCAGGGACCAAAAGTGTATTTTTCCCAAAAAAAAAATTAAAATAAACAAAAACAATGTAATCCTTGGATAGATTTGAGAAATGTTAAATTTCTTAAATTCCTGAGGTCAAGATTTTTTTTATTTATTGAGAATAATGCCCCAAGTTGGTCAAATACTTTAGTCACTCTTAAAAGTTAAGGTCCCGTTTAATAACCATTTTGTTTTTTATTTTTTGTTTTTGAAAATTAAGCCTATAAACACAACATCCACTTATAAGTTTCTTTATGTTGTTATCTATCTTTTTTCCATGTTTTCAAAAACCAAACCAAGTTTTGAAAATTAGTAATTTTCAAAAACTTGTTTTTGTTTTTGAAATTTTGCTAGGAATAATGCAAATGTGTCCTTAACAAAGATGTAACTCATTCTTAGGAAGTTGAGAGAAAACAAGCTTAATTTTCAAAAACTAAAAACCAAAAATCAAATGGTTATCAAACGGCTTAAAATATGATACAATGTGATTTTTTTTATAAGAACAACAACTATGTTTTCTTATTTAAATAAAATTAAGGGAAAAAATCATTTTCAATCCTAAACTTATCAAGTTGTATCAATTTTAACCTCCAACTTTCAATTTCATCAAATTGAATCCTAAATTTAGCAGAATGTATCAATTTTAAGCCCAAATTTGCAAAAGTGTTGCAATATAGACATTTGGTTAACTTTTCATTTGAATCATCATTGAAACATGTTAGCCTCTGAAAAAAAAATTGTTGGAGAATTTTGTTGGAGAAACTCTTTATTTGAAGAAATCAAACACTTTAGACTGATTCTTCTCACTGATATTAGCCTCCGGAAAAAAAATACAAAGTTATTAGCAACAAGAAAAATCTAGAAAATATGGGAAAAAAACCTAAAATTGCTTTGCTTTTGTTTCCTATCCTTCATGTTCTAATTAGTAGGGAGAAAAAATCTCATCAAGTTCTTAGCAACAAGAAAAAAACCAGCAAACATTCGAAGAAAAAAAACCGAAGTTCTCATCAACAAGAAAAAGTCATCTAAATGAAAAGAAAAAACCCTAAAATTGTTTTCCTATCATTTTATAATTGCATGTTCTTCTATGTAGCTTAAAAAAACAACAAAACCTACCAAGACAATAGGAAGACAATAAGAGAAAACTCAGGTACAACTTCTACTAAAGTTTATTCAAATAAAAAATTTTCTCCAATATAAATTTCTTACAAGAAACCAACTTAGATGCCATATGAATTAAAAAAAGAAAAATGAATAAATATTCAATTGTATTCTTTAACGGTGGTTTAAACAGATGATAATTAAAGATCTACATTGCAACACTTATGCATTATGGTTAAAATTGATACAAGCATATGGGGTTCAATTTGATGAAATTAAAAGTTAAGGGTTAAAATTGATACAACATGTTAAGTTTGAGATTCAATTTGATGAAATAAAAAGTTCAGGGTTAAAATTGATATAACTCTCTAAGTTTAGGGCTAAAAATGATTTTTTCTTCTCTAAAATTAATCAAGATAACTTGGAATAAAAATTTGGTAGTCAATTTTTATGAGTGTTGTAAGGTGTTAATACCTCCCCTAAACATCATAGATCCCTAAACCTTAACCTTTTTTTTTTTTTTTATAAATAGGTGACCAATCACATTCTGGTTGAAACTTTTTTTTTTAATAAGAAACCCATATTTTTCAAGGATGTCCCTTGCTCGACAACATGTTTAGTCTCCGGACTTTTAACAATGTATTTAATAGACTCTTGAACTTTACCATTCAAAAACCTATTATAGTTTACAAACTTAAATTTATAATCGACCATGTGTGCATGTGTGTGAAAATAGTCTTGTTAACATCTCCTTACAAATCATCACAAATCTAGTTAAAAAAAAACCAAAGTGAGAATAGTTCAGCGGTAATTAGTATGTACCCTCGACCAAGAGGTCAGAGGTTCAAATCCCCCCTCTTCTAATGTTGTTGAACTCTTAAAAAAAAAAATGAAAGGTTAAAAAAATGAAAAGTCAATTAAGAAAAATAAAGTTCAAAATTCAATTCAATTAAAATTTTGTCTCATATTGTTATTTGTTAACTTCTCCGTAGTCCTTCCTAATCACAAATCTTTAAGAAAAATAAAACTCAATTACGAAGAATATTTAAGTTTAAAATTCAAGTCAGATTAAAAATTTGCCTCACTAAAAAATAGTCTTGTTAACGTCTCCTTGCTAATCACAAATCCTTAAGAAAAATGAAAACTCAATTAAGAAAAATATCAAAAATTTCCCTCACTCTAGAACAGAGGTCAAAATCTTCTTCTTTCTTTCTTTTAATTTATTTTAATTTACTATACTTACTAATTTCATATTATGATAGTTGACAAAGTTGCTAGCAGCCCTAAAATTTTTTATTTATATTTTGACAACGTGTGGGGTGGAAGATTTGATTCTCTAACATCTTATTAATGAGTACAAGCTTTATGTCAATTGAGCTATGATCCTCTACCGTTAGCACACACTACAGTTTTCAATCTAAATGAAAAATATAACTCCATAAATTGAACAACCTCTCAAGTGATAATAGAGATCCAAAGTAGAAATAGAATGCAAAAAAAGAATGAAGTGATCTACTATATCAACAATAGAGAGTTCACAAACAGAAATTTTATCTCACTCTTTTTTCTACATACAGTGTTCTTTCAAGTAATAAAACAAATGGAAATATGGCATCATTAACAAAGACATTCATAGACCTGTAAGAAGAAATCAAAACAAATATGAAAACAAGGTTAGAAGTGTACATATTATACAATGTGTAATCAGTTCCCACATTCCCATTTTGATGTTGGCACACAACTTAGATAATGACACCAGCTGCAATGGTTGTTTCCGTTCTCGCCTCGAAATAGCATCACCAACCCAACCGTGAATCTGCAACAACGAAACAAGACCGTAATGAAGTTTTCTTTTCATCTGTTGTCACGATTCATCAATCAGGAGCATAACAGAAAGAAGACACAACATAACAACATATATTCTCTCTGTTGAGAACCTTTCATGTCATAATTAAATTAACTAAACATCAATGGTTAAACGGCTGAATTATAATCATCTTCAGAGTTCCATCCGTATCTCAGATGCATAATTCTTGATTCTAGATTGATGAATATGTTTTCCTAAGATTCCATCTATCAAAAACCGAGTTGGAAAAGAAGTGACACACTTACCCGACAATCAGAAGAGCGAGAGCCAGGAAGCATAGAACATATTGGTAGACCTTGTGCTTGGGTACAGCACGTGAATTCGCAGGGAGATGTCGGCGTTCCATCCAACCGAACTGGGGACGGAGAAGCAAAACAAAGCCAAGGAGAAAGCCTGTCAAGAACCCTCCAATGTGAGCAAAATTGTCGACGTGAGGAAGAATCCCGACAGCCAAGTTAATGGCGATGATAACGATGAGTGTGATGAGAGCTGCAGCCTGCAATTATAAATAATCAGTTGTTGATAACAGTGATATTACCAAATTTTGAGTTCAAATCAGGCAGACACCAACCAACATGGAAACAAACACCAACTACTTCACTGTTATTCATCTTCTGTGTCTTCAACTCACCTTATCTGTATAAATAGTCCAGTTTGTCAAAAGTTCTGATAGCATTGCACCAAGAAGCCCAAACAAAGCACCAGATGCACCAACAGAGATGTTATTTTGTATGAAAAGGGAAGATAATATGCTTCCACCTAATCCCGAAAGCAAGTAGAGTATTCCAACCCGAACTGCGTGATTATATTGAAAAACAACCAATGAGCATGAAATTTTAATCGCCCAAATTTTAGGAGTTAAAAAGAACTAAAGTAAAATACAGGCCACAGTAAGGCACTCGACGTACTGAATCCAAACTGTTGTTCGAGGCGGATCCCAATAAATACCAAGCTCAACATATTTGCAAGTAAATGAATGACTCCAGCATGCAGCCAAATACCAGTAATGAGTCTCCATGCTTGATGTCCATGAACTATCTTATCCCATTCCAGAGCTCCCAGTTTTTGTAGTCTGCAAGAAATGATACCAGTTATAACAAATACTCAGTATCTAAAAAGTACTTTCACATTGTTCTTTGCTTTCTTCCTGAAACAAACTAGGTCATTTATGTGACATTCTTCTATGGTTTTAACTTTTAAAAATATGTCTCTTCCTCAAATGGAAAAGCAAAGATTGTATTGAATCGATGCAATAATCAAATACAAAATTCAAATGCACAAGAACATTATCGATGATCTGTCATTACGGATATTAAAACATGAGATACATCCTTCCAACCTCTTCAGAAGCCATTCTTGTACAAATTATCTAATGAGATGATTAGTTTTACTGGGATGAAAAGAGAGACCTGGTTGAATTTTATAGTATTCAACTAGAAAGTTTCTCCACAAAAGTAAAGCACAGATTAGAACTTTTCCTGTGGACAAATCTCTCTAAAAGAACAGATTAAACAACCTCTGATGGAGTTCTCCAAAACCATCTTATAAACCAGTCCATCAATGGAGGTAGATTTGATCCACAATGAACTAGAATCCATTGAAGCTATAGATTACACAAGTTCTTGACAAACACCCAAAACAAGCAAAGATAACAATCTAAAAGAAAGCAAGGAATCTCAACTTAAAAGCCAAGCAAACTTCCATAACAACAGCAGCAGATTAACACTGATTTGAAGACATCCATAGAAAATGTCAGTAAAAACTCAGTACCAGAAAACCCCAATTGATGAGAAAAGACACAAATGTAAAACATCCTCAATCAAGAACTCAAGTAGAAGAGTTACAGCAACAAAATACAGAGTCCACAGAAAATCACTGCAAAAATCGAACAATTTAGAAACAAGGGGAGACCAGAAAACTCACGTGGAAGAAGAGGGACCAAACAGAGGGTTCACTCTAAGGGGCTCAAAAGAAAACCTTCCAAGAAACCTGGCAACACACTCCTCAGAACCCAGATTGTGTTTGGGACAGTTATTAACGAACATAACGACAACGAACATAGCAACATTAGCCACCACGAACATAGGAACCAACCAAGAAGTCCATTGCTTCTCTGAGGTCTCTTGGTAATAGGAACTTGAGTAATTCCCAGGTGGGTTATTGGTTTTAGCCCCTCCTCTCTCCAGATCTCGACTACCCATTTCTCTTTCTCTCACAGAAACACACTTTTTCCCTCTATTTCTCTCAATCTATGAGTATAAGAAGGGCAAATGAGCGATCACTTTCTGCTAAGGTTTCAGAGAAAGGAACTTTGTTTGTCTTTACAGTTTGGTAAAAGATGAAATACAAAAAGGGAAGAGAGGGAAAGAGAGTGGCTTCAAAGGGAGAGAAGAAACGGCCAAATGGGTTGCTTCAATGGAAGAAATGGAAATGGGAAAGGGGGTTTTACAGATGCAAGTGATGTAATGAATTGGGATTGATGGGTCTTTCTTTAACAGACTAGAATTTTGCTGTGCTTTGTGTCCATTTAGATGTTAGGCGGTGGCTGTGTGTTGATGCAACTACCGGGGGGTTTCAATCAAAGCTGTATGGAAATGGAGTAATCGGTAATGGAAATTAAAAACGTATTTCTCAACTTAAAGGATGGCGTTTGCTCGTGTGAAATGTCGAGTGGGGAATCATTACATTTAAATGATTGTCATCAATTATTTTTAAAAAGATTTAGTGAGTGGTTCCCATTTCCAAAATATTTACAAGGTTGAGGTCAATTTATTCAACTTTTCATGTTTTAGTCTCTTCCATTAACTTTTAAATTTCTCTCTATTTAGTTCCTGAATTTTATGTCCAATGAAACCCTAACCCTGTAAATTTTAAAAAATGTTGAATAGGTCAAAGACCTATTAGACATAAAATTGAAAGTTGTTGGAACTATTGGACGCAAAAGTAGTTTAAGGACTTATTATATACTTTTTAAAATTCAAGGATCATACAAAATTGAAAGTTCAAAGACCTATTTGATATTTTTTAAAGTTTAGGGACTTAATAGACACCGTTCTAAAAGTTTAGTAACTAAACTTGTAATTTAAGCAAACACTTCTCTTCCATGAGTTTAACCTAAAAACTATAAGAGTTACTATTACATTTTAAATTTTCATTTTGATTTTAGTAAGTGTTTCCTAACAACGTTACTAAAATATTAATATTACAAACTTATTGATTTATTAGTGATAGATTTAAGTTCGGTTTGGAATATCTTTTAGTTTAAGTGTTTTTCAAGAATGCATTTTTGTTTAAACATTTTGTATAAAAATTATTTAGAATTTAAACACTTATATGTTTGGTTACATTTTCTCATAAGTGTTTTTATACACAAATTATTATATACTTAAAAACTCTATTTAAAATATTTGTTTTCAAGTGTTTCTCTGAAAATGGTTTATTTTTCAATCTCATTATTTAATAAGTCATTTTTTAGTGGTGGCTAAGCACTAGACTTTTTTTCAAAACGATTTTTTTTTTATTCAAAATTAAACACTTTTTGATGGAGCAAAATGTGGTATCAAAAAGTAAACCCACTAAATAAAATAGGCTAAATTATAAAAAATACCTCTAAACTATGGGGTTTGTTTCAAAAATGCCCCTGAACTTTGAAAAGTTTCAAAAATACCCCCGAACTTTAAAAAATGTTTCAAAAATACCCTTGCTGTTAATTTTTGGATGGAAACCGTTAAAGTTTCAGTTTCAAAAATACCCTTTAACTTTCAAAAAAAATTTAAAAAATACCCTTATTGAAAAATGCTTCTTTTTTTTTCCTCCTCCCATTGTAAATTCTAACGGTTTCCATCCAAAAATTAATGGCAATGGTATTTTTGAAATATTTTTCAAAGTTCAGGGGCATTTTTGAAACTTTTCAAAGTTCATGGGCATTTTTGAAACAACCCCCATAGTTCAGAGTATTTTTTATAATTTAGCCAATAAAATAAGTACAAATGGGTTCTGTCTTAGTAAATTGTTTCTGCATTGACCTTTGGTTTATTATCTCATTGATCTATTTGATCTATTTATTTATATTATGTATAAGTTCTTTATTTGAAAAACACTTCATAATACTTTAAAATGTAATTTACTTTTCTTAAAAGTTTTTTTTTTAAATGGATTAGGGTTTTAATTCATTAGCTAAATACCATAATATTTTTTTTTTTATTCAAACCATAATACTTTTTTTTCACATTCAAAAATTTAAGTTTATGTCAAAAGCTTTGCAAGTGGGAATGGTTGAAAGATGATGGTGATGGGTTAGCTCATTTTTCTCACCTATAATATTGATAAGAAAAAACATTCAACACCAAATTCTATTAAAAGAAAAGCTTTTTAGGAAGTGGTTTTGCTATAATGGGTTTGGAAGGAAGTTGTAGTGGACAAAATATTATCAGCTACAACTTATTTCTTCTTTTTTTTTTTTTAAATAAATATTCAATATCTTAGGCCCCGTTTGATAACCATTTTGTTTTTGGTTTTCGGTTTTTGAAAATTAAGCCTATAAACACTACTCCCATTAATAAGTTTCTTTATTTTGTTCTCTACCCTCTTTCAATGTTTTCAAAAATCAACCTAAGTTTTGAAAACTAAAAAAAGTAGTTTCCAAAAACTTGTTTTTGTTTTTGGAATTTGGCTAGAAATTCAAACGTGTCATTGACAAGGATGAAAACAATTGTAAGAAATTTTGGAGAAAACAAGTTTATTTTTCAAAAACAAAAAACCAAAAACGAAATGGTTATCAAACGGGGCCTTAATAATTTTGTTTTAGTTTTCCTTTTTTTAGGTCTAAATTTATGTTTTATTTTTTATTATTTAAAACTAGTTCTCAAATTTTAGCAAATATGTAGAAACAAATAATAGATTTTTAAAATTGCAGAGCGTCAATTTTTATCTCACTTTTCATGTTTGAGAAATCATTCTCTTTTTGCCGATGATTTTCTTTTATTCGGAATCTACTCTTGAAAACTTTTAAAATTCTAAAAATGGTTTTATTTTTTTTTTTATTTTAGAATTTTATTTTTATTTATGAAGTTTAGAAGTAACTTAAAAAACTTTTTAAACTATCTAAAAGAGTGGTGATAAACAAGCTTTTTTTTTTTTTTTTTTTAATGTAAACACAGAGTAGAATCTAACATTGTACTTGAGGAGACATTTTCCTATATTTAAAATTTTATTAGGATGGTAAAAATTATAAATTTAGTCTTTTTTTTTTTTTTTTTTTTTTTTTTTGATAAATTTAGTCTTAAATTTTGAGATTTGTGTCTATTTGGTTCCTAAACTTCCAAAATTACAAATTTAGTTTAAGTACTTTCAAATTTTATAAAATTGACGAATCTACTAGATACAGAATTGAAATTTTAGTGTTCCATTAGACATAAAATTAAAATTTATATCTAATAGATACATTAATTTTTTTAAAAAAAAATAATTTGTTAGAAACCTATTAGATACAAAATTCAAAGTTCAGGGACCTATTAAAAACTTTTAAAAATTGACACAAATCTTTTGGGATTAAACTTATAATTTAACCAACTTTTTTTTTTTTGTTCAGAATAAATTTTTAATAAGATAAAAACAAATCTTTGTCAAACATAAAAGTTTTTTTGCCCCTATTATTCTCTGACTTTGAAACTAATCCCAAATTTTGACTTATAATGTTTTGATATCTATACATGTGCTCGTATTAGATAGTTACTTTTTTGCCAATATATTAATACAAGTCTATCAATTTTAATAATTAGATATACCATTTAAATAAATAGATTATATAAATTAATTTTCTCAATGTTTTTTGGTCAAACATGCTTTTTTTTTCTCCTGTTTTTTTAAAGTAAATTAGGTTAAATTATAAGTTCTATTTCTAAATTTTGTGGATTCTATGTATCAGGTCATTGAATTTTAAAAAGTGTCTTATAAATTAGTCATAGACACATATTAGACAAAAACTTGAGGGAGTGTTTGACCCAAGGAATTGGGTGGAGTTAACTCTTTGTTTGGTCCAAGGACATACAACACCCAATTGTGAGATCACAAACTTATTAACTAATTACAATACTCTATTGGCGACTCCACAAACTTATTAACTTCTACCCCAACTTTCAATACAAAACAACTCTAGATTTCATAACTTTAATTCATTGGATCAAAAGTTCATGAACTTATTATATACTTTTTAAAATTAATGGGATCTATTAGAAACTTTTTAAGGTTTGAGATCTATGAGATAACTCTAAAATTTTAGATATCAAACTTATAATATAATCAATAATTTATTATTCAAATAAAAAAATAATTTTTCGTTTGGAGAAGTACTAGAAATAATTTTAATGTACCATTTAAATATATGATTAAAAATGTGGAAACGTAGTTTGTCATTTTATGTAGTAATTCCATTTTCCATGCGAACCAATTATTCTTGGGTGTGTAAATAAATGAGTGTGGACCGAATTACTCACTAATGAGGGAATGTTTGATAACTATTTGATTTTTGAAAATTAAGCTTACATTACTCCCATCATTGGGTGAAAGTTGTCCTTATCGTATGGGGTCTTTGGATGCACAAGAACAAAATACTTCACAATTCAAACAAATCGGACCAAAATGTAATTGTAACTTGTAAGGGCTATAGAGAGGCCAACATTTGAAAGATTCTCGACAAGTCGGACTAACCTATGATCAAATGATACGGCTTCTACCCTCAGTTTGAAGAGCCTGTCAAGTCAAGCAAGATGGATTCCCCCTCCTCCAAGCTCCTGTAAGTTAAATATTGATGCCTCTTGGAACGAATCTCATAAAAGAGGAGGGCTGGAATGGGTAATGTGTGACTCTTCAAGATCTCCAATCTATGGAGGGGATATAGAAGGATCAACAAAAGTTGGTCTAAAATTTCTAGAGATGAAAGCAATTGTAGAAGGTTTGTGATGCTTACCAACAATTCAAGCGTCTAGACCGGACCTTTCCATCCCTCCCATCTTGGTTGAATCAAACACCATTGGCGTGGTAAAGCTGTTAAACCAAGAAGAAGACAAATAGTTGGAGATTTCCTTCATGGTTGACGAAATTGCCTAGTTGAAGCAATCAGAGGAGATTTCTTTTGTGCACTGCTCGCAATCCCGTAACGAAGACGTCCATTATCTGGTGCAAATCGCAGCCTTCAGGTCAATCGGGTTTTCACATTCGTTTTTGGAAGCCTCTTCCAATTCGGAAGATGATCAGATTTTTTGGGTCGAGTTTTTACCCGAGAATTTTCCCTCCCTTTTAATGGACTTTTCGAAATTTGAGGATATAATTAAAACCAACCTCATAGTTCATGGTATTTTTAATAATTTAACCTATTTTAAATTCATTATGCCAAATTTGTAATTACCATTCTCTTAAATTTAGTTCCTAATCGTTTATAAATTTCTACCTCATCATTTATGTATTTTTCTTTTTCAATTTAAAGAATATTTGATAAATAGTAAACAGGGGGAAAATCACAAAGAGGGTGAACATATTCAAACTCTGCCTCATTTAAAGGATACCCAAGTCATACATTTTCTGTGAAAAGAACATGGGATCAACACATCCACCACTTTACAAACATCCCAAAAAAAAATTCATGCTTTTGTCGATATCAACAATAGATCTGTATTCAACAATAGTTTCATATTTAGCATAGCTTCGACGTCAACATTTTCATAAATCAAAGATGTAGAAATTTTGGCAGGCAAAAGATTGAAGATCTCTCCAATGGATGTGGATGGGAAGATGGATTGATTCTGCAAATGACTTATTTAAGATTGTATAAAAAGCCAAAGTCTCAAAAGTAAGAAAATTTTGGCAAGAAAAATGGCTGAAAGATGAATTCGCCTTTTGAAATCTCAAATGAAAAGTGTGAGTCCACAAAGTTGCTCTTCTTCCTTATGGAATTTATTTTATTGGCAATTGAAGGTGGTTGGATCGTAGTAGTTGGCTTTGAAGTTACTCAGCCATGTTTCCAACTGGCAAACGATTCATTCCAAGTCACCCTGTTCAGTCACCAATAAAATATTACTAACATATGGACCCTGCAGAAGCTTCCTTTGTCAGCCATTGTTGGCGTAGATATGGCCATTCCTGTTGTAACCATAAAGTTCAGCAGAATGACTCAAAACAGACCCCCCAAAGTTACTAGGCACGGTCACTTAAGTCCGAAAAACATGTCCATGTTCGACATATATGTCAAAGACTAATTATACAAATTGAATACGAGTATGACACTTGTTAGAGATGTTTTAGGCATAATGAATAGACATAAGTAGTAACTGAAGACACAAATAATAAATTTTGAGAGCTAACTATATTGACCTTAACTTTGCTTTAGTATGAAAATGTATGTTTTAATGAGTGTATCCTCACTATGTATGTATCTGTGCTTGTGCTTCTTTGCTCCAAAGTAATGAAATATCGACAAATACTAGAGATTGTAACGTTAGATCCTGACATATGAAACCGAAAACTTCAACGATTGCAAATCCTAAGACTTGTTTGCACTACTGTGGGGTGGGGGGAGAGAGAAAGACCTTCACAGGAGTGCCGTTGGTCTAAAACCTTAGCAAGATGTTAGTAACATATCAAATTTGTGCTCAATCTGACTACACCTTACAAAAATACAAAGTTAGTATCATATGGAACACAGATGTTTACATTCATACTACCTTCCTCCTAAAAGCCAAATTCTAAACAGCTTCTCCATGTTGACTACTCATGGTGCTTTGGCAGTCTCACGAACCATGGAAAGCTTGGCCAAAAGACCGCATAGCTGAAGGTAAGAACCAACTCCATCACAGATTCTCATATGGGCAAACCCGGTTTCCTGCAATTCATCAGAGTGAGAACCCTTCTTTTACCTTTTGATCCGAAGTCAAAATCAAAAGAGTACTTGCAACTCAGGTATGATCAAATGATAACTCGAGTTTTGATGTACCTTCATGAATTCCAGTTTCAGATATTCGGCCATATCGTAGTTCTTAATGATTCTGAAAAGAGTGGTTATTATGTCGGTGGGAGAATAGCCCAAGTCATAAAGTTGCTTCAAACCTGCACAAGCATCATCAAATTTACCTCCAAGCACATTGCGCACCACATTCTTCACATGCAGCGGATGAGGTTGATCGCAAACCTGAAAAACCGACAAGCATGTCAAGATGAAGTTTTCTTCGTTTATAAAAGACAGGTAAAGATAAAAGTGCATAATGGGAACCTTGAAAACATTGTCTTGGTTTACAAAGCGGAATCCACTATATGTAGCTTGCAGATTATTCAAAGCCTGCCTCATATCACCATCAGCAGTGAAAATGATTGCTTCAAGGCCTTCTGGAACATAGGGTACCTTCATATTTTAAAAAAATGATCATTTCTAAACTGCCTGCACTGCACATATGCCTATTGTATTCGGAACACAAATGGAAAGCGATGACTTATCAACTTGAGTAGTAAAAATACAGTCACAGAGATATGCACCCACGATCATTCTTCAATCAACTCAATGAAGTGCTAAATAACACTTACTAGTTTTGTTAAAAAAGAAACTGGCTTTCATCAAGTTAGAAAAGAAAGCCTGCAAGGAAAACAAACCCGAACATGGGAGTCCACAAAACAAAACAATTAAAAAAAAGACTCAAGTTATTGTTAAGGATCATAAAGAAATGCTAACTAAACCAAATAATTCATAGTGAACACCCAAAGGGAGACGTTGAAGTGAACCATAACCTAAGCCTGCGCCCAGGTTCCTCTACCCCTAAACATTTTTCCATTTAGCCTGCCTACCAAAGAATGCAACCATTATAACCAAAAAGGCTAGAGTAATTGTCAGTTGTGCTTTTCGGGCGACTATGTGGCTTTTGTGGAAGGAAAGGAAAGCGAGAACCTTTGAAGATAAGTTTAATTCTATTGATATTTTTTGTAGTCTTGTACAAAATACAGCCTCTTGGTGGGCGTCTTTACACAAAAAGTTCTTTTGTAATTACAGTCTGCTTATGATTATTAACGATTGGCAGGCTATGTTGAAATAGTGTTTTGGGAGGGGTTTTCTCTACCCCGGCCCTTAGGTTGTTCCCCTTTTTTTGTGATATATATATCCCTTTGATGTTTCTTATCAAAAAAAAAAAAAAAAAAAAAAAAGATAAGCACCTCCTCCATCCATCTCTAAAACCTCTAGGAGCCAAGCTATAACATCCAACGTGCCAAGAAACTTATTCTAAATTTTCATAGCAAAGTGACAGCTCCATAGGCAAATCATCAAAGTCTCTATTGGCCAATTTGCATAACACATACCACTGAAGACTTAAGTCCCAAACCATAGACATCTACTTCTCACTTCAAAACACGTAACCATCTGTGTGTTATACCCATGCCTCTAAGAAATTTGTAGTAGGACCCTGTTTTGTAAGAATGGTTAGCATCTGACTATCTTGGCCACCAAACGTATTCTTTCCACTGTAGCTAGACAATGAGGTTAGCATATATATTTCTTTTTTTGGGAAAGGTTTAAAAGAAACAGCAAGTGCACCCCCATAATGATGGATGTATAGGTGGAAAGCTGGCCGTCATATCAAAACTGAAGATGTGAGGTTAGCATATTAAATGCTAAGATGAGTGGGATCAGATGAAGCTTGCCATTTTTGGTGGCTCCTTCTCTATTTCATTTTCTACTGGGCTTGTCCAAAGACTCCAAACCATTGCCTTGACCAAGCCTCTCTTTTATTCCATGTTCAGGCTGCTCTAAAATGCTTGCTCTTCTTGCTCCAAGGTTTGAAACATATATTTCCTCCACGTTGGCTGGGAACTAAGCAAGAGGAGTGGAAGAAATCCATACTTGGAAAAGAGCCGCACCTGAAGGTAGCAGTTAGCAGTTATTACATGGTCATTGACATGATCTCTAAGTTATGAGCACACTGACCTAGCTTGTGTGTGTACCACCTAATCTGATGAGAGGATCCATCGAACTTTACAACATTATTTTGTCAAAAAAAGAACTTGTAGGATTTTAGATAGGTGCCACAGTAGGTTTGAATTCAAAGTACTTTTGCTTTTCACTTTCCCTAATGATCATTAGACTGATTGTCAGGAAATTTGTAGGAGTTTAGATAGGTGGCCACAGTGGGTTTGAATTCAAAGTACTTTGCTTCGTCATTTTCCCTAATGACCACTAGGCTAACCCATAAGAGAGGAAAGTCATATAATTCTCTTCAAAACTTGTATCTACCCATTTGTTAGCTAGCCTATAGATTTACACCTAAGACCTACCAACTAACTTCATTAGCCATAACCACTGAAATGGAGAGAGCATACCTTTTATTTATTTGGGCAAGTCCTCCCAAAGAAAAAATAATGCTACCAAAAGAAACAGCAGCATCATAACAAGTCCATGCAACACCTCTAGAACTCCAAATGGGCTTGATAAGCCTCCTACCAATGGGCTGCTTATACTAGAGAGAATGACGAAGTCAGAAATAAACTCAAGCACAGCATCTTTACTAATAATTCTTTTGACCATAGAACTGAAGCCCCTCACATTCCATCACCATGCAAGATCAATGAGAACCAACTCTCCCCTTAGAAGAGCCAACTTCCTGCTTTTCATAATTAAAGAGAAATGAAGATTCCTTGGTTTCCTCTATGGCTCTATCCATGTGATGAGAAAAGTTCGGTGCAGGATTATGATCCCATTTATCTCTTGGTTATTTTTTTTTTTTAAAAAAAATGAGCTTTCTAGAGAAATTCAACCAACCCTTAACCTGCATAGACTTCCACCTATCTCCAACAACTTCACTTTAAGGTTTCAAGTAGTTGAACCATTTTTTCTCAAATTAAAATGGACAAACTCAACAGGAAAAAACTTGTCTCCACTAAGATGGGACAATGATCTAAGGTAGCAAGTGACGTTCTAGACACTAAAATTTTGAGGAAGAAGTTCAAATAGGAGACACTAAATTGGTCATTAGACACCTAGAAAAAAATTCCCACATATTAGACAATAGACACATGCATCAATCATTTACTAAAAGAAAATCAATGAGCTTAACTTCTCAATGAATTTATTACATATATCTTTAACCTTTCTACCTGTACATTTTTCATGAATTCTTCTAGGTAAAATGGGAGATGGGCCTAAATGTTCATGTTTTTCCTAATGAGGAGAATAAAGACTTGATACAAAATGTGAACATTTAGCACTCTTAAGCACATTGTTTTCCTAGTTAGTCTTTCACAATCTAGCACTCTTAACAATGTTGTGAAAGACTATCGCTACCTTCATGAGTCTTGCACAATTTTCTATAATAAGACATCGTTTCCAAGTTAGTCTAGACTCCCATTAGTTTCGAACTAAAAAATATCCCAAATGTTCACTACATTTTCAAGGTATTCCAAACAAATGCTTGAGCATTAGACCCACTTTCCAAAGGTGTTGATAGACTTAGCATATAATAGATGCTGATGATCTCCAACACTAGCGTTTTATTTATTTTAAAAGGGGAAAAAAAATGAAACCCTACTCACCAGCATTAGATCAAAACAAAAAATGCTAGCAAAGCATGAATATGAACCAATTCCTAGCCACTAAGTGTTGAAAAGAAATTGATGTAACATGGACATTCTTTTTTTTTTCATGTGTATATATTTTTTTTTTATAAGAAACATCAAGAGATAGATACCATTCAGCCCAGGGGCCAGGGGATGAGGAAGCCCCTGCTCAAACTCTATCTCATAAGGGCCTTCCAATCGTTGGCTATCATCGATAAGCTATAATTACAAAAAAATTTGTTGAGAGAAATCCACCAAGAGGTCGTATTTTGTTCGAAGATAAGGCCTCTAGTTTCGATTCTTTTTGTAATTTCATGTGTATACATAAGATACACAAAAGATTCATTACAAAAAATGAGTACATAAAAGAAGGCAACATGAAAAGACCAGGCATCTCCTCCCAATCAATCACGATTGAGGATTTACAGTAGGCCCCATCCCCAAAAGAAGGGCGATCTAGGGAGCATAAAAAGATTCTAGTTTAATCACACCCAAGAGGAGGTGGTGTGCTTACAATTTACCATAACCAATTAAACTCCATGATACTATCTCTAAACAACTTATTATTCCTTTCAATCTTTAGGGACCAGAGATTAGTCCAAGCAGCACTCTTCTACAAGATCCTAGCTTTCCCTTCCATAAGATCCTAACACGAACAATCAGTTTATCACTATACTTTTGTTTAGGTGCGATGCTAAGACACATATCTATTAGGAATTAAGTCCAAACAGAAGAAGTTTTGAGAGGAAAAAGGCTCTTTATCCTTATGAACAATACAGCTTAAGAATATGACCAGGAATTACTAAACAAGCTAGCCATTCCCATATATATATATATATATATATTAAAAAAAAAATCCATAAAAGGGCAATGAGACAAATACATAATAAATTAAATTACATGAGATCTAAAGGGGTACTGCTTTCAGCTTTCCTATAAGAAGTAATACTTCCTCCAAAGATAATTAAGCATTAACTTTCTTGGCAGAGTGATTGTATTTATACCAACAGAAACGTATAGTCTGGAATGCAGCTGTAAGCATTATCACAAATAGTTGATACCTTTTCTGCTTGGAGCACCACCATGAGGCGACCAAGAATCTCTTGATCTGTTAATCTTGAAAATCGGACAATTGCACATCTACTCTGGATAGGCTCGATAATTTTTGAGGAGGTATTACATGCAAGGGCAAAACGTGTAGTGTTTGAATATATTTCCATTGTACGCCTCAAAGCTTGTTGTGCTCCAGTTGTCATGCTGGATTAATTTCACAATCGTAACCATCTCCAAGATTAATAAATAAACACCCAAAGTAAGAAAATGAAGAACAAGGCAGAAGGAAACAAAAATGTTTGAGGTGAGGGATAAGAATTCAAAAGGGAGAAGGGAAAGCAACGAAATCATTCAAGAAAAATCTAATGGTTCCTTTTAGAAACGAATAGTGCCAACTGCCAAGAAAGTGGAAATAGCACACATAAACGAATTTTCAATTACTGTTGCACCATATAACGTAGACTACAAGATATATCATATATCCATCGAACCTACCTGTCAGCTTCATCCAATATTACCACTTTGTGTCGACCAGGAGGTAATGTTACTTTCTTTTGGGCAAACATCTTGATTTTGTTCCTCACAACGTCTATTCCCCTACACAAGAACGCATATTAGAATAACATACATTTCCAGTAACATTTGAGAAGTTCTAAGTTAAAAAGGGATAGAATATCCCACCTATCATCTGATGCATTAAGCTCCAGAACACCCTCCTTGTAATTCGGTCCCAAGAGCTCGTGAGCAAGAGCCAAAATACTGGTTGTCTTCCCAGTTCCTGGCGGACCCTAGAAAACAAGTATATAGCAACAACATAGATTAGCACTCATAGCAAGACAAAAGGAAAGTTTAGGATTTTTCTTTTATGAATGTGAGCATCCGATCCTAAGACATTTGCTTATCAAAGAACACGTCCCACTTGATTTGAACCTATTCCTCAAAATACTTTTACTTTTGACTTGCCACCAACACAATGTGGTTGAAATTCTTTGTATATTAGACTGCAATGCGTTAAAAACCCAAAATAATTTATCAAAAATAGGATAACATTCGAGCCTTCCCAGTTCCCAAATGCTCCGGTAGCCATGAAAACAGCTCAAAGAACACACACACACACACACACAACTCTCAAGCTGCATGATTTCCTTCTTCACATAACTAAATAGAAGTGCACTTCCAGTACCATACTGGAAACAGGTTAACAATTAGATTAAAAATTAACTCAAACCCATGTACCATAACTGAACTATGCCATCAATGGGCAGCAATACAAATTGAACGGGGAAAATTTCGGATGGGGGTTAGAAATGGAGAAGTACAGATAATATGAGATTGGGCATGTTGCCGTCGCGAGCAATGACTTGGAGCCGGGAAACTGCATCTTCATTCCCCACAATGTCAGCGACCTTGATGGGCCTGTACTTCTCCACCCATGGCATGTCATAGCTGCTGCAGCTGCCTGAAGAAGAAGACGCCATAGTTGTTGTTTTTCTTGTTTGTGGGGATTGCACAGATGAATGAGGCTGCTCGAGGCTGAGTAGAACAATTTCCACAGAAAACTCGCCCTGCCCGCTTCGCGCCCTTCGCTTGGATTTTCTTTTTCTTTTCTTTTTTTTCTTTAATAAAAGACTCAATCCATTTTATGACAGCTTTGACCCTGCATTTTCAAATTTTTGCAAATGATACCCTGCACTTCTTTTTAGGGATGGATTTCATTCGGTTGGATTGGTGCATTTGCTTTGTTTTAGATTCTACAGGTGGTTTTGGTGATTGGTTTGGAGCCAAAATTTTGAAAATCGATTTTGACTCGTGATTATCATTTAGGTACCGTTTGATAACCATTTGGTTTTTTGTTTTTGGTTTTTGAAAATTAAACTTGTTTTCTCCCAATTTCCTAAAACTAGTTTTCATCTTTGTTGAGGTTACATTTGTCTTCCTAGTCAAATTCCAAAAACAAAAACAAGTTTTTGAAAACTACTTTTTTTAGTTTTCAAAATTTGAGTTGGTTTTTGAAAACATGGGAATAAGATATATAAAAACACAAAAAAACGTATGGGTGAAAATAATGTTCGTAGGCTTAATTTTCAAAAACCAAATAGTTATCAAACGAGACCTTAGTTTTTTATTTTTGGTTTTTGAAAATTATACTTGTGTGTGTGTTTTTTTTTTCAATTTCCTTATCACGGTTTTCATCTTTACTAAGGATACATTTGATTTTTTAGTCAAATTCTAGAAGCAAAAACAAGTTTGGGAAAATACTTTCCTTTTAGTTTTCAAAACTTGAGTTAGATTTTGAAAACATGAAAGGAAAGTAGATAATAAAACAATGATACTTATAGGTAGAAGTAATGTTTATAGACATATTTTTCAAAAATAAAAAATCTAAAACAAAATGGTTGCCTGAGACCTTAATAAAAAGTAGAGTTTTTTTTTAGAATAATAAAAAGTAGAGTTGTATGTGTTTTTAGTATGCATTTGATATTTGATAGCATATTTGAAAATTAGATCTCAATATAAAAAGTTTTTAAAAAATAATGGTAGAAACCAATTAAAATTTTGGTTAAACTTTAATAGTTATTGATTAATTTTTTTTTTTTGAAAATAGTTATTGATTAATTTATGAACATATTTTATCTTACAAATTTTACATAATTAATATTTTACCGTATTATATAATTTATAATATATTACGTTATACAAGTTAAATTTTAACACAAACAAATTTAGTTTATAACATGAATTAGTATATTTGTGAAAGTTTTATTTTCCTTTTTAGAGTAATTCTATATTTTAAATTTTCAAATTTGAAATTGCTCAAGTCCTCCCCAAGGTTTAAAATGTCGAAGTCAATAGAAATGTCGAGGTCCAGATTTTATGGAAATGTTGATGTCGATGGAAATGTCGAGAGAAATTTCGGGAAGATTTATGGAAATCATGGAAATTGATGAAAATTGTTTGAATTAGTCCATGAAACTTTGTTTGTGGCATAATTAGGCTATAATTGACCCTTTTTTACCATCATATCTAAAAAGTAGAACAATATTTAGATGAAAATGTTGATTAAAATGTCGATACGTGCAAAAAAAATTTAACTTATTTGAATTATTAATTGAGACTTTAATTAGAAAATTAAAATAGATATGAAATATTGATAGATGACAAAATAACTTTGAATTCTTGAATATAAAATTTTACAATGGTTAATGCCAAAAAGATGATCATGGAGCATCTAATCCAGAATCTTGGTAATTCTGATAGAAGTTACAATATTGCTCTCAAGTCATCCTATACTGATAATTTTGAAGAAAATTGTCTAAATGAAAGCGATATGACTCGTACGACCAACATATAGATCCTATTGGTGGATACATTTCATGAGTGGGCTGTGAGAATCTAGGCTCGATGTTGCTATAGCCAAGACTTGAAGAGTCTTCGTAATTGGAGTAAGAATAACTTCCTTGACCATATCCTTGTTGTGTGTTGCTGCTTATGCTCATTGTTTCCATACTTGAAATCAAAGAATTTTCATCTGATTGCGTCGAATAAAAATAATGTGCATCTCGTTGTCTATAGAAAGGTTTGCCAATAGCAGCAATCCCTTCACCACCCTCTAGAGATCTGTGGTCCTCGTCTTGGGTGACATGATCAAATCCAGCCTCACATGAAAAGGGACTTAATCATGGTTGACTAGATTGTCCCTCTCCTGTGTGGTAACCTCTCGAAGTCCTCACATTTATCCCTCCTCCACCAGATGTGTTGCCATCGTCTGTACTATCGTCATCATCATCGCCATCTTTCAACTTACCTATACGAGGGTCACTCATTGGTGAGTCACGTGTGCCAACCTCCTCAGCAATTACTCTCTCCACGTTGATGCCAGTATTTGTAGCCATGTTGGCAATCTCAGGCTCTGGATTGCCAGATTCGTCACTCAGATGTGCTGGTCGAACCCATTGAAAAAGTGGGTCATCACCGTCATCATTTGGATCCGCTACAACATCGACCAGATTGATATAGTTCTTATCTGCTACTTTTTCATCTCTAGCCTCCATGTCTCTAATCTTCAATTTCATGTTGTAGTAGCAATAGACAAGCTTGTGGAGCTTTTCGTAAGCCAACTGATTACATTGCTTTGTGTGTACTAAAGCAAATGTACTCCAATTTCGCTCACACGCAGACGATGAAGCTGTTTGAGCCAAAACCTTCACCGCAAGCTTACGTATTGTAGGAGCACAAGAGCCATACATGTCCCACAAATGGCCTACTCGTTGTTTCTTAGAGAGCTGATTAATTTGACACAGAAATATCGCTGATATGCATTAATCAAAGTATAAATTAAACATAATCAAGTAGTACCTAGAGTATTTTAGGGTCGAATCCATAGAGAAAGGGGGGGGGTAAGAGTTTTTAATAAACTAACTAATGAACACTCAGACGCATTGGCACTTAATATTAGAATTAAATATGGATGGCTGCGATAAAAACAAAAGAGTACTGTAAGACAAGCTATGCGATGGAGATAAGGGGAAAATCATATAATAAAGGCTATCAAGGCTTTTGCTGCGGCTGAAGGGAATGAAAGTCCCCACGCAGCGGTAGCGCATCGAAAGGACCTTACGCCGTATATTAATTAACATTAAAATATCGTTACGAAAAGGCAAAATAAACTTTAAACATACTTTAAAGTTGCTAGAAATTGCTATAAGCATGCTGGAAAATTAAATCTAAATTTATTTTCATGCTTTTCTAAAGAAACGGGAAAGAACCGTTACAAACCTTCGTTGTAGACTTGACCGTTCTTCGCCAATGATGCTCCAACGAACGAAAACGCAGTGACTCCTTCTTGATTTCTTCGCTGGAAATTTTTCTTCAAAGACACAATAACTACAAAGGTTACACTGGTATGTCTCTAAGTCTAGGAGGTAAAAGACTTGTGGGAGTCTTTCTCTAAGAGGAAGGCTAGAGAGAATTCTAGGGTCTTGTCTTGTGAGTCTAAGAGCAAAAGGGCTACCAAACCAATCAGGTCTAGTGTTCTATTTATAGAAGAGTGGCCATGAATAAAATATTCAATTAAATCAATCTTTTCCAAAATTGATTCAATCTTATTCCTTATTTAATCAATTCAAGATCAATCAATTCCATAATTGATTAATCTTTTCCACAAATGTCTAATTTAATTAATTAACCACCAATTAAATATCACATATTTAATTTCCGACCTTGAATTAATTAATTTGCCCAAATAGATTTTAGGCCTCAAAATTAATTAATTCATATTTGAACTCTTTCAAACTTCCATAAATTTAATGTGACTCAAATTTATATTAATATTTGAATTTCTTCAAATATTAATTTCTCTCATAATAATATATCAATATATATTATATTGTTTCCCTTAGTAAATTGAACACTTTCAATTTACATTTATTACTTAGTTGCCTCAAATTACTTTATGAGCTACCAGTGGGACCTAATGGACCTGCAGATCAGAAGCTCCAACGATGTGAGATTAATTGGTCAAACTCATTAACCAAATTAATCAATCTTCATTAACTGTGTGTACATTTCACTATAGACTCACAGTTGCACTCTTCTCACTGCAGACATATTTTCTGTGTCCACGGATATAGACCAATATCGACTAGTTAGTCCTTCACGAGTGCCCGTAACACCAGCTGGGTCAAATTACCGTTTTACCCCTGGGTTATTTCTATTTCCTTAAGTACCAGTTCTCCTCTAATGAACAACTTGTTTGTGGTCCAACCATCAAATAGAAAACTCTCTCGTGCCATTGAGAAGGTAGGGCCATTTGTTCAAGACTCGGAGTCACCACTTATGGGAACACTCATCTGCTTCCCTAAAGTCGGGAAGGAGTGAATTCCATCTTGTACGATTATGTTCCCAGCTCCCCACTCGGTCTTGTCCCCAAAATGGTAGGCTTATTGAGTCGGCGTATTGGCCACTCTCACCCATACAAATTAAAGGACAATCCCTCATGAGTAGGAGTCCATAATCAACTCAGGATTAAGACCAAGTTGTCTAGGTCGTCCTAGTGAAATAGAAAATCAACTAGTTAACGGTGTTATAACAAGTGGTTACTATTTCGCGGTCCGGTCTTATGCAAACTCATTGCATAGGATACCCCCACTCGCATGTCTCCTACACGAACGAGTTGGATCATAGCGTTTGTATCAAATACAAAGTGGGTCGTATCCATAGTGTCACTAAGATAAGGCACTCAGTCTTATCCCTATACTATAGACCCTTTAGGCTGTTTCTTGAACAGTGATCCCCATATGTCGCTACATATAGTTCAAGACTCATATTACAGCCTAGGATGTCTTAGTTTATTGGATTAGGGTTATTTTAGGCAAAGACAAATATAAAATAACTGATAACATTTAATGGAAAAAAACATATCAATATTATTTCATTAATATCCGGTCAACGGTTACATTCACTATCTACGAGTTTTAGGGCATAAAACCCAACAACGACAACCACATGCGTTAATAAGTTATCTAGTAGCGCATATTCTATTTGAATTTCCATTAATGCTGAAGTGAGTAATAATCATGTGATTCCCTTCCGGTACTACCCATGCGTTTGGCGTAGAACTAACAACGTTCTTTTCAATTAACTCATGCGTTGGTACTGTTCTCTAATGACTTGCAAGTGATTGCATTATTCCTAAAGCAACCTAAGCACATTCATGAAATATCTCTTGCAGCAGTATTAATTCTAACACAACCTAGACTACATGTAATGCGCTAGCTTGCTCTACTTAGATATTTCCACATGCATTACCTGTCAGGGATTTATCATGCTGCTACCGCATCCGGCTGGCCAGGCGGGAGTTAGTAATGAAAATATTATCGCATCTAAGCAGAAAGCATTAATTTTTCATTTTATTCAAAATGTGACGCATACAGAATAATCTTGTCATCGCATGGGTGCCTAGGCTAAGCCTTGATAAAAATGATTTAGCTCATGCTAAGAAAGAAAGATATAACGCAATACATCATATCGCAATGAATTTGCTGCGCTGGGATAATCTTTCTCCTTCTCTGGTCTCCTTTCTCGCTCTTTGTTTTTCCTGTTCTCTTTTTTGTCCCCTTTTCTCTTTGGCAGCTGGACGTTTTTTATAGGCTGAGGATACTGACTTCTCCAAGAAATTGGCTTATGTGCCCCAACCTTCTCTTGCCAGCTTGCAAATCAATCACACGTCAAGGCAACCATCTTTCCAGCTATCATCATACGAATTATGCTCTGGGATCTGCGCCTGCGCTGAAGGAAACTTGGGCAAGGAAACGACTACAAATTCATGCATTAGTAGGTAAAAATACATAATTTCCTACCGCATTAAAAATACTCCTTTAAAGGATTAGCTATAGCAATTCTCTTACTACAATGCGCTAGACCAGCGCAACTTTGATCTTTTCAGCCTTATTTAGTTTTAATTTAAGGGAGAAATAACTTCTTTTTGCATGTTATCACCTACTAACACAATATTTCAAATTCTTTGATCTAACTGATTCTATATTTCAAATTCTCAATCAAACTATACACAATAGGCAGGGTTGAAACAACCTCGGAGTCCACAATGCAAAGAGTTGTACTTGTCATTATTCCATGCATCATCAGTGAATAATCATTTTAATCCAGCCTTCTTTTTCAACATGTTATTTAATGCAAGATAGTTTGTTGCAAACGTAGTGCTCTCAGGTCGAATTATATCAGCTTCACAAATCTCGCTCATTTTACTAAGTAACCATCCATGATTATAAATGTAATTTGTCACCCCTAGTGCAACTCTAATAACGGATTCTACTAATTCTCGTTTTCCTATATCTTCAAACATTAAATCTATGCAATGTGTTGCACAAGGGGTCCAATAAATATTAAAAATTTTCATTATTAACTCACTTGCCTTCTTGAAAGCAGACCCATTGTCTGTGACAATTTGGACTACTTTCTCGGACCCTACTTCACGTGTGACGCTTTTCAACATATTGTAAATATATTTATGGTATTTCACTTGTTTGGAAGCAATTGGCCTTAAGAAAACGGTTGTACCATCAGAGTACGCCATGAAGATGATGATGGATAGCTTTTTTGGTTCGGTCCATCCATCACACATATCGTGTTGTCGATATCGTCCCATCCTTTTTGCTGTGCACAGACATATTCTTCAATTTCCTTGTACTCCATGTCCAAATATTTGGTACGGGTTTCGTACGATGTCAGTGGCTTAAGATTCGAACCTACAAACAATATGACCAACCGAGTGAATTAGAATTTAAGTAATACGTGATGTGAAAATATAATGTATGGAAGCACACTTACCCGCTTGTTATATTCCCACCACCATATTTTTAAAATGGTGGGATTTTAGTTTATTCGGAGAGATATTATCGTAGATAAAAAAAACCGAGAGATTAAACGTCCAACTCCTTCGAAAATCTTCTTCTTGAACATGTTATTTATACTTTTTTGTCGAGCCCCTTCTGACTTGTAGTATGCAGGTGAAGGGATTGGGTTCCGTAATTCCGTAAAGCGGAAGCGTGATTGGGACCGATTCATAGTTAATTTTGTTTAATTTAAAATACCAATACATTGGCAATAAACTTAGAACTATTCTATATTTATATTAAGGCTAAACATACAAAAATATTATATCAAACTCTAATTTATATAGTAACAAGTTACTCTCGTTGACGACTCAGATTAAATTCACCAACTGCTTGTGAAATAATCACGAACTATTGCGAACACTACCACTATGGCTACACTGGTATGACTCTGAGACTACTAAAGGCAGGAGATTGGTGGGAGCCTTCAGGAGAATTCTATGAGAGTAGGAAAATGAATATGATGTCTTTCACCCCACCCCAGGGGGTCCTATTTATAGGAAAAGGCTAAGACAAAGGAAAAGGTCATGAATAAAATCTATTATCTTATTCATATCTAATTTTAATAAATAATTAACTAATTCCATAATTAATTAATTATCCAATTAAATATCATATATTTAATTTTAGGGATTTTATTAAAAATTTATTTTATTAATATGAATCCAGTTCATATTAATTATTTGAACTCTTTCAAATATTTTCTCTCAAAATTAATTTTTGAAATTAATTCAAAAATTATATTATAAAGTTTCATAAACTTTATGTTATAATGTATTATCATACATTATATGATTCCCCTAAATAAATTGAACACTTTCAATTTACAATTTATACTTAATTGCCTCAAGTCTCTTTACGAGTTACCAGTGGGACCTAATGGACCTGCAGATCAGAAGCTCCAACGATATGAGATTTAATCGGCTAAACTCATTAACCAATTAATCAATTTTCGTTAACTGTGGGTTCACTCCATTAAAGACCTACAGTTACACTCTTCTCACTGCAGACATAATTATGTGTCCATGGATATAGACCAATAACAGCAAGTTAGTCATTCACGAGTGTTTGTAACTCCAACTGGGTCAAATTATCGTTTTACCCCTGAGTTACCTCTCCCTCCTTAAGTACCAGTGCTCCTCTAATGAACAACCTGTTTGTGGTCCAACCACCAAACAGAAACCCCTCTCGGGCCAGTGAGAAGGTAGGGCCCTACAAGACCTGGAGTCACCACTTAAGGGAACACTCATCTACTTCTCTAAAGTTGGGAAGGAGTGAATTCCATCTTGTTTGATTATGTTCCCAGCTCCTCACTCGGTCTTGTCCCCAAAATGATAGGCTTATTGAATCGGCGAACTAGCCACTCTCACCCATACAAATCAAAGGACAATCCCTCGTGAACAGGAGTCCATAATTCACTCAGGATTCAGACTAAGTTGCCTAGGTCATCCTAGTGAAATAGAAACCTAACTAGTTAACGGTGTTACAGCTAGCGGTTACTATTTTGCAGTCCGGTCTTATGCAAACTCTTTGCATAGGATACCCCCACTCGTATGTCTCCTACACGAACGCGTTGGATCATTGCGTTTGTATCAAATACAAAGTGGGTCATATCCATAGTGTCGCCAGGATAAGGTACCCAGCCTTATCCTTGTACTATAGACCTTTTAGGGTGTTACTTGAACATCAATCCCCATATGTCCCCACATACTAGTTCAAGTTATATACAAACAAGCTTGGATCTTAGTTTATTGGATTTGGGTCTAATTGTGCAATATTTAACAATAACATTTTATTGTAGAAACTCAATAACACTTTATTGAAACAAGTAAACAATTTGTTTACATTCATTATCTACGAGTTTTAGGGCATAAAACCCAACAGCAGGTTCCTTCATACTACTGGATCGTTGAAAGTTACTTGAGCCCTGACCTTGCTGAAGCCCACTCCTTCGAAGTTCTTCCTCCTCGTGCACAGTTTGTTTCGAGTTACGCAGAACTTCTTTGTACTTTCTATGCTCAGTGTAGGCCATATCTGGTGGGAACATGTTGTCTTTGTCATCGGTGTTGCCCAGAACTTCGTAGCCCTTAAGATTTGGCCGCAAATCTTCTTCTATCTCTTTCCTTTTTTTTTTTTGGCAATTTTCATCTTCTTGGTCTCCTTCGTTTTTTGTGCATTTGCAATCTGTTGCTTTACTTCTGGAGGCACATTGAGGCATGGTCTGGTGTTTTTCTTGGCTCATTTCCAGCGAGATGGTACTTGAACCTAGTGATGCCACCACTTTTAATCGCTAGCTGACAAAAATTGCATACAGTGCCAGATTTGTTTGAGTCAATTGGGCTATAGTAAGCCTAAGCAAGATCTAAGCGTCCTCCTTCCATCTATGAACAAAGAACAACAATAATAAGTATAACAAAAATAAAAAGTTAAATACAATGATTAAGTAAACTTGAAAGTAATATTATATAAATACAATCTTTAAAAAAAAGTATATAAATATAATAAATAAAGCCCAAGCAAAAACTATGTCTGGAAGATAAACTATGATCAATTGTTAGATAATTGATAACTATAAAATTAATAATGTACTTTTAAGAAAATAAAACTAATAGTGTAAAGAAAGTTGGTAATCTTTTAAGTTTAAACTTAACTTAAGAAATAAATTGGAGAAGAATTGAGATAATTTGAGAGAATTGGGAGAATTGGGAGAATTTGGGAGAGAGTTTGAAAATTGAGGTGTGAAGAAATTGAAATGAACTAAGAGTATTTATAGGTGGTAAAAATAATAAAACAATAAAAATGTAAAATTAAAATAATTAATTAAAAATAAATTTGTGGTAAAAAATGAATTTGGGAATTTGTAATATTCTGATGGAAAATTGATTTGAAAATTGATAAATTAAAAGTAAAAGAAAAAGGTAAAAAGGTGAAAAAAAACGTGGGTTAAAAATTAAAAAAATAATAAAAGAAAAATAAATATATATATAAAAAACTAATTTTAGAAATTAAAAAAAAAACAAATTAGTCGGCTGTCAAGTTGTTGTGCAGCTGAAGGGTTGCACGCATCACGAGAGGCGAGTCATGTGAACAACAACCGATTTAACATTTAAAAAAAAAGGTATCACGGACGAAACTTTAACGACATGTCGACGACATCTCGAAATTGGGAGAGTTGAAAGAATTGGGAGAGTTGAGAGAATTTGGGATAGAGTTTGAAAATTGAGGTGTGAAGAAATTGAAATGAAGTGAGGGTATTTATAAGTGGTAAAAATAATAAAATGGTAAAAATTAAAAATTAAAATAATTAATTAAAAATAATTTTTGTGGTAAAAAATGCATTTGGGGATTTGTATTATTCTGATGGAAAATTGATTTGAAAATTGATAAATGAAAAGTAAGAGAAAAAGATAAAAAAGTAAAAAAAAAAAACGTGGGTTAAAAATTTTAAAAAAATAATAAAAGAAAAAGAAATATATAAAAAAACGAATTTTAGAAATTTAAAATTAAAAGTTAAATAAATTAGTCGGTTGTCACTTGACAACCGATAGGCTGCTGTGCAGCTGCAATGCTACACGCATCATGGGAGGCGAGTCTTGTGAACAACCAACGATTTAACATTTTTAAAAAAAGGTATCACTGGTGAAACTTTAACGACATGGGGGGAAGAACGACATTCCCCCCTATGACATGTTGATACAGTCGACATATCAAAATTTCGGTATGTAGACCGAAATTTAATACCTTGCTTATATTAGAGTGTATTTAAAAGAAAGGGAAAATGAAAGAAAAGCTAGAAAAAGAAGCCTTAAAATCTCTATCTCTCCTTCTCTCTTTCGTCATTAAGCCAAGACCCCCCACCCTCGATTTCTTCTTCTTGCCAACAGTAGACCCACGCAGCTTGTCCCTCCCACTCTCTTTCGTTCTTCCCTCGCCGGCAACCCCCTCTCTTTCTCCCTCTCGTGTGTCTTCACCGCCAGCAGTAGACCCGCTCGCCGTCTCCTTCTTGCGCCGCTGCTCCTCCTCTCGATACTGCAGTTCTCTTTTCCCTCGTGACGTAAGCTTCTCTCTCTCTCTCTCTTCTTTCATGTTTTGGCAAGCAGGGACCTCAACTCTCTTCTTCTCTCATGTTTCGGCCAGGACCTGCAAGGAGAAGCTCAATTTCTCCCTCCCCCTCGTCGGGTTTCTCTCTCTCCCGCTGTCTTCCCGTTTTTCGACGATAACCGCACCAATCCTCGAGTTCCAGCACAATTTTGCCTTCTCTTTAGCGAATTCAATGAGTTTTGATATTTACCCATGTCTTCGCCGACAATGAATTACAGGTTTTCAAACCTGTTAGGAGCGCCTTACAGGGGAGGGAATGTTCTAATTTCAGAGAACACCATGTTAATCTCACCCGTCGGCAACCGAATCTCCGTTACCGACCTTGTGAAGTCTCAAACCTCGACTCTTCCCATTCAGCCATCGTCCAATATTTATCGAATCGCTGTCTCTCCCGATGGGGCATTCTTGTTCACCGTCGATGAGAAGAATCGTTGCCTCTTCATCAATCTCTGACGCCGAATGGTGCCTCACCATATTTCGTTCAAAAAGCCCGCCAGTGTCTTCAAGTTCAGCCTCGATGGTGGATTTATCCTCTTTCCACTGGGAAGTTGGTCCAAATTTGGCGGTCATCAGTGTTCAAGAAAGAGTTCTTTCCCTTTGAACTGGTAAAGACTTTTGCTGATTGTAACGATAAAGTTACGACGTATGACTGGAGTCTCGATGGCAATTACCTGCTTGTTGGGTCGACGGATTTGACTGTTAGGTTTCTTTTTGTGAAGAAATTAAGTGGGATTAAATACAAATCACATTTGTTTTTGGGTCATAGAGACTCAATTGTGGGTTCAGTTTTTGTACTTTATATAAAAAACTAATAATGTAAAGAAAGTTGGTAACCTTTTAAGTTTAAACTTAACTTAAGAAATAAATTGGAGAAGAATTGAGAGAATTTGAGAGAATTGGGAGAATTGAGAGAATTTGGGAGAGAGTTTGAAAATTGAAATGTGAAGAAATTGAAATAAAGTGAGGGTATTTATAGGTGGTAAAAATAATAAAATAATAAAAATACAAAATTAAAATAATTAATTAAAAATAATTTTTGGGTAAAAAATGAATTTGGAAATTTGTAATATTCTGATGGGAAATTGATTTGGAAATTGATAAATGAAAAGTAAAAGAAAAAGGTAAAAAAGTTAAAAAAAAAACGTGGGTTAAAAATTAAAAAAAAGTAATAAAAGAAAAATAAATGTATACAAAAAACCTAATTTTAGAAATAAAAAAAATAAAAATAAAAAAAATTAGTAACTGTCACTTGACAGTCGACAGGCTGCTGTGCAGCTACAGTGTTGCACGCATCACGGAAGGCGAGTCATGTGAACAACCAACGATTTAACATTTTAAAAAAATAAAAAGGTATCACGTGCGAAACTTTAACGATTTGTCGAAGACATGGGGGGAAGAACGACACTTCCCCCCCTCGACATGTCGATACAGTTGAATTTCGGTATGTCGACCAAAATTTAATACCTTGCTTATATTAGAGTGTATTTAAAAGAAAGGAAAAGGAAAGAAAAGCTAGAAAACAGAAGCCCTAAAATCCATATCTCTCCCTCTCTCTTTCGTGATTAAGCCAAGACCCCTCACCCTCGATTTCTTCTTCTCGCCAACAGTAGAGCCACGCAACTCGTCCGTGCCACTCTCCTTCGATCTTCCATCGCCGGCGACCCCCTCTCTTTCTCCCTCTCGTGTGTCATCACCGCCAACAGCAGACCCACACGCCGTCTACTTCTCGCGTCGTCGCTCCTCCTCTCGACTATAGTTTTCTTTTCCCCCCACGACGTAAACTTCTCTCTCTCTCTTCTTTCGTGTTTTGGTAAGTAGGGACCTCAACTCTCTTCTTCGCTCATGTTTTGGCCAAGACCTGCAAGGAGAAACACGATTTTTCCCTCCCCCTCCTCGGGTTTCTCTCTCTCCCGTTGTCTTCCCATTTTTCGACGGTAATGTTACCAATCCACGAGTTCCAACACAATTTTCCCTTTCTCCAGTGAATTCGGTGAGTTTTGGTATTACCCATGTCTTCGCCGGTGATGAATTACAGGTTTTCAAACGTGTTAGAAGCGCCTTACAATGGAGGGAATGTTCTAATTTCAGAAAACGCACTGTTAATCTTACCCGTCGGCAATCGAATCTCCGTTACCGAACTTGTGAAGTCTCAAACTTCGATTCTTCTCGTTCAGTCGTCGTCCAATATTTGTCGAATCACCGTCTTTCCCGATGGGGCATTCTTGTTCACCGTCGACGAGAAAAATCGTTGCCTATTCATCAATCTACGATGTCGAGTGGTGCCTCACCGTATTTCGTTCAAGAAGTCTGTCAGTGTTGTCAAGTTCAGCCCCGATGGTCCATTTATTATTCTTTCCACTAGGAAGTTGGTCCAAATTTGGCGATCACCGGGTTCAAGAAAGAGTTCTTTCCCTTTGAATTGGTAAGGACTTCTGCTGATTGTAATGATAAAGTTATGACGTTGGACTTAGTCCCGATGGCAATTACCTGCTTGCCGTGTCGAAGGATTTGACTGTTAGGTTGCTTTTTGTGAAGAAATTAAGTGGGATTAAATACAAACCACATTTGTTTTTGGGTCATAGAGACTCAATTGTGGGTACGGTTCGTTTTTTGTACTTTAAAAAAATAAAACTAATAATGTAGAGTTGGTAACCTTTTAAGTTTAAATTTAACTTAAGAAATAAATTGGAAAAGAATTGAGAGAATTGGGGGAATTGAGAGAATTAGGAGAATTGAGAGAATTTGGGAGAGAGTTTGAAAAAGTATGTGTGAAGAAATTGAAATGAAGTGAGTGTATTTATAGGTGGTAAAAATAATAAAATAATAATATGCAAAATTAACATAATTAATTATTTGTGGTAAAAAATGAATTTGGGAATTTGTAATTGTTGCCTTCTAGAGTGGGGTAAAAATATGGCAAAAATAAACTCTAGAATACTGTGCAAGTGTACACAATCCGCAGCAAGTGATAAGTAATTTATCGTATCCACGAGGTTTTGAATAGCTCTCACTTTACCTATCTTATGCAACTTTTTAATGGTTTCAAGGTTGTTAAAATGAATTATTTTGATAAAATGCTAAAGCAAAAGAAATGACAGAACAGAAAGTAAACGGATAAAGCAGACAGATTGAAAACGGGCGTTGGTTAGGTTTTCTGTAATTGTTTTAAAAGATGCCCTAGCATTATTATTGATTAGGCAATTCTCTTGCAGTCTTATCAACAAGATCCTCCCGGAACTCTGGGTTTTTTGCAATGTGTTTCAACTCCAATGATGTGCTACCGATCAAGCACTAGGCAACTAGTTATCCCTAACTCAGTCACTGGCGTCCACCAACACATAATGGTCTAGTGTGATTAAATGTCACACACTTCTCAAATCATCCCTGAAACTAAGAAGTGATATTTATACCGGTTGGCCAGGCGTGCACAAAATAGAAATAGACACAACAAATAATCAAGATGCTCAAATCAACATATATTGCATAAAGAATGAAGCACGACAATTACATAATTCCTAACCAACACCTAAGCAAATTTAGTTCATAAGGTTCATCACATCACACGCTAAAATCTGAGTATGTGCATCCATAACTACAAGAAATTACAAGAAAAGATTAATTCCCTTGATTAGATCCGTAGTTGATGGTCTTCTTGAAGTCTTCAATCTTTCCTCATCTATTCGGCTTACAAAGATGGAAAGTAAGCCTCCACGAATGGAATAGGACTTTCCTTTCTCTAATTTGGAATGTCTTTGACTTGAGACGGCTCCTTCCTTTTATAGAGTGGAGTCAAACCCTAATTAGGTCAAACTTTACACGTGGAGGGCTCTCCAAGCTTCCTAGATCCGAGATTAATTCAGCTAACACCACCTCATTAAATGGATTACGTGCGGCTTACGTGGCAGTTTTTGCTCCATGCTTTGCTGGATCACAGATTTTGCTCCCTCAAGTCGCTCAACATTATATTTTGCACAAAATAACTTCCAAAGCGTCCATTCTTCCAAATGGGTTAAAGCATATAGTATTCATCTAAAAGCAACCCTTTTTAACACAGATGACACACAAAACACTATAGAAATAAGACCTAAATAACTCCCTTTTGGAGAGTTATCATACCCCCAAACTTGAACTATTGCGCGTCCCGAGCAATACCAACTAACCTCCCCTTGAGAATTCAAAACATTAGACTTAGCACGGCTTAATCAAAACAGATAATCCAACACTACCTTCAACCTTTACCTGAGCATTCTGCAAAACCAAGCACTGCTGCAGCAAAATAATTCTTTCAGCATTGAACAGATAATCACCACCTTTAACTCAACCCTAAGAACTTACCACAACTTAACCATATTATCAGACATATTTAGACACATTTTTAAGGGGTTTTATTTCTTTAGTTCTTCAGACTTAAAGCAGCCCTACAGTCATAAGCTCTTAAGCATGAGATGACCCACTTTATGGTGCAGTATACCCTTGCCTCAAACTCATCACTAACTTAGGCTAACTACTCATTGCTAGCTCAAAAATATTTAGTTATTCTATCCATTGCTTCTCAGAATGGCGACATTTTATGATGAAGCTCACCTAAGCCTTGGGAGATAGAAAACTGCTAGATTATCATTCATCCTTCAAAACGTTTGCTCCATGAATTTTCTTAGCAAAATTTTCACATTTTTTTTTCAGCAAATACTTTTTATCATTTTTCCATATTTCCTAGGTCATCTTTTTGACATAAAGACAAACTATGGGTGTCACAAATGTCCCTGGTTACTCAATAACCTAGAAGAAATAATTATGAAGGAGATGAATGCTCGAGCAAAACAAGCGGAGAAGCTAAAAGTCCCCCAAACTTAAATTATTCAATGTCCTCAATGAATTATTAACATGATAAATTATACCCCCAAACTTAATTTATTTCTATATGAATTTTAAACTAAGCGTGAGACTAGAATTAAGCTTAAGGTGGATCAAATAAATCAACACTACCTCAGAATCTTCTTGCCGCAGCGAGACCAGGCTAGAAGAAATGTTCAAGCAAAAGGTTTCTGGAGATCAGAATACCTTGATCTAATTAAGCTAACTAGTCCAAGCTTCAAAAATTCAGAAGAACATAGTTAAGTTAGGAATGCTCAGTGCTATAGAACATAAGCAACTTTGGAAATTTCATTAAAAACAAAGGAAAAGATTTACATAAGCAGATAATTTTGATAGGCCTAGAAACAGAAAAATAAAAATAAAGACAAGAAAAACAGAAACATCAAAAGATTTACATAAGCAAATACTAAATGGTTTATAGTATAGGAATAATGTTGGGTACCTTATGCTGGCGACATTATGGATGCGGCCTACTGTGTGAACAAGGCAAACAACGTGATCCTAGTTTGTTCATGTAGAGACATGCGAGTGGGGGCATCCTGTGTAAAAGAGTTTGCACAAGACCGGACCAAGAAATAAGTCACTCTTACTTTATAATGGAGTTTACGGTTAAGACTGACTATTTCATGCGATGACCTAGGTTTAGTGGTTGGACCATAAACAAATTGTTCAGGATTATCCTTTGATATGCATGGGTGAGAGTGGCCAAACATCGCCACTCAATAAGCCTACCATTTTGGGGATAAGACTGGATGAATAGCTGGGGACATAGTATTGCAAGATGGAATTCACTCCTACCTGTATTAGGGATAATAGAAAGGTTGTTCCCTTAAGTGTTGACTCCGAGGCTTGAACAAGGAGCCCCACCCTCTCATTGGCTCGAGGGGGACTACGTTTAGTGGTTGGACCATAAACAAATTGTTCATTAGAGGACCAGTGGACTTAAGGAATCAAGAAGTGTTATAGGGGTAAAACAGACTTTTGACCTAGCTATAGTTACGAACGACTTGTGAAGTGTTGACTTACTAATCATGGTTATATCGAGTGGACATAAATATATTTACAGTGAGGGGAGTGCAACTACTAGGCTATAGTGGAGTGACCAGGTAGTTAACGAATGTTGGTTAACTAGGTTAAAAGAGTTTGACCAGTTAAACCTCGAATCGTTGGAGCCCATGATCTGTAATTCCAATAGGTCCCCTTGCTAACTTAAGGAATAAACTTTGGAACAATATGATGGAAAGAATTTGAATTGTTCAAATTCGGTTTAGGGACGATATCAGTCTTATTGGATATTACCGACATGTTGGTTTTTTGTTAAACCTAATTTGAGAGTTAGACATATTTAAATATGATTTAAATATCGAACATGTGAATAAGGATTCATGGTTGAGAAGTTCATTTAAAGAAGAGTCAGGATTGGAAGTAAAATATTAATTTAATATTTGATATTAAATTAATATATATAATAATTAGTTAATTAATTATAATTAATTTTATTTAATTGAAATTACAAACTGAAAATTCTAAATTTTAGAAATTCAGAAATTAGAAATTAAAATTATATTTTTGAATTTAAAGAAATTTAAAAATTAGACAATTTTTGGAGGTGGTGCTTTGTGAGTAATCACATGCACTAAGCCCCTCTTCTTCCACCTAATCCCATGATTAAATTGAACTCCAAATGTTGGGAATTTCTTGTGCATTTGATGTGCATGATTTACCTCTATATATAGAGGATTAGATAGTGGAAAAATACAAGTTTTTCCAACCTGTATTGCTGCTCATATTTTGTCTCAAACTCAAAGACTCAAAAACTCTCAAAGTTTGAAACCCAAGCAGTTTCCCTTCAAATTCTCATAACTAGAGGATCCCACAATCCGTTCCAAGAGCCTGAGAATAGCAAGGAAGATCTCTTGGTGGTTCGTGATCAATTTGTGAGGAAAAACAACAAACCAATTCGTTCAATTTTGAGCTACAAGAGGTTGGTACTCATGAACTCTGTTTTTTCTCTTATGGACAACATGCTTTGCATGATCAAATTGATGTTATTATATGCCTAAGATCCAAAATTGCTTTCGCATGTTAGATAGGTTGGTTTAAGGTCTGTTCTGGCGTGTTCGGGCTCTTTTGGTAAATTTTCAACGTTACCCATGATTTATTAACCTCAAAGTCAGATTACTCATTCTTGTTCAGCTTTAGAATTGAGTCTCTAAGATCGATTTCTTGAATTTCCAGTGCTGCGTAGAGCCGTCTTGGACTCGAAATCATTCTTGCATCGTGACCCGTCATCCGTTTTGCCTTAAAGTTGAACATCCACTGTCTAGGGACTCTAAACAGGTGGTTTTAAGTCTCTTTGGTTACTGGACAGGACATGCTCGAGGTTATTCGCTCGTTGAACGATAAATTCCAACACCTTTCATTTCCTTTATTAAGTATTTAGATGCTTTAAATTAATTCCTAACCCTTAGAAGTTATTGTTTGTAGTTCAGACTCCTTAGGCTCTTCCGGTTTGTCCTGTTGGTCTTTTAGGATCGCTTAGGAGCGCTATTTAGGTAAGTAGTTTCTATCTGTTGAGTCTGTTTGATCACATGATGCACGCTGCATGTTTACTTGCTTTATGACTGTTTCCATGATTTTGCTTCTATGCTTATATATACATGTAAAGTACTTCTTGCTTCTATGTTATGTATATACGAAATCTCTTAATAGCATGGACTGTTGTTGTGATGTTTGGTTGTAAAGCATGCTAACACTGTTGTGAGCTCATGAGTTATGCGTGAGGTGAGAACATGTTGTATGTATGTGCTTGGTGGACATAGCACTTGAGTCTAGAAGCATGTTGCAGGGCATATGCATTCTAGATAGGTGTGAGAAAAGAGGTCAGGGACCTAAAATGTGAGAAAAGGGAAAGATGGGAGAATGTCAGTGCACCTCGGGTACAAATGGTCGAGGGGTGGCATATCACCATTGGTTTAAAAAGGACTAGCTTTGAGGTTGAGATATTAGGGCATCAGGTATAAATGGTCTATGGCTGATATTGTTTTGAGGAAAGTAAAGTGATTATCAGTCCCTCGGGTATAAATGGTTGGGGGTTGATATATCACTATTGGATGTCGAGGCCTCGGGTATAAATGGTCGAGGGTCGACATGCTAACGTAAGATAAGAGGAGCATCGAAGCCTTGGGTATAAATGGTCAAGGATCTGTGTGATGAGTCTTGAGGCAAGTATTGAGGCCTTGGGTATAAATGGTCAAGGGTTAATTTGTTACTTAGTCATCGAGGCCTTGGGTCTAAGAAGCACGGATACGGACACGAGACACGAATACGACACAGACACAGACACAGACACAGACACGGTGACACGCCATTTTTAAGAATCTAGGACACAGACACGACACGGACACGTTTAGAAAAATATACATTTGAAAAATATATATATCGTTTTTATACAAGAAGGAAATTCAAAATCAATAATTTTATGCATTTGTATGCTTGAAAAAATGAATTTAATGTATTTTACACTTAAAATTTATTATTTTTGTCATTTAAGCATTGTGTCTATTTAGTATACTTAACAAGGGTTCAAAATGAACCTACAATTAGTGTGTTCCACATATCAATTGTGCTAACAAGTGTTTGATACGTGTCCAACAAGTGTCAGAGTGTCCAAGTGTCCGACACGTGTCTGACACAGACACGCTAGCCAAACTAAAGTGTTTGTGCTTCTTAGCTTTGGGTGTAAATGGTCAATGGTCGATGCACAGTTCGAGGCCTTGGGTATAAATGGTCAAGGGTCAAACGCCGAGCTCCGTAGAGAAGTGTCAAGGCCCTGGGTATAAATGGTCAGGGGTCGGTGCAATTCGAAGGGTCAGTCTTGGAGAGTTTTGCGGAGCGTGACGTGAAAATGACGTGTGAAGTGCCATGTGAGGGCTAATCATGAGTGTTGAGTAAGCTTGTGGAGCTTGAGTGGTTAGTGATTTGCATAGAGAGATGCATGAGGTTATGGCTAAGGAGAGTCACTCATTTTACTAGCTTTCTAAGCATGTTGTTGTGTTTATAGCTTTGAAAAGCATGTTGTTTGCGCATGAAAAACATGTTGTTTGTTTGGTTGTTGTTTGATGGCTTCTCAGGTAGGGACTACTTACCAGTACTGTGGTTGTACTGACCCCCTCCCCTCTCTCTCCCCCCAACTTCCAGATTATGTAGGTTATGAGGACTGTGCTGACCATGGTGATGCAGAGGAGGCATATGAGGAGGGACCATAGCTAGTAGCATTATTCTCGCCTTTTTATTTTCTTTGGATTTGGTTAGGGTAACTGTTGCTTGTTATTATTGGACTGTTATTGTCTCATTTGGTTTAGTTCTGAAATTGTTATTGTTGAACTCTAGGCTGTAGTTGGTTGACTTGCTAGTTTTTATTCTTTGTTAAGGTTGTAATCCATTGTGCTTAGATGAGTTGTTTTAGAAGTTGAGTTTTAGTTGTGAATACTCCTTTTAATTGATTAATGTTATTGTGAGGCCTGACTCGTTTGTTCTCTGGAGTTATGCTATGTTGTAGCATGGTGGTGTTGTTGAAAATGTTATAGTAGTGTTGTTTTTGTTCTAGCAGGTCTAGAAAAATTTTGGGTTAGTCTTATGTATGTCATTATGTTGCAAAAATTTTCGGAACACTCGGTTAGTTTGGTAATGTCGCTAGGTTAGTAGGTTATGAAAACCTGGGGTGTTACAGTGGGGATGTTAGTGTAAAGAAGAGAAAGAATTTTGGTGATGGTAATGTGGATGATGAAGTTGGATACTTGCTTAGAGAAAAATGGGAGTTAGTGAGGAATGGTTATTTTTCTAAGGCTCCGACAAAGGTGACTGGTGTGATTATCATAGGTACCTTGACATGGTTGTTTTCGGGTTCTCAAATGGTGTATTTCGGATGTATCAGATGCCAGATTTTGTGTGCTTGCATATGTTGTCAATATCAAGAGAAAAAATTACCACAACCATTTTCAATCAGCATGGCAATTGGTTGTCATTTGGGTGCGCAAAACTTGGTCAGTTACTAGTGTGGGAATGGCGATCAAAGAGATACATATTGAAACAGCAAGGACATTACTTTGATGTTAACTGTTGGGTTTCCAGAGTGGGGTAAAAATATGGTAAAAATAGACTCTAGAATACTGTGCAAGCATACACTATCCGCAGCAAGTGATAAGTAATTTATCTTATCCACGGGCTGAATAGCTCTCACTTTATCTATCTTGTGTAAATCTTTAATGGTTTCAAAGGTGGTTAAATTGATTGATTTTGATAAAATGTTGAAGCAAAAGAAATGACAGAACAGAAAGTAAACAAATAAAGCAGACAGATTGGAAACAGGCGTTGGTCAAGATTTTAGTAATTGTGTTTAAAAGATGCTCTAGCAATATTATTGATTAGACAATTCTCTTGCAGTCTTATTAGCAGGATCCTCCCGAAACTCTGGATTTTTTTTAAATGTGTTTCAACTCCAATGACACTCTACCGATCAAGCACTAAGCAACTGGCTATCCCTAACTCAGTCACTGGCGTTCACCAATACACAATGATCTAGTGTGATTAAATGCCACACACTCCTCAAATCATCCCTGAAACTAAGAAGTGATATTCATACCGGCTGGCCAGACAGGCACAAAATAGAAATAGGCACAACAAATAATCAAGATGCTCAAATCAACATATATTGCATATAGTATAAGCACGACAATTACATAATTCCAAACCAACACCTAAGTAAATTTAGCTCATAAGGTTTATAACACACGCTACAATCTGAGTATGTGCATCCATAACTACAAGAAATTACAAGAAAAGGTTAATTCCCTTGAGTAGATCCGTAGTTAATGGTCTTCTTGAGTCTCCAATCTTTCCTCCTCTATTCGGCTTCCAAAGATGGAAATTGGAAATGAACAACTCCCCAAAAAATGGAATGTTTTTTACTTGAGACGGCTCTTCCCTTTTATAGAGTGAAAGCAAGCCCTAATTAGGTCAAATTGTACACGTGGAAGGCTCTCTAAGCTTCTTAGATCCGAAAATAGCTTAACTAACTTCAGTTCACTAAAATGGATTACGAGTTGTTACGTGACAATTTTGCTCCCTGCTTTGCTGGATCACAGATTTTGCTCCCTCAAGTCGCTCAGCAATATATTCTGCACAAAATAACTTCCAAGGCATCCATTCTTCCAAATGGGTTAAAACATATAATATTCATCTAAAAGCAACCTATTTAGCACAAAAGACACAGAAAACACTATAGAACTAAGGCCTAAATAACTCCCTTTTGGAGAGTTATCATTAACTGTCTTGCCTATTCATCGGATTCACAACTATTGGATACTGGAGCTAATGATAATAAAGTCAAGGTAACTCAATGTGTTAAAAATGTACTCTTTCTTTCAAACTTAATTAGCATGATGCAACATATTGTTGGATTCAATTATGATGAATAACTAAAAACAGGTTGATATGAATCAAGACATCATTGCTTTACCTCCAGGACCAATCACACGCTCAAGGGCTAAGCAACTACAATTGGCCTTTAATTCCCACAAACAAACAATGGTGGACTCAATTAAGGAAGGTCAAGGAGGGGAAACTGAACAAAAGCTCTATATATTATGTCAAATGTCGCTACAGGATGAAAATAGAGTTTTTTGTTAGAAACTTTTGGGTGTTTTTATGTTTTGAATCAATATTATGACTTTATTTAGGTTTATTAGTTATTTTAGAATTATTTATTTTAATTAAGTAGGCTTGAGGGTAGATTGGTCTTTTTAGCTAAATAGCTAAACAGACTAGGTTTAAAGGATGAATTAGGCGTTGTGTTGAGTAGGTAGTTTTTGGGGGAATGAATTTTATGTCTTCTTGATGAAGGAGCCTCATCACTCTCTTTGCAATTCTTGAAACCAGGGTTGCAAGCTTGGACATTCAGGTAGGTTTGATTAACTTGCTTGTGAACTATTCAAACCTTGAGTAGGGAACTAGTTCTCCTTACCTCTTGGTCTTTGATCATCAAGGTAATCTCTGTCTAATCCTTCCCTTGGGATTGAAATCAAATAGATTGAGGGTTTTAGCGTTGGTGAATTAAGGGTTCAAATACCCAAAAGGTTCTTAATTCCAATTCGCTAGGGTTTTCATATCACAGGTTCAACTCCAACCTTCCAAAATGAACATAGTAGATTTTAACAATCCGAAAGTTTAAATCTTGAACTATCCTTAGTTCCCATAGCAAAGTGATTGTGTTACTTGTGCTTATCGGCTATGTAGTCTAGTGACCTATGACTTTTTGTCAACTATTATTATACTAAGTTTTCCATCATTGGTTAGGCTGTATGGTGCCAAATTTGTTTGAGCTTCTTTTAGTAGTTTGAGTTGACAAATGAACATGTTAGTTTTACTTGTTTGGTGTAGGTGTGGACAGTTCAATCGGGTTTCTACTTTGTTACATTTTTTGAGCATTCAAATGTTGTTACGCTTCTCTTGATGGCACTGTTCGTGCATGAGATTTGTTTCACTATCGAAATTTTAAAACTTTTACCTCCCCTACTTCCCGGCAATTTGTTTCGTTGGCAGTAGATCACAGTGGTGAAGTTGTTTATGCTGGAACATTAGATTCATTTGAGGTACCATCGTGATCTTTCTTGGAATATGAGTACTCCCTTCTAGCTTTATGTTGAAGTCATATCTGAAGGTTTGTGTACTTTGTAGATTTTTGTTTGGTCAATGAAGACTGGCCATTTGTTGGATATCCTTAGATGTAGGGGTGGTCACGGTTCGGTTCGGTTCGGTTTTGGACCGAACCATGAACCGGATCGAGTATGTCGGTTTTCTGACATCTTGAACCGAGAAAACCGAATATATCTCGGTTTCGATTTTTGAACCGAATAGCATGGAAAGTCTAAGTGATCAAGTTAAACTCAGCAAGATTCAGAGTGATAATCAATAAAGGATGACATGCAATAAATAGAACTTAGACAAATAAGCACTTTCAAGCCATTTAAACCATAAGGGAATTCACTATATATCGAACCCCTCAATGGAACTTAGTTACGCATGATGGAATATAATGCAAATGAACAACTTTTCATTGATATAATGAATAAAGAATACAAAATAATGAAAAGAAACAAGTGTTGGAAAATATAGTGCAGTAGCTAAAACTAGGGTTTTTTCACTTTTATCCAATTCTTCAAGAGTTCTCACGACACTCTACTCTCCTTTTACAAGTGGGAATAGGGTGAAATCTCTACAAACACTCGGGTTTGATGTCTAACTAAGGGTTAGAATTTAGTCTTCTAGCAAGGACCTCGGGCATCTCTACTTATGGGCGTCTACTAGGGTTCTATCACCACCCTCTTCTTCCCAGTGAGTTCTGCTTGAATTTCCCTTCGAATCGAGGCCTTTTATAGCATGGGGAGTAGTTGAGGAGTCACGAAAATGGTGCTAGTAGGTGGCCCAGTCAGTTTCGGAGTCAAAACAGCCGGTTAGGTGCGTAAAAACTCGTTCAAAACGACCCGCGACGGACTCAGAACTGCCTGCCTCTGCCTAGAAATGCGGTCGCATTTGATTTTTGCCTTGCCAGAAATACAGTCGCATTTTTAGGAAATTCCAGATTCCTCTATTTTCTGCAGAACACCAAAACCAAGTCAAATTCTTACCAAAATAAGTTCTTTTAAGCACAAATAAGCATAATTTGACATACATGACTCTCAACATCTGAAGGAGTGTACGAGACACTAGCGGAAGCGATTACGGATCTTAGGCACTTAATTTCATTAAGAAAAACATGCTGGAATTTTATGCGAAAAACAGAGGAATAGATAACGCTTATCTTTTGGAGCTCAATTCAAGTGATTCCTTGGTTGTTTCTCAACACGAACACTTGATGGACAACCACCGTGATCTTCCCCGCTATTCTCCGGCCTTAGAACGAGCTTGTGGGAGCTTGAACATGATGAATTAGGGAGAGAAAAACGTGGGTATGAGAGCTTTTAACATTCTGCTTTTTGGAGATAGTTTTCATGCTTTTTACATCTAAAATTTCAGCCACCTCCATTATCATTTGTTGTGTGTTTAACTTCCCTTTTAAAAGAAGAACTCATGCACTCGAGTCTCACCATATTAAGACACCACACCATCCAAAGAATAGGTGTTTATTTTGTGGCTGAATTTTGTGTCTTGGTAAATGTGAATAATATGGGTTTGGTGGCAAAGCATGAAATGTTTTTAAATTGAATTTCAAAATGAAAACAATTTTCATTTGACTTTAAATAAAAACCAATTTCAATTTAAAATTAATTAAACCTTTTAATTAATTATAATGATTTAATTTGATATCAAAATATCAAATTAAATACATTCTCGTCCTCTCTCTCAAAACCGATTTTTCGAATATGAATAGCTATTCAATATTCAAACTGAAATATGTATCCTATACATACTTGTCATATTTAAATATTTCCAACTCTCTTTTAAATTATAGTTTAATTCATAATTAAACCAATGTGCTAAATTATATCGAATATAAATAACGACATCTCCCTAAATCGAATTTGAATGTTTTCAAATTCGTTCATCACTATTGTTCTAAGGTTTAGTCCGTTTGAGCTAGCAGGGGGACATAATGGACCTACAGATCATGGGCTCCAACGATTCGAGATTAACCAGTTGAACTCTTTCAATGCTAGTTAACCAACATTCGTTAACTAACGGTACACTCCACTATAGCCTGTAGCTGAACTCCCCTCATTGTAGATATATTTCTATCCCCCTATTATAACCATGATTAGTAAGTCGATCCTTCACACGTTGTTCGTAACTATAGCTAGGTCTAAAGTCCGTTTTACCCCTATAGCACTTCTTGTTCCTTATGAAAGGGTGAAGAACACCATAGCGGAAGCAATTTGGATCGAAAGCCTCTCAATTTCGTTTAATTTTAGAAAGAAAACATGCACAAAACCGAATGAAAAACAGAGTCTTAATTTACCAACCTTTTGGCTTGAAATTCAAGAGCTCCGTGGATGAATTCTTTGCACAAACCGGTTGTAGACAACCACAAGAGTCTTCCCCACTATACTCCAGCCTTAGAATGAGTTGTGGGACTCTTATTGAGATGAATTTTGAAGGAATTTGTGAGTTGAGAGAGTTAAGAGCTAGAACTTTTTAGAGAACATTTTCCAGCAAAAAACACATGAATCATTCTATCACTTCCTCTGATCCTTGGTTTTTTAAGAGAAGGGATTCTTGCATAAGAAGCCATCAAATGGCGACAGAAAATTAAGAGAGATTAGGTGTCTTCTTGTGAGATTATAAATGAGGAAACTCACCATTACCCAGCACCTCTTGAAAATAAAGATATTCTTGCATTTAAAAAATCTCTTGATTAAGTTTAAAATTAAAATTAATTCAGAAAATTAATTTTAAATAAACTTAATTATATTAATTAATTAAACAATTTTAATTAATTATGTTTTAATAACAAATATTAAATTATACAATTGTGTTTCATCCCAACTCCTCTCAAAGACAATTTCTCGAGTAGGCATTCTTATTCACTACTACAAAAATGACCTTTAATGATGGACGAAAAAAATGGTGCGGAACCTTTAATGACGGACGTAAAACACGCGTGAGTAGCCCGACGTTAAAAGCTCGATTTTTTTTTTTTTTTAAAGTTTAGGGTTTCCAGTTCCACGACCCATTCTTTCACTTTCAGCGTTTCTCTCCAGTGCTCCCACGCGACCACACCTTTGTCTTTCACTTTCACACAAAACACCGTACCCCACGCCGGTCGCCGCTCTCCACGCTGGTCGCTGCTCCCTCCTTTCACTTTCAGCCTTTCACTTTGATTCGAGGTAGTCCATTCGCTGTCGTTTAATCACCACCGCTCGCAACTTTCCCTTCGTTCGAAACAAAGAGGCAGTGTCCTAATCGGAGTAAAGCAAAGGAAATAAGGTAGAAATTAAAATGGCGAAACATCACATACTGGTGATTCCATATCCATCACAAGGGCATGTGAATCCCCTGATGCACATTTGCCAATCCATGGCCAAATAGGGCATCAAATCCACCGTCGTCAACACTGAATTCGTTCACAACAAAATGGTCGCGGCCATGGGCGACAAGATGGACTTCATTCTCGGTTCTCAGATCGAACTCGTTGCTGTACCAAAGTGCTTTGGACTCAACGACAGTAGAAATAATATTGAACGCCTGTTCGTGAATATTATGGACAATCTGTGATTGGAGTTTGAGAAACTCTTGACTGAGTTGAACCACTCTTGCACTGGAATTTCTTGTGTTGTTGTCGATTTGTCCATGGCTTGGACCCTTGAAATTGCTTAGAAATTGAAGATTCGAGGCGTTATATTTTCTCCTTTCACGGTCGCGCATTCTGTTTTGAATATCAGTGTCAATAAGCTTATTGAAGATGACATCATTGAGAGCGAAGGTCACTCACTTCCTTTCTTTTTCTTCTTTTAATATCTTCAATGTTAAATCTCTTTTGATTGTTCCGTTCAAATGTATATATATATTATATAATGTTGTATTTTTGTAGTCTCTGTATTAAAGAAATTGATATAATACATAATAATTTTATTATAGATTAGTTGTTTAAAAAAATATTATAGTTTAGTAATCAATAGCTCAATGTACGCACGTTTAATCCTTGAACCTTAATATCAAATTTGTGGCTATTTGGTCTCAGAACAAAGTGTCTAGTTAAAACTCCAAACTTTTAATTTTGTGACTAGTAAATCTGTGAATTTTGAAACATGTCAGGTAGGCCAAGGATCCATTAGACACAAATTCAAAAAATTATAAGTTTAAGATTATATTAGATACATTTTTATACTTCAAAATCAAGGTACTTTTTTTTCCTTTCATTTAAATGTTATTATTTATTTGTATAATTGTTTCTTTTCTATTTGTATTGCTTCAGTTGACGTGGAATTGATGACTTCCATCCTTTCTTCAACCTTAGGTTTTTCCCTGTAACATAACCCAAACATAAGAGTTTGAAGAATGGAAAAGTCTGGGAATTTCTTTTGGTAAGTCTATGCTCAAATGCCTTAGTATGTACAACCCTTTCTTCACTTAACTCTTTGTTTTGTAAGCCACTAGAAAATCGTCATTGAGCTATCTCCTGCTTTGTGGTTTCTGTTTAGCAATTGTTAAAGTGAAAACTAGAAATATGTTCACTCAAATTGTGCTTTTCTGTAAACTCTTTGTGAGGGAATATCAGATTTAGTACATTTATTACTGCATCAGTGAGAAGAGTTTCTTTTCTGTAAACTTTTTTTTTTTTTCAAAAAAAACTATGTTGAAAGTTACAACTTAAAAAATCTTCTCTAATTACTCTGCTTCCATGATCAACCTTCAATGGAAGGCTTTTTTGTAACTTCTTTTGGAGGAGGGATGCCTTATCCCGACATCCTTAGGTTGTTTGTTTTGGCTGTGGCATTTTGAATGATATTTCTATGTTTCAACTCGGATTTTCCTCCTCTTCGATAAAGATTATCACTTGCCCGTTCGTATTCGACCCTAGAACTAAGCTACCCACTCCCTAAAAATGTAAATTGTTAATAATTCAAAAGGAAAAACTAGTTCAATTTGGAACCCTGGAGTTAGTTTATCTAATAGTTGTTAGGATATTGTGTTAAGTTGCTTTCAGTCATTTCGCGAGAAGGGGAGGTTTTTATGGTTAGCAGGGGTGTGTGCTGTGTTATGGGGTCTTTGGGGAGAGAGGAATAATAGGGTGTTCCGAGGTCTTGAGAGGAGTTCTTCTGATGCTTGGGACCTCACTAGATTCTATGTTTCTCTCTGGGCCTCTGTGTCTAAGGCTAGGTTGTATTATTTTTAATTGGCGCCCTTTCCTTTAATAGGGGGGTCTTTTTGTGGGCTGGTTTTTTGTATGTCCTTGTATTCTTTCATTTTTTCTCAATGAAAGCTGGTATTTCTATAAAAAAAAAAAAAAAAAGTTGCTTTCAGTCATTGATGTTTACTGGTTGAAATTATAATGTTTTAGTTGGATCTCTTTTGTTGCTGTGAGTAGGCTGGATATGTTGGAGAAGACGTGGAGACTATATTATATAAACTTCTGATGGTATGTATCTGAGTACAACTAGACTTTTGTAGTTCTCTTACCATATATTGGACAGAATATTCTTTCTCGTTTGGTTTAATTCAAAAATGATTTATTTTCTAATACTTAGTACAGAAGAGGGCGTGCAACAGACATCATTAAAAATGCTAGAAGGAACGGTAAGTTTTGCATTTCATTGTAGGTGAAGTTTTATGATAATGTGCAGCAGCCACATATGACTTATGATGCCATTGAAACCATTGAGATGGTGAGACTGAAAATCAGGAGTTCTTAACTTGGATTGTAGCCCTTCATAGTTTATATTTTTGGTTTTCTTGTTTGGACTATATTTATACCATGGTAGAAATATGAGAGATTTGTTGTCCTAACATGAGATTAGTTTGTTTGTGTTTGTGTTTATACCATTGTAGAAATATGAGATTAGTTGTTTGTGTTTGTGTTTGAGTCTTCAAAAGATGTTTGTGGCTTTTTCCCTTTCTACAATGCTTTGCATTTCATAACCACGGTTAATAACTTTTTGCAATTTGATAAAGTTTTGCTCAACCCTTGAATTATAATTAGTCTTTGTGAGACAGAAACAAAGTAAAAACAAATAAAAACGTTGAAGGATTTTTAAAGTTATTACATTTTTTTTTTTTTACTTTAAGATGGCAACTGGGATGATATTGGTTCATATATCTTATATACATGTAGGTGGAGTGCAGCTACCAGGTAGTTGGACACTTGATTGGATTCTGGAACTAGAAGGATAGGACTCAAAAGGTTTGTATTATGAGTAATGTATAAAATGAGTGTACTGAATGGCCTTTAAGTATGATGTCTTCTGCATTGGCAAATAAAACTACTATATTTCAAAGATGATTTAACACAACTTAGAAAACAATTATCTACAAGGTTGCATTATAAATTTATCCTTAAACTATGCAAGTGTAAGTTACTTTTTTTGAACTATGAATTGCGATTTTAGGTAGAAGTAGAACCATCAAGAATCATGACAAAAATAAAGGGCTTAGAAGTAATGAATTCAATACATGATGACCACTTACCTATGATTTAAAAACCTTGTCTTTGTCTCCTTGCGTATTTGATTATGAATCATAAATTACAAAGTAGACCTCTTTTTGCTTTTAAAGTTTCACATGGTGGTGGTTGGTATGTGTTGACAGGCATCTTATTTGGATTATTCCCTCCAACTTGTCCACTGGCTACTCCTTTTTTATGTCTTTTCCATTAGCTCTCAAATATCTCTCTCTATTTGTGGTTGTGTTTGCTCACACGTGTATGTTATAACTAGAGTGGATATTGTGTTTAATAAGCACAAATGAAAAGAGGTGAGATTTTTCCCTCTGCATTCATTGAAATATAAATGAAAATTGACCAAACAGTCTGAGGTTGGACCATTTTGATTCTGTCATTTTAGAAAAAAAGGAAAAAAAAAACATTGCTTCCTTAATTACGGATAGCTTTCTTAACTATATAGGAAGTCTAGGAAGTGATAGGAAGTGATTGAAACAATATCTTTTTCCATGTTTTCAAACAATGTCTGATAGGAAGTGATTCTGTCATTTCAGAAAAAAAGGAAAAACAACATTGCTTTCTTAGCTATATAGGAAGTCTAGGAAGTGATTGAAACAATCTTAGTGGGCAAGCTGGAAAGAACAAAAGGGAAAGGAGTAGAAACCCACAACCCATCAGGATCAAGGCCATGGTCATCCACTCTGACTCTGACATCCAGCAGATTGTCTTGCACATAAGGAATTTCTTTGGGTTCTTCTCTTTGGCTTTGTGATTTTCCTTCTTGGCTGACTCGTGTTCTCAAGGCCGATTATGCTTCTATATCTTTAGGTCCCGGTGGTCTTGATTAATGGTTAAATGAATTCCCCTGGTTTCAAAAAGAAAAAAAGGTGATGTTTATTTAAAAAAAGAACCTTAGACTATATTACTTGAATAACACCTAGATGAATATTTTAATTTACTTATTTTATATGTTTATTCTCCACATGTTGCAATTTTCATACGATGTGTGTTGCCTTCGTTAGTGTTCTATTGTTTTCAAATTTTTTTGGGGGAAAGTTTTTTTCGTTGTATTGTTTGTACATCCATAGAATTCATTAGAATAGTTGCTAATTGATAAATCCTTTGTTCGATGATGCATTAGTAGGTTAGGTGATATACAATCTTCTTCTTATAAATGTTCTTGCAGTCTTGTAGTTTCGGGGAACTCTTGAAGTCTAAAAATAGGATTATGATCTCTTTTATTGGATATTCTAATGTGGCTGTAGGAATTAGATACTTTTTCTACTGTAGAAAGGATATGTTTTGATTGCCCAAGTGATGCTGGAATTATATCTGTGTGTGTTGTTTTAATGTGAAAGAAATTGAGATTTTGCTTGCGGTTTCAGTTTTGGGGTTTTTAAGTGAATGGTTTGACTAACGTACGAAGGGAATGGTTTTGCATTTCTCAAGTGTATTGGAGAGGTCGTGAATATGCTTGTCTTGTTCGAGACCTAGGCGGGCTTTGCCCTGTTTAAAGTTTTGGATGAAGGGAAGCTCACCAAAGTTGAGGTACATGATTTTTGGATAGTATGCTGTTTGTGAGTTTGTTTTGTTTGAAGGTGAATGTGTTGAAATAACTATTCTTTGTGGTTTACTGATGGCTTTCGATCTGGTGGTTGCCTAATGTTCATTGGTAATATTAAGAATTGAGTTGAGAATTGAGTTGAGTAGAAAATGCGCACTTAACTTGATTAAAGGTCATAGTTCGTATATGTGTTGTTTTCTTTATATGTATCTGGATCTTAATTTTCAAACTACTTTGAATGTAGGATTTGTGGAGGATTTTTCCAATGTAGAATCTGCTAGACAAGTAATCTCTCTTTCTCTTTGGCCATGCCCACACTTGCACCCATGTTACAGGTGCTCTCTGACATGGACTTTCTCCATTGAAGAAATGCATTGTGAAGCGAGTGGGATTTAATTAAGCATTGTAATCTAAACAACTTATTTAAGTACCAAATGTAATAATCAACATGATTTCTACTTCCTCTGGTTAAAGTTGGAGAGTATTGTGTTTCCTCTGATGTTGATCTGATTTCATGTTTGAGATATGATTTTACAAGGGGAAAGTGAAACAAATTGTTGGATTTCTGCAAGTTTAGTTGAGTTGAGTGAATGAAGATTGTTATCATGTTATGTTCACTCTTATCCAGGTTTGTTTGTTGATTATTTTCAAATTGCACATCTTTTTTTTGTGTGCCCTTTTCAAGGCTTGATTGTTGATTATTTGTGTTATCTTACCAAACTCCGCTTTTAATCTTTTGGTATTTGGTGGAGATTTGTAGAGAAGTCATTTGATTGAATCATAAGGTCTAAAGTAGAGGTAGTGATGTTTTAATTGGTTGTTTGCTTGGACTTTGTTCTTAGGGGATTGAAGATCTGGAACCATTTTGTTGTTCTTAGGGGATTGAATCATAATGAAAAGTTTGTTTCTTGCTTAGTTTTAGGATATTTGGGGTCTTGTTGTGAACCTGAAGTGTTGTGAGGTTGTAGTTGGGTGATTTTTTTTCATATAGAAGTGTGTTTATCTTGTTTAACAGGTTTAAAAATTTTTGGGTTAGTCATATGTATGTCATTATGCTGTCGAAACTTTTAGAGCAACCGGTTAGAATTAGGATAGATGATTTAGTAATGTCTCTAGGTTAAGTATAGAAACCTAGAGCATTACAGGTTCTCTGAAGGGGTTAAACTTGATATCTTGAAGTTTGTAAGTTTTTGGAGTTTATTGAGTTTTCTAACAATTTTTTCCGATACTGATTGAGATTGGTTTTTTTTTTTTTTGTGTATTTTATTGTTAACTAAATTTGTTTTTCTTAGGTTCTTCGAGTTGTTGGACATATGTTTGTTATGTGAGTTCTTGTTTTGGCGTTGTATCAAACCTAATTACAATTTTTTTTTCTTAGGTTCTTCAAGTTTGATGTACGAGCAAGATTATGGTGACAGGAATGAAAGCGGCATGTACGAGAATTTTTGGTTTTTAGTGTAGGTGTAGACTTTAAATCATAGGTGTTTAGTAATTTTGAGGCTTTTAAGTGTAAGTGTTTCTAATTTTATTTTTATATCAAACTTATATGAATAAAAATTGTATGAACAAATTTGGTTCATTGGCCTATTGGAATGAAATTTGACAAATATTTGATTTCTATACAATTTTGCACATTTAAAATTAAGATTACTTTCTTTACAGGTTGACAAATGAAGAAAATATTGTTGGTTTGCCACCGGGCAACCAACAAATTTTTTTATTAAATTATGAACAAAACAATGACGGGCAATGCCTGTCATAAAAAATGACATTTAATGACGGACATTTGGTTCGTAAAAACTCTTTTAATGACAGACTTTTCATGACTGACGTCTTTTAATGACGGGCACTGCCCGTCATTAAAGATCTGGTTGGTTGGAAAATACCTTTTAATGATGGACTTTTCATGACGGACGACTTTTAATGATGGGCAATGCCCGTCATTAAAGATCTGGTTGCTTGGAAAATACCCTTTAATGACGGACTTTTGATGACAGACGACTTTTCATGACGGACATTGACCGTCATGAAAAACGTCCGTCATTGTAACTTGTTATGACGGACGACTTTTAATGACGGGCATTGCAAAAACAAAAGAAAATATCACAATAAACCCAAGAAAAACAAATTAAGATTGGCTCTCCGACAACGACACCAATTTGACGGGCCGGAGTTGTCGAGGCTCCATGTCAAATAAATTTATAATTCCATGAACACTAAACTACTTTGCAGTAGTATTGGTCGAGGTCGAACACAGGGAGCACGATTATAATTTGTTTAACTTAGATTTATTGTGATGATTGGACTAAAGGGGGGATTTGGAATGCTAGGGATAAATGCGAGGGAAATTAACATACATGAATTTAAATGACAGAAAATAAAATGCAGAAATAAAATGGCAGAAAAATAAAGGGGAGTCGTTGATCGAACCTCAGATTCATGCAATTGGTACATTCGGTGTTCGTTTGGATGGATCTTAATCACAAATTATCTAATGATGAAATTTACGTTTTAAGTCTAACGTACTCTTGAAAAAGCCAGAGAGCCATAATATTCCTAATTTATTAACCTGACCAATGCATCGAAGCTAATCTAATTGATTGCTAATTAACCCGGTCGAATTAACTATCTACAATTACATTACGATTTGGATAGTTAGGTAGTCAATTTTATAACTAGGAAAAGCCTAAATTATAAATTAATTAAGTGTCGAATCCTAGGCTAACATGAAAATTGCTACAAATTCAGGGATAACGCACCTAAATAGAGCCACATGCTTTACCTATTGCTACTAATAGCTAATATAATTAGAATGATGACAATTGGGGTTGTCAGTCCCACCAATCAAAACTAATTGTTATGAAATAGAATTGAAACACACATAAAACAGTAAATTCAAAATGAAAATACTCAGAATCTCATAAAAATCCAAACCAAACTTACAACCGAGTTCCCGATTACATGAAAGTTGAGCTTAGCCTGTCATTTGGAATGTTGAACCTCTCTCTCGGGCTCGATCCACCATGAAAAACTAAGAAATGTACTCTAAAATCCTAAGAAACATGAAAATATAGAGGGAATCAGAGAGAAAGAAGGTAAAAACGGCGGAAATTGGAGATGGCAATGACGACCTAAAATCTAAAAGGGAAATATTTATAACCAGTCGCTAGTGTCTCGACGCTGGGTCTTCTAATCCGCGGCTTGGAATCGAGGTAGCATCGAGACACTGTATTCTAGCATCTCGACGCTACCCTCTCGAGTTTTAGTGTGAATTTCATTCCAGCGCGTTGATTGCGAGTTGATCGAGGGGCATTTACGTCATTTTGCTTCTTTTATGCTTCATTTAGTTCCTGATCGGTCCCAAACTCATATTCTAGACCTGCATCAATATTATAATTAAATTAAAGAATTTTGCACATAGAATTCGACGAAGATAAGCAATTTAGGAGGAGACAAACATATTACAAATTTGCTCTATTAATGGCCAATGATACTTGGTCTTTAGTAGATGCCTCAGTTAATAAGAAGGTAATTGGTTTCAAGTGGATTTTTAAAATCAAACGTAACTCAGATGGTTCTATTGCAAGGTACAAAGCAAGGCTAGTTTATTGTGCAAAGAGGAGATGTGGTCGTGACTAAGATCGCTTCCGAGCACAACATTGCTGATCCATTTACGAAGGCCCTCTCGGCTAAAGTGTTCGAGGGTCATCTAGAAAGTCTAGGTCTGCGAGATATGTATATAGCGTAATCTAGGGCAAGTGGGAGATGTGTAATGGGTGTAAGGATGCCCTAGTTTATTGTATTTTGTATATTTACTTTTTATGTAATGTACAATATACATGTACCATTTCCAGCTTTGGATTATAGTGTATATACTTTCCCTTAAACTTGAGTTTTAGTTCAAGTGGGAGTTTGTTGGGTTTTATGCCCTAAAACTCGTAGATAGTAAATGTACATTTGACCGAACATTAATAAAAGTGATGTATTATTCAATGTTTGTATTATATCTTGTCTTATTAACCCTAATCCAATAAACTAAACATCCAAGGCTAATAGAATGAGGCTTGAACTAGTATGTAGGGACATACGGGGATCAATGTTCAAGTTTTAGCCTAAAGGGTCTGTAGTATAGGGATAAGGCTGGGACCTTATCCTGGTGACACTATGGATACGGCCCGCTTTGTATATTGATACAAACGTAGTGATCCAACGCGTTCATGTAGTTGACATGCGAGTGGGGGTATCCTGTGCAATGAGTTTGCACAAAGACCAGACCGCGAAATAGTTAACCACTAACTGTAACACCGTTAGTTAGCTCGGTTTCTATTTCACTAGGATGACCTAGGCAACTTGGCCTTAATCCTGAGTGGATTATGGACTCCTGTCCATGAGGGATTGTCCTTTGATTTGTACGGGTGAGAGTGGCCTGTTCGCCGACTCAATAAGCCTACCATTTTGGGGACAAGACCGAGTGGGGAGCTGGGAACATAGTCTTAGAAGATGGAATTCACTCCTTCCCGATATTAAGGTAAGTAGAGGTGTGTTCCCTTAAGTGGTGACTCCGGGTCTTGGACAATGGGCCCTACCCTCTCTATGGCACGAGAGGGATTTCTGTTTGTTGGTTGGACCTCAAACAGGTTGTTAATTAGAGGAGCACTGGTACTTAAGGACCAAGAGGTAGCCCAGGGGTAAAACGGTAATTTGACCTAGCTGGGGTACGAACACACGTGAAGGGCTAACTTGCTGTTGATGGTCAATATCCGTGGACACAAAAATATATCTGCAGTGAGAAGAGTGCAGCTGTGGTTCTTTAGTGGAGTGAACCACAGTTAACGAACACTGGTTAATTTGGTTAATGAGTTTAGCCAATTATCTTATATCGTTGGAGCTTCTGATTTGTAGGTCCATTAGGTCCCACCGGTAGCTCCATTGGGGCGTTGAGTAAAATTTCTAAGGGGAGTTATATATTTGAAGGGGTTCAAATATCTTATTAAAGTATGAATATGATTGATAATAAAAAAACTATAGGTTATAATTAATGCTCATATGATGAATATTAATTCTATAGTTTTGAAATATTAATTAATTGGTGAATTAATTAATATTGATGTTTTAATTTATTTTAATTAAATTATGATTTAATTAAGGTATATTAAAACTTTGGGTTATGAGGGATATGTGCATGAAAGTGTTCATGTGACAATAATTAAATTAAATATTTTTTTTAATTATTATTTAATTTAATTAACTAATCAGTTAAAGAACTGATCAGTCAACCACTCCCCTAACCCTACACGCGTGAATGGGAGGGTTTTAAGGGAGTGGGAGGTTATTCTTCAAACAATCTCACGTTAACTCTCTCCCTCTCTCTCACGCAAGATCGCGCTCTCTCTGAAAAATTCTCTGGGTTCCTAAGAATTTGCAGAGGCCAAAATTCTCCCTTTTGATCTTAGAATTTTTGGTTCCCACAAGCCACTCAACACTAATTCCAAGGAGAATACCGGTGTAACTTCGTGGTGGTGTTCGTGAGCAATTTGCAGCATTAGAAGGGTACGTTCTTGCTGCTGGAATTTTCGGATTCAACGTGGTTTTGTTGGCGAAACGGTCAAGAACAACTTCTAAAGTAAGTATTTTTGATCCCGGGTCAATAGGATCCAATATTGTTTAGATCTAAAATGTTTAGAGTCTTTTAATGCATGTTTTATACAGTTTTACAGCATGTTTTGTGTATGTTTTATTGCTGTAAAACCTTTGCAAATTGTACTGGTATTTTAATGTTGAGTAAAACACAGTATGGTTAATGATCGTTTCCGCTGCGCTAGGGCTTTAATCCCTGCAGACTCTTCTCTATTGGTCTATCATCATAATAATTGCTTTTGTTTGGTGCTGGTATATGTTGATGGCATTGTTATTACAAGAAATTCTTTTGCTTTTATTCAGCATCTTATTCAGTCACTTAATAAGTATTTTATCTCTTAAAGATCTTGACATTCTAAGCTATTTTTTGGGTGTTGAAGTGTCTACGTTACCTTCTGGTGGATTATTTCTTTCCCAAAAGAAATACATTTCAGATTTACTCTATAAGACCAATATGATTCAAGCTAATCCTATTTCAACACCAATGATTAATGGATATGTTCTGTCTGCATTTCATGGAGAAAAATTAGGTGATGTTAAACTTTACTGAAGTACAGTTGGTGCTCTTCAATATGCTACTATTACAAGACCAGAAATTGCTTACAGCGTGAACACAGGGTGTGTCAGTTTATGCACTCACCAACTATTTCCCATTGACAAGCTGTAAAACGTATACTTCGCTATTTGAAAGGCATTATTGATGATGGTTTGATCTTCAAAAAGCCTATTGATCTATTACTTCAAGGATATGCAAACTCTGATTGGACTCCTGATCCAGATGACAGGAAATCCACCTCAGGTTTATGTATATATCTTGGGGGTAATCTCATTCAATGGTCATTTAAGAAGCAGAGTGTTATATCTAGATCAAGTATTGAAGTTGAATACAAAAGTCTTGCTCATGTGTCAGTTGATTTGGTGTGGATAAAATCTTTGTTTGCTGATTTACACATTCATATTGCTCAACCTCCAACTGTATGGTATGATAACCTGAATGTTGTACATTTAAGTGCAAATCCTGTTTTACACTCTCGAATTAAACACGTTGAGATTGATATTTATTTTGTTCGAGATCTTGTGTTGCAAAAACAGATTAGAGTATGTCATTTACCCTCATTTGCTCAAATAGTTGATGTGTTCACTAAGCCTTTATCGACAACTCGATTTCTTCATTTAAAGGCCAAGCTCAATGTTCATTCTTCTTTGACCATTGACTTGAGGGGGTATTAAGAGAACACATTAGTTTCTGTTAATGTGTTAGTTACACTCTAACTGTATTCAAGAGTTGGTTGTATATTTTAGTTTTATACTATATTTATCTTGTATTCACAGAGAGGCTATTCTGCTTTTGATCACTTAATGAGAAGAAATTATTACTTGTGATCAATTCACTCTCTTGCCCTTTCTCTTCTTCTCAGTTTATTTTAGAATTTTGAAGTTATTTTAGGATTCAAAATATATCCTTTTTATAATCATTTTTTTTCTTGAAATTTTGTGCATGCTTAGAATTCTTTAATTTAATTCTCACTAAAATTTTAATTATTTAGTATAAATTGATAAATTCACCATTAGTTTACTTTATAATCAAATAAATTGAAAATATCACGTGCAATACATGTGTTTTTTTTTTTTTTTGAGAAAATGCAAGAAATGTGTTAAAGACTAGTAAGAATAAGATTTTGAAACCAACATTTTCTATTTAGAAAATTAAATTGTATTTTAATTTTTAACTATATAATTATCCTTTCTGTTTACTGTTGAAAATAAAACTATAAATGTGCATCGCACATTTTTGCTATCTTATAAGATTAAAATGCAAGGTTAGTACCTAATCCAAACATAACTTATTGAATAAGACACTTATTATCATCTCAAAGGTTAATGGTTTAGAGAGTTGTGTGTTTATTCAATACATTTATTTTAAAATTGTTCTAATACGTCTTTTTTTTGTTTGTTTTATTTTGTTAAAGTTCAACAACATGTAAGGTGGAGATTTGAATCTCTAACCTTTTGATCGTGGATAAATGTCTTAACCAGTGCTCAAGTTGACAATATAAAAAGTTTATAATAGATCTTGAAACTTTTAATCTTAGTGCCTAATATTTCCCTAGTATTAACTTTGTTAGTATAACCCCTACTTCACACACCAATTATATTATTTAATGATGATGTGACAGACTAATTTCATGTGAGTTCAAATATTTGGAGGCTGATGGATACAAAAATAGAAGTTTAAATTTAGTTAAAAATCATTTTTAGTCTCTAAACTTTTATGAAAGTAACAAGTTGGTCCTTGTACTTCGATTTGTAACGATTTTGTCTCTATACTTTCAATTTTATAACAATTTAGTCCTTAAACTTTAATAAGTAACAATTTAGTCCCTATACTTTCAAATTCGTAACAATTTAATCTTTGTTGCAAAAAAAAAAAAAAAAAAAAACTTCAAAATTAAATGTCGATTTTTACTATTTGATGATTAAACTTCGTAGCTTATAAATATACCGGGTCCCAAATTAGTTTATTAATCTATGTAAAAAATTTCACCAAATCTTTATATTAATTTTCACGACATGGACTAAATTGTTACAAATTTGAACGTAGAACGACTAAATTGTTACTTATTAAAGTTCAAGTACTAAATTGTTATTGTTATAATATTTATAGTACCGAAGCTAGATCGTTACAAAATTGAAAGTAGAGAGATTAAATCGTTACAATTCAAAGTTCATACCGAGGACTAATTATTCAAACCACAAAAATTAAATAGAGGTCAAGAACGTTTGAGCTAGACACAAGAGCTACAAAGTTTTATATCAAAATTATAACTAATCCAATACATATGTAGCCTCTTAAAAACGTATTCAATCCAAATCCAAAATATATAAAAGCATGATGTCGACATGTCGTGTCATGAATAATCACCGTCGGCCTACCAGCGATTTTCACTTTGTGAAACATAAGAAAACGACACGTGGTTTCCATCCGATCGGGCGTGTCCCACAGGAGACGAGCAAGACAAAGAATCAAAAGGAAACCGCGATCCTAGAAACCATAACAGGACGAAAACCGTAGCCCAACGCGCAATTTCCAATTCGCACCACGACGAAAGACACAAAGCCAATTCCACCCCCTCTTCCTTCGTATCATCATTTATCTCAAAATCTTCCCCACCCCCCCATTTTTAGCCGGAGCTCCAAAAAATCCTTCAGCTACCCACCACCCCTTTCGCGAATTTCTTCAATTTCTATCTCCCCTCTGTTGTTAACTCGGATTTCCTGTTCCTTCTCCCGGATTCTCTAGCTTTCGGATTTTCCCAATTTGGTTTTTTTCCGTTCGGGATGAGGCAAGTCAATTCGCGGACTTAGGGTTTGATTGATTCTTTTTGGGAATTTCCAATGGCATCTTCAAGGTCCCCGAATGGATCGTCCGATGATATCGTCGACACCACCCCGTTGATGGGGAATCCGAACCGGTCGCTCGATGATGCGCATTCGGGTCGGCGATTTGTGCAGAGGCAAAGTCTGCGTCAGGCGGCGAGGTTTCTGAGGCAGGCCAGTAGTCGGAGGACGATGCGTGAACCGTCTATGTTGGTCCGAGAGACGGCTGCGGAGCAATTGGAGGAGAGGCAGAGTGATTGGGCGTATTCGAAGCCGGTTGTGATCCTTGACATCGTGTGGAATTTCGCTTTTGTTGTTGTTGCTGCTACCGTTTTGGTTCTGAGCCGCGACGAGTCTCCTACAATGCCTTTGAGGCTATGGATTGTGGGGTACGCGTTCCAATGCATTCTCCACATGGTGTGTGTTTGTGTTGAGTATCGTCGGCGACGGCAACGACGATATTCAGCCTTCAATTCGATGGATGAGGAAAATTCTGCACGCGGGCTTTCGGGTTTGGGGTCGAGAGGAAACTCGAGTCATTATGTATCACTGGCACAATTGGATGAGAACGATACCAGGTTAGGTTGTCTCTGCGTTTTCATGTTAAGAGTAACTACGATATCATTTATTTTCTTGGAAGTCTGATCTATGATGTTTGACATGTAGTAATCTCGTAATTGTTCTGAAAGGAATTATAGGGAACCAAAGGAGAGATTTTTTGTTTGATAGAGACGATATATTTGGTTATATGCAGCATCTTCAGTAAAGGACATAGATACTGAATTTACTTTTCACCGGGAAGTTTTAGACTATTAGGATGATTTAATTTTATTATTTTATTTTTTTAATAAAGAAATCAAGCTTTCGTTGAGAAATAATGTAAGAATACATGGATATACAAGAAGGGAGTCCAAAAAAAGGGAGCTGAGCTAAAAAAAAAAGAAAAAGGGTCCAATCAAGCAAAATCAAATGCCCAATAATTACAAAAAGCCTAGCAACATAGTCCTAAAGAGACATAGAATCTAACAAGGGATCAAACATCATCCCAAGAACTTTCTCGATCCCTGAAGATTCTATTGTTTCTCAAGCCCCAAAAACCCTGCAACACAACACAAACCCCAACCTGCCACAAAACCTGTCGTTTCTTGTGAAAAGGCGGAGGGAAAAGGAGCTCTTAGACTGCTGGACAACCTTGGGAGCTAACAAAGCTGAAGTCGAACTCCTTGAAAAAGAAACTCCACAGAGTACCAGCAAACTCACACCTCCAAAGCAATTGATCCAAGAATACAGCAAAACAGCACAACCAAAGAGGAGCCTCTAGCAAAACGACCCAACTAAAGTTAAATCTATTAGGATGATTACATCAGTTGACCTTAGCTCAGCTCGGTTGTAGCATTAGTGTGATTTGTTGCCTTCTGATCCAGCTGCATAGTTGCTTAGAAAGTCAAAATATGAGGTTAACTTTACTATCTTGGACGTCTCATCATTCTTATCTCCAGCCGTGAATGGTAAGGAAGGATTAATACAACAGGAATCTTTATTCTCTATACATTCCTATTTTCTACAAAACCATCCTTGGTATCAGAGCCTCATAAAGGTTGAAGTCATAGCCTCAGTGTCTAAAACAGCCACGTACTCGGTTCTCTCTCTGAATGGAACCAATGTGCCAAGTGTGAAGACAGCTCATTAGATAGAGCCTTTAATTGTTAGTCGGTTGTTTAGTTTATTATTGAACTGTTAAACTGGTTTTCAGTTTAATCAAGTAGTTAATTGTTATTAGACTTGTATCATATTGTACTGAAGATAGGTGTGAGCAGGAATTTTTCCTCACCTTATATTTGGATGCAATGTACGCAATTTAATGAGAGAGTGCTGAAATGTTTTCTCCTGCATTTTTCTGGTTTCTTTTCTTTTGTTTCCACTGAGCTCAACACGGTCAATGGAATATTCCAAATCCAATTGCATTAATCAACTTTACCCACTTGCCTGTTTAAGCATAGCTTTGAGGATAAGGCATCTATTACCACTTCAAAGGTTGATTGTTCGATCTCCTACCCCTAGAATTGTTGAACTTAAAAAAAAAAAAAAAAAACTCTACTCACCTTCCTTCTTTGAGCCACTCACCTATGATAAAGCTTAATATTGGACTTGCAAAATCTGTTGTAGGATATCATTTGCAAATGGTTTGGAGTGGGTAAATTGATGTAACTAGACATTATCATCCCCAGTTTCTTGATGACAATGTTTTTTTGGTATGATTTTTTTTATGACAATTGAAATTAAGTGAATAAAAAATGTAGGATGTGGTAAAAGTATATTGACTTGTTATGAGCTAGCTTCGCTCATCTCTTAGATAGAATGATGGATAGAATAATCAAATCTAATGCTGCTTGCTGTCCCTAGCATGTCTAGTTATGTTTCACAGGCCAAGATGGATCACAGGAGGGAGTTATAAAACATAAACTTGATGGGATGACTATGTTAGAGTATACCTTGCCCTTAAGCTGGATAATTGATAGTCTAGCACTAGCCATCATGATGAACTATTGCTTCATGAGTATTTGGTTGAACACCTCAAGGTGGTCTAACGGTTGAGTATATTGTTGTGACAACTTTCTATGAAGAGCTTATTTCTTTTCCTATGAATATATACAAAATCTTCTTTTGAGTTTTGACTTACGAGGAAATACTTGCTGAACGAAACTCAACTAACTATTGACATCAAATAAGTGACTACAAGATTTTTGCATACAAATGGGGGAGGAGAGTTCCTGTGGAGAAAATGTTTTGGATACAAATGGAGAGCTTGGATTTGGAATTGTATAAGGTCGGTTAATTTCTCCATTTTTGTCAATGGAAGACCGAGACATAAGATTTTTGCATCAAGAGGCCTTAGGCAGGGTGACCCTCTCTCACCTTTTATGTTCATTCTCGTGGTGGATGTCTTGAGTCAGTTAGTGTTAGCTGGAGGAATAAAGGCACGGTGGAGGGTTTTAAGGTGGGATAATATAGCACACTTGATGCACCTTTCGTTTGTAGATGACTCTCCCCTCTTTTGCTTAGAGACGGAGAATTCCTTTAGGAATCTAAATGATTTTTGTCCTCCTTCAAAGCTATCTTGGGCCTAAAAGTTAATAGTTGAAAAAGCTCCATTATTGGTGTAAATAATGAGGCTTCTAAGCTAACTTCTTGGGCTTTTATGGTTGGGTGTGGAGTGAGTAAGCTTCCTTGTTCTTACCTTGGTCTTCCAGTGGGGAGTAACTCGAGGATGGTGCCTTTTTGGAACCCTATGGTGGAGAAGATTTATCAACGACTTTCGTCTTGGAAAATGTTTCTTTTAAAAGGGGGAGATTTACTTTGATCCAATCCAATTTGAGTGAGGTTCCCATCTACTATGTAACAACCAGTATTTTTCAATACGATCAATATTTCAAATATTGCGGAAGCGATTTAACAAAACTAAAAACACAACCTATTATTCAGAAACAAGGCTTACAACCAAAGCTAAGTCCAACATTAAAAAACAAACATAAAAAAAACTAAACAATACCAAAAACAACAAATCCTACATATCATAAGTCCTCATCGGTCATGTCAGAACGCTAGCCTAATCGTTATCAGAACTATCACTTGCTCCATCATCTGAAAACATTTTAAAAAAACAAAATGAGTACAAAAATACTCAATAAGCAACTTCCACATCAAGTTCACAATTCATTTTCGTTTAAAACAAAACTTAAGATTTCAGGTAATAAAACATTTCAATATTCGAAACGAAATAATTCTTTCAGTCAAATAATACTTTCAGAACATATTGGAAAAGATGCATTAATGGATTAGCCCAAAACAGAAGTGGTTACCCGTCGGTAACACCAATCAGACATTCATACAGAATTGTCGGTTAAAACCGACCAGAACATTTTAAATCAAATACTTAAGTGTGAGGCCTTGTGAGTGAAACACACACATGAATCTACATTCCAAAGGAACGTCAAACCACATAAGTGCCTTCTCACAGATAAGTTACAGTCATAACATTTCATACAAATACTTAAGATTGAGGCTATGTGAGTGAAACACACACATGAATCTACATTCCAAAGGAATGTCAAACCACATAAGTGCCTTCCCACAAATAAGTTTCATTCAGAACATATAACCGTCAATTCCAATATGGCTACTACAAAGCATACAATCCCCATAACAAAATTTGGCATATCCGGATAGCACTATCGATTCAATTCAAAATTCTTTTCAAAACATTCAAAACAATAAACATGGTATCATTTAACAAAACAATTGAAACAGAAACAATTTCAATTTAAAACAAACGATTTTTACCAAAATTTCTATTTTGGAAGGGTGTGGAAATTACTTACCTCGATCAGAACCTACAAATCTTAAGCCCAAAGCAAATCAAAATTCGGTTTCTTGAATCGAACAATTTCCTAAACACATCCAATACTTCTTTAATTAGAAACCAACAAATCCATCTTAAAGGTCTAATGAACAACCCAAATGACAAACAACTTATACTACCAATTTTTCCCACTTAAACCAAATTCTCTTCATAGAAAGTTGGGAAAATAGGTTCATTGGGTGCCAAAAACAGCATTGAAAATCTGGAAAATTTCACTTTAAAATTCAACTTTTTTCATACCAAAAATCAGTAAAACAAATACCTTTCAAAACCATTTAAAATACAAAACAAGTTTTCAATTTCTCAATCTTTAAAACCTTCAAAACTATCTTAAAATTGGGACAAATAATCTAGAAAATTTCTGCAACAAAAATAAAGATTTTCCAAGCTTTTAACACTAAAACAAATCAATATTGGCTATACTTTTAAACACAAAAACCAGATCTGAAATACTCAATAAAACTGTTGTAAAAACAGTAAAAACATTCCATTTTCATGAAGAAATCAAAACCATAAATCATACTTCAATTTAGCAATCATATGGCAAACTTTTTTAACAAAAAGAATCCACTTTAAACACAAAAACAACCCCAAAATCAAAGAAATTCAAGGCTGAAAAATTCTGGAAAATTTTCTTTTCACCAAATCTTTGATTTTCAAACTAAAACCCTAAGAAGAAAAACTATGATAAAAATTTAGGCCAAAACAAAAATCTAAAAATTTTTAGGGCAAAAGGTTTGAAAACCAATTTCATCCCAAATAGGACAAATAAAACTTCATACTAAAACTTTTCAAAAACAAAATTCAATTGATCAAAAGGGAAAGAAAACAAAAAGAAAAGCATAGAAGGGAAGAAAGGGAAGAAAAAAACTTACTACTTTTTCTTTGGAAGGGAAAGTGCAGAATGTGTTCTTCTCTTTTTTGATTCAAAGCCTAAAAAGAATTAGGGCTAAAGAAAAGGTCTTTTAAAAAGAACCCTAATTAAAACCCTAAAAGACTATTTCCTTTTTTTAAAATGGAAAATCAAATTTATCTTCTAATTCAAAAAGGAAATAAATTAAAATCAAAAAGATTTTTTTGGAAAACATTAAAGTAAATTATTATTTTTTTCTTATTAGCCGGCTGTTACATACTATCTTTTTTTTTTCAAAAAAAATAAGAAACAATTTTATTAAAGGCTTTGGTTATAAAAAAAATTCATTGGTGTGTGAAATTTACAAAAAGGGGAGTCACTCCATGGTGGTTACAAAATATTATCCCAATTGATTAAAATGGTTACATAACTATATGGAGAGAAAATCCAGAATCTTATGGTGCAATGCAGTGAAAGCAATTTTTTTTCGGAGCTTTAGTTTGAAAGGAATTAGAGGATTTTCTTATAAAAAAAAAAAAAAAGAAAGGAATCAGAGGATTTTTCAAAACAAGCATCTCTTCTCTTTTGATTGTCTTGAATCGGCTTGTCTTAAGGCTTCACTATGGTGTTCTCTTTCTAAATTCTATGGTGATTATTCTTTACAAGATCTATGCTTGAATTGTAGTGCTTTTATTTTCTCCCTATAGTCTTTGTGTTTAGTTGTTTTTTTTGTTGTTTATTTCTCTATTTCTCTCCCATGTGGAGTTTGTAATTTTGAGCATTAGCCTCTTTTCATTATATCACTGAAAAGCTTTGTTTCTTTGTTCAAAAAGAAAAGAGAGGAAAGATTGGACAATTTACACCTAGATATAGCATAATAAATGACATTACCAAAAAACTTATCTAAGGATTGTTCGTTGTGTGGAAAGACATGTTGATTTCTATCCTTCCGCGACACCTAAAAGAAAGCTTGTGAGATGTTCATCCAAAGTTTCACTTTGATCTTGTTAGTAAGGACATTGAAGGAACTTCTTGTGGGATAGTTTGGATGAGGGTGGTGGGATTCACTTGGTCTAGTGGGAGGTTGCTTTGAAATCGGTTGAGCTTTGGGGGGAGGGTGTTTAGGCATTGGGAACCTGCAATCACGTAATGATGCCCTTTTGACGAAATGGTTATGGCCTTTCTTCATGGAGCTGAATGCCCTTTGGTGTAGGATCATTGTGAGCAAGTATGGACCGTACCCCTTTAAATGAGTTTCAGGTAGGAGGCTTAAGGGTTCTAGATTAATCTTTGGACTGCTATTGCTTTGGGTTTTCCTACGTTCCCCCAATTTGTGTTCTATTAGGTTAGGGATGACTTGATACCTATTTTTGGAAAGAATCTTGAGTGGGGAGGAGACCACTGTGTGCCTTGTTTCCACATCTTTATCATTTTTTTTAATAACGAACCAACCTTTCATTGAGAATAAAAGTGAAAGAATACACGATAAAAAACCAAGTCCACAAAAGGGAACCTATCGAAGAAAGAGACTCTAATCAAGTAAAGTAAGGCCTAACGAATAGTTACAAAATGACTGTGTCATTGACGCCCAAAGATACACATGGAACCTAGCAAGGGACCACACTTCACTAGGATGCCTCTCCAACCCCTTAAAGATCCTACAGTTTCTCCCACCCCACAAAGCCCACAAGATAGGGCGGATCCCTACTTGCCACAAAAACTTCTCCTACTCTTGAAATGACGGATGGGGGTAGAACTCCTCAATCATCTTCTGAAGATCTTTGTGACTAGCAAATTGCAAACCAAACACCTCGAAAAAAGAACACCAAATTGACTGAGCGAAGTCACAACTCCAAAAAATATGGTCAAGATCTTCCTTTGCCATCTGACAAAGAGTGCAAAACTAACCGATCAAAGAAGGAAACTTTCTCGAGAGTCGATCTAAGGTATTAACTCTTCCGTGGATGATTTGCCGAATGAAAAATTGAACCTTCTTTGGATCTTTTACCTCATAAAGCAGAAAAATGGACTCGTTGACTGGGGAGGGATTCAATAGGCACTGAAAAAGCGAGCAACAGGAAAAGCCCTTAGAGGGATTGAGGCTCCAAAGGCGGACATCCCTTCTACTAGGTCTAAGAACAACCTTTCCAATCAAAGATAAGAGAGCCACGATGTCCGTACTTTCCCTATCAAATAATGGATGAAAAAAGCCAAGCAACAAAAAAGAGACCTCCTAGAAGTAGGTGTTCATTGGTCGGTCGGTGTCGGTTTTGGGCTGAAACCGACGCCGACCACCGATACGTCGGTTTTTCGTCGGTCAGTTTTCCTCGATTTTTAGAAGGGTGGTGACGCCGACCGGTCGGTCAGTCGGTCGGTTTTCATCGATTTTGTGAACTCCAACGACCTAAACAAAGAAAAAGAGAGAAACGGAGAAAGAAAACGCTTGACGACAATGGTGGCGGCAGTGGCCGGTGGGAAGAGGGGAGATAAGAAAAAGAAGGGGAAGAAGAAGTGGGGAAAAGAGAGAAGAAGAGGGGAAAGAAGGAAGCAATAACGGCGAGGCAAAGCGATGGCTGGCGAGAGGAGGGGAGAGAAGAGGGAAGAAGGAGTGGAGAGAGAGAAAGAGAAGAGATCGTGGATGACTCGATGGGAGAAGGGAATGAAGAGAGAGAAGGGGAAAAAGGTGGAGAGAGGAGAGAGAAGAGAAGGAAAAGAAGAAAATTGAAAATGAAAAACGTGGGAATGAAGGGAAAGAGGAGAGAAAGGAGGGAAAAAAACTATATTATATTGAAAAACCATATATGGTTTTGAGAAAACCATGGGCTTCCTTGGTTTTCGCAAAACCATTTACCATTTATAGACCAACAGGTAATGACCCACGGTTTTTTGTTTAATATTTTGGTCGGTCGGTCGATTTTCAATTTTTTTACTCCGACCGACCGACTAGACACCGACCGCCTCAGCCTCCAAACTGACCGACCGACATCGGTTCGGTCGGTTTTGGGCGGTCGGTTCGGTTTTCGGAGAATCTTTGAACACCTCTACCTAGAAGGGTCCAAAACATTAGCTACAAAATGATTTTTCATAGAAGACAAGTAGTATAATTGAGGGAATATAGCATAGAAGGGTCTTTCCCCCACCCACTTATCCTCCTAGAAGTATGTATCTGCCATCCCCCACAGAAAGATGGATAAAAGAAGAGAGAGACGGGAGCTCAATGCAAATTTCTTTCTGTGGATTCTTGTATGTGTTTTTTACTCCACCTGACAACCACTCGAAAGGATGAGGACCATATTTTGCCCTCTTATCATTTGTCTGATAAGAGAATGCATTTGGTAGTCTTTGCTTTGCACTTTTTTGACAACTCCTTGCTTTCCCTGGGTTTTGGATGCCCCTTTCTAATAGAGAGGCAATTGAGGTTATCGGTCTGGTCTCTTTCCTGTCATTCTTGACTAGGTGACCGGTCATGGGAGAAGAGATTCTAGGGTTTGCGATCCAAAGCCTTTTGAGGATTTCTCTTGTAGCTCTTTTTTCCATATCCCTTGTGTCCTTTCTCCATCTTAGGGAGCCTCTACATTCTCCTATCTCTAGAGGGTTAAAATGTCTAAGAAAGTAAAGTTCTTTGCCTGATAAATTTTGATGGGAGGGTGAACACTCAGGACCGCCTCCTGGGACTCTTTCTTTTGTGTTGCGGCTACAATGGCTATAATGGTGTTCTTTGTTGGAGGTAGGAGGAGGACTATGACCATCTTCTATGGGATTGCCCTTTTGTTTGCTCCCTTCAAAGTTGGTTTTCAGAACCTTTGGGGTTATGAAAATTTTTATGAACGTCGCTAGTAGATAGTTTTTTGGAAAATCTATTTTTTCTTTTGTTTATTTATTTACTTTTATGAATATCCAAACTTTTATTGAGTAAAAAATTGAAAGAGTACCGATATACAATAATAAAGCCTTCAAAAGTGTACAGAAATAAAGCCTTCAAAAGTGGAGCGCTGACGGCTGACCATCAAGTTTTTTGCAATTCCTTAATTTAGGCCGTTGTTATTTTTAATGTTTATGGGTGTATGTTTAGTTCCCTTCCAAGGTTGTTGGGTTTGGAGTTGCGTATGTTCTCTAGCTTTTGGTTCTTTTGCATTATGTTGATAGTCTTTTGTAATTTTTCATCTCATAGATGAAAAATTCTGTTTTCTTTTATTTTAAAATTTTTTATATAGAGACGTGGGTCAACAAATTTTGCGATGGAATTCTGGTTTCAGGAGAAATCTTATTGATCATGATTAGAAGTATGGCTTAAAAAGAGATAAACATAGGTGTTGGAATTTGAAGGCCTCTGGAAACTTGTCTAGTAAAACAATGGCAACCTCCACACCAAGCTTTGTAAAGAAATCTGGAAAAGCAAAACTCCTAAGAAAATTGACTTATTTGTGGACTCTTTGCTGGAAGGAGTAAATACCGGCGAGAAAAATTAAAGAAACCCATCCTAATACCCAAAATTTCCCTAGTTGGTTTATCAGGTGCTGGAAAAACTGTGAAACAGCCGATCATATCTTCTTAAATTGCAAATTAGTGCTCTCAAATGGTGGCTACTCCTCAAAGCCTTTTGTATTCAGTGGTGCTCTTTAAAGGCGGTCAAAGAAGCCTTGTAGAAAGAAATGTGCGGCATCCCTTTCTATTTGAAGAGATGCTTTTGAAGCCTCTTTTTGGGGGAAGTTTGGTTGGAAAGAGATGGAAGAAACTTTTGAGATTTTGTAGTTGATAATGATAAAATTTATCTTATCAAAAAGAAAAAAAAAAATGATAAAATTTAGGATTGGGCACACCAGGGTCTTAAAATGCACGCCTAGGTTTTTTAAATGCCAGGTGTCCTTGCTCATCTTTAATTTGGACAACAATATTATTTTGTGATGGTGGCCAATGGAATGATCACACGCTTATTAGAAGCCCGGGCGATGTATGGTCCTTATCTTATCGAGATTCCTTGCATCCCTTTAGGCATCGGTTACAAAATTATTTTGTAATTATCCTTTAGGCCTTATCTTGTTGGATTGGAGTTCCTTTCTTTAATTGGACTTCCTATTATGGGCTTGACTTTTTGTATGCACTTGTATTCTTTCATTTTTTCTCCATGAAAGCAGGTTCTTCTAAAAAAAAAAAAAGAAAAGAATTTCGAGACTAATAAAAATTATAGGGATGATGGGGGAATATAGAGTGATATGTGGGATCGAGATGGGCCATATGGCACCTGATTTAACCTAGGAGATTGCAAATGTATTGGGGTGTAAAACTGTAGAGCTACCAATACGTATCTAGGTTTGCCCCAAAGGAGGTTGTACTTTTTTCCAAACCCTTGTCCAAAAGACTATGGAATACGACCCTTCCAATCACTTGTAATCACGAAGAGACTATAATTACAAAAAGAATTTCTTGGGGTTTATATTCCACCTAGTATGTTTTACAAAACACCAAAAAGAATCCACTAGCATGCTTCTATTCTCAAAGATTCTCTTATTTCTCTCCTTCCAAACAAGCCATGTAACTGCCCTAACAGCATAGACCCATATAATATTAGCTTTATCCCTAAATCTTTTTCCCCTAAACATTGCACAACCAGAAAATCCATCTTATCAGGGAGGCAAACAGTCAAATTGAAAATAATTAACAAGGACGACCAAATGGAGTGGACAAAAGGGCGATTGATAAATATGTGGCCTAATATCTCACTCTTAAACATAAACTGCAAACAGAGGGGATAAGGAGCATGTCAGTGGACTTTCTCTGCAGCTTGTCAGCCGTATTAAGACTTCACATATAAAAAATTTTACTTTCTTTGGCACCTTGCTCTACCAAATATACTCCACCAGGGGGCTCTCGAGCATGTCAGTGGACTTTCTCTGCAGCTTGTCAGCCGTATTAAGACTTCACATATAAAAAATTTTACTTTCTTTGGCACCTTGCTCTACTTCTCCATAAAATATTTTCCTCCACAAAATCTCCAAGCCACTTAGTAAGAGGGGCCAAATTTCTTTGTTTAAGAGAGCCAACACCTAATCCTCCATATTGGGTTGGGGGAGAGGACTAGCACCATCTAACCAAGTGATTTCCATGGGAGTTGTTTCCACCAATCCAAATGAAATCTCACATTTGCTTTTTCAGCTTCTGTATTACTGTTTTAGGGGTTTTCAGGAAAGAGAAGTTATATAGGGATAATATCGAGAACAACCTAAGCAAGAAAAAGATATCAAACATGTCTTGATGGAATTTTTGCTCCAGTAACAGATTTTCTTTTAAAAAAATAGTTTTTGAACAAACTTTTATATCTTATTTGATTTCTTCCCCTATTGAACTTTATGTTTTACTTTACAAAGAACGTGATCTGAGTTTAAGATACAAGTCATTCAGAATTGTGAACAGTAGCTCTGCCCTTGTTGTACATGTAGTATTTATTATATTCTTCATAAAAAAGAAATCTATATATTCACTATACTCATTCTTTTGTCACGACAGTGTAGCAAAGCACCTTGAATCTGCAAATACAATGTTTTCCTTCATCTGGTGGATTATTGGATTCTACTGGGTATCTGCAGGAGGTCAATCTTTAGCACACGTTTCCCCTCTGCTTTACTGGTCTGTGATTACTCCTTTCTTGCAGTGGATTTTGAAGTTGATGGATTATCTCGTCATAGATTCTAACTTCTATTATTGTGGTTCGAACTGCAGGTTATGTATCATATTCTTGGGTTTTGATGTGTTCTTTGTGGTTTTCTGTGTTGCTTTGGCATGTATCATTGGAATTGCTGTTTGCTGCTGTCTTCCCTGTATCATTGCACTTTTATATGCTGTAGCAGACCAGGTAATTGTATGATGTCCCTGAATATATTTCTATGCCTCCATTAAAGGGCATTCTACCATTATCTTGTCTCCTTTTTGTTTTGGGACATTTTCACACAATAAAGTCGTGTATAAAATTCTTCTGCTTTGTCCACAGTATTTTTTTTAAACAAAAGAGACGAAGCTTTTCATGGAAGAAAAATAAGAAATATGAAAGGGAGAGAGTCAAGAAGTGTCCTTTTTATTGTGTAACATTTTCATGAATAAGATTGATAGACTCCGTTAGAAATATGTATAACGACCTGTTTGGATCACGAAGATGAAATATTTGGAAGTTAAAAACCTAGGAATTTAAATATGTGGATAATAAATGTCAGTGTGGATAATTAATATCCGAAAGTTAAGCGTTTGTGTTTGTTTTATAGGTTTTGCTAATGGAAAAAATAATTTAAATTATTAGATTTAATTAAAAAATATTTTAATTAATTAAAAAATTTATATTAGATAATTAATAAATAAATAAATAATAATTTTAAAACTATTAAATTTAATTTACAAATGAATTAGAGTATTTTGTCTCTTTTCTCCCCTCTTCATTTCCTAAGGAAAAGAGTCCCAAGTAAAAAAGTTCCATCTCCGAGAGGATAATACAATCCATAGCTCATGGGATATTTTTATCCTTGGATAATAATTACTTGGGTTTTAAAAAGTAAATATCCATGAAACAAACATGAGTTTTTTATATCCCTGTCAAAACTCATCTCAAAACTAGTGAAATAAACAGGGCCTAAGAGAGTGTGCGAGAAAGGAGAGTGGGGCTGAATGTAACTAGCTTGTTGAGGAGGAATCCACTATTTTGTAACTAGATTCTGGGCCTGATGCAAGGGGATGGGTCAGGGTGCTGATAGGACAGGAAAGAGCTATGTAAGGTACGTTTTGGCTAGGTTGTGGATTGAAGTACTTCTACTTGAGAGAGACGGGGAGCTCTAGAATTCTTCTCGATGCCTTTGTGGTAAATAAAACCAGCTCTTATCAAAGTTCTCGTTATAAAATTTCTGTTTTTTGTTAGCTTGGAACCCTTCTTGTTTCTCGCAGTTAGTCTTGAGGTAATTGAAGCCTCGTTGAAGACTTGAAGATGCATGGGGTGGGGTCCCTTATACTCCGTTATTACCAAAAAAAAAAAAAAAAAGAAAAGAAAAGAAAAAGAAAAAAGGAAAAAGAAAGAGAAAAAGAAAAAAGAGAGAGAGATAGAGAGAGAGTTATAACCTGAGTTAGGTAACCAATATAACGTTTCACCCAAAAGTTCAAAACCATCCAAGTTGGATAGTGTGTTTAGTTTGTTTACAAAGCCAACTTTACTGGCTTGATGCATATAATTATGCATATATGCAGGAAGGAGCAACTAAAGAAGATGTTGAACAGTTGTCAAAATTTAAATTCAGAAAGGTTGACGATGCCGAGAAATTCTCCAGTGATGTACAAGAACCCCTTGGCGGAATAATGACCGAGTGTGGTACAGATTCACCCATTGAACGCGCCCTGTCACAGGAGGATGCGGTATGTATGCCATATCCACGATCATATACCAAACCTACAATATAGTCCTTTGTTGGGATCTTATTTTGTTATAAACTAGAATGGGCTTGTTCTGTTCTCTAATTGACGACATTTTCCACATCTGAAATGTTTCCTTTAGGAGTGCTGCATCTGCCTCTCTGCGTACGATGATGGCGTCGAGCTACGAGAGCTCCCATGTGGTCACCACTTCCACTGTGCCTGTGTTGATAAGTGGCTGTATATCAATGCTACCTGTCCTCTCTGCAAGTACAACATCTTGAAAAATAGCAATCTTGCTCAAGAGGAAGTTTAAAGATACTCCTTGATATACATGTACGAACGTTTATACAGGTGAGTTGTGTGTAGTTGTGAAAGGGATGAATCAGCAAACTCAGTATAGGCCTTTCTATTGCTGCAGTTGCTATTGCTGTTGTTATTGTAGTGAATATTATTCTTTGCTGTAGTTCTTGCTCTGCTCAGGTTGCTTGTGTGTAAATGGCGATGTGAAGGTTCTCTGTAATGGCCAATACCCAAGGCATTCCTTTTTTCCCTTAGTCAACTTCTGTAATCTTATTACTCAATAAATTTAAGTTTCAAATCTTTTGTTTTTGTTTTTTTTTTTTCCAAACTTTGTTGCTGCCTTTGGGGGTTTGTACTTTGCAAAACCTATACTCACCATCCTATATGCACATCTTTCTCTGGTCTCCAACCAACAATTCTTTTTTCTTTGCCAAGTTGGATGCTTAAATTTAGTATTTACTTGGACCTTTGAGCCAAGTTTTGTTCAACGTGTCATTATCACATTTTAGGAGTAACTTTGGTTATACAACAAATTTTTCGTTTGGGTTATTTTGAATATTGTATGTACCTATTTAACCTATTGAGTATGTCGTCGGTATTAAGTTGATTTAGATGAGATGATACAATCTAGCAACTGGTTTTATGAATTATAAGTTTTGATGGAGCATGTACTACAATTATATTTTAGTCCTAATCTAAATCGAGGTCATTATTGTACTTTTAGTTCAAAATGATCAAGATGTAGAATTAGAATATGTGATTGTAAAGCTTTAAGAACATACATTCTTACTTTGACAGAGAGGGTCCAACAACATATTTATTTGAACTCAAAGAGAGAGGGATCATAAGAGTTTTGATGTGTGTCATCTACCTAAATATACATATTGTGTAAATAAACAATCAATTCTATTCTAATGGTAATTGAAATTTAACCTATGTAAGCTACTTATAACCATTTTTGCCTTTCTGTTTATTTATTTATTTAAAATTAAATAAATAAGTTAAATGTCATTTTGATTTCTGTACTTTGGTTTTTGTTTCATTTTATTCATGTACTTTCAAATATTCAATTTTAGTCTCTATACTTTGAAAAAATTTTAAATTAAGTCTATTGTTAATTTTTTAAATAGTCTTTATTTAATTTTGTTTTTTGAAAAAGAAAAATTAGTCTTTATTAACTTTCTTTCTATACATTTTAGAATATAATCACATTATGTCTTTTCTTATATGGAGATTAAAAATTAACTATAAATTTATAGCATTCCTCAAAAAAAAAAAAAAAAAAAAAAAAAACTATAAATTTATAGAAAGATCAATTTTAAGCTTTTATTAGATGTACATCAACTAAAATCAGAAATTTAGGAATCAAAATCGTATTTTAAGAAAATAAATATCTAAGATTTTTAATTTCCACCACCAATCAAGACCAAAATAATCAGTCAACTCAGATTGATTCAAAGCCGAGCAGTCAAATGGGATCGCTTAGCCTCAATGATTGAAAATGAGTTGAAACTTATCTCTTTTTTATTTTCCTTAAACAATATTGTATATTTTGCTATTTCTTTCATGGAAGTTCTAAAAGAATGTTGCTATTGGAGAAATATTTTTTTTAATTAACTATAACTAGCTCAACAAAAATATTATGCTTTTGATAGAATTCTATTTCGTCAATAGAAGTTGTTGATGGTCAAATTTGGTCGGGAGGAAACCTTCACGTGCCACCAACGGTAAATTTGTTGGTAAATTTGTTTGATAGGGGGAAGTAGGGATGTTCACGGGGCGGGGACGGGGACGGGGAAGTCTTCCCCGTCCCTGCCAAATTTCCCATTTAATTTAGTGGATATTGGGGCGGGGATTCCTCGCGGGGGAATTTGCGGGGATCAAGTTCCCCGCGGGGAATTATTCCTTTTTTTTTTTTTTTTTATTTAAATGCCAATCTATTGCAATTCTTTTTTAAAAAATCTATGAAATATCCTAATGAAAAGAGCAATAATATTTCATGATAGAGTTTTAAATCTTCAAACATCATTTCTAAAAGTGTAAATTTCAATATTACAATATGGTTTTCAACATAAATAAAGGTTTTCAACATAAATAAAGCACAATTACAACATAATCTCAAATATAACAAATTTTAAAATAATAACAACAATAAAATAACAAGTTTAAAATTAAAAATTACAACAACAACAAAATTAGAGTTTAACTATTTATACTTATAAATTACACCATAATATTATAATAATATACATTAAATTATATATATATATATATATATATATATATATATATATATATATATATATATATATATATTATAAAAAGAGCGGGGCGGGGACGGGACGGGGATGGGGAATATAATCCCCGTCCCCGCCCCCGTTTAGAGAATGGGGAAAAAATTCTCCCCACTCTCTCCCCCATTCCCTGTGCAAACGGGGATTCCCCGCCCCGTGCAAACAGATGGAAGAGCTAGAGAGCAAGAGAAGAGAATAGAGAATATGGTTTGGGATCCCATCTTCAGTGACGAAGAGAGGTTTAAATACCTGCTCATGCTCCTAGGGTTTTTAGGAATTCGGAGACGTTTAAGGATGAACCAGGCGAAATCGGGGCGGCCAGAGGCAGCAGGGACCGAACGGAGTCGGATGAACTCGGCCTGCGCAAGCGGGCCAACCATGGGCCTCGGCCTCGACCTAGGGGGTCGAGCCAAAAGCCCGATCCCTTCGGCCTTGGCTCGACCCCTTGGCCCGTTTCGCCTCTAGGGTCCATCCTTCGGTCCTATTTCTGGGCTCGCGTCGGGTTGTCCTCGTCAGCTCCTTGTACATCAGAGTGATCCAAAATTACCTATAACAGAAGTAGATATTTCGACCTTCAAATTAAACTTTTATACATAAAAAATAATAAAAAAATGTATAAAATAGATAATTTTTTTTTTTTCTTTTTTGAAACATATAAAATAGATAATTCATTAACACTATGTTAAGACAAAAAGAATAATACTCTTAAAATTATTTATTTACAAGTTGTATTTTTTTAACAATTGTTTTACAAAGTCTCCTAAAAAATAAGCCCGTCAAAGGGGCATATCCGTAATAATCCCCGCCGAGATCGCAATTAAGTCGACAACCATTCAATTGAAATTTGAAAAACGTTCAAAATAAATAAATAAATAAAAACAAAAATCACAAAGTTGACCTCAAGCACCCCACTAGGCGCTGACCATCACTACCGATCAAATTTTCCAAATTTTCAATGGCATATTACGTAATTCTCAAAACTCCCAAGGGCAAAACCGGAATAAAGAAAATATGAAACCCACGACTTCTCTTGCAGAGGCCGTTATGGTTTTTAATTATTGAGAAGTTTTTTTTTCGCGCTCCTTATAGAAGCTTGCTTTGCTTCCATCTCTGATCTTACCATTTCTTCTTCTCGATTTCCGTCGGGGTGATCGGCGATGGAGTCGAGTTCTCTGCTGCAGCGGTACCGTCGCGACCGGCAAAAGCTGTTGGCATTCTTGCTGTCGTCGCGTTTGATCAGAGAGCTGAGAACTCCGGCCGGTCCTGTCACCAATTTCTCCGCCGTCGACCTTGACTCTCTGAGCGCTAGCTATGTTTTGGAGTGCATTAAATCTGGTAATCCTGCTTCCTCGTTTGTTTTAGTTGTTGTAATCTGTTGAGCTTGGTTTGAATGAAATTGCGGTTTAATCTCGAGTTTTTCTAGCCAATACTCGGAATTAAGCTGGAAGTCTGTTTCATTTTCTTTATGTTTTTTTTTTGGTTCTATTAGTTTTGTTTTTCTGGTAAATGGATATGATTTCGGGATCGGAAAGTTTGTGTCAACCGTTCTGCGGCGAAATGCTAGCTGTTTTCCGTGTTCTTATAGCGCGTTCTCTGTTTTTTAGTTGACTGAGTAGCTTAACTGCGAATACTTGTGATGAATTTAATTTCATTGTTATTTTCTTGCTTAGGTGGAGTTATTGACATTTCTGTAGCAGCTAAGAAGAAGCAACATGAATCTTCATACCCGATTATGGTGAGAACATGCTTGTGAGAAGTTATTTGGTTTTGCCTTTTTCTCTGCGATTAGCATTCTGCTGCAGCCTGCACCGTTTTTCTATTGAAAGAAAATGAATCATTCTAATGCTTTCGTGCCTCCCTCTTTTTTTTTTCTTTTTCTTTTTTTTTTTTTCATTTTTTTTTTTTTTTGTTGAATTTAAATTCTGAATGGACCGTTTAGTTTATGCACTATCTGAAAAATGCTGGATGGAACTTAAGCTTTGCCGAAGTTTCTGGTGATTTCTTTTACATGAGGATTAGCAAAGATTTTTCTCTCGAACTATCTCCGTCGCATTTATCGTCTGTGCGTCAGAGTGGCTATGGGCGTCTTTACTTTGTTGGGTAGTCAATCATATACCCAGCGAAGGTGCGACTTCGACCAATCAACTTTCAAGTTGTACCAAAAAGATTTTGATTTTGAACTTTTTTTTTCTTCTTTATGAAGATGTAAGAGTTGTCCCATGCTATTTTGCTCTTAGTAGTGGTGTGACCTCATTTTAGCAATTTTTTCATTAGAATTAATAGAATTTTTGTATGCGTATTTGTATTACTTACTAATTTGATGTATGAATGCAGATACAATCTCGATTACGGACTTCTTATTTTCTGCTTTCTCATCCAGATTTGTCTGGATCACCTCCTCGCCGTGCACCACCACCTATAATGGTGGAAAGGTCCTCTAGTGACATATCTTGTTCATCTAGATCGCTTGAGTCTTCAATTGATGACAATATTGCAACCTCTAGTGATGACTGCGGTCCTCAATCTAATGGAACAACAACCACACCTTCGAAACTTATGAAAGATCTTGAAGTTCCGGCTTTAGGACTACCTAAGTTGTATACAGGTATTTGATACTTTTATTCTTCTATTGAAAAGAAATTTCATTTTCGTAAAATGTTTCACGAATTGGCTCGACTAACCTTTCATATCTTCCCATGAAAAGAAATATCTGACTAGTTGTTTTTGTTATCTTTTCTTACTGTATAATTTTCCAATACAATATCCCATCCCAAGGTGGGAGATCTCACGTCTCTTTTGTAGTTCTCTTTTGATAATGAAATTTTGTCTCATATCAAAAGTAAAAAAAAGAAAACAGTTATCCAAAACAATGTTTAAATTTGTATGGTAAGCTCCCCCACCTCCTAACCATCACTCTTATATTGTAAATTGATTTATAGTTTTTTGATTATCAAAGGGTTGACAGATGGTGACTTGGATGAAGCAGCATATATAGTTTTGCTAGCATCAATGGCATTTTCTGGGTGCGCTCTCTTCTAATGGAAATGCTATTATTATTATTATTATTATTTTTTCTTTTGCAGTCTTTTCCTGCTTATACTTGCCAGATATTGTGCTTCCTTCGAGAAGCACCTCAACCAACTTGGATATGATTTCATGTCTCTTTCTTTCTTTTGTTTTCTTGATAGTGATAACTGATAGGGAACATAACATATGTATAGCTTCTTTATCATTTTTTTTGTTCTCTCTCTCTCTCCATCACCAGGGTTGAAATCTATTCATATGACGATAAAAAGAAAGAAAATGGTAGTAAACAAATTGCAGGAATGAAAAGTAAAAGGGATGAAGTAGGTTTTCGATCAGAGAATTTTGAAAGACATTTGAATTTGCTTCATGCTGTCCGCACCCAAATGCAGGCAAGGCAAACTCATTCTCTAAGACGATCTTATCGCCATTTCTTTTTTACATTGAGTTCATGCATCTTAAACTTTACGATCCAGTAAATAAATAATAATTATAACTATTTTGCTGCATATGGTGACACAGATTTCCTTTTCTCCTAGAGAGGTTAACAGAGGTCTTCTAATTCGTATATATTGATGTTTCCGACTTAAAGATATATGGTTACGCTTTTCTAATTCACTCATAGCTTATGCCATATGGCTGTTTATTTTAGATGTATTGATGACAAACCCATATTATATGGTAAATAGTGAATGCAATTGCCTTGTCACACAGCTGGCCTGGAATGACGCCTAAAGCAGGATAAATATTGTTTCATTTCTAGCTGCTCAATGAAGTTTAGAAATGCCAGTTGAAGTCTCGATGCATTAATAGACGTTTTCTATCCATCTCTCTGGTCCCCTCCCTCTCTCCCTATCTTTTCCCCCACTAATTAACTTGACCAATGGCTGATTTGAACTCAGAATTTATATCATTTGACCAGATTTCTGAAGTTACTGATGCATGTATGAGGAAAAGATTAATGGAATTGGCTGCAAGGAGAAACTGGGGGCAAATTAATGTTCCTCAAGTTTTGTTGGTCCTCTTGCATGGAGTTTTCAGGTCTGATTTTCCTAGTGAGAAAGCTTATATGCAATGGAAGTTCAGACAGGTAATCAATCAACTATGGACAATTGAATAGGAAATTTTTTTTGCATTTCTTACTGTTGTTAAAATGGCTGAAAAGCTCTCTAGTTCTTTTCTATGCTTCACTGTTTATTTATTATGGACCATGCACATCCAGTAGGGTGTAACCAATTGTATTTAACTTGGGTGCCTTTCGACCAAGCAGCTTTAGAGGTTCATTTATGAAACTACCTTCTGAGGAAAAAGAAATATATGTATCAATTTATATAGGAAACCGTATATTGAAAAACAGAGAAAAAGTGAACAGCCTTCCAAACTAGGTCTTCACACACCTTCCATACATTGTAGTGCATAGACTTGGGCTTTTGAAACTCTGAGAAACATGATACTTTCGTAGAGATTGACATCTCTGTTGGTCCTGCAACTATAAAAAGTTGGTATGGTGGCAATAAAGTGAGGGGCTTAATGAGAGACTAATGCTTGTCAAGCGCTTTGAACTTGAGCATCATAAATCCTTTCTTTTTGGGTTTCTTACCTGTCAGAAAATCTTTTTTCTGCCCCAGATGTTGTCTAATTGGAACTGTGTTGAATAACCAAATCAAAACTGCTCCAAACCAGATGGCTGAAGAATCTTGTATTATTGGGTTTTTAAATCCCAAATAATAGGGTTCTGAGGTTGGATAAATGTTTCAGAATATGGTTGTGGTCTGTGTCATGATATGATTAAAGTGCTGAAGGAAGTGGATGTAATTAATATTATGTAACGGGTAGCATTGATGCGGATTTCTTCAAAATACTTGCACAAAAAAAAAAAAAAAAACCCTTACACGTGTACAATTTTGAAAGATTTGTAGAAGAATTTAACTGGATGTGATTATTTATTATTATTTTTCATTAACTGAATGGACTGTGATGGCCATTAGATTAAGAAGTTCGTCATAGTGATGGTTGTTATAATTGTGAATTTCCTTAAAACGGATGAAGTATCAATGTTCACGTGGGGTGGGAGATTCAAACTTCTAGCTTCACTAACAATGGATGAAGTATCATGTAATAGTAGCAATATAATCGTGTAGCACAATTATATACAACAAATATTTTTTCTAAGCCATGGTTAAGATGGAATTGATGCTTTCATTCCACGTTCCATTTGGAATTATATTGTTGGTTAATCACTCGAGAGAAAGATCTTGGCTACTTTAAGAAACGAACAATCACATGATTGATTATGGAACTTGATAATAAACACATCAGGTCTGTTTTCTGTTTTCTTTCTGTATTAATGAGTTAGCTTTTACGGACATAAAAATTCTCTCGTTTCTTTAACCATGAAGTTTGGCGTCCGCATTTGTAGGCCAATATTTTGGAAGAATTCTGTTACTCTGCTAATCTTGTGACATCTGAACGTCAAATCTGTGAAAGTTCTCTTATGAAGATCAGATGTACAAAGGTTCCGTTTTCTTTTTGTTTACATTAATCAAATACAGAGAATTAAATACTAGTTTAGTAGCTAGCTAGCTTTTCAGTTTTCTAATTTCCTCTAAAATCGATCTTATAAAAGAATCTGATTTATTGCATTGTTGAACATGGTAGGAATGGGACATCAATATGGTTCCATCTGAGCGTGCTAAAGTATTGTCAGGTATTGGACAAGTACTGTCAAAGTTGTCAGCTCTCTCTGCTTATCACTTAAACATTAGGTTATATGAGAAATTGCTTTTAGGCATATTTGATGTTCTTGACAACGGCCATCCCATTATGGTATGTGTTTCGTCCTTTAGTTTTTGTCTGAGTTGATTTTGCTTGTGTTGTTAATTAAGGCTCATAACGTATGATGATTAGTCTCTTTCCTTTGTATAGGAAATGGATGACAGTCTGGTCCTTGTCAAATTGACTTGGCCTGCTTTATTCATCACTCTGGAAGTGCACAGTGTGATCCATGGGTGGGTCCTTTTTCACCAGGTATACTTCTCTTTGAAGTGATTAGTTGAGCTCGTTTTCTTTAACAAACTGCAATATTGAATTCTTCATCATCAAATTGAAAGTTTTATTTAAGTTATTTGTTAATGATTTTTCACCACTTGACAACTTTTGTTAGGGTAGGATAGGCATGCCATGTAATTTTTCTTTAATTCTCGGGCAGTTGTTGATTATTTGTACTAGACGACCTGTTGTTTTTGTTGCAAACCTGCAGGCACAGTATTTGATTATTCTTTCTTCCTGATTGTATACTGCCTCCTTACATGTTGATGGAAGTTTCTTTTCAATGGTTCAAGTTTCATGTTGAAATATTTTGGTTGGAGGTGTTTAGAATACAAATCAAAGATTAAATATGCTAAACTGTTACTTCAACTTTTGAGTTTAGTGGTAATTCAACATGGTATCTGAGTGAGAGATCTTGTCGAACACTTGTCACTTTTTTCTTTCTTAATTAATATTGACAGCCAATTGTTGAATTTCATGTTTATTCTCGGTGTGATTTATTTATTTTTATTATCTTATTTAAATTTTAAATACTTTTCATGGTGAAGAAATATGCATTATCCTCTAGTTATAACTTATAAGAAGAACAAACTTATCTGTATGTTAGGAAAATATTAATGGTTGTTTTTTTCTTATATGGTGAAGAAATTAAAATATGCCTTATCCTCTGGTCATAACTTATAAGAAGAAAAAACTTAGCTGTATGTTAGGAAAATATTTTTGGTTGTTTTTGCTTATCTAATGTAATTTTTTCCTATTGAAGTTTGTCAAGACAGATGAAGCTCCATTCTTGGACGATGCAATTCTTGAATTACAGAAAGTTGCATCATCTAAAGATGATGGTGGGAAGGAGGAACAATATTTGAAAAGTCTATCATGTTCAATATCATGCAATGACAATGAAATGAAGTTAAGTTTGGTGGAGGCTGTTTTCTTCTTAATTAGCAGTTGGTGTGACATTAAACTACAAGCCTACCATTTGCATTTCCGTAAGGTGAATTTCAATTTTTAATTAACTTTTTCCTATGACATCCTACCCCATAAATGTGATGGCCATTGCTCAAATGTTTTATATTAAACAGTTTTTTTAAGGTCCCAATATTATTCTACCTCCGTTATTATTTCAACTGTACCATTACCCGTATATTTGTTATCACGTCCTTGAATGTTCCAGATTCCCTTATCATCTTTCTATACTAATTTATCTATTTTCCTTAAAATCAGAAACCTTCTTACTTTGGAAAAGTGGTGAGCCTGTTGTCCACTGTTGGAGTTGTTACTTCTTATGATTGCAATGCTGTTAAGGTAGGTGGTAATGCCTCAACGTACTTGACTGAATATTTGGTTTGTTGATATCTTGGGCTAGTTTATGTTTTCATGAATTTACCTTTTAGCTAGTTCATGTCTAAATGAATATTTGCTCCCAGCATAAATCCAACAGCAAAAATCCCGTCGTCTAATTCTTTTTAGCAATAAATTTTTCATTTTATATTTAAAGACACAAACTCCCTCAGGGAATAAAATGAAAAATGAAAATGAAGTTAAATCACCACAAGCTTATGGGTTACAATAAATTTAATATTTTTATCAATGCTTTAACACTCTTCTTCACTGAGGCTTGAAAATTTGTAGAAAGCCCAACAAGTAAAAGTCAATATTAATTGGAGAAGAATGACATTACAAGGGTTTGAACAACAAAAGATATCCTACTCTGATACCATATTAACTCACCATTGAACTCAAAAGCCTAACCTTATGGGTTATGGTAAATTTAATCTTTTTATCAATACTTTAAAAAATGATAAACTTAATTATTACATTAATGCATTAAAACAAAGTCTTCTGATTTCTGAGCATAACATGCTTGAACTGTTCAGTCATGTGGAGTTATGCATGTTTACCATGTTATGATGAGGGTATTAAGGGATTGGAGGTTATCATTTCCTGATGTTATGTAGAACTTTTTAACTAGCTTAAGTTTAGTGTTGCCAACCGAATTAGCACAATTCCAGGAACGTGCTTGCATAATTAAATTTGATTGTTTGAACTTCCTTTATTCTTGTATTGTAATGAACAAGAAGGAGAAATTCAGCTTTTATCTGACCAGCTTGTTCTTTTTCTTATATGGTAATCGCTTCAAATAGCTTGTTCTTTCTATTGTTTAGCATGATGCATTCTTTGCTGTTGTTTGAGGGATTTGGTTGGAGAGAAATAGGAGAGTTTTTGAGGGGTTCAATAGTCTTTCGTAAGATTTAACACGTCTCTTTGAATGTCTGTTACTAAGGTTATTCTTTTCTTTTCTTTCTTAAAATCTGTTTATTTATTTATGTAATTATCATTTGGGCCTTGTCATTTTGGATTGGAAATCATTTTTATATAGTTTTCTTAGATCTGGGACTGGGTGTTTCTTTTTTTGGGCTGTCTTTTTGTATGTCCTTTTGTATTCTTTGGTTTTTTGATAAAAAAAAAGTAGGGTGATTCTTAAGAGATTACTTCTATAGGAAAGAAACAAAAATTGTTAGATATGCAGTTCAATTTTTTATTTATTTATTTAATTTTATTTTATATCCATTGGAATTAAATTAATATTTTTGAGGGCAGAAGGGTCTAGTTTTAAGATGATGAAAATTTTAAGTCTACTTGTTCAAATTGGGGCTAATCAGGCATTTGATTTTTATTTGTTTATTTTGAAAGGAAACTACCTTTCCACCGAGATTGGAAAGTTAAAACCAAAATCATAGTACAGAACTTCTTTTAGGAGATTACAAGGAGCCCTCAAGCAAACTTTTCATTCATGTTCTAATTTTGTTCTTTTGAATGTGAATTCTCAATATTTTACTTTAGTTAACAAAATTGGATGGGTTGAAAGCGATCGGAGCTAGAAAACTCAGAACTTATGTCGAGAGGTCCATTGAAGCTGCTTACAAAGAGGTAAATCAAGACGTATGACACTGAATGACACTGACAGTATCATAAATATGATTAAGTGAGAAAGCACAGTTTCTTTGCAATGCATTGTACAGGATTCAATGATTTTAATCTACTTATTTGGTTAGGCAGAGAATAATGTAAATTCTGAATCCAAAGAGAGCATACATCCTCTGACGCTGCTCGCCAATAGACTACGATTAATTGCTGAGAAAGAAATTACTGTATTCTTCCCAGTGTTACGGCAATTATGTCCAGATTCTGGGATAATTGCAGCCATGCTATTGCACCAATATTATGGAGAGAAATTGGTTTGTTCCGTTAATTCCTTTTGTGAAACTTTGCTTTTGCTGATGCTGGTTTTCTTCCATTTCTCTTTTTACTTATTCTGGATGTTTATTTCATCAAAATGCAGAAGCCATTCTTGAAGGAAGTATCAACTCTTTCTGATGATGTAAGGTCGGTGCTTCCAGCTGCTTATTCCTTAGATCGTGACCTGACTCATCTGTTTAGCTCTGCTTCTAAAGAAAGTAGATTAAGTCCTCTTCTCAAGGAAGACCTTGAACATTATCCGGTCAGCCAATCTTTCCCCTTTTTACAATATCACATCTGGATGTGAAATCCCTGTATTTGAATTTTTTTATTCTGTATGCCTGTGGCTGTGTCCATTTTGAACTCAAGAGAACGTAATTTAGAAAGTCAAAATCATCCTTCCATCAGTAGAAATTTGGATATGCGTATCAATTTGGCCATCCTATTTGATGTAGTGCATAGTTGAAATTGAAACAACCTAATTTTAACTTTTATGGAACGAATATTTTATAAGTTTTCACCTCTGGTCCAAAATGTTGAATTATGTTTTTCATTAAGCATTATAACCTATGTAGTGCAAGGTTTCGTTCCATTATTTTGTTTGTAGACTATGTATGCATCTTATGCATCTATATTTTACTTTCTTCATATATGTATCTGTTGGTTATTTCTTTTTTTAAATAGGAATCTCTTTGTATTTACTGTATTATATTAGCAACAATTTTTTATTTGGTAGATTATTTCCTTATATGTTATGGAATTATTTTCTTATCTATTATAGAATTATTTCCTTATCTGTTATGGGATTAATTCCTTATCTATTAGGGTTTTTTCTCTTCTATTTAAGAGATCCTTTTCTTTTATTGTGAAAAGATATAAGATATAATTTTCTCCTCTCAAATTTAATATTATCCTTTATGTATCCACGTATTAATTTAGTGAATGATCATGTATTGGTGTGTCTTGCATTATATTCATGTTCTCTTCAGTTTGTAATTTTGTATTTCTGAGGTGCTTTCTATTTGAGCAGGTAAGCTGTTTGCTCTTTAAAAATATCAGCCCCAAAAGAAATAAGCCAAATGAAAACCAAAGAACATCCACGAGCTAACCCCCCCCCCCCCCCCCCCCCCCCCCCCCCCAAAAAAAAAAAAAAAAATACAAAAGAAACAAATGAACTTCTCCCAGACAACCAAAAACCAAAAAAAAAAACCACAAATGACTTAACCAAACCCAAGAAACCAAGGACCAAACAATGGCAGCAATTTTTTTTTAGTTCATGAGGTTTACAAGTACTTGTTTTAGTCTCTTTAACTTTCTGAAATCATACAATTTAACCACTGATGCTTTGAAAATGTTCCAGAATTGCTTTTGACGTTCATTAATAACCAGATGGCATGAAATTTTCTAATTGATTTTAGACATAATGAGGAAAAATAACTATTTTATAATATTTTTAGGATGATATGGCAAGAAATATAAAAATAACTCTCTCTTCTCTTTGCCTCCCTTCCCCTCTTTGTCACCCCACCCTTATTGCACCTTTCCATCCATGTCATCATGCCATTGTCACACCCAAAGAAGCATGGATAAAGATATGAGACATGAACATGGTAACACATCATTTTTTAAAAATCAAGGAGACATTCATTAAAATATGCATTTTTTTAAAAAATAGATATCATTTTTATGTAAATTCAAAGTCAATAAATTTATGCATTTATTATATGCTTAAAAACACAAGTTTGATGTATTTCACTCTAAAAAATTACTATTTTATCCTATATGGCTATATTATTTACTATATGTGGCTATTTAGTATTCTTAATAAGTGTTTTATATTTGTCTAACAAATGTTGGATCCATATTCACTTTGTACAATTAGTGTCTAACATATGACTATTGTGCTAAAAAGTGTCACATGTTAGCCAAACTAAAGTGTCCAATACTTCTTAGGTCACACCTCTTTCTCCACTCAAATGAGTGAGCCTAAAAGCATATCCCCCTCGAGAGTTGAATGTAAGGGAGGGTGGGTGTTTTTAGATTTGGAATCTTTTTCATTCCAAATGTGAAAATTGAACATAAGGGTACAGCGGGGTTGTGATAGTGGAAGGTGTAAGGGACAATGAGGTGGGGCCTATTTTAGAAAGCTGATTGTTTCTCTCTCCAAATATACTTCAGCTCATTAATTTTCTTGTAGTTTTGAGATCAACAATTGTCGGGGTGGGGGTCTGAACCATCAAACTTTGTGATAATAATTGGTGTCTTATCTATTGAGCTAGTCTCAGAATAGCTATAGTCCTAATTTCGTTTACTTTACAGTATTTTATTTTCTTCTAAAATATTTTACTATTGCTTATTTCCTTTCGTAAGCTCTTGAGAGGTTTGTATTTCTCATTTGGATATATGAATTGGTTGGAGTTTTCATCTCTTCATTAAGGGCAGTGTTACATCCATATTCTGTGTTGTATGTACTTGTAGATGCTCACTGTATTAGACATGTCAGCTTTTTGCTTATTTCCTCTGTCTTATGGCAGATTGTACAAATTGCTAAGCCTATAATTCTTGACTGGATGATTGATCAACTGGAACAAACCTCTGAATGGACTGGACGTGCTTTCAAGTTAGAGGTTGGTTATTTGCAGATGATTTTTCTGGTTCAAGCATTAATCAATATGTAATATGATATTTGTCTGAGTGGAAGCAGTAGCTAGTTTATTGTAAGGAACTATGTGTCAGATAGGAAGTCAAGGATCAAGTGAAAGGTGAAAGGAAACCGTGATATAATTGCTGTTATTCATCTTTTATGTACAGTAATCATTAAAGGAATGAAACTGTAGAATACATGGTCAAAGATTAGGTGGGTTGAGATCGCCCTTATAGCGTAACTTGGACTTGATCAATTGAAACTTTTAGAGATGAAAATTATAGAGAGAGAATTTTAGAAAGAAATACTCAGGGAGGGAAAAGTTTCAGAGAGAAGAGAGTCCATATGTCAAAGAGAAAGAAAATAGTGCGTTAGAAGAAAAATTAGTTTTTTCTTTCACTTTCTCTAGCAAATATTCTCTCTCTAACATATATCTCACTTTCCAACTCTCCTCTCCAAACATTTTTTCTATCTTTAAAAGATTTATTTCTCTCTCTAAACTTTTTTTCCCTGCTCTAATGTATCTCTTTGTCTCTCTAACTTTCTGGAGGACATAAAACTAGGAATGATTAGCAAGCATGTTTGCTTTTCTATTTTTTAAAAACAAAAATAGTTTTTAATTTTTTAGAAACATAAAATAGAAAAATTAAAAACCAAAAATTCAAATGATTATCAAACGGGACCTTAGGTTTTGATTGAATAGCCCAACCAAATTCCCAACAAGAACCTGAGAGAAAGCAGCACTAGTGAGGTGCCACAATTCAAGCTTGTGTTTAGGAAGGCCGGGGTTGGAGAAAGTCTAGAGCAATGATGAGTTGCCCGATGCTGGACCCAAGGATGCTAAATTTGTTAAGGTGATGCCAAGGACCCTACAAAAGAGAGGAGGAAGGAAGAACTCACTAGCAAAGAGGGATGCCATGATAGAATGGACAAAGAAGATGCCGTTCCTGTCAATGCTCTAAACCGAGCCTCTTGTTATTCAAAACAGTGAGAAAAAGAGTCCCAATTATTCACCTCTCTGTCTCTAAGAAATTTCTAAAGGAGTGGGCCCAATCGGTTATCCCAATGGTCTTTGATTCAACTGTGTTGCAGGGATGTGCTAGGCACAGATGTTGTGCACTACAAACTTGCATAGGGCTAGGAACTTCAATAAGCAACAACAAGCTAGCATGGAAAGCGACGTGCACAACAACAAGCGACAAAGTAAACTGTAAGGGTACTAGTATAGTATATAGGGAGAATAGTAGTAAGGGCATATTAGTAATTAGATAAGTAGTCTTGGTTATAAATAGGGAGGTTAGGGGTCTTAGAGAGGTGTGGAGAAATTTAGTAGTAGTGTCCATTGTGGGGCTCTTGGGAGAGAATTAGCCCTCTCGAAAGGCTAGTGGTATATTGTAACGTCATTTCGATATTGCAATATAATATATCAGTGTTTGGTATTTTTCTTAGTTTGGAAACCTAACATAAACTGAACTAAATCAATGTAGTTGGTTGGCCTTTGCATTTTTCTTGATGGTTTGGTTTAAATAAAAAAAAAGATTGATGGTTTGCTTTGGTTTTCAAGAAAACTGTTTTAGTTTGAACCAAACCATCTATTTGAAAGAGCATTAGGAAAAAAAAATCAAGATAACCAAGACCCAAAACAAAAGAATAATATTTAACCTAAAATCATGAAAATTGGAACCAAATACACGGGAAAATTAAAAAAAAAAAACCAAATTGACTAGGTTGTTTCAAGATTTATGGGTTTTTCATACGGATGACCCATTTAAATAGGCGAAAATGATAAATGCCCTACCTTTTCAATTTAAGGTTATATACCCTTTTGCTTGCGTCAGCATCCTAGTAAAATTACCATTTTACTCTCTCCTCTAATCTCTTTCTCTCTCATTACTCTTGCTCTCGCCCCAGCTTATCGTTCTCTCTCCAATTTTTCTCTCCAATCTCTTGCTCTTCAATCAGCTCTCTAATTACTCGCTCTCTCTCATTTCTCTCTCTCTCTCGAATCTCTCGCTCTTCAATCTCTCGCTCTCTCTCTAATTTCTCTCAAATCGTTGGCTCTCTCTTCAATCTCGCACTCTCTCCAATCTCTCGCTCTCTCTCTAATTTCTCTCAAATCTTTGGCTCTCTCTTCAATCTCGCACTCTCTCCAATCTCTCGCTCTCTCTCCAATCTCACTCTCTCTCTCATTTCTCTCTCCAATCTCACTCTCTCTCTCATTTCTCTCTCCGATCTCACTCTCTCTCCAATCTCTTGTTCTCTAATCTTGCTCCAGCCTCTCGCTCTGGCTCTCGTTGTGTGTTCTTCAGAGAGAGAAAAGAAAGAGAGAGGAAAAGGAGAAGAAAAAATTGAGCTAGGGACAAGAGAGAGAGAGTAGGCATTAACGAGAGCAAGAAACGAGATGAGAGAAAAAAATGGTGAGAGAAAAAAATGTGTTTTCATATACAGAGTAAAATGGTAATTTTGCTAGGAAGATGGTGTAAGCAAAAGGATATATAACCTTAAATTGAAAAGGTAAGGCGTTTTTCATTTGGGCCTCTATAAATGGGTCATATGCACAATTCTTCCTGGATTTATCTCTTCTTATTATTGCATGTAGATCGATACCTCTTAACTAATTTTTGTTTTTTTGGCAAGCAAAGGACTGGGAACCGATATCATTTCAGCAAAATCTGGCAGCATCAGTTATTGAAGTTTTTAGAATTATTGAGGAGGTATTTATTATTGTAAAGACAATTACTTTAATTATGTCTTAAAGACAGGTCTGTTCCTATGAATTCTAATGATACTTTTGTACAGAAGTTTCTGAGGTTGGGGAGTGAATGAATTATTTATAGAGATACTGTAAAATATACTGATTGGTAATTTTTGAACACTTGGGTTATGTTCTACCGGGAAATTTTTCTAAGGTGTTAGTGGTCATTCTTAGTTTCTCCTGCAATCTTTTCAAATAATCAATATCATATGCAATGCAACCGGTTGAGACTGCAGCAGTGTGTAAAATTTGCCTGTACCTACTTCTATTTCCTTTTAAATTTTTACTATTGAGGGCTAGTTTCATAAATTTTTGTTTAATATTATGGAATTATAATGAAAAACTTGCAGACTGTTGAACAGTTTTTTGATCTGAACCTTCCGATGGACATCACACATTTGCAAGCTCTCTTGTCCATTGTCTACCACAGCTTGGATGGCTATATGTCGGGTCTGCTCAGTCACTTAGGTAATGAATTTTGGAATTCAGGAAGAACGCAGGTTGATAGCAAGTTGCAAGTACACACACTCACATGGACACACACATAGATATATAATGATAAGGAACAATTCAAACTTTCACTCTGAAGGCAAAAGAAAAAAAGACAAGGTAAGGACGAAGGGATTAGGCATCCCTTTTCCTCAAGGAAAGGGTTACAAAAAAGTCCTCAAATCTAAATTGATGGTGGAGGTGGAGTAGTTACGAAAAGAAAATTGTGTTGGGCACTTCAATTTTAGGTTGTAAATTGTACAAGATCACAAAAGTAAACAAAGGAAAGTCTTATTTGAAAAAACTCTTGAATTCTTTTCCTTCCATGTTAGCCATAGGTTCGTCCATAATGCTTTTGTCGTCTCTTAACCACCAACAGAAGGAATGATTTATGATTGAACGTTTGAACTTCCAGATGACTTATGATTCTGATGGGATGACATGGAAGTATCAAAGGTAGTAAGATTGTCGACATGAAAATGAACCAGAACTCTTAAACTTCCAATGTCTTGAATCTTGGTAATTGGTGGCAAGGGACCTTCCAATTTTATCAAATGCCCATTCCACTATCATTCTATTATAGACTGTTCTCGAAAATTCAAATGCCATCTGTATGGGGCCATAGACCAACAGCCTTGGGTATTTCTGCATTCATACTTGCTTACAGTATCAAACCATAGAAAGGCAAACTTCAATAAGTATTCATAATTCAATTATCTTCTCAAATTTGACTATGGGGGCTTCCCAAACATTGACTAGTCCAAATTTCTACATAACTACTGGTATTGTAATGAAATAGGGTACCACCAAACAGTCTCCTTGCTAATACCATAGGTGATCCCCTCAGTTACATAACCGTGAAGCTTTACTTTTCTCTTTGAATCTTTTGAGTAGATAAGGTTCTAGATGCCTTTGAGAGGATCCACAATCACCCTCACTTCCAATTTTTTCAATTACTAAATTAACACCTTCATGATAAATTTGAAGTGTATGCTCACACTTTGCTCGAAGAATGAATATTTCCTCCTTGAAGAGCCCTTCTTTCTTGTTATCTCTCTTCCTTCAAGGAGGGACTTTGCAAAATATCTCCTTCCTTCCAGGAAAAAGTAGTCTTCTTCTTCCGAGGGCAAAGAGAGGGGAGAGGTAGCAGAGAAGGATGAGGTCTGTGATTTTTGGAGAAAACATTTTCTTATTTCACATATGACCCGATAAGGGTAAATATGATACAAAAATGTTACAAGTAAAGAAACTAATTAGAAAAGGAAAAAAATATTAATCAACAACTAAAAGATAGAAAGCTAAAATTTAATTTAAACAAATGAACTCTATTTAACTAATAAAATAATAGAAATTTACAAGGTCCGCAGGGAAACTGAAAAGTTAGTGGGTGCCACAATGTCAATGTGAATGCTAAAGTAGTAAACATTTTAGTGATACACAGAGGTATAGCGTTTCAATATCTATGTTGATGTTACATATTCAAATTTATTAATGTTTACTCTTGAAATAGCCATTCTAGTGGAGATTTGATCATATTATCTTTCCATTGCAGTTGAGAAGAACTTTTTGTATCCACCGGTTCCTCCATTGACTCGTTTTATGGAGACAGTTACAACAGGAAAGAAAAAGTTGCCTGAATGTCATTTAGACGAGCATGTGAGCAGCAAATTGAATGGCTTAACAATCTCTAAGCTTTGTATAAAATTGAATACCCTTGGTGTAAGTGATGCTTTAATTTACAAGCTTGTTTTTATGACATTTTCTTTTCACTAATTATGCATGTGCATGTTTGACATGTATGATCTGTTAATGACATTGCAAGATCAGGGGGCAAAGGGTAGTTCCCCTCAAATCTTTTACGCGATCATAGTTAACATGCATTCTTAATGACATTGCCAATTGGTAGTTTTATTGTGTTACATCTATTTTCTCTTCATGCAGTACATTCAAAAACAAATGGAAACCCTGGAGGATGGAATTGGAAAATCTTGGGCACTTCTTGGAGGACCTGCTAAGCATAAACGGGGTACATATATGTGCTTTTCACTTGATATTACCATTCAATACGCATAAAATTAATGATCACTAAAAGACACAGACTAGTGGTTTGTCTTCATTCTACATAATGACAATATAGTGAATAACCATAAAGAGAATTGAATTAGACCACTTCATTATTTTTATTACTAAAGTAAGGTCTATTTACCACAAGTCCCTGCGGTGTATGACAAAAGTTTAACCATCGCTTCATCCCTTGTGTTAGTTTATATGGCTTGTGGAGTTCTAATACTTTGTGACCAATTCTTGAAGCTAGGTTCATGTTTAACTTTTCTTATTTCAATTTTTCTTTAATATTCTTTTTGTTTAAAATAGAAAACAGATTGATGTGCATTGTTCTATATATTGAGAAATTTGTGGAGAAAGTGTGAGGCATCTAGTAAGATGTAGCTGGAGTCTAGTTCGAGAAGGATGAATATGTAGTTTATTCCTCCTCAATAGATATTAAAATTTTAGGAAAAGTACACTTTTGGTCCTTGATGTTTCAGTTTTGGTCCCTAAGGTTTCAAAAAGGACACTTTAGTTATGGAGTTTGGAAATTGATTATAAATGTCTTTGAGTTAATTTAATCATTAGTTGACTAATGGAAAAATGATTTGCATGTTCAGGTGGAAAATTTTAAATGAGGTGGTGATTTCACTAATTTTATATCATTTTTTTTTTTGGATTACAAGCCTTTTCACTTTTTTCCTTCTCTCTTCTCTTATTCTTCCTCTCTCTCCTCCCCTCTTCCCTTCCCTTCTTTTTCCTTTTCATCTTCTTTAACAAGTGTCCAGTGCTCACCATTTACTGACTACCACCAATGACGACCTATCCATTGTCCCATTCCAGTAGCCATCCCTAATGTTCGTCCCTGTGCCATAGAGAAAAGACAAGAATAAATAGAAAGATAGAAGAGGAGACCAAGGCAGCAATAGAGAGGCTATGGCGAATTGGTGATTCTTGGGGAAGAGAACCAAATTCTCATTGGAATCTCCAACTAAGCTATGACCATGGTAGTGCTGCACTAGAATAGTTGTATTCCTGTCCACAGCAAGAGGCTCCCTCCAGTTTAGATTCATGTCAGCAACGATTTCAAGTTCTGATTAGAGAAACACATATGGTTGTTCCTTGAGAGACAAAAAGGGTCTGTAAAGGGGAAATTGGGAGGTCTAATGAAATCTATTTGGAGAGAGAAAGGGGCAAAGAGGATGAATGGAGGAAACCAGTCACTGAACTTTCTATAAAATTAGGAGTTGGAGGATGTAGTTGGATTCAGAATGTAATATTCTTGTTTCGTCTCAATGGTGCAGAGGCAAACATTGAAGATGACTACTGAAATGAAGGATTGGCCATGGTCAAAAGTGTAGTGTTCACTAAATTTTTTAATCATATTGTTTCATTTTGAGGTCAACTTTGCTTCTATAAAAATTAAGGTAAAATGATAAATTGAGTGAGAGTACAGAGTTAAAGAGAGAGAGAACACCATAGTTTTCTTACATGAAGACCTGCACCAGGGAAAATCTATGGACACCCATGCTATGAACAAGTCTACTATAAAAGTGATTACAAGCTTACAATTCATGACTTGGATTTACAAGCACTAGGGGAAATCTATGGGCGCCTGTGCTACGAACAAGTCTACTATAAAAGTGAATACAAGCTAACAATTTATGACTTGGATTTACAAGCAACACTTACTTGATGTTCTTCACAGTCCCACCTTCAATTCACATCTGGTTAAACTAGATAAATTTTTTGACACTTCTAGTTATGTTGAACCCTAAATTCCTTTGCAAATTAGATGATTCTAGATTTGAGGAAAGATTGAATACTTTTCAATATCTGGACATCTCTCTTGAATTGAAACAATTTTATTTGTTAGCCTAATATAAATTTAGAATGGTTGTTTTCAAAGTTATTGGGCTTGGTAATTTTCCAATGTATTGCCTGATTTAATTTCGAAGAACCCCAAAATAATTCTTTTTAGTGTATTCTTGATAGTAATATCTATAATATCATCAATTTAGCCCAAGAAGAGGCTTACAGGACTGCAAATGGTGGTATCGGTACCTGTAGTGATGAAGCTAATGAGTTGTTGGCCACCACTTTCAACAACATTAAGAGTTTCATCGGAAAGGCTATCAGCAATTTTTGTGACTTTACTGGTGAGTTGCTAAAACTGATTTGTATCGGTCAAGTCTAGCAACCAGTTTTATGGTGGTTTGAAAATTTATGTAGTTAGTAAGGTTAAACTACATTAATTTTAAGTAATGCTTTTAAATATAATTTGTTGACCCTAAGTATGATGCTTTTCCTGATTTCCGTATTCTCAATCTAATTATATCCTCAAATAAGAGGGAACTGGGAAGAACATAACCAATTTTATTCATACGTCTTTTAGTTTATCTGCTGAATTTTCCCATTCTGTTTGGATCAAGATGAAGTTCTTTTATACTACTAACTTTGGTTCCTTTATTTACTTATTTTTATTTTTTTTCCTTCCTTCCTGATCTGTTTTGCAAAATGACGGTAGAATGCTTACATCAAAATTCCTATTTTTAACAACCTTTTCATCTCTGAATAATAGTCTTAGTTTTGTTCGAATTCTACTCTCCAGGCATAAGAGTTATTTTTTGGGATCTCAGAGATGAGTTTCTCTCGTATTTGTATCATGGCAATGTTGAGGCTGCTCGATTAGAAGGCATTCTTGTGCATCTTGATACTGTAAGATCTTTGTCTCACTAAATGTGATATTTTGGCCAGTTTCGTCTGGAATGTCTTGTATGCGTGTGCATCTGTATAGTATATTACTTTATAATTTTTCTGTGGGTTGTACTCATCTAAGGCGTCTATTATAGGTCCTAAACAATGTATGTGGCACGATCAATGATACTCTTAGGGATCTTGTGGTATTAAGCATTTGTCGAGCATCAATGGTACACTCTTTTTTTCTTTTTGGTACGCTCATTTAAGAATGCTAGTTCTATCTACTACCTTTTTTAGCTACTTTCCCCTAAAATTATATTGTTTTCCAGGAAGCTTTCATATGGGTGATGCTTAATGGAGGTCCTTCACGTGCATTTTCTGATTCAAATATTGCTCTCATTAGGGAAGATCTTGGTATATTGAAGGTATGTGCAATAGGTTAAAATTACTTTTACAATTGTACTTTGCGAGATGCGATTCCTGTATAAAATAGTGCCATAGCTTTCTTGTAAGTAGGGAAATGGTTGTATGAACATATGGTTTGCGATAAAAGATTCCAACAATATTGTTCTTGCATCTGTCAATTCCAGGACTTTTTTGTAGCTGATGGAGAAGGTCTTCCCCGTACTCTTGTTGAGAAGGAAGCAAAATTTGCTGAAGAAATATTGGGTTTATATTCACTTCCGGTTTGTTTATCTGGCTGAAGTTTATATGATAAGTTCCTTATAATAGAGTAACTCATGTGGGCTGCATTTACAAATTGTTGCATTTTTCTGCAGACTGAAACTATTATCCAATTGCTGATGAGCTCAGGTGGGAAAATTTCTACGGAATTGGATCCATGTAGTAATAATGGCAATCTTCAATTTAACGATTCCCAGGCATTGGTACGAGTCTTATGCCACAAAAAAGACAAGGAAGCTTCCACATTTCTAAAGCGAAAATATAATCTCCCTGCTTCTTCAGGTAATTTTTACTCTCCATCATTCCGATCTCAAGCCTTAGGTACATTGTTACTGTGCGAAGAAATATAAGGGGCTGTTTGGGGCGCTGAAATGGTTATAATATCTGGTGGTTATAATAATCTGGGGATTATAATAGTCTGGGGGTTATAATAATCTGTGTTTGGGTATAGATTATTATAGTCTGGGATAAAATAATCTGTGTTGGGGTGCAGATTATTTTAGTCTGGGATAAAATAATCTATGTTTGGGATGCATATTATTTTAGTATGGGATAAAATAGTCTGTGTTTGGAGTGCTGATATGTGTTTTAACATGGGGTTCTGAATCAATGGTTCAAACTGACTGTTTTCTTTTTCTAGTTTTTTTAGGATATACGATTCACTTTGATTTAGGGTTATGTTTTTTTTTTTTACAAAAAAAAAGTTTAGGATTTGGTATAGAAAAATCATATTAGTTAACATTTAGTATTGTCAAAATAAAAATGGTAAATGTTTAGTTCTAAAATCATATTAGTTTTTTTTTTTATCAATAAAATCATTTGAAATAAACTTGAGTGTGATAAATACAATTTCGTTTGAATGTTTTTTTTTTAAGTTGGTTAACCTTCGATGTTGTCAACGAATTTTCCGGCAACCTTCGATGTTTTTTTTTTTTCTTTATTTTCATTTTTTATATTTATCAAAATGAAAATGAGAAGAAATATGAAAAAAAGGAAAAAAAAAAATTGGTGACCAGAAAAGTCGTCGGCAATCGCGGGAAAAGTCGTCGGCGACCGTCGGAAAAGTCGCCGGAAACTTTGCCGGTCGACGGCGGCCGGCGGTCATCGGAAAAGTCAAGGAGTCGCATGGAAGAAGAGAGGAGAGAGTTACTGTAGAAAATGGATAGAATAAGTGGTTGGAAAAGTCGTCGGCGACCGTTGGAAAAGTCGTCGGAAACTTCGCCAGCCGACGGCGTTCGGTGGTCGGCGGAAAAGTCAAGGAGTCGCATGGAAGAAAAGAGGGGAGAGTTATTGTAGAAAATGGATAGAATAATCGGGTGGGTTGAATGATGGTTACTGTAGAAAATGGATAAAATAATTGGACCCACCTCACCATTTATTTTTGTTGATGTTCCAAACACTGAATAGGTTATAATAAAGGGGGTTATTATAACCTATTCAGTGCCCCAAACACCCCCTAAGAGAATGTAATAATCCTTGTATACCATAGACTCAAATATATATAGGCATGCTGGAAGCCCTAAACTAATAATAGTAAAGTTACAATAAATGATGAACGACTAATGAGAATTTGCAGTGGGTGGCAAATAAAAATTATATAATTGCAAATATAACACAATGTAAAAAAAATTGCAAATATAGCAAAATCTATGAGTGATAGACTCTGGTTAATTAGAATCTATCTGGAAAATTGTAATGGGTGGCTAAAATCTAATGGTTAATTGCAGATGTAGCAAGTTTTATAAAAAATTGCAAATATAACAAAAATTTTAAATTGTTTTTTTTAATTTCCGTTTTGCTCATGTTTTGATTTCTATAAGCGATAGATTTCTATCAGAATCACAGTGATAGAAATCCAGTGATAGATGATAGAATCTATCATCGATAGAAATTTATTGCTAATAGAAACTAATAGTGTATTTGATAGAAATCAATGGTGTATTTGATTACGTGATAATTTTTACATACCTTTTGTTTTTTTGTTTTTTTTTTTTTGTTTTTTTTTGTTTTGTTGAGGTCTCCCCTTCTGTAAATTTCAACTTCCACTTTGTGTTTTTCTTTTCTTTCGATTCAATTTCATATTGTTTTACTTCAGCATCTATAAAAAAAAAATCAATGACAAGTTATTGAAACAAAAATGATAGTTTTATATCAGTGATAGAAGATTTAGTTTAATTTAGTGATAGAAATCTATCAGTGATACATTTCTAATAGATTTCTATGAGTGATAGAAGATTTTTATGACTGATAGACCTTCTATCAATGATAGAAATATTCTATCACTAATAGAAATCAATCTTTCTATCAGTGATAATTTCTATCAATAGTAGAAGGTTTTCTATCACTGATAGAATTTATCAGTAATAGAAGGTTTCTATAATTTATAGAATTCTACCGTTGATAGATTCTATCAGCGATAGAATTCAATCGTCGATAGATTTTATCAATAATAGAATTCTATCGCCGATAGAAGGGTATTTTGGTCATTTAGACAGTCTGAAGGTAATTTTTTTGCCATATTTGCAATTATTTTTCCAGGTTGCTATATTTGCTAATATTTTGTCCCATTTTGTTATTTATGCAACCATCCCAATAGTAAAGTTACAATAAATGATGTAAGACTAATGAGAATTTGCAGTGAGTGGCAAATAAGAATTATATAATTGCAAATATAGCACAATTTTAAAAAAATTCAAATATAGCAAAATCTATCAGAGTATATTACTGATAGACACTGATAGACTCTGATTAATTAGAATATATCTGATAGACTTCGATTATCAGAATTTATCAACGATAGACTCTGATTAATCAGAATCTATCAGTCTACTGATAGACTCCGATTATTCAGAGTCTATTAGTGTCTATCGTTGATAGACTCTGGTTAATCGAAATCTATCAGTGGCTATCATTGATAGGGGTGATTATCGGTCGGTCGGTGTCGGTTTTTGGCTCAAACCGACACCGACCACCGACCTGTTGGTTTTGTTCGGTCGGTGATAGTCGGTTTCAGAGATGTTTCTAGAACCGATCGACCAATCATAAGTAAACTTCGGTCAGTTTTGGTCGGTTTTGAAAGTTCGCCTTCGCCGGAGCTGAGAAAAGAAAAGAGAATGGGTGGGCTATGAAAAGAAAAGCGAACGAGTGGGATCGTGGCGGCAAAGTGCTTCGGCAAAGAGACGGTTCGTGGCGACGAAGAGCTCCAACAAAGAGACTGTGAAGAACTTCGGCAAGATCTGGATAAAAAGAAAAAGAGAGGGAATGAAATGAAAGGGAAAAGAAGAGAAAGAGAGAGGGGGAAGAACTCCAAGTCTCCAACGACAGAGAGAAAATCTGAAAATGAATGAGAGTTTGAGAAAGAGAAAGAAGTTTGAATGAGGATAAAAAAAATTTAGTAAAAAAGTATTTTACCTATGGGCTATGAAATTGACATTGATAGTTGGACACGGACAACTTGCGTGCAGCAGGTTTGCATTTACTCTTTCTTTCTTTCTTTTTTTCTTTTTAATATTAACATGAAGTTGGTCGGTTCGGTCGGTTTGAGCCTTTTTGGGCTCACCGACCGACCGACTGGCCGACTCCGATGGACATATCTAAAATATCGACCGACCGATGTCGGTTCGGTCAGTTTGGGTTGGTCGGCTTGATTTTTCAGTCTTATATGCTCACCCCTAATCATTGATAGACTTTGATTAATCAAAAGCAGCGATAGACACTGATAGACTTTGAATAATCAGAGTCTATCAGTGATAGATACGGATAGAATCTGACAACAACTTTTTGGTCTTGTACAGTTAATTTTGCTATATATGCAATTAGTTTGCAACTGTGCTATATTTGCTATTAATTTGGTCCAATTTGCCATCTATGCAACTACTCCAAGACTAATAGGCTCCTATATTCACATATATACTATAACATTTTCCCTCAAGTTGGATGATATATATTAATCATGTCCAGCTTGTTGTTACAAAGATAATCTTTTCAAATTCCATTTAAAGCTTTCGTGAAAATATCTCCTTATTGCTCGCTCTCTAGTCTTCACATATCCAATAGATATCAAACCTTGTTGTATTTTCTCATAAACAAAATGACAATCAATTTCAATATGTTTTGTCCGCTCATGAAATACTGGGTTGGAAGCAATATGAGGGGTAGCTTGGTTGTCACACCACAACTTGGTCGAAATTGTAATATTGAAGTCTAATTCGATTAAGAGTTGATATACCTACATTGTTTCACATACTGATTTTGTAAAGCTCTGTATTTTAATTCAATAATGTTTGATTGTGGAACTACATTTTGTTTCTTATTTTTCCATGAAACCAAATTGCCTCCAACAAGAACACAATAGCCAGAAGTCAATCTTCTATCTTCTCTTGATCCCCAATTGATGTCTGAATAACACTCGATCTTCATATAACCATGATCTTTATATAAGATCTCATGTCCTGATGCAACTTTCAAATAACCTAGAATTTCTTGTAGTGCAACCTAATAATCCACGGTGGATGAAGACAAAAATTGACTCATAATGCTTACCTAATATGCTATGTCTAGTCATGTCACTGTAAAATAATTCACTTTCTAACCAATCTTCTATATCTATTAGGATCATTAAATGGTTCTCCATCTTTTGTAAGTTGCAAATTAGACATCATCAGAGTATTACATGTTTGGCTCCTAATTTTCTTGTCTCAAATAGCAAATCAAGCACATATTTCCTTTGGGACATAAAGATACCCTTCTTGCTTCTCTTTACTTCAATACCCACGAAGTACTTTAACGTTTGCAAGTTTTAAACATGAAACTGACTTTGGAGGAAAGTTTTGAGAGGTTAAATATTTGATATACCATTTCTGATAATAATAATATCATCATTATGTAGGACAAGTAGAATAATACCACTTTTAGTTCATCGGTAGAAGACAGAGTGATCAAACTTAACTTTTTCTTCATTCCAAATTGCTCAAAGTGTTAGACTAAAATTTCCAAACCATGCTTGTGGACTTTGTTTCAACCCACACAAAGATTTGCAAAGGCAGCACACTTTATCATTCTTCTCCTTTGCAACAAATCTAGGTGTTGCTCCATATAAACTTCCTCCTGAAGATCACCATGGACAAAAACATTTTTAATGTCGAGTTGATGTAAAGGCCAACAATGAGAAGCAACCATGAAAATGAATAACCTAGCCGAAGTTAATTTAACGCAGAAGAAAATTTATCAAAATAATCAAAATCCATTTGTTTGAGCATAGCCTTTGGCAATAAGACGCACTTTTAATCAATCAACTAAACAATCAAGATTGATCTTCATTGCAAACACCCATTTAAACCTGATAGTTTTATTTCCTACCGGACGAGATAATAAACCTTAGGTACGTTATCATCTGAGGCATTCATCTCTTCTATCATCAAATTGCGTCAACCAGGATGAGACAAGGCTTCATGAATTGTTTTGGGGATCAAGATAGAGTCAAGAGATGCAACAAAAGAACATGTAGAAGATGATAAGTGGTCAACGAAGAAATAGAAAAAGTGCAAGAATGTTTACTTTTACGAAGAGTAATAGGAAGCTCATCACTCGGTCTTGGATTTGATGATGAAAAATCTTCTGGTGCAAGACATTCACCAAGAGATTGTTGTCGTCTAGAGTAGACTTGAGTAATAGGCAGATGAGTAGGGAATAGATGTCGAAGGAGATGGATTGAAAGAGAGTGTAGGAGACACAAGTATATGGATAAAAAAATCCTTCTCCTCCTTCTGACTCGTATTAGGCAAAGATGATTTGAAAGGCGTGTCCTCAAAGAAAGTAACATTATGAGATACATGATACCTATTCAAACTAGGATAATAACATCTATACCCTTTTTGAACACAAGAATAGCCTAAGAAAATACACTTTAAAGATTTAAGGTCTAATTTTATCAGATTAGGATGAATGTCTTAAACAAAACAAATACAACCAAATATTTTTGGCGCAATAGGAAACGAAAGTTTTGTTGGGAATAAAACATGATGAGGAATCTAGCCTTTTATGTATAGATGAAGACATGCAATTAATCAAGAAGCACGTCGTGGAAATTGCATCAACCCAAAATTGCTATGGAACTTTCATTTAAAGGATATTGCTCTTACAGTTTCAAGAAGATGCCTATTCTTTCATTCAACAACTCCATTTTGGGATGGAGTATCGACACACGGTGATTGATGAAGAATTTCATGCTTATATAGATACAGCCTAAGTGCTTTATAGAAGTACTCACCAATATTGTTGCTTCTCAAAATTTTAAGGGAAACATCAAACAAGATTCAAATTTCAACATAAAAATTATAAAAGTAAAAGTAATTCAAAACGATTCTTCATAAAATATAATCAAGTCATATGAGAGTAATCTCTTGGACCTCCAATTAAATATACTTACAGAAGAAAGGGTAAGAAAGGAATGTAAGGTAAGGAAGAGTGGGCACCATTGTGATCGTGCTTATGTGGTACATGAGAGTGTGGGTTGGTTCTGCGGGGGTTGTGGGAGTGATGGTGAGGCAATATGGTTTTGGTAGACATTTGGGTCCGAGGAGAGGTATCCAGTTCTCTCAAATAGTTGGAGAACGTTCTACGTATGATTGTTCTTGACTGTCTGTTAGTCTTTTTTTTTTTATCAATCAAATTGGCTAAATAATCCCACTAATGAAGAACTCTCAGTAGAATAGTGTTGGATCATTCTATCTTTGTTTTGTATGTTATTCTCTGTTTATTTTCAGGTTTCTTGTTAGGATACCTAACATAGTCATCAATAAAGGTAACGAAATATCGAAATCCAGATTTGGAAACAACTAGACAAGGAACCCAAATATCAAAATGAACTAATTTGAAAGGCGCACTTGCTCAATTATCAATTCTATGGCTCCAATTAAGATGATGAAATTTGGCAAACTAACACGAGTTACCAATTGAATGAAGACAAGTTATGAAATTGAGGGCAAAGCTTTCTAAGCACGGAAAGAGATGGATGACCTAGACGACAATGAGCAAGAGGAGAAACAACTCCATAATAGGCAACTTTTGGCACTTGATGATAAAATATATAAAGTCTTCTAGATTCATATCCTGTACTAATAATCTTCTTCGTCACAAGATCCTGAAACAAGGAATAACTAGGATGGAATGAAACACGACAATGAAGGTCACAAGTGAGTTTACTAATAGAGATCAAATTAAAGGAAAGTTGAGGTACATGTAGAATTGATGACAAAGAAAGAGATGAGGTTAATTTACTGTGCCAAATCCAAGAATAGACGATGTTAATCCATCTGACAAAGTAACATTAGCAAGGGATGTAGATGAAGAAAGAGTAGAAACAAATCAGAATTACATGTTGGTAGCAGCAGAGTCTATGACCCATTTGATAGAGGAGGAAAGAAGACAATGATTCATGGTATCTGACCCAACAATTTTTGTGATATTGGTAAGCACGGATGATGAAATGCTTTCAATGATTTTTGGTATTGTTGAAATTTAGCAAACTCAACCGTAAAATTAACAAATGGTCTCTTCAATGAACCATAGATAGATTGAGTTCGTGATTGAACCACATTAGACATCATTTCTAGCTCTTGTTCGACCATAGATCAATTACGAATTTAAACCACACCACAAAATCAGAGCCAAATGGCCACACAACTTTTGAAACTATGAGCTGAATGAGTTCCCAATAAAAGACACTAATTCTTTTTTCAAAACAACTTTTAACCCGAGCCAATTATGACCAAACTAACCACAACAACAAGTCGAGAATAGCAAGAAACGACAAAACATGGTAACTAGAGAAAATTCTGCTCGCATGCTAAAGATTTTCCGATCGGATTTTGGTAGGCTGATTGGCAAGTGTGCTTTCTAATAAGCTGTTTGGTGATGGAAAACTACTCCGATAATAGTCCTTGATTGCGATGCACAAAACTCAAGGTAAAAGACCAAACCCTCCAAGAAGGTGTTCAAACCTCAAACCTCTCGGGCTCATAGATCACCTAATGACTCACAAAATTGTCCTAGGAAAGAGACTAATAAACCCCTATATTCATATGTATACTATAAAGGTTTTTTTCTTCACAATTGTTGAGAAAAAATGAATTGATGAAGCAATGATGAAAATCTCAACATTTGATGAATAAAGAGAAGAAATGAAAAAGAGTGTGACATCCAATAGATGAAAGAAACAACTAATTTAAATGATGTGAAAACTTGTAAATCCAATTTATGATAGAGTACAAACTTGTATAGGAATAAGAATTAAACCTAATTATATACCAACTTAAAACTAATACTATAAAACCAGGAAAACACAACAAACTGAAAAATAAATCTTGAAATTAAAGAAAGAAACTGAAAATTTATTCTAAGTTAAAACGAACAAACTCAAATCTCAAGAGCAATGATGCAATAGCTAGTATATTTTAAATGTCAGTGGTGTTATGTTCTAACGCTAGTATGGCACTTTTGTTGGGTCATTTGGAGAAACCATAGAATTCCATTGGCATTTGTAAAGATAAAAATTTTATTGTGCGGATCTTTTTTCATGCTTCAAAACAGAGTTCTCCACCTAAGATGTGTGTTTGTTTTAACGAGAAACAAAACTCTTCATTGAAGAGATGAAAAGAAACTAATGTTCAGAAGATACAAACCCCAAAAAGGGGGGAAATACAGAAAACAGAACAAACATAAAATTACGAGGAACAATAAATGCAAGGAAAAACCCATAAAAAGCTAGGATAAATAACACCACAAAAGCTTCTTGAATTAAGTTCTGTATTAACTCTCATTTCTTGATTTAAGTTGATCCATTTTCACTCTCTTCCTCCCATCTTTTTTCTATTACAGCTTTTCCCCATAAAAATTTCTTACTAGGGTTGAAAATAGGATGTTACTACGGAATGAAATCGTGTAATTAGCGGTGTTCATGGAGAATGTATTCATTTGATTAAACTTGGTCTTTATTTGCTTCTTAAAATGCACAATATCATATAGCTTATGGAGCCAACATGAGCATAGCTCAACTGGCATAAGACTTGTATTAATGATCGAAAGGTCTGTGATTCAAATCCCCCCATCCCCACATGTTGTAAAAAAAATAAAAATATATATATATATAGCTTATGGAGTTCTCTATCAACTTTACCCTTCCAAATTTCAGTGAGACAATACCTACCATTCTTGTTGCCTAAAAAGTACATTTTACTAAGATCACTTTATCAGTAGCATTTTGCAGAGAAGTATGCCTTCTTTTACAACAAAGCAACAATTATTTTCCTGTCCTGTATTCAGCATGTATTTTTCATCAAACATAATTTGCTGGTCTCATTCAAACTTCTTGTTTTTGAGAAAAATGGGTGTATTTTTCTTGTTTAGATCACCAGTGATAGTTTAACTTCCTTAAAATTCTTGCAGATTATGACAATACTCCATTGAAAGACTCAACTTTGAGATGACATCTGACCTGTGAAAAATACAAAGTGAGATCCATAATTCATGGAAAATAGAATGATTTAGAGTTTGGCATGTTTATTGATGATCCAGTCAAGAGTGAAGTTTTGAGTTTAATATACTAGTCTGTTAATTACCATGTATAATGTACATAATATATTTCATTGTATATCATTTTATAATAAAATAAATTTGCAATTGTATTTGGTTATATTCTTAATAGAGTAATCTGTCCCCAAAAAAGAAACTAATAAATATATATTTATTTTGAGAATAAGAAACTAATATATGCATTGTTAAGCTTTTTTTTTTTTTTTTTTTTTTTTTTTTTTTTTGAAATTTTAATTTTTTAAGAATAAGAAACTAAGGGTCCGTTTGGTAACGTTCTCGTTTTTTGTTTCCGTTTCTTCATTTTTAATAAAAAAAAATAGAATTTCATGACCCTAACATCTATACATTCAATAATAATAAACCTATATTCTTATTTATGTTTGGAAAAAATTGGAAACAAGAACAAAAAAGGAGAAACTAGTTTTAATTGTTTCCAAAAGTTCTATACAAATTTTGGGAGTGTTTTTAAAAAATGAGAAACAAGAAACATACATAGTTATTAAATGCTTAGATTTCTTAATAAAATTGGAAACAAGAAACAAGAAACGAGAACGTTACCAAACGGACCCTAAGGGTTCGTTTGATAACGTTTCCGTTTCTTGTTTCTTATTCATGTTTCTCATTTTTCAAGAAACATATATGTTTGATAACTCATCTTGTTTCTTGTTTCTAAATTTCTAGAAACGTTTCCAAATAAGAGGCAAAATTTGAGAAACTACAAAAAGTAGTTTCTCAAATTCTATTTCTGTTTCTTTTTTCCATCTTTCATGCATGCACCTGTCTCTCTTACCTCTTCTCTTCTTCCTCATTTTTCTCTCTATTTTTTTTACCATTTCCTTATTATTATTATTATTTTTGTTTTCTATTTTTTCTCTTTTCCGTTATTTCTGTATCTTTCTTTTTTTTAAAAAAAAAAAAAAAATCTGTTTCTCTTTTCCGTTATTACTTTCTCTTCCTTTTTTTAATCTTTTTTTTTTCTCTTTTCATTAATGAGCTTTTAGTTATTATTTTCTATTTAAATCTATATTACTTTTCGTTGATTTTGGTAGGATTTTAATTTATTTATTAAATAAATTAATTAATAAGATACTTCAAGTTTTTCATTAATTGTAAAAAAAATATTTTTTTTTCTCTCTTTCTGATCTAGTGTTGGGATCCTTGGCTAATGAAAAATACATGCATTCTTAAAGGGAAAAAAAATTAGTATTCAATTCAAGAAATGTGGGTATATAAGCTTTATTGTTTAACTTTAAATAGATGTCTCAATACCACAAACACAAAAAAAATATATATGAATAGCACGTGCATTAAATTAGTGATTGTTGAATATTTACAAAGTTTGTAAATAACAAATTAATCTAATTGAACTAACTTGTGTAAACGAACATCGTTAAAAATAAATTGGTTAGAGTGAGAGATGACATTGCAAATGAAATTTGAACAACATTTGAAGTTTATATATATATATATATATATATATATATATATATATATATTTTGACTATGTAAACTCTATATACAAGTTTTATATTTATTTTAATGTATGTTATATATATATTTTTATGTTATATGTACTAAATTTTATTTCAATTAAAAAACAAGAAACAAGAAGCAATTATCAAACACATTTCTGGTTTGTTCATTCCTCAATGTCCAAGCAATTTAAAACTCTCATTTAACAACCTCACTTCTATGAACAGTTGTGATCAAGTAGGAAGGAGTTGGATGACTTTTGCAAGCATCCTGCTAATCTTGTGACACTGCTGGTTTACTCAAACCTAGCTACTGAAGATAAATGTCATTTTCACCATTAGCAATCTGGAATTTTGATTAAAATACTTTTTTGATCTTTGTACTTCAAAAGTTATTCTATTTTAGTTTAGTCCATTTGCTTTAGAAGGTCCAAAATTAATTCTATATACTTTTATCTAGTCCTCATTTTTTCGTGGATGTTAATTTTTATCTAACTTGACAAAATAATAATAATAGTTTTTTTTTTAAAAAAACATAATGCAATTATATTTCTTAAAGTTTTAGATGAATGGTTTTTTTTTAGAATCTAGGGACTTACTAGATATAAATTTGAAGCAGGGTACTAAATTTCCATCAACACTTCCACATGTCCATAGTTCGAACCTGAGGGAAAATTGACATTTTCCTTATATCGCACTAAATCAATGAAAATATTTTTAAAACAATAGCGAAAAATGTAACTTAATGTGAATATAATATTATAACAAGTATTTCCACTCCCTTAAAAAGTTTAAAAAGTTTTTTTATTTTATTTTTTTTTAAATTAATTTGAGTTTGAGTGTCTTTTTTTTTTTTAAAAAAAAAAAATTCTAGCAATATCCACCAATGTTGATATTTTATTGATATTTTCGTTGAAATTTTCATAAAATTTGGATATTTTCATCGACATCAACATTTTAAATCTGACTTGAAACTAAAATAATTTTAAAGAAATAAGTGATGTAAATTTAAGGAAACGATCCATTTTTATCGTGGACCAATTTTCTTTTTTAAATTGAAAAGAAAAAGAAGAAAGAAAACTATGGGGGAAATAGAGGAGATTAATGGGAGAGAGAGAATTAAATAGAAAATTAAAAGAGTAGAAAGATACTTTTTTATTAAGGCTGAGTTTACTTACAATCAAAATAGGTGGGAATCGAAATAAAAAATCAATCAAAATGTGAGGTATTTCATTAATGTTGTTAACCAGAAGCTGTCTTGAATTGTAACCAGCATTTTGGTTGATTTTGTGAGCGTTAGACGTGACTATGGAAGGATTTTAACCTTTACTAATAGTGAATTAAACTACTAAAATAACTTTTTTTTTTTTACAACATGTGAGGTGGGGGATTCAAACCACAGACCTGTTGGTCATTAGTACAAGATTTATGTCAGTTGAGTTATGCTCATGGGCCTAATAAAATTACTTTTGTAAAACAAAAAAAACAAAAAATAGTTTTTTTCTCAAAATAAATAAATAAATAGTAATAAAAAAAATCAAGATCCTATATATACACCGTACCCATTTCTTAAATTAGAATTGCTCACTTCAAATATTGATATACAAATACAATTATTCAACTTCATTAGAGTGGAGTTGTAACGTAAAAAAACTAAGATATAGGATCCATCAACACATGTATCCCTTGTAATTTGAATATACCACAACAACACTTTGAGATGTTTTGAAGGTTGAATAGACTTTGAGAACAAATGAATAAATAAAGAGAATAAAAATAAAGAAAGAATGAAACTAAAAGTGTTTGTGAAAAAAATGGTGAAAAAAATCCATTTTAGAGTAGTAGAAGATGATAGTTACAAAATCTTTTGAATTCTATAACTTCTAAAAGGCCATTATGAGTTATAATTAAAGAAAGTTGTATAAAATACTTTTTGAATTCCATTTTGTGTTTATTTTATTTATATTTTATATTTATCTAAGAGGTTTTAAAATCTATTTTTTACTCCAATTATAGTAATTGTGATAGATACTTGGAAGAGTTTGTAACATGGAGAATTTTTAACATTAATATTAACAATCCAACTAATTAAGACTCCTTAAAAAAATTGAGTAAGAATTTTTCTATAAAAAAAAAAACAATTGGTTAAGAGAGTTGCATGATATTAAATTGAGAGATAATTAAAATAGTTTTGAACTCATATGGTTGAATTTGAAAGAGTAGTGAAAGAGTGTATTGATGGAGAGAGAATATATATATATATATATATATATATATATATATATAAAAGAAAAAAAAAAAGAAGAATTTTTACGTAGGTGGGGTGGGTGTGGGATGAATGTGGGGGTAATTAAATGAAAGATAGTTTAGGTATTATGTAAAAAATCAAAGATAATATTGTCCAAAAAAAGTTTCTTCCACATTCATACTTCTATATAGATTATAGATTATAGATATAGATTATAAATAGATAATAGACAAATAAATGTCCTCAAAGGTCGTGGGTTCAATTCAATTATATTAATGTTGGTTAAATAGTCCAAACATATCATGTTATTATTGAATTATGAATCATGTATTGTTTGACTAAATTTTAAAATTATAGAAGTTTATACTTATTTTACAACCTTTAATATTATTGTATTAATGCATATATTAGTCTTGTAACTATTGATACATGCTTAAAGTAATAATTTGTTATATAAATAAATTTATTATAATAAAGTTTCATAAAAGAATTTACAATATTTTATAAGTTTTCGTGACATCGATGATCATTTTTTCGGAATATTCATCGATATTCAAATATCTTTCGATAGACTCGTAAATCTTAATTACTGATATTGCTACCACGCTATCGATATTTTCATCCGCACATGCACACAAGAAACTCACTGGCTTCAAAATATAATGAATCTCAACTTTCCTCTTTCTTCTGTTTATTATTATTATTTTAAAAAACAATAACAAAACCTTAATCAAAAACTTTCCTTTTCCTCTGTCTTTCAATTATCATAATTATTATTTAAAATACAAAAAATACAAATCCTAAATCACAAATGAAGTGGATCTCTACTAACCATATTGGGTAGGCACATTTTTAAGAACTCCTTTTAATTTTTAAAATTTAACTGCATTTTTAAAATATTGAAAGAAGATAGAGATGAAAATAAACAAATTTATAGATAAAACAAAACAATTTTTGTTTATAGACTGAAAGTAATGTTTTGTATTTTTGAAAATCAAAAGCATGCGTAACCCATTCTAAAATATAAGACAAAAAAAAAAAAAAAAAAACAAAAAACAAAAAAATATATCTGAGAGAAACAAAAGCAATAAAGGACCATGCATGGTGCACGTGAAGTCACATTACTTGGAGAAAATAGGAACAATGCCACCTCAAGGGACACATTCCAACACTGTACATTCCCACATTTATTATTAAAAAAAAACTTGCGTGCATATCGGTATGTAAAGATTCTTTCTGCATACCATCATTAAAATGTTGACAACTAAGAGAGATAACAAAAAATTCTCATTTTCTCCCTTCCTCTTTCTTAGTTGTCAAGATTTTAATGGGATATGTAGGCAAGTTTTGTTGTGCAGTCTATTACAATTTAATAATAGCTTTTATTCCTTGTTTCTCATCTTCTTGAGCTTTTCAATCACTAGCATCAAATTATTGTGAGATGAGCCACCTTGTTTTGTTGCCTTCTTTGCCATCTCTTCCATCTCTTGTGTACGCCTCCTCCTTTCGGTTGCTTCCTCTCCATCGTCCATCAACTTCTTCACCGCATTCTCAATACTCTCTCTTTTCACCACTTTCTTCCCGACATCAACCCACAAGTTCCAATCCTTTGCACCCGCCTCCACTCCAATCTTCAGCACTTGTGTTATCAGCTTCTCAATATAAAAATGATCTGCATACAACGACCACATAATCATTGGAATTCCTGCACATACTCCTTCCACTACCGAATTCCACCCGCAGTGTGTCATGAATCCTCCGGTTGCAGGATGATCCAAGATCAGGACCTAGTAATTAAATTAAATGTAATTAATTAAAACAAAACTTGTCTGCATACCAGTATGTAGGGATCTAGTTTAATCTAGTTTATTCGCTTACCTTGGGAGCCCAGCCTCGGATAATCATACCCTTATTCTCCTTCTTCATCCTCTCCTCGAAACCCTTGGGCATCCAATTCCACCTCTCATTTTCCTTCTCCTCCTCCTTCCCAAACACCACCCAAATAAACTGATGACCGAACGCTTCAAGCGCACATGCGAGCTCAAACAACTGATCGTCGGGGAATCTACAAGCACTACCAAAGCAAATGTAAAGCACCGAGTTGGGTTGTTAATCGAGCCAACTCAAACACTCGGTGGCGCCGATCACCGTCTCATGGCCCCTCTTGACCTTGTCCTCCACGTTCTTCAAGATTAAAGAAGTAGGCCCAATGTGCCAAACCGAATGACCCATAATCCTCTTGTAATGCTGGATATACTCCACTTCCAACTCCTCAAAATTGTTGACCAAAGCCCTGAAGCTCTTCAGCTCCGCCTCCCTCCATCGCTCCATCAACTGAGTGTATCCGTTAGGCATTTGAACGTAATCAGGCAATTGGGCTCGAGTGATGGTGATGGGATGAGGAAAATTTTGAACCACAAAGGGCTCGAATCCGACGAGACAAGGCGATGGGGCGAGTCGTCACGCCTCATAGCGTCTTTCATGCACATGGCGTAGATGCATGTGGCGTGAAAGACGAGCCTCGGGATGTTGAGGCGGTTGGCGAGATCGGTGGCCCAAGGGTAGAACATGTCGGCGACGAGGCAATCCGGGGGTGAGAAGTGATGAAACTTTCGATGTGGGACTGCATGAGTTCAAGGCCTTTGTAGAGTTTGATAGCGGTGTCGAGATCGGTGGCAGCGAAGAAGTTCTCGATGCCGGCAGGGAGGCCGACTTCGGCAGAGGGGAAAGGGATGGTGTGGACGGAGATGCGACGGCCGGCGGCGGTGTCTTGAGCGATGAAATTGTGGAGAAGGAGGGAGTTGGAGGGGGTGGTGATGATGGTCACATGTTGGCCACGTGCGGCAAAGAGACGAGCCATTTCGAAGAGTGGGATGAAGTGGCCTGGAGCGAGGTATGGGAGGAAGAAGATTTCGAGTGGACGAGAGTTTGGAAGTGCATCCATGACGGAAGTTCAGAGAGAGTAATTTTGTTGTTGAAGGAACACACCACTCTTGTCTTTATGAATACAAAAGATGCTATTTATATTGGACAGTAGTTGATAGAATTATATATTGTAATTAGTATTTGGGAAGTGTGTGATACCTATTCTTGAGTTGATTTATTTATTTTTGCTAAATTATAGAAAATACTTAATTAAGTTTGGATCTTGTTTTCGATGATACTCAATTTTAAAAGGTTTTTTTTTTAACATATTTGACGTTTAAAGAAAAATTAAAAAAAATACACTTGTTGGTAGTAGCTACAATGAAAATCACGTCGCACTTAGATGCTAAAATGGTAAGTGAACTGGCTCATTATTCTTTACAGAATAATGAAATAAGGGACAAAAAAAAATTATTGAATAAGGTCACCACAAGACCACTACACCAAATCGAAGGTAGATCTTATAATTTATATGCTCCCTAATAACCTACAAATTCTAAATATTTTTATAATTTTTTTATACATCCAACGATGCAAAATTGTCAACCTCATTATGGTGACCTCATCGAATAATTTCTCGATTTCAATGTTTTGCTTGGGTTTTGTTCAGGGAATAAGCAATATTTAGATTAGCTTATTCATTTTGAGGTTAGCATTTGGAGTTAACAATTAGTGGTAGGGTTCAAATTGTAGGGTGATCAGTGAAAAGGCGTTTTTAAGTTAGGTTAAAATGGGAGTAGAAGACTATCATTGATGTGCGAAGAAGACGATGGTTGACTGTTGTTGGAAAAGACGATCCTCATTTGTATAGTTGGTATTGTTGTAAAGGTTACTGCCCCCACCACCTATCCATGAGAAATTATTCGATGAAGTCGGTAAAATGTGCAGGAGAGTTTTACACCGTTGGATGTAAGAAAGAGAAATTGTAAGAGAATCTTGATTTTGTATCTAACAACTATTAAGAGACAAACAAATTTGAAGATTTACATCTGACGATTTTAGAGGAGTAGTACCATTTGGTTGTTGGTACCATCGTAAACTGCCTTCTCACCCCGTTCATTTGGTTGTTGTCGGTGATCATAATTCGGTGCTTTGTAAACAGTTGTAAACTTGTCATGCCATTTGGTTGTTGGAGTTATTGGTAAAACTTAGGCTTCTCCTAAAAATTGCTAGTATCTTGTCTTCTTTAGTACTTTGTACAATTTTGCCCTATTCTAGAAACCTTTTACATGTGTCTTGCCTAAATTATCCACATTTTCTATCTTTTCCATATAAGTTACGTCAATGGTATTTTTGAATTGTTTTGAAAGATTAAGGTTATTAATTAATGTAGCTTTTTTAACTTCAGGAGTATATTACGGAATGAAACAAAGTTCAAAGTTTAGGAGTATTTTCTATAATTCAGCTTCTATTTTTTCATTTCCTCTCTCTAGTCCTGTCCTGAATTATCTTTTCTTATTGAACTTCATTTTCTTAAAAAAAAAAAAATCAATGTTATATTACAAGTTTTGTCTGAAAAGTCCCGAAATTTAAAAGTGACTAATACGTCTCTGATTGAAAAGTTTGTGTCAAATAGGTTCTTGACATATCCAAAATTTTTTAAAATGAACTAATCTATTATAATGAACGTATTCGAAGTGGCTCATTTCGTATTCGAAAAGGCCATGTATGAACAAAGATTAATTTGACTTTTAGAATTTAATTTTATATATAACAGAACCCTAAACTTTCAATTTTTGTATTTACAGTAGGTCCATGAATTTTTTTTTTTTAAAATGTTAAATAGGTCAAAGACCTCAAAATTGAAAATTCAATTAAAGACCTATGGAACATAAATTGAAAGCTTAGGAACCTATATATTAGACACTTTTTAAAATTAAGATACCAAATAGACACACACTTAAAAGTTCAGGCACTAAACTCATAATTTAACCAAAAATCAATTATGATCAGTGTAGATATAAACACTGAAGACACTTAGGTTCCGTTTGATATGACCATTTAGTTTTTGGTTTTTGAAAATTATGCTTGTTTTCTCTCCATTTCCTTACCTTGGTTTTCATATTTTTTAAGTACACATTTGAATTCTTAGTCAAATTCCAAAAACAAAACAAGTTTTTGAAAACTATTTTTTTTTTTTTAATTTTTAAAACTTGATTTGGTTTTTGAAAACATGAAAAGAAGATAGATGACAAAAACACATAATTTTATGGGTGTGGTAGTAGTGTGTATAGGCTTAAATTTCAAAAACCAAAAACCAAATAAGGGAAAAATACACTTTTGGTCCCTGAGGTTTGGTTTAGGTTTCGTTTTGGTCCCTGAGGTTTCAAACTCAACATTTTAGTCCCTGAGGTTTGCATTTAGTAGCATTTTGGTCCCTCCATCCATTTTTCCATTAAAAACTAACGGTTTGCTGACGTGGCACCTATTTTTAAATAATTTTTCAAATTTTAAAATAAAAGAAATATTAAATTAATTAAAAAATTATTATTTTATTAGTTTTTATTATTTCATTTTTTTTCTCCATTTCTCTCTCCCCTTTCTTCTCCTTCTTCCTCCAACTCTCCATCGTCGGCCGCTTCTTCTTCTAGCTCTCCGTTGCCGGCCGCTGCCGGCGGCCACCGCCGGCGAACTCTTTTTTTCTTTTTTTGCTTTTTTCTCCTTTTTTTTTGTGTGGCCACCGTCTGTTTCTTCCTCAAACCGATCTCTCTCTAACTCTCGGTCTTTCTCTCTCGAGAGTTTTTCCAGATCTGTGCGTAGTAGACAAATGGATTGAAGAGTTTTCCAGATCTGGGTTTTTCAAGATCGGTCTCTCTCCCTCACGGCCCATCGTCACTCTCACGCATGCCCGCCCAGATCTCACCGTCTCTCCCTCTCACATCGCGTCGGTGGAACGAGCTTCGACTACGGCAGCGATGGCGGTGCGAGGAGCACGAACGGAACGAGTTTCATTTTTTTTTCTTGCCGACGTGAGGAGCACGCCCGCCGTCCAGATCTCACCGTCTCTCCCTCTCACGTCGCGCCGGTGGAATGAGCTTCGACTATGGCAGCGATGGCGGCGGGAGGAGCACGAACGGACTGGAACGAGCCCAGATCTGGCGTCGTCTCCATCTCCAGCGATCTCTCTCTCCGTCTCCAGCGTCTCTCTCTCCGTCGTCACCAGATCTGGTAGATCTATCTCTCTCCGTAGCTCGTTGGAAGAAGAAGAGAGGAGGGGGAAGAAGAAGAAAACAGGAAAAAAAAAAAAAGTTGTCGCCGGCAAGTGGCGGTTGCTGGCAGTCGGTCGTCGACGACTGTTGGTGATGTGAGTTGTGAGGAAGGTTGAAGAAGAATAAGGAGGGTGGGTGGTGAAGGGGTTGAAGAAGAAGAAAGAAAAAAATTAAAAAGAATTAAAAATATATTTAAAATTAATATTTTACTATTTTTATTTTAACAAATGAAAAATAGTTTTTTTAATAAAAAAATAGATGTCACGTCAGCGATCTGTTAAAATCTAACGGAAAATTGGATGGAGGGACTAAAATGCTACTAAATGCAAACCTTAGGGACTAAAATGTTGAGTTTGAAACCTCAGGGACCAAAACGAAACCTAAACCAAACCTCAAGGACCAAAAGTGTATTTTTCCCACCAAATAATTATCAAACCAGACTTTAATTAGTAGTTTTTAAAATTTAATAACCTATTAAATACAAGACATCAAAGCTTAGAGATTGACTAAACTTGTAATTTAATGTAAAATAGAAGAGAATGGGCCAGCTGGATTTGCAGCTGATTTTGGTTACAACATCTCTTTCCATTTCCAAGCTCGACTTTGTGCCCTACATTTGATTTTGTCATTTGATTTTGTCATTTGATTGTATCATTGTCGTCGTTGTTGTTTTTTTTTTTTCCTGCTTTTTTTCCTGAAAAAAAGAAGAAGGATTCATGCATTATATTATTTCCTGGCCCAACTTTCAAAACGTGTTATTATTATTATTTTTTTTGAAACATTGAAACGTGTTATTTAAATCGTTTATTATCGAAAAATATTATCTGTTATTCAAATCCTTTTAAACGTAACTTCCTTTCCCAAATTTGTAATCGTTCTTATTTATTTATTTATTTTTGTTCTCTCTGTAAATGTGCATAATAATCGTTCATCTTAATGACATAATTTGCATTTCACAATAAAAAATACTTAGAAAAAATACACTTTTGGTCACTGAGGTTTGGGTTAAGTTACACTTTGTTTACTGAGTTTTAAAACTCAACAAAATTACCTCTGAGGTTTGGATTTCGTTGCACTTTTGGTCCCTCCGTCCATTTTTCTATTTTTCAGTTAAACCCTAACAGTTTGCTGACATGACACTATTATTTTAATAAAAAAAAATCATTTTTAAAATTTTCTAAATAAAAATATATTAAAATAATATAAATATAATTATTTTATTCTTTTTTTAATTCTTTCTCCCTCTCTCTCTTATTATTCTTCTTCCCCATCCTCTTCTTCTTCATCTTCTTCCTCTCAACTCTTCCTTCTTCTTCTTCAAAACCAAACCTCAGGGATAATTTTGTTGAGTTTTAAAACTTAGGGACCAAAGTGTAACTTAACCCAAACCTCATGTACCAAAAGTGTATTTTTCCCTTAATTTAATTACTACAAATACTATTGTCCAATTTTATATAGAGGAAAAAACGTGACGAGAAAGGTGAATCGATATCAAAACTAAAACAATTTAAAGATCAGTGGAAATTCAATTGGAAAAGCTCTTAGGGAATTGATTTCATCAATTGAGATTTAGGATTAATTCATGTGTTGATGCCAAAATCTGGACAGGGAGAACTCACCTGACCCTCACGTGCCACCAACAGTGAATTTGTTTGAAGGGGAAGACGTGGCCTGCAAAACAAGGGAAACCTGCACATCGGTGTGGTGCTTGCCACACCGCCTCCGATGCTTAAGTCAGTAATCGGAGGGGATATGAGCAAAACTAGAGAGCAAAAGGAAGAAAAGAGAGAGTTTTCCGATTCCTTCTTCAGTGACGAAGAGGGATTTAAATATCTGCTCATGCTCCTAGGGTTTTAGGCATTCGAAGGCGATTTGGGCTGAACCGAGTGGAACCGAGGCAGCCTGGGGCACCAGGGACCGAACGGAGGCGGAAGAACTCGACCCATGGCCGAGGTCGACCATGGGCCTCGGCCTAGGCCTAGGCCGAGCAGGGGGTTGGGCCAAAAGCCCGATCCCTTCGGCTTTGGCCCGACCCTCTGGCCTGTTCTTCCTCCGGATCCCGTTTCCTGGCTGTCTCCTTGGGCTGGTGTCGCGCTATCCTCGTCAGCTCCTTGCATATCGGAGTGGTCCAAAATTACCTATAACATTAAGCCCCCATTCTTGAATTGGGATGCATGTGTGACTTATTGCTATAGGTCGAACTCCTTAAGCCCGATTTAAGAGTAGTGATTTGTGCCATGTTTTGACTTATGCGCGAATTTATTATTACCCTGCAAGATATAATAGACATAGACACAGCAAGAACTCCCTGAATAGGGATTAGGTAAGAGAGAAAATAAGGAGGTGAGAGGTTGAAGAAATAACCCGACCTCAGCCTCGACCTTGGGATGAGGTCAAGGCTAGCGTCTAGAGCTAGTCCAAACTTCTGTGCTTTTTTTTTCTTTCATTTTGGATGTTGTTCAATCCATCTTTCTGTCTTGAAGCCCTCTGCATAAGCGCTTCTCTAGCTTAGCCATTTATGTCGCTCCCATGGTAAGACCATAGGGTCGGCCTCAGCCACATGTTATTGAAAATATTGAGTTCCTACATCAAAACATTAGTTTCTACAACAGAAAAGTGAGTTAAGAGGATAGGGTCGGCCTCAACCTCAATCCTCTATTAGCTCAAATTGTAGCTCCCTGCACTCATACATTAGTTTTTGCAAAAGAAAAACGAGGGAACAGACTAGGGTCGGCCTCGGTCTCGGCCTTATACTCCTGCAAAGAGTGATTAAGCAAAATTAACTACTATTAAGATGGGAGCAATTAGAATGTGCTCGGTCTGGTCGGCCTCGACCCTATTCCTGTAAAAATATGGTATGGGCATGGCCTGGTCGGCCTCGACCCTCTTCCTGTAGAAATATGGAATGGGCATGGCCTGGTCAGCCTCGACCCTATTTTTGTAAAAATATGCTAAAAATACTTAATGTTATGCATCGGTTAAGCAGAATAATGACATTTTTGCAAAAGAATAACATAGGTATAGCTTGGTGGCCATGAAGGATTGGAATTCCGTAATTCCGTAAAGCGGAAGCGTGATTGGGACCGATTCGTAATTAATTTTGTTTAATCTAAAATACCAATACATTGGCAATAATATTAGAACTATTCTAAATATATATTAAGGCTAAGCATACAAAAATATTAGATCAAAATCTAATTTATAAAGTAACAAATTACTTACTTTCGTTGACGACTCAGATTAAATTCACCAACTGCTTGTGAATTAATCACGAACTAGTGCGAACACCACTACTATGGATACACCGGTATGACTCTGAGACTTCTAGAGGCAGGAGACTTGTGGGAGCCTTTGGGAGAATTCTCTGAGAGTAGGAGAATGAATGGGATACCTTTCACCCCACCCCAAGGGTTCTATATATAGTAAAGACCAAGACCTTTTTCCTAATAGGAAAAGGAAGACATTTTCCTAATAGGAAAAGGAAGACATTTTCCTAATAGGAAAAAGTCTCTAATTTTAATAAATAATTAATTAATTCCATAATTAATTAATTTCCCAATTAAATATCATATATTTAATCTTAGGGATTTTATTAAAATTAAAATTAATATGAATCCAATTCATATTAAATTTATTTGAACTCTTTCAAATATTTTCTTTCCTAAAAGGAAAAGGTCTCTAATTTTAATAAATAATTAATTAATTCCATAATTAATTAATTACCCAATTAAATATCATATATTTAATCTTAGGGATTTTATTAAAATTAATATGAATCCAATTCATATTACATTTATTTGAACTCTTTCAAATATTTTCTCTCAAGAATTATTTTTTGAAATTAATTAAAAAATTATATTATAAAGTTTCATAAACTTTATAATGCATCAATATACATTATACGATTCCCCAAATAAATTGAACACTTTCAATTTATAATTTATACTTAATTGCCTCAAGTCTCTTTACGAGCTACCAGTGGGACCTAATGGACCTACAGATCAGAAGCTCCAACGATACGAGACTAATTGGCCAAACTCATTAACCAAGTTAGTCAACATTCGTTAATTGTGGGTCACTCCACTAAAGACCCACAGCTGCACTCTTCTCACTGTAGAATATTTCTGTGTCCACGGATATCGACCAATGCAGTAAGTCAATCCTTCATGTGTATTCGTAACACCAGCTGGGTCAAATTACCGTTTTACCTCTGGGTTACCTCTGGTTCCTTAAGTACCACTGATTCCTCTAATGAACAAGTTGTTTAGGGTCCAACCACTAAACAGGAGTTCCTCTCGGGCCAGGAGAGGACGACGCGCCTTTGTTCAAGCCCCGGAATCAGCCCTTAAGGGAACACACATCTACTTACCCCAATAGGGGAAGGAGTGAATTCCATCTTGTATTGTTATGTTCCCAGCCCCCATTCGGTCTTGCCCCTGAAATGGTAGGATTATTGAGTCGGCGAACTGGCCACTCTCACCCATACAAATCTAAGGACAATCCCTCCTGAAAGGGGTTCATAACAGACTCAGGATTGAGATTGAGTTACCTAGGTCATCCTATTGAAATAGAAACCTAAACTAGTTAACGGCGTTACATCTAGTGGTTACTATTTCGCGGTCCAGTCTTATGCAAACTCATTGCATAGGATACCCCCACCCACATGTCTCCTACATGGATGCTTTGGATCATTGCATCTGTATCGAATACAAGGTGGGCCGTATCACATAGTGTCACCAGGATAAGGTACCCAGCCTTATCCCTATACTATAGACATTTTAGGTTGTTACTTGGACACTGATCCCCGTATGTCCCCACATACTAGTCCAAGTTTCATTTAAACAACCTTGGATCTTAGTTTATTGGATTTAGGGTTTATTAATGCAAACTCGATTATTCAATAACCAAATTACTGAATTACTCAAATAGCACTTTATTGAGATCGATTAATTTGTTTCATTTACTATCTACGAGTTTTAGGGCATAAAACCCAACAGGCCACAACCTCTTACCACAACAATTTCAGCATCATCCCTTCTGCAAAAAGCCCATAGAGCACTAAACATGTACTTAGCCTAGTTGGCTTTGAGCTCGTGCCTAGGCAAACAGTTATCAATTTGTGATAGAAATATCATGAGCATGATTAAAATTGAATAGCCACAATAGCATTCATGATAAAAGATAGCGAGGAAAAAGCAATGACTTAATCCAGCCTGGTCGGCCTCGGCCATCTAGACATATTCTTTCCAGACAAGCTTTAATCATCACCCAATCGATAGTCTCCCCTCCTCAGAGCCCCCTCGAAGCCTTAATGTCTCCGCACCTTCTTCTATCGGTACGGCTCTGATTGGAGTATTGGCTCCATTCCCGTGGGTCCTCTAGTTGTCGTTTGCCTTGGGGAGTACCGGGGTTACCATTCCTCCAAGGATATTTTTCGTAAGTCGATTGCCTCGAGGAGTATAGGTTTATACCACTCCACCAAGGACATTTTTTCTCAAGTCGTTTGCCTTGGGGAGTATAGGTTTATACCACTCCTCCAAGGACATTTCCGCAAGTCGATTGCCTTGGGGAGTATAGGTTTATACCACTCCACCGATGACATTTTTCCTCAAGTCATTTGCCTTGGGGAGTATAGGTTTATACCACTCCTCCAAGGACATTTCCGCAAGTCGATTGCCTCGGGGAGTATAGATTTATACCACTCCACCATGGACATTTTTCCTCAAGTCGTTTGCCTTGGGGAGTATAGGTTTATACCACTCCTCCAAGAACATTTCCGCAAGTCGATTGCCTCAGGGAGTATAGGTTTATACTACTCCACCGAGGACATTTTTCCTCAAGTTATGCTAGGTTACCTGCCACAATAAAACGAACTAAAGAATTCTTATTAGAGATAACGCAAAAGGGAATTGCTCAGAATCTTCTGCCTCAACAAATGCAAATACCAAGAACATAAGGGAAATACAACTAATCTATGCAGAAAACGATAAAAAACAAAATACTAGCAATCAGTGCTCCATAGGGGAAGGATGTCCCTCTGCTCGGCCTCGGCCTGGTCGTCCTCGGCCTCAGCCTTAGCCTGGAATAATCTGTCGTCTTTCGTATATGCCTTCTTTGCTCCAATTTTAACCTCGTCTCTTGTGATATTGGAGACACTTTTAGGCCTTGGACGGTCGGTCTCGGTTTCGGCCTAGAGTTGGCCTCAATCTGGTAGCTTTTCCTTCTTAGCCCCCAGTATTCTTCGAGTGTTCGTTACCTCAATCTTGTATGTTGATAGAATGATTTTTCAGCTCTTCAACGAGACTTTTTCGCCGATTTGTCCTCCAAAGATGATCTTGATCCCTCGTGGGGTTTCGTTCTGACCTCAGCCTCGGCCTCGGCCTGGTCGGCCTCAGCTTAGATTGTGGTAGGAAAGATTGACAACCTTGACCGCGCCCTGTCTAAATTTACTTGCTAAATCTAAGTAGCAAATAGGCTAACGTTATGATATTACGCATGCGTCCCTTGAACTAAATGATTTAATCAATTGTAATTGTGGTTTGTTTCCCGTTGCATGTAAATTAATTCGGCTAGATCCCAATGCGGTTTAGATTAGTTAATAGGCCAATTAATTAATTTAAACTAGAATCAAACTTAGCGTTTGCATGTTTGTGATAGTTGGATCATGGCTCTCGGTTTGTTGCCGGAGTACGCCGGACTCAGATAGTTAATTAAAATCAATTGATAATCGATGAATGAAATTAATCAAACTTAATACCGAGTTCAACCCCGATTACAGTGATCCTCGTGGTAAGATCAACTAACCCCACCTTTACTTTCCTTGCATTTAATTTTCCTTGTTTATTTTCATGCCTTTACTTTATGTCTTAATCTTTAAACCCCCCTTTTTGGTTACCTCAAAAACACAAAAGAATTTAGAAATAAACCGATTGTTCCCTGTGATCGACCCCGACCACTACTGCTACAAGTTAGCTTTAGGAATCGTGGATTATAAATTTATTTGACAAGAGACCGCGACAATCTCTTCCGTCAAATTGGCGTCGTTGCCGGGGAACACGGTGTCTTATTTCTATTTCCTTTTGTGTTTTTCACCTTTTTCTTGTTTTTTGTAGTTTGTTTCTTGTAGGCCTTCGTGACAATCCTTTAGCAAGAGCAAGCTTTTTGCACACCAAGAACCAAGAAAAAGGAATTGAGCTTCATGGAGATCTAGCTTTTGAGAGCAAAACCAAAATTCTATCCCTTCCTTTTTTTTTTTTTTTTTAATTTTCTTTCCTTATTTAGTTGTTTTCCTAATTTGTTTTTGTTTTATTTTTGGTAGGAACCCTACACCAAATCTCTACAATTTTTGTCAGTGGGAGTTTCCATATTTGCCAACCCAATGCTTAAACAGGGGAGGTTTTCTGTTCCCTTTTACTTTTTGTCCCTTACTTTCCATATTTAATTTACATTAGGGACAATGTAACGTTTAGGTTGGGGGTGGAAGAAATATCTTGTATGTTAGATTTTCATTGAGTCTTTGCACGCAGACTTTATTTTACATGCATGCTTGATTTATTGCTATGTTCTTAATTGGATTGATGTTTTAAGCAATTCTTTAAAAAAAAAAAAAAATGCGAACCTGAATCGGCGAAGTTCTGTCTAAGGTTGGAGGTATTTAAGTTGACGGTTTACGGAACACCTCCTACCTGGGAACTGATCTGAATCGGTGTTCAAGTTTTTTTTTTAAATTGAGTAAATTTTAAAAAATATTTTGAGATTTTATGCCTTGCTTTGAAATTGATTATGAAATTTCTAGGATAAGAAAAGCATGAGTATATATTTTTCCTATAGTTGAATTGCATGCATTCTAGCATCTTTAGATACTTAATTAAAATTTTTCGAAATCTTCCTTAACTAAATTGAGCATGAGTCCTTCCTAGCATAGTTTTGTTGGTTTTAGATGGCTTAATAAGATTCACGCCTCCGTTGTCACTGTAGGATCGTATGGCAACACTAGAGGGGGGGGGGTGAATAGAGTTGCTTAATAAAATTTAAAACTTTTTGCTAAATTAAAAGGAATTGATTTAAACTAAATAAATTTAATAAGCACTATAAAGCATTAAGTATGCTAGAAATATTTGACAATTTTCCTAGGCATGCAATCTACTCATAAAAATGAAATAGCGGAAATTAAAAGAGTAGAGAGAAAGAGATAACACCAGGAAATTTTATAGTCGTTCGGAAATTCCTACTCCACTCCCCAAGACTCGTTCTTGGGTATTTTACTGCAACAGCTCTCTTACGGGTGAGAACCAAACCGACTCTTTTTCAGGTTCAAGAGTAAACCTTTACCGATCCTTTTACAGGTTCAAGACCCAACTTATACCGATCTTATTAAACGGGTTCAAGATCAAACCACTAGGATCCTTTTTAATCGGGTTCAGGATCAAACCACTACAAATCCTTTTTCGGGTTCAGGATCAAACCACTCACTCAATTCCCAAGATGTACCCACACCTTATTACAAGTTTCCAATGATAAAAGAATAAAAGAAGCTCACAAAATAAAATACCTCTTGAAGGCTAATTACACAAGGTTGAGCACTCACAATAACAAAACCTCACAAAATAACAATAGGCCAATTTAGGAGCAAGGGAGGAGTTTTGACAAGAATGGAGAGTAAGGAGACTTGAGAGTTTAAGACTTTGATGTCTTTGAGTGTGTGTTGGAGGAGAAGAAAATGACTCAATTTATAGATGGAGAAATTGAATTTTAGCCATTGGATTAAATTCAAATGGATGGTGAAGATTTAATTTTATAAAAAAGGAAATGATTTGAATTTAAAAATGAGATTGAGAATATATTGAAATTAAGAGATTTTGAAATTAAGAATGAAATTTGAAAGATTGAAATTGGGAGATTTGAGAATAAAATGGGGATTTGAAAGGTTATGAAATTTGGAAAGAATTCAAATTTGGATGAGGTGTAATTGATGAATTTTGGAGAAATTTGGATGAAGGAAAATAAAAAAATGAAGCTAAAAAATTTCTCAAAAATAGTTGAAATTCTCTCCAAGATGAGTAGAATTTTTCAGAATTTTTTCACATTTTTTCGGAATTTTTTCGAGCCTCAAATAGACCAAAAATGGCTAAACTAGCCGTTGGCTGCCACGTGTCGCTCTCTGATTGGCTGCAATAAAAGAAAATCAAAATTAATAATAAAATAATATTATATTCAAGAGTTGACCATTTGACTTTCTTTATTATTTAAGAAATTTGACTACCACGTGTCACAACATCATTGGACCACGCATCGACACGTCATTTGCCACGTCAGCAAAATGGACTGTTTTGGATTGCCACATCATCCGCCACGTCATCAATTTGTGACCGTTTGTGTGCCACGTCAGCACCACGTCGGATGCCACGTCATCATGGTGCCATGTGTCATTGCCACGTAGGATTTCCTCTTCCAATCTTCTTTTGCTTATAACTTTCTCGTTTGAACTCCGATTCGAGCGATTCAAGATGCGTTGGAATAGTCTTTCCGAGCTCTACATTATGAACACTTTAAAACACTAAAATCATTAGTAAATTTAGGTTTGTTATCATCAAAACATATAGTATGATTGAAGCTCGTAAAGCTAACAGTCACCTCGATAGGATAGGTAGCATGTTTAGAGGAAATTTTTTGCAAAATAGCTTGTTTAATGCTTGGGGAGTGAGAAAAAGAATATTTGCCTTGTGAGATTCAAAAGAAAAATAATTTATTTTATCAAGAAAAAGAATGTGAAAAAAAAAAGAAGAAAAATATTTTTGTTTAGCTTGCCGGGGTAAAAAGAGCTACCTCTAGTGTGATCAGTTAGGTCGTCCAGAGAAAACTCGGGAAATGTGGTCCTGCATTAGTTGTGTGAAAGCTAGTACCCTTAAAAATCGTAAATTTACGCAAGCTTAGGGCCCTTTATTTGAAAAAAAAAGAAAAAAAAAGAGGAAAAGAAAAAAAAAATTAAGGCCCCCTTTGCATCCTTAAACAAGTTAGTTTGTTCCCTTCCTTTAATACATTATGCCTTTGTCCAGTGTAGAGGGAAGATGAAATAGGGAATTTTATAAGTCCTTCTCGAACTTTTCAAAACATCTCTAGGGAAGACTTAGCTCGCATTTTGCATAAGAAAGAATTTGGCTAATTTTAATTTGTCTCTAACTATGCTAGCCTCACATTTAATTCTCTTAAGTAAAATGTTGATCATGCTTGTCTTTGAGAAATTGAGTCATGAATATTGCATTGCATGATAATATCTCTCATTATAATATTAATTAGCTTGCTCGAGGACTAGCAAGGTTTAGGTTGGGGGTATTCGATAAGACCAATTTGTTATACACTTAGAATCTCCCAATTTGCTTATCTTAGTTGAATTCCTTGCGAAAAATGCTTTAAAATGAGTATAATATGTCTATAGGTCCTCACCGGAGCTTTGGAAGCAATTCGGGGCTAAAACGAGCGAAACCGGAGCGTAAAATGACCATTCTGCCCCTGGAGCCATCGCAGCGTCGAGACGCTTGCCGCACAGAGTCGAGACGCTAGGGCAATCCGAGAAATATTTTCCAAAATTGAAGGGACAGCGTCGAGATGCTTGCCGCACAGCGTCGCGACGCTAGGCAGTTTTCCAGAATTAATTTTTTCCTATTTTGGCTGGAAATTTTCCTTCTTTGAAGACCCAATTCAGCACCATTCTACCACGAATTGAAGGCCAAGAAACTCTATAAATAGAGGCCTTTGGTGTAGGTTTAGAATCATCCCTTGAATCCCAAAATTCATCAATTGTAGCCACCTTTCTCTTTACTTTTCTAGAGTTCTTTTAAGCTTTCTTTGTTCATGGGTCGGTTGATCGAGCCTCGAGCTTGGAGGTGCTTGTCTATGGCCAACTAAGCTCGGATCGTTGTAATCGGAACCTAGGTTTGTAAGTTTAATTCAATTTTATGAGATTTCTATTCTTCATTACTTAGTTAATTATCTTTGTGATTTTAGTTCTTTGCATACAAGTTTAGATTGTGGTAGGAAAGATTGACAACCTTGACCGCGCCCTGTCTAAATTTACTTGCTAAATCTAAGTAGAAAATAGGCTAACGTTATGATATTACACATGCGTCCCTTGAACTAAATGATTTAATCAATTGTAATTGTGGTTTGTTGCCCGTTGCATGTAAATTAATTCGGCTAGATCCCAATGCGGTTTAGATTAGTTAATAGGCCAATTAATTAATTTAAACTAGAATCAAACTTAGCGTTTGCATGTTTGTGATAGTTGGATCATGGCTCTCGGTTTGTTGCTGGAGTACGCCAGACTCAGATAGTTAATTAAAATCAATTGATAATCGATGAATGAAATTAATCAAACTTAATACCGAGTTCAACCCCGATTACAGTGATCCTCGTGGTAAGATCAACTAACCCCACCTTTACTTTCCTTGCATTTAATTTTCCTTGTTTATTTTCATGCCTTTACTTTATGTCTTAATCTTTAAACCCCCCTTTTTGGTTACCTCAAAAACACAAAAGAATTTAGAAATAAACTGATTGTTCCCTGTGATCGACCCCGACCACTACTGCTACAAGTTAGCTTTAGGAATTGTGGATTATAAATTTATTTGACAAGAGACCGCGACAATCTCTTCCGTCATTTCCACACCGCCTCCGATGCTTAAGTCAGTAATCAGAGGGGATATGAGCAAAACTAGAGAGCAAAGGGAAGAGAAGAGAGAGTTTTCCGATCCCTTCTTCAGTGACGAAGAGGGGTTTAAATACATGCTCATGCTCTTAGGGTTTTAGGCATTCGAAGGCGATTTGGGCTGAACCGAGTGGAACCGAGGCAGCCGGGGGCACCAGGGACCGAACGGAGGCTGAAGAACTCGGCCCGGGCAAGCGGGCCGAGTGGTCGGCCTCGGCCCAAGGCCGAGGTCGAGTAGGGGGTCGGGCCAAAGCCGAAGATCCTCTGGCCTGTTCTTCCTCCGGATCCCGTTTCCTGGCTGTCTCCTTGGGCTGGTATCGCGCTGTCCTCGTCAGCTCCTTGCATATCGGAGTGGTCCAAAATTACCTATAACATCATGGAACATGGTTTTAACGTGCAATTATCTTATAAGTCAAGGAAACTACATTCACAATTATCTCTCCCGAGCATAATCGATTCTCAAGCATACAAGAGAACCCAATATTCCTATCTAGATTCAATTACATGCAAGACCCTAAGTCTAGTCTTTTTTACAACTTCTAAAATTATCCTAAACCTCCCGGTCTTAGAATTACTTTAGTCATGCAATTAAGTTCTCAATAAAATCCCTAAGCTTTTCAATTTTGTGCCAAATAAGTTCCTGATATATTCATTTGTTTTTTTTAAAAAAAACTAATCTATTAGATTTAATATTGAATTTTGTGTCCAATAGGATTCTAAAAAACTTTCAATTTTGTGTCTAGTACGTCCACAATTTTTTTTAAATGTTAAATAGGTCAAAAACCTCAAAATTGAAAATTTAGAGATTTATTAGACACTTTTTTAAAGTTTAAAGACCGAATAGACACACACTTAAACGTTCAAATACTAAATTTGTAATTTTTAAAAAAATAGAAAACAATTATGATGGTGTAGCTAGATACAAACACCGAGAACACTAGGCCGTTTGGTTTAAGGTTTTATAGATGTCTGGAAATAAAGAATGCTTGGGAATACTGTGTCTGATAATAAGATTGCTGGAATCAAAGATAACTGTGTTTGGTTGTGCATGAGAATTTCATCAGGATTTTATGAGAATGAATTATGTCTGTATTTATTTTTTTAGAATTAATCATGTAAACTTTAAGTAATTTTAATAAATTAATCAATAAAATAATCAAAATTAATTCAAAGTATTAATAAAAATTAATGAATTAATAATCATGAAAAAAATTAATTGGATAAACTATGTAAATATAACTAACTAAAATTATTTAATTAATTTTTTTAATAAATATCTTTAACTAGAATAATTTAATATATTTGTATCCATAAAAATTAATTAGATAAATATTTTAATAATAATATGATTATTTATTTATTATAAAGAAATCCAAAAAAATAATTAATTGATTATAAATAATCAATAAGTAATTAATTATAATTATTGAAAAATGAATTTTTATACTAAATTCATTTAAATAATTTTAATTCAATAATTAAATATATTTTTGATAATGTTAACTAATTAATTATAAATTTAGTAAATTTGTAATTGCATTCCTTTAATAAACTTGGACTAAGTATTTGTTTTAAAAAAAATCTTGAAATTCTTGACAAATTGTTATTTATTTAATCTAATTAAATAATTTATTATATTATTTTTTAATTTAGTATCCATTAGTTAATTAATTAACTATATTAAAAAAATTGCATATAAAAATAAAAAAAAGAAGACATGGACAAAGAGAAAACTCATGTTTTTGCAAGGGCATAGAAAGACATTGTCTATGAGCATCAATGATGCCTGAGAATGATTTATTTCCTGGGGTCCACCACATAAACTTTGAAACAAATAAGGGTATCAGAAACCCTTGTCTATTCCCATCTCCAAAACATTGCACCAAACGACCCCAATTCATTTCAATATGTAAATGTGTAATAATCATTGATTTTAATGACACAATCTTCATTTCAAAATGGAAAATACTTATAATTTCAAAAAAAAAAAAAAAAGGAAAATACTTATTTGCAAACTCGTGCCCACTGTTAAATTTCTTACAAATATAATGTCGAGTTTTGAACTCCAATTCCGCAATCAATCAAGCAGATCCACGAAAACATAGAGAACAAAATATTGCAAGCATGTATCGAATAACATGGGGTTCCATCTCAAAACCAATTGGCAATGAGTGGAGTAACATATACATCTTATAAATTGTAAGTTCTTCACTTATCTTTTCAATGTGGGATCCTCAACATGCCCCCTCAAGATGGTGATCCCAATTTTTTTTCTTGGACCGAATACCCATTTGGGTTTTATGGGCTCTGATACCATATTAAATAACATGGGATTCCATCTCAAAACCAATTGGTAGTGAGTGAAGTAACCCATACATTTTATAAATTGTGAGTTCTCCACTTATCTTTTCAATGTGTGATCCTCAACAGCATGAACACAAGTTTATAGTGGTACATCCACTCTTCAAACAGAGGGAGCCTTTCTATTATTGGTCAAATATCCTAAAAAAAAAATACATCTCAAATTTTGAACAGAATGGTAGTGGAGATGATTTAATTTTTCTTGTTTTCATTCTATGGTAATGGTGATTGGTGTCAATAAATACAACGGAAGGAGAAACTTCTAGATATGGAAAATGCATACAAAATAAATTATATAAAGAAAAAAATAAATAAAGTAAGAAAGATTTCAAGGCGAATTTGACAGTGGAATCAATCAATCAATTGGGTGAATTTGGAGAGATTTCGAGGCGAATTTGAATCCGTTTGAGTTTGTCGTTTTTCATCAACATGGGCTTGTTCAGTGACAATTCAATCAAATTGGGTGAACAAATTTATAACCCCTAGGTACAAGTAAAAGAGAAATAGAGAATAGCTTCAACTAGCGAAAGGAGTAAAAAATCGTGAACCTGTTTAAATGGAATAGTTGGCACATGGGCACGTGAGTCACTACTCTTTTAGGAACAGAATATGAGATATCAGATTTAACAATTCACCCTCTTGATATCTATATTCTCTGGACCGAGACATCAACAAAGAAAGAACTCTCTTCTAGCTGATTGGGATCAATTTATCAATGAGAACAACAATTAGCTAAAGTCAAGCTTCAACAAACCAAAAAGATACTCCAACTTACTACCAGCCACAAATTTTGTCATCATATATCATAGGATTTTGTGTTGTTTGAATCTTTGACAGTCTACAGTGCGTCTTGGACAACTTTTCTAATGTAATGGAATCTCACATCAATACAGGGGCAGATCTACATTGGGGCTAGAGGGGCGCAACCCTTTATGTATTGTTTTTGTGTTCTCTTTTTTTTTTTTAAAAAAAAAAGAAATTCGTAAGGTTTTTTTTTTCCTTCTGGTTTTTGTTTCAATTTTCGTTTTTTCTTCTTTTTTTTTTTAAAAAAAAGCCTAACGTTTTTTCTTTCTGGTATTACAAATTTAGTTCCTAAATGTTAAAATTTGTGTGTTCTTAAACTTTCAATTTTGTTTTTTTATAAGCCTTTTAACTTTAAAAATGTCTAATAGATCCATGAACTATCAATTTTGTATCTCTAATAGGTCTTAAATATATTATTTTTTAAATTTAAATATTCTATTAGACATAAAATTTAATTTTGTATCTAATTGAACCTTAAACTTTCAATTTTGTAACTAGTAAATACATTAATTTTAAAAAACGTTGAATGGGTTAAGGACTTATTAGACACAAAATTAAGTTTTATTTATGTCTAATAAAACATTAATTTTTTTTTTAAACTTCGAATAAGTTAAGAACTTATTGGATACAAAATTGAAAATTCACTAACTTAGGTCCCGTTTGATAACCATTTGGTTTTTGGTTTTTGGTTTTTGAAAATTAAGCTTATAAATCCTACTTCCACCTACAAGTTTCTATGTTTTGCTAATACTTTTCTTTCCTTGTTTTTAAAAACTAAGCAAATTTTGAAAACTAAAAAAAGTAGTTTTCAAAAACTTGTTTTTGTTTTTAGAATTTGGCTAGGAACTCAAATGTGTCAGCAAATATGAAAACCATGGTAGGAAAATTGGAAGAAAACAAGCCAAATTTTCAAAAACCAAAAACCAAAAACCAAATGGTTATCAAACGGGGCCTTAATTATACAATTTTTAAAGTTTAGGGACCATATAGACATAAATCGAAAAGCTCAAGAATTAAACTTGTAATTTAACTTAATATGAACTTGTGCCCCCGACGTAAAGTTTTGGATTCGCCACTGCATCAATATGTTTTGTCCTACCCTGAAAAGTTGATTTTTTTTTATTATAATAAAGCACTTTGGCTATCACAAAAAAATATTAACATCACATATACCAGAAAACAAACCACACGACTTCTTGAACAAAGTCAGCCAATGCCACATATTCAAGTTGAGTTGAAGATAAAGCAATAACATATTGTAAAATTGACCACCAACTAATTACATTGCAAAAAAGAGTAAAAACATACCTTGTTAACCATCGTTTTTTTTTATCTAAATATGTTGTATAATCAGAGTCAACAAAGCAAACATTAGTTTCAACATAAAACTCATAATTCTCAAATCATTCTAGAGCAATGTTCTTTGTCTAAAACGACATTTCATAAACTTGATAGATGTCAAATGTGTTCTTAAGTCTAGAAAAAAGAAGTTAAAATTGATATTTAAAAAGTTCAACAACAATAACATACTATATATATACACACACAATCCTAACTGAATTTTTTTTTAAAAAGACCAAAAATCATGGAGTTAAATAAGAAAAGAAAAATCAGAACAAGACTTCAAAAAAGAAAGAAGAAAAGAAAGGTAAATAAACAAATCAATAATTAAGAGTGGGCGTGATACTAATACCTGTCTGAGGTTTGCGTTTTTTTCAAGTCAAAGGAAGTCACGTTTAAAACGAGTTTTTTTTTTTTTTTTTTTTTTGAGAGAACGTTTAAAACGAGTTGAATTATAGATTTCTAGAGCCACGAATGATTCACAAAATCCAATAACATTTATTCTCAATAAAAGAAATAATAAAATCCCACCTCTACCATACTATCTTTTGAATCATCAAAATCAATCGGTTCATCCATCAGGGAATCTCTCAGAAGTCTAAACTAGCTTTAAAAAAAAAACTTTTTCAAAAAAAAAAAAAAAACTCAACTAGAACCAAGATTTAAAATGTTGATGTGAAATGTCGAGGTCCAGATTTTATGAAAATGTCGAGAGACATTTCGAAAAGATTTACGGAAATCGTGGAAATTGATGAAAATTGTTTGGATTAGTCAATGAAATTTTAATTGTAGCTTAATTAGACTACAATTGATCAAATTTTATGATCATATTTAAAAATTAAGACAATAGTTAGATGAACATATCAATTCAAATGTCGGTGTGTGAAAAGTTTTTAGAAAAATATATAGAAATTGATGAAAACTGTTTGAATTATTAAATGAAAATTTGTGACTTAATTACATTATAATTGATTAGTTTTAACAACCATGTCTAAAATATATGTATAGTATTTATATTAAAATGAGGACTTTAATGAAAGTTTTGAAAAAAATTATTTATCAATTGATAAAAATTATTTAAATTATTAAATGAATGAAATTTTTATTGTGATGATTTAATTAACTATAATTAATTTATATTAAACCATAAAACTATATTGGAAATGAAATGAATAACTAAAACATTAAATTTAAAGTCTCAAAAAAAGAAAAAAAAATCTATAATCATTGAATTAAACATCAAAAAAAAAAAAAAAAAAAAAAAAAAAAAAACTCTCTCAACTAGCTAAAAAAAAAAAACTCTCTGAACTAGAACTCAAAAAGGAAAAAAGAAAATCTCTCTGAACTTCTGCCATGGACGCACTTCCAAACTCTCGTCCACTCGAAATCTTCTTCCTCCCATACAACCTCTCCAGGCCACTTCATCCCACTCTCTAAAATGGCTCGTCTCTAAAGGTGTATTCTGTTGTACTTAATTATTTGGGCTTTAATTCTGTTTAGTTCAGTTAAGAGTTTGTTTATCAAGCCCTCATTCTCTCCTCTGTGTATAAATCATGGTTCTCTTGGAGATTAATAAATGTGGACATTATATTTTGTCTTGGAGTTCTTTATGGTATCAGAGCGGTGAGATCCTCTCCACGCATCAGTTCTACCGCTTCCTCACATTCTTGATTTTTTTTCTCGTTGCCTTCGAGTCTTCCTTCAAGAAGCATGACAATGGTTGATACAGAGCATTCCTCCGGTGCGAATCCTTCTGCCCTAATTTCGAATTCAAATCTGTCAAATTCCAGTGCGAATTCGAATACTTTCGTTTCTCTCCTCAACAATATATGCAATTTTTGTCTCTGTGCGCCTTGATTCGTCAAACTACGTCTTGTGGAGGTTTCAAATTTCTCCTCTGTTGAAGTCGCACAAGCTTTTCAAGTACATCGATGGTTCTATCAAAGCTCCTGAGGCTATTATTCGAGTTGAAGGGCAACCAGCAAGTGTGAATTTTGAATACGAGATCTGGTATGAGCGCGATCAAGCACTTATAACTCTGATTAATTCTACGTTGACACAAACTGCTCTATTGTATGTTATTGGCTGCCAAACCAGTAAGGAAGTGTGGGACAAATTGGAGAAGCACTTTTCTTCCTCCACTCGCACCAACATTGTTGGCTTGAAGACTGAGTTGCAGAGTATATCCAAGCAATCTGGCGAATCAATTGATGCCTATGTTCTTCGAGTCAAGGAAATTGTCAATAAATTGGCTGCTGTCTCCGTCGTGATCGTTGCTGAAGATTTAGTCATCTACACGATTAATGGTCTTCCATCCACCTACAATGTTTTCAAGACCTCCTTACGCACCAGATCTCAGAGTCTGACCTTTGATGAGTTGCACATTCTGATGAAAACTGAGGAGACTGCCATCGATAAGCAATCCAAGGCTGAAAAGGTATCCTCTATTTCACATCTTACTATGACAGCAAGTTTGGAGCCACAAGGCAAAGGAGGATGGCGACCACAAGGCAATCGTGGCCGTGGCAACAGTAATGGTGGCCGGTCTGATAGTAATCGAGGTCGTGGGCGTTCCGGTAACTCTAATACCTATTCTCCATCCAATTTCAATAATTCCGGCCAAGGTCAGTTCTCTGGACAATTTTCAAATAAGGTTCCATGGACCCAGTATTAATGGTCTGTATCCCATCTCTGCTTCTCCATTTACATCAGCACAAGTAAGCCTTCATGCTCAAGTTGGTACTAAGGTCTCCTCTACTGTGTGGCACGATAGGTTAGGCCACCCTTGCTCTTCGATTCTTACTTCTATTCTTAAAACATTTGGAGTTTCTGTTGATCAATCTGCTTCTGTTTGTAAATACTGTCTTTATGGAAAAATGTCAAAAAAGCCATTTCCTATGTCTGTATTTGTTATTTACTCACCCCTCGAAATTTTACATAGTGATGTATGGGGCCCTGCTCCGGAAAAATCAATAAATGAACATTGGTATTATGTTTCCTTTATAGATGATTTTTCACGATATACTTGGCTCTTTCCTTTATGCTATAAGTCTGAAGTTTTCCCTACCTTTACCAAATTTTTACCCTTTGCTGAGAATGTATTATCTGCCAAACTTAAAACATTTCGTAGTGATGGTGGGGGTAAGTTCTCGAGCCAAAATCTCCAAAATTTCCTTACTAATCGTGGTATTCTCCATCAAAAATCCTGCCCCTATACCCCTGAACAAAATGGCGTGGCCGAACGAAAACATCGCCACATCGTTGAGATGACCATTTCTTTGCTCTCCAAGTCGTCTGTTCCTTTAAAATTTTGGCACTTTGCCTTCGCAACAGCCACATACTTGATCAACAGACTCCCTTTGCCTTCCCTTAATTACAAGTCCCCTTATGAATTCCTCTTCAAAAAGGCCCCTGATTATTCCTTTATCCGAGTCTTTGGGTGTGCTTGTTATCCTCTTTTACGCTCATACAATCAGTCCAAATTACAACCCCGTACCTCACAGTGTGTTTTCCTTGGTTACCCTCTTGGCTACAAAGGCTACTTGTGCTATGATCCTTCCCTTAATAAATTTTATGTCTCTAGGCATGTTGTTTTTTATGAACATCTCTTTCCATTTGCTCACACATCTCCATCTGCTCCTATCTCTCCTTCTACAATTTCAAAGTCTCTTTCTCTCCCTGATAACTCACTGTATCCTTCCTTTGCCTCGTGCAATCTGCCTACTACCTCTCTTGCTGATCCCATCCGTTCATCTTCAGTTTCTCCTCCTTCTGTTCTGCCATCACAGCCTTCTGCTGTTGATGCTACTTCTCAACCATCTTTTCCCAACACTGAAACTGCTTCCCATTCCTCTCCATCGTCACAGCCTTCTGTTGTTGATGCTACTGCTTCTCAACCTCCTTCTGTTGCTACTGACATTCCTCCACCCTCTGGGACTGATCATCCTTCTGTGACTAATCATCATCCCATGCAGACTAGATCCAAGTCTGGGATTTCCAAACGAAAAATGTTTGCTGCTACTATCTCCAATACATTACCTACAGAGCCTAGCTCATTTACACAAGCTTCCAAGGATCTCAATTGATAGGGAGCTATGCGAGAGGAATTTGGTGCTTTACTGAAACAAAACACTTGGAAGTTAACTCCTTTACCTACTGGTAAACAAGCAATTGGCTGCAAATGGGTCTATAGGATTAAAAGGAATCCTGATGGGACTACTGCTAGATATAAGGCTAGGCTTGTTGCTAAAGGATATCATCAAGAAGAGGGTGTAGATTACTTTGAAACGTTTAGCCCTGTTGTCAAAAAGCCCACTGTTCGTATTGTTCTTTCATTAGCTGCTACATTTGGTTGGTCCTTGCGACAGTTAGATGTGAAAAACGCCTTTTTACATGGTGAGTTAGATGAGGAAGTTTATATGCAGCAGTGATGACATGCAAATATGTCATCATTTTCCTATTAATTTTAGCTAGTTTTGTGCATGAATTGTGAGCTTTAATGTATTTTTATGTTGATTTTGTAGAAAAACGAGTTCGAGAAGCAAAACCAAGAATTTTACCAATTTTGGGCATAAAAAGAAGACTTTGGGCCATAAAAGAAGAAAGGAAAAGAGAACATTTGAAGTGGAGGCCCAAAAAGCCCAAAAGAATGAAGAAAAGAGGCCAAAATCCGCATATGAGGCTTCTAGAAGGCCTAGCGTCGAGACGCTAGGTGATTAGCGAGGAAAAATCCAGAATCGCGGTAGCGTCGCGACGCTGCGACAACTTCTGCTCCAAGAAAACCTGACGTCACAGCGTCTCGACGCTGTGCGTCTTGGGCAGCAAGAAATGTCCGTTTCAGCTCCTATAAATAGCCCCCTTTCCTTTGGTTATTATCATCCCATTTTGGGGAGCTCTCCCCTAGCTCAATAGAGAGAAAAAGTGAGAAGAATTGTGAGGGAAAAGGAGGAATTGAGTGAGATTCCAAGGCTCGGTTTCGAGATGTTCGTAGCGGGAGCTTGGGATCGACTTATCGGTTATTTCTTCCTTACTTCTTTATAATTTCTTATTGTAATTTGAGTTAGGCCCATGGATCCAGATCATTTTGGCAAAATTATTTCCAATTGTGAGTAGATCTTGAGACCTAGGGTCGTTACTCTAGCGCAATTACTTGGATTATGTAATGAATTTCTTCATATTTCATCTATGCAATTCATTCTTAATGCTTTTAATCTCTTGATCACGGATTAATTGTTATGTTGGTCTAAATTGATACTCGACAGAGAGAAATTAGATTAGATCCTAATTGCATGGCTAACGATTGCTTGGAGCACGAGAGTGAAAGAGAATTGTTAGAAATTGATAATGAAGTTGCTTAATGCCATACTATGATTAACTAAGAAGATGGACACATGAATTAGTTATGTTAGTATGAGATGTGGAGGAGCTTGATGAAGGATTGGAATTCCATAATTCCGTAAAGCGGAAGCGTGATTGGGACCGATTCGTAATTAATTTTGTTTAATCTAAAATACCAATATATTGGCAATAATATTAGAACTATTCTAAATATATATTAAGGCTAAGCATACAAAAATATTAGATCTAAATCTAATTTATAAAGTAACAAATTACTTACTCTTGTTGACGACTCAGATTAAATTCACCAACTGCTTGTGAATTAATCACGAACTAGTGCGAACACCACCACTATGGCTACACCGGTATGACTCTGAGACTTCTAGAGGCAGGAGACTTGTGGGAGCCTTTGGGAGAATTCTCTGAGAGTAGGAGAATGAATGGGATACCTTTCACCCCACCCCAGGGGTCCTATATATAGTAAAGGCCAAGACCTTTTTCCTAATAGGAAAAGGGAGACCTTTTCCTAATAGGAAAAAGTCTCTAATTTTAATAAATAATTAATTAATTCCATAATTAATTAATTTCCCAATTAAATATCATATATTTAATCTTAGGGATTTTATTAAAATTAAAATTAATATGAATCCAATTCATATTAAATTTATTTGAACTCTTTCAAATATTTTCTTTCCTAATAGGAAAAGGTCTCTAATTTTAATAAATAATTAATTAATTCCATAATTAATTAATTTACCCAATTAAATATCATATATTTAATCTTAGGGATTTTATTAAAATTAAAATTAATATGAATCCAATTCATATTAAATTTATTTGAACTCTTTCAAATACTTTCTCTCAAGAATTAATTTTTTTTAAATTAATTCAAAAATTATATTATAAAGTTTCATAAACTTTATATTATAATGCATCAATATACATTATACGATTCCCCAAATAAATTGAACACTTTCAATTTACAATTTATACTTAATTGCTTCAAGTCTCTTTACGAGCTACCAGTGGGACCTAATGGACCTACAGATCAGAAGCTCCAACGATACGAGACTAATTGGCCAAACTCATTGACCAAGTTTAGTCAACATTCGTTAACTGTGGGTCACTCCACTAAAGACCCACAGCTGCACTCTTCTCACTATAGAATATTTCTGTGTCCACGGATATCGACCAAGCAGTAAGTCAATCCTTCACGTGTGTTCGTAACACCAGCTGGGTCAAATTACCGTTTTACCCCTGAGTTACCTCTGGTTCCTTAAGTACCACTGATTCCTCTAATGAACAAGTTGTTTAGGGTCCAACCACTAAACAGGAGTTCCTCTCAGGCTAGGAGAGGACGGCGCGCCTTTGTTCAAGCCCTAGAATCAGCCCTTAAGGGAACACACATCTACTTACCCCAATAGGGGAAGGAGTGAATTCCATCTTGTACTATTATGTTCACAGCCCCCATTCGGTCTTGCCCCTGAAATGGTAGGCTTATTGAGTCGGCGAACTGGCCACTCTCACCCATACAAATCTAAGGACAGTCCCTCCTGAAAGGGGTTCATAACAGACTCAGGATTGAGATTGAGTTACCTAGGTCATCCTATTGAAATAGAAACCTAAACTAGTTAACGGCGTTACATCTAGTGGTTACTATTTTGTGGTCCGGTCTTATGCAAACTCATTGCATAGGATACCCCCACCCGCATGTCTCCTACATGGATGCTTTGGATCATTGCATCTGTATCGAATACAAGGTGGGCCGTATCACATAGTGTCACCAGGATAAGGTACCCAGCCTTATCCCTATACTATAGACCATTTAGGTTGTTACTTGGACACTGATCCCCGTATGTCCCCACATACTAGTCCAAGTTTCATTTAAACAACCTTGGATCTTAGTTTATTGGATTTAGGGTTTATTAATGCAAACTTGATTATTCAATAACCAAATTACTGAATTACTCAAATAACACTTTATTGAGATCAATTAATTTGTTTCATTTACTATCTACGAGTTTTAGGGCATAAAACCCAACACTTGAAAGAGAAATCCGCTTATAATTACTTCTAGATTTATGAAATTGAAGATTATTAGTTACATATATCCATGCAATTGAGCTACAAATCCAAGAAAGCTAGTTAACACCCTAGGTCAAGCCCCCTTGATAGGAAATTTCCCTTTTACTTGCATGTTTCTTTTTATTAGTTTCTTTCATTTTCACTTTATCATTTGAGTTAGACTTCTAAATATAATCGAACATGATGGTTCTTGGTACTTAATGGACATAATTCAAATTCCCTGAGGATTCGATACTCGGAATACTTTCCGTTTTATATTACTTGCGGCCCGTGCACTTTACGGTCATCAAGCAGCCTCAAGGCTTTGTAAGTAAAGAGCACCCTACCTTTGTGTGTAAACTTCAAAAATCCTTATACGACTTAAAACAAGCACCACGGGCTTGGTTTACTTGCTTCACTACACACCTACTTACACATGATTTTGTTGCCTCTCAAGCTGATCCATCCTTGTTTGTTCGAAATGTTGGTGGTACTGTTACATACTTGCTTCTATACATGGATGATATTATTATTATTGGCAGCGATCCCTTATACATTGATCAACTTATTTCTCGTCTCAAAGGCGTCTTTGATATGACTAATTTAGGTGCTCTAACCTATTTCCTTGGCCTTGAAGTTCAATACTTGTCTACTGGTTTAATGATCACTCAGTCTAAGTATGCTATTGATGTGCTAACAAAGTTTGGTATGCATGCTTCCAAACCTTGCATTACTCCTTGTTCTGTGGGCTCTTTAGATGGTGACTCTCCATCTTGTAATCATGAGGATGCTAAGACTTATCGGAGTATGGTAGGTGCCCTTCACTACCTTACCTTCACTCGACCTGATATCCTTTGCTGTCAGTCGGGTATCTCAATATATGCATGCTCCAACTTATATTCAATATGCTGCTGTCAAAAGGATTTTTCGGTATATTCGTGGCACCTTATCTACTGGTTTACTTTTCAAAAAGAGCTTTTTATCTCTTCTCGCCTTCTCAGACTCTGATTGGGCTGGAAGTCAGTGTGATCGACGGTCCACGACTGGATTTGTTGTCTTCCTTGGTGATAATCCAGTCTCTTGGGTATCAAAGAAACAATCTACTGTTTCTCGAAGCTCTACAGAGGCCGAATACAGGGCTCTTGTTGCTGTCACTGCCGAGTTATCATGGATTAGACAAGTTCTTCGTGATCTCTTTGTCTTTGTTCCACAAGCTCCTTTGCTCTTTTGTGACAATCATTCAGCCTTGCAGCTTGCTCGCAACCCGATCTTCCATGGGCGTACAAAACATGTGGAGGTTGATTTTCACTTCGTTCGTGAAAAAGTCGCTGCTAAGGATCTCAGTTTGCGCTTTATCTCAACCTATCATCAGCCTGCTGACTTGTTCACGAAGGCTGTCTCTACAGATCGTCTATCTCTTTTACGTTGCAAACTCATGCCTTCTAAGGCATTTGTTTGAGGGGGGATAAAGGTGTATTTTGTTGTACTTAATTATTTGGGCTTTAATTCTGTTTAGTTTAGTTAAGAGTTTGTTTATCAAGCCCTCCTTCTCTCCTCTGTGTATAAATACTGGTTCTCTTGGAGATTAATAAATGTGGAGATTATATTTTGTCTTGGAGTTCTTTAGTCTCTTCGCCGCACGTGACCATCATCACCACCCCCTCCAACTCGCTCCTTCTCCAGAATTTCATCTCTCAAGACACCGTCGTCGACCATTAGATCTCCGTCCACACCATCCCTTTCCCCTCTGCCATAGTCAGCCTCCTTGCCGACGTCGAGAACTTCTTCGCCGCCACCGACCTCAACACCACCGCAAAACTCTACAAAGGCCTCACACTCATGCAATCCCACATTGAAAGTTTCATCACTTCTCACCCCCCAGATTGCCTCGTCGCTGACATGTTCTACCCTTGGGCCACCGATCTCGCCAACCGCCTCAGCATCCCGAGGCTCGTCTTTCACGCCACATGCATCTTCGCCATGTGCACGAAAGACGCTATGAGGTGCGACGACTCGCCCCATCTGCTTGTCTCGTCTGATTACGAGTCGTTTGTGGTTTAGAATTTGCATCATCCCATCACCATCACTCGAGCCCAACTGTTCGATTACATTTGGACACCTAATGGATACACTCAGTTGATGGAGCGATGGAGGGAGGAGAAGTTGAAAAGCTATGGGGTTTTGGTGAACAATTTTGAGGAGTTGGAAATGGAGTATATCGAGCATTACAAGAGGATTATGGGGCATTCTGTTGGGTTTATTATGCCCTAAAACTCGTAGATAGTAAATGTAACAACTGACCGAACACAAATAAAGTATTGTTTGATGTTTTTTCAATAAAGAGTTATTGTCTATATTATGTACATCTTGCCTAAATAACCCTAATTCAATAAACATAACATCCTAGGTTGTGGAATGAGTCTTGAACTGTATGTGGAGACATACGGTGATCACTATTCAAGAGACAGCCTGAAGGGTCTATAGTATAAGGATAATGTTGGGTACCTTATCTTGGTGACACTATGGATACAACCCACTTTGTATTTGATACAAACACAATGATCCAACACGTTCGTGTAGGGGACATGCGATTGGAGGTATCCTACGCAATGAGTTTGCATGAGATCGGACCGCAAAATAGTAACACCTAGTTGTAACACCGTTAACTAGTTAGGTTTCTATTTCACTAGGATGACCTAGACAACTTATTCTGAATCCTGAGTGGATTATGGACTCCTATTCACAAGGGATTGTCCTTTGATTTGTATGGGTGAGAGTGACCAACACGTCGACTCAATAAGCCTATCATTTTAGAGACAAGACCGAGTGGGGAGCTGGGAACATAATCACACAAGATGGAATTCACTCCTTATCCCGACTTTTGAGGAAGTAGATGAGTGTTCCCTTAAGTGGTGTCTCTGGGGCTTGAACAAAGGGTCCTACCCTCTCACTGGCCCGAGAGGGGTTTCTGTTTGGTGGTTGGACTACAAACAGGTTGTTCATTAGAGGAGCACTAGTACGAACACTCGTGAAGGACTAACTTACTGTTATTGGTCTATATCCGTGAACACATAATTATGTATGCAGTGAAAAGAGTGCAACTGTGGGTCTTTAGTGGAGTGAACCCACAGTTAACAAAAAATGATTAATTAGTTAATGAGTTTAGCCGATTAATCTCATATCGTTGGAGCTTCTGATCTGCAGGTCCATTAGGTCCCACTGGAAGCTCGTAAAAAGACTTCAGGCAATTAAGTATTAATTGTAAATTGAAAGTGTTCTATCTATTTAGGGGAATCATATAATGTATGTTGATGCATTATAATATAAAGTTTATGAAACTTTATAATATAATTTTGAATTAAGTTTCAAAATTAATTTTTGAGAGAAAATATTTGAAAGAGTTCAAATAATTAATATGAATTGGATTCATATTATTAAAAATAAATAATTTAATAAAATCCTTAAAATTAATTAATATGAATTTAATTGGGTAATTAATTAATTATGGGATTAATGAATTATTTATTAAAATTAGATATGAATAAGATTGTAGATTTGATTAGATCTTATTCATGACCTTTTCCTATAAAGAGGACCTTTGGGGTGGGGTGAAAGACATCTCATTCATTCTCCTACTCTTAGAGAATTCCCCTGAAGACTCCCACCAGTCTCCTGCCTCTAGAAGTCTCAGAGTCATACCGATGTAGCCATAGTGGTGGTGTTCGCAAGACTTGGTCGCTGAATTTCCAGCGAAAGATCGTGCTTAGTTGTTGCATTTTTCATCTAGGAGAAGGATCAAAAGTTTAAGTGAAATGGACAAGTCGCCAACGACGGTATGTTGGTGAAAACCTTTTTCTCTAAACTTGCATGAATTAAATAGACTTTAATTTAGTAAATTCCAGCATGCTTTAGATATATTTACAGTAGATTATGCATGATAATTATTGTAAATTTTGCCCGTCGTATTAGTATTTTAATCTAGATTAAAACACAGTCATAGGTCCTCTGATAAATCTTCCGTTGCACTAGGAACTTAATTCCTACACATTCGATTTGGCATATTGGGTCGACTCCTTTAATTTTGAAGAACACGGAGGACAAGGTCAAGAGGGGCCACGAGACAGTGGTCGGCGTCGCTGAGTGTCTGAGTTGGCTTGACCTCAAGGAACCCAACTCCGTGCTTTACATTTGCTTTGGTAGTTCTTGTAGATTCCCCGATGATCAACTGTTCGAACTTGCATGCGTGCTGGAAGAGTCTGATCATCGGTTTATCTGGGTGGTGTTTGGTTAGGAGAAAGACAAGGAAAATGAGAGGTGGAATTGGCCCAAGGGTTTTGAGGAGTGGATGAAGGAGGAGAATAAGGGTATGATTGTTAGAGGTTGGGCTCCCTAGGTGATTGGCGATTAAGCTATTAATATTATGCTAATAGCTATTTGTTTTGTTTAAAATAATAATTTTTTTGTTTTAATTAATTAATTAGAATATTTAATTTAGTAGGTGCTGGTCTTGGACCATCCGACAATGGGAGGGTTCATGACACACTGCGGGTGGAATTCAGTAGTTGAAGGAGTATGCGCGGGAATTCCCATGATTACATGGTCGTTGTATGCAGAGCATTTTTACAATGAGAAATTGGTAACTCAAGTGCTAAAGATTGGAGTGGAGGCGGGTGCTGAGGATTGGAACTTGTGGGTTCATGCAGAGAAGAAAGTGGTTAAAAGAGAGAGAGTTGAGAACGCGATGAAGAAGTTGATGGACGATGGAGAGCAAGCTACTGAAAGGAGGAGGCGTACGCAAGAGATGAGAGAGGCGACAAAGAAGGCAACAAAAGAAGGTGGCTCATCTCACAATAATTTGATGCTATTGATCGAAGAGCTCAAGTAGATGAAAAACCCAAAGTAAAAAATTTTACCACAAAAATAAGAAAAATAATGACTAACTCGCCGTTGTTGCCGACTCGCCGCTGCTACCGCCGTAGGGTTAGAAGAGGGCAAGTGGAAGGAGAGAGAGAGGCGAGGGAGACTAGAAAGGAGAGGAGAAATAGGAGATTAAAGAAGGAGAATAGGAGAAAAATAAAAGAAAGTCTGAGAGAGAAGAAGATGAAAAACAAAAAAGAAGAAAAAGGAAAAGAGGGTTTAGAGAGAGAAGATGAAAAGTCTGGAAAAAAAAAAGAAGAAAGAAAGAAAAAGTGTGATTGAGAGAGAGAGAAAATGAAAAGAGATTTGATAAAAAGAAAAGTTGAAAAGATGGATGGAAGATGAAAAGAGGGTTTGAGAGAGAAATATGCGACTGATTTGAAAAAATTAATTAGGGTTTCTTAAAATCTGTGAGATGGGCTTAACTTTGGGGATTTTTTTTTTTATTTTATTTTATTTTCTAATTAGGTTAGGTTCGATTAGGTTTTATTGGTTTTGGAAAATTTCAAACCGTGAACCGAACCAAATATTGCGGTTTTTAAATATTATAAACCGAGGAAACCGTTTTTCTCAAAAAAACCGAACCAAACAAGTCAGTTTGGATCGGTTCGGTCTGGTTCTTCGGTTTTCTCGGTTTCTTGCACACCCCTACTTTATGCAACCAACTATTGTTAGTTTTTTTTCTCTCCTAGTTACACAGTGTAATGTAGGTCAAGTATTGTCCTAAAAATAATTGAAGAATATTTGACTTCGAATCATCTGTAGGTATCTTCGTCAAGTTTTGTCTGAAACAATTTTAGTAAAATGATCTCCTCATCTATGAAGGATAGATATGCATGAATCTTTTAACCCTAAATTTGGTTTTGGGAATTCAAAATGAGTATAGGTTACTAAAATAACTGTGGAAATAGTTTCAAAATAATAATAATAAATGTGGCAATTTAGGATGTTGGATCTTGTCCCTTGCGGTGGCATTTATATTTTCTAAGAAATGTGATCATTTCACGTGTATCCGTGGTCCATGCTTTTGTGGCTCTTGAATATGTTTTACGTAGAGGCGGAGCTACAGTAGGCCCAGGGGGCTCGAGCCCCCTCTGAACTTGAAACTTATTTTGTATTTGTATTAATTTGTTCTCTTTTTATTAAGGAAATTGCTTCTTGCTTTGGTGGAGTTAACTTCCAGCCCCTCCTGACATGGTCATTATTATCACCGTAGGAAAATACTAACCTTTATTCTATCTCAATAAATGTTTTAATGTTTTATTTCTTTCTTTTTTTTTAAATAAAAATGTTAATGTTTTCTTTCTTCTTTTCCCTTTCTTTTTGATAAAACGCTAATGTTTTCTTATTTTTTTTTCTTAATATCAAATATAATATAAATGAATAAAGATATTTTTAAATGAAATTAATTCCATATAAACATTATAATGAACTCTTATAAAGAAAAATATTATATTTAGTTCATCAATTTTAGTTTGTAAAAATTTCGTTTGTGTATTTTTTAAATTTTGTAACAATTTAGTCCATATCGTAAAAAATATTGTTAGGATTTATCGCGATTTCTTACGTATATCTAGATCAATTAACTAATTAAGAACCAAATGTGTTTATAAATAACAAAGACTTAAGTACCTACATAAAAAAATTGACACCTAATTTTGAAGGTGTTTTTCAATGTAAGGTTAAATTGTTATAAATTTTAAACTACAATGACTAAATTATTATATACTGAAGTTTAAGGACTAAATTATTATAAATTTGAAAGTACAAAAACTTAATTGTCACTTTAATGAAAGTCTAAGTACTAGTATTTTTTAACATATTAAAATATAAGTCATAATTTTTATTGGACAAACTAATTTTATATCGAGCCCCCCCTAACATAAAGTTTTGGATTCGCCACTGGTTTTACGTTTCTTACTTTTTATTTTAGAATAAATATGTTTTTTGTTTTTTGAGTTTCACAAAGTGGGACGTTAGATCATACTTGAGTTTATGCTTGGAATCAAAATAAATACTATATATTATTAATGGTTAATTATTATATTTTTGGAAAAACCAACTTTTTTTTTTAGTTCATCAAACACGTTTGCCAACACATAAACGTTAAGTATATGTTCTTATTGACTTTTCGACGTGTTGTAACTCAAAAATTCTAGGGAAATTTGTACGGATGACCTATTTTCGGGGTCCTATTGAAATTTTCCCTACCTTTTCAAAATAATGGAGATTGCCCTTTTGCTGATGTCACTGCGCACACTTTATGACCGCCTTGCCCCTCCGACCTAGTCCTTTTGCTGAGATCCGAGAAGCGAAGGCGCTAACGAGAGTACGAACATTGTTCTCATTTTCTAATTGCTTTTAATCTATTCGCGATTCTCGCTCTCGACGTCGTACTCTCGCTTCTCGGACCTCCTCGGGAACTAAAACGACGCTATCTTATTCGGTCTCATCACTTTAATTCCTCGATTACTTGAACGACACTCTGACTTCTCTCTCTTTACTTTAAATCTGCGGTACTTAAACGACTAAACCTTCTCACATACCCCTCCTCACCGAAACTGTTGTGCTACGTCTCTCACATCTCCCTCTACACTGGCGATTCTCATTCTCCGTCTTCGACGGTGGATGTTCCAAATGCTTCCATGCCTCCTTGGAATTTTTAATGTCGGTTAGTGCCCTTTTGGGTTTATTTTGTTTTATTTGTTTCGTGGATTTCATGCATTGTTTTGTTTCGTTGCTTGTGCACTGTGGTCTATATCGACTCCCATCCAGTTTGTAGTTGGTTCAAATGATATTTGTATTGCATGTGGTTGCTTTTGGTGTTCGAGTTGGATTAAGTCGTATGGCCTTACCGTTTTCCCATTCAATTTGTAACTTTGTAAACTTATCTGTGCACTGCGCTTGGGATGAAGGAGTTAGGGTTAGGGAATGTACCAAAGTGTTTCGTTTTGCTATTTTATGATATGTAATGAGATGAACTGGTTGCATTAGGCAGTTGAGTGAAAATCGAGAGCGAGAATGTGAGATAGCGTCAGAGAGCAAGAACCGATAGATAGGGTCAGAGAGCGAGAACTGAGATTGTAACATAAATTTCTCAGATTCAACCTTGCTGCATTTTTTCCCTCGACTACATGTGTACCTATGTCACTTACCACGATTGTTGCATACATGCAGGATTAAAGTGGTACCCGTTTGTTGAAAGTACGAGCGAGAACAATCTTAAAGAAATGGAGATTTCTGTACGGATGCGTTATAGGAGTCGACGATGTCGTTTCTCCTGTGAGTAGAAAACAAAGTGCTTTCTCGATTTTGTCATTTTCCGTCCCTCTCTTCCCAGCCAATTTTGAATTTTTTCACTTAGCTCCTGCTCGGTTTTCATAACAGTTCTATTGCACGTTCTAATTTTGATTTGCTGCAGTGAAGCTTCTCAATTGCAAATTCTAATTTTGAATTCTTGCATCTAAGCTCGAGATGATTGCAGAGGAGCTTAGATGTAAGAATTCAAAATTAGAGTTTGCAATTGAGAAGCTTCACTGCAGCAAATCAAAATTAGAATGTGCAATAGAACTGTTATGAAAACCGAGCAGGAGCTAAGTGTAAAAATTCAAAATTAGCTGGAAGAGGGGCGAAAAATGACAAAATCGAGAAACTCGAGCTTGGATTCACGAGTCATGTTATCTAGTCTAAGAAACTCTCCAAAATCTGCCAGAAACAACTACGGAAGGAAGTCGTCTTCGGGGCCATAGTTTAAAGTTCTAAATATATAAATCAATATTCTTTCAAAAAAAAAATATATATATATAAATCAATATTGAATAGGTTGTAGTAGTCAATATATGTATACGCAAGTAATCTGATCTGTGATCGATGTAGTTTTGAGAATTGTCCTCAATTATTAGTACATGAATAAAATCAAGTTTAGGAAATCAAATAATATGTGATGAAGAATTTCGCAAGATGTCAGATTCTAAGAACTGATCTCAAATGGCAGTGTGGAACGTGTGTTCCCTTAATAACAAGTTTCCCCCTATTAAGATTATTTTTAAAACAGTTAGACAAACCATGATAGTAACAAAACATGGATCAACCGTACAAAAAAGAATCCCTCAATTCTCGCTCTCGCTCCCAATTAAAGCTCTTGATTACGAATCATATTACTAAGCAATTCCTGGACAAAATGTCAAATTCTCGCTCTCGCTACCAATCCTCACTCTCGTTCCCAATTAACGCTCTCGATTACGAATCATATTACTAAGCAATGTCTGGACAATATGTCAAATTCTCGCTCTCGCTCCCAATTAACGCTCTCGATTACAAATCATATTACTAAGCCATTCCTGGAAAAAATTTCAAATTCTCGCTCTCGCTTCCAATCTTCGACTCTCGATTACGAATCATATTACATAAGCAATGACTGAATAAATGTCAAATTCTCGCTCTCGCTACCAATCTCTCGCTCTCGACAATACTCGCATCGACACCAAAAAACTTGTCATGCATTCGATGACTGCATTTCAGGTATGTTTGCCGTAAACGAAGCTTCGAAGCCTCACAACTTTCGATTAGTCAATGTCAAACATCAAATCAATTTAAAATTACTTCCAATGAAAGCCACTCAAGATTAAAGCTAAGGTTGTTTATAATGGAACAAGCCATGAAACAATTTCTTTCATGGTGGTGTTTTGTGTGAACAATTCATTTGAGCGTGTGACATGTACAAACTAGGTATGTAGGCGTGAATGCAGTCGTGTGCTGCATTCGAACAATGGGTATAAAACGTTCGTGGAGTGGGTTTTGAACATTTTTTCTACATGGTCTGGTTTTTTTAGATTTTGCATTGAGCTTATTTGTTTTTTAATTTATTCGTACTCTTGTTTAAAGGATGGAGATGAAGAAATGCTTACTTGTCCGATACGGTGGTTCATGGGATGGGGTATAGGGTTGTTACATGGGAGGTGAACTGACGGACATTCATGTGCCAGTGACACTAAACTATGCACAGCTGAGAGATATTGTATGTGGAACTTTGAAAGCAAGCTCATGGGAGTTTGAGATTACATTGAGGGTGAAGTACATACTGTCGATTGAAGCGCCTCCACAGTACATAAGAAATGACAATGACGTTAATTTCCTTCTAAACTGTGATGATATTGCAACTCTTCAACTGTTTGTAACAACCAAGCGAATTCATGAGGACGTATACGTATCGGAAATGTCGAACGTAGAATCATTCAATTCGGATCAACAAGACCATGATATGGATCCATTAAATGTGAGTGCAATGCCCTCAGTGATGTCACTAGACAACGACGACTTAAACATATGGCATTCATACGTGAGAGAACAGTGGGGTTGAATTGAGGAAGAATTTATGTGGCAGGGATAGGCGCAATCGAGTGGAGTGGTCCATAATAAGGTTGATGCTGTGGTCGTATGTACTAAGACAGTCGGTGGTGTTGTACCTTTTGTACAAAGGGTTCAGTCGAGTCCTATTGTGGTTGAATATGAGTCATTTCACAATCAACTTATGAGGGTTACTGGTCCTTCTGGAGTATGCACTGCTAGTCAGACTCAGACTGCACCAAGTGGATCACTTGTTTTTCATGGAAAGTTTTATTCGAGAGAGGACATACGTGAAGGTGAGATCTTCCTCCGCAAAGAGAACTTGAAAACAAGACTAGCAGTTCTAGCCATGAAGAAAAATTTTGAATTCAAGGTGAAGAAGTCGTGCAAGAACTTATATACGATTGGATGTGTGGGTGAAAGCTGTAAATGGAGGGTGTGCACAGTTAAGATGGATGGTTGTAAGATATTTAAGATAAATAAGTACGTACGTGAGCACACATGCTCCATTGGAATCTTGAACCACGATCACAGACAAATCAGTGCCGAAGTGTTGGACAAGTGATCAAGAATAAGTTTACAGGATCCGGGCGTACGTACAAACCCTGACACATCATCGAGGACATGAGGCAGGAGTATTAGGTTAACATTAGCTATGACAAGGCATGGCGTGCGAGAGAGGTTGCCTTTGCTCTTGCCAGGGGTACTCCAGAGGAATCGTACACCAGACTACATGCCTACGGTGAGGCATTGAAGATAGAGAATTCAGGAGTTGTGTTCGAGATACAGCTGGACAATGGCGTTCATTTCAGATATTTGTTCATGGCATTAGGTTATTGCATTTGAGGGTTTACGAGTTGCCGGCCCGTTGTTATCGTGGATGGTACTTCGATTAAAGGAAAATACAAAGGTACCATGTTGGTCGGTGTGTCTATGGACGGTAACAATCAACTGTACCCATTGGCCAACACAATAGTCGACACGGAGAATGATCGGAGTTGGAAATGGTTCATGACACACTTGAAGGTTGCGGTCGGGGAGTCCTGTAATTTGGTGATTGTTTTCGACCGAAGGCTGTGATGCCGACAACATTTCATGCACTCTACATGTGGCATCTAGAGAAAAACCTCCTCATGAACTTCAAAGACTCGACCGTAGTTTCACTTTTTCAGAATGTGGCCAGGGCGTTTCGTGTGTCAGAGTTCAACACTTACTGGGAACTGCTCCATGGAATTCGAGGTGGTGCGCAGTCACCAGGTATTTGGAGGACATCGGTCTGGATAAGTGGTCGCGGGCACACTAGACTGGAACTAGGTATGATAACATGACACGTCCAACAGTGCTGAGTGCTTTAACGCACTAACAAAGGAGGCTCGATTGTTACTGATAACGTGCTTGCTTGAGAACGTAAGAGGCATCATCCAACAATGGTTTTACGAACGGAGGAATCATTGTGGATCTTGAACGACAACTTGGTCAGACTATTGTGAGAATCACATGGCCAGTGAATGCGACAAGAGACGACGATACAGAGTCGAGCCGATCGATTGTTATAAGGTACACATCAGAGATGGCCGGTTGGATGGCATTGTCAACCTACAGAGTCAAGAGTGTACGTGTCGAGAGTTTGAGTCGTTGAAGATCTCGTGTTCACATGCTATCGTGGCTGCTAGGGAACGCCACATTCCCATGGACGATCTTTGTAGTGAGTACTACAGTGTGCGTTACCTAATGGTTGCATATGCAGAATCCGTGAATCCAATGGACCACATGTTTGAGTGGAAAAAACCAACCGGTTACGTGGAGACGAAGATCCTCCCCCCACGTAGAGTAATTCAGGTTGGGCACAGAAGAGTAAGGAACATCCCATCTGCAGAGGAACGACGTCCAACACCCAAATGTGAACGGTGTGGGAACGTTGGACACAATAGACAAAGCTGCAATCAACCGCTCACGACTATGAGAACGAGGACCAATGATTGTAATTCATCGATTGTATGAATGTTGTGTTCTGTTTTATTCATGGATCGATTACATTGCTGCTCTCAATCTCCATTATATATTCTTGGTTCGCACTCTCGTTGCTCTAGATGTACATCAGACTTAAACCCCTCTTCAATTACACACGTGCACGCATTCTGATTTATTCACGTTTTCGCACTCTCCGTTATGTCAAATTCTTGATCTCGTGTCTCGCAGTCTCGCTCTATGTGTACAATGGACTCAAACTACTTTTTTCTTTACACAAGACGCACTCATTCATTCGTATTCTCGTTCGCGCTCTCGTTGCTCTTGACTGCACTCTGGATGAACAGCAGACTTGAACCCCTTTTCTCTTACACACAACTATGCATTCATGCAATCCAATTCTCGCTTTCACTTCCCTTACGAGGGTTCTCGATTCCATTCCTCGATCTCGTTGATGAATTGTGGGTTCATGGTGCATGTTCTCGCTCTTTTCGCTTTCGACGAGGAAGTCTCGGTTCGCGCTCACGATTCTCGTATCAAAATTCCCGGCGATTATAAAACAATGATAATTTAGTATTATTATTTTATTTTTAACTGCTTTTGTATATGTACTAAAAGATCCCTTGCTTTGGCCAGTTGTCGCAATGTTACTAATGAATGTAAATGTAGTCTAGGTATATTCAATTGTCGCAATATTACCAATGAATGTGAATGTAAATGTAGTCCGTTTTCACGCTCTCAATATGGGAATGTTTCATCAACCCTCACACATCCACATTAAAAAAAATACTCCACATATTACTATTAATTCAGCTCCAAATGACATCCAGATTACAATAACCAAATCATTCATTCATATATAAATAATTTGTTCTATTCTCTCAAAATTACATACATCGAACTCAAAGCAGGCTACTTACGTATTCATACATATATTAACCCTATTCCATAAGTCTCGAGAGCTTCTTGATGTGTAGAGGAAGTGTATGGCTCAATTCCACTACTAGAATAGGGATTTTGTGCTCTCAAAAAACGGACAAAGTATTACAGGAGCCATCGACGTCGTTCTGCCGGTGACTGGAGGAAACCATGAAGGACAATCAAAGAGAACCTATGTCTGTGAAGGTCATGAGCAAGAACAACCTTGAAGGAATGGGGTTTGACACATCACACTCCTTCAAGGTCATTCTTGCTCATGAACTTCACAGACATAGGTTCTCTTTTTCCAGTCACCGGCGAGACGACGTCGTCAGCTCCTGTAAAGCATTCCGTGCTCAAATCCTCATTTCTTCAAGGTTGTTCTTGCTCCTACTCACAACAATTGTCATCGGCTCCTGTAAAGAAAGAATCAGAACATGGCACTAAAGCGATACTCGCCGGTGCCATGTGGAAGAAGTGAGAGCGATGGGGCAAAGAAGTTTCGATGAAGATAGATATTGTGAGATGGTCGTTTAAGTAATCGCTGATTTAAACTGAAAAGAACGAAGTGAGTGTTGTTTAAGTAACCGATGAATTAAAGTGAAAAGACATCTAAGAGCATTGTTTAAGTAACCGAGGCATTAAAGTGAAGAGACAACTGAGAGCATCGTTTAAGTCACCGAGGAATTGAATTTGAATTCTTGTTTTGTCGGATTCTCGTTTCTAGCTACCAATCTCTCGCTCTCTTCTCGCTCTCGCTATCGCTTAACAATTTTAAACAGTCGAGGATCGAGAACGTTAAGAAAAATCGCCAGATGAGAGTGAGAGATTGGTAGCAAGAAACGAGAATCCAACAAAATGAGAATTCAAATTCAATTCCTTAGTGACTTAAACGACGCTCTCAGTTGTCTGTTTACTTTAATGCCTCGGTTACTTAAACGACGCTCTTAGATGTCTTTTCACTTTAATTCATCAGTTACTTAATCATAGGCATTAAACTGAAGAGACAGCTGAGTGTGAGAGCAAGAGCGAGAGCGAGATGAAGATCGAGATCAAGAGAAAAGAGCGCGAGAGAGATTTTCAATTTCTTTCCTTTTTGTGTTGCACTGTGATGGAATCTCGATTCTTGCTCTCAGTGCTCTCGGTTTCGTTCTCGGTCTCACACTCAATATACCTCACATTTCGATCGTTCCTTTGTCCACATAATGGTGTTTGAATCATTCTTTCATCCACATCAGGCAAGGAATAAGTGAACACCTATTCTACTTCAGTATCAACGACAACTTCAATCATAATATACATAAAATGACATGTGTGCTCTGTAGTATACATGATGATGACAAAACCTCATAGACCAGATTACAATATTAGTTCTCAAAACAACTTTGCTCACACACAAATCAGATTACACAATGACCTCTTCGTATATTAAATATTAGTTCTCAAATGAACATCAAACGTGATAACAAATCGGATTACAATAACCTATTCATAAAATTGAATACCCTTGGTGTAAGTGATGCTTTAATTTACAAGCTTCTTGTTTAATTTTATGACATTTGTTTTTCACTAATTATGCATGTGCATGTTTGAAGTTATGTGAGATAATTCTTCTGTAATAAATACAATCCTTATCTTTAGCGTGGTCTTTGACATGTATGATCTGTTAATGACATTACAAGATCAGGGGGGAAAGGGTAGTTTCCCTCAAATCTTTTACGCGATCATAGTTAACATGCATTATTCTTAATGACATTGCCAATTGGTATTTTTATTGCGTTACATCTATTTTCTCTTCATGCACTACATTCAAAAACAAATTGAGACCCTGGAGGATGTGGAATTGGAAAATCTTGGTCAGTTCTTGGAGGACCTGCTAAGCATAAACGGGTACATATATGTGCTTTTCACTTGACATTACCATTCAATATGCATAACATTAATGATCACTAAAAGACAGAAACTAGTGGTTTGTCTTCATTCTGCATAATGACAATATAGTGAATAACCGTGGAGAGAATTGAATTAGATCACTTCATTATTTTTATTACTAAAGTAGGGTCTATTTACCACAAGTCCCCGCGGTGTATGACAAAAATTTAACCATAGCTTCATCCCTTCCTTGTGTTAGTTTATGTGGTTTGTGGAGTTCTAATACTTTGTGATAATATTGTGCTTATTTGTTCTATAAATTGAGAAATTTGTGGAGAAAGTGTGAGGCATCTAGAGTAAGATGTAGCTGGGAGTCTAGTTAGAGAAGGATGAATATGTAGTTTATTTCTCCTCAATAGATATTAAAATTTTAGGAAAAGTACACTTTTGGTCCTTGATGTTTCAGTTTTGGTCCCTAAGGTTTCAAAAAGGATACTTTAGTCCTGAAGTTTGGAAATTGATTATAAATGTCTTTGAGTTAATTTAATCATTAGTTGACTAATAGAAAAATGGTGTGTATGTTGAGGTGGAAAATTTTAAATGAGGTGGTGATTTCACTAATTTTATATCATTTTTTTGGATTACATGCCTTTTCACTTTTTTCCTTCTCTCTTTTCTTCCTCTCTCCCCTCCCCCCTTCCCTTCCCTTACCTTCTTTTTCCTTTTCATCTTCTTTAACAAGTGTTCAATGCTCATTGCTCACTATTTGCTGACTACCGCCGATGACAACCTATCCATTGTTCCAGTAGCCCTCCCCAATGTTCGTCCCCGTGCCATAGAAAAAAAACAAGAATAAATAGAAAGATAGAAGAGGAGATGAAGGCAGCAATGGAGAGGCTATGGCGATTCTTGGAGAGGAGAACCAAATTCTCATTGGAATCTCCAACGAAGCTATGACCATGGTAGTGCTGCACTAGAATAGTTGTATTCCCGTCACGAGCAAGAGGCTCCCTCCAGTTTAGATTCATGTCAGCAACAATTTCATGTTCTGATTAGAGAAACACATATGGTTGTTCCTTAAGAGACAAAAAGGGTCTGTAAAGGGGAGTTTGGGAGGTCTAATGAAATCTATGTGGAGAGAGAAAGGGGAAAAGAGGATGAATGGAGGAAACCAGTCACTGAACTTTCTATAAAATTAGGAATTGGAGGATGTAGTAAATGTAATGTCGCTGGATTCAGAATGTAATATTCTTGTTTCGTCTCAATGGTGTAGTGACAAACATTGGGGATGACTACTGATATGAAGGATCGGCCATGGTCAAAACTCTAGTGTGCACTAAATTTTTTAATCATATTGTTTTATTTTAATGTCAACTTTGCTTCTATAAAATTAAGGTAAAATGATAAATTGAGTGAGAGTACAGAGTTAAAGAGAGAGAGAATACCATAGTTTTCTTACATGAAGTCCCTGCACCAGGGAAAATCTATGGGCACCCATGCTATGAACAAGTCTACTATAAAAGTGATTACAAGCTTACAATTTACGACTTGGATTTACAAGGAACGCTTACTTGATGTTCTTCACAGTCCCACCTTCAATCCACATCCGGTTAAACTAGATAAAAAAAAATTGACACTTCTAGTTATGTTGAACCCTAAATTCCTTTGCAAATTAGATGATTCTAGATTTGAGGAACGATTGAATACTTCTCAATATCTGGACATCTTTCTTGAATTGAAGCAATTTTATGTGTTATGCCTAATATAAATTTAGAATGGTTGTGGGTTTGGTAATTTTTCAAGATATTGCCTGATTTAATTTCGATTAACCCCAAAATAATTCTTTTTAGTGTATACTTGATGGTAATATATCTGTAATATCATCCATTCAGCCCAGGAAGAGGCTTGCAGGACTGCAAATGGTGGTATCGGTACCTTTAGTGACGAAGCTAATGAGTTGTTTGCTACCACTTTCAACAACATGAAGAGTTTCATCGGAAAGGCTATCAGCAAGTTTTGTGACTTTACTGGTGAGTTGCTAAAACTGATTTGTATCGGTCAAGTCTAGCAACCAGTTTTATGGTGGCTTGAAAATTTAAGGTTAAACTGTTGAAATATAAACTTGATTTTGGATAATTAGTATTTGGGCCTAACCCAAATAAAAGCCCAAATTCTAGAAATGTCTTAGGAAAAATATAGAGAAATCTCCTAGGAAGATTTTTAGAGTATATGAGTAGAATTCTCTAGAATATTATAGAAAATTTTGTGTATTCTAGAGAATCATTGGTAGCCACAAGATTAAAGATATGTGTTGGCAAAATCCTAACCACAAATTGAGGAGGTGGAAACTAGTATAAATAGGAGTGGTGTCTTAAAGTTTTGTATCAAGCCAAAATAGCTAGAATTGAGTAATAACACAAGTAGCCTCTTTCTCATAACCTCTTTCTCAAAAATCTATATTTCAAGTTTACCCTCCAATCTCCAACAAGTTTCTTTCCAACAAAGTGGTATCAGAGCTTGAAGATCCTTGCTAAGAAGATGGCTAGCAATGGCATGGTCCCATTCCAAGTTCCAATGCTCAACAAGAGCAACTATGATAATTGGAGCATCAAGATGAAGGCTCTCCTTGGTTCGCAAGACGTATGGGAGATAGTAGAGAAAGGATACACCGAGTCAGAGAATGATGGTAGTCTTTCTCAAGCACAAAGGGATGGTTTGAGAGACACAAGAAAGAAAGACAAGAAGGCTCTCTATCTAATCTATCAAGGATTAGATGACGATGCTTTTGGGAAGATTTCAGAAGCAAAGACAGCAAAAGAAGCATGGGAGAAGCTTCAAACATCATACAAGGGAGCAGATCCCGTCAAGAAGGTACGTCTTCAAACTTTAAGAGCTGAGTTTGAAACTTTGAATATGAAAGAAGGGGAAGCCATCTCTGACTATTTTTCTAGAGTTTTAACGGTCACCAATCAACTTAAGAGGAATGGTGAAAAGCTTGATGATGTAAAAATCATGGAGAAAATATTAAGATCGTTAGATCCAAAGTTTGAACATATTGTTGCCATAATCGAAGAAACAAAAGACTTGAATGCTATGACCATTGAGCAACTCTTGGGATCGTTACAAGCATACGAAGAAAAGAAAAAGAAGAAGGAAGGAATCATGGACCAACTACTCAAGCTGCAAGTTGACTCAACTACTGGAGGAGTTAGTCAAAGTGATAGAGGCGAATGAGGACGAGGTCATGGTGGACATCGAGGACGAGGAAGAGGTCATGGACAAGGACGAGGACGAGGTTGGAGGTCCTGTGAAGACAACAACAATTTCCAAAGAGGAGAAAACTCAACAAGAGGTCGTGGGCCAGGCAACTCAAGATCAAGGTACGATAAATCAAATATTAAATGCTACAATTGCCAGAAGTTTGGTCATTATACCTCTGAATGTAGAGCTCCTAGCAAAAAAAAAAAAAAAAAAAACAAAAGTTGAAGAGAAGGCAAACTTCATTGAAAGGAGTCAAGAATGTGACACCTTATTGATGGCTTGTACGGACAATGAATGGAACAAAGATAATAAATGGTATCTAGACATTGGAGCAAGCAACCATATGTGTGGAAAAATGAGCATGTTCGTGGAACTTGATGAATCAGTGAGTGGCAATGTAGCCTTTGGAGATGAATCCAAGGTGGAAGTAAAAGGAAGAGGTAACATTCTTATCTGATTGAAGAATGGTGAGCATCAATTTATTTCAAATGTTTATTACGTGCCAAGTGTGAAGAGTAATATCTTGAGTTTGGGCCAACTCTTAGAGAAAGGTTATGACATTCAATTAAAAGATAATAACCTTTCTATAAGAGACAATGCAAATAATTTGATTGCTAAGGTGCTAATGACAAAAAATAGAATGTTTATACTCAACATTCAAAACGACGTAGCAAAATGCCTGAAGATGTGTTATAAAGATGCATCTTGGCTTTGGCATCTTCGATTTGGGCATCTCAATTTTGGAGGATTAGAATCACTCTCCAAGAAGAACATGGTGAGAGGATTGCCTTCCATCAGCCACCCTGATCAAGTGTGCGAAGGATGCCTACTTGGAAAGCAATTCAAGAAAAGCTTCCCAAAAGAGTCCAACTCAAGAGCTCAAAGGCCTTTGGAACTCATTCATACGGATGTGTGCGGTCCAATCAAGCCAAGCTCACTCGGTAAGAGTAACTATTTCCTTCTCTTTATTGATGATTTTTCAAGAAAAACATAGGTGTATTTCTTGAAGCATAAATCAGAGGTGTTCGAGAATTTTAAAAGGTTCAAAGCCCATGTTGAGAAAGAAAGTGGTTTAGTCATCAAGGCCATAAGATCTGATCAGGGAGGAGAGTTCACATCAAATGAATTCCAAAAATATTGTGAAGACCATGGAATTCGACGACCCTTAACAGTGCCAAGATCTCCCCAACAAAATGGAGTGGCAGAAAGAAAGAACAGAACAATTCTCAACATGGCAAGAAGTATGCTCAAAAGCAAAAAGCTACCAAAGGAGTTATGGGTAGAAGCGGTGGCATGTGCAGTCTACCTATCCAATCGATCTCCAACAAGAGGCGTACATGGAAAAACACCACAAGAAGCCTGGAGCGAAAGGAAGCCTGGGATTTCCCATCTCAGAGTCTTTGGAAGTATTGCTCATGTGCACATTCCAGATGAAAAGAGAAGTAAGTTGGATGATAAAAATGAGAAGTACATATTCATCGGCTATGACTCCAACACTAAAGGCTACAAGCTCTACAATCCTGATACGGGAAAAACAATAATCAGTCGAGATGTAATATTCGATGAAGAAGGAGCATGGGATTGGAGACAACGTGATGAAGACTACAACTTCTTTCCATACTTCGAAGAAAATGACATGGAACAAACAATGATGGAGCAAACAAGAGAGGAGCCTTCTACTCCAACAGCTTCACCAACGACTACAAGTTCTCAAGAAGATGAGAACTCAAGTGAAAGAATTCCACGTTTCAGAAGATTACAAGAACTTTATGAGGTAACTGAAAATCATGATAATCTTACTCTCTTTTGTCTTTTTGCCGACTGTGAGCCCATGAACTTCCAAGAAGCAGTGAAAAAAAAAATTGGAAAAGCGCCATGGATGAGGAGATCAAGGTGATCAAGAAGAATGACACATGGGAGCTAGTCTCACTTCCAAAAGGGCATAAGGCGATCGGAGTGAAGTGGGTTTACAAAATCAAAAGAAAACCGAAAAGAAGACCTCATAAGGTTAAGAGATCTGTTGGGAGTAACAAAATCAAGTTTAAGAGGGGGTGTTGAAATATAAACTTGATTTTGGATAATTAGTATTTGGGCCTAGCCCAAATAAAAGCCCAAATTCTAGAAATGTCTTGAGTAGAGGAAAAATATAGAGAAATCTCCTAGGAAGATTTTTAGAGTATATGAGTAGAATTCTCTAGAATATTATAGAAAATTTTGTGTATTCTAGAGAATCATTTGTAGCCACAAGATTAAAGATATGTGTTGGCAAAATCCTAACCACAAATTGAGGAGGTGGAAACTAGTATAAATAGCAGTGGTGTCTTAAAGTTTTGTATCAAGTCAAAAAAGATAGAATTGAGTAATAACACAAGTAGCCTCTTTCTCATAACCTCTTTTTCAAAAATCTATATTTCAAGTTTACCCTCCAATCTCCAAAAAGTTTCTTTCCAACATAAACTACATTAATTTTAAGTAATGTTTTTAAATATAATTTGTTGACCCTAAGTATAATGCTTTTCCTGATTTTCGTATTCTCAATCTAACTATATCCTCAAATAAGAGGGAACTGGGAAGAACATAACCAATTTTATTCATGTGTTTTAGTTTATCTGCTGAAATTCCCCATTCTGTTTGGATCAAGATGAAGTTCTTTTATACTACTTTTTTTTTTCCCTGATCTGTTTTGCAAAATGACTGTAGAATGCTTACATAAAAATTCATATTTTTAACAACTTTTTTATCTCTTAATAATAGTCTTAGTTTTGTTCAAATTCTACTCTCCAGGCATAAGAGTTATTTTTTGGGATCTCAGAGATGAGTTTCTCTCGTATTTGTATCGTGGCAATGTTGAGGCTGCTCGATTAGAAAGCATTCTTGTGCATCTTGATACTGTAAGATCTTTGTCTCACTAAATGTGATATTTTGGCCAATTTCGTCTGGAATGTCTTGTATGCGTGTGCATCTGTATAGTATATTACTTAGGTACATTGTTACTGTGAGAAGAAATATAAGAGAATTTAATAATCCTTATATACCATAGAGTCAAATATATATAGGCATGCTGGTAGCCCTAAACTAATAATAGTAAAGTTACAATAAATGATGAAAGACTAATGAGAATTTGCCGTGGGTGGCAAATAAGAATTATAAAATTGAAAATATAGCACAATGTAAAAAAATTGCAAATATAGCAAAATCTATCGAGTATATTACTGATAGACACTGATAGACTCTGGTTAATTAGAATCTATCTGGAAAATTGTAATGAGTGGCTAAAATCTAATGGTTAATTGCAGATATAGTAAGTTTTATAAAAAATTGTAAATATAACAAAAATTTTAAATCGTTTTTTTTAATTCCCGTTTTTTCCATGTTTTGATTTCTATCGGTGTTGATAGAAATCTATCGCTGATAGAATCACAGTGATAGAAATTCAGTGATAGATGATGGAATCTATCATCGATAGAAATTTATTGCTAATAGAAACTAATAGTGTATTTGATAGAAACCAATGGCGTATTTGATTACATGATAATTTGTACATAACTTTTGTTTTGTTTTGTTTTGTTTTTTGTTTTGTTGAGGTCTCCCCTTCTGTAAATTTCAACTTCCACTTTTGTTTTTCTTTTCTTCCGATTCAATTTCCACATTGTTTTACTTCAGCATCTGTAAAAACAAAATCAGTGACATAAGTTTTAGAAACAAAAATGATAGATTTATATCAGTGATAGAAATCTATCAGTGATACGTTTCTATCACTAATAGATTTCTATAAGTGATAGAAGATTTTTATCACTGATAGACCTTCTATTACTAATAGAAATCAATCTTTCTATCAGTGATAATTTCTATCAATGGTAGAAGGTTTTCTATCACTGATAGAATTTATCGGTGATAAAAGGTTTCTATCACTTATAGAATTCTACCGCTGATAGATTCTATCAGCGATAGAATTCAATCGTCGATAGATTCTATCAACAATAGAATTCTATCATCGATAGAAGGGTATTTTGGTCATTTAGACAGTCTGAAGGTAATTTTTTGCCATAGTTGCAATTATTTTTCCAGGTTGCTATATTTCCTAATATTTTGTTCCATTTTGTTATTTATGCAACCAACCGACCGCCACCATCGACCTACGATAACCGACCTCTGCCGACCTCCGCTGACCAGTCTCCGCCGACCGACCGCTACCGTCGACCTCCGACTACCAGGCGCCATCGACCAACCACCATCGTCGACCTCCGACTACCGGCCACCGTCGACCCCCACTGACCAGCCTCCGCCGACTGACCGCTACCGTCGATCTCAGACTACCAGGCGTTGCCGACCAACCACTACCGTCAACCTCTGACTACCGGCAACCGCCGGCCTCCACCGAACGACTGCCACCGTCGACCTCTGCCTACCGGGCGTTGCCAACCTCTGACTATCGTCGACCAACCACCGCCGACCGGCCGCCATCGTGACATCCGACTATTGGGCCAACGCTGACCTCCGCCAATCGAATGCTACCGTCAACCTACGATAACCGGCCTCCACCGACCCCCGCTGACTAGCCTCCGCTGACAGACCGCTATCGTCGACCTCCGACTACCTGGCGTAGTCGACCAACTACCATCGTCGACCTCCGACTATCGGCCGCCGTCGACCCCCGCTGACCAGCCTCCGCCGAATGATCTCTACTGTCGACCTCAGACTATCGGGCGCCGCCGACCAGCCACTACCGTCGACCTTTGACTACCGGCAGTCGCCGACCTCCGCCGAACGACCGCAACCGTCGACCTCATACTACCTGGCGCCGCCGACCTCTGATTACCGTCGACCAATAACCGCCGACCGGCCGTTATCGTCGACCTTCGACTATCGATTAACGCTGACCTTTGCCAACCGACCGCCACCGTCGACCTACGACAACCGGCCTCCGCCGACCCCCGTTGAAAAGCCTCTGCCAACCGACCGCTACCGTCGACCTCTGACTACTTGGCGCCATCGACCAACCACCATCGTCGACCTTCGACTATTGGGCGCCGTCGACCCCTGTTGCCCTGCCTCTGCCGACTGACCGCTATCGTCAACCTCAGACTACCGGGCATCGCCGACCAGCCACTACCGTCGACCTCTGACTACCGTCGACCTTTGACAACCGGGCGTCGCCGACCTTTGACAACCGGGCGTCGCCGACCTTCTCTGACCGGCATATGTCGATCGATCGGCACCGTCGACCTTCGACTATCGGCCGCCACCGACCAACCTCCACCATCGACCTCTGACTACCGGCCGACTGCCACCGTCAACCTCCGACTACCGACCGACTGCCACCGTCAACCTCCGACTACCGAGTGCCGCCGACCAGCCGCTACTGTCGACCTCTGACTACCGGGCGCCGCCGACCTCTGCTGACCGACCGCCACCGTCGACCTCCGACTACTGGGCGCAGTCGATCTCCGTCGACCTCTAACTACCGATCATCGTCGACCTCCGCTGATCGACCTTCGCCGACTGACCGCCACCGACCTCTGTCGACTAGCTGCTATAGTCGACCTCTGACTACCAGATGCCACCGTCGACCTCCGACTACCAGCCGCTACTATCGTTGTCGACCGAAACTTTTTCCTTTTTTTCTTATTTTCTTCGACCGCCGCCACCCGTCGACGACTTTTCCAGCACTTGCCGCTGACTTTCAGCATTCGCCAGTGGTCGGAGGTCGGTAGTGATGGCCGATGATCAACGACGGCGGGTGATCGGTAACAATGGTGGTAGTGATGAGGAAGAAGAAGGAGAAATAAAAAAAACAATTGTTGAAAATTAATACATTTTTATATTATATGTACTAAATTTTATTTTAACTAAAAAAACAAAAAACAAGAACTGGTTATCAAACACATTTGTGTTTTTGTTTCTTTTTTCAGAGAAACAAGGGACAGAAATAGTTATCAAACATGTTTCTGTTTCTAGTTCTTAAAAAACAAGAAACAAGAAACAGAAAACAAGAAACGAGAAACGAGAAACCTACTCAGGATTGAGACCAAGTTGCCTAGGTCATCCTAGTGAAATAGAAACCTAGCTAGCTAACGGCGTTACAGCTAGTGGTTAACTATTTCGCGGTCTGATCTTATGCAAACTCATTGCATAGGATACCCCCACTCGCATGTCAACTACATGAACGCATTGGATCATTACGTTTGTATCATAATACAAAGTGGGCCGTATCCATAGTGTCACCAGGATAAGGTACCCAACCTTATCCATATACTATAGACCCTTTAGGCTGAATCTTGAACATTGATCCCCATATGTCCCTGCATACTAGTTCAAGCCTTATACTATCAGCCTAGGATGTTTAGTTTATTGGATTAGGGTTAATAAGATAAGATTACTCAATAAAAACACAGACAAATGAATAATACATCATTTTATTAATGTTCGATCAAAAGTTATATTTACTATCTACGAGTTTTAGGGCATAAAACCCAACAGGATCAACTTACTAATCATGGTTATATTGAGTGGATGGAAATATATCTACAGTGAGGGGAGTGCATCCACGGGTTATAGTGGAGTGTCCCGGTAGCTAACGAATGTTGAATAACTAGGTTAATGAGTTTAGCCGATTATTCTTGAATCGTTGGAGCCCATGATCTATAGGTCCATTAGGTCCCTCTGGTAGCTCCTATAGGAATAAACCTTGGAACAATATGATAGGAGTGTTTGAAACGTTCAAATTCGGAATAGGGTATAAATATCGGTTATATACGATATTAACGACATATTGGTTTAATTTCAAATTAAACTAAAATTTGAAAGTAGGATATAATTAAATATGATTTCAATATTGAACACGTGAATAGAGATTCATGTTCGAGGGATTGGATTTAGAGAGTCGGGATTGAGGTGTAAAATATTAATTTAATATTTGATATTAAATTAATTTAATTAATTAAAAATTTTTGATTAATTATTTAAAATTGAAAATGAAAATTGAAAATTAATTTTGAAATTAATTTTAGATTTAATTAATTAAAAGAATTTTAGGAGGTGGTGGATTACACCACCTCCATGCATTGCCTAAGCCAAAGACACCTCTTAATCCAAGCCTTAATCACCTCCTAAAACTGTCAACTTTTTATGCATTTTGGATGCATGATATTCTCCTATAAGTAGAGGAATCAAAGGAGAGAAATGAATGAATTTTTTGTACTGAAATATTGTTGAAATTTCTCCTCAAAGATAACTCTTCCAACTCACCCAAAAGCTTGGTTTTCAAGCATCTTTCCCTTCCAATTCCTATCACTAGAGGTTCCCACAATTCGTTCCAAGGCCTGAGATTAGTAGAGAAGATCCAAGTGGTGGTTCTTGATCCATTGATGTGAAGAAACAACAGAAAAATTGCGTGAATTGAGAGCTACAAAAGGTAGGTACCAAATGGTGGTTCTTGATCCATTGATGTGAAGAAACAACAGAAAAATTGGGTGAATCAAGCTACAAGAGGTAGGTACCAAATGGATATGTTTTTTCAATTATGAACAACATGCTTTAAATGATTAAATTGATGAAATTAAGTGCCTAAAATCCAAAATTGCTTCCGCATGTTTAATATTAACACTCTCAATTGGTATCAGAGGATGTTTTGGGCACCTAATTTGCATCAATTTGATCATGGTGGGTAGCAATTTCATAATGAATATTTTTTGGCGCTGAAATGGATATATTATGGTTTTTCAAAAAATTTTACTCTTCAATTTGTTGTTGGATTTGTAATTGCTCACATGTATATGAGCATTAATGAGTTGAGAAGAGTATGTATTTTTTTATAGAGTCATTAAAGTCCATTTAGGCCTTCAATTGATCAAGAGAAGAGGAATAGCACATGCTGGCTGAAGAACAGGGAGCCCTCCAGTCGTGACAGTGTCTTGACGCTGATGTAATTCTAGCCCAGTGCGATTTTTAAACGAGAAGCGGGAAAGTTGGTTCGGTTCGGTTCAACCCATTCTCGATCCAATTCAAGCTTTCTCGGCTGGATCAGCTTCAATTAGCCCTTTGGAGGTCTGGTTCAGCTCTTTTAAGGTTGGTTCGAGATGGTTTGAGGGTCCCGGGAGCGATTCAAGCCATTTTTTCAATTGCATATGTAACAATTTAGTTATTGCTTGCTTTGAATTACCAAAATCGGTCCATTTTAGTGTGATTTAATTAATTGTGCATGATGGATGTTTGTTTTAATTAAATAGCTTATTATATGCATAAAGTATGTCATATCGATTTAAAATCTCACCATATGAAGCATGTTTCATGCATTATAATATGTTATAAATAGTTATAATGTAAGTCTGCATGATTAGGTTTCATGTTAGATGCATGTTGAATGAATTATTTCCGTTAATGATCAATTAGTATAAACGTTATATTAACTAAACGGAAATGAATGAAACATGCAACATGAAACTATCTTAGCTCGTTTTAAAGCGTTAAGATTGATTAGAAGCATGTTATAGGTTATCGTCTTTATAATCGTTATAAACCGACATAGACGTTTAAAATCTATAACAAAGATAAAAGCAAGCTCACATAGGATTAATAAACTGCAAATATCGATCAATTTCAAAATAGTTTTAGGTCAATAACTTGTAAAGCTAAGGTTACAAGAGAACTCACCCGGTAAGATGCTGTCTAAGGCTAGAGGTATTTAAGTTGACGGTTTACAGAACACCTTCTACCTGGGCATCAAGTCGGTACTTGGGTTAGGTTAACCCGATTTTATGAGCATGCGTGAGCATGTGAGGTTTTTGAAAGGGATTGGAATTCCGTAATTCCGTAAAGCGGAAGCGTGATTGAGACCAATTCGTAGTTCATTTTGTTTAATCTAAAATACCAATACATTGGCAATAAACTTAGAACTATTCTAGATTTATATTAAGGCTAAACATACAAAAATATTAGATCTAAATCTAATTTATATAGTAACAAGTTACTTACTCTCGTTGACGACTCAGATTAAATTCATCAACTGCTTGTGAAATAATCACAAACTACTGCGAACACCATCACTATGACTACACTGGTATAACTCTGAGACTTCTAGAGGCAGGAGACTGGTGGGAGTTTAGAGGGAGCCTTCAGGGGAATTCTCTGAGAGTAGGAGAATGAATGAGATGTCTTTCACCCCACCCAGGGGTCCTATTTATAGGAAAATGTCATGAATAAGATCAAACCTATTATCTTATTCATATCTAATTTTAACAAATAATTAATTGTTGGGTTTTATGTCCTAAAACTCGTGGATAGTAAATATAACAAAGTCAATTATAATCGAAAAAGCCTTATCGAGGTTATTCGATTTCTGGTTGTCAAATAGTTGTTTTTAATTATGTGTTAATTAACCCAAATCCAATAAACTAGAATCTTTGGCTATAATATGAGCACTTGAACTTTATGTAGTGACATAAGAATGGATCAAGTTCAAGTAATAGCCTAAATGGTCTATAGTATAGGGATAAGACTGGGTACCTTATCCTAGGAAAAACTATATGACGCGACCCACTTTGTTTTAGTACAAACGATGTGATCTTAAATCGTTCATGTAGAGACATGCGAGTGGGGGCGTCCTATGCAAAAGAGTTTGTATAAGACTGGACCTCGAAATAAGTCACTTTCACTTTATAACGTCGTCTACTGTGAAACTGACTATTTCAAAGCGATGACCTAGGTAACTTGATCTTAATCCTGAGCTAACTATGAACTCCTGTTTATTCGGGATTATTCTTTGATTTGCATGGGTGAGAGTGGCTCAACATCGCCGACTCAACAAATTCCTACCATTTTGGGGATAAGATCGGGTAGATAGCTGGGGACATAGTCTTGCAAGATGAAATTCACTCCTACCCGACTTTAGAGATAGTAGAGAGGTTGTTCCCTTAAGTGCTGACTCCAAGATGTGAACAAAGGTGCACCGCCCTCTCATTGGCCCGAGAGGTTTTAGGTTTAGTGGTGGGACCACAAACCAATTGTTCATTAGGGACTCAGTGGAGGCTTAAGGAACAAGAAGTGCTATAGGGGTAAAACGGACTTTTGACCTGGCTGTAGTCACGAACAACCTGTGAAGGGTCGACTTACTAATCATGGTTATATCAGGTGGATAGAAATATATCTACAGTGAGGGGAGTTCAGCTACGGGCTATAGTGGCACTACTACAAAAATCGCTTTTAATGACGGGCATTGCCCGTCATTAAAGACCTTTAATGACGGGCGGAGTCCGTCGTCTATACGAGTGTCGTGGTAACTTTTCATGACGGGCGACTTTTAATGACGGGCAATGCCCGTCATTAAAGGCCGTCCAACATGAAAAGTCCGTCATAGTAAGTTCAATTTCCAACCAAATGTCCGTCATTAAAGGTCCGTCATTAAAGGTGTCCGTCATAAAAAATCCGTCATGAAATGTCCGTCATTAAAAGTCCGTCATTAAATGTCCGTCATAAAATGTCCGTCATTAAATGTCTTTTTTAATGACAGGCATTGCCCGTCATTATTTTGTTCATAATTTAATAAAAAAAAATTGTTGGTTGCCCGGTGGCAAACCAACAATATTTTCTTTATTTGTCAACCTGTAAAGAAAGTAATCTTAATTGTGAAATATGAAAAGCTTTCAAATGATCCAAGTATGTTTTAAATCACACTTTGAACACACATTGACTTGGAAACACATTTTCACATAACAAGCTTTAAGTCAACGTTTAACTACATAAAAAACCTTCAAATCATATAAATATGCTTGGAATCACACTTTGGACACACATGTAATAGAATTGGAATCACACTTTGAAAATTTCGGCATGACCTTCTATTAGACAATCCAAAATTAACTTGAAATAATACAACATATAATCACTCCTATAGCATATACATCATGCATATGGAACTACCCGTCCTTCCATAAACAACATCCAGCAGAAATTTACACAACATACAATGGGACCACCCCGTCCCTCCACAGGTCATCAAAAATAATCTTACACAAATCTACAACAGATAGAAAATCTAGTACGTACACATCACATTTACAGCATTCACATCATCCAGAAAGAACCCTACACAAATATTCCCACGAACCCTGCCCATTCTATTCGAACCTCGTCAATTTCTTCTTGCGTATATGCTGTTTTTGTGTTAAACTAAACATAAGAAAAACCATAAAGAAAATATAAGAATCCTTAAGAAAATTGAATTCTAAATAATTAAAAGATATTTATAGAAGTAGTGGAGTTGAATACGATTACGTACAAGATTATTTACAGACGTAGAGGAGTTGTGTACTATTTCTCGAATATACTTTTGTACATAATATCCACACTCTACAGAACCCAATTGACGGGGGCACTATATGTAAAAAGAGTTGAAAAACAATTAAATACTTGAATTGACAAATTTGATAACGTTGAGAATATAGTCAATGTAAATTTACCTTTATAAGTTTCCAAATTATGTTCGAGCGATATTGTGGGAGTGAGTTCTTTGCTTGCCACATTCTCAGTGATCTAAATAATTTGAGCATTAGAGTGATATATATATATATGAGAATCAACCACAATAAAAGTTTATAGATACTTACGTATTGATAATTCCTTGAAAACTTTCTTCAAGCTTACTACGTAATGAGTTCAATACATAAACGGTATTCTCTCCAGGATTGATCACAATCAACATCCAATGACACCTATAAGAAACGAACATTCTTTTTAATAGTTTATCACAAATTACACCTATAATTAAGTATAACTAATTTGAATTGACATTACTTACCCAGTATTATACGGGATGATGACTAGTTGATTCAAATTAACCATGTCTAGCCGGTTGGCTAGATTTCTGCAACGAGTTTCTTGATACTTTACAAATGAAGAAATGGTTCCTTGATCAACTATCAGAAATTTGCTGGTTATTTCATTGTCACATACAGTCCAAAGATACCTAAAGAAAATAAACAATATTATAAAACATTGAAAATCATAGTAAATAAATAAAATATGTCACACGTTTTTACTTACCCAATGTACACCAGTATACATGAGTACCCTATTTCAATCATCCCACAATACTGCATGATGTCATCACGATGTAGAAAAATTGTTTTATCCTCTCCAAAAATGGCGTCACTTAATTTGATAGGAATTGTGTCATCCACTCCCATAGAAAGAACGACATATCGATTCAGCAACTTGATGGTAACGTGGATATCTGTATGTTTGGAAGATTGTGTAACGGACACATTCCTTTTAGGTTTTGCGGGAGAAGATACCTAACACAAACATAATTGTAAGATGTAAATAAGGAAAACAAAACACATTTAAGTTGAAGAAGACATACATACCTTTTTCTTGTTATTCAAAATCACAAGTTCGCGAGGCCATGCCACAAAGCTACCTTTTGCTTGACTAAGCGTCTCTATTTCTCCAACCACAGGAATTGGTATGAGAACATCTTCGCCTATGATCATATCCACCACCACTCGAACATTATTGGCTCCTAGTGGTACTCCATGAATGGTTGGACATCCGACACTAGATTCATACATTGTGCCTATGGCAACAATGTTATCCACTGAATTTACAGCCAAGCGACATGGCGTACCCTTCAAACATTATTAAATAAAAAAAATGTTAAGTGTCACACTTTATGGTTAACTACACAAGAATGTAGAGTTATCTCCTAGGCACAATCTAACATGCTAAACACAAAAGAATAAGTGATCTAGTTTAACAACAATACTTCAACTCTAAATCACTTACAACCGAGTGCACCGAAAATTTCGGCAGCATAACGACGTAAAATTTACTATTCCAAAAAATTTTCTCCTGCCAAACACAAAATATCACTTTTATATCCTTAAACCAATTCCTCCAGACTTCAATTCAGATTTCACAACCTATGCACTATACGAGTCAGGTCTCGTAGTATCAATTAACAAAAACTCTAAATCAATATCATAATGCAAAAGATTATATTATTCCATATCCAAAGTAACTAGGTGACACTGATTACTAGTTCATTACCTCCAACACTTCTTCTGACTCGAACACCTCTTCCGGCTCTTCAACAATCTCCTTTCCTTTTGTTTTTGTCCTGGAAGTCTTACTTTCTACCTCTGTTGACTTTCTTGAACCACTGCCTTTCGTTTTACTCTTGCTTTGGGATTGTGTACCCAAGTTTGATGTTCTTTTAGGAAGATTGAAATAGACGGATGGTGAAACAAACTCACCCAATCCTCTAACACGCCCTCTATGTTCTGGCATGCCTAATGCTTCCGTAAGTATATCTTGACCTTGATTTGCTGCAGCTAGCTCGTCCTGTCGAAAACATTTCCAAGTACCACATGATTAGAAAACATGTAATTTAAGGTTCTCATCATATCCTTCTTCATATACTTACAATCAGATTAGCACGTTCTCTAGTGTCGTCATCAAAATATTCCTTATTTCTTCCTTTTCTTGCTTCCTTCCATAAAGTGGCTCGATTGCTAGGATCATCTGACAATTCCTATTTTAACATATGCATTATTAATTAGCATAAACATATTGTCTTCATACACAATGTAACCTAAACAATATTACTTACTAGTTCTTTGGCCAGGTTAGCATATCCCTTACGAGATATATGATGATTGTATTTAAGTTTCTCCCTTCTTTCTTTTTGAAGACCACTACGTGCCTACACAACAAAAGATGATTAAATGAAATAACTAAAATAATTGTACTAAATTTAAAAGTAATTAGTATAATATATTTACCTTCCACTCCTCAGATAATCTCGAATTAACAAACTGAACCCACTGATCTTGATCAATATGTGAATATTTCTCAGGAGGTTTCTGCAACAGTTCTAGTGCATTCATGAATGGAATTATATAATTCTGAGCCAAATAGTACCGGAAATTTCGAAACTTCGTCGATGCTGATTTCAAGATAGCATATTTGGATCTGGAGTCCACGACGAATGACATCTGTATGAAATAAAATACACAACATAGTTTGAAATTGAATAAAATACACAACATAGTTGGAAATTGAATAAAATACATAAACCTAATGTCATAATAAACAAAGAACTCTTACTTCTACACAATCAAATATTTTGTCTTTCAACTCTTTTGGAATTTTGTTCCAATGGTCATAAGTCAATGGAATTTGTTGTCTGACACAAACTCCGATGAAACTCTGCATTTTATTTGCATTCGTTCCAACAGCCTGACCTTGACTGTTGTATTCAACAACCAATCGTTGTCCAGAATTTCGTACGCCTGCCAATTCACGCATAGTAGTGACACCTCGTCCAGTAGGCGGTCTAGCCTCCATATGAATAGTAACGTGGACTTCATCATCACTGTTGCTGCTTGAACCACTCATATTAACAATCTGCAAGAAAAACAAAAAGTATACAACATAAGATATATTTAACTCGTATGATATTTAACACAATAAAATTATGTAAATAAACAACCAAATGACATACCGCATTCAATACATTAGTTATCAATCCATGTGCCCTCACAATCATTTCTCACATATGTAGATGAAATTTTGTCGTTTTCATGAAATACATCAATATTAGGTATTCTATCTACCACACCATACCCACAATCTTGGATAATATCTACTATTTCATCTTCATAGAAATCTTCTTCTATTATTCTCTGTGAAGGTGTTAATACAGCTGACCAACGAGGATTAAGAGGATCTCGTACGTAGAACACTTGTCTAGCTTGGGAGGCTAAAATAAACGAGTCTGATTTATGTCCAATACGATTGAGGTCCACAGTTGTAAACCCAAGGTCATCTATTCTAAGACCATTATTGTTCTCAACCCAATCACATTTGAATAAAACAACGGTTAAATCATGATAATCAAGTTCCCATATTTCTTGTATGACACCGTAAAAGGTCATGTCTGACATAATGGGATTTTTGTCTTTGGCACTAGAAACTTGCATAGTATTCGCAATTAACATAACACCACTGTTTTGTACATTCCTAATATCATCACGCTTCTTTGTATGATAGCGAATACTGTTAACCACATAACCACAATATGTGGCTACATCTGGACGAGGCCCGTGAGCTATCCATCTCAAAGAAGATGATATGGTGTTGTTCGACACATCAAGAGCAAGTGCAACCTGAGATTCATTCCTAAATTAATTAGCTGTTAAACATTTAATCATATCTTTAAGAGAATGACTTATTAGATTACCCGGTCACGCAACCAACCACTAAATGTGCGATTATGCTCATTTTGAAGCCACTTTTTGTTTTTAGATCTACTGGGATTGAGTTTTGACAAAGTTTCCATGTGTTGCCTGTTGGATTCATATTAAAATGACATAGTTAATTGTTTTATCACACAATCATAAAAGTTATGTGAAATGATTGAGATTTACGTACCCTACATATGGAAGCACATCATTTACATTTTGAAGGACATAAAGATGAGCTTGATTTAACTGATCTTTACTTGGTTTGATATAAGAAGCAACAGACAACGGTCTATCACTTTCTGAGTTGTCTTTCCTTGTCGATGAGCGTAATCCAATAGAATCAACTCCAGAGAGAAATTCAGAACAAAACTCTACAGCCTCCTCCACAATATAATTTTCTCCAATGCATCCTTCTGGTCGATGTCTATTTCGTACATATCCTTTGAGTACTTTCATATATCGTTCAAAAGGATACATCCACCTCAAATAAATCGGTCCACAAAATTCAATCTCTCTTACAAGATGCACGACAAGGTGTACCATTATTGTAAAGAATGCCAGTGGAAAATACTTTTCTAACAAACATAAAGTGACTACTACATCCTCTTGCAAGCCTTTTAGCTTAGACGAATCAATCGCTTTACTACATATAGCATTGAAAAACAAGCATAAACGAATAATCGCATATCTAACATGTTTGGGCAAAATACCACGAATTGCAATAGGTAATAACTGTTGCATTAGAACGTGATGGTCGTGCGATTTAAGCTCGTAAAGTTTCAAATCTTTAAGCGACACTAAGCTTTGTATGTTGGACGAATAACCTTCAGGCACTTTAATTTCAGATAGTGTCTTACACAGATTCAATTTCTCAATCTTCGATAGTGTGTAACACGCTGGAGGTAAGAATGTCCTCTTCTCTCCCAATTGAGGGGCCAACTCTGCTCTAATGTTCAGTTCAACCAAATCTAAACGAGTTTTCAACCCATCTTTTGTTTTACCGGGAATATCAAGTAGCGTGCCAATAAGATTTGCACAAACATTGTTTTCAATGTGCATAACATCCAAACAATGTCGCACGTGAAAATATTTCCAGTACTCTAACTCAAAGAAAATAGACTTCTTCTTCCAATAAACGATTGAAAGATCTCCATTATTCTTTTCCTTACTGACTTTCTTACCAAATGAACATTGAAGTCTACTTGTTTTTGCAAGAATTTCCTCTCCACTTAATGGTTCAGGAGCGATTTCCAATTCTTGTTCACCATTAAAAGCTTTCTTCTGCTTTCTATATGGATGATCACGAGGTAGAAATTTTCGATGCCCAAGATACGCCATCTTCTTTCCTCTTGGCAAATAAGTAGCTGACGTTTTCTCTCCACAAATCGGACATGCATGATATCCTTTTGTTGTACAACCACACAAATTGCCATATGCAGGAAAGTCATTAATAGTCTACAATAAAATAGCTCTAAGTGTGAAACATCGTCCTTCATTTACATCATAACATTCAACTCCATCAATCCAAAGTTTTTTCAAGTCATCAACTAATGGAGCCAAATAAATATCTATGTCATTTCCTGGTTGTTTAGGGCCAGATATTAATGCGGTTAACATCAAATATTTTCGCTTCATGCACAACCAAGGGGGTAGGTTGTATGTCACCAACATAACTGGCCAACAACTGTATCGACTATTAAGATCACCATGCGGATTGACTCCATCTGTTGACAGAGCAAGACGAAGATTTCTAGGTTCTGATCCGAATTCTGGCCACTGATCATCTACTTGTTTCCACGATAGTGTGTCTCCAGGGTGTCGTAAGTATCCATCATTTCGTCGTTTTTTGGCATGCCAAGTCAACAAACTCGATGTTTCTTTACTTCGGAACATTCGTTGAAATCTTGGTATAGGAGAGAAGTACCACATCACTTTCGCTGGAATATTTTTCATCACATCCTTTGAATTCTTACGAAGTTTCCATCTTGATGTTCCACAAATTGGGCATACTTCTACATCTGAGAGGTCTTTTCTAAACAAACAACAATCGTTGCTACATGCATGAATCTTTTCTACAGACATTCCAAGAGTACACAAAACCTTTTTTGCTTGATACGTAGAAGTCGGAATTTCATTTGGACTTGGTAAGATATCTTTGACTAATGTCAACAATTCAGTAAAACTTACATCGCTCCATCCAAATTTTGCTTTCAAATTATATAACTTTACCAATGCAGATATTTTGGAAAAAATTTTACAATTTGAGTACAATGGTTTCTTGGCATCATCCAGTACTTCCTCAAAAACGTGGGATTCATCGTTAACGTAATCATGTGCAGCGTTAAACATTCCTATTACGTCATCAATATCTTCATCTTCATCCTCTCCTTCTATTCCACTAGAAGAGACGTTTGCATTATTTCTCTTAACCGGTAGTGATTCACCATGCCAAATCCATGTTTTATAACTCTCATCAATACCATAAATGAATAAGTGATCTCTTACTGTATTTGCATCTTGAGACTTTGCATTCACACACCGCAAACATGGACAACAAATGACATTTGACCTACTTGAATGTCGTAGTGCATTTTCAATGAATATCTCAACCCCTAGACCATATTCTGATGACATTCGATTCTTTGTCATCCACAACTTATCCATTACTATAAAATTGTTTGCTTGAAATTTCAATCTACAAAGAAAAATAATTATTCCATAAAAATCTGTGCTTATTAGATCCTTGAGGAAGAGTTATAACAATCAAATACTCAATTGTTAATTCAATTTCACCCAAATTCATGATGTTGAGACAAAACTCAACATCGTGAAATTTTGACATGTAAATTCATGTCCAATCATGTCATTTCTCAACTTCCACCTAAACTCAACTAAAAACATAAACTAAACAACCAAATTTAAAAGCATTTCTCAACCCCTCTCCCACTAAACTCAAGCAAAATAACGAACTATAACTCATAATTTCAAGATAACTTAAGAAAAATCTACTTCTCACAAAAACAAACTCAAACAAACCATTTCAACTTCTTTCCAATAAATCAAACCAAAAACATAATCCCACAAGTACATTTCCCAACCCCCCCCCCCCCCCCCCCCACAAACTCAACTAAACTTATAAAACAACACAAACAAACAATTTCAAAACATAACTATGTATTTCTCAACCCACAACTCAACTATACTTATAAACTAACACCAACCATTTCAAAACTTAATTCAAGTATTTCTCAACTTCCACCTAAACTCAACTAAAAACATAAACTAAACAACCAAATTTGAAAGCATTTCTCAACCTCTCTCCCACTAAACTCAAGCAAAATAACGAATTATAACTCATAATTTCAAGATAACTTAAGTATCCACCAACTTCCCACAAAAACAAACTCAAACAAACCATTTCAAAAGATAACTTAAGTATTTATATCAACTTCTTTCCAATAAATCAAACCAAAAACATAATCCCACAAGTACATTTCCCAACCCCCCACAAACTCAACTAAACTTATAAAACAACACAAACAAACAATTTCAAAACATAACTAAGTATTTCTCAACCCACAACTCAACTATACTTATAAACTAACACCAACCATTTCAAAACTTAATTCAAGTATTTCCCAACTTCCACCTAAACTCAACTAAAAACATAAACTAAACAACCAAATTTGAAAGCATTTCTCAACCTCTCTCCCACTAAACTCAAGCAAAATAACGAATTATAACTCATAATTTCAAGATAACTTAAGTATCCATCAACTTCCCACAAAAACAAACTCAAACAAACCATTTCAAAAGATAACTTAAGTATTTATATCAACTTCTTTCCAATAAATCAAACCAAAAACATAATCCCACAATTACATTTCCCAACCCCCCCACAAACTCAACTAAACTTATAAAACAACACAAACAAACAATTTCAAAACATAACTATGTATTTCTCAACCCACAACTCAACTATACTTATAAACTAACACCAACCATTTCAAAACTTAATTCAAGTATTTCTCAACTTCCCTCTAAACTCAACTAAAAACATAAACTAAACAACCAAATTTAAAAGCATTTCTCAACCTCTCTCCCACTAAACTCAAGCAAAATAACGAACTATAACTCATAATTTCAAGATATCTTAAGTATCCATCAACTTCCCACAAAAACAAACTCAAACAAACCATTTCAAAACAAGACTTAAGTATTTATATAAACTTCTTTCCAATAAATCAAACCAAAAACATAATCCCACAAGTACATTTCCCAACCCCCCCACAAACTCAACTAAACTGATAAAACAACACAAACAAACAATTTCAAAACATAACTAAGTATTTCTCAACCCACAACTCAACTATACTTATAAACTAACACCAACCATTTCAAAACTTAATTAGAGTATTTCTCAACTTCCCTCTAAACTCAACTAAAAACATAAACTAAACAACCAAATTTAAAAGCATTTCTCAACCTCTCTCCCACTAAACTCAAGCAAAATAACGAACTATAACTCATAATTTCAAGATATCTTAAGTATCCATCAACTTCCCACAAAAACAAACTCAAACAAACCATTTCAAAACAAGACTTAAGTATTTATATAAACTTCTTTCCAATAAATCAAACCAAAAACATAATCCCACAAGTACATTTCCCAACCCCCCCCCCCCCCCCCCCCCCCCAAAACTCAACTAAACTTATAAAACAACACAAACAAACCATTTCAAAACATAACTAAGTATTTCTCAACCCACAACTCAACTATACTTATAAACTAACACCAACCATTTCAAAACTTAATTCAAGTATTTCTCAACTTCCACCTAAACTCAACTAAAAACATAAACTAAACAACCAAATTTAAAAGCATTTCTCAACCCCTCTCCCACTAAACTCAAACAAAGTAACAAACTATAACTCATGATTTCAAGATAACTTAAGTATCCATCAACTTCCCACAAAAACAAACTCAAACAAACCATTTCAAAACAAGACTTAAGTATTTATATCAACTTCTTTCCAATAAATCAAACCAAAAACATAATCCCACAAGTACATTTCCCAACCCCCACACCCTATTTTTATTTTTGAAAGAAATTCAACCAACCTTTTGTGTGTTTATCTTAACAGTGGGCAAAAAATTATTGCATGATGTTGGATGTAGCATCGAAAAATCTATGTGCTCCTAATAACCATGGATACAATTTACATATTTGAAAAATGTACAACAACCATTCATCTTTTCCCTTTTAATATTAAAAAATTAGAGTGTTTTTTTAATACATTTTAGAGTGTAATTCAACCATTCTTGTGGCTTGCATCTTTTTCCCTTTTATAATTCAATAGATACTTAACATGTCTAAAATAGAAACCTAAATCCTAAAGCATACGGTAACTTAACAATATGTGTAAAATGGACCCTATATTTTCAGTATAATCGATTTGTTGTATGAAGCTTAAGCCCCAAAAGTATAAATGAAAAATAAAAGTCATAGACAAGTACTTGACTGGCACTACAAGTGCAACCTTACATTAATCTACTTTTTTATGAAAGCTGAAAAGGATAAAAAAAAAACTGAGGAGTCCAAATCAAGAATCGAATACGAGTATGAAATTTTACTTAAATTTTTCATAATTTAATCTTTTAGAACTATAGGAACCAAATTCAAACAAAACCTAAAACATAAAACTAAATTAAAACTTAGATCAAATTAAAACAAAACCAAAACTATACGAACCCAATTTTTCATGTATAAAGAGTAAGGTTTGTTGTGTAAAGAAAGCAACAAATGTGACTTTTAAAAAGATGGATTCAAAAGTACCCACTGTTGTAAACACAACCTTTTGCCCCCAACCTCAACAACAGAGATATTGGTTGCTGATGCCATAATAACTTCTGGTGCTTCTTGTCAAAGTTAGCCCAGAATTTTTTATTTGTTGCTACATCCAAACATTGTTTAATGCTCTACACTGGATTAGTAATTTAGCAAATAGAAAATGACCATCCTTTTATTACTCTACCCGAATTGTTGATACCCCAGAATCCAAATGTGTGTATTGCGTGCCCTTTTAGGAGCGAACATACATTGTCTTCTCAATTAGTTGCTTTTTGGTGTTGTACAGAATGAGATGCTTCTTTCTTGGAGATCTATTGACCGTGTGTTTTGGTGAGGTAGGCTGTCTCCCATTTTATAACATCCTAAATTTAATTGGGGAGGATGACGCTACTTTTAAGCTATTAGGTGCTTATAAACAATCTCAAACATGAGTTAGTTTTCATCACAAGCCACCTCTCCGCCACCCTCCACCTCGCCCACCTCCTACTCCACCGCAACCACCGCCTCTCCGTCACCCTCTTCCTCATCCCACCGCCGTGGGAACCCATTACAGTAAAACACATAGGCTAGATCCACAATTTTCTTCTTGAAAATAGAGGGATTTATTTTTTTTTTAATTTTAACTATGAAACCGCTGGATATGGAAGATTGACTAACCTGTTAGAATGCGAGAAAGAAGTCGACGAGGTGAAACCCACGCTGTCCAGTCGCCGTCGGTCGAAACGCACGGGAGAAACAGCTGTCCAGTTCGGCGGCCGAATGTTTGCAAAATCTGTCTAGTTCGAAACAGCTGTCCAGTTCGAAACGCACGCGAGGATGAAAGCTTGTTTGCAAAATCTTCACCGGAGGCCGAATGTTGAAGAACAGACCACGGCCGAAGTGGAGAACAACAGCTGCGGCGGCCGGCGAGCGAATGATGAAGAACGGAGGATGAAAGCTGTGCGCCGAAGGTTGAAGAAGGGAGCTGCGGCGGCTGAAGGTAGAAGAAGCTAGGGTTTAGGATGTGGGCCTTCGGGGAGAGAGAAAGTGATTTTTCTTTTTACCATTTTAAAAAATAAAAAAAAAACGGGCTTTTAACGGCGGGCAATGCCCGCCATTAAAGGCACTTTTAATGACGGGCAATGCCCGTCATTAAAAGTTAGTTTTTCCGAAAAAACGCGAGTCCGTCATTAAAGGTCCCGCGCGTTTTCCGTCCGTCATTAAAGGTCCCGCCCCTTTTTTTCTGTCCGTCATTAAAGGCTGTTTTTGTAGTAGTGTGGAGTGTCCCGTTAGTTAACGATTGTTGATTAACTTGGATTGAAAGAGTTCAACCGGTTAATCTCGGATCGTTGGAGCCCATGATTTGTAGGTCCATTAGGTCACCCTGCTAGCTCAAACGGGATAAACCTTAGAACAAAATGATAGAAAGAATTTAAAAGCGTTCAAATTCAATTTAGGGAGATGTCGTTAATTATATTCGATATAAATTTAACGTATAGGTTTAATTACGAATTAAACTATAATTTGAGAGAACTGGAAATGTTTAAATATGATTTAAATATTGTACACATGAATAGGGATTCATGTTCGAGAATTCGGCTTAAAGAAAGTTTGGGATTTGTGTAATTGATTAATTTAATATATGATATTAAATTAATATGATCAATTCAATATATGATATTAATATGATTAATTTAAAATTGTTTAAATTAATTAGTTAAATTAAATTAATTATATAAATTAATTTAAATTTAGAATATCAAATTGCCTTTAAAATTAATGAAATTATGAATTTCATGTTTTTTTAAAGGCAAGAGGCAAATTCTCTCCCCATGAGAAGACACATAATCCCACAAAGTTTCTTGCTGGCTCATTCTTCATGCTTGAAATGCATGTAAAGTTTCTTCATATATATGAAACTCAGCTTGAAGAGGTGGCTTTTCTTGAAGTTATTTTCTCTAAAAAATTCAAAGAAAACCCATGACACTTAAGTTTTCTTTTCTCCCTCATTTCTTCATCAATTGAGTTCCCACAAGCTCATTCTAAGGCTGGAGAATAGCGGGGAAGATCTCGGTGGTCGTCCATGACTAGTTCGTGATGGAAATTAGCCCACGATTTGCTTCAATTTGAGCTTCAAAGTTAAGTATTTCGGTACTCTGTTTTTTGCTCGTTTTTTCAGCATGTTTTCCACTGACAAATTAATGAAATTGAACGCCCAAGATCCGTAATCTCTTCTGCTTGAGTGTCGTACACTCCTACATTAATTAATTCCATAATTAATTAATTATCCAATTAAATATCATATATTTAATCTTAGGGATTTTATTAAATTATTTATATTAGTATGAATCCAATTCATATTAATTATTTGAACTCTTTCAAATATTTTCTCTCAAGAATTAATTTTGAAATTAATTCAAAATTATATTATAAAGTTTCATAAACTTTATATTATAATGTATCAATATACATTATATGATTCCCCTAAATAAATTGAACACTTTCAATTTACAATTTATATTTAATTGTCTCAAGTCTCTTTACGAGCTACCAGTGGGACCTAATGGACCTGCAGATCAGAAGCTCCAACGATATGAGATTTAATCAGCTAAACTCCATTAACCAATTAATCAATTTTCGTTAACTGTAGGTTCACTCCACTAAAGACCCACAGTTGCACTCATCTCACTGCAGACATAATTCTGTGTCCATGGATATAGACCAATAACAGCAAGTTAGTCCTTCACGAGTGTTCGTAACTCCAGCTGGGTCAAATTACCGTTTTACCCCTGAGTTACCTCTACCTTCTTAAGTACCAGTGCTCCTCTAATGAATAACCTGTTTGTGGTCCAACCATCAAACAGAAACCCCTCTCGGGACAGTGAGAGGGTAGGACCCTTTATTCAAGACTCGGAGACACCACTTAAGGGAACACTCATCTACTTCCTCAAAAGTCGGGAAGAAGTGAATTCTATCTTGTGTGATTATGTTCCTAGCTCCCCACTCGGTCTTGTCCCCAAAATGGTAGGCTTATTGAGTCGGCGTACTGGCCACTCTCACCCATACAAATCAAAGGACAATCCCTCGTGAACAGGAGTCCATAATCCACTCAGGATTAAGACTAAGTTGCCTAGGTCATCCTAGTGAAATAAAAACCTAACTAGTTAACGGTGTTACAGCTAGCGGTTACTATTTCACGGTCTTGTCTTATGCAAACTCATTGCATTGGATACCCCCACTCGCATGTCCCCTACACGAACGTGTTGGATCATTGTGTTTGTATCAAATACAAAGTGGGTCGTATCCATAGTGTCACTAGGATAAGGTACCCAACCTTATTCCTATACTGTAGACCCTTCAGGCTGTTTCTTGTACAGTGATCCCCGTATGTCTCCACATAAAATTCAAGACTCATCCCACAGCCTAGGATGTTTAGTTTATTGGATTAGGGTTATTTAGGCAAGATGTACATAATATAGACAATAACTCTTTATTGAAAAAACATCAAACAATACTTTATTTATGTTCGGTCAATTGTTACATTTACTATCTACGAGTTTTAGGGCATAAAACCGTTTTACACTATGTGATACGACCCACCTTGTATCCTGGTGACAAATTACCGTTTTACCCCTGGGTTACCTCTGGTTCCTTAAGTACCACTGATCCCTCTAATGAACAAGTTGTTTCCAACCACTAAACAGGAATTTCTCTCGGGCCAGGAGAGGACGGCGCGCCTTTGTTCAAGCCCCGGAATCAGCCCTTAAGGGAACACACATCTACTTTCTCCAATAGGGAAAGGAGTGAATTCCATCTTGTATTGTTATGTTCCCAGCCCCCATTCGATCTTGCCCCTTAAATGGTAGGATTATTGAGTCGGCGAACTGGCCACTCTCACCCATACAAATCTAAGGACAATCCCTCCTGAAAGGGGTTCATAACAGACTCAGGATTGAGATTGAGTTACCTAGGTCATCCTATTGAAATAGAAACCTAAACTAGTTAACGGCGTTACATCTAGTGGTTACTATTTCGTGGTCCGGTCTTATGAAAAACTCATTGCATAGGATACCCCCACCCGCATGTCTCCTACATGGATGCTTTGGCTCATTGCATCTGTATCGAATACAAGGTGGGCCGTATTCTACAGTGAGAAGAGTGCAGCTGTGGGTCTTTAGTGGAGTGACCCACAGTTAACGAATGTTGACTAACTTGGTTAATGAGTTTAGCCAGTTAGTCTCGTATCGTTGGAGCTTCTGATCTGTAGGTCCATTAGGTCCCACTGGTAGCTCGTACAGAGACTTGAGGCAATTAAGTATAAATATTAAATTGAAAGTGTTCAATTTATTTGGGGAATCGTATAATGTATATTGATGCATTATAATATAAAATTTATGAAACTTTATAATATAATTTTTGAATTAATTTCAAAAATTAATTCTTGAGAGAAAATATTTGAAAGAGTTCAAATAAATTTAATATGAATTGGATTCATATTAATTTTAATTTTAATAAAATCCCTAAGATTAAATATATGATATTTAATTGGGAAATTAATTAATTATGGAATTAATTAATTATTTATTAAAATTAGAGACCTTTTCCTAATAAAAAAAAGGTCTTGGCCTTTACTATATATAAGACCCCTAGGGTGGGGTGAAAGGCATCCCATTCATTCTCCTACTCTCAGAGAATTCTCCCAAAGGCTCCCACAAGTCTCCTACCTCTAGTAGTCTCAGAGCCATACCGGTGTAGCCATAGTGTGGTGGTGTTCGCACTAGTTCGTGATCATTTCACAAGCAGTTGGTGAATTTAATCAGAGTCGTCAACGAGAGTAAGTAACTTGTTACTATATAAATTAGATTTAGATCTAATATTTTTGTATGCTTAGCCTTAATATAAATCTAGAATACTTCTAAATTTATTGCCAATGTATTGGTATTTTAGATTAAACAAAAATTAATTACGAATCGGTCCCAATCACGCTTCCGCTTTACGGAATTACGAAATTCCAATCCTTCAATTGGTATCAGAGCCAATCGTAGATCTAATTTTGTTTCTCTAAAATTTGCATTGGCTATTGGTGGGATTGATTAATGCATAATGTATGTATGGTTTGCATTGAACTGTTTAGGTTAATTTTATGGCCATAGATTTTACTGTTTTTATGTGATTTGATTATGTAAGGGCCCGGTGTTTCGGGTATTTTATGTAAAATCGAGTCCTGTGTAAGTCCGGGTCTAGAATAGGTTTTTATGAGATACAAATCGGAGAAATGGCGACGATGTCACGATTACAGCACGCGTTAGGGATTCGCAACAGGACGGTTCAAGGCGGTTGTGCGGTCCGGTTCACATGGTCTGGCTGGGCTGTGACCGATTTGGTCCGGTTTAGCTGGAATTTGGCTCGGTTCGTGGTTTTCGTAGCTGGTTCGAAGTGGTTCGGGTCGGTTCGGGCGGTCTAGACCAGTATTTGGAGCTGCAGAAGGACTTTTAGGATAGAATTTAGCTATAATTATTGTAATTTATGCTTTATTTTATCCTAGGGGCCAAAAATTAACCGGTTCAATTGCTATTTATTTGCTTTATGGATGTCATATAGCTTAAATTCCCACCATAGGTTAAGCATGTTTTCATGCATATTTATGTTATAATTGTTATAATGTATGGTAATTATGCATGAATTTAATTTCATGAGTTATTTAGTATAATTGTTATATTAAATATATGAAATTGGTGAAGCATGATGCATGACATTAATTTAGCTAAATATAATTGTTATATTTAATTAATGTAGCATGCATGAGCTTATGATTATTTTCATGAGAATTAATACAATTAGTTATATTATGAATGAAAATAATAAATATAAATCAATGCTTGTTTTCATGTATGATTTAATATAAAATGTTATATTAATTAAATGAAAATGGAATAGCATTGAGCATGTCATTAATTAGATTAATATAAGAGTTATATTATATTAATGTCAAATTTCATGTAATTTAATTTCATGTATGTTTAATTAATATAATCGATATTAATTAAATGAAATTGAAATTGCATGAAGCATAACACCGCTTTAGATTAATATAATCGTTATATTATCGTTATCGGCGTCATAATAATATGGTGTTTAATAATTAGAATATGATTGTTATTTTTCCAACACCATAGAAGCATGTTATAGGGCTAATCATTAAAATTTTATAAGAAGTTATAAAATTGAATAGAAATCGTCAACCTATAACAAAGAGTTGCATGCAAACATAGGACCTTAGGTTAAAATGAATTAATTTTAAAATGTTTAAAATTAATTAGACCTAAGCTCATTATAATTCTAATAGGATTAGAATTATTTTCTTACTTAGAATTAAAAATAGTTTTAATTGACTAAGTAGGAAAAACATTACTATGATTATAAGGGAACTCCACCGGTTAAGTTCTGTCTAAGGCTGGGGGTACTTAAGATGACGGTTTACGGAACACCTCCTACCTGGGAACTAACCCGGAATACCGGAGTTGAATTAATCGTAGTTAAATGTTAGCATGCAATGTCACTAGGTTTATTAAAAGAGTTTAATTCACCTAGATCTTTAGAGTAAAGAGTTTACATTACTATGGTTATAAGGGAACTCTCCCGATGAAGTTTTGTCTAAGGCTGGAGGTACTTAAGATGACGGTTTACGGAACACTTGCTACCTGGGAACTGACTCGGAACTTGAGTTGAATTAACCATAGTTATGTTAGCATGCAATGTCACTAGGTCAATTAGAAGAGTTTAATTCACCTAGATCTTTAGAGTAAAGATTTATCATAACTATTGGTTAAAAGGGAACTCTACCGGTAAAGTTCTGTCTAAGGCTGGAGGTACTTAAGATGACGGTTTACGGAACACCTGCTACCTGGGAACTGAGCTGGAACTTGAGTTGAATTAACCATAGTTATATTAGCATGCAATGTCTCTAGCTTATTAAAAGTGTTCAATCCACCTAGACATTAGAGAAAAGACCTATATATATAAGAGTTATATACAGGCATAGACTTAGATAGATTCACTTAGCCGGAATTTACCTACGTAATAGACCCTATAATTATAAAAATACTTAGTGGGAGGAAATATATCAAAACAAGATTTTCATAAATCAAGTTTTGCTCTCACGTCCTCAAAAGTTCAAAACGTGAGGTTCATGCTTGGCCTCGAGTCACCCTGGGAGTGACCCCCTACGGATGGTGTTTGCATGGATCAATATCAAGGTGAATGAGGGAGTATTTTATAGTAAGTGGGAGCAGGACACGTGTCAACGTATCCTACGGTCTCCTCTATTAGGTTGCACCGTGAGATCCCCATGATCTGCCTGCGAGTCGCCCTGGGAGCGATCACCCTACGGAGGGCTTGATCATGGGAGTCGGAACAACGCAAACTCCAGAAATGGATAGGGTTTCTTAGGTCCATTTCCAACTTTGACTTTCCCTACGGTAGCATTGTTGGGGCCGACCTCTGAAATCTAAAAAATGGAGGGTCACACTTACGGGAAATTGTTAAGGTGTTAATAATTTATTGACCGAAAAAACGGTAGCTAAGAACTATTGGAATATGAGTTATTTCGGGAATAGAGATTGGCTGAGATTGTCTCAATTCAGAGGAGGAGTAGCTGACTACCCTACGGTAGCTGTTGTTCTAAACCTCTGAAGTATCGTTGCAAAATGAATGTTTATTCTATGGGTCGATCATTACTTTTGCTAAATTGATTGGATTAAAATAATAATATTATTTTGTGTAATGGGTTAATGCAACAATACTTATTAAGTTAATTTGTTTGTTCTCAGCGATGAAACGTTCTTTGTATGCCTCGAATAACGCCAACTACAAAACCGGTATTTCTAATACAACTAAGAAAATGAACTTAAACATTAATTGCGTGGAATTGGTCTTAACTGAGGACGGTCCTCAAGCCCACATGTCTAATTCATCTGAAATTGTTCATGATGAATATGACATAGACTGCTTAGCACATCTCAATGAAAATAAATTTGATTTATTGATCATTGAAACGTGTATAGTGGAAAATGATGATACAACCTGGATCCTTGATTCAGGTGCCACTCATCACGTATGCTCTTCCTTTGAGGGAATGAGCTCCTGACAACAGTTAGATGCTGGGGAAATGACTCTCAGAGTTGGGACTGGGGAGCTCATTTCAGCTAAAGCAGTGGGAGATATTAAAATGTTCTTCTCCAGGGAACACTATATGTTATTAGATAACGTATATATAGTTCCCAAAATAAAAAGAAATTTGATTTCTATTTCTTGCTTGCTAGAACAAGGGTATTTAGTGTTCTTTTCTGTGAATGAAGCTTTCATTACTAAAAGGGGTGCTGATATATGTTCTGCAAAAATGGAGAGCAATTTGTATGTCTTAAGACCAATAGAGTCTAGGGCTATTTTGAACAATGAAATGTTTAAAACAGCTGAGACTCAACCAAAAAGGCAAAAAGTTTCTCAAAGTACCTATCTTTGGCACTTGAGACTTGGCCACATAAATCTCAATAGGATTGGGAGATTGGTTAAGAACGGACTTCTAAGCCCGTTAGAAGATGGTACTTTACCTCCATTTGAGTCATGTCTCGAAGGTAAGATGACCAAACGACCTTTTACTGGAAAAGGTTATCATGCCAAGGAGCCCTTAGAACTCGTACATACGGATCTCTGTGGTCCAATGAATGTAAGAGCTCGAGGAGGGTATGAATATTTCATCTCTTTTATAGATGATTATTCAAGGTATGGTTATTTATACCTAATGAGTCATAAGTCTGAAGCCCTTGAAAAGTTCAAGGAGTACAGGACTGAAGTTGAGAACTTGTTAGGTAAAACCATTAAAACACTTCGATCTGATCGAGGTGGAGAGTATTTGGACTTAAAATTCCAGAACTATTTGATAGAACATGGAAACTAATCCCAACTCTCAGCACCAGGTACACCTCAGCAGAATGGTGTATCTGAAAGGAGAAACAGAACCTTGTTAGACATGGTTCAATCCATGATGAGCTATGCTCAGTTGCCTAGTTCTTTTTGGGGTTATGTAGTAGAGACTGCAGTTTATATTTTGAATGTTGTTCCCTCAAAGAGTGTCTCTGAAACACCATTTGAGCTCTGGAAAGGGCGTAAAGCTAGTTTACGTCATTTCAGAATTTGGGGCTGCCCTGCAGATGTGTTAGTGGCAAACCCAAAGAAATTGGATTCACGTTCAAAATTATGCCTATTCGTAGGCTATCCAAAAGAAACAAGAGGTGGATACTTCTTCGATTCACAAGAAAATAAAGTGTTTGTATCGACAAATGCTACTTTCTTGGAAGAAGACCACGTTAGAGAACACAAACCACGCAGTAAAATTGTGTTATGTGAACTTTCTGGTGAAGCTACAAATGAATCAACAAGAGTTTTTGATGAGGCTGGACCTTCAACAAGAGTTGTTGATGAGCTCAGTTCACAGACTGGACCTTCAACAAGAGTTGTAGATGAGCCCAGTAAATCTGGTCAAGCCCATCCTTCTCAACAATTGACAATGCCTCGACGTAGTAGGAGGGTTGTTACTCAACCTGAACGCTATCTGGGTTTAGCAGAAACTCCAGCTGTCATATCTGATGATGGAATCGAGGATCCATTGACCTTTAGACAGGCAATGAATGATGTGGACCATGACCAGTGGGTCAAAGCTATGGACCTAGAGATGGAGTCTATGTACTTCAATCAAGTCTGGGATCTTGTAGACCTACCTAAAGGGGTTAAACCCATAGGGTGCAAATGGATCTACAAGAGAAAACGAGACGCAGCTGTGAAAGTACAGACTTTCAAAGCTCGACTGGTGGCAAAGGGTTATACCCAAATGGAGGGCGTGGACTATGAGGAAACCTTCTCCCCAGTTGCCATGTTAAAGTAAATAAGGATTCTCTTGTCCATTGTCACGTTTTATGATTATGAGATTTGGCAAATGGACGTCAAGACTGCTTTTCTGAATGGCAATCTTGATGAGAACATCTTTATGTCTCAACTAGAGGGGTTCATTGCTCAAGATCAGGAGCAAAAAGTTTGCAAGCTTAGACGATCCATTTATGGGTTGAAGCAAGCTTCCAGATCTTGGAATATAAGGTTTGACACTGTTGTCAAATCTTATGGCTTTGACCAGAACGTTGATGAACCTTGTGTTTACAAAAGGATTATCAACAGTTCAGTAGCTTTTCTGGTGTTGTATGTAGATGATATTTTACTCATTGGGAATGATGTAGAATATTTAGCTGACATTAAAAAATGGCTATCAACTGAGTTCCAAATGAAAGATTTGGGTGAAGCTCAATATGTTCTAGGGATTCAAATTATCAGGAATCGTAAGAACAGAACGTTAGCCCTGTCTCAAGCATCATATATAGACAAGATGTTGTCTAGATATAAGATGCAGAATTCCAAGAGGGGTTTACTACCCTTCAGGCATGGAGTTCATTTGTCTAAGGAACAGTGTCCTAAGACACCTCAAGAAATTGAGGATATGAGACAGAACCCTTATGCTTCAGCTGTTGGCAGTCTTATGTACGCCTTGTTGTGTACTAGGCCTGACATTTGCTATGCAATTGGGATAGTCAGCAGGTACCAGTCCAATCCAGGGTTAGACCACTGGACTGCAGTTAAAAACATCCTCAAGTATCTTCGGAGAACGAGGGACTATCAGCTTGTGTATGGCTCTAAGGATTTGATCCTTATAGGATACACAGACTCTGACTTTCAGATTGATAAGGATTCTAGGAAATCCACATCAGGGTCAGTATTTACCCTCAACGGGGGAGCTGTAGTCTGGCGTAGCATCAAGCAAGGATGCATTGCAGACTCCACCATGGAGGCCGAATATGTCGCTGCTTGTGAAGCAGCTAAGGAGGCTGTATGGCTACGGAAGTTCTTGATGGATTTGGAAGTTGTTCCAAATATGAACTTGCCAATCACCCTTTACTGTGATAATAGTGGTGCAGTGGCAAATTCTAAAGAACCTCGCAATCACAAAATAGGCAAGCACATAGAGCGCAAATATCATCTCATCAGAGAGATCGTGCAACGAGGGGACGTGATCGTCACGTAGGTAGCCTCTGCGCACAATATTGCTGAGCCATTTATGAAGGCTCTCATGGCTAAAGTGTTCGAGGGTCATCTAGAGGGTTTAGGTTTGTGAGATATGTACATAGAATAATCTAGGGCAAGTGGGAGAAGTGTAATGGGTATTGTGAATGCCCTAGTTTATTGTATTTATCTGTATTTGTACATTTCATGTATTATACAGTATTAATAAAAACTACTATTCCTACTTCAATGATTATTCATTCAATTTTGATTGTTGATGTACATTGCCCACTAGAGTTTTAGTTCAAGTGGGAGTTGTTGGGTTGTATGCCCTAAAACTTGTAAATAGTAAATGAAACAAATTAATCGATCTCAATAAAGCGTTATTTGAGTAATTCAGTAATTTGGTTATTGAATAATCGAGTTTGCATTAATAAACCCTAAATCCAATAAACTAAGATCCAAGGTTGTTAAAATGAAACTTGAACTAGTATGTGGGGACATATGGGGATCGGTGTTCAAGTAACAACCTAAAAGGTCTATAGTATAGGGATAAGGCTTGGTACCTTATCCTGGTGACACTATGTGATACGACCCACCTTTTATTCGATACAGATGCAATGATCCAAAGCATCCATGTAGGAGACATGCGGGTGGGGGTATCCTATGCAATGAGTTTTGCATAAGACCGGACCACGAAATAGTAACCACTAGATGTAACGCCGTTAACTAGTTTAGGTTTCTATTTAAATAGGATGACCTAGGTAACTCAATCTCAATCCTGAGTCTGTTATGAACCCCTTTCAGGAGGGATTGTCCTTAGATTTGTATGGGTGAGAGTGGCCAGTTCGCCGACTCAATAATCCTACCATTTCAGGGGCAAGACCGAATGGGGTCTGGGAACATAACAATACAAGATGGAATTCACTCCTTCCCCTATTGGGGAAAGTAGATGTGTGTTCCCTTAAGGGTTGATTCCGGGGCTTGAACAAAGGTGCGCCGTCCTCTCCTGGCCCGAGAGGAATTCCTGTTTAGTGGTTGGACCCTAAACAACTTGTTCATTAGAGGAATCAGTGGTACTGAAGGAACCAGAGGTAACCTAGGGGTAAAACGGTAATTTGACCCAGCTGGTGTTACGAACACACGTGAAGGATTGACTTACTGCATTGGTCGATATCCGTGGACACAGAAATATTCTACAGTGAGAAGAGTGCAGCTGTTGGTCTTTAGTGGAGTGACCCATAGTTAACGAATGTTGACTAACTTGGTTAATGAGTTTAGCCAATTAGTCTCGTATCGTTGGAGCTTCTGATCTGTAGGTCCATTAGTTCCCACTGGTAGCTCGTAAAGAGACTTGAGGCAATTAAGTATAAATTGTAAATTGAAAGTGTTCAATTTATTTTGGGGATCGTATAATGTATATTGATGGATTATAATATAAAATTTATGAAACTTTATAATATAATTTTTGAATTAATTTCAAAAATTAATTCTTGAGAGAAAATATTTGAAAGAGGTCAAATAAATTTAATATGAATTGAATTCATATTAATTTTAATAAAATCCCTAAGATTAAATATATGATATTTAATTGGGTAATTGATTAATTATGGACTTAATTATTTATTTATTAAAATTAGAGACCTTTTCCTATTAGGAATGAAAATATTTGAAAGAGTTCAAATAAATTTAATATGAATTGAATTCATATTAATTTTAATTTTAATAAAATCCCTAAGATTAAATATATGAAATTTATTTGGGAAATTAATTAATTATGGAATTAATTAATTATTTATTAAAATTAGAGACCTTTTCCTATTAGGAAAAGGTCTTCATTTTCCTATTAGGAAAAAGGTCTTGGCCTTTACTATATATAGGACTCTTGGGGTGGGGTGAAAGGCATCCCATTCATTCTCCTACTCTCAGAGAATTCTCCCAAAGGCTCCCACAAGTCTCCTGCCTCTAGTAGTCTCTGAGTCATACCGGTGTAGCCATAGTGGTGGTGTTCGCACCAGTTCGTGATTATTTCACAAGCAGTTGGTGAATTTAATCAGAGTCGTCAACGAGAGTAAGTAACTTGTTACTATATAAATTAGATTTAGATCTAATATTTTTGTATGCTTAGCCTTAATATAAATCTAGAATACTTCTAAATTTATTGCCAATGTATTGGTATTTTAGATTAAACAAAAATTAATTACGAATCGGTCCCAATCACGCTTCCGCTTTACGGAATTACGAAATTCCAATCCTTCAACCTTATCCCTATACTATAGACCTTTTAGGTTGTTACTTGGACACCGATCCCCGTATGTCCCCACATACTGGTCCAAGTTTCATTTAAACAACCTTGGATCTTAGTTTATGGGATCTAGGGTTTATTAATGCAAACTCGATTATTCAATAACCAAATTACTGAATCACTCAAATAGCGCTTTATTGAGATCGATTAATTTGTTTCATTTACTATCTACGAGTTTTTGGGCATAAAACCCAACATTTTCAAATTAAGAGTCATAATGACTTTTAAATATTACTTTTTTATATCTTTTCTTTGTCTCTTTCTCTTTCCCTCCCCCACGATTTCTTCTTCTTTCCAACTTTTCTCTTTCTCTTTCTATTTCCCTCCCTCACCGATTTCTTCTTCCTCCTTTTCTCCTCCCTTCTTCTTCTTTCCTTTTTCTTTTCATCTCTCTTCTTCTTCCCTCTTCTTTTCATCTTTTTTTTTTCTTTACCATGCTACAAATCTTTCTATCTTTTTCGTTTTTATTTCTCTTCTTCTATAGTTATTCTCTATCTCTTCATTGTCTCTCAACTTTTTGAACGTTTTTTCTTCTACATCGAGCATTTTTCGGCAATATCTCAAAACCAACAAAACCGACCGACCGACCGTGTATTTGGTCGAACGTTTTCATGGAGAATATAAAAATCATCGACCATCGACCGACCGAAACTGATATGTCGGTGGTCGGCGTCGGTTTTAGCCCAAAACCGACTTTGACCGACCGATGAATACCCCCAGGTCACACCATGAGATTTTTATGATCCGCCTGCGTTTCGTCTTAAAATGACCATCCCTTTAGAGGGTGTTGCCTTCTAGAGTGGGTTAAAAATATGATAAAAATGATCCCTAGAATACTATGCAAGTGCACATAGTCTGCAGCAAGTGATAAGTAATTTATCGTATCCACGAGGTTTTGAATAGCTTTCACTCTACCTATTTTATGTAACTTTTTAATAGTTTCAAAGTTGTTAAAATGATTGATTTTGAAATATGCTGAAGCAAAAGAAATAACAAAGCAGAACGTAAACGGATAAAGTAGACAGATTGGAAATAGGCGTTGGTTAAGATTTCTGTAATTGTTTAAAAAAGATGCTCTAGCAATAATATTGATTAGGCAATTCTCTTGCAGCCTTATTAGCAGGATCCTCCCGGAACTCTGGATTTTTTGGAATGTGTTTCAACTCCAATGACGTACTACCGATCAAGCACTAGGTGACTGGTTATCCCTAACTCAGTTACTGGCGTCCACCAATACATAATGGTCTAGTGTGATTAAATGCCACACACCTCTCAAATCATCCCTGAAACTAAGAGGTGATATTCATATCGGTTGGCCAGGCAGGCACAAAATAATAATAAGTACAACAGGTAATCAAGATGCTCAAATCAAATATCAATTGCATAGAGTATGAAGCACGACAATTACATGGATCCTAACCAACACCTAAGTAAATTTAGTTCATGGAATCAAAAGTAACACATGCTACAATCTAAGTATGTGCATCCATAACTACAAACTTAACAAGAAAATACTAATTCCCTTGAAGAAATCCACAGCTAGTGGTCTTCTTAAGGTCTCCAATCGTTCCTCTCTTTAAACGGCTTCCAAAGATGGAAAATGAGTCTCCAACTTGGAATGAATTGACTTGGGACGGCTACCTTCTTTTATAGAGTGGAGTCAACCCTAATTAGATCAAACTTTACTCGTGGAGTCAACCCTAATTAGATCAAACTTTACATATCTCGCAGACCTAGATTCTCTAGATGACCCTCAAACACTTTAGTCGTGAGAGCCTTTGTAAATGGATTAGCAATATTTGCACTCTATGTGCTTGCCTCTTTTGTGACTGCGAGATTCTTTAGAATTTGCCACTGCACCACTATTATCACAATAAAGGGTGATTGGCAAGTTCATATTTGGAACAACTTCCAAATCCATCAAGAACCTCCTTGGCCATACAGCCTTCTTAGCTGCTTCACAAGCAGAGACATCTTCGGCCTCCATGGTGGAGTCTGCAAATGCATCCTTGCTTGATGCTACGCCAAACTACAGCTTCCCCGTTGAGGGTAAATACTGACCCTAATGTGGATTTCCTAGAATCCTTATCAGTTTGAAAGTTAGAGTCTGTGTATCCTGTAAGGATAAAATCCTTAGAGCCATACACAAGCTGATAGTCCCTCGTTCTCCGAAGATACTTGAGGATGTTTTTAACTGCAGTCCAGTGGTCTAACCTTGGATTGGACTGGTATCTACTAACTATCCCAACTGCATAGCATATGTCAGGCCTAGTACACAACATGGCATACATAAGGCTGCCCATAGCTGAAGCATAAGGGATCCGTCTCATATCCTCAATTTCTTGAGGTGTCTTAGGACACTGTTCCTTAGACAGATGAACTCCATGCCTGAAGGGTAGTAAACCCCTCTTGGAATTTTGCATCTTATATTTAGACAACATCTTGTCTATATAGGATGCTTGAGACAGGGCTAACGTTCTAATCTTACGATTCCTGATAATTTGAATCCCTAGGACATACTGAGCTTCACCCAAATCTTTCATTTGGAACTCAGACGATAGCCAAGTTTTAATTTCAGCAAGATATTCTACATCATTCCTAATGAGTAGAATATCTGTTGGGTTTTATGCCCTAAAACTCGTAGATAGTAAATGAAATAAATTAATCGATCTCAATAAAGCGTTATTTGAGTAATTCAGTAATTTGGTTATTGAATAATCGAGTTTGCATTAATAAACCCTAAATCTAATAAACTAAGATCCAAGGTTGTTTAAATGAAACTTGGACTAGTATGTGGGGACATACGGGGATCAGTGTCCAAGTAACAACCTAAAAGGTCTATAGTATAGGGATAAGGTTGGGTACCTTATCCTGGTGACACTATGTGATACGGCCCACCTTGTATTTGATACAGATGCAATGATCCAAAGCATCCATGTAGGAGACGTGTGGGTAGGGGTATCCTATGCAATGAGTTTGCATAAGTGATAGCGAGCATAGCTAGCTAGTTTTCCCTAATTAATTTATCTAGTCTTTTATAATTTATTGGCCAAAATGATGTGTTTTTGTGTTGTTTTTGTAGGAAATAAATATTTGAGCTAATTGCGTGTTCGGGACATGAAAAAGGGCTAAAAGATCGAAAAATGATCAAGTTGGAAGAAGTCAAATTCAGCCCAGCTGATTTAAAAAAAAAAAAAAAAAAAAAAATCATAGCGTCACGACGCTCTCCACAAATTTTCCAGATTCGCGGTATCGCGACAGCGTCGCGACGCTATCGACAGATTTTCTATAAATTCCTCTTTTCAGCTACGGATTAGGGGAGTCCAATTGGTTAGATTTTAGCCCTAATTTCGACTAAAGACCTTTTGTGGGAGCTAAAGGCAAGGCCAAGGAGCGGGAATCAAGCGAGAAGACGTGGAGATCGTGACGGGGACGTGCGGTGTCGGCGGATTCGAGTTTTCCTTTCTCTTTCCCTTAACTCTTGTAGTTTTTATGGCTTTTCTTTCAATTAGTGTTTGTGGTTTAAAGACTATGAATTGCTAGTTGTTTGTCTTAGGGTTTGATGTAGTTGCTTAAATTGTTGGATTGAATTTTGGGTATGAATGTGTTCTTATTTTATGCATGCAATTTTATGTGTAATGCTTTCAATTATTTGATCACTAATTGAATGATTTAAGTGTTGAATCTAACTCGGGAGGGAGGATTTGGCCTAAGACTTACTTTGTTTAATTGCATGACTAGAGTAGAAATTCTAAGTTTGTGACGGGATTTGGAATATCTTTAGAAGCGTAACAAGGACCGAACCGAATAATGCCTTGCATGTTAATGAACTTAGATAGGGATATCAAGTTAGTTTATATGCATGAGAATCAATTATACTCGGGAGAGGTAATCGTGATAAAAGTTTCCTTGGCTTGTAGAATAATTGCACGGTCAATTCATTCCTATTAATCAATCCTCAATCTTAATCAATGAAATCAATTCCCTAAGAGTCTTTCCATTTGAGTCTCCACTTTTATTTTTATGCTTTCAGTCTTTACTTTTATCTTTATCATTGAGTTTTGCTCCCTAAATAAAATTGGACAAAAGTATTCACGATACTTAATTTGCTAGAAAACCAATCCAGAGGACGACACTCGTTTTACACGAAAACACTATATTATTACTTGACCCGTACACTTGCGGTTAGCAATTTGCGCATCAAGTTTTTGGCGCCGTTGCCGGGGATTGGTATATTTAGTTAAATTAATATTGTGGAAAAATTGTTCGGTCTTAGTTTAGGGTGTATTTTATTTTTTTGTTATTTTTGTTAGTTTTGTTTTTAGGTAGATTGCATTTTTTTTCCTTTGTTGGTTTGTTTTTCATATTTAGATTTTTCCATATTTGTTTGAGTTTTCCATAGATAGAATTTTTCTTTTTAGTTTTTTTCCTTTTTAGTATAGTTTTTCCTTATTTGCTAGTTTCCTTATTTGTTTTTGCATTCCTTATTTTTATTTTGTAGATAGATTGCTTTTCTTTTTCCTTATTTGTTTTCTTTCCATATTTGTTAGTTTCCTATTTTAGTTCTTTCCTTACTTGTTTGATTTTTTTTCCCTTATTTGTCTTTCCCTTATTTGCTTTTGTTTTTTTATTTATTTATTTTTTTCTTTCTTTTTTTTTTTTTGTTTGAGTCTTAGTCCTTTGTTCTTGTTGGGTTATTATTTAATTGGAAGCCTAATATTCATTGTTGCTTTAATTGATTTGAATGGCTTTTTATTCAACTCCATATTCCAATTTTTCATCTTCAAGTTTTACCCCTTTAAAAGAAAATTCTTCCTTAGAAAGCATAGTTCAAAATTATATTGCGGAGTCTAGAGCGAGGAGTCTAAACTTTGATGAAATTATAAAAGGACTTCAGACCCCAAAGGAAGTTAGTGAGGAGGGATCCACTTCCATAGGATGTCTAGTGAGTCATGTGGCCGATGATTCATTGGCACCTATTCAGGAGCGTATTTCTTTCAATCTTGTTGAGGATGAACATTTAGGGGTGAGTTGCATGAACAGTGGGGAAGAATTGGAGAGTTGTAGCACCTTTCAAGAACACGTTTGTGAGGAAGAAAAAGAAAATGAGCTTGCAGTGACAGAGGAAGTTCAGGAGGTAGAGTTTGAGGTTGATCAACCTTCGTCTGTTTTATCTTCTTTATCCTTTGTTGAATATGATTGTTCTTTTTTCTATTCTCACGAGTCAGTTTTAGAGTCAGAGTCTATTTATTTTGATCTTTCTCATTTGATGCTTATTTTAATCAAAAATTCCAAAAATAGATCTGTTTCAGGGGCCCATGAGAAGCTAGTAAGCTTGCTAGCGATAGTGTGTTTTATTGATTCAAGGAAGAAGGGCCCGAAGAAATACGAGAATTTTTATGTGCCTTGACAGATTACACGAGCACGTCGAGCTAAAGACGATAAACAAGCGCTTATGGGAGGCAACCCAAGTTATTTTATTTTATTTTATTTTTTTTTCTCTTTCTTTGTTTTTATGTTGTTGTTGTTTTTGTTTTGTAGGAGTTCCCGGGCTCTTGACTTTGCTAGCAATCATGAAAGGTCATCATTCCAGGGCAGTATTGTTCACCCCTTCCATTCTTTATTTGTTCTCATGCTTGATTATGCCTTATTTTCGTTATACATTGAGGACAATGCATGCTTTAAGTTTGGGGGTGGAATAGCATGTTTGTGGAGCCCTTGAGCATCTGAGTTCGGGCTATAGTTTTGAGCTTTCTTTGAATTGAGCATATGGTTGTTTTCTGGATGCTATTTTTGCATGACTATGATTTCCTAGGATAGGCTTTCTTGTCAATCTTTAAGCTTTCGATGAGTTGTAAGCATGAGTGCCCAAAAAGGGAGACTTTTTAAACTTTTTCTAGGAGATGACTTGCATGAGTAGAGTATTTGTCTTGGCTAGATTTGGATTTGAATGCTTAGGAGCGAATTATTAGGTTCATATGCTTGTTGTCACCTCGATAGGTGTAGGGAAGAGCTAAAGAGTTAATTTTTTGCAAATTAGCATGTTTGATCTTGCTTAGGAGGAAAGAAAAGAATATATGCTTATCATGTTCATAAAGAAAAATCATTCTTGTTGTTACTGTTGAGAAAAAAAAATTATGCCATGGCTTGTGCACAGCTTGCAATGAGTAATAAAGATTTAGGCAAAAAGAGCTACCCCTGTTGTGATCAGTTAGGCCAACCAGAGAAAACTCAGGTTAAGGGTCCCTGCAACAGGTGTGTGAAAGCTAGTGCCACATATACATGCTTAATTTAATTGTTAATTATAAGCACCTAAGTATGGAGGAAAACAAACTAATTTGTTCCATTGACTCGTTAGTGAATCCTTAGTGCCAGTGTAGAGGGAAGATGAGTTGAGAGTTTAGTAATCCAATCCCGGGCTAGTAGAGTCTGATCTCGTTAAGTTAGATCTCGCTTGTGCAAGTTAATTTTGGAAAACTTTTGATTTGTCTCCCTCATTGGTCCTTATGTACATGTCTTTTGATTGCTTGATTATTGACTTTTGAGCCTTGAGGATTGAGTTATGTTTGTTGCATCCATTCTTCTATTGTATGCTTGATTTTTAGTTTGCTTGAGGACTAGCAAAAGCTTAAGTTTGGGGGTGTTTGATAGCGAGCATAGCTAGCTAGTTTTCCCTAATTAATTTATCTAGTCTTTTATAATTTATTGGCCAAAATGATGCGTTTTTGTGTTGTTTTTGTAGGAAATAAATATTTGAGCTAATTGCGTGTTCGGGACATGAAAAAGGGCTAAAAGATCGAAAAATGATCAAGTTGGAAGAAGTCAAATTCAGCCCAGCTGATTTAAAAAAAAAAAAAAAAAAAAAAAATAGAACCCCTGGGGTGGGGTTAAGGCTAAGCATACAAAAATATTAGATCTAAATCTAATTTATATAGTAACAAGTTACTTACTCTCGTTGACGACAATGATTAAATTCACCATCTGCTTGTGAAATAATCACGAACTAGTGCGAACACCACCACTATGGCTACACCGGTATGACTCTGAGACTACTAGAGGCAGGAGACTTGTGGGAGCCTTTGGGAGAATTCTCTGAGAGTAAGAGAATGAATGGGATGCCTTTCACCCCACCCCAGGGGTTCTATTTATAGGTAAAGGCCAAGACCTTTTTCCTAATAGTAAAAGGAAGACCTTTTCCTAATAGGAAAATGTCTCTAATTTTAATAAATAATTAATTAATTCCATAATTAATTAATTTCCCTAATTAAATATCATATATTTAATCTTAGGGATTTTATTAAAATTAAAATTAATATGAATCCAATTCATATTAAATTTATTTGAACTCTTTCAAATATTTTCTCTCCAGAATTAATTTTTGAAATTAATTCAAAAATTATATTATAAAGTTTCATAAACTTTATATTATAATGCATCAATATACATTATACGATTCCCCAAATAAATTGAACACTTTCAATTTACAATTTATACTTAAATGCCTCAAGTCTCTTTACGAGCTACCAGTGGGACCTAATGGACCTACAGATCAGAAGCTCCAACGATACGAGACTAATTGGCCAAACTCATTAACCAAGTTTAGTCAACATTCGTTAACTGTGGGTCACTCCACTAAAGACCCACAACTGCACTCTTCTCACTATTGAATATTTCTGTGTCCACGGATATCGACCAAGCAGTAAGTCAATCCTTCATGTGTGTTCGTAACACCAGCTGGGTCAAATTACCGTTTTACCCCTGGGTTACCTCTGGTTCCTTCAGTACCACTGATTCCTCTAATGAACAAGTTGTTTAGGGTCCAACCACTAAACAGGAGTTCCTCTCGGGCCAGGAGATGATGGCGCGCCTTTGTTCAAGCCCTGGAATCAGCCCTTAAGGGAACACACATCTACTTACCCCAATAGGGGAAGGAGTAAATTCCATCTTGTACTGTTATGTTTCCAGCCCCCATTCGGTCTTGCCCCTGAAATGGTAGGATTATTGAGTCAGCGAACTGGCCACTCTCACCCATACAAATCTAAGGACAATCCCTCCTGAAAGAGGTTCATAACAGACTCAGGATTGAGATTGAGTTACCTAGGCCATCCTATTGAAATAGAAACCTAAACTAGTTAACGGCGTTACATCTAGTGGTTACTATTTCGCGGTACGGTCTTATGCAAACTCATTGCATAGGTAAGGTCTTGGCCTTTACCTATAAATAGAACCCCTGGGGTGGGGTGAAAGGCATCCCATTCATTCTCTTACTCTCAGAGAATTCTCCCAAAGGCTCCCACAAGTCTCCTGCCTCTAGTAGTCTCAGAGTCATACCGGTGTAGCCATAGTGGTGGTGTTCGCACTAGTTCGTGATTATTTCACAAGCAGATGGTGAATTTAATCATTGTCGTCAACGAGAGTAAGTAACTTGTTACTATATAAATTAGATTTAGATCTAATATTTTTGTATGCTTAGCCTTAATATAAATCTAGGATAGTTCTTAATTTATTGCCAATGTATTGGTATTTTAGATTAAACAAATATTAATTATGAATCGGTCCCAATCACGCTTCCGCTTTACGAAATTACAAAATTCTAATCCTTCAATTTGTATCAGAGCCGATCGTAGATCTAATTTTGTTTCTCTAAAATTTGCATTGGCTATTGGTGGGATTGATTAATGCATAATGTATGTATGGTTTGCATTGCACTGTTTAGGTTAATTTTATGGCTATAGATTTTACTGTTTTTATGTGATTTGATCATGTAAGGGCCCAGTGTTTCGGGTATTTTATGTAAAATCGAGTCCTATGTAAGTCCGGGTCTAGAATAGGTTTTTATGAGATAAAAATCGGAGAAATCTCGACGCTGTCACAATTACAGCACGCGTTAGGGATTCGCTACAGGACGGTTCAAGGCGATTGGGCGGTTTGGTTCACGCTGTCTGGCTGGGCTGGGACCGAATTGGTCCGGTTCAGTTGGAATTTGGCTCGGTTCGTGGTTTACGTAGCTGGTTCGAAGTGGTTGGGGTCGGTTCGGGCGGTCTAGACCAGTATTTGGAGCTGCAGAAGGACTTTTAGGATATAATTTAGCTATAATTATTGTAATTTATGCTTTATTTTATCCTAGGGGCCAAAATTAATCGGTTCAATTGCTATTTATTTGCTTTATGTGATTTGATCATGTAAGGGCCCAGTGTTTCGGGTATTTTATGTAAAATCGAGTCCTATGTAAGTCCGGGTCTAGAATAGGTTTTTATGAGATAAAAATCGGAGAAATCTTGACGCTGTCACAATTACAGCACGCGTTAGGGATTCGCTTCAGGACGGTTCAAGGCGATTGGGCGGTCTGGTTCACGCTGTCTGGCTGGGCTGGGACCGAATTGGTCCGGTTCAGTTGGAATTTGGCTCTGTTCGTGGTTTTCGTAGCTGGTTCGAAGTGGTTCGGGTCGGTTCGGGCGGTCTAGACCAGTATTTGGAGCTGCAGAAGGACTTTTAGGATAGAATTTAGCTATAATTATTGTAATTTATGCTTTATTTTATCCTAGGGGCCAAAATTAACCGGTTCAATTGCTATTTATTTGCTTTATGTGATTTGATCATGTAAGGGCCCAGTGTTTCGGGTATTTTATGTAAAATCGAGTCCTATGTAAGTTCGGGTCTAGAATAGGTTTTTATGAGATAAAAATCGGAGAAATCTCGACGCTGTCACAATTACAGCACGAGTTAGGGATTCGCTACAGGACGGTTCAAGGCGATTGGGCGGTCTGGTTCACGCTGTCTTGCTGGGCTGGGACCGAATTGGTCCGGTTCAGTTGGAATTTGGCTCAGTTCGTGGTTTTCGTAGCTGGTTCGAAGTGGTTCGGGTCGGTTCGGGCGGTCTAGACCAGTATTTGGAGCTGCAGAAGGACTTTTAGGATAGAATTTAGCCATAATTATTGTAATTTATGCTTTATTTTATCCTAGGGGCCAAAATTAACCGGTTCAATTGCTATTTATTTGCTTTATGGATGTCATATAGCTTAAATTCCCACCATAGGTTAAGCATGTTTTCATGCATATTTATGTTATAAATGTTATAATGTATGGTAATTATGCATGAATTTAATTTCATGAGTTATTTAGTATAATTGTTATATTAAATATATGAAATTGGTGAAGCATGATGCATGACATTAATTTAGCTAAATATAATTGTTATATTTAATTAATGTAGCATGCATGCTTAGGATTATTTTCATGAGAATTAATATAATTAGTTATATTATGAATGAAAATAATAAATATAAATCAATGCTTATTTTCATGTATGATTTAATATAAAATGTTATATTAATTAAATGAAAATGGAATAGCATTGAGTATGACATTAATTAGATTAATATAAGAGTTATATTATATTAATGTCAAATTTCATGTAATTTAATTTCATGGATGTTTAATTAATATAATCGATATTAATTAAATGAAATTGAAATTGCATGAACCATGACACCACTTTAGATTAATATAATCGTTATATTATCGTTATCGACGTCATAATAATATGGTGTTTAATAATTAGAATATGATTGTTATTTTTTCAACACCATAGAAGCATGTTATAGGGCTAATCATTAAAATTTTATAATAAGTTATAAAATTGATTAGAAACCGTCAACCTATAGCAAAGAGTTGCATGCAAACATAGGACCTTAGGTTAAAATGAATTAATTTTAAAATGTTTAAAATTAATTAGACCTAAGCTCATTATAATTCTAATAGGATTAGAATTATTTTCTTACTTAGTATTTAAAATAATTTTAATTGACTAGTAGGAAAAACATTACTATGATTATAAGGGAACTCCACCGGTTAAGTTCTGTCTAAGGCTGGGGTACTTAAGATGACGGTTTACGGAACACCTCCTACCTGGGAACGAACCCGGAATACCGGAGTTGAATTAATCGTAGTTAAATGTTAGCATGCAATGTCACTAGGTTTATTAAAAGAGTTTAATTCACCTAGATCTTTAGAGTAAAGAGTTTACATTACCATGGTTATAAGGGAACTCTCCCGATGAAGTTCTGTCTAAGGCTGGAGGTACTTAAGATGACGGTTTACGGAACACCTCCTACCTGGGAACTAACTCGGAATACCGAAGTTGAATTAATCATAGTTAAATGTTAGCATGCAATGTCACTAGGTTTATTAAAAGAGTTTAATTCACCTAGATCTTTAGAGTAAAGATTTATCATAACTATTGGTTATAAGGGAACTCTACCGGTAAAGTTCTGTCTAAGGCTGGAGGTACTTAAGATGACGGTTTACGGAACACCTGCTACCTGGGAACTGAGCTGGAACTTGAGTTGAATTAACCATAGTTATATTAGCATGCAATGTCTCTAGGTTATTAAAAGTGTTTAATCCACCTAGACATTAGAGAAAAGACCTATATATATAAGAGTTATATATAGGCATAGACTTAGATAGATTCACTTAGCCGGAATTTACCTAAGTAATTGACCCTATAATTATAAAAATACTTAGTGGGAGGAAATATATCAAAACAAGATTTTCATAAATCAAGTTTTGCTCTTACGTCCTCAAAAGTTCACAACGTGAGGTTCATGCTTGGCCTCGAGTCACCCTGGGAGTGACCCCCTACGGATGGTGTTTGCATGGATCAATATCAAGGTGAATGAGGGAGTATTTTATAGTAAGTGGGAGCAGGACACGTGTCAACGTATCCTACGGTCTCCTCCATTAGGTATGACCGTGAGATCCCCATGATCTGCCTGGAGTCGCCCTGGGAGCGATCACCCTACGGAGGGCTTGATCATGGGAGTCGGAACAACGCAAACTCCAGAAATGGATAGGGTTTCTTAGGTCCATTTCCAACTTTGACTTTCCCCATGGTAGCATTGTTGGGGCCGACCTCTGAAATCTGAAAAATGGAGGGTCACACTTACGGGAAATTGTTAAGGTGTTAATAATTTCCTGACCGAAAAAACGGTAGCTAAGAACTATTGGAATATGAGTTATTCCGGGAATAGGGATTGGCTGAGATTGTCTCAATTCAGAGGAGGAGTAGCTGACTACCCTACGGTAGCTGTTGTTCTAAACCTCTGAAGTATCGTTGCAAAATGAATGTTTATTCTATGGGTCGATCATTACTTTTGCTAAATTGGTTGGAATAAAATAATAATATTATTTTGTGTAATGGGTTAATGCAACAATACTTATTAAGTTGATTTGTTTGTTCTATCAGCAATGAAACGTTCTTTGTATGCCTCTAATAACGCCAATTACAAAACTGGTATTTCTAATACAACTAAGAAAATGAACTTAAACACTAAATGCGTGGAATTGTCTTAACTGAGGACGGTTCTCAAGCCCATATGTCTAATTGATCCGAAATTGTTCATGAAGAATATGACATAGACTGCTTAGCACATCTCAATGAAAATAAATTTGATTTATTGATCATTGAAACGTGTATAGTGGAAAATGATGATACAGCCTGGATCCTTGATACAGCATGGATCCTTGATTCAGGTGCCACTCATCACGTATGCTCTTCCTTTGAGGGAATGAACTCCTGGCACCAGTTAGATGCTGGGGAAATGACTCTCAGAGTTGGGACTGGGGAGGTCATTTCAGCTAAAGCAGTGGGAGATATTAAAATGTTCTTCTCCAGGGAACACTATATGTTATTAGATAATGTATATATAGTTCCCAAAATAAAAAGAAATTTGATTTCTGTTTCTTGTTTGCTAGAACAATGATATTCAGTGTCCTTTTCTATGAATGAAGCTTTCATTACTAAAAAGCGTACTGATATCTGTTCTGCAGAAATGGAGAACAATTTGTATGTTTTAAGACCAATAGAGTCTAGTGCTATTTTGAACAATGAAATGTTTAAAACAGCCAAGACTCAACCAAAAAGGCAGAAAGTTTCTCAAAGTACCTATCTTTGGCACTTGAGACTTGGCCACATAAATCTCAATAGGATTGGGAGATTGGTTAAGAACGGACTTCTAAGCCAGTTAGAAGATGGTACTTTACCTCCGTGTGAGTCATGTCTCGAAGGTAAGATGACCAAACGACCTTTTACTGGAAAAGGTTATCGCGCCAAGGAGCCCTTAGAACTCGTAGAGTATCTCTGTGGTCCAATGAATGTAAGAGCTCGAGGAGGGTATGAATATTTCATCTCTTTCATAGATGATTATTCAAGGTATGATTATTTATACCTAATGAGTCATAAGTCTGAAGCCCTCGAAAAGTTCAAGGAGTATAGGACTGAAGTTGAGAACTTGTTAGGTAAGACCATTAAAACACTTCGATCTGATCGAGGTGGAGAGTGTTTGGACTTAAAATTCCATAACTATTTGATAGAACATGGAATCTCGTCTCAACTCTCAGCACCAAGTACATCTCAACAAAATGGTGTATCTGAAAGGAGAAACAGAACCTTGTTGGACATGGTTCGATCTATGATGAGCTATGCTCAACTGCCTAGTTCTTTTTGGGGTTATGCAGTATAGACTGCAATTTATATTTTGAATGTAGTTCCCTCAAAGAGTGTTTCTGAAACACCATTTGAGCTCTGGAGAGGGCGTAAAGCTAGTTTACGTCATTTCAGAATTTGGGGCTGTCCTGCACATGTGCTAGTGGCAAACCCAAAGAAATTGGATTCACGTTCAAAATTATGCCTATTCGTAGGCTACCCAAAAGAAACAAGGGGTGGATACTTCTTCAATCCACAAGAAAATAAAGTGTTTGTTTCGACAAATGCTACTTTCTTAGAAGAAGACCACGTTCGAGAACACAAGCCATGCAGTAAAATGGTGTTAAGTGAACTTTCTGGTGAAGCTACGAATGAATCAATAAGAGTTGTTGATAAGGCTGGACCTTCAACAAGGGTTGTTGATGAGCCCAGTACACAGACTGGACCTTCAACAAGAGTTGTAGATGAGCCCAGTACATCTGGTCAAGCCCATCCTTCTCAACAGTTGAGAATGCCTCGACGTAGTGGGAGGGTTGTTACTCAACCTGAACGCTATCTGGGTTTAGCAGAAACTCCAGCTGTCATATCTAATGATGGAATTGAGGATCCATTGACCTTTAGACAGGCAATGAATGATGTGGACGATGACCAGTGGGTCAAAGCTATGGACCTAGAGATGGAGTCTATGTATTTCAATCAAGTCTGGGATCTTGTAGACCTACCTGAAGGAGTTAAACCCATAGGGTGCAAATGGATCTACAAGAGAAAACAAGACGCAGCTGGGAAAGTGCAGACTTTCAAAGCTCGACTGGTGGCAAAAGGTTATACCAAAATGGAGGGGGTGGACTATGAGGAAACCTTCTCCCAAGTTGCCATGTTAAAGTCAATAAGGATTCTCTTGTCCATTGCCACGTTTTATGATTATGAGATTTGGCAAATGGACGTCAAGACTGCTTTTCTGAATGGCAATCTTGATGAAAACATCTTTATGTCTCAACTAGAGGGGTTCATTGCTCAAGATCAGGAGCAAAACTTTTGCAAGCTTAGACGATCCATTTATGGGTTGAAGCAAACTTCTAGATCTTGGAATATAAGGTTTGACAATGCTGTCAAATCTTATGGCTTTGACTAGAACGTTGATGAACCTTGTGTTTACAAAAGGATTATCAACAATTCAGTAGCTTTTCTGGTGTTGTATGTAGATGATATTTTACTCATTGGGAATGATGTAGAATATTTAGCTGACATTAAAAAATGGCTATCGACTGAGTTCCAAATGATTTGGGTGAAGCTCAATATGTTCTAGGGATTGAAATTATCAGGAATCGTAAGAACAGAACGTTAGCCCTGTCTCAAGCATCATATATAGACAAGATGTTGTCTAGATATAAGATGCAGAATTCCAAGAGGGGTTTACTACCCTTCAGACATGGAGTTCATTTGTCTAAGGAACAGTGTCCTAAGACACCTCAAGAAATTGAGGATATGAGACGGATCCCTTATGCTTCAGCTGTGGGCAGTCTTATGTATGCGATGTTGTGTACTAGGCCTGACATTTTCTATCCAGTTGAGATAGTCAGCAGGTACAAGTCCAATCCAGGGTTAGACCACTGGATTGCAATTAAAAACATCCTCAAGTATCTTCAGAGAACGAGGGACTATCAGCTTGTGTATGGCTCTAAGGATTTGATCCTTCAGGATACACAAACTCTGACTTTCAGACTGATAAGGATTCTAGGAAATCCACAGGGTCAGTATTTACCCTCAACGGGGAGCTGTAGTCTGGCGTAGCATCAAGCAAGGATGCATTGCAAACTCCACCATGGAGGCCTAATATGTGCTGCTTGTGAAGCAGCTAAGGAGGCTGTATGGCTACAGAAGTTCTTGATGGATTTGGAAGTTGTTCCAAATATGAACTTGCCAATCACCCTTTACTGTGATAATAGTGGTGCAGTGGCAAATTCTAAAGAACCTCGCAGTCACAAAAGAGGCAAGCACATAGAGCGCAAATATCATCTCATTAGAGAGATCGTGCAACGAGGGGACGTGATCGTCACAAAGGTAGCCTCTGTGCACAATATTGCTGATCCATTTACGAACGCTCTCACGGCTAAAGTGTTTGAGGGTCATCTAGAGGGTCTAGGTCTGTGAGATATGTACATAGAATAATCTAGGGCAAGTGGGAGAAGTGTAATGGGTATTGTGAATGCCCTGGTTTATTGTATTTATCTGTATTTGTACTTTTCATGTATTATACAGTATCAATCACTACAACAAATTTGGGCTTAGATGTCAGTTCCGCACCGTTATTAAACCCCTATGATCACGGATTTGAATCCGTTGTTGTTCTGGGTGTGATCTAACCCCTACGATCACGGATTACAACAATAACGGTTTAAAACCGTCATCAAACGCCTCCGTGATCTTTCATGTATAATCACGGATTACAACAATAACGGTTTAAAACCGTGGTTGTTCTGGGTGTGATTAAACCCCTACGATCACGGATTACAATAATCACGGTTTAAAACTGTGGTTGTTCTGGGTGTGATATAACCCCTACGATCACGGATTACAACAATAACGGTTTCAAACCGTCATCAAACGCCTCCGTGATCTTTCATGTACGATCACGAATTACAACGATGACAATTTAAAACCGACATCTTTGTCGACCCCTATGATCACGAATTACAACAATGATAGTTTACAACCGACAAATATGACTACATTAATGACGATTTTTAAATGACAACTTTCCTCATACCACCTGCAACATATTTATTGCCATAATTCAAATCTCACACCTTGAATACCTATTATTGCAATGCAAAAATATTTTAATTGATCCAATAATCTACAGATATTTAAAACGAACATTTGAGAATAATATTCAATCCAAACACAGCAATTGAGAAAACATCAAATACTTTATTTCATTCGATCCAAAAAAACTTCAAACGTCACAATACAATATCCAAAACCACTAAATTGTTCTAAACTATATAGTAAACTGAAAGATTTACAAAAAGAATAAAATGTAAGCACAGTCGCTTTTTTGTCCATTCAAACTACAACATATATATGTCATGAAAACCCTACCCATATCTTATATCGTCTAAAAGGAAACAACTAGCTACCACAAGGATGAATACTTCACATGAAGTTTGACACATGTCTCACCCATTCAAGTTTGTAGCATCAGGATACTTCACGTTAAGTTTCCTCATTTTAGCCTCTTTGGTGGGTTGGGGCAAGTTTGTAGCATTGTAAGCTCCTTGAAAGATAAAGGTTTCCTATTCACATAAACGTACCCTGGTGGTAGTAGATTCGCTTCACAAACACTTCTCAACCTTCATAATCTGTCAAATCTCCAACTCACTTAGCAGTCTCTTAAGCATTGTGGAACATTTTCCCAAATTTCCTCACTTAGACTCATCAATTGGAAAACCTATGCAAGTGACACATTTGGAAAACCTGTGATGATGGATTGAAACCTCTTTCAATTACTCGTTTTTAGCTGTAAATGATAGCAAACTTCTATATAAACCACACTTTAGGCCCTGTAACAAAGAATAAGTACTCTGGTAAATAGAATTTTAACCACTTTTGCTTTCCATTAATAAAATGGGGTTTATTCCCCTGAAATCTAAAAGAGATACAACTTAGTTAAAAAAAAATTATATCTAATATCTACTTATTAACATATACAAGAGATTGTTTCAACCCAATTAATAATCCACAACATTACTTTTAAAAAGCCCAAAATTCCAACTTCAATAAGAAATCCAATTACAAGAGGAAGAAAATTAGATGATGGAATATTTTAAGTTTTAACGCTAATATCAATTAGTCATCTCCAAGCATTATATTGAAATCTTATTACTAGGGGCCAAAAAGGATAAATTTCATCAAGCCATACTCGATCAAATCAAATCACGAGAAAATGAAAAAAAGTTTATCACAACAATTATTAAAATAATCAATCATAGGTGAAATCTCTTTCCTCCTATATTTAGCTTGGAGGCCTTTAGTTTAGTTCCTCTGGATTCCTCATCCCTAAAGCCTTGAAGTTGTGCTCCTTTTACTTGAATATATCTCTCTTCGTTTCTTATTTTAAAAAAAAATCAAAACAAGAGAAGAAAAAAAAAGCTAGAAATAAAGAATCCTAAACATATAGAGCAAAAGACTAAATAATGAATAAAAATCATTCTCAATATTGATTGATATCTCCTATTTAACACACCCCCCTAAAGAATCTTCAGGAAGGTAGGAAAGTAACGTTGAAATCACATCCAGTCCAGTTATCAAAAATTGTTCTTTAAGGTCATATAGCATCAAAAAAACACAAAGCACTGTAAACTTCCAAAATGTACATGTGTGGAACAATTAAAGTGCACGAAATCACTTAAACTAAAAGTAGATTTGGATGAGATAGGTTGTTATTCAATTATTTTGAAGCGTCCAAATGCAAAATAACGATAAACCAAATTTATAGCAAAAATTAAGGCAAGAACAAAACTTCAAATAACATATGGCATCGAAAAATGAAAGAAAATCCCTAATCCACCAAACTAGTTTCAGATTCAGAATCACAAGCGAAGCAACAGAGCAGAACAATGTACCTTCTAGAGAGTTCAAATCCAAATTCTCAGCCCAAACTTCAAAACCAAAACTCTAGCCCTCAATTTCTGCAATTCGACGAATTTGGAAGCGAAGAAAAATAGTATAAAAAGAAATTCAGAGAAACTAAAAAACGCAAGAACCTCGAAAAAAAATAAAGAGAAGAAAAATAATGGTACACACGTACCTCAACCTTCGGTCGCCGGTGACGGGGGGAGTGCACTGATGGAAGCGGCGACACACAGAGATGAAGGCGGCAGACGAGTGGCGAACAGATGAAAGGGGGCGGCGAACGGATGAAAAGGAAAAAGTTAGGGCTTTTAAGTATTACCCAAGTGAAATAAAGTATGTGTGAAATGTGAATGTGGAACAGAAGAAGAAGAAAAAAAAAAAGGGAAAAATACACTTTTAGTCCCTTTGGGTTAGATTTCATTTTGGTCCCTGAGTTTTCAAACTCAACAATTTAGTCCCTGAGGTTTGGTTTTAGTTTCATTTTAGTCCCTCCATCCATTTTTCCGTTAAAAACTAACGGACGGATGACGTGGCACTATTTTTTTTTATTTAAAAAAATTATTTTAAATTTTTTCAATTAAAAATATATTTAAAATAATAATATATTATTAAAATATTATTATTTCATTAAAAACCATCCCTTCTTCTTCCCTACCAAAACCCTAAGCATCCTTACCTAACCCAAGCCTCCACCTTCGCCTGTTGTCCTGCCACCATCGACCGCTGGCCGCCGGCGCCGATAACATTTTTTCTTTCCTCGTTCTTTCTCTTTCCCTCTCTCCCTCATCTCTCTCACGCACATCGAAGGTCGACAGATCTCGTTTTTTCAGCTGGAACTCGTTTTTCTTTCAAAATAATTTGGCTGGATCTCGTTTTTCAGCAGCCTCACCCAGTCACGAGGGGCGGAGGAGGACGACGGCTCTGAGGAGACGCTTTCTGTTGGGTCGTCGTCGACGGTCATAATATGCGGGCTTTGGCGGTTCATATGGCCGAAGGACGGCGATTCTACAGTGGGACCTGGAAACAATCGATTCTGAAGAGGAAAACGGGGAGGAGGCGCCGGACTCCACTGCTCGTGTTTCAGATCTGAGAGTGAGAGTGAAAGGAGGAGAAAAATCGAGAGAAATGCAAAAACCCACGACTGCGGAATGGTTGTTGTCGCGTGAAGAAACCCACTGTTCGCGCAAAAACCCAAGTTCCGGACGACCGCGAGATGCAAAAACCCACGACTGCGGAAGGGCTCCTTCGCTCCGGATGAAGGACTGGGCTCGTTCGTTTCGGAATGCTCTCATGAAGAAATCAACAACGAAGGACTGGGCTCGTTCCGGACAAAATCAGCAACAAAAAACCCACTGCTCGCATGTTCGGACGAAGGAGTTTTCTTCGTTACGGTCTGAGTTTCAGATCTGAAACGACGAACCGAAATCTGAACTTCAATTTTTTTTTTAAAAAAAAATAACAGAAAGAAAATAAGGAAGAAGGGAGGAGAAGAAAAGAATGATAAGGAAAAAAAAAAAAGTCACCGCCGGCCGCCGGCGAGCGGTGGTTGCCGACCATAGATGGAAGATTGTTGAAGAAGAAGAAACAGTAGAAGGAAAGGGAGGAAGAAGAAGAATGTGGAAGAGAGAAATAAAAATAAATAAAATAAACTAAAAATAATAATATTTTTATTATTTTAATATATTTTTATTTTAAAAAATTAAAAATTAATTTTTTTTAATTAAAATAATAGTGCCCGGTTAGATTTAACGGTAAAATGGATGGCAGGGACTAAATTGCTCCTTATCTTAAACCTCAGGGACTAAATTGTTGAGTTTGAAAACTCAGGGACCAAAATGAAACCTAACTCAAACCTCAGGGACTAAAAGTGTATTTTTCCCAAAAAAAACTACTTTTGGAGGCCTTTGATGTATGTTCCTTACCATTCTTTTAAAGTTTACATTTGAATTTTATACTTGGGGCAAAATCGTAGAGAAGAAAAACGTTCGTGGAGAAGAAGACAAAAAAAATTAAGGCCCAAACCGTTATTAAAGGAAAAAATAAATTAAAAGAAAAATGGCCCAAACCGTTATTTAAGTCCATCGTTTGTTTTACTGTTACCATGAATTAAACGGAAAATATAACGACGTCGTTTTGACCTTAGTTTTTAATAAAACAAACAAAACGACATCGTTTAAAGGATCGAAACCGTTATTAAAGCCCAACATACAATAACGGGCCGTAACCGTTATTAAAACCCATGTTAGATAACGGGCCCAAACTGTCATTGAAGCCATCATTTAATCACGGTTTAAGTCCGTATCTATAGATTGACCCAATACTTTAATGAAATAGGACCAAAACTGACATAGAAGCCCATCATACGATAACGGGCCTAAACCGTTATTGAAGCCCACCATGGATGACACGTTAGATGACTGGCAAAAACCGACATCGAAGGTCTACCTTTGATGACGGTTTTAAACCGACACCATTGAGAAATTTTTACCAAAATTTTCGTCTTTCTCCGAAAAATGTGGCGCCTTTTTTATACACATCTTTAATGACGGACGATAACCGACATTGAAGGTCTCCCTTTGATGACGGTTTCAAACCGACATCGTTGAGAAATTTTTATGAAAATTTCCGTCTTTCTCCGAAAAATGCGGCGCCTTTTTTATACACATCTCTAATGACGGGCGATAATTGACATCGAAGGTCTTCTTTTGATGACGGGTTTAAACCGACATCGATAAGCAGTCTTTTCGCGCCCTTTTTAAATTACATATAATAACGGTTTAAAACCGTCATCGTAGGTTTCCATTTTTTTACAAACGTTAGATGACGGGTAAGAACCGTCGTGGAAGGGTCTTCTTTAATTACGGTTAGAAAACCGTCATTGTACCCCAAATTTTCGAAAGTTAACATTTTTTTTCGGAAAAAGTGGCGTTTTTTTCACAATCCGTCATCTTAGAGTCAATCCGTCATTGTTGTAAAAATACAATCCGACATCGTAGCCCCAAATTGTTGTAGTGAATACAAACTACTATTTCTACTTCAATGATTATTCATTCAATTTTGATTGTTGATGTACATTGCCCACTAGAGTTTTAGTTCAAGTGGGAGTTGTCTGGTTTTATGCCCTAAAACTCGTAGATAGTAAATGAAACAAATTAATCGATCTCAATAAAGCGTTATTTGAGTAATTCAGTAATTTCGTTATTGAATAATCGAGTTTGCATTAATAAACCCTAAATCCAATAAACTAAGATCCAAGGTTGTTTAAATGAAACTTGGACTAGTATGTGGGGACATACGGGGATCAGTGTCCAAGTAACAACCTAAAAGGTCTATAGTATAGGGATAAGGCTGGGTACCTTATCCTGGTGACACTATGTGATACGGCCCACCTTGTATTTGATATAGATGCAATGATCCAAAGCATCCATGTAGGAGACATGCGGATGGGGGTATCCTATGCAATGAGTTTGCATAAGACCGGACCGCGAAATAGTAACCACTAGATGTAACGCCGTTAACTAGTTTAGGTTTCTATTTCAATAGGATGGCCTAGGTAACTCAATCTCAATCCTGAGTCTGTTATGAACCTCTTTCAGGAGGGATTGTCCTTAGATTCAGGTGCCACTAATCACGTATGTTCTTCTTTTGAAGGAATGAGTTTCTGGCAACAGCTAAGAGCTGGAGAGATGACTCTTAAAGTCGGAACAGGAGAAGTCATCTCGGCTATTGCAGTGGGAGACATAAAATTATTCTTCACTAAGGAACGTTACATAATATTAGATAATGTGTACATAGTTCCGAGAATTAAAAGAAATTTGATTTCTTTATCTTGTTTAATTGAACAAGGTTATTCAATTTCCTTTTCTGTTAATGAAGCGTTCATAACTAAAAGAGGTATTGATGTTTGCTCTGCAAACATGGAGAATAAATTGTATGTTTTAAGACCAATTGAGTCTAAAGCTATTTTAAATCATGAGATGGTTAAAACTGCTGAGACTCAACCTAAAAGGCGAAGAGTTTCTCAAGATACCTATCTCTGACACTTGAGGTTACGCCATATAAACCTCAATAGGATTGGGAGATTGGTCAAAAGTGGACTTCTAAACAAGTTAGAAGATGACTCATTACCTCCTTGTGAGTCATGCCTTGAGGGCAAGATGACAAAATGACCTTTTACCGGAAAAGGTTATCGTGCCAAAGAGCCCCTAGAGCTCATACATTCGGACCTCTGTGGACCAATGAACATTAGAGCTCAAGGAGGGTACGAATATTTCATCAGTTTCATTGATGATTATTCGAGGTATGTCTATCTCTACCTGATGCATCATAAGTCCGAAGCTTCTCTGATTTATGGAGCAAGGAGAGCCATCCACGTGTCTAGGTCAACCTAATTCAAGCCTCATATCACTCTATAAAAGGAGCTAGCCGCCCAAGTCAAATTCATTCCACCTTTGGGGAAGAGATCATTTCTCATTTCCATTCTTGGAAGCCAAATAGAGGAGAGAGATTGGAGACCATCAAGAAGACCATCAATTACAAGCTGTCAAGGGAATTAATCTTTTCTTGTATTACCTTGTAGTTATGGACATGCTTACTCAGATTGTAACGTGTGTTTCCATGCATTTTATGAACTAAGTAGTTTTAGGCGTTGGTTAGGGAACATGTAGTTGTCGTGCTTAATTTCTAGTAATAAATATTGATTCTATGCATCTTGATTAATTGTTGTGCTCATTTCTATTTTATGCCCGCCTGGCCAGCCGGTATGAATACCTCTCTCTAGTTTCAGGGATGATTTAGGGAGTGTGTGGCATTTAATCACACTAGATCATTGTGTATTGGTGAACGCAAGTGACTGAGCTAGGGATAGCCAGTTGCCTAGTGCTTGATCGGTAGTACTTCATTGGAGTTGAAACACATTCCAAAAGATCCGGAGTTTCGGGAGGAATCTGCTAATAAGACTGCGAGAGTTTTGCATGATCAATAATATTGCTAGAGCATCTTTTAAAACAATTACTAAATCCTGACCAGCGCCTGTTTCTAATCTGTCTTCCTATTTGTTAACTTTCTGTTCTGTCATTTCTTTTGCTTCAGCATTATTCCTATAAAAACCAATCATTTTTACCATCATTGAAACCATTGAAAAGTTATACAAAATAGATAAAGTGGAAGCTAGTTCAGACCTTGGATTCGATAATACTTATTACTTGTTGCGGACTGTGTATACTTGCACAGAGTCTAGAGTCTAATTGCATATCATTTTTACTCACTCTAGGACCCCAACACTCCCCAAAATTCCCCAAAATTTTCCCACTAAGAAAGCTCTCAAAAAGGCTAGAAAGCCTTGAGAGAGGCTCCCTAAGGAGCCAAGAAAGCAAGAAAGGAATGGAAGAATATGATGATTGATGGTAAAATGAGGCACCAAGGGGCGCCTTTTATAGGCTCGGAAATGGGGTAGCGTCGCGACGCTATTGGTACAGCGTCGTGACGCTGTGACGTCATCGACTTGCCGGCCAAGAAATGGACAGCGTCGCGACGCTGTCCTTATAGCGTCTCGACGCTAGGCGTTTTCCAGAACTTTCAGCTGCGATTTTGGACTTGATTTTGGGCCTCCCTTCATTTCCTTTGGGCCTTTTTCATATGGTTGATCTTCATGGCTTCCCCCTTGACCTAAGCATGGAAATTGGGCTTGAATGGCTCCTATTTGGGCACTTTTTCACCAAAATCCACAACTTTGCTCCTAAAGACCAAATAACAAAATATATTAAATATATTCAATAAAAACACAATTAAAGCACTAAAAAGCTTAATAATTTAGGACTAAAATAGCGACATTTCTGCTTGCTATCACAACCTAATGGTGGAGACCGTAGGATACGTTTGACACGTTTCCTTCACCCACTTACTATGAACACTTTCCCATTCACCTTGATATTAACCCATGCAAACACCATCCGTAGGGGGACGCTCCCAGGGCGCCTCGAGGCCAAGCATGGATCTCACGGTGTGAACTCAGGGGAACGTGAGAGTAGAAACTTAACATGAACATTTCGTTTCTATACTTTTCCTCCCACTAAAGTGTCCTAAGGTTTTAGGGTCTATTACTTAGGTAAATTCCGGCTAAATGAATCTATCTAAGTCTATGCCTTATTAAATAAGGTCTTTACACTGAATGTCTAGGTGAATTAAACTCATTTAATAACCTAGTGACATTGCATGCTAGTAAGACTATGGTTAATTCAACTCAGGTTCCGGACCATTTGCCGGGAGAGTGCCCTTATAACCAAGGTCTTATGTCCTACTTACTCGAATTTTAAAACTATTTAAAAAAATCTAAGTAAGACATATTTCTAATCCTATTAGAAAAGGCGATCTTAGGTCTATTTCATTTTAAACCATTTAAAGAATGACAAGATCCTAAGATCCTATGTTAGCATGCAACTCTTTGTTATAGGTTTTACGGATTCTATTCATTAACTATTAGAACTCTTTATAACTTTTAATGAATTAACCCTATAACAAGCTTTCTAATGGTGATTTTAAAGCATATAACAATCAATCATTCAAGTTATAAGAAAAGCACCATTAAGAAACATCATATGTCTAGGTTTGTATAACTCTTTATACTACGATGTCTAGGTGATAACTCTTTAAAACCTCACATCGCTCACGCATGCTCATAAAACTCGAGTTAACTTAACTCAAGAACCGACTCGATGCCCAGGTAGGAGGTGTTCCGTAAACCGTCAACTTAAATACCTCCAGCCTTAGACAGCATCTTGTCGGGTGAGTTCTCTTGTAACCGTTGTTTTACAAGATATCGACCTAAACTATGCAGGTTGATCGAATTGGTGGTTCATTAATCTAAGTGAGCATGCACTTCATCTTGTTATAGATTTTAGATTTCTATCTCTTTTTATAACAATTATAAAATCAATCCATAACAAGCCTAATTTGAATATAACACTTATAATCAAAGGAAAGAAATTTCATGCTTCATGCTTAGTTAATATTATCCTTTTAATAAATATAACAATTATATCATTTAATCAATTTGGAAATTAACCATTCAAGCATGAATCTCCCTAATTTCTATCATGCATTTGATATAATTAATAACACTTATTAAAAATAAATAAATGCATGTCCATGCTTTCCTATGGTGGGATTTTAAACTATATGGCATGCTCATAATGCACATACATTTAATCTAATTAAATCATACATTCACAATGCATAAAGAAATTAAATTCAAGCTAAAATGGATTGGTTTGGCAATTTAAAGCAAGCAATTTAACTAATTATTACAATAATAATTATTAAAATAAGCTTGAAATGATCCCGAGCATCACGAGCCATCCCGAACCGCCCATCCAAGTGTTGAACCAGCCTTGATTTGTGAGAAAATAGGCTGAACCGGACCAAGAACCAAGCTGCTGGACCGAACCGTTTTCTGGAAAAACTGGGCGCCTGGGAAATTTGTTCAACAGCGTCGGGACGTTACTTGAACAGCGTCTCGACGCTCTCGCGACCAGCAGCCACTGTCTGCGATTTCAGCTTGCGTCTTCTCCAGATTTCTTCGATTTTACAGCCTATATGTGAAGGGATAAGAGCCCCACGCAGCGGAAGAATTTAACAGGACCTACTCAGAGTCTTAGATTCTAATTGAAATACCAATACAATTTGCAAAATATTACAGCAATAAATTTCTATTTAAAGGGCTGTACATAGGCTATAAACATGCTAAAAAATCAACTAGATTGATCCTAGTGATCAAGGATTTCATAGAAAACTTACTTTTGTAGAAAGCCTTGATCAATTCGCCTTTTCTTGCCAATAAGATTGAAAACGCAACAACCCTCTTGTGCGAACACCACCAATCGGCTACACCGGTATATCTCTAAGACTTCTTGAAGCAGGAGACTTGTGGGAGTCTTTTGGGAGAGATCTCTGAGAGAAGAAGAGACAATGGGATGCCTTTCACCCCACCCCAGGGGTCCTATATATAGGTAAAGGCCAAGACCTTTTCCTAATAGGAAAAGGTCTATTAATAAGTTCAAATCTATTATCTAAACAATATCTAATTTTAATAAATAATTAATTAATTACCCAATTAAATATCATATATTTAATCTTAGGGATTTTATTAAAATTAAGATTAATATGAATCCAATTCATATTAAAATTTATTTGAACTCTTTCAAATATTTTCTCTCAAAAATTAATTTTTGAAATTAGTTCAAAAATTATATTATAAAGTTTCATAAACTTTATATTATAATGCATCAACATACATTATTTGATTCCCCAGATAAATTGAACATTTTCAATTTATATTTAATTGCTTCAAGTCTCTTTACGAGCTACCAGTGGGACCTAATGGACTTACAGATCAGAAGCTCCAACGATACGAGACTAATCGGCTTAAACTCATTAACCGAGTTAGTCTCCATTCGTTAACTCTGGGTCACTCCACTAAAGACCCACAACTGCACTCTTCTCACTGCAGAATATTTCTGTGTCCACAGATATCGACCAATAACGGCAGTTAGTCCTTCACGAGTGTTCGTAACTCCAGTTGGGTCAAATTACCGTTTTACCCCTGAGTTACCTCTACCTTCTTAAGTACCAGTGCTCCTCTAATGAACAACCTGTTTGTGGTCCAACCATCAAACAGAAACCCCTCTCAGGCCAGTGAGAGGGTAGGGCTCTTTGTTCAAGACCCGGAGACACCACTTAAGGGAACACTCATCTACTTCCTCAAAAGTCGGGAAGGAGTGAATTCCATCTTGTGTGATTATGTTCCCAGCTCCCCACTCGGTCTTGTCCCCAAAATGGTAGGCTTATTGAGTCGGCGTACTGGCCACTCTCACCCATGCAAATCAAAGGACAATCCCTCGTGAACAGGAGTCCATAATCCACTCAGGATTCAGACTAAGTTGCCTAGGTCATCCTAGTGAAATAGAAACCTAACTAGTTAACAGTGTTATAGCTAGCGGTTACTATTTCGCGGTCCGGTCTTATGCAAACTCATTGCATAGGATACCCCCACTCGCATGTCTACTACATTGACGCTTTGGATCAATATGTCTGTATCAAATACAAAGCGGGCCGTATCACATAGTGTTACCAAGATAAGGTACCCAACCTTATCCTTGTACTATAGACCTTTTAGGTTGTTACTTTGAACATTGATCCCCGTATGTCCCCACATACTAGTTCAAGTTACATACAAACAACCTTGGATCTTAGTTTATTGGATTTGGCACAAATAGTGCAATATTTAACAATAACATTTTATTGCAGAAACTAAATAACACTTTATAAAACACAAATATAAAATTTGTTTACATTCACTATCTACGAGTTTTAGGGCATAAAACCCAACAATATGGACTCTATTGACTCTATAAAAATTACAGACCCTAGAACACACATTAATGCTCATACATTTCCGAGAAATTACATTTTCATAAAGAAATGAAAGCTCAAAAAATTGCCAAACCACAACACTTCCATTTTAGCACATAGAAAATTCAATTTCAAAATGGTACCCACCACAGCAAAATTAATGCAAGTTAAGTGCTCTAATCATGCTCTGATACCAATTGAAGGTGTTCATATAACACATGCGGAAGCAATTGAAGATTGGAAGCACCTAACTACATCAATTTTGCTCCTAAAGCATGTATGTTCTAAGAATCCAGAAACAGAGAGAGTGAAAGTACCAACCTTTTTGTAGCTCAATTGGTGGACCTTCTTGGATTCTTTTCTTCTCCAATCTTCTTAGGACAACCCTTAGAGTCTTCCCTACTATTCTCCGGGCCAAGAACAACTTTTGGGAGTCTATAAAGATAGGGAATGGGAAGGGAATGCTTGAAGGATCAAACTATAGAGAAGTATGAGAAAATGAGAGAGATTGAGTCCAAATTCCAGCAGCATAACAGTAAGGAAATGGCTCTCTTAGAGTTGAATCTGATTCATACTCCTTATATAGACCTCTTCCATGCAAAGACAAGCTTCATGACACTAGACACATGGTGAAATTGCAACTCAAAGTGGATTCTAGGTGTTTAATTCACAACACATGCAACTAGTGCATGGTTGTGTTGTTTTCCACTATGCATCAACATGCAAGAGTGGGAATCCCACTAAATCCACTAAAATTGAATCTAAATTCTGAATTTTTTAGCTTGCAATTCACTCTTATTTCAATTCTAAATTGAATTTGATTTCTAGGAAATTAATTGGGACATTTTCAAGTAATTTGACATGATTAATCTAATTAATCATTGTCACCTAGTGCCATTCATTATATATGATTCTTAATCCATATATATTGTATTTAAAACACTTTTAAATACTTTATCTCTCATTTTCTAATTTAATTCATAATTAAATTATTGTGTCAAACACAATTTTACGATAATACCCTTTTTCCCGTTTTTGAACGATTCAAAGATTTCTATCAATATGTTCTAGGCTTTAATCCGATATGAGGTAGTAGGGGGACCTAATGGACCTATAGATCATGGGCTCCAACGATTCGAGGCTAACCGACTAATCTCATTATCCAAGCTAGCCAACATTCGTTAACTACCGGGGCACTCCACTAAAGCCCGATAGTTGCACTCCCCTCACTATAGATATATATCCGTCCACTTGATTTAACCATGCTCAGTAAGTCGATCCTTCACAGCTTGTTCGTAGCTATAGCTAGGTCAAAAGTCCGTTTCACCCCTATAGTACTTCTAGTTCCTTAAGTCCCACTGATCCTCTAATGAACAATTGGTTTATGGTCCAACTAATAAACCGAGTCCCTCTCGGGCCAATGAGAGGGCGGGATCCCTTTGTTCAAGCCCCGGAGTCAGCACTTAAGGGAACAACCTCTCTACTATCCCTAATTTGGGTAGGAGTGAATTCCTTCTCGCACGACTATGTCTCCAGCTATCTACCCGTTCCTATCCTTGAAATGGGAGGCTTATTGAGTCGGCGATACTAAGCAACTCTCACCTATGCAGATCTAAGGATAAGCCTGAGTAAACAGGAGTTCATAGTTAGCTCAGGATTAAGATCGAGTTACCTAGGTCATCGCATGAAATAGTCAGTCTCGTCAGTAAACGATGTTATAAAGCGAGAGTGACTTATTTCTCGGTCCTGGTCTTATGCAAACTCATTGCATAGGACGCCCCCACTCGCATGTCTCTACATGGACAATTTAGGATCACATCGTCTATACTATCTATAAAGTGGGCCGCGTCTCATAGTGTCCCCAGAATAAGGTACCCAACCCTATCCCTATACTATAGACCGTTTTGGCTATTATTCGAGCTTGATCCACTTTTATGTCTCTACATAAAGCTCAAGTGTTCAACCTATAGCCATGGATCTTGGTTTATTGGATTTGGGTTATCTAATGTGCAATTTACTTATTCAGATATGACTTTACTCAATTAATCTCGATAACGACTTTATCGAACAAGTATATAATTTTTGTTTAACATTCACTATCTACGAGTTTTAGGGCACCAATCCCAACACTAGCATCATCTAGATTATATCTAGTTAATTATTTAACATGTTTATAACTGTTGTACAACCCACTAAATATAGATTTATTGCTGTAATATTTTGCAAATTGTATTCGTATTTCAATTAAAAATCAAAGACTATGAGTAGGTTCGGTGATTCCTTCCGCTGCGTAGGGCTTTTATCCCTTCAATTGGTATCAGAGCTAACTCAGTTGTTCTTGATTTTAAATTGAAATTTGCAATTTGTTCATGGTGGGATTTATGCATTGTGAATGTTATGGTTTGCGTATAAATGGTTTCGATTAATTTGGCCATAGATTTACGTTTTCCTGAATGGTTCAATGTAAAGGCTCCTGCGTTTTTGGGCATAATTTGTAAATCTATTATCCTCTGTAAGTCTGGGTCTAGAATAGGTTGTTCGATGATAAAGATCCTTGAAAATCACGTCCAAAAATGAAGCCAAATGGAAAAAACAGCCGTTGGAATGCCCAGATTCTGCCTCCAGACGAAGAAGCGTCGCGACCCAATTCATAGGGTGTCGCGACACTGTCGCAATTTTGCGAAGCGGAGATCTACGATTGCATAAGCGTCGCGACGCTAATGCGATTTCACACGGCGTGCGCTAAGGTTTTGGATGTGTGCGGTTCAAGCTGAAGCTGCGGTCCGGTTCGGTGTTTTGGTTGGTCTGGGGCCGGTTTGGCCCGGTCCAGCCCAATTCAAGCTTGGTTTGGCATTTTGGGGTCCGGTTCGAAGTGGTTCGGGTCGGTTCGTGCGGTCTAACCCGGTTATGAAGCTGCAGAAGCATATTTTAGGATAAAATAGCTTAAATTAATGTAATTTATCTGCTTTATTTTATCCTAGGGGCCAATTAATTGGTTTATACGCTATTTAAATGCTTTATGGATGTCATTTGGATTTAAAATCCCACCTTAGGTTATAAAGCATGCTCATGCATTTTATATATATTATAATTAGTTATAATGTATGAATTGAAATGCATGGTTTAATTTCATGAGTTTTTTTAATATATAACAATTTTATATTAATATCATGAAAATGGATAAGCATGATGCGTGCAATTACCTAGTTAAATATAAATAGTTATATTTAATAAAATTGTTTGCAGCATGCTACTTTGATTTACCATTTTTGGCAATAATTTAATTGTTAATTTATTAATAATGGAAATCAAAGTTGCATTGAGCATGAAACATCCATAGTTTAATATAATTGTTATATTAATTTCATGCAATGCAATCCTATAGTTTTATTATATTAACTTGAATGTGATTGTTAATTATTTTAAAACTATAATATGCATGATTATAGGGCTAATCATTAAAATTTAAATAGTTTAAAATTAATGATTAGAAACCGTCAACCTATAATAAAGATTGCATGCAAACATAGGATCATAGGTAAATGAACTAATTTTAAAATGTTTAAAATTAATTAGACCTAAGATCACGTTAATTCTAATAGGATTAGAATTAAGTCTTTCTTAGTTTTAAAATAGTTTTAACCTACTAAGTAGGACAAACATTACTATGATTATAAGTGAACTCTACCGGTAAAGTTCTGTCTAAGGTTGGGGGTACAAACTTACTATGATCATGATTAAATGTTAGCATGCAATGTCACTAGGTTTATTAAAAGAGTTTAATACACCTAGATCTTTAAAGTAAAGACTTTACATTACTATGGTTAAAAGGGAACTCTCCCGGTTACGTTCTGTCTAAGGCTGGAGGTATTTAAACTGACGGTTTACGGAACACCTGCTACCTGGGAACAAACCCGGAACCTGAGTTGAAATAACCATAGTCATGTTAGCATACGGTGTTGCTAGGTTTGTTAAAAGAGTTTAATTCACCTAGAACATTTCGGTATAATTCCCATTATAATAGTTATAATAGGATTAGACTTAGATAAATTGAATTAGCCGGATTTATCTAGGTTAATAAACCCTAAAATATACGGTAGGTCACTTTAGTGGGAGGTAAAATTTTTACTCCTACGTCCCTATATTCACAACGTGAGATCCATGCTCGGCTTTGTGTCGTTTTAGCGCGGCCTCCTGATAGCGAGCAGAAATGTCGCTATTTTAGTCCCAATTTATTAGGCTTTTTAGAGCTTTACTAGTGTTTTTATTGAAAATATTTAATGTATTCTGTTATTTGGTCTTTAGGAGCAAATTATGGATTTTGGTGATAAAAGTGCCCAAAATGAAGCCATTCAAGCCCAATTTTCATGCTTGGGTCAAAGGGGAGTCAAAAGAAGTCAACCATGAAGAATAAGCCTAAAAAGAATTGAAGTTGGCCCAAGAAAAGAAGCCCAATCCGTAGCTGAAAGTTCTGGAAAACGCCTAGCGTCGAGACGCTATAAGGACAGCGTCGCGACGCTGTCCATTTCTTGGCCGGCAAGTCGATGACGTCACAGCGTCGCGACGCTGCCCCATTTCCGAGCCTATATAAGGCGCCCCTTGGTGCCTCATTTTACCATCAATCATCCATCAATTCCTTTCTTCCTTTCTTTCTAAGGCTCCTTTGGAGCCTTCTCTCAAGGCTCTCTAGCCTTTTGAGAGCTTTCTAGTGGGAAATTTTGGGGAATTTTGGGGAGCATCCTAGGAGGCTCAAGTAGTTTTCGGAGGGACTCCAAGCGAGCGAAGGGGTCTTCAACGGTCAATTCCTTCCCTTTTATTATGCTCTTTATTATGCTTTCCGTTATAAATATTGTGAATATTTTAGCTATGTATAGCTAAACCCCAATTTGGGGTCTTGAAATGAAATTATAGTTTAAATGTTATTATAATTGCCTATCTCTTGCCCTTTTTCCTAATTATTTGTATGGATGTGCTTAATGTTTTTTGCAATCTGGCCAATTGTGTAATGATTCGGTTCTTAATGGAAACTCGACGGAGAGAAGTTAGGCTAGATCATAATCCATGCAACTAGTTTAATTGCCCGTCGTGACAACGGGATTAGTTGATTAAACTTAGATTCCTAAAATGAATCAGAGCGTAATAATTAATGATTTTTAATGGCGCTAAGGACACTTAGGTTGTTAAAATGAATTAATTACAATTAGGGGAGACCGACAGGAGAACCTATGTGATTAATGGAGATTCTAGGATTATAATTAGTTGGGCAATGAGATAGGATAATTATAATAATTGTTTAGCTAATAATTGATTTTCAAGACCCCTCTTCCCATTAAAAAGCTCTTTCTCCATATTTTATTTTCTTGATTGATCAAATTATTTTATTTGCTTGCTTGATTTTTAAATTTCTTTGATTGCATGATCTGGTCCCTAAATATTATTTCGCCCAAGTATTTTTAGTGCTCAAAGAATTTTTGCTTGTTTAAATTTCGCTTCGCCTCCCTATGGATTCGATACTAAGTATTACCTACCGTTTTATATTACTTGTGATGACCCGTGCGCTTGCGGAAAATCGTTCAAAAGTCGTCCGAACACCTCCCTTCGGAAAGTGTTTGCATGGGTCAATAACAAGGTGAATGGGGAAAGTGCCCATAGTAAGTGGGAGCGGGACACGTGTCAACGTATCCCTCGGCCTCCACCCATAGGTCACACCGTGAGAGTCTTATGATCTGCCTGCGTGTTGTCCTGGAGCAACCATCCCTTCGGAGGGCCTGATCATAGGATTCGTAACACCGTGAACTCCTGAAAAGGATAGGGTCCCTTAGGCTAATTACCAACAGTTGTCTTTCCCTTCGGTAGCCTGTTGGTGCGTGCCTCTGAGATCTGAAAGTGGGAGGGTTACACTTACGGAGATAAGTTAATTCGGTAACGAATCCTTGACCAAACAACGGTGGTCAACGTCTATAGGAATATGAGTTATTCTGGTAATAGAGTTGACTGAGAAGTGTCTCATTTCAAAGGAGGAGTAGTTGACCACCCTTCGGTGGCTGTTGCTCTAAACCTTTGAAACATCGTTGCAAAACTAAATCAATAGTCTTAGGGTTCTATGATTGCTTGATTTTGCTAAACTGATTGGATTGTATGCAATTGTTTGTATTGCTCTTGTAATGGGTTAGTGCGATAAATAATCAGGTAATTTGTTATTTCAACGATTCAATGATTAAATATGTGCATAGTCTTACGCCTATAACGGTGATTATACAACAAACTTAAACGATTAATTTGTGGCGAATAATTTAAGATTAGTCTTAACAGAGAAATGTTCTCATCCCCCAAATGTTTAATTCATTAAGAAGTGTTATTAATGAATGTGACATTAAGCCTTGCTCAGCTAAAGAAGACTTGTCCAAAGACAGTAAATTCGATTTACTAGTCTTGGAAGCATAATTTGTGAAGAATGATGATTCTACCCGAATACTTGATTCATAGTCACAAATCACGTTTGTTCTTCTTAAAAGGAAGGAATTCCTGGCAATAGCTTGATGCTATTGAGATAACTCTCAAAATTTTTGAACTAGAGAGGTTGTCTTGGTTGTAGCAATGGGGAACGTTAAGTTATTTTTCCCAGTGGGAGCAAATACATATTATTAGATAATGTGTATATAATTCCTAAGATCAAAAGAAATTTGATTTATGTATCTTATTGGTTGGAACAATGTTACTCTTTACCTTTCCTTGCTAATGCAATTCATTTCAAGAAAGGGAGTTAACTTTTGTTCAGTTGAACTGAAAAATAACATAAATGTTTTTAAGACTAATCAAGAGTAAGGCAGTCATGAACACTGCGTTGCCTTCGGCTGCTACTACTCAAAGAAATGAAAGACAAAGGATTTCTCCTAAAGGAAAATACCTTTCTTTGGCACTTAAGGTTAGGACATATTTACCTCAATATGATTGGGAAATTGGTCAAGAGTATACTTCTAAGCAAGTTAGAAGATGACTCTCTGCTACCTTATAGGTCATGGCTTAAGGGCAATATGACTAATAGATTCTTTTGTTTGAAAAGAACTATAGAGCCAAATAGCCCATGGAGCTTGTACATTTGGATACTTGTGGTCCAATATGTTAAAGCAGTGGGAGGGCATGAATAATTCATCTATATTATACATAATTATTCAAGGTATGGGTATCTCAACCTAATGCAACTTAAGTCTAAAGCTCTTGAGAAATTCAAAGAGGTTTGAAACTGAAGTTGGAAACTTGTTAGGTGAGATGATAAAAACACTTCGATTTGATCGAGGTGTAGAGTATATGAGACTTGAGATTCCAAGACTATTTGATAGAACATGGAATTACATCTCAACTCTCAACCCCCTGAAAACATCTTAGGAAAACGGTGTATCAGAGAGGAGAAATAGAACCCTATTGAATATGGTTCGATTCATTATAAACTATGCTCATTTGCCTGACTCGTTTTGGGGTCATGCAGTGTTGACTGCAGTACATATTTCGAACAACGTTCCATCAAAAGTGTTTCTGAAACATCTTTTAAATTGTGGATAAGGCGTAAAAGTAGTTTACGTTATCTTTGGGGAGTCCAACACACGTGCTTGTGGCCAACCCAAAAGAAATTGGAACACTGTTCAAACAGTATACCTATTCGTAGGCTACCCATTGAAAACAAGAGATGTGGATACTTCTTCAATCCGCAAGAGAATAAATAATTTGTACCGACAAATGCTACATTCTCAAAAGAAGACCGCATAAGAAATAATAAGCCACAAAGTAAGGTCGTTTTAAGTAAATTAACTGATAAAGCTACAGAAATATCAACAAGAGTTGTTGATAAGTCAACAAGGGTTGTTGATGATGCTGGACTTTTAACAAGAGTTGTTGATAGGGCTAATACAACTGGTTAGTTACATCTATCTCAAGAGTTGAGAGTGCCTCAATATAGTGGGAGGGGGATTCTGCAATCTGACCGTTACATGGGCTTAATTGAAGCCCAGATCGCCATACCTGATGATGGCTTTGAGGATTCATTGTCTTAGAGCAAGACAATGAATGATGTTAACAAGAACCAATTGGATTAAAGCGATGAACCGAGAAATGAAATATGTTATTTCAATTCCATCTATAATCTTGTAGATCTATCTAATGGGGTAACACCTATGGATTACAAATGAATCTACAAGAAGAAACGAGACATAATCTTATGGTTAGACTTATGGCAAAGGGTTATACCCAGAGACAGGGGACTGTAAGAAATTCTTATCTCCTGTCGTCATGTTGAAGTCTGTTAGAACTCTTGTCCATTTTGAATGGATGTCAAGACTACCCTTTTGAATGGTAATCTTAAGAAGAGTATCTACATGTCTCAACCTGAATGGTTCATTTAGCAAGATCAAAAGCGGGTATGCAAAGCTTAAGTTATCCATTCATGGATTGACCTAAGCAATTCGGCCTTGGAATATAAAATTTGATACTGTGATCAAATCTTTTGGCTTTGATCAGAACATTGATGAATCTTTTCTTAAAGATCGTCAATAGTTCAGTAGCTTTATTAGTGTTGTATGTGATTGATATCCTAGTCATTAGAAATGATGGAGTTTATCTTACTGACTAGTAAAATGAGCTAGTAGCTCATTTCCAAATGAAAATTTGGGAGAAGCTAAGTTTGTTTTTCGGATCCAAATTGTTAGGAACCGTAAGAACAAAAAGCTAGCCTTGTCTCAAGTGTCTTATATCTACAAGATGTTAGTTAGATATAAGATGCAGAATTTCAAGAAGGGTTCACTACCTTTCAGACGTGGAATTCATTTTGTCTAAGAAACTGTTTCCTGAGACACCTCAAGAAGTTGAGAACATGAGACGAACGCCCTATGCATTAGGGATTGTCAGTAAGTATCAATCTAATCCAAGATTTGATCACTGGAAAAATCGTTAAGAATATCCTCGAGTATCTAAGGAGAAAAAGGAACTATATGCTCGTATAGGACTAAGGATTTGATCCTTACAGGATACACTGACATGGATTCTAAGCCTGATAAGGATTTGAGGAAATCTACATCAGTATCCATGGTCAATCTTTACGACAGAGCTATAGTATGGCATAGTTCCAGTTTTTACCATATAGGCCGAAAATATAGCTGCTTGTGAAGCAGCAATAGAGACTGTAAGGCTTAGAAAGTTCTTAACTGATTTGGAATGTGTTCCAAATGTGAACTTGCTCATCACATTTTATAGTGATACAGTGGTGTTGTCACAAATTCAAAAGAACTTTGCAGCCCAAGACAAGCAAGCACATTGAATTAAATGGAATATTCACGAAGGCTCTCTCGGCTAAAGGGTATGAGGGTCATCTAGAAGGTCTAGGTCTACGAGTTATGTGCAAAGATGAAATCTAGGGCAAATGGGAGAAATGTAATGGTTATAGTGATACCATTATGTAATGGGTATAATGATGCCCTAGTTTATTGTATTTGTACATTGTATGTTTTATACATGTATTTATACACCCGCTACTGAATAGATTATTGTACATCCCACTAAACTAGAGTTTTAGTTCAAATGGGAGTTTGTTGGATTTTATGCCCTAAAACTCGTAGATAGTGAATGTAAACAAATTGTATACTTGTCTTAATAAAGTGTTATTAAGTTTCTCCAATAAAATGTTATTGTTGAATATTGCACAATTTGACCCAAATCCAATGAACTAAGATCCAAGGTTGTTTGTATGTAACTTGAACTAATATGTGGGGACATACGGGGATCGATGTTCAAGTAACAACCTAAAAGGTCTATAGTACAAGGATAAGACTGGGTACCTTATCCTGGTAACACTATGTGATACGACCCGCTTTGTATTTGATACAGACGTATTGATCCAAAGCGTCCATGTAGTAGACATGTGAGTGAGGTTATCCTATGCAATGAGTTTTCATAAGACCGGACCGTGAAATAGTAACTGCTAGCTGTAACACCGTTAACTAGTTAGGTTTCTATTTCACTAGGATGACCTAGGCAACTTAGTCTGAATCCTGAGTGGATTATGGACTCCTGTTCACGAGAGATTGTCCTTTGATTTGTATGGGTGAGAGTGGCCAATACGTCGACTCAATAAGCCTATCATTTTGGGGACCAGACCGAGTGGAGAGCTTGGAACATAATCACACAAGATGGAATTCACTCCTTCCCGACTTTTGAGGAACTAGATGAGTGTTCCCTTAAGTGGTGTCTCTGGGTCTTGAACAAAGGGCCCTACCCTCTCACTGGCCCGAAAGGGGTTTCTGTTTGATGGTTGGACCACAAATAGGTTGCTCATTAGAGGAACACTGGTACTTAAGGAGTTAGAGGTAACTCAAGGGTAAAACGGTAATTTGACCCAACTGGAGTTACGAACACTCGTGAAGGACTAACTTGCCGTTATTGGTCGATATCCGTGGACACAGAAATATTCTGCAGTGAGAAGAGTGCAGCTGTGGGTCTTTAGTGGAGTGACCCACAGTTAACGAATGGAGACTAACTTGGTTAATGAGTTTAGCCAATTAGTCTCGTATCGTTGGAGCTTCTGATCTGTAGGTCCATTAGGTCCCACTGGTAGCTCGTAAAGAGACTTGAAACAATTAAATATAAATTGTAAATTGAAAGTGTTCAATTTATTTGGGGAATCGTATAATGTATGCTGATACATTATAATATACAGTTTATGAAACTTTATAATATAATTTATGAATTAATTTCAAAAATTAATTCTTGAGAGAAAATATTTGAAAGAGTTCAAATAAATTTAATATGAATTGGATTCCTATTAATTTTAATTTTAATAAAATCCCTAAGATTAAATATGTGATATTTAATTGGGTAATTAATTAATTATGGAATTAATTAATTATTTATTAAAATTAGATGTTGTTCAGATAATAAATTTGAACTTATTCATAGACCTTTTCCTATTAGGAAAAGGTCTTGGCCTTTACCTATATATAGGACCCCTGGGGTGGGGTGAAAGGTATCTCATTCATTCTCCTTCTCTCAGAGATCTCTCCTGAAAGACTCCCACCAGTCTCCTGCTTCAAGAAGTCTTAGAGATATACCGGTGTAACCAATTGGTGGTGTTTGCACAAGAAGGTTGCTGCGTTTTCGATCTTACTAGCAAGAAAAGGTGAATCGATCAAGGCTTTCTACAAAAGTAAGTTTTCTTTGAAATCCTTGATCACTAGGATCATCTAGATTAGATCTAGTTAATTATTTAGCATGTTTATAACTGTTGTACAGCCCATTAAATATAGATTTATTGTTGTAATATTTTGCAAATTGTATTGGTATTTCAATTAAAAATCAAAGACTATGAGTAGGTTCGGTAATTCTTTCCGTTGCGTAGGGCTTTTATCCCTTCAGAAAATGTTATAGAAGTGTTATTCTTGTTCTAGCAGGTGTTTGAAAATTTTTGGGTTAGTCCTTCAACCCATTATAGAAGGTTTCAATTTGAATGCAGTGGGGTAGACCATGGTGAGGGCATTTTCTCAAAAGTTCCTTAAATCTCTCCCAAGCTTCACTAAAGGACTCATCCTCAAATTGCCTAAAGGACATTATCTCAGCTCTAAGTTTGACATTTCTAGTGGGAGGGAAGTACTTAATGAGGAATTTCTCGGCTAACTCATTCCACGTAATGATGGATCCAGGAGCAAAGTTATTCAACCAAGCTTTAGCTCCATCCCTCAAAGAATAAGGAAACAAGGTTAACGTCAAAGCATCTTGAGAAACTCCTTGAATTCTAAATGAGTCACTCACTCCCAAAAAGGATTTAAGGTGTAGGTGTTGGTCCTTAGAAGGTAATCCATGAAATTGTCCCACCATTTGTAACATTTGGAACATCATAGGCTTCATTTAAAAATTTTGTGCCTGTATCTCGGGTCTAGCTATCCCAGGGTATAACTCATTGAAGGTAGGGTTGGCATAGGCTCTAATAGCTCTTCCCCTATCATTGGCTATAAGGACAGGGTGTTCAGCTTGGTTTTCTACCCTAGGTTGCTGATTTATCTTAGGATTAGGCTGTTGGTTGTTTTGGTTTTCTTGATTCCCAGGAGGTACAGGGGGTAAAAGAGGTGGTGGATCCATTCTATTGTTTCTTTCCTTTTGTTCCCTTCTCCTCCTATGAAAAGTCCTTTCAATCTCACGGTCCAATTTGAATTCTAAGTCAGGGAATTTGTTCATACACAGCTACAAGCACTTGCAAAATCAAACAACCAAATTAGAATCTGATTTAGCAGCAATTTCACTAAATTTCAGCTCAAAAATGGCAAAAATCAACTCAATCCCCAGCAACGGCGCCAAAAACTTGTTGCCTTATGCAATGTGGTTCTAAATATGCTAGAAAAGTTCACAAACACACGTGCAAGTGCACACGATCAGCAGCAAGTGATAAGTATTTTTATATCGTTTCCACAGGGATTGATACAAGAAAAATTACTACTCCTAAGCTCAATTTTTAGTGAAATTCAAGTAACCAAGAACAAAATATTTTCATTAAATAAATTGCATTAAAGTAAAAAAACTTTTAAAGGATTTAAACGACAAAGCTAAGGAAAACAGAACAAAAGACAGAAGGTTGGACACAGAGAAGAATAAGATCAGATTAGGAGTTTTGTTACTGCTATTAAGTGCTACTGCAGCTAAACCAGTGCAATATCCATCTCACTCAGATTATTCACGGGAATTTTCCAATTCTCCTTAATTTAGGTGATTAAATTTCCATTCAACACCTAATTTTCAGTGCTACTGAATTGTGCATTAGGTGGGTGTTCATTCCCTAACTACCCACTAGCTTAGCCACTACTTCTATTGAGCTAATGTAAAGTAAAGCATTCGGTCATCATTCATTTTCCCAAATTAATGACAACAATAATAGATAATGGCTGGCCAAACAAAAATCTAGCGTTAAAATGAAGCACACTTTACTTTAAGATGGAAATAACAAGGTTCAACTACAACTAGACACTTAGTTACAATATAGAAACTCCTAATCCTCACGAGGATTAGTTCATGTTCAAAAGAGAAATAAGTTCAATATAGTAGAAAACTCCCATACATGACATAATTTCAGCCCCAAACACAACTAACACCAAGGAGAAGAGAAAAGATGAGAGGAAAGAGCTAAAGAAGAAGCTTCCAAGGTAAAATCCAGCTTTCCCAAGCTGAAAATGTCTCCTGCGACAGCTTCTCTCTGTCTTTTTCCTCTTTTTTGCCCAGCAGCAGCTTCAAGATTGATTTTCTTCCCTTTCCAGTCGTCTGCCTTCTATTTTTGGCCTCCAATCTTTAAATAGCATGCCCTAATCGTTTCAGGGCTGATTGGACACCTTTGTCCACCTGGATTCCTTTCTAATGGCTGAGAACAGCTTGCATCAACACCTGAGAATGCCAGCTCAATTAATGAACCTCCCACATGGTAAACACGTGCAGCCACTAAAGAATTTCAGCTCCACTACTATCTGATGTCAGCTCAGCTGTTATAGCATTTTTTGTGCAAATTGAAGCTCCAGATTAGCGAAAATAAACAATTATGCAACCAATTACAGTAAGCTTCTTTCCAACAATTTCCACACAACATGACTTCAAGAATTACAATTTCAAGCACAAATTATCATCCAATCTTAACAAACTTTAAGTTTCAAGCCTAAAAATATGGCCAATAACTCTTGTTTCCAAGAGTTATCACCTGGCTTCTGAATTCTTCTAACTCATTAAGCTGCAATAGCCGATGTTCTCCAGCCTTCTGTGCGTCAAGGTTTAATTTCTTGATAGCCCAGTATGCTTTGTGCTCGAGCTCCACAGGCAGATGACAGGCTTTACCGTACACCAATCGATACGAGGAAGTACCAATCGGAGGTTTGAAAGTCATTCGATAGGCCCACAAAGCATCGTCCAACTTGAATGCTCAATCTTTTCTGTTGATGTGAACTGTCTTCTCCAAGATTTGCTTTATCTCCCTGTTAGAAATCTCAACTTGACCGTTAGTTTGGGGATGATAAACTAAAGAAGTTTTATGTTTGACATCATATTTCTTAAGCATGGCTTTAAACAATTTATTGCAAAAATGAGACCCTTCATCACTAATTATAGCCCGTGGTGTGCCAAATCGAGTGAAAATATTTTTATGCAAAAAACGCAACACAACACGTGCATCATTTGTTTTAGTAGCTATTGCCTCGACCCATTTAGATACATAATCAACAAGAACAAAAATATACGAGTATCCATTGGAAGAGGGAAAATGGCCCATAAAATCTATGCCCCACACATCAAAAAGTTCTACTTCAAGAATAGGGGTTAGGGGCATTTCATGGCATCTAGAAATGTTACCTGTCCTCTGGCATATATCACATGTTTTCACAAAGGTATAACAATCTTTAAACAGAGTAGGCCAATAAAAACCAAATGAAGTACCTTTGCTGCAGTACGAGTTGGTCCAAAGTGACCACCATAAGGAGAGGCATGGCAATCATGTAAAATTTTATCTGTTTCCTCTGCTGAAATGCACCTTCGAATAATTTGGTTTGAACATACCTTGAAGAGAAAAGGGCCATTCCACAGGTAGGACTTCGCATCATGTAAGAACTTCTTTCTTTTCTGAGCATTTAAGTCAGGTGGCATTTCTCCTCCTGCAAGAAAGTTCACAAAATCAACATATCAAGGAAAATAAGCTTTCACTGAATATAGTCTTTCATCTGGGAATGCTTCTTTAATAGGAAAGGCTAGGAGATTTCTTTCATGCTCTATCCTAAACAAGTGGTCTGCTACCACATTTTCACAACCTTTTCTATCCTTGATCTCATAATCAAATTCTTGCAACAAAAGAATTCATCTTATTAGTCAAGGCTTTGAATCCTTCTTATTACTCAAATACCGAATAGCAGCATGGTCGGTATGCACTATCACCTTTGTACCAAGCAAATAGGGCCTAAATTTATCAAATGCAAACACAAGAGCAAGCATGTCTTTCTCAATAGTGGTGTAATTCTATTGAGCAATATCTAGAGTTCTACTTGCATAATATATAGACCTAAATAATTTATCACGACGTTGCCCTAAAACAGCTTCTAAAGCATAGTCACTAGCATCACACATGATCTCAAATGGTTGATCCCAATCAGGCACAACAATGATAGGTGCGGAAATCAATTTTTCTTTAAGCAGATTAAATGCTAGCAAACAATCTTTAGAAAACACAAATGGAGCATCTTTTTCAAGCAAGTTGCACAAGGGTTTAGCTAATTTAGAAAAATCTTTAATAAAACGCCTATAGAACCCTGCGTGGCCTAAGAAACTACAGACTCCCTTCACATTAATGGGCGGAGGTAGCTGCTCAATAGCAGAGATTTTTGCTCGGTCTACCTCCAAACCTTTTTCAGACACCTTATGGTCCAGAACTATACCTTCTTTTACCATAAAATGGCACTTCTCCCAATTTAGGACAAGGTTAGTTTCCTGGCATCTTTGTAAAATACGAGAGAGATTATGCAAACAGTTATCAAAAGATGAACCGAACACAGAAAAATCGTCCATAAAAACCTCCATAATCTCATCTATGAAGTCTGAAAATATGGTCATCATGCAACGCTGAAAGGTAGTCAGAACATTGCACAGTCCAAATGGCATACGTCGAAACGTGATTGGCTGTCAAAGTGTTTGGTATTTTAATAAAGAATTATCGTAGATTTTAATCAATCCAAGTATAAACTGACAAAATCAAGTAATACCTGATGAGTTCAGGGTCGAATCCACAGGGAAGGGATATTCACAAAGTTTTTAACAATATTTACTGATTGAAACTCAAAACGTATAATATTATTTTAAGGAATAAACAAGAGAGTTGGTATGATCGAAAAGTAATATCTTATATAAAACAAAACATGCAATGAGAGTTAAAGGGAAATCACAATGAGAATGGTATCAAAACTTTTGCGGTTGCAGCCTCATGCGTTTATAAGAATCTTGTAGCGCATACTTTGATTAATTGATCCATTAATGCCTAAGTGAGAAAAATCACAAAGTTTCCCTTCCGGTACTCCTTATGCGTTTGGCATTATACTATCAATTGATTGTTTGGCTAGTTCATGCGTGGGGCTTAGTTCTCTTAAAACTTACAAGGGACTGTGTTGGTCACAACGCAATCAAAGCTCATGCATGCACTATCTTTTAGTGGTAATATTTTCATGTTACCAAGACTACATGTCATGCGCTAACTCATTCTACTTAGAGATGTCCGTATGCATTACCTGTCAGGGATTTAGCACACTGCTACCTCATCCGGCTGGCCAAGCGAGAGTTAGTAATGAAAAGATTATCGCAACTAAGTAGAAGGCAATCAATGTTTCATTTAAATCAAAATATGCGCTTACAAAATATACTTATCACCGCATGAGGTGCTTGCGCTAAGCCTTGAAGAAAAATTAGTTCATGCTAGCAAAATAAGACATCATGATATGAAACGTTAAGCACATAAGTTTGCTTCTAATTGCAACTTCTTGAGACTTCTTTGTGATCCCCTCTATCTCCCCCTTTTAATCAATGTTCTTGGCATCTATTTATAGGCGAGGAAGATGAATTCTCCAAGTAATTTAGCAACTTGTGTTTGATCATTATTAGCCAACTTGCGTCTTTTCAGCCCCTTTTTCGCCTATTTGTGTCAGTTGTGTCAGCGCTGTCTTTTATCCATCTTTTCTGTCTCTTGATCATCTTGGGATGTGTGCCTGCACTGTGAAAAACTTAAAACAAACAACTGAATTAGCTCGTGTTTGCGCCCTATATTTTATAATTTCTTGCCGCATACATGAATATAGCTCGCCGCCTAGAACAATCACTTTTCTCTTTCTTTTTGCGCTGAGATAATGCATCTTAGGATCTTTCAGCCTTGTTTTAGCTTAAGTTTAAAGAACAAATAACTTGCTTTTTGCAAGTTATCAAACCCCCAAACTTAAACTATTGTTTGTCCTCAAGCAATGCCTATTATCCACTCTGCGACAGTTACTCAGCTCTTCATTGCATGCGATCTTGGCATCCTCTTTTTCTTTTTCTTGCGCGCATTACCAAACAAATTTAACTTTTGTCAAATTTCCTTCATTGCTTAAAGAAAGTCCCTTGTGCTTAGATTCTTCCTTGCGTTAACTCAGCCAATCTTCTCCTGCGTGTCCTGGGCGCATAAAGTTATAAATATGACAACCTTTTTTTTTTTTTTTTTTTAAGTAGGCAATCAATGTAATGGACATCAAAACGTATGCTTTCGTTTTGGCTTACCCATATTTGTGATGAAAGGTATCCAACTACGGGCATTGCATTTTTTTACTGTCCTTAAACGCTCATAGGTTGCGTTTGTCTTCGCGTAGTGGCAAACTATGGGTGTCATAAATGCCCCTGGCTACAAACATGCCGCATACCTAGGGGAACGCATACATTATTTATTAAATTATATATTTATGCGCTGACTCCCCCAAACTTTATATGAACAATGTCCCCATTGGCCCCCAAACTTACATTGAAGCGCATGGACTAAAGAAGATGAAGGCTGAGTTGCGGAAAGTTGAAAATGCAAAGGAATTTTCCTTAAGGTCTGAGGAAATGAAGATAAAGGTTAAACCAAATGAAGCAATGCGGTTAAGAAAATGGAGAAAGTCAGATGGATTGAAAGCAAAGGAGCTAACGCAAAGAGTTTGTTAGATAAAGTCATTTAATTCTAAGGCAGAGAGAAAAGTGCGAGGAGATAAACAGCTAGTTATATTAATGAAGTGCGACACAAAATTATAATTAAGAGCACATACATTGAAAATATAAGCAAAAGATGATAAGGAAAACAAGGGATGTCGTTATTCCTACGGTGGTGGTGGTGGTGGTCTTGGAGCTCTTGGAGTAGGAGGTACTCTGGGAGGACGCATTTGCGAAGGCCCAGCATCAGATGGTCTTTGTGCTGTAGCTGGTCGCATAAACAAGTTGGGCGCGACAGGCAGGCGACCAAAAGAGTCCGTCCAGCGCGTCAGGAAGATGACTAACGCATTCACCCTCGTCGATAGTTCTTCTTGTTGCTTGCGAAGCAACTCTTGCTGCTGGCACATCCTCGCTTGCTGCAGTCGCAAGGGCTCTATACTATCGTGAATTATTGTTCTCATCTGCGAGAAGATAAGAGCAGCGTCCACATCAATCGTGAGATCGGCCCCAGCTGGAGTGGTAGTCGCAGAGGCTTGCATCGTAGGGTTCGGCGCAGGAACCTCCTCATTGCGAGAGGGGTTCGGTACTGGGTCTTCGGCAGTCCCCTCTAGTCGCAATTCATCCGTGGTCAGCGCAGGAGGCGGGGGCTGGACAATTGGTGGTTGCGGTGGCGGTGGGGGAGGTGGTGGCGGTCGCAGGTCTTCTTGCGATTGAGGCAGGGATTCTTGATTTTGAGCGTAGACCGTGCTTGCCTGCGCTGGAGCAGTATTTTGAGGTAGTTGGGCGGCTGGGCGATGGTACCTGCCTGCGGTTTGCTTGCGCCTTTTCTTCGCAGGCGCAGGTGAAGTCTCGGTGGGTTGAGATGTGGGGGCTGTTGGCTGCTGCGTGTTTCCTTGAAAACGCCTATTGCGAGTGCTTGTAACACGTGCCCACCATTGCTCATCAAAGTCCTTCTGCATTGTTCGCACTTCTTCATCTGATGCGGGCAGAAGGTCTGATGCGCGGCAGAGGGATGTGACCAGTCCGGGACAGAATTTTGCGCCCTTTGGTTTTGCAGCAGTTTGGCACAAGGTTTCTACAAGGATGCAGCCAAGATCTATTGGGGTGCCCTTCATTATGCAGTAGACAAGGATGACTCGCTGTAAGCTCAATGTCGCATCATGCGTTGTGGGCATGATGCGATTCTTTACCCAGTGCATCCAAAGTGTGGCCTCAAACTCGAGCAATTGCGATTTGAGGGTCCTGGCAGCTCCATTTCCATCCCATTTGGCCCCAGGTCTGGCCACCACAAGCAGTACTGCGCTCAAGAAGTCATCATCTAGACAGTCAAGGAGTGCATTGCCTTCGGCGTTGGGAATGTCTCGCAGTTCATAGACATTGTTGATGTGGGCGGAGGAGAAGGCGACGGCGTGGCCTCGCACCAAGACTTCGTCAAGGTCGTCTTGCCATTGCGCTCGGTAAAAGTCAGCGACTAGCGCAGGAGCGTAGCTGCGAGGGTTCTGGCAGACGTTTTCCCATTTGCGCTGGGAAATTTGCTCAGTCATTGTCTGCGGGAGGGGGCAACTGAATCCTCGTTTCTCTTGGAATTTCCCCCAATCGTTGGTCTCTGCTGCTTTGCTCGCACCCATTTTCTGTTTGCCCTTATCTTTGGCAGTGGTGGGTACTTTCCTTTTTCTGCTAGGGGTCGCTGCAGGCTGTTCAGATGGTTCTTGGATAATTACCCCTGTGGGTTGGAGGCTATGGCGAAGGATTAGGGGCACTTCATCTTCGGAATCCGAGGTTTCAACGTCAAGGGCTGCCGCAATAATGGTTAAATTAGTTGCGGCGATGTCTGCGGCAGCTGCGTTCTCCTCATTGCTTGATCCTTCTTTATCTTTTTCTGTACTCGTTTCTGCGGTGAGGGTGCGAGCAGTTTTATCTGTGGTAACATGTCCTCTCGTTTCTCTTCGACGAATTTCTTCGCCTTCCTCGCCCAATTCTTCTAGCAAGTCGTTCCATGCGGCCATTTGCTGTTCTGATAATTGTGGTAGAGTAGGGCCTGTGGGAGTTATCTGTGGGAGGGAGGTGGAAACGAATGCAGTCGTGGAGGAAGAAGAAGAGTTGGTGTTTGGGGCCAGAGTAGTGGAAGAGCTCGGAGGTGGAAGGAGGGCAACCGACGGGAAGGGAGAAGAGAATGGAGTTAGGTTGCGAGGGGTGAGAAGATTTGGTATCGGCTGAAGGTTGACAGGTTGGAGGGTGAAGGTTGAGGTATCTAATGGCGTAATGTTAAGGACTTCAGCGGTGTTTCCACTGGAGGGTGATGGATCGGCGGTGAGCGGACCTTCCGTGCTCTCGATGGCTTGTTCCCCATCTATGACTTCCGGTTCGTCTTCCTCCATGTGATCAGTGTCTTACCGGCTATCTTCATCTGATGAGATAATAACGTCTCGATGTGGTCCTTCCACCTCCGTTGAAGATGGAGGAGCGTCGTCAGCATAACCGCCGAGGGATGGGTTTTGAGAGTCTGACATGGTCGATTTGAAGAAGTTGTTTACAAAAGGGAGAAGGTAAGGGTTTAGGGTTTTGTTCTTGCACGAAGGAGACGCAGGAAATGAAGAAGCGAAATAGAAGCCGCATCCCTATTTTATATCCAACGCAAGGCATGCGATTCTTGATTCTAGTGCCCTTTCGCATCCCACTTAGGTAGGTGATCATGATTATTATGGGGGAATGTGAGCGGTTGCCTTGGGTAATGTGAAATGACAGGGATTAGTGCGGCTCATTAAATGCTAACATGATTATGGCTGCGCCTCCAATGCGGGAGAAATACAGATGGATTGGGACATTTTCCCAAGGCTCTATCGCAACAAAAATTACTAACGCAATGATTTTATGCTAATACAACAAATGCGAGTTAATCATGCGATGCGATCTAAATAGTGGTAACGCAATAAAATAAATATGCGAAAAGAAATAAATAATTACAATTACTAACCTGCTGTGCTCTTTTCTTGCGCTAGGTCCTGACGCAGTTGAGAGCACTTTTTGTCCTGGACCTATTTTTTTTTTTTTTTTTTATTCTAAGGAGGATCTTCCAAAAGAATAATTTTACTTACCTCGTCTAAAGTCCCTTCAATGTACGGTTTTATTCTTTGCCCATTGACCTTGAAAATTCGCTTTCCATCAGTAGAATGTAGATCTACTGCCCCGTGTGGATATATTTTATGGATAGTATATGGGTCTGACCATCTGGATTTTAGCTTACCTGGAAAGAGACGTAAGCGAGAATTAAATAACAATACTTTCATACCTTCTTGGAGATTCTTCTTGCATATTTTTTTATCGTGCCACTGTTTCTGTTTTTCTTTACTGATCTTGCATTTTCATATGCATTTCTTCTGAATTCTTCTAATTCTGACAGTTGACGCAATCTTGCTTGCCCTGCTAGTTCTAGATCAAAATTTAAACGCTTCATGGCCCAATGCGCCTTGTGTTCCAACTCTAAGGGCAAATGACAAGTCTTTCCGAATACCAACGCATATGGAGATGTTCCTATAGATGTTTTGAAGGCTGTGCGGTAGACCCACAGCGCATCATCTAGATGTTGCGCCCAATCTTTTCGGCTTGTGCTGACAACTTTCTCAAGAATTTTCTTAATTTCCTTATTTGATACTTTAGCCTGTCCATTGCTTTGTGGGTGATAAGCTGTTGCGATATGATGTTTAACATTGTATTTCTGCAGCAGCTTATGCATGATCTTATTTATAAAATGGGTCCCTTCATCACTAATCAGTCTGCGTGGCACACCAAATCTTGTAAAAATATTCTTTCTGAGAAATTTTGCCACTGTCGCCGCATCATTCTTTACGCAGACGATTGCCTCTACCCACTTTGTGACATAGTCAACTGCGAGGAGGATATATCGGTATCCTTGCGACGATGGGAAAGGTCCCATGAAATCAATGCCCCAGACATCAAACAACTCAATTTCTAGTATGTAGTTTTGTGGCATCTCATTCCTTGCACTGATATTGCCAGTGCGTTGGCACCGATCGCAACTATCCACATATTTCTTTGGGTCCTGGAACAAGGTGGGCCACCAATAACCACTCTGTAATACTTTAGCCGCGGTGCGCTGACCTCCAAAGTGTCCTCCATAAGGGGCTTTGTGACAAGCCTCTAATATCTTCAACGCATCTCTATTGGCCAACGCATCTCCTAATGATCTGGTCAGGTCCCCTGTGATAGAGGTAAGGGTCATCCCAAAAATAAAATTTCAATTCATGAAAGAATTTCTTACGGTGTTGCGCTGAATATTGCGGCGAGGTAGTTTGCAATGTCAGCAAACCACGGCTCTTCGCCTTCAACCATCAAAAGCTTTTCGTCAGGAAACTCTTCTGCGATAGAGATTATTGGCGCATCTACCTTTTCTGGGTTCTCCAAGCGTGATAAATGATCTGCGACCAAATTCTCACTCCCTTTTTTGTCCTTGATCTCGAGATCAAATTCTTGCAGCAATAAGATCCATCTAATCAATCTTGGCTTTACATCTTTTTTTGTAATTAGATATTTTATTGCTGCGTGATCTGTGTAGACTGTGACTTTGGAGCCAATCAGATAAGCACGAAATTTATCAAATGCATAAACAACCGCTAACAATTCCTTCTCGGTTGTCGTGTAATTCGTTTGTGTTTCATTCAATGTTCTGCTGGCATAATAAATGGGGTGCAGAATCTTTTCCTTTTTTTGTGCCAGGACTGCTCCAACTGCCACGTCACTAGCATCACACATCAAGACAAATGGTTCCTTCCAATCGGGAGTTGCGAGAATGGGTGCACTGATCAGTGCAAGCTTCAGTTCCTTGAACGCCTTGGCGCATTCTTCTGAAAATTCAAATTTTCTATTTGTCTCCAATAATGCGCATAGTGGCTTTGTAATATGTGAAAAATTCCTGATAAACCTGCGATAGAATCCCGCATGTCCCAAGAAACTTCTGATTCCCTTTATAGATGTTGGAGGTGGTAATTTCTCAATGACATCAATTTTTGCTCTATCGACTTCAATACCTGTGTTGGATATGCGATGGCCAAGGACAATGCCTTTTTCCACCATAAAATGGCATTTCTCCCAATTCAGCACTAGATGAGTTTCTTCGCATCTTACCAACACTTGTTCTAGTTGCGTTAAATAGTTTGCGAAGGACTTCCCGTAGACTGAGAAGTCGTCCATAAAAACTTCCACAGATTTTTCTAGCAGCTCTGAGAAGATGGCCATCATACACCTCTAGAATGTTCCAAGCGCATTACACAATCCAAAAGGCATCCTTCTGAACGCAAAGGTGCCATATGGGCAGGTGAATGTAGTCTTTTCTTGGTCTTCTGGCGCAATGGTAATTTGATTATACCCAGAGTATCCATCAAGAAAACAATAATATGCTTGTCCCGCAAGTCGATCTAGCATCTGGTCAATGAATGGAAGAGGGAAATGATCCTTCTTAGTATTTGCGTTAAACTTGCGATAATCCATGCATATGCGCCATCCTGTAGTGGTGCGAGATGGAATCAATTCATTGTTTGCGTTAGCCACTACTGTCATGCCTTCTTTCTTGGGCACGCATTGGATTGGGCTTACCCATCTGCTATCTGCGATGGGATATATCACACCTGCGTCTAGCCATTTAATAACTTCTTTTCGTACGACTTCCATCATCTCCGGATTTAGCCTTCTTTGACGTTCAATAAATTCATTGGATTCGTCTAGCAATCGAACCTTATGCATACAATATGCTGGGCTAATTCCCTTAATATCTGCTAGGCTCCATCCAACGGTCTTTCTGTACTTTGTGAGGACTTCCATTAATAGGTGCTCTTGCGATGAATCGAGCTTTGATGAGATGATGATTGGGAGTGATTCTTTTTCTCCCAAGAACCTGTATTTCAAATGTGTTGGCAATGGCTTGAGTTCTAGCACAGGAGGTTGCGCTATAGGTAGTAAGGTGGGGATTCTTCCTTTTAGATCTAGCGCATGGATAATTTCTTCATGTTGCGCTAGAATGCAATTTTCTTCCACCTGTTCTTCCTTGTCTTCTTCTCTCATGGGAATGAATGCATTTGAGTGTAGAATCTCCTGCAGAGAACATACGTCTATGCGGGCTATCATGCCGCACTCCTTGCTGTCGTCAGGGTATTTTAATGAAGAGAGAACATTAAAAACCACTTTCTGATCATTCATACGCATTGTCAGTTCTCCTTTTTTCACATCTATTAGTGTTTGGCCGGTGGCAAGGAATGGTCTTCCCAAAATAATGGGGATTTCTCTGTCAGCTTCATAATCTAATATGATAAAATCTGCAGGAAAAATAAACTTGTCAACTTTGACTAAAACATCTTCAATTTTTCCTTCTGGGTGGACCACAGATCTGCCCGCCAATTGGAGTGTAACGGTCGTTGTTCTTGCTTCTCCGATCCCTAGGAGTTTGTAAACAGATAATAGCATCAAATTTATGCTTGCGCCCAAGTCACATAGTGCTTTGCCAACATCGATTCCTCCTATTGAACAAGGAATCGTGAAGCTCCCTGGATCCTTCAACTTTGGGGGAAGTTTGTTGGCAAGTATTGCTCTACACTCGCTTGTCAACGCAACGGTTTCAAATTCTTTCCATGGTCGTTTATTCATCAGAATGTCTTTCAAAAACTTTGCATAACTAGGCATTTTTTCCAATGCCTCTACAAGTGGGACGTTGATATGTAGCTCTCGCAAGACATTCAAAAACTTCTTAAATTGAGCCTCATCATTTTTCTTTCGCAACCTTTGAGGAAAAGGTATTGCGGGCTTATTTGCGTCAGGCTCCTTTTCTGCGTGAGCTTCCTTCTTTTTGGATTCTTCATCCTCAGTTACTCTTTCTTCTTGTGTCTGGCTATGATCTTCTGCGGCTGCGTTTTTAGTTAAATTGTCCTGCGTTGGTGTAGGATCATTTACCTGCAATTGTCTTCCACTGCGAAGAGTCACCGCATGACAGTGCTTCTTCCCCTTTGGATCCTCCGTATTGCTGGGCAACGCACCTGCAGGTCTATTCTTTAATTCTGACGCAAGTTGTCCAACTTGTATTTCCAGACTGCGCAAAGATGCAGCTTGACTCTGAACCACCGCATCATTTTTTGCCATATATTCTTTTTGACTGGCCATGAATTCTTTCATCATTGTTTCCAACACATTCGAGGATGATGCTCTTTGGTTTCCTCCATCTGTGTTGCGCTGAAAATGTCCCTGCGATGATTGTTCATTGTTAGAGTTGAATAATCTGGGCGCAGGATTTACATTACCTTGTTGTGGCTGTTTATTCGCGCCACCATTCCATGAAAAGTTCGGGTGATTTCTCCATCCTGGATTATATGTGCTTGAAAATGGATTGTTGCGCCCAGCTCCTTGCGGTCCAATGTAGAAAACTGATTCTGGGTTTGAAGGACATTGGTCATACGCATGTCCTTCTCCACAGATCCCGCATCCAACTGTGTTGAGTTGCGTGATCAGTGGTGCTGTACTAGCAGTAAGCGCATCCATTTTCGTGGTTAGTGCATCTATTTTTGCGTTGACCGATGTTATTGGATCGACTTCAAAGCTTCCAGAGCTGGTTTTAATGGGTTTCCTTCTTCTATCCTCCGCAGTGCCCCACTCGTAATTGTTGCGTGCAATCCGATCAAGTATTGTGTGAGCTTCGTCATATGTTTTTCTGAGTAGTGCACCGTTTGCGGATGAGTCTACCAAGACTTGCGAGTTCTTGTTAAGACCTACATAGAAGGTCTCCAATTAAATGCATAGGGGTAATCCATGATGCGGGCATCTCTGCAGCAAGCTCTTGAATCGTTCCCATGCCTCACTCAACGTTTCATCTTCCATTTGCGAGAAAGTCATTATTTCCTTCCGCAATCTAGAGTTTGCGGTGGGTGGAAAGTATTTTTCAAGAAATTTTTCGGCCAGATCATTCCATGTTGCGATGGAGTTTGCTGGTTGCTGATTTAGCCATGCTTTCGCCGCATCTCTAAGTGAATAAGGAAATAAAATTACCTGCAATTGCTCATGCGTTACTCCTGGAATAATAAATTTATTACAAATATCCAAAAATGATTTGAGGTGAGAATGTGGGTCTTCTGCTGGGCTTCCTCCAAATTGCCCTGTGGTTGTCAACATTTGAAACATGACAGGTTTTAATTCAAACCTTTCTGTTTCTAGAGTGGGCTGAACTATCCCTGGATTAAAATTACAGTTTGCAGGGGCTGCGTAGTCTCTAATTCTTCTGGCCCTATCATCGGCCATTTGAATAGGATTTAATGGTCTATTTTGTTGGTTGGGTGCTGCCATCTCTTCTGGTTTCCTTCGGGCTCTTCGATTTCTTCTTCTTCTGTGATATGTTCTATCAATTTCAGGATCTATTTCGAAATCAATTTGTCGGGCGGCACGCATACAACTTCTGGTTACCTGGAGAAAAAGACTCAACAGGGAACACAACAGATAATATTACACGGAGTGTCAGATCAGAAAAAAAAATTTTAAAAACTTCTGTTGCCCTTCCTCGGCAACGGCGCCAAAAACTTGATTGGCTGTTAGAGTGTTTGGTATTTTAATAAAGAATTATCGTAGATTTTAATCAATCCAAGTATAAACTGACAAAATCAAGTAATACCTGATGAGTTCAGGGTCGAATCCACAGGGAAGGGATATTCACAAAGTTTTTAACAATATTTACTGATTGAAACTCAAAACGCATAATATTATTTTAAGGAATAAACAAGAGAGTTGGTATGATCGAAAAGTAATATCTTATATAAAACAAAACATGCAATGAGAGTTAAAGGGAAATCACAATGAGAATGGTATCAAGACTTTTGCGGTTGCAGCCTCATGCGTTTATAAGAATCTTGTAGCGCATACTTTGATTAATTGATCCATTAATGCCTAAATGAGAAAAATCACAAAGTTTCCCTTCCGGTACTCCTTATGCGTTTGGCATTAAACTATCAATTGATTGTTTGGCTAGTTCATGCGTGGGGCTTAGTTCTCTTAAAACTTACAAGGGACTGTGTTGGTCACAACGCAATCAAAGCTCTTGCATGCACTATCTTTTAGCGGTAGTATTTTCATGCTACCAAGACTACATGTCATGCGCTAACTCATTCTACTTAGAGATGTCCGTATGCATTACCTATCAGGGATTTAGCACACTGCTACCTCACCCGGCTGGCCAAGCGAGAGTTAGTAATGAAAAGATTATCGCAACTAAGTAGAAGGCAATCAATGTTTCATTTAAATCAAAATATGCGCTTACAAAATATACTTATCACCGCATGAGGTGCTTGCGCTAAGCCTTGAAGAAAAATTAGTTCATGCGAGCAAAATAAGACATCATGATATGAAACGCTAAGCACATAAGTTTGCTTCTAATTGCAGCTTCTTGAGATTTCTTTGTGATCCCCTCTATCTCCCCCTTTTAATCAATGTTCTTGGCATCTATTTATAGGCGAGGAAGATGAATTCTCCAAGTAATTTAGCAACTTGTGTTTGATCATTATTAGCCAACTTGCGTCTTTTCAGCCCCTTTTTCGCCTATTTGTGTCAGTTGTGTCAGCGCTGTCTTTTATCCATCTTTTTTGTCTCTTGATCATCTTGGGATGTGTGCCTGCACTGTGAAAAACTTAAAACAAACAACTGAATTAGCTCGTGTTTGCGCCCTATATTTTATAATTTCTTGCCGCATACATGAATATAGCTCGCCGCCTAGAACAATCACTTTTCTCTTTCTTTTTGCGCTGAGATAACGCATCTTAGGATCTTTCAGCCTTCTTTTAGCTTAAGTTTAAAGAACAAATAACTTGCTTTTTGCAAGTTATCAAAACGCATAGGTGCCATAAGGACACGTGAATGTCATTTTCTCCTGGTCCTCAAGCATAATCGCAATTTGATTATAGCCTGAGTAGCCATCCAAAAAACAATAATAAGGATATCCAGCTAACCTATCTAGCATTTCATCAATAAAAGGGAGAGGGAAATGATCTTTCCTGGTGGCTTTATTTACTTTCCTATAATCGATACAAACACGCCAACCAGTGACCGTTCTTGTCGAAATTGATTCATCTTTTTCATTTTTAATAACGGCCATCCCTCCTTTCTTAGGCACTACTTGAACCGGACTTACCCAAGGGCTATCGGATATAGCGTATATAATCCCTGCATTCAATAATTTTAACACCTTGGCTTTTACCAATTCCTTCATTGTTGGATTTAATCTTCTTTGGTGTTCTACTGTGGGATTAAAGGTATCTTCCATTAAGATTTTATGCATTACAATAGAAGGACTAATACCTTTAATATCACTTATAGACCATCCTAAGGTAGATTTATGTTTTCTCAAGACATCCAACAGTTTTTCCTCTTCTACTTTATTTAAATCAGAAGATGGAAAAGTAAAAGATTCTCCTAAGAAAGCATAACGTAGGTGAGCAGGTAATTGTTTCAAATCAGGGGGAGGGGTATCCACTTGAGCACAAACATCTAATGTTAATTTTTCCTCCTTCCTAGACCTAAAGGTCTATCAATCTTCTCACAAATTAAAGTATAATCCTGATTAATATCTATTAGCTCATCTCCAAACACATCAGGCATGCTTATTTCATAACGATCAATAGGAGACTCTGACTCTACACATGTATCAATAATAGTGTCAACTGAATCAATTTTAAAGCAAGAACTGATCTCCTCTGGGTGTTTTAAAGCTTTAAAAATATTAAACACTTCCTCATCTTCCTCCACTCTGAGAGTCAGGGTTCCTTTTTGTACCTCTATTAAAGCACGAGCGGTTGCCAGAAATGGCCTTCCAAGAATGATAGGCACTTCGGGGTCTTCTTCCATGTCTAGCACTATAAAATCTGCAGGGAAAATGAATTTGTCAACATTAACCAAAACATCCTCTAATATACCTTTTGGATAAGTCATCGATTGTGGTGTATTGAAAAGGGAGAAGAGAAGTGTTTAATTAGTAGAGATGTGACCTTTGATGAGTCAACTATAGCTTATAAATCAGAAGCAATAGAAGAGAGCTCACCTAATGTTGATAACATTACTGTAGAGATGCAACTGGAAGGTGAAACTACATCCCCTGCTGTTGAACAAGAACAAACCGTGAGTGAAATCTCTACTGAAACACAACCTGAAATCAGTACCCCAGAAGCTGTTGATCTACAAAATTATAACCTTGCACGTGATAGACAGAGAAGAGAAATAAGACCACCCTCTAGATATGCTAGAGCTGATTTAGTTCACTATGCCCTGAATGTTGAATCTGAACATGTAGATTCAGAACCCCTTACATAAAATGAAGCTGTAAAAAGTAAAGACAGTGATAAATGGCTTTGTGCCATGGATGAAGAAATGGATTCATTGATTAAAAATCACACTTGGGATTTGGTGGAGAGACCATCAAACCAAAAGCTTGTAGGATGTAAATGGATCTTCAAGCTAAAACAAAGTGTAGATCCAAATGAGCCGGTCCGTTTCAAGGCTAGATTAGTAGCAAAAGGGTATACACAAAAGGAGGGAGTTGATTATGATGAGATCTTTTCACCTGTTGTTAGACATTCATCTATTAGAGTGCTATTGTCTTTAGTCACTGCTCATGATATGGAACTAGACCAAATGGATGTCAAAACAGCATTCCTACATGGAGAAATTTCAGAAACAATTTATATGCAGCAGCCACTGGGTTATGTTGTCAAGGGAACTGAAAACAAAGTCTGTTTGCTAAAGAAATCATTGTATGGCTTAAAACAAGCACCTAGGCAATGGTACTTGAAGTTTGATGCTTTTATGATTTCTTGTGGGTTCATTAGGAGTGAAATGGATCATTGTGTTTACTTTAAGCATGTTAAGCATAGACCATCCATTTATCTCCTTTTATATGTTGATGACATGTTGTTGGCAAGCCAAGATAGAGCTGAAATTGAGAAACTAAAGAAAGATCTCAAAGGTGCCTTTGAAATGAAAGATTTGGGAAAGGCACAAAGAATTCTTGGGATAGATATCACAAGGGACCGAGAGGCAGGCTTACTGAAATTATCTCAAGAAAAATATGCTTTGAAAATGCTTTCCAGATTTAGTATGCAAGACAGCAAACCAGTTTCAATTCCCATAGCAAACCATTTTAAACTATCAATGCAACAATGTCCTATAACACCTGAAGAAAAGAAAGCCATGGAAACTATTCCTTATGCCAATGCAGTTGGCAGCTTGATGTACCTCATGGTGTGCACCAGACCTGATTTAGCTCATGGACTTAGTGTTGTGAGCATGGCCAATCCAGGGAAAGAACATTGGTCTGCAGTTAAATGGTTGCTGAGATATGTGAAGGGAACAAAATCTTATGGTTTATTGTATACAAATGAACCATTAAAGTATGCTAAACTAACTGGTTTTGTTGATGCAGATTATGCAATTGATCGTGACAGGAGGAGATCTCTAACTGGAATGGCTTACACCTTGCTTGGCAACACAGTAAGTTGGAGATCCTGTCTTCAAACGGTTGTAGCTTTATCAACCACGGAAGCAGAGTATATGGCAGTCACTGAGGCTTTTAAAGAAGGGTTGTGGCTGAGAGAGTTAGTTGAAGAGTTTGGTGAAAACCTTAGAGAAGAGCATGAAGTGCACTGTGACAGTCAAAGTGCTGTATATTTGTCAAAGAACCAAACCTTCCACGAGAGGACAAAGCATATTGATGTGAGATTCCACTTCATCAGAGACATCATCCTTGAAGGAAAGATCAAGCTGAAGAAAATTCCTTCAAGTGAGAACCCTGCTGATGGTTTAACAAAGACTCTTCCTCTTGTAAAGCTTGAGAGCTGCATAAAGGCTCTCAAGGTATGTGCTGTTTAAATTTGCTACTGTAATACGGGCCATTTCTTGTTAGATTATGTTGATGTAAAAGGTTGCAAGTATTTGTCTATAGATAGCAAGGTGGAGAATTGTTAAAAACTTTGCTATTCTAAGACAAATGATTAAAAGCCACCTGTATTATTAATCCTAGTCAGCCTTGTAATAGTGTATCAGCTAGGTATGCTGATTCAGCTGGTTTTCAGAGCCCCTTTTTTTTTTTTTACTTTGAGTCATTATAAAGGGAGAGGGGTAAAATCCAGCGAAGGTATTTTTTGCACATGGCCGTACAAGTTTGTTATGGGCAGGCAAAATCCGTTATTCAGGCAAGGCTCCTTCTAGAAGATTGTGTGGGCTCCATCTGCAATTCAGAGGTAGATATATTCCATCCCTAGCAATGGGAAAAAGGGGTGAGAACAATCGAGGGAAGCTGAGAGGCTGTGATTGTTGAGAGACAGAGAAAAGAAGCTGATGCACTGGGTGTTGCTGTGAGAGTCTTCGTTTTCTTCTGCTCTGTTTCAATTAGAAGGTTGTATATGCAGACTGGTACGGTCCAGGTGAGATCGTTCTTGTAATGAGTCTGTATTGATCCTTGGAAGAGTATTATCTCTGATGTATTTTGTAACCTTGGTGATAATCTAGTGAAATGGCCTAAGAGTGGATGTAGTTCCTTTTATGGAATGAACCACTATAAAAACTCTGTGTATTTATCTTTCCCTATCCCTTTACTGCTCTGTTTTGCAATTATTTAGCTTGCTGCTGTTTGGGATTGTTCAAGGTTATGTCCTGTTGTCTGGAATAAGCAGTGAGAATTTGCTTGCATCTTTTCTTGGGATGTGTTTGTGATTCATGTTGGTTGAAGTTTGTTATGTTGTTCACTGGTTTGAGTGTTGAATTATATCATCACACAATTTAAGCAAAAAACTAGCTAAAATTAATAGAAAATAGATAGCATATTTTGCATGCTATTAGTTATTTCAATAAGAGTTATTGATTATTTTGTATTAGTTTTGTTTTAAATAACACTAAATCCAATAAACTAACATCCTACGTTGTCTTATGAGTCTTGAACTGTATGTGGAGACATACGGGAATCAATGTTCAAGATACAACCTAAAGGGTCTATAGTATAGGGATAAGGATGGGTACTTTATCCTGGTGACACTATGGATACGACCCACTTTGTATTTTATACAAATGCAATGATCCAACGCGTTCATGTAGGTGACATGCGAGTGGGGGTATCCTATGCAATGAGTTTGCATAAGACCGAACTGTGAAATAGTTACTACTAGATGTAACTTCGTTGACTAGTTAGGTTTCTATTTCAATAGGATGACCTAGGCAACTTAGTCTTAATCCTGAGTGTATTATGAACTCTTGTTCACAAGGCATCTTCCTTTGATTTGTATGGGTGAGAGTGGTCAATTCGCTGTCTCAATAAGCCTACCATTTTGGGGACAAGACAGAGTGGGGAGTTGTGAACATAATAACACAAGATCGAATCCACTCCTTCCCGACTTTAGGGTAAGTAGATGATTGTTCCCTTAAGTGGTGTCTCTAGAACTTGAACAAAGGGCCCTACCCTCTCACTAGCCCGAGAGGGGTTTCTATTTAATGGTTGGACCATAAACAAGTTGTTAATTAGAGGTAACCTAGGCGTGAAAAAGTAATTTGAACCAGCTGGTGTTACAAACACTCGTGAAGGACTAACTTGTTGTTATTGGTCTATATCCGTGGACACATAAATATATCTACAGTGAGGAGAGTGCAATTGTGGGTCTATAATAGAGTGTACTCACAGTTAACAAATATTGATTAATTTGGTTAATGAGTTTAGCCAATTAATCTCATATCGTTGGAGCTTCTGACCTGTAGGTCTATTAGGTCCCCTTCCTAGCTCGTAAAGGGTATTGAGGTAATTATGTCTTGAATGGAATTTGAAATGTTCAAATTCACTTAGGCAAATAATATAATGTATAGTGATACATTATAATATAAATTTTATATGTTAATTAAACTTTATAATATAAATTTAATTTCTGATATGGGTCAAAATTAATTTATGAGAGAATTAAATATTTGAAGAAGTTCAAATATTAATTTAATATAAATTTGGTTCATATTAAAACTATAGGTTAAAATTAAATGTGCATTGGATGCACATTAAAACTATAGGTAATGAGAGAATTATAATTGAATATGATTCAATTATAGGTTAAATTAAAGATATGATATTTAAATTTTGGGGAAAAATACACTATTAGTCCCTGAGGTTTGTGTTAGGTTTCATTTTGGTCCCTGAGTTTTCAAACTCAACAATTTAGCCCTTGAGGTTTGGTTTTAGTTTCATTCTGGTCCCTCCATCTATTTTTCGGTTGAAAACTAACGGCTTGCTGACGTGGCGCTATTTTTTATTAAAAAATTATTTTTACTTTTTTTTCAATAAAAATATATTAAAATAATTAAAATATTATTAGTTTTAAATTTTTGGGTAAAATACCCTTTTGATCCCTCATGTTTGAGGTTCGTTTTCAATAGATCCATGGGTTTGAAAATTGAACAATCAAGTCCCCACTGTTACATAAATGGTTCTAATGAGTCCCTAAACCGTTAATTTTTTTTAACGGTGCTGACGTGGCAGTCAACAGTGCTGACGTGGAAACTTTCAAAAAATAAAATAATATTTTTAAATTAAAATAAATAATAAATTTAAAATTTTAAAAATTAAAAAAAAAAAACAAAAAAAAAAACTCTCCCTCGAATCCCTCACCCTCCCCACCCCCTTGAATCCCTCTCTCTTCCCCACCCCCTTAATCGCCGCCAAACAGCTTCTCTCTCTCTCTGCTCTCCTCTCTCCTTCCCCTTTCCCTTCTCTTTCGCTTTGCCTTCCCTTCCCTTCCCTTCCCCTCCCCTTTCAGATCTGACGCCGACGAGTAAAATGGTGGAGAGCTCGTGGTTTTTGTTGTTTTGTTTTTCCATTCTTTCTCAGATCGCCGCCGACCGTATGGGTTTCTTTCTTTTTTTTTTTTTTTTTTGCTTAGATTTGGTTTGTTCTTGTGTGGGTTTTTGTTGAGGAAGAAGAATATATAGGTTTTGGTTGTTGTTCTTTGTTTTTTGTTTTTCTTTTTTCTTCGATCTGAAAATGGAGAAGCTGAGTGGGTTTTTTTGTTGTTGCTCTGTGGGTGTTCGGAGGTGTGGGAGATGAAGAAGAAGGGCGGCGGCGGCAGACTATCGCCGGTGAGAAGAGGAAGGGAGAGGAAGGGATTTCAGGGGGACGACGAAGGCGGTGGTGGAGGACGGCGAAGGTCGTGGTGGAGGATGGCGAAGGCGGCGACAAAGGGTTACGGTGGTGGTGTCTTGGGAGGAGGAGTCGATGGGGTGGGGAAGAGAGAGGGATTCAAGGGGGTGGGGAGGGTGAGAGATTTGAGGAGGCAAGAGAGAGAGAGGAGAGAGAGTTTTTTTTTTAAAAAAAATTAATTTTATCATTTCATTATTTATTTTAATTTAAAAATATTGGTTTATTTTTTAAAAGTTGCCACGTCAACATTGTTAAAAAAATTAACTGTTTAGGGACTCAATAGAACCATTTATGGAACAGTGGGGACTTGATTGTTCAATTTTCAAACCTAGGGACCTATTGAAAACAGACCTCAAACATGAGGGACCAAAAGGGTATTTTACCCTAAATTTTTTTTTATTTCTTCTCTCTTTTTCTCTTTCTTCTTCCTCACCTTTTCCACATGGCTTCTTCTTCTTCACCTTCTTCACATGGTCGGCGGCGGCCGACGGTTGGCAACCACCCCTTGTCGACGACAACTTTTTTTTCTTCTTCTTTTCTTCTCTCTTTTTCTTAACTTTCATTATTAATTTTCTTTTCTTTTTTTAGAAAGCCCTAATTTATCTTTTCATCTTTTTCTCTTTGTAGCAGCCGTCAGCCCCTCCCCTGTCTTTCTCTCGTCGTCGGCGTGAAGCCCGTCCCTTGTTCATGTGGTTTTTGGTGAGTGTCCTTCAGTAGTGCTCTTCTTCAGCGAGTAGCAACACGCACGCACGATCGACACCTCGGCAAATAGTCCCGTATTTCTCCCTCTCTCTCTTGGCTTCTCCTTCTCCGATGTCGCCGTCCCCCTCGCTCTCTTTTTCTCTCTTGCGTCGTAGACTCGCAGGCAGCATCAACTCACGCTGCCGATTCAACCTCACGCCGTTGTCCTTCTCAATCCCTCGTCTCCTCGCATCGTCGATACACAAGCAGCAGACTCATGGTGTCGGTTTCTCACCGGAAAATCGAGGAGGGAGGTCCCTCCCTCCCTCCTCATCTCAAATCTGAAACGGGGAGAGAGGAGGGACCTCCTCCCCTCCCCTCTTTTCTGTATTTTTTTTTTTCAAAGAAAGTGAAGAGAAAGAGGAAAAAAAGAAGAAAGAAAGAGAAAGAAAAAGAAAAAAAAAAGTTTGTCGGTTGTTGGTGAGCGGCAGCCGGTGGTAAGGTGATGGTGATGGTGGTGATAGTGAAGAAGAAGAAGAAGGTGGTCAAGAAGAAGAAAAGAAGAAAAAGAGGAGAGAGAGGGGAAAGAAAATTAAAAATTATAAAATAATAATATTTTTATTATTTAATTATATTTATATTTTAAAAAACTTAAAAAATAATTTTTTTAATAAAAAAAATTTGCCACGTCAGCATTCCGTTAATTATTAATGGCAAATTGGATGGAAAGACCAAAATGAAACTAAAACTAAACCTCAGGGACTAAATTGTTGAGTTTGAAAACTCAGGGACAAAAATGAAACCTAACCCAAACCTTAGGGACTAAAAGTGTATTTTTTCCTAAATTGTTATTTATAGTATATGATATTTAATTTGGTAGTTAATTAATTGGTGAATTAATTAAGTATTTAATTAAATTAAATTTAATTTGGTTTAATTAAATTAATTTAATTAAAACTATAGGTTATGTGAGAGACGTTCATTTAAATATGATTTAAATGAAATGGTTAATTAAATTTGATTTAATTAACAATAAATTTAATTAATTAATTAATTAAATTTGATTTAATTTATTTTAGTGGAAAATACACTTTTAGTCCCTGAGGTTTGGGTTAGGTTTCATTTTGGTCCCTGAGTTTTCAAACTCAACAATTTAGCCCCTGAGGTTTGGTTTTTGTTTCATTTTGGTCCTTCCATTCAATTTTCCGTTAATAGTTAACGGATTGCTGACGTGGCAAATTTTTTTAATTAAAAAAATTATTTTTTAAGTTTTTTAAAATATAAATATAATAAAATAATAGATATATTATTATTTTATAATTTTTTTATTTCTTCCCCCCTCTCTCTCTCCTTCTTTTTCTCCTTTCTTCCACCAAACTCCTTCTTCTTCCTTTTCAACCTGTCTCCGACGGCTACTCAACATCGGCCGGCGGCCGGCAACTGCCAACGAACTTTTTTTTTTCTTTTTCTGTTTTTCTTTCTTTCTTCTCTTTTCTTCTCAACTCCATTATCCTTTTTTTTATAACAGAAAAGAGGAGGAGGGTGGAGGAACTCCCTCCTCCTCGTTTCGACGCCGCAACAGAGAGGAGGGAGTTCCTCCTCCATCCTCCTCTTTTTTGTTATATATATATTAAAAAAAAAGATAATGGAGTTGAGAAGAAAAGAGAAGAAAGAAAGAAAAACAGGAAAGAAAAAAACGTTTGCCAGCAGTTGCTCGTCGTCGGCCGGTGTTGAGCAATCGCCAGAGACAGATTGAAAAGGAAGAAGAAGGAGTTTGGTGGAAGAAAGAAGAAGAAGAAGGAGAGAGAGGGGGCAAAAAATAAAAAAATTATAAAATAATAATATCTTTATTATTTTATTATATTTATATTTTAAAAAACTTAAAAAATAAATTTTTTAATAAAAAAAATTTTCCATGTCAGCAATCTTTTAACTATTAACGGAAAATTGGATGGAGGGACCAAAATGAAACTAAAACCAAACCTCAGGAGCTAAATTGTTGAGTTTGAAAACTCAGGGACCAAAATGAAATCTAACCCAAACCTCAGGAACTAAAAGTGTATTTTTCAATTTATTTTAAATTAAATTTATATTGATAACTGATTTAGTTATCAGAGATCTGGAGGCTTCCATGTTTTTCTTCCCACTCTCTCTCAACTGATATTCAATTTACGCTTGGAAAAGGGGAGAGGTTTTCTCTGGTATTTAGTTTTATTCACTGAATAGCTTCCCAGTGGTTAGATCTCTCAAGAAATTCTCTCCAGATCGTTCACAAAATTCCAGTGATTTCTTTCCCTATTTTTTAGATGGGTTCCCACAAACCAATAGCCTCAAGTACTCAAAGGATAGGGAGTGCTTTTACTTGTGGTGTCCCAAATCGTAGCAGAACGTGCGATTTGCAGAGGAATTGTTTGTGATATTTTCCCCAAGGAGTTAGTGGAATTTAATTCAGAGTCGACAACAAATGTAAGTGTCAAATCTTTATTCTATAATTATCACACCTATTAATTTAGCATGCTTAACCTGATTACAGTAGAATATCTCTGCGTGTTTATAATTTTGCCAACGTATCGGTATTTTGGTTTGAAATTAAATTGAGTTTGGTCTTGGCTTCCGCTATTTTAGGGATTTCAACCCCTACATCTTGAACATGATCCTCTCGTATGTCAACCACATACTATTCAAGATTATACTAATAACCTTGGATTTTTCATATAATGGATAATGTAAATTGCAATTAAAAAAAAATATCTAATATTATTAAATAATAATTAAGTAATAATAAAACACATTAACTACAAGGCTTTAGGGCATAAATCCCAACACTCTCCCGCTTGCACTAAAGCTGGTGAGACATGTATCCTAGGACATACTATATACCCAACAGAAAATGAGCACTCGCAAACCACTTGGATCTGTTTAGTTTTAGAACCCACAATTCCAATGATCCCATAGTTCAAAGAGGTCGTATCTGTTAGTTCTAATACAAACCAACAAAGATTTTTTCTTTTCAATGGGTAACAAACTCCCAATGAAAGAAAGGGAGAAGGGAGAAAAAAAAATGGAAGGAGAAATGAGAAGAATAAAAGAGAAGGAAATGAGAGAAAAAAAAAGGTAAAGGGCGGACGACAGCGGTGACCATGGAAGGAGAAAGAGAAAAGGGAGGGAAGAGGAGAAAGGGGAAGGAGAAAGAAGAAAGATATGGAAGAGAGAGAAAAATAAAAAAAAAATATTTTTTAATTAAAAATTATAAAATAATAATAAATATTTTTAATAAAAAATAGGTGTCACGTCACCTTTCCATTTTTAACTAATGGAAAAATGGATGGATGAACTAAAATGAAACGAAATTGAAAACTCAGGGACCAAAATGACGAATTTTCAAACTTAGGAACTAAAATGAAACTTAACATAAACCTCAGGAACCAAAAATGTATTTTTTCCAGAAAACTATAATCAATATACTGAGTTATCTTATGATTTTTATTTACTATTATAATAGCTAAATTATAATTTAAATATTAAAATTTATTAGAGCATGAAAATGAATCAAAATTATTGAACTAAAATTAAGTTTAAATTAAAAGTTGATGGACATGATTATAACAATTTTATAATTCATAATTCAATATTAAAAAATATAAAAAGAAGTGCACTTTGTACACTAAATTAAGTTGAACAAGTTTGATTTTTCTTTTTCTTTTACTAAAATAACATATAGTGAAATTATAGCTATTATAGTAATGTAATTAAAAAACTACTATAAGAATGAATAAATGTTGTTGCAACATCATCGCGACGCAGAGCGGACGACGTCTTCTTTTGGATTTTTTAAGAAGAAAATTGGAGTCGTCACCAATCATTGAAGGTGTGATTGGTCACCTCTAAAATAAAATAAAAATCAATCTTAGAAAACCAAAAATTAGGTTCACGAGTTTTTTGAGTGTAGGGAAGTTATTAGCACCCTACAACACTCATTAAAAAAATGATTACCACATTATCTTATATTATCCAATTAAATGAATAAAAGTGGTCCTTTATTTTTTATTTTTCTTAAAAACAAAGAAAAAAAATATATAAATATGAAAATAAAAACCGAAATGCAATAATAAAAACAAGATGTCTCATTTGTTCTTATCTTAACTTTAGAAATAAAGTAAGGATTAGACATTATGAGTTGAATTATCCAATTTAATATAAATCATGTCTATATTCTCCTTTAATTAAACGAAATTTGTTCCTCAAGAATTGAATTTAACTCGATCATGGGAAATACATGATTATGTTCATTTATAATAATAATAAATAAATAATTAAAAAAATAGATGAAAAAGAAGAAAATTATTTAAAGAGTAAATCTTTTTAAAAGGGAAAATGAGAATTTTCGTACACATGCACGGGAGTAGAACTCCACGAAGTCACATTACTCGGTTTCCCTAATCCCTTTTAAAAGAAAATTAATTTCAAAACAATAGCGATGATTGAAATTGACCAAGAAAAATTAAATACATATACAAGTTTGAATTGGGGAGGGAAAGAGAAAAAAAAAAGATTAAATTCGAAAGTTCAAAAAATAAAAATGCAATGAAGTTGATAAAAAGTAGATTTGAAATAAAATGAGAGGGAAAATAATAATAATAATAATAATAATAATAATAATAATAATAATAATAATAATAATAAATATTTAATTAAAAGTAAAAAATAAAGGTGGGGCCCACCTCTTTTACTTTTCTTTTTCTCCTTCTTTCTTTTCTCATTCCCCCATTCCTTTTTTCTTTTTCTCCTTTCTTTTCTCATTCCCCCATTCCTTTCTCTCTTCCCGTAATCTCCTTCCTCCCCCTCTCTTTTTTATCTCCAAGTTTCTTTCACCTTTTTTACTACTTTATTCTTTCTCTCTCTTTTCTTTCTTTTTCACTTTCTTTTCTCTCTTCTTTCTTTTTTTCTCAAACCTCACCTTAAAACTTCGTTGGAATCGTAGGCCTTTGAGTCAGAGTGGCGACGACAAACTAGGCATGGTGTTGCTACAGGCAACGACGCACGGCGGGGTTGGCGGCAAATCTGCGATGGCAGAAGCTCGCTTTAGCTTTCTCTCTCTAGAAATCAAAACTCTCTTTCAAGCTCTCTAATTTCACTTCCCCAGCTTTTGTCCAATGCCCTCTTGTTTTTCTCTTCTTCCTCCTCACTCTCTCTATTTATACTAACACAGCTTACTAACTTTGGAAGGAATGATGGGTGAGATTTTTGTGGGTGACCATGAAAGAGCTCCCTTTGAATAGGGAGGGGAAGAAGGAGGGTGGGGTGGAGGAAGAAAAGGGAGAAAAAAATAATATACAAAAAAAAGAAACAAAACCAAAATAAAATAAAATAAAAATAAAATGAAAACTAAAACAAAAATTACAATTACAATTAAAATTAGACCTTAGGATTAAAATTAGAATGAAATTAAAAATCTTTATGCTATGATTTTAATTTTAAAGAGAAACAAAATTAACATTACATTTTAGAGAGGCTCGAACATTATTAAAAGCTAGTCGAACCAAATATGGTGTCTACAAATATTATAAAATGATTTTTTTTATACGATTATAAAATGACTTAGCACATTAATTTTAATATTTTTATAATAATAATTCTTTTATTTTATAAGGAAAAATAAAATATTTAAATTTCAATCTTTAATAATAATTGTTATTTTATTTTATATCCATAAAAAAAAATGTTATTTTATTTTATAAGGAACTAATAGACAAAGGAAAAAAAATATCAAAATGAGAAAACTAAAGCGTTGTTGTAGAAAAAGTAGGAGATGAATAAGTTGCAAAATTTTTTAGTTCCAAAACCTTTCGAAACCTATTATTAATTTCAATTAAATGTAAAACCATAAACTTTTTTTTAATTAATTTCTATTTAGGTAATTTAAACCCTTTTATTTCTAGATTTTCACCTTTACTTAAAATTTATTAAAAATTAAAAACGTCCCATCATTCCTAAATTTACAGATAGGCAAAAGTAACTTGCCATATTTTTTAATATAATCATTTTTTAACATGCAAATGTTAAGTTGATTTTTTTAATCTTATTTAAATTTAAACCCTAAATTATTTTAGAAAGAAATTTTTAATTTTTGATAATAAAAAAAGATTGGATAGTTAAATAAAATTGGTATATATATAATCAAGGATGAAAAAAACGGTGATATTGGTCGAAATATCACCGATATATCTCTATTTCTATAAGTTCGATAAAAGATATGGGGTAATTTTTTTTTATTTCCTTATCGCCCATAAGCGATTTTGTATGTATTTATATTTTTGTTGTTTTTCCATCACCAATGCACGTGGTTGCTGGATTGGTTAAGTGCTAGGTCTTTTATTAGGGGTGTTCATGGGAGCTCTCACAATCGACTCGATCGACCAAAACCGACCAAACCGACGTCTGTCGGTCGGTTTAGAGAACGAGTCGGTTGGAGCGGTTTTGCATTGCAAAACCGACTGGTCGGTCGGTCGGAGAAAAATTTTGAAAAATCCCGACCGACCGACCAAATATATACCCATCAAATTTCTTATGTATTTTTTCGAATTTTTCCCTCCCATTCTCATTAATGCTTGTTGATAGCATTAATGAGAGACCCTGATGTGGAATTTTCCTACCGCAAGCGCACGGGTCAAGTAATAATATAGTGAATGTGATATTCGAATGTCGTCCTCTGGATTGGATTTCTAATCAATTTTAATTACTGAAAATACCCTTGCCCAATTTTATTTAGGGAACTAATCAAAGTGAGAATGAATGTAATCAAACACAAAACAATGAAAAAGTATGACAATCTAATGGTGTCAACGGTCTTAGGGATTTGATTTCACCAATTGGGATTATGGATTAATTCATGGTTTAATGACATGCTATGATTCATAAATCTTGGGAAACTAAAATCACACATATCTCTCCCGAGCATACATGATTCTCCCACATGCAATGAACCCGATATCCCTATCTAAATTCATTAAACATGCAAGGCATTAAGGTTAACCTTTTTAACGATTTCTAGAATTAACTATTATCTCCCGATTTCTAGCTAAATCCTAGTTATGCATAATGATTTCTAAGCTAAATCCTATCTCCCGAGTTAGATTCAAGCACAAACAACAATCAATTTATGGCCGGTAAATTGAAAGCATTAAGAACACAATTATGCAAAAAAGACATCAATAGCAATAAAACCATTAAATCAATCCATAAAGTGCCTAACGGCTACATCAATCCCTAAGAATTAAACTTAGCTACACATAATCCAAATTACAATATAAACTAAGTCTAAACAAGCCATAAAAACTACAAAAGCAAAGGGTAAAGAGAATTGAACGCTAGGTAGGCCGAGACCGCACGTCCCCGTTACGATCCCCACAAACAAAGCTTTGATTCCCGCTTTTCCTCCACTTGATTCAGCTTCAAAAGTCCTTTTTTTTCTCTGTTTTATGGCCCCAAATCGTCCAAGAGAAGTCCCCCAAAAAGCCCTAATCGCAAAATATTTATAGGAAAATTTTTGGTCGTAGCGTCGTGACGCTGTTGCGATACGAATCTGGAAAATTTGCCGAGAGCGTCGCGACGCTATGTTTTTTTTTTTTTTTTTTTTTTTTTTTTTTTTTTTTTTTAAATCGGTTGGGCTGAATTTGACTTCTTCCAACTTGATCCTTTTTCGATCTTTTAACCCTTATTCATGTTCCGAACACGCAATTAGCTCCAATATTTATTTCCTACAAATACAACACAAAAACGCATAATTTTGGCCAATAAATTATAAAAGACTAGCTAAATTAATTAGGGAAAACTAGCTAGCTATGCTCGCTATCAGGCCCATGGTTTTTTCAAAACCAATAGTGGTTTTAACATAAATAAATAATTTTTTCATCTCTCTCCTCTCTCTTTCCTTTCCTTTCCCCATGCATTCAGGTTTTTCCATGTCTAACTTGACTTCTCCTCTCCCCTCTCTTCTCTTCTCTCTCCACTCCTTCCCTATTCTTTCATTTTTCTCCTCCCACGACATCTTCTCCATTTTTTGTTTCTTATTTTCTTTGTTCTTTCTCTTTTCTTCTACATTTCTTTCCTCTTCTCCTTTTTTCTTTCTTTTCTCCTCCTTTTTCTAGTTCACTTGAGTCACGAAAAAACAACCGTCGGTAGGTGTGTTCCTTTCTTTTTCTTTTCTCCATTTTTTTAATTTCGTTCATAGGAGAAAACCGACCAAAACTGACCGAGCGACCGCATATTCAGTCGGTCGGCTCCCCCAGTCTCTTAGAAACCGATAAAAACCGACCGATGAAAACCGACTTGTCTGTGGTCGGTGTCGGTTTTAGCCCAAAACCGACTCTGACCGACCGACGAACACCCCTATCTTTTATAATAATAAATAAATGTCTTCAAAGGTCGTGGGTTCAATTCAATTATATTAATATTGGTTTAATAGTCCAAACATTTTGTTGGGTTTTATGCCCTAAAACTCGTAGATAGTGAATGTAACTGTTGACCGGATATTAATGAAATAATATTGATATATTTTTCCATTAATTGTTATTAGTTATTTTATATTTGTCTTTGCCTAATAATAACCCTAATCCAATAAACTAGACATCCAAGGCTGTAATATGAGTCTTGAACTATATGTAGCGACATATGGGATCATTGTTCAAGAAACAGCCTAAAGGGTCTATAGTATAGGGATAAGACTGGGTGCCTTATCCTGGTGACACTATGGATACGGCTCACTTTGTATTTGATACAAACGCTGCGATCCAACGCGTTCGTGTAGGAGACATGCGAGTGGGGGTATCCTATGCAATGAGTTTGCATAAGACCGGACCGCGAAATAGTAACCACCGGTTATAACACCGTTAACTAGTTGGTTTTCTATTTCACTAGGACGACCTAGACAACTTAGTCTTAATCCTGAGTTGATTATGGACTCCTGCTCATGAGAGATTGTCCTTTGATTTGTATGGGTGAGAGTGGCCAATACGCCGACTCAATAAGCCTACCACTTTGGGGACAAGACCGAATGGGGAGCTGGGAACATAATTGTACAAGATGGAATTCACTCCTTCCCGACTTTAGGGAAGCAGATGAGTGTTCCCTTACGTGGTTACTCCGAGTCTTGAACAAAGGGCCCTACCCTCTCAATGGCACGAGAGGGTTTTCTGTTTGATGGTTGGACCACAAACAGGTTGTTCATTAGAGGAGAATTGGTATTTAAGGAAATAGTAGTAACCCAGGGGTAAAATGGTAATTTGACCCAGCTGGTGTTACGGACACTCGTGAAGGACTAACTAGTCGATATTGGTCTATATCCGTGGACACAAAAAATATGTCTGTAGTGAGAAGAGTGCAACTGTGAGTCTATAGTGGAATGAACACACAGTTAACGAATATTGATTAATGTGGTTAATGAGTTTGACCAATTAATCTCACATCGTTGGAGCTTCTGATCTGCAGGTCCATTAGGTCCCACTGGTAGCTCATAAAGTAATTTGAGGCAACTAAGTAATAAATGTAAATTGAAAATGTTCAATTTACTAAGGGAAACAAATATAATATATATTGATATATTATTATGAGAGAAATTAAATATTTGAAGAAGTTCAAATATAGATTTATGGAAGATTGAAAGAGTTCAAATAATGAATTAATTAATTTAAGTCCTAAAATGTGTTTGGGCAAAATTAATTAATTCAAGGCAGGAAATTAAATATGTGATATTTAATTGGTGGTTAATTAATTAAAGAATTCATTAACCATGAATTAATCAATTATGTAAATAATTAATCACTTAAGGAAGTGATTAATCATTTATGGGAATGATCTAATCACTTATGGAAGTAATTAGTCATTTATGGAAAAGATTAATCAATTAGGGAATTGATTGATCATGATTGATTAATTAAGGAATAAGATTGAATCAATTTTGGAAAAGATTGATTTAATTGAATATTTTATTCATGGCCTCTCTTCTATAAATAGAACACTAGACCTAATTGGTCATGACTTGACACTCTTGCTCTTGCTCTTAGACTCTCAAAGACAAGACCTAGAATTCTCTCTAGCCTCCCTCTTCGAGAAAGACTCCCACAAGTCTTTTGCCTCCTAGACTTAGAGACATACCGGTGTAACCTCTGTGGTGATTGTGTCAATCAAAGAAGAAATTTCCAGCGAAGAAAAACAAAGGCGGCTGCTGCGTTTTCGTTCGTGGAGCGTCGTTGGCGAAGAACGGTCAAGTCTTCAACGAAGGTTTGAAACGGTTCTTCCTCTTTTCTTTAGAAAAGTATTAAAAATAAATTTAGATTTATTTTAGCATGTTTAAACCAATTTTACAGCGGCTTTAAAGGTTGTTTAAAGTTTTGTTTGAGTTATTGATAGCGAGCAGAAATGTCGCTATTTTAGTCCCAATTTATCAGGCTTTTCTGTGCTTTAATCGTGTTTTTAATGAAAATATTTAATGAATTCCGTTATTTGGTCCTTAGGAGAAAAGTTGGTGATTTTGGGAGAAAAAGTGCAAAAAAATGAAGCAAATGAAGCCCAAATCCAAGCTTGATCAAATGGGGGCCCAAAGAAGACACTCATGAAAAAATGCCCAAAAGAAATGAAGAAGAAGGCCCAAAAATCAGCCCAAAAAGAAGCTGAAAAATCTGGAATTTTAGGGCAGTGTCGAGACGCTATGTAAGCAGCGTCGCGACGCTACCCTTTTCGTGTTGCCCAAGCCGCGTGCGTTGCAGCGTCGCGACGCTGTGCAAGGTAGCGTCGCGACGCTACCCCCAATCCGGGCCTATAAAAAGGCACCCTTGGGTGCCTCATTTACGATCAATCAATTCATTCTTCAATCCATTCTTTCCTTCCTTTGGCTCCTTTGGAGCCTCTCTCAAGGCTTTCTAGCCTTTTTGAGAGAATTCTTTAATGGGAAATATTTGGGGAATTTTGGGGAGCATCTTAGGAAGCTCAAAGGAGTGTTCGGCGGAGCTCTGAGCGCCAAGCGAAGGGGTTTTTCGACGGTCAATTCCTTTCCTTTTATGCTCTTAAATTATGCTTTCTATTGTAAATGTTGTGGATATTTTAGCTATGTATAGCTAAACCCCAATTTGGGGTCTTGAAATGAAATTATAGTTGAAATGTTGTTATAATTACCTGTCTCTTGCCCTTTTTCCTAATTATTTGTATGGATGTGCTTAATGCTTTATTCAATCTGGCCAATTGTGTAATGATTCGATTCTTAATGGAAACTCGACGGAGAGAAGTTAGGATAGATCCTAATCCATGCAACTAGTTTAATTGCCCGTCGTGACACCGGGATTAGTTGATTAAACTTAGATTCCTAAAATGAATCAGAGCGTAATAATTAATGATTTTTAATGGCGCTAAGGACACTTAGGTTGTTAAAATGAATTAATTACAATTAGGGGAAACCGACAGGAGAACCTATGTGATTAACGGAGATTCTAGGAGTATAATTAGTTGGGTAATGAGATAGGATAATTATAACAATTGATTAGCTCATAATTGATTTTCAAGACCCCTCTTCCCATTAAAAGAAATCTCTTTCTCCATATTTTTTTATTTGATTGATCAAATTATTTTCCTACTTTGAATTTTAAATTTCTCTTATTTGCATGGGTTGTTCCCTAAATATTATTTTGCCTAAGTACTTTTAGTGCTCAAGAGATTTTTTGCTTAATTTTCGCTTCGCTTCCCTGTGGATTCGATACTCGGTATTACTACCGTTTTATATTACTTGCGGCCCGTGCACTTTGCGGTCATCAAGTTTTTTTGGCGCCGTTGCCGGGGAAGCTTGATTTTTAAGCAAATTAATTTTTCTTGACATCGAAAAGAAAGGGATAAATAGTAATTTAGGTGTAAATATTTTTCTTTTATTATTTTGTGAATATCATTTGTTTTTGTTTTATTTTGTTTGGTTCTCTTGATTGATTGGGAGTATTGTATGCGAAGGAACAAGGTGGTTAATTTGTTTCCGTTAGATCTTGAAATTGACAGGACTCTTAGATCCATTCGAAGAGAGAAAAGATTAGCAGAAGCAATGGCCCACCAAGAGGAAGCTCCCAAGGCAATTAGAGATTTCTTACAGCCAGTTCTCCCCACCGAGAATTCTGGGATTGTCTACGCCCCAATCCAAGCTACAAATTTTGAGTTAAAGACGGGATTGATTCAGATGGCGCGCGATAACTCGTTTAAGGGACACCCTTCTGAGGACCCACACTCACATCTGCGATCATTCCTGGAAATTTGTGGGACGGTGAAGATGAACGGAGTTCCGGCCGACGCTATCAGATTGAGGTTATTTCCATTCTCTCTACAGGATAAAGCAAAGGATTGGCTCGAATCAGTCGAGACGGGCAGCATAAGTACATGGGATGAGCTTGCCCAGGCTTTTCTGACAAAATTTTTCCCGCCTGCCAAGACTACCAAGCTCCGGACTGAAATCGGAACATTTAGGCAGCTTGACGAGGAGCAGTTGTACGAGGCGTGGGAAAGATACAAAGAAATGCTTAGGCGGTGCCCCCAACACGGATATCCTGATTGGCTTCAAGTACAGTTATTTTATAATGGATTGAATCCCTCCACGAAGACAGTCCTAGACACATCAGCAGGAGGAAGTTTTCTTTCAAAAACAGTGACAGAAGCCAAAGATCTGTTAGAGGAAATGGCGGCAACCAGTTATCAATGGCCAACCGAGAGGGGAGCAATTTCGAAGAAGGCTGGATTATATGAATTGGATGAGTCAAGTTCACTGAAGGCACAGCTGGCATCTCTGACCAATGCGCTGAACAAGTTGACTTCGTCTGAGGTGGTCAAGTTCATTTCCACCTTAGCTGAAGGTCATTCAAAGAAGGAAGGTCAAGATGTGGAAGAAGTCCAGTACGTAGGAAATAGACCATTTACGCAAGGAATACCGAACTTCTACCACCCCAGTCTACGCAATCATGAGAACTTCTCATACTCAAATACAAAGAATGTCTTGCAGCCACCGCCAGGTTTTGCATCATCTAGTGTGCCTGAAAAGAAGAATAACCTGGAGGAGTTGGTGGCTATGTTTGTAAAGGAACAGAAAGTTTTGAACGTCAATCTCCAGACAGCAGTCAATAACCACGACACAGCTCTGAAAAACATGGAAGTTCAAATAGGACAGATCGCTTCAGCAGTGAATGCACTTCAAAAGGGAAAATTTCCAAGCGACACTGAGCCTAACCCAAGAGAGCAGTGCAAGATGGTGACACTGAGAAGTGGTAGACAGCTGGAGAACAGTTCAGAAAAGAAGAAGGAAGAAGAAAAGAGAAGGGATGAAGATGAAAGGGCTGAGGCACAAAAAGCCTCCTCTGAAAGGTCCCAACATCCTCCTGACTCTATTGACTTAAATTGTGATTTTTCTAACAATTTTGCAGGTAGAAAAGAAGATAAAAAGCAGGATGGCAGGCACAACAAGAAACTGTACGAGGAAGAAGTGGTCCCATGCAACCACCATGACAAAGGCTCGCACATCAGCCCGCCCAGGCGAAGGGGCGAATGTCCAACCTTTGACTACAGGGAGTTACCTTTTCCTCAGCGCTTTAAGAATGTTAAATTAGATGAGCAGTTTCAAAAATTTCTAGAAATGTTTAAGAAATTGTCTGTGAATATTCCCTTAGTAGATGCCTTGTATAACATGCTTAATTATGGGAAATTCATGAAAGAAATGCTTTCTAGAAAGAAAAGTCTGAAAAAAGAAATTTTTAAATTGTCTGAGAGTAGCAGTACCATAGTATCTGGGAAGATGCCTTCTAAACAAAAAGATCCAGGGAGTTTTACTGTTCCCTGCACCATAGGAGAAGCATCTTTCGATAGGGCCTTATGTGATTTAGGAGCAAGTATAAACTTGATGCCCTATTCTGTTTACAGGAGGATTGGTTTAACAGGTATGAAGGACACCGACGTCACTCTCCAGCTTGCTGACAGATCAATTACCCAACCAATGGGTGTTGTGGAGGACGTATTGGTGAAGGTCAACAAGTTTATCTTCCCCGTAGATTTTGTGGTACTAGACATGAAGGAGGACAAGGAGGTGCCCATTATTCTAGGCAGACCTTTCCTAGCTACAGGTAAAGCTGAGATCAGTGTCCACACAGGTAAGCTTACCTTGAACATTGATGATGAAAAAGTTGTGTTTAGTATTTTTGGACAAGATGAGTCTGTATGTAGTTTGCATACATGTTTTTCTATTGGTCCTGAATACTTGACTGACGATGATGAGGAGGTAGAGTTTAATCTTGGCTTAGGCTTAGGAGAAGTGCCTATGGATGATGAGGATTTTGATCACAATGCATATTTGAATAATCCTCTGTTTGAGAATGATTTAGAACTGCCTGACTTTGAAAATGAATTAGACTTGCCTGCTTGTGACAATGAAAGATCTGCAGTTGATGATTTACCTTCCTTTGAGAATGAATTAGATTTGCCTGAAATGGATAATTTTGATGATGATATAGAGTTGCCTGACATTGAGGATGAGCATGAAATGCATAAAAAAGATTACTTGGTAGATAATTTTGAGTCTGATCGTGATTACACTGAATCTATTGAGTCTGATCTTGACATTCCTGAATGCATGAACCCTGATAATGTTAATACCTTTGATTCGTGTCCTGATGATGTATATAGCATAGAAACTGACCCAGAGGAACTCGAATCTGTGCATAGTATAGAATCTGACCCTGAAGAGCTTGAATTCTTTAATTCTGATAGTGAGTCATGTGATAGCCTAGTCGAATCATTTTTAATACTGAGTCTGAGGAATCTGAGGAGCATGTAAATGTTTTTTCTGATGAATGGTCTGGCATGATTGATAGGCCATCTTTAGATCCTAGACCGGTAGATATTATAACGCTTGATGACTCTGTTAACAATTGCTTTGTGAATAGAGACTTAGAAAAGAGATTTGATGCTGTTACATATTTTCTGCAATGTTATTATGATAATCTCTTTAGTGATGATGGGCCAGGGGAAAGTTTTTTTTCTCCCCTGTTTGCGGTATGCAACTCGGTGCGTGATTTTTTACAAGGCCCAGAGGATGATGAAAATTTTTATTTCGAGCCTCCGTAAGCGTGCCGAGCCTCGTCTAGCTAAAGACGTTAAAGAAAGCGCTGCTTGGGAGGCAACCCAAGGATTAAAGTTTAGATAGTTGTTTTTGCGGTAAATAATTTTCTTTGCTTCGTGATCCAATTTTGTTTTGCAGGATCACCTTAAGCAATCCCAAAATTCCAAGAATCCCATTTTTCTGGATCGAAAGGAAGAGGATAAAGAGCTCCTAGCTCAGGGAAGTCTCAGTATCCCTCTATTTGCTTTACTGTCTTAAAAAACATTGGGGACAATGTTTAGTTTAAGTTTGGGGGGGAGGCTTCCGCTGTGTTGAGCATATTTGAATTCTTTCGGATGCATGAATAGATAGCCATGATAGCCAGGGATGTGATTTTAGAAATTTTGGGAGAAGATAGTTTATATGTTGTGGAATCTGGGAGCACGGCAGAAATTGTGAAATTTTAAAATTTTTTGATACTTAGTTTTGATGTCTAAAGCATGCAATAGCCTTATCTAATGACGTCTTTGAAAATCTAGATTCTTACTATGATTTTTAAAGCTTGTTGTCACCCCGATAGGCTTAGTTTCTAATATTAGGAAGTTCATGCTTGATTGTTCTAAAGAGCTAGGTAGAAAAAAATGTTATGCCTACTGAGAGAAAAGCAAAAGCAACAAAAGAAAATGAGAGAAAAGAAAAATCTGTTGAAAAAAGAAAATTTTTGCTTGCTCAAAAGAAAAAGCCTAGGGGTAAAAAGAGCTACCTGCGGTGTGATCAGTTAGGCCAACCAGAGAATAAAATTCGGGTTAAGGGTCCCTGCACCGTAGTGTGAAAGCTAGTACCATTAGATATCAAAATGCAAGTTTGGGGGAGTAGCAAAAGAAAAAGCAAAAGAAAGAGAAAAATCAATTGTGAGTTTTGCTCCCCCATGAAAAAGAAAATATCAGGCACCCTAGTTTCTTTTTTTTTTTGCATGATAGAAGGACTCCGACCTATTAGGGGCTCTTAGCCAGTGTAGGGGGAAAACAAATGGAGAAAGCCATAAGACTAATCTAGGTTAGTAAAAGAATCAATAGATAAGTCTTGAGCATGCTATTCATTAATCTTAAGTTCAATCTAGTTTAAGATTTCTTCAAGAGTATGCGGTGCTTGCTTATTCCACTTGCATGTTTTCCATTCTATCTTAAGAATTCCAAAATCATTGAGGCTTGAGCGATTCTATTTCATGCATCTTTAGAATTTATTTTGCTCGGGACTAGCAAAAGCTTAAGTTTGGGGGTGTGATAGCGAGCAGAAATGTCGCTATTTTAGTCCCAATTTATCAGGCTTTTCTGTGCTTTAATCGTGTTTTTAATGAAAATATTTAATTAATTCCGTTATTTGGTCCTTAGGAGCAAAGTTGGTGATTTTGGGAGAAAAAGTGCAAAAAAATGAAGCAAATGAAGCCCAAATCCAAGCTTGATCAAATGGGGGCCCAAAGAAGACACTCATGAAAAAATGCCCAAAAGAAATGAAGAAGAAGGCCCAAAAATCAGCCCAAAAAGAAGCTGAAAAATCTGGAATTTTAGGGCAGCGTCGAGACGCTATGTAAGCAGCGTCGCGACGCTACCCTTTTCGTGTTGTCCAAGCCGCGTGCGTTGCAGCGTCGCGACGCTGTGCAAGGTAGCGTCGCGACGCTACCCCCAATCCGGGCCTATAAAAAGGCACCCTTGGGTGCCTCATTTACGATCAATCAATTCATTCTTCAATCCATTCTTTCCTTCCTTTGGCTCCTTTGGAGCCTCTCTCAAGGCTTTCTAGCCTTTTTGAGAGAATTCTTTAGTGGGAAATATTTGGGGAATTTTGGGGAGCATCTTAGGAAGCTCAAAGGAGTGTTCGGCGGAGCTCTGAGCGCCAAGCGAAGGGGTTTTTCGACGGTCAATTCCTTTCCTTTTATGCTCTTAAATTATGCTTTCTATTGTAAATGTTGTGGATATTTTAGCTATGTATAGCTAAACCCCAATTTGGGGTCTTGAAATGAAATTATAGTTGAAATGTTGTTATAATTACCTGTCTCTTGCCCTTTTTCCTAATTATTTGTATGGATGTGCTTAATGCTTTATTCAATCTGGCCAATTGTGTAATGATTCGATTCTTAATGGAAACTCGACGGAGAGAAGTTAGGATAGATCCTAATCCATGCAACTAGTTTAATTGCCCGTCGTGACACCGGGATTAGTTGATTAAACTTAGATTCCTAAAATGAATCAGAGCGTAATAATTAATGATTTTTAATGGCGCTAAGGACACTTAGGTTGTTAAAATGAATTAATTACAATTAGGGGAAACCGACAGGAGAACCTATGTGATTAACGGAGATTCTAGGAGTATAATTAGTTGGGCAATGAGATAGGATAATTATAACAATTGATTAGCTCATAATTGATTTTCAAGACCCCTCTTCCCATTAAAAGAAATCTCTTTCTCCATATTTTTTTATTTGATTGATCAAATTATTTTCCTGCTTTGAATTTTAAATTTCTCTTATTTGCATGGGTTGTTCCCTAAATATTATTTTGCCTAAGTACTTTTAGTGCTCAAGAGATTTTTTGCTTAATTTTCGCTTCGCTTCCCTGTGGATTCGATACTCGGTATTACTACCGTTTTATATTACTTGAGGCCCGTGCACTTTGCGGTCATCAGTTATCGTAACGGTATTTTAATGTTAATTAATATACGGCGTAAGGTCCAATCGATGCCCTTCACATATCATGTTATTATTGAATTATGAATCATGTATTTGTTGACTAAATTTTAAAATTATAGAAGTTTATACTTATTTTACAACCTTTAATACTATTTATTATTGTATTAATGCATATATTAATCTTGTAATTATTATTATTATTATTATTTTTTGATCAACATTAATCTTGTAATTATTGATATATGCTTAAAGTAATAGTTTGTTATATAAATAAACTTATTATAACAAAGTTTCACAAAAGAATTAACAATATTTTAATAAGTTTTCGTGATATCTGTGATTTTTTCAAAATATCCATCAATATTCAAATATCTCTCAATATACCTGTAAATCTTAATTGCTGATATTGCTACTGTTGATGGTCAAATTTGGTCGGGAGGAACTCACCTGACCTTCACGTGCCACCAACGGTAAATTTGTTTGAGAGGGGGGAAGACGTGGCCTGCAAGACAGAGAACCTGCACACCGGTGTGGTGCTAGCCACACCGCCTCCGATGCTTAAGTCAGGAAGCAGAACGATGAGAAGCAAGAAAGTAAGAGCAAGAGGAGAGTCAGAGAAGAGAGTTCGGGATCAGAGTTCGGATCCCCTCTTCAATGGCGAAGATGGGTATAAATACCTGCTCGTGCTCCTAGGGTTTTTAGGAATTCGAAGGCGTTTCGGGACGAACCAGGCGGAACCGGGGCGGCTAAAGGCAGCAGGGACCGAGCGGAGGCAAACGAACTCGGCCCGCGCAAGCGGGCCGAGTGGTCGGGCCAAATTGGCCCGGCCCGTTGGTCTGGTCTTCCTCTGGGTCGTTTCCTGGTCCTATCTCCGCTCGGTTGTCCTCGTCAGCTCCTTGCACATGGTGGCCCAAAATTACCTATAACAGCTACCAATATCGATGTTTTCATCCTCACATGCATACAAGAAACTCACTGGCTTCAAAATATATAGAATCTCAACTTTCCTTTTTCTTCTGTTTATTATTATTATTTAAAAAAAGGGAAAAATACACTTTTGGTCCCTGAGGTTTGAGTTAGGTTTCATTTTGGTCCTTGAGTTTTCAAACTCGACAATTTAGTCCCTGAGGTTTGAATTTCGTTTCATTTTAGTCCCTCCATCCATTTTTCCGTTAGAAATTAACGGAAGGCTGACGTGGCACTTATTTTTTTATTTAAAAAAATATATTTTTTTAAGTTTTAAAATAAAATAATATTAAATTATTGAAAAAACATTATTTTTTTCCTTCTCCCTCTTCTCTCTTCATCATCATCTTCTTCCTTTTTCTCACCCTTCACCTTCTTCACCAACAACGCCATCGCTGGACCACTGCCGTTGTCGTCACTGCCGGCGCCGCCGTTGCCGTCACCGTCGGACCGCTGCCGCTGCCGTTACTGCCGGACCGCCGTCGCCACCGTCGGACAGCCGCCGCCGTCATCGTCGGACAACCACCATTCCCATTTTTCCTCTTTTTTTATTCTTCCCTTTCTTCCCCTTTTGTCTTCTTCTTCCCTCTTCCTCCCTGCCCTTTCTTCTTTCAGTGTGTATAAAAAAAAAAACGAAGGGGGTTTCCCTCGTTCCAGATCTGAACGGACCAGCAGCTTCACGGCGACAAACCACCAGCGAACCGAACGGACTAGCAGCTTCACGACGAACGGACCTGCTCGTGTTCGTGCGAGACCCACGGAAGACGCTTGTTCCAGATCTGCTTGTGCGAGACCCACAGAAGATTCCAGATCTGCTCGTGCGAGACCCACGAAAGACGGCTCAACCCCAGATTTGCTCGTGTAAGACCCGAGATCTGTTCGCTTTAATCTTGGGGAGAAGAAGACGACTTGGCCTCCGGAAACTTCAGAAATCGTCGACAGAGGACGAAAGAAAGAGAATGGAGATCCAAGATCTGTTTGCATTCTTTTAAGTGAAGCAAAGGAATGGAAAGGAAAAAAAAGAGGACGAAAGGATGAGGAAAAAAAAAAGGAGTCGCCGGCGACGGCCGGCCGCCGGCAAGCAGTGGTCGCCGGTCGTCAGTTGCCGGTGACTTGCTGAAGAAGAAGAAGCTGAAGATGAAGAGAAGAAGAATAGGAGGGAGGGAGAAATAATTAATTAAAAATAATAATATAATAACAATTTTTTTTATTTTTTAATATATTTATATTTCTATAAATTCAAAAATAATTTTTTTAATAAAAAAAATAGTGCCACATCATCAAACCGTTAATTATTAACGGAAAAATGGATGGAGGGACTAAAATGAAACTAAAACCAAACCTCAGGGACTAAATTGTTGAGTTTGAAAACTTAGGGACCAAAATGAAACCTAACCCAAACCTCAGGGACTAAAAGTGTATTTTTCCCTTAAAAAAACAATAACAAATCCTTAATAAGAACTTTCCTTCTCCTTCTCCTTCTCCTTCTCCTTCTCCTTTGTCTTTTAATTATCATTATTATTTAAAATACAAAAAGTAACAAATCCTTAATCACAAACGAAGTGGATCTCTACTAACCAATATTGAGTAGGCACATTTTTAAGAACTCCTTTTTAATTTTTAAAATTTAACTGCATTTTTAAAATATTGAAAGAAGATAGATAAGAAAAGAAACAAATTTATAGATAAAACAAACCAATTTTTGTTTATAGACTGAAAGTAATGTTTATATTTTTGAAAATCAAAACCATGAGCCATTCTAAAATAAAAGACAAAAAAACAAAAAATATATATGAGAGAAACAAAAGCAATAAAGGGCCAGCACGTGAAGTCACATTACTTGTAGATTCCCACATTTATTATTATAGTAGTCTCTCATTAATAATAGCTTTTATTCCTTGTTTCTCATCTTTTTGAGCTCTTCAATCAATAGCGCCAGATTATTGTGAGATGAACCATCTTCTTTGGTTGCCTTCTTTGCCGTCTCTCCCATTTCTTGTGTGCGCCTCCTCCTTTCGGTTGCTTCCTCTCCATCGTCCATTAACTTTTTCACCGCGTTCTCAATACTCTCTCTTTTCACCACTTTCTTCCCTGCATGAACCCACAAGTTCCAATCCTCTGCCCCCGCCTCCACTCCAATCTTCAACACTTGCGTTATCAGCTTCTCATTGGAATTCCTGCACATACTCCTTCAATTACCGAATTCCACCCGCAGTGTGTCATGAATCCTCCAGTTGCAGGATGGTTATTTTAAACATCCTTGCAATACTAGTTTAATTTTAATCTAGCTTATTCGCTTACCTAGGGAGCCCAGCCTTTGATAATCATACCCTTATTCTCCTTCTTCATCCTCTCCTCGAAATTCTTCGGCATCCAATTCCACCTTTCATTTTCCTTTTCCTCCTCCTTCCCAAACACCACCCAAATAAACTGATGATCGGACGCTTCAAGCGCACATGCGAGCTCAAACAACTGATCATCGGGGAATCTACAAGCACTACCAAAGCAAATGTAAAGCACCGAGTTGGGTTCCTTGGAATCTAGCCAACTCAAACACTCGGCGGCGCCGACCACCGTCTCATGGCCCCTCTTAACCTTGTCCTCCGCGTTATTCAAAATTAAAGAAGCAGGCCCAATGTGCCAAACCGAATGCCCCATAATCCTCTTGTAATGCTTGATATACTCCACTTCCAACTCCTCAAAATTGTTCACCAAAACCCCAAAGCTCTTCAGCTCCGCCTCCCTCCATCGCTCCATCAACTGAGTGTATCCGTTAGGCGTCCGAACGTAATCGGGCAGCTGGGCTCGAGTGATGGTGATGGGATGAGGCAAATTTTGAACCACAAACGGCTCATAATCCGACGAGACAAGCCGATGAGGCGAGTCGTCATGCCTCATAGCGTCTTTCATGCTCATGGCGAAGATGCATGTGGCGTGAAAGACGAGCCTCGGGATGTTGAGGCGGTTGGCGAGATTGGTGGCCCAAGGGTAGAACATGTCGGCAACGAGGCAATCCGGGGGGTGAGAAGTGATGAAACTTTCGATGTGGGACTGCATGAGTGTGAGGCCTTTGTAGAGTTTGGCGGCAGTGTCGAGGTCGGTGGCGGCGAAGAAGTTCTCAACGCCGACAGGGAGGCCGACTTCGATAGAGGGGAAAGGGATGGTGTGGACGGAGATGCGGCGGCCAACGGCGGTGTCTTGAGCGATGAAATTGTGGAGGAGGAGGGAGTTGGAGGGGGTGGTGATGATGGTCACGTGCTGGCCACGTGCGGCGAAGAGACGAGCCATTTCGTAGAGTGGGACGAAGTGGCCTGGAGAGAGGTATGGGAGGAAGAAGATTTCGAGTGGATGAGAGTTTGGAAGTGCGTCCATGATGGAAGTTCAGAGAGAGAGAGTAACTTTGTTGTTGAAGGAACACACCACTCTTTATGAATACAAAAGATGCTATTTATATTGGACAGTAGTTGATAGAATTATATTGTAATTAGTATTTGGGAAGTGTGATACCTATTCTTGAGTTGATTTATTTATTTATTTATTTTTGCTAAATTATAGAAAATACTTAATTAAGTTTGGATCTTGTTTTCGATGATACTCAATTTTAAAAGGTTGTTTTAGCATATTTGACGTTTAAAGAAAAATTAAAAAATACACTTGTTGGTACTAGCTACAATGAAAATCACGTGGCACTTAGATGCTAAAATGGTAAGTGAATTGGCTCATTCTTTAAAGAATAATGAAATAAGGGAAAAAAAAAATTTATTGAATAAGGTACTACAACACCACTACACCACACCGTAGTTGTTTCTTTAAAACTATCGAAGGTAGATCTTATAATTTATATGTGTTCCCTAATAACCGTTGCATACAAATTCGAAATATTTTCATAATTTTTTATACATCCAACGATGCAAAATTGTCAACCTCATTATGGTGGCACTTTTTATCTCTCCCGAGTATAATCGATTCTCAAGCATACAAGAGAACCCAATTAATGACCTATGGAACATAAATTGAAAGCTTAGGAACCTATATATTAGACACTTTTTAAAATTAAGATACCAAATAGACACACACTTAAAAGTTCAGGCACTAAACTCATAATTTAACCAAAAATCAATTATGATCAGTGTAGATATAAACACTGAAGACACTTAGGTTCCATTTGATATAACCATTTTGTTTTTGGTTTTTGAAAATTATGTTTGTTTTCTCTCAATTTTCTTATCTTGGTTTTCATATTTGTTAAGTACACATTTGAATTCTTAGTCAAATTCCAAAAACAAAACAAGTTTTTGAAAACTATTTTTTTTTTTTTTTAATTTTTAAAACTTGATTTGGTTTTTGAAAACATGGGAAGAGGATAAATGACAAAACACATAATCTTATGGGTGGTAGTAGTGTTTATAGGCTTAATTTTCAAAAACCGAAAACCAAAAACCAAATGGATATCAAACGAAACTTTAGGCCCCGTTTGATAACCATTTGGTTTTTTGTTTTTGGTTTTTGGTTTTTAAGCTTATAAACATCACTTCCAACTCTAAGTTTCTTTGGTTTTTCACCTACCTTCTTTCTATGTTTTCAAAAAACCAAGCCAATTTTTAAAAACTAAAAAAAATAGTTTTCAAAAACTTGTTTTTGTTTTTAGAATTTGGTTAGGAATTCAAGTGTGTCTTTAACAAAAATGAAAACCATGGTGAGGAAATTTAATGAAAACAAGCCTAATTTTCAAAAATAAAAAACCAAAAACCAAATGGTTATCAAACGGGACCTTAATTAGTAGTTTTTAAAATTCAATAAATTATTAAATACAAGACATCAAAGTTTAGAGATTGACTAAACTTGTAATTTACCCTAAAAAAAAAAAGAAGAGAATGGGCCAGCTGAATTTGCAGCTGATTTTGATTACAGCATCTCTTCCCATTTCCAAGCTCAACTTTCTTTCCTACATTTGATTTTGTCATTTTATTGTATCATCGTCGTTGTTTTTTTTTTTCCTTCTCTCCTTCCTTTTTTTTCCTGAAAAAAGAAGAAAGATTCATTTGCATTATATTATTTTCTGGCCCAACTTTCAAAACGTGTTATTATTATTTTATTTTTTTTTGAAACATCGAAACGAGTTATTTAAAATTTAAATCGTTTATTATTGAAAAATATTATCTGTTATTCAAATCGTTTTAAACGTGACTTCCTTTCCCAGATTTGTAATCGTTCTTATTTATTTATTTATTTTTGTTCTCTCTGTAAATGTGTAATAATCGTTCATTTTAATGACATAATTTGCGTTTCACAATGGAAAATACTTATTTCTGCCAACTCGTGCCCACTGTTACATTTCTTACAAATATACTCTTTTGGAAAAAATGAGAGTGTCTCTTCTCTCGGTCTCACATCAAGAGATTTTTGTTGTTCAATTTTTATTTTTTTTACTTAGTAAATTTTTGCTAGTTTTTGTTTTGCTAAACTTATGATGTTCGATTTTCACAACCGCAAGTGTACGGGTCAAGTTTTAATTAATATAGTGATTTGTGAAATACAAGTGTCGTCTTCTAAATTGGATTTCTAGTTAATTAATTACCACAAATACTATTGTCCAATTTTATTTAGAGGCAAAAACGTGACGATCGAGAAAGGTGAACCAAAACTAAAACAATTTAAAGAGTGGGGATTCTATTGGAAAAACTCTTAGAGAATTGATTTCATCAATTGAGATTTAGAATTAATTCATGGAACAGGGTTTTAACGTGCAATTATCTTATAAATCAAGGAAACTACATTCACAATTATCTCTCCCGATCATAATCGATTCTCAAGCATACAAGAGAACCCAATATTCCTATCTAGATTCAATTACATGCAAGACCCTAAGTCAAGTCCTTTTTACAACTTCTAAAATTAATCCTAAACCTCCTGGTCTTAGAATTACTTTAGCCATGCAATTAATTAAGTTCTAATCCAAACCCCCTCTTCTGAGCAAGATTCAGAACAATAGCATTTAATCTATGGTCGGTAGATTAAAAGCATTGGACCAATAATTGCATAAATAAGATAAAAACACAACCATAAACATAAATCAATCCATAAATCCAAAAGACTATACATCAATCCCTAAGACAAACAAGCTAGCTATACTCATAGTCATGGAACTACAATCACAACTTGAATGAAAAGCCATAAAAACTACAAGAGTTACGGTAAAGAAAAGGAAAAAACTCGAATACGTCGAAACTGCACATCCCTGTCATGATCTCCACGTCTTCTCGCTTGATTCCCGTTCCTTATGCTTGCTTTAGCTTGCACAAAAGGTCCCTTGTCGAAATTAGGGCTAAAAATCCACAAAATGAACTCCCCTTGGCCGACTAAAATCGCTTCATATTTATAGAAATTTTTTTTGCAGCGTCGAGACGTTATAGCACAACGTCTCGATGTTGTCCAATTGCCGCGCAAAACAGAGACGGAAAAATTGGCCAGCATCTCGATGTTGTGCTCTTGGGAAAATGGCTTCCTACAACACTGTTATGCATCTTCTTTGCTTCCTTTGCCTCTTTTAATATCCCGAACACCCGATCCACTCCAAATTGCTCCATTTCATACCAAACTTCAATTTCTACAAAATAAACATAAAGTGTATGATTTTGGTCAATTTAATCTAAAAAACTAACTAAAATATACCGGAAAAAATAGCTCATTTTGTGAGCTATTAACTTAACAACGGATTCCATAGTTTAGTTGGGATTTTTTGTCGACACGCCACGTCCTAGGTTTAGTAGGCTAATTTGGGACAGGGTGTAACACAAGTTTGTCCCTCTTTGAATTCACCATTCTTGGATCGGATCTTTTTTTTTTTTTTCTTGAACTGAATATACCCGTTTGAATTTTATGGACTTTGATACCATATTAAATAGCATGAGGTTCAATCTCAAAACGAGTTGACAATGAGTGAAGTAACTCATATATCTTATAAATTGTGAAGTCTCTACTTATCGTGCCTAAATTATCCACCGCATTTTTTTATTTTTTTTCCCACATAATACAAGTTATCATTAAGATTTTTCAAAGTTTCTAACGTCAAGAGTATTCAATTTTTAATTTTCTTTTGAAAGGTCGAAAGGTATTAATGCAACTTTTATAATTAAGTTTAGAAGTATTATTGAAACAACATCCAAAGTTTATGAGTATTTTCTATAATTTAGTCTTTATTATTTCCTTTCCTCTCTCTAGTATTGTCCTGAATTTTCTTTCCTTATTTAACTTCATTTTCTTGAAAAAGAAAAAAAAAATCAAGGTTAACTCACAAATTTAGTTTCCAAACTTTCCAAAGTTTGTGTCTGAAAAGTTTTGGATTTAAAAGTATCCCATACATCCCTAAGCTTTTCAATTTTGTGCCAAATAAGTTCTTAATATATTCATTTTTAAAAAAAAAAAAAAAAACTGATCTATTAGATTTAATATTGAATTTTGTATCTAATAGGACTCTAAAAAACTTTCAATTTTGTGTCTAGTAGGTCCACGGTTTTTTAAAAATGTTAAATAGGTCAAAAACCTCAAAATTGAAAATTTAGGCCCCCGTTTGATAACCATTTGGTTTTTGGATTTTGGATTTTGGTTTTTGAAAATTATGCTTGTTTTCATCCAATCTCCTTACAATGGTTTTCATCCTTGTTAAAGACACACTTGAGTTCCTAGCCAAATTTCAAAAACAAAAACAAGTTTTTGAAAACTATTTTTTCTACTTTTCAAAATTTGACTTGGTTTTTGAAAACATGGGAAGGAGGTAGATAATAAAACAAAGAAACTAGTAAGTGTATGTAGTGTTTTTAAGCTTAATTTTCAAAAACCATAAACCAAAAATCAAATTGTTATCCAAGAGGGCCTTAGAGATTTATTAGACACTTTTTAAAGTTCAAAGACCGAATAGACACACACTTAAACGTTCAAATACTAAATTTGTAATTTAACAAAAAAAAAAGTAGAAAACAATTATGATGGTGTAGCCAAGGAATAAAATTTCGAGCGACATGTCGACATTTTGCTATATCGGAGGGGTCGAAATGTCGGGAGAGGTGAAGAATCGATTTTTCCCATTTTTCGACGAAATCTCGAAATTTCGAGATTTCGTCGAAATGTTGTTAGACTTTAAGTTTTTTTTTTTTTTTGTTAAATATATATTATACTATTATTAGTAATTATGTACACCATCAAAATCGCTGATGGCTGACGCCTAGGGATGTTCATTTGCCCCGAGGGGCCGGGACCCCGTGGGGACCCGCCCCTAATGGGGCGGGGAATCCCCGTTTAGGCGGGGAATGGGGGAGGTAGTGGGGGAAAAAAAGAATGCGTAGCACCAGGATCTATTAAAGTACGAGCATTTTTACCAACAATAGATAACATACCCATAACAACATCAGGCGATCAATGAGCTTCTTGTTGAGTCATGGTGAATACTTTCCCTTGGTTGCGAGGTCTCCCAGCTTGACCCTTCGACTTTGACCCACTAGAGTTCGCAATATTGGATTTGCCTTCACTACTTGTTGCAACGACTCTTGCTTGCAAATTAGGTTGTTCTTGACTAGCCTGTGTCTTGGCTTGATCGTGTTGAGAAAATGACCCTTGTGCACCACTACCCCTTTGAAACAATGATGGACAATCTCTTCTCATGTGGCCCCTCTGACCACAGTTATAGCAAGTGTTTGTACCTCGGAAGCACTGTCCTTGATGAAATTTCCCACATTGCGGGCATTGTGGGTTTCTAGTGTGGTAATCAGACTCACCTTGTTGCCAAGTGCGTTGACCACTTGAGGATCTAGAAGAATGGGTCGAACTATTCGACGTTTGGACAGATGCACTCAACGACTTTGATATGAAGCCTGATGACCCTCGATGTCTGGGTTTAAAATTTCCTCGATCTGCCACTCCTGAGGTAAACCTTTTGTTACCACTTTGAAATTGTCTACCACCAGAGGCATTAGTAGCGCCTTTCTGAAAGCCACGTACATTCTTTGAGGCCTCTCTTTGACTCTTACCTTCAGATTTGCTTTTCTCAACCCTCAAAGCTGCTTCTACCAACTTTCCAAATTCCTTCCATTCCACTGTAGTGGTGGAACTTCGAATCTCTTCTCTTAGGCCATCTTCAAACCTCTTGCACTTATCAATCTCATCTTCGATAATAGTCGTAGCATATTTCAAAAGCTCAACATACTTCTTTTGATACTCTACCACAATCATTGATCCGTGCACTAATTTCAAGAATTCGCTTCGTTTTGCATCCCTATAGGAACGAGGATAGTATTCATCATAAAAGGCTTTCTTGAACTCTTTCCATTCAATTACTTCTGATTCTTCTCGTCTACTTCTCAACGATTTCCACCAGTCATCTGCCCCCCCTTGGAGTAAGAAGGTGGCTAGTCGTACTTTTCTATCTTCAGGACATCCCATGACATTGAAACATTTCTCTAACATTTCCATCCACAATTCAGCGCCAGATGGGTCTGTTGTCCCAGCAAACGTAGTTGCACCCAAAGCTTTTAGCCGCTCAATTCTAAAATTTTTCTCTGGGTCATTTCTGAGCATTCACATCCCTACTGCTATGCCTTGAGCAATTCTCGTCGTCAATTGTTCATCTTTTTCATTTACATTTTCAGTTTGATTCACATGTTGGTGACTAGATTCACCAACAGTTTCTTCTTCAACTGAATTTTGTCCATCAGAAGTTTGTTGAGTTTCAAGGTCCTGGAGCCTACGTGTTCTGCCACCTCGAGGCATGATTCCTATAATGTAATGCATGTCACACAATCATTATGTTAGAAAATGCAACAACTACTGAACTAATGCAGGATCTTAATGCTCTGATACGAAACTGACACGCCCCGCCCCAGATTATCCTAATCAACCTCAGACGTGACGTGTTGACAATGAAATCCCAACTAACTGCAAACTTCATTGTCAACTATGCATGAATTGGATTGACTATGAAAAAGAATTTTCAAAACGTGGCTAGCAATGATTTATTAAATAAAAAGAAATCATAAAAATTTCGGCAGAGTTTCCCCTGAAATTTGGATATTTAACCCACCTGAAAACAAGATTTAACACTCCCAAATAATCATAATATAGAATCCAACACCAACACCCAAGTCGGTTCAGAATTTACAACCATGGCATAGTCAAACTACACAAAACAACATATAGTTTTCAATCACAAAACCATCCTAACAACCATGATCATACATCACCATGAAGATGCTAGCCATTCTAGTTACAAAAAAAAATGATACATCTATAAGTAATGCAAAATGACATGCAACCTATTGAGTCTAGTGGCAGATATCAACTCTGGTAGGCTCGTCAGGAACTCAACTACTACCTGGTGGAACAAGTTTAGAAAGAAAAAAGGGTGAGCTAATGAGCCCAGTGAGTGGTGAAAATTTATATATAAAACGAAATAAGATATGACTTTTTAGGAACCCATGACAAACATAGTTGCAATCATAATTTAATAAACAATATAGATTTTTTATGAATAAAACCTTGAGATACCAGATAGAGTCTCTCGCAAAGTTAAAACGTGAAATGTCCAAAATCGAAACACTGCAACATAAGCATATAGAAAGGTCATCATGGCTATGAGAAGTTTTTCATCACTAATAGTTGTACCCGAAACTGGTCATACTATATACGGAGAAACTCGACGTATATAGCAGAGCAACTGGTCATACTACATATCGAGTAGTCTCAAGATATGTAGCAGAGCAAATTCGGTCATACCACACATCGAGTAATCTCAAGATGTATGGCAGAGCTATCCTGGTCATACGCGCGCAGAGCAACCCCCAAAGGGCAAAGCACCTTGACACACGGCCCAAAGCCTATGTGTGTGCTGAAGTGGGTCCCAAAGACCTCATACATATCATACATACACCACGGAAACACATTCACGCAAGTGCATTGGGAACTCACCATGGGTACAATCTCTTAGTGGTTCGAAAACAATGTCAACATTATAATTATAAGCTCTCAAACCACACTAGCATCATAATCGCTTTAAAAGAATGCATTGTAAACCAAAGATCATACTTGAGAAATTTCCATGCCATAGTTAAATTCACGACATCAATAAAATATTGAAATTAATTAAGTTTCTCATCTCAAGTAATTCATAGTTCAATCACCTCATTCGTTTCAAGACTCCCAAATACTTGAATGTATAATTATACGGTTGTAAAAATTTCAAAAGAACTTGGGGTTTGGCCAATAGGCTAAAATCTTAAGGCTTCAAAGCTTGATAATTCGTAGGATCGAAATATAGTACGGTAAGAAATTGGAACTAAAATCATGCTTGTATAAAACCTCGAAATTTCCTTGTACTAAATCATAATTTCAATTTAGCAAACATAAATCAATACTTTTCTACAATAGTATAAGTTCTTAGAAATTGTCATGATCCTCCACAACCAACTCATTTGTACAAATATTTCTATCTTAATCGATTTCAAACTCAAATTTCATTAGTTGTTAAATAGGAAAAGTATTTTGAAGAATAACCACCCACTAATACTATTGATGAGAGAAGTTTGGGTCGTAGGCGGTCCCGATCTCTGTTTAGCCTGAAATAATAATTACCCAAGTATTAACGGCTTTTAAATCTCCATGTCAAAACACATCACTAGATTATACCAAGCTTTAGTTTCTCTTTAACACTTGGAATAACTAAAATTTTCATGGGCTTGGCCTCCAACTACCATGTAATTAATATCATATTTCTAAAATAAAGTTTCCAATAACTCCACTTTGCCCATCTTCATAATAAGCTTAATTCTTTTCATTTCTTTTCTTCTTCTCCATGAACATTACCTCCTTGTTCTCTATGAACATTATCCCTTTAAAGCTTGCAAACCAACAACCTATGAATAACCATCATCAATTTCTTCCACCCCCCCCCCCCTCTTTTTTTTTTGCTTAAACTATGGGTTTTTATCAAGTTTTTCTCTCTTTGAACTCAACCCATTATGAATCTCCTAGCTTTCAAACTAATCCATGGAGTATCCAAGTCAAAGAAGAAAAACCCACAAATGAAACCCATTTTTTTTAGCTTCTTAACTTGTGCAAAAGCTCAAACCAAGAACAAGAAACTTACCCAATACTTGAATCCAAGGTTGTGTGCTTCTTGATTTGTTTTTTCCTTCCAAAATCGGTCAAGAATGCCCAATTTTTTGACTCCTCTTTGACTCCTCTTCCCCGTGGACATCCCTACTGACGCCACATGTCACAGGCGTGTCAAATCGCCTGTTTTTTTAGACTTTGAATCTTAATTTAATGTTTTAGTTATTCATTCGAATATAGTTTTATGGTTTAACATAAATTAATTATAGTCTAATTAAATCATCACAATAAAAATTTCATTCATTTAATAATTTAAATAAATTTTATCAATTGATATATTTTTTTTTTCAAAACTTTCATTAAAATCGTCATTTTAATATAAATACTATACATATATTTTAGACATGACTGTTAAAAATAATCAATTATAATGTAATTAACTCGCAACTAAATTTTCATTTAATAATTCAAACAATTTTCATCAATTTCTATATATTTTTTTAAAATTTCTGCACACACTGACATTTGAATCGATATGTTCATCTAACTATTGTCTTAAATTTTAGATATGATGATTAAAAAATTGATTAGTTATAGTCTAATTAAACTACAATTAAAATTTCATTGACTAATTCAAACATTTTCCATCAATTTCCACGATTTCCATAAATCTTCCCCAAATGTCTCTCGACATTTCCATTGACATCGATATTTCCATAAAATTTGGACCTCGACATTTCCATCGACATCGACATTTTAAACCTTGGGTGTAGCTAGGATACAGCCGAGAACACTTAATAGATAATTTTTAAAGTTCATTAATATTAAAAAGATAGCAGGAGTTTTTTGCCCACATTTGGTTTTGCCAGTTTGTTGTATAATTGTTTTTTTGTTTATTATTATTTTTTGAAAAAAGAAAGAAAGACCCATTTGCATTATATTATTTCCTGGCCCAACTTTCAAAATATATTATTATTTATTCAAATCATTTATCGAAAACTGTGATTCAAATCGTCTTAAACGTGAATTCCTTTCTCTCTAAAAAAAAAGGCTAAATTATAAAAAATACCCCTGAACTATAAGGTTTGTTTAAAAAATGCCGCTGAATTTTGAAAAGTTTTAAAAATACTCCTGAACTTTGGAAAATGTTTCAAAAATACCCTTGTCGTTAATTTTTGGATAGAAACCGTTAGAATTTACGGTGGAGGAAAAAAGAACATTTTTCAATAAGGGTAATTTTTAATTTTTTTTTTTTAAGTTCAAGGGTATTTTTTAAACTAAAACTTTAACGGTTTCCATCAAAAAATCAACCACAAGGATATTTTTGAAACATTTTTCAAAGTTCAAGGGTATTTTTGAAACTTTTCAAAGTTCAGGGGCATTTTTGAAATAAACCCCATAGTTCAGGGGTATTTTTTATAATTTAGCCAAAAAACAAAACGTGAATTCCTTTCCCAAATTCGTAATTGTTGTTTTATAATTTTTTCTCTCTATGTAAATGTGTAATAATCATTCATTTTAATGACACAATCTCCATTTCAAAATGGAAAATACTTATCTGCAAACTCGTGCCCACTATTAAATTTCTTACAAATATACTGTGGAGTTTTGAACTCCAATTCCGCAATCAACCAAGCAGATCCACGAAAAACAAAGAACAAAATATTGCAAAAAACTAAAGAGAAAGGGAAGAGAAGCATGAACACAAGTTTATAGTGGTACATCCACTCTTCAAACAGAGGGAGCCTTTCTATTATTGGTCAAATATCCTCACACAATACAACTCAAATTTTGAACAGAATGGTAGTGGAGAGGTGTAACGCCCCAGGTTTTCCAACCTCTAACCTAGAGACGCTACTACAACTCTAAACCCTTAACTACAGATCTGAACCACTTTTAAACCGGATGTACCGAAAATTTCGGCAGCATAACGACGTAAAATGGCCTGAACCAAAATTTTACAACACCTGATAAAACAATAAAACACTTCTAAACATTCCACCCAACTCCACCAAACTACAAATCAGATTCACAACCTACTTCACTATACGAGTCAGGCCTCGTAACAACATTCATTAAGCCAATCATGCAACAGAACACGTTATTCACTCAACTTTTATTGAACACCAGCAACTCATCCCAAAAGAATACTAGCTAAACAGTTTAATTTCTTTTAATCAAACTAACAACAAGCTAAACCACAGATTAATAAAAGCTAATCATCTCAGGTGAATCTCTCACCCTAACAGAATCATCGAATAACAAAACCAAAGCTAGCCTACTCAAAGCATAGCAAATTGAAACTATAACCAGTTAAATCCACTCTAGCCTATCAAACCATAGAAAACAAAACTCAAACTCCCAAGGGTTCCTCCTCGAAGTTCTCCTCTTCCTCACCAAGATCCAGCTCGTTGTTTAAACCTACAACATCTAAAATGTTGGAGGGAAGATGGGGAAGGGGGTATCAGTACAACCGTGGTACTGGTAAGCAACTCACACTTACCAAGCCACAAACAACAAACAACACAACCAACATGCTTTCACAACCACGAACAGGCAACATGCTTATCCAACCACAAACATCCAATATGCTTGTAAGCCATAAACTAACAATATGCTTAAAACAACAAACTCGCGTGCAAATGCATCACACGCACTAGACTCCACATGATTTCCGCGTCATGCTCCGCAACTACATGATTTCCGCGTCATGCTCCGCTAATACATGATTTTCGCGTCATGCTTCGCTAATTACATGATTTCCGCGTTATGCTCCGCTAATTACATGATTTCCGCGTCATGCTCCGCTACACATGAATTCCGTGCCATGTGCTGTGCTAATTACATGATTTCCGCGTCATGCTGCACTACACATGAATTCCGCGCCATGTGCTGCGCTAATTACATGATTTCTGCGTCATGCTCCGCACCTACCCCACATGAATTTCGCGCCATGTGTTGCGCCACTCTTACGTGATTTCTACGTCACGCTCTGCACTCACACCCACGAGATTTCCGCGTCACGCTCCGCTACACATGAATTACGCACCATGTGTTGTGCCTCATGTTGGGTTTTATGCCCTAAAACTCGTAGATAGTAAATGTAACATTTTACCGAACATTATTAAAATAGTTTATTTTGTTTGTATTTAGTAAATCTTGTCTTATTAACCCTAATCCAATAAACTAAACATCCTAGGCTGATAGTATGAGGCTTGAACTAGTATGTAGGGACATACGAGGATCAATGTTCAAGATTCAACCTAAAGGGTCTATAGTATAGGGATAAGGCTGGGTACCTTATCCTGGTGACACTATGGATACGACCCGCTTTGTATTTTGATACAAATGCAATGATCCAACGCGTTCATGTAGTTGACATGCGAGTGGGGGTATCTTATGCAATGAGTTTGCATAAGACCGGACCGCGAAATAGTTAACCACTAACTGTAACACCGTTAGTTGGCTTGGTTTCTATTTCACTAGGATAACCTAGACAACTCAGTCTCAATCCTGAGTAGATTATGGACTCCTGTTCACGAGGGGTTGTCCTTTGATTTGTATGGGTGAGAGTGGCCAGCACGCCGACTCAATAAGCCTACCATTTTGGGGACAATACCGAGTGGGGAGCTGGGAACATAATCACACAAGATGGAATTCACTCCTTCCCGACTCTAGGGTAAGTAGAGTTGTGTTCCCTTAAGTGGTGTCTCCGGGACTTGAACAATGGGCCCAACCCTCTCTATGGCACGAGAGGGACTTCTGTTTGTTGGTTGGACCTCAAACAGGTTGTTCATTAGAGGAGCACTGGGAACTTAAGGACAAAGATGTAAACCAGGGGTAAAACGGTAATTTGACCCAGCTGGGATACGAACACACGTGAAGGACTGACTTGTAGTATTGGTCGATATCCGTGGACACAAAAATATTCTGCAGTGAGAAGAGTTCAGTTGTGGGTCTTTAGTGGAGTGACCCACAGTTAACGAATGGAGACTAACTTGGTTAATGAGTTTAAGCCGATTAGTCTTGTATCGTTGGAGCTTCTGATCTGTAGGTCCATTAGGTCCCACTGGTAGCTCGTAAAGAGACTTGAAGCAATTAAATATAAATTGAAAATGTTCAATTTATCTGGGGAATCGAATAATGTATGTTGATGCATTATAATATAAAGTTTATGAAACTTTATAATATAATTTTTTAATTAATTTCAAAAATTAATTCTTGAGAGAAAATATTTGAAAGAGTTCAAATAAATTTTAATATGAATTGGATTCATATTAATTTTAATTTTAATAAAATCCCTAAGATTAAATATATGATATTTAATTGGGTAATTAATTAATTATGGAATTAATTAATTATTTATTAAAATTAGATATTGTTCAGATAATAGATTTGAACTTATTGATAGACCTTTTCCTATTGGGAAAAAGGAGACTTTTTTCTATTAGGAAAAGGTCTTGGCCTTTACCTATATATAGGACCCTTGGGGTGGGGTGAAAGGCATCCCATTGTCTCTCCTTCTCTCAGAGATCTCTCCCAAAAGACTCCCACAAGTCTCCTGCTACAAGAAGTCTTAGAGATATACTGGTTTAGCCGATTGGTGGTGTTTGCACAAGAGGGTTGCTGCGTTTTCAATCTTATTGGCAAGAAAAGGCAAATTGATCAAGGCTTTCTACAAAAGTAAGTTTTCTATGAAATCCTTGATCACTAGGATCAATCTAGTTGATCTTTTATCATGTTTATAGCCTATGTACAGCCCATTAAATATAGATTTATTGTTGTAATATTTTGCAAATTGTATTGGTATTTCAATTAGAATCTAAGACTCTGAGTAGGTTCGGTAATTCTTTCCGCTGCGTGGGGCTTTTATCCCTTCACCTCACACCCGACTCATGCTACACCCCCCATGCAACATGCAAGCCAGACACAAACGTGCTCAACACGACATCTCATCATGCTTAACACTCAAACACTCATCATGCTTAAGACAAACACTCATCATGCTTAAACAGCTTAAGCGTACACATCTCAAGCAATACATAAGATACATTTCATGCTTCATACAAGCACTTTAAAGATCGAAGCACAGCAGTTCATATATAACATTTCATACATAGCACAAATACGAGTAAAGCAAGTAACAAACAAACATACTTCATGCAGTCAAACAAGCTCAGTAAGTAGAAACTACTTACCTACAACGCTTCCAAGGCATCCTTAGTAATCCAAGGTAGTCCAATAAAGCCCTAAACAACAAGGATAAAACCTACTGAATTAGAACCAACTTAAAGCAACCCTAAACATGCTTAAAAGGCCTAATTCAAGTAAGAGAAGACCTATTTCCTTGCTGGACAGCCACTCAAAATCCCCCAAATTAAAAACCCAACACCTTTAGATCATGGGCAACCATGTCTAAGGCACGACGGGCGATGGGTATTCGCTGAATGACCATATTTAAGGTTTTTTATGTTGGGTTTTATGCCCTAAAACTCGTAGATAGTGAATGTAAACAAATTGTACACTTGTCTTAATAAAGTGTTATTAATTTTTTGCAATAAAATGTTATTGTTGAATATTGCACAATTTGACCCAAATCCAATAAACTAAGTTCCAAGGTTGTTTGTATGTAACTTGAACTAGTATGTGGGGACATACGGGGATCGATGTTCAAGTAACAACCTAAAAGGTCTATAGTACAAGGATAAGGCAGGGTACCTTATCCTGGTAACACTATGTGATACGACCCGCTTTGTATTTGATACAGACGTATTGATCCAAAGCGTCCATGTAGTAGACAGGCGAGTGGGGGTATCCTATGCAATGAGTTTGCATAAGACCGGACTGCGGAATAGTAACCGCTAGCTGTAACACCATTAACTAGTTAGGTTTCTATTTCACTAGGATGACCTAGGCAACTTAGTCTAAATCCTGAGTGGATTATGGACTCCTGTTCACGAGGGATTGTCCTTTGATTTGTTTGGGTGAGAGTGGCCAGTACGCCGACTCAATAAGCCTACCATTTTGGAGACAAGACTGAGTGGGGAGCTGGGAACGTAATCACACAAGATGGAATTCACTCCTTCCCGACTTTTGAGGAAGTAGATGAGTGTTCCGTTAAGTGGTGTCTCCGGGTCTTGAACAAAGGGCCCTACCCTCTCACTAGCCCGAGAGGGGTTTCTGTTTGATGGTTGGACCACAAACAGGTTGTTCATTAGAGGAGCACTGATACTTAAGGAGGTAAAGGTAACTCAGGGGTAAAACGGTAATTTGACCCAACTGGAGTTACGAACACTCGTGAAGGACTAACTTGCCGTTATTGGTCGATATCCGTGGACACAAAAATATTCTGCAGTGAGAAGAGTGCAGCTGTGGGTCTTTAGTGGAGTGACCCACAGTTAACGAATGTTGACTAACTTGGTTAATGAGTTTAGCCAATTAGTCTCGTATCGTGGAGCTTCTGATTTGTAGGTTCATTAGGTCCCACTGGTAGCTCGTAAAAAGACTTGAAGCAAATAAATATAAATTGTATATTGAAAGTGTTCAATTTATTTTGGGAATCATATAATGTATATTGATGCATTATAGTATAAAGTTTATGAAACTTTATAAATATAATTTTTGAATTAATTTCAAAAATTAATTCTTGAGAGAAAATATTTGAAAGAGTTCAAATAAATTTAATATGAATTGGATTTATATGAATTTTAATTTTAAAGATTAATTATATGATATTTAATTGGGTAATTAATTAATTATGGAATTAATTAATTATTTATTAAAATTGAAGACTTTTTTCTATTAGGAAAAAGTCTTCCTTTTCCTATTAGGAAAAAGGTCTTGGCCTTTACTATATATAGGACCCTTGGGGTGGGGTGAAAGCAATCCCATGGTCTCTCCTTCTCTCACAAAAGACTCCCACAAGTCTTCTGCTTCAAGAAATCTTAGAGATATACCGGTGTAGCCGATTGGTGGTGTTCGCACAAGAGGGTTGTTGCGTTTTCAATCTTATTAGCAAGAAAAGGCGAACCGATCAAGGCTTTCTACAAAAGTAAGTTTTCTATGAAATCCTTGATCACTAGGATCAATCTAGTTGATCATTTAGCATGTTTATAGCCTATATACAACCCATTAAATATAGATTTATTGCTGTAATATTTTGCAAATTGTATTGGTATTTCAATTAGAATCTAAGACTCTGAGTAGGTTCGGTAGATTCCTTCCGCTGCGCAGGGCTTCTATCCCTTCATTTTAGCCACTGGACAGCATGTAAAAAGATACATAGCATTCTAAGAACTCTTAAAGCTTGGGCAATGCGACTACGGCTTAGATAATTAATGAGACTTTATTTAGCATGCTTCTAACCACGGACAACAAGCAAATGACTCATTAATTCATGCTTTAAGAACCTATAAGGGCCAGGTAAAACTATAAAGGCGACGAGACTAAATGGGCATTGATGAACTACATGATTTTTAACTAAAACAACAACGATAACCCATTTATAAACGTGTTCTAGGACTTATAAAGATTAGGCAACGCCTAAGGGCCTAGATAACTTAATGGGTAACGACCTAAATCATGCTTCTAAGGCTAGACTATCTAATGACAGCACAACTTTAAAGCTATAGAACAAGGACAACAAGGAACTTACCCAAACGGACCTACTTTCATGCTAGACGGGTTATTCTAACCTCGAACAGCGTGTTAGAACGCTCCTTGGGCAGTGGGTGACCACGTTGAAGTGTATCGAACTCAATTGAACACTTAGGCGGCGCTGCAGAACAGAAAATCAACGCTACATTAAAATTCCAGCACCTAAAACGAATGGGCATTTCAATCTAAACACCAACCCAGCATGGGTAAATGCCTAGGCTTACCGGAATTGCTTAAACACGCCGAGACACCCACGATTTGAGGAAAGACGGCGCTGGACAACAGCTAATCAGACTTAAATCCTGAAATACGAAGTCCATAACGATTGGGCATTTGCTCAAACTAGAATAAAAGGTCTAAAGGTGCATGGGTAAGGGATTAGACTTACCAAAAACTCCAAACGACCTCGAAAACACCCGAAACAGCTGGTGGACAGAGGCGAAAACGCGAGGAACTGAAGCTTCGAGCTGCTAGGACGCGAGATCTGACCAAAACAGATTCAAAGGGACTTAGATCGGCATTAATGACAACAAATGAGGGAGTATGAAACTTACCCATGAGTTTTCTTGGCCGAAAACGCAAGGAAAAGAGAGATCTGAACCTTGAACCCACGAAACAGAGAGGGAGATGCGTGAGAGAGAGATCGCACGAGGCGAAGACGGCGGCTACCCGAGCTGCGACAGATGGCGGCGAAAAGGGGTGGCACACGCTCGGGCTGGACAGAGAGAGAGAGATCGCAGCGAGAGAGAGAGATCCGCAAAGAGAACCGTGCGAAGAAGGAGACCCACGCAATGACGGCGGCGGCGCGACGAGCTCAGGCGGCGACGCTGAACGGCGTACAAGGCGGTGGCGGCGCGACGACGGCGGCGGCTGGGGAATGGGTCTCACGACAAGCACAAGGAGAGGGAGGAATGGAGGGGGGGTCTTCATGCGAGCTTGAGAGGGAGAGGAAGAAGAAAATGAATAGTGGCTAGGGTTCTTTCTTTCTATTTTCTTTTCTCTTTTCTTTAATCCTTTTAATTAAAAACTGTTGCGTTCCTAGAGTGAGTAAAAATGCGATATAAAAATGCTCTAGAACACTGTGCAAATATACACAGTCCGCAGCAAGTAATAAGTATTATCAATGCAAGGTCTGAACTAGCTTCCACTTTATCTATTTTGTATAACTTTTTAATGGTTTCAAAGATGATAAAAATGATTGGTTTTTATAAGAATAATGCTGAAGTAAAATAAATGACAGAACAAAGAATAAACAAATAGGCAGACAGATTAGAAACAGGCGCTGGTCAGGCTTCAGTAATTGTTTTAAAAGATGCTCTAGCAATATTATTGATCATGCAAACTCTCGCAGTATTATTAGCGGATTCCTCCCGGAACTCCGGATTTTTTGGAATGTGTTTCAACCCCAATGAAGTACGACCGATCAAGCACTAGGCAACTGGCTATCCCTAGCTCAGTCACTGGCGTTCACCAATACACAATGATCGTAGTGTGATTAATCGCCACACACTCTCTAAATCATCCCTGAAACTAGAGAGAGGTATTCATACCGGTTGGCCAAGCGGGCATAAAATAGAAATGAACACAACAATTAATCAAGATGCGATAATCAATATATATATAACTAGAGTTAAGCACGACAACTACATATTCCTAACCAACGCCTAAAGCTACTTAGTTCATAATACGCATGGAAACACACGTTACAATCTGAGTAGGCATGTCCATAATTACAAGATAATAAAAGGAAATACTAATATCCTTGATCAGCTTGCAATGATGGTCTTCTAGATGGTCTCCAATCTCTCTTCTCTACTCGGCTCCCAAAGGTGGAAGGAACTTCCCAAGAATGGAATGTTTTCTCCCAAAAGTGGAATGACTTTGACTTGGGCGGCTATCTCCTTTTATAGAGGTGGTAGGAGGCTTGAATTAGGTCAACATCGACACGTGTAGGGCTCTCCTTGCTCCTTTATCCCGAAAATAATTCAACAGAAGTCGGTTCATGAAGTTGGCTAACGAGCTGTGACGTGGCTGTTCTGCTCCCAGTTTTGCTGCAGCACAGAATTTGCTCCCTCAAGTCGCCCAGCAACAGATTCTGCACAAAATGATTTCCAAAGCTTCCATTCTTCCAAATGGGTTAAAACATATAATTTATATCTAAAACCAACCCTATTAAGCACAAAAGACACACCAATCAATATAGAAATGAGGCCTAAATAACTACCTTTTGGGCAGTTATCACACCCCCAAACTTGAACTATTGCGCGTCCCGAGCAATACTAACCAACCTTCCCTTCAAGAATTCAAAACATTAGACAAAGAATAGCTTAATCAAACCAGACAATCCAATACTACCTTCAACCTTTACCTGAGCACTCTGCAAAACCAAGCTCTGCTGAAGCAAAGTAATTCTTCCAGCATGGACAAATAATCACCACTCTTAGCTCAATTCTAAGAACTCGCCGCAGCTTAGCTCTAATATCAGACATATTTGAACACATATTTCAGGGGTTTATATTTTTGTTTTTCAGACTTAAAGCAGCCCTACAGTCATAAGCTCTTAAGCATGAGACGACCCACTTTATGGTGCAGTATACCCATGCCTCAAACTCATCACCAATTAGGCTAAATACTCTTTGTAAAGCTCAAAAATCCTTAGTTATTTCATCTCTTGCCCCTCAGAATGACAACATTTTATGATGAAGCTCACCTAAGTTCTGGGAGACAGAAAAACTGTTGGACTATCATTCATCCTTCAAAACTTTTGCTCCATGAATTTTCTCAGCAAAATTTTCATCAATCACTTTTTTCAGCAAATAATTTTTCATAATTTTTCACATTTCCTAGGTCACCTTTTGACGCGAAGACAAACTGTGGGTATCACAAATGTCCCCGGTTACTCAACAACCTAACAAATTATTTAATGAAGGAGAGGAATGCTCGAGCAAAATAATTGGAGTAGCAAAAAGTCCCCCAAACTTGAATTATTCATTGTCCCCAATGAATCATTAAAATTTTAAATGACACCCCCAAACTTAAATTTTTCTATCTGAATTTTAAAACTAAGCGTGGGACTAGACCTAAGCTTAAAGCGGATCACATAAGTCAACACTACCTCCAGAATTTTCTTTGCCGCAGCAACGACCAGGCCAGAGAAAATGCTCAAGCAAAAGGTTTCTGGAGATCAGAATACCTTGATCTAATTAAGCTTAGCCAGTCCAAGCTTCAAAAATTCAGAAGAAAATTTGTTAAGTCAGAGTTACTCAGTGCTTATGGAACAGAAATAACTTCGGAAATTTCATTAAAACAAAGAGAAAGGAATTACAAAAGCAGATAAATTTTTGTAGAAGCAGAAACATTAAAAAGAAACAATCAAACATATTAGCCAGCGGGGTCAGATATGCGCGAGCAAACAAAAATGGAAAAACAAAAGTAATGCTCGCTCAAAATCATCACATTAGTCAGTCTTCCTGACCCTGCTCCTCATCATCCTCCTCTTCTCTTTCAACAGGTGGGGGTGGAATCCAAGGGTTCAACAGATCCTCAGGGAATGCTGGAAGGGCTGGATATGGCTTGGAAAAATTCTCTTGCAGCGCCTTCTTCAAATTGGCATCACGATTTCTAACATAGTTCCAGAAGGTTAAAGCTTGCCTCTCGGCAAACTCTTGCCTGCTGGCCGACAGTGCCAGTTGTTCTAAAACCGTGTTGATGCCGTAGATAAGCCCACCTTGACGTGCCTCCTGCGTACGCTGAAGCCGCGCCAAGTTAGGCGTATCTATAATTCCCTTGTCAAACAGGATAACATCTCCCTCATCCACTGGAACCCCTGCTCTTCTGCAAAGCATCGTGATTGTGTTCGGAAAGAACAGTTTCCCCACTTTCTTTTTCCAACAACCAGAAATCTCATTAACAATCATCTTCCCTACATCAATGCTAAGAGACCGCAAAATCGCGAAAGCCAGAAGAACCCGTTCCCTCGAGACCGTCGAGTCATGAGTCGTTGGAAGCATCCTCTGTCTAATAAATCCCATCCACGTGTTTGCTTCCCTCTTCAGATAAGCTGACTGAAATGTCCTTTTCCCTATCTTGGACAGCTGCCACTGTGCCCCTTCAATACCCACCTCCCGCACAAAATCACTTAACTGCTCATTAGATGGCGCTACAGCCATCTCATTATAAGCTGCATGGGGGAAATTCTGAAGGTTATACAGTGCAATGATAGCACTAGGACTCCAGTCTACCTCGACTCCTCGAACAATCACCTGGAAACCATCTTCTTTATCAATATTAGCATAAAATTCACGCACCACCTGTGCGTTAACAGACTCAGGCTTTGCACAAAACAACTCCCAGCCATGGTCTGCAATGCCGGTCCTCAGAAAATGTGGAAGATTACCGCTAAATCCTCTTTCAAACAGGAAGTCTCTTTTCAGCAGCTCAGCGTATTTTGCTCTGGCAAAATTGTTGATGAAGCGACCATGTTCTTCTATTTCATCAGGTTCCTCCGATGCTTCAGCAACACTTTTTCCCTTTTCTGCCCTTCGCTTGAGCAACCGCTCTTCCTCAGCCTTTTTCTCTGCCTCTTCTCTTGCTCTTTCTTCGGCTTCCTTCTTCTCACGCTCTTATCTCTCTGCATTTTCTCTTTCAGAATCCGTGGTTGGAGGCGAAGGAGTATCAGTTCGGACAACCCTAACGCGGCCTGCTTTCCTCTTAACGCGGCGACGCTTTGGTACCTCCGGCATGATCACCTCCACTTGAGCCTCCTGCACTGGCTCATTATCCGTTACCTGAACATCTTTTGCCTGTTGCATTTGAACATCCTCAGCCTGCTTTTCTTGAATTTCCTCAGTAAGTTCTTCTCGAACTTCCTCGGTCCGATCTTCTTGCACCTCTTCTGTTCGTTCTTCTTCTGTATCCGCGACCCTCTGCTCGGTATTTTCTTCGGTATTTTCCTCTGGTTGTTTCGGGCTTTCTTCTTCTACTGTGGCAGTAACAGTCGCAACCTCTGTTGCCTTTTCTTGTTCCTCAGCCCTCTGTTGCTTTCTCCTCCTTTTCGCTTCTTTCTCCTCTGGCGTCTTCTTCTTTTTCGTTTTCGCTTTCTGTGCTACAGGGGTAACAGGTACCTCTTCGTCCTCATTCTCCCTCTCTTTTCTAGCTCTCGTTTTGGCCATTGAAGATGCAAGGGGTTTACAGAGAATGAAAACGAAAAAGAAAGCAAAAGATCGAAGCAAGAAGATGAAGTAAGAAAAACGTACCGAGGGTTTCCAATAAATAAGGCTTCAGCTCAAGAAATCCTAACAGAAAGATTTTGCTCCATTAATTAACATTACCGTTTGAAATCGCATGCAGCTAAGTGGAATTAAAACCATCAAACGGTAAAATCGGAATTCCAATCAGCCCATGGTAAATAATTATATGCTGTGCAATGATTAAGCCCTTGGATTGCCCCTGCGTGGCACGTGGCAGCATCATAATTCCTCATTCAATTTCCTGCACACGGAAATTTAAAATTCAAACGGTAAAAAGAAATTAATCTTCAACAAAAACCCTTCCTATTCAGACGAAAGATCTGCTTCAGCCATAACTTTGCCGCAACAATCTTCTGAAAAGATTACCTGAAGAATCTCGGATACGGAAAATTTAAATTCAAAATAGAAAAAGAAAAATCAAATCCGGAAATTCAAATATTAACCGCTCAAATCAAATCTTTTTACTATTCAAAACTGAATAAGGAGAAATTTTATTCAAATCTAATCTAAACAGAAATTTAAATAACCGAAAACCTAATTAAAAGATAATTCAAAGATAACTTAAATAAATCAAATAAAGCGAAATCAAATCTACAAAAATAAATTCTACAAAATTATAAATATCAACGAAATTAAAATCAACCATGCAAAAATTCAATCAAACCAAATCTATCCTCATCGAATTTAAAAACAAATCAGCGAAAAATAAAAACAAACACTGGGAGCTCAAAATTTTGCTCTGTAAAATGCTCCCGCAAACATCTTGCTCTCTCAATCATCAACCAACCTTAGGGAAGGATATTTCGACTGAAACTCCTCTCCCCAATAATGCTTGACACGCTGTCCATTCACCTTGAATACTCTTCCATCTTTTTCATCTTGCAAAGTAATTGCTCCATGGGGAAAAACCTCAATCACCACAAACGCACCTGACCATTTGGACTTTAATTTCCCAGGAAACAACTTTAATCTAGAATTATAAAGCAAAACTTTTTGACCTTTGACAAACTCTTTAAGCCTAATTTTCTTGTCATGCCACAACTTAGTCTTTTCTTTATATATTTTCGCATTCTCATAAGAAAATTGGCGAAATTCCTCCAATTCGTTAAGCTGTAGCATTCTCATTGCTCCTGCACGACTCAGATCAAAATTTAATTTTTTCAAAGCCCAAAACGTTTTATGCTCTAGCTCTAATGGTAAATGACAAGCTTTCCCATATACTAACCGATAGGGAGACATACCTAGAGGAGTCTTATAGGCTGTCTTATAAGCCCAAAGAGCCTCATCCAACCTAAAAGACCAATCCTTTCTAGATGGATGGACTACTTTTTCTAGAATTGATTTAATTTCCCTATTACTTATCTCAGCTTGACCATTAGCCTGTGGGTGATAGGGGGTAGCTATCCTATGCTTGATTCCATACTTAGCTAAAAGCTTAGTTAAGACATTATTAACAAAATGTGTACCCTCATCACTTATTAGAGCTCTAGGTGTCCCAAACCGCGCAAAAATGTGCGATTGGAGAAACTTTGAAACTGTCTTGGCATCACTCCGATGGCATGCAATGGCCTCCACCCACTTGGACACGTAATCTACTGCCAATAAGATAAAAACATTGCCATTAGAAGGGGGAAATGGCCCCATAAAATCAATACCCCATACATCGAATAATTCAACTTCTAAAATGTAAGTAAGAGGCATTTCATCTCTAGGTCCCAAGTTTCCTCTCCTTTGGCAAGCATCACATTGCTTGTAGAACCAATGGGCATCCTTAAACAAGGTAGGCTAGAAGAATCCACAATGCAAAATCCTCATAGCTGTCCTCTGGCCGCTGAAATGGCCTCCATACGATGAAGAGTGACATTGCTCCAGGATTTCCTTTGCTTCATCACCTGAAACACACCTACGAATAATACCGTCAGAGCATTGCTTATACATAAATGGCTCATCCCAATAGAAAAATTTTGCATCATGCTTAAACTTTTTCTTCTGCCTCCAATCCATGTCAATAAGAGTGACTCCTTTTACCAAAAAGTTGGCAATATCAGCATACCAAGGGACTTCCCTGACTACCTTTACCTGAACAGCGAAAAGCTGTTCATCTGGAAAAGAATCGGAAATGGTAGATTGCTCCAGCAAAGATGATGATGAATCAAGACGAGACAAATGATCTGCAATGACATTCTCTGATCCCTTCTTATCCTTTATCTCCAAGTCGAACTCCTGCAATAATAAAACCCAACGAATTAGTCTAGGCTTTGCATCTTTCTTTGACATCAAATACCTTATTGCTGCATGATCCGTGAACACCGTGACTTTGGATCCAACCAAATACGACCGGAATTTCTCAAAGGCAAACACGACAGCTAACAACTCCTTTTCAGTAGTTGTGTAGTTGACTTGTGCCTCATTTACAATCCTGCTTGCATAATATATAGGATGGATAAATTTGCCCTGCTTTTGCCCCAGCATTGAACCTACTGCAGCATCACTCGCATCGCACATTACCTCAAACGGTAAATTCCAATTAGGTGCACAAAGAATGGGTGCTGAGATTAAAGCAGCCTTTAATGTTTCATAAGCCTTCCTACAATCTGCATCAAAGTCAAAAACATGATCAGTGCACAATAAGTTACAAAGAGGTTTACTGATTTTGGAAAAATCCTTTATGAACCTTCTATAAAATCCAGCATGTCTTAAAAAACTCCGAATCCCCTTCACTGAATTCGGTGGTTCTAATCTCTCAATAACCTCAACTTTCGCTCTATCAACTTCTAGACCATTCTTAGAAATCCTATGACCTAACACTATGCCCTCCTTCACCATGAAGTGACATTTCTCCCAATTAAGAACTAGATGGGTATCGTCACATCTTTTTAATACCTGACCTAAATTATCTAAACAACTCTGAAAAGACCCTCCAAAAACTGAAAAATCGTCCATGAATACCTCAACAGTGGACTCAATCATATCAGAAAAAATTGCCAACATACACCGCTGAAATGTTGCTGGAGCATTGCAAAGGCCAAAAGGCATTCGCCTGAAAGCAAATGTCCCATAAGGGCAGGTGAAAGTGGTTTTTTCCTGATCCTCAGGAGCAATAGTAATCTGGTTATACCCAGAATAACCATCCAAGAAACAGTAGTAGGCCTGACCAGCCAATCTATCCAACATCTGGTCAATAAATGGCAGAGGGAAATGGTCCTTACGGGTGGCTTTATTAAGCCTCTTGTAATCCATGCAAACCCTCCAACCAGTTACTGTCCTAGTTGGGATCAACTCATTGTCTCTATTGCTCACCACAGTGACACCTCCTTTCTTAGGAACACATTGGACAGGACTTACCCAATTGTTGTCTGCAATTGGATAAATTATGCCAGCATCCAACCATTTAATCACCTCCTTTTTAACCACTTCTTTCATCGCAGGGTTAAGCCTTCTTTGTTGCTCAATACTCCTAAAGGATCCCTCCTCTAGAGTGATTTTGTGCATACAAAAAGATGGGCTAATCCCCTGAATGTCAGCCAATGTCCAACCAATAGCCTTGCGGTATTGCTGCAGCAACTTTATTAAGGCCCCTTTATGCTCCGACATTAAATCTAATGCAACAATAATAGGCAACGTCTCACCTTCCCCAAGATACACATACTTTAGATGATCCGGCAAGGGCTTCAAATCTAAAGTGGGTGCCTCAATCAAGGATGGCTTAATAGGAGGAGCCTTTCTTTGATCTAAATCTAAAGACTCAAAAACATCCTCACACCTAAACAATTCTTTTTCATTTTTTCTCTCTAAAGAACAAGCTTCTAAATCCTCTACACTAACCTCTCCATGATCTTCCAAATGCTTGCTAGCCGAATCCTGTATTGCTCTCTCAACAATTGTGCTCTCCAGAATCCTAATGAAAGAGCAATCTTCCATCTCGTCTGGATACTTCATGGCTTTAAACACATTAAATTTCACTTCCTCATTACAGACTCTCATTGTTAACTCTCCTTTTTGAACATCTATTAACGCCCTACCAGTAGCCAAAAATGGACGTCCTAGAATAATTGGGACATCTTTGTCAGCCTCATAATCTAAGATAATAAAATCAACAGGAAATATGAATTTATCTACCTTTACTAAGACATCCTCAATTTTCCCCCCAGGATATGTGATAGACCTATCAGCTAATTGGAGTGTAACTGTGGTAGGTCTAGCTTCACCAATACCTAGCTTTCGATAGACCGAAAGAGGCATAAGGTTAATGCTTGCACCTAAATCACAGAGTGCTCTACCTTACTCTTTTCCACCTATAGACACAGGTATAGTAAATGATCCTGGATCCTTAGCCTTGGGTGGTAGCCCATTCTTAAGAATAGCACTACATTCCTCAGTAAGAGATACAGTTTCAAACTCACCTAACCTCTTCTTTTTAGTTAAAATATCCTTAAGAAATTTAGCATAATTAGGCATTTGCTCTATAGCTTCTACTAAAGGGATATTTATATGCAATTGCTTAAGAATCTCTAAAAACTTTTTAAATTGACCATCCTGATTCTTAGGCCTTTGCCTTTGAGGAAAAGGTAGAGGTGGTACATAAGGTGGGGGCGGCACATAAGGTGGTTCCACATCTGGAACAGAACCAGATGCTCCAGCATCTTTATTGCTGCCTCCAGCACCCTGACCAGACTCCAACTCTTTCTCAACAACAACAACATTTCTATCACAATTATTATCTATATCCTGGGTTTTACTAGGCTCTTTTCTTTCTTCTAGGGGTTTACCACTCCTAAGAGTCACTGCCTTTACCTGCTCCTTACCTTCCCTTCTAGGGTGTTCAGTATCTGAGGGAAGTTTCCCTTGAGGCCTTGCCTTCAGCTCATTGGCTAGCTGACCCACTTGCAATTCCAGGGCTCTCATTGAAGCTTGATTACTTTGAATTGCGGCGTCTGTACGAGCCATAAATTCTTTCATCATTGCCTCGAGAGAATTCCCCGAATTTTTCTCAGGCAAAGCCTGCTTATTTTGCTGGGGCAATACCTGCGTCTTAGCAAATCCCGGCTGGTTCACCTTCTGCTGTGCTTGCACATTACTCCCTTGTCCTCCCCACGCGAAGTTGGGGTGGTTGCGCCAACCTGGATTATAAAAGTTAGAATAAGGGTTATTCCTCTGGTTACCTACAAAAAACACAGAAGCTGGATTGCTGGGGCAAAACTCGTGGTTGTGATTTTCACCACAATAGACACAAGCTTCCTCTGCAACTTGGTTCACCACTGTAGCAGGCTCCACAACTGGCGGCTGCTGATGACTAATCACTGTCACATTCTTAAGAGCGTTAGCAATCATTGCAAGATCAGCCCTAATGGTAGACACACCATCAACCTCTAATACACTCTTAACTTTTTTATTTGTGCCTCTAACATCCGACCACTGACAACTATTAGTAGATATTCTTTCTAAAATTTCATAGGCTTCGTTAAAGTTTTTGCCAAAAGGGCCCCTCCAGCCGAAGCATCAACCATACCTTGAGTTACCGCATTCAATCCATTGTAAAATGTTTCCATTTGGATACAATGTGGTAGGCCATGGTGGGGACACTTTCGCAAAAGCTCCTTAAACCTCTCCCAATCCTCACTAAAAGTCTCATCTTCAAGTTGCCTAAACCCTACTATTTCACTCCTTAGTTTAGCATTTCTATTAGGTGGGAAATATTTACTCAAAAATTTTTCAGCTAACTCATCCCATGTCCTAATTGATCCTGGAGCAAAAGAATTTAACCACGCCTTCGCTCCATCCCTCAGAGAATACGGGAACAAAGTTAATCTAAGAGCATCTCTAGGCACTCCTTGAATTACAAAAGAATCACTAACTTCTAGAAAAGACTTAAGATGTAAATGAGGGTCTTCAGATGACAAACCATGGAACTGCCCCACGGTTTGCAACATCTGAAACATTACCGGTTTCATTTCAAAATTTTCCGCTTGAATTTGAGGACGTGCAATCCCTGGATTCAACTCATCAAACATTGGAAAAGCATATGCTCGAATAGCTCTGGTCCTATCGTTCGCTACCAAGATAGGATTCTCAGCCTGATTATTTTGCTGCTCATTCTGCTCTAGCGGCGGGTTTTGCTGCAGCACACGATTCTGCTGGGGGTTCGCTAGACCTTCAGGACCTTGCGGGAGATGCGGCACGTCAGCCATTTGATTTTGCTGTCTACGCTGCTCTCTCCTTCTTATCCTGAATGTTCTCTCGATTTCTGGATCAAGCTCGAATCTCACCCCAGGCGGATCGCTCATGCACCAAACTCACACCTGCAAAAACAAAAGAAACAATCAAAAAGTTCTAGCACCAAACCACTAAAACACATACGCAAAATAGATCAGATAAAAACTTATTCAAGTCCCCGGCAACGGCGCCAAAAACTTGTTGCGTTCCTAGAGTGAGTAAAAATGCGATATAAAAATGCTCTAGAACACTGTGCAAGTATACACAGTCCGCAGCAAGTAATAAGTATTATCAATCAAAGGTCTGAACTAGCTTCCACTTTATCTATTTTGTATAACTTTTTGATGGTTTCAAAGATGATAAAAATGATTGGTTTTTATAAGAATAATGCTGAAGTAAAATAAATGACAGAACAAAGAATAAACAAATAGGCAGACAGATTAGAAACAGGCGCTGGTCAGGCTTCAGTAATTGTTTTAAAAGATGCTCTAGCAATATTATTGATCATGCAAACTCTCGCAGTATTATTAGCGGATTCCTCCCGGAACTCCGGATTTTTTGGAATGTGTTTCAACCCCAATGAAGTACGACCGATCAAGCACTAGGCAACTGGCTATCCCTAGCTCAGTCACTGGCGTTCACCAATACACAATGATCGTAGTGTGATTAATCGCCACACACTCTCTAAATCATCCCTGAAACTAGAGAGAGGTATTCATACCGGCTGGCCAAGCGGGCATAAAATAGAAATGAACACAACAATTAATCAAGATGCGATAATCAATATATATATAACTAGAGTTAAGCACGACAACTACATATTCCTAACCAACGCCTAAAGCTACTTAGTTCATAATACGCATGGAAACACACGTTACAATCTGAGTAGGCATGTCCATAATTACAAGATAATAAAAGGAAATACTAATATCCTTGATCAGCTTGCAATGATGGTCTTCTAGATGGTCTCCAATCTCTCTTCTCTACTCGGCTCCCAAAGGTGGAAGGAACTTCCCAAGAATGGAATGTTTTCTCCCAAAAGTGGAATGACTTTGACTTGGGCGGCTATCTCCTTTTATAGAGGTGGTAGGAGGCTTGAATTAGGTCAACATCGACACGTGTAGGGCTCTCCTTGCTCCTTTATCCCGAAAATAATTCAACAGAAGTCGGTTCATGAAGTTGGCTAACGAGCTGTGACGTGGCAGTTCTGCTCCCAGTTTGCTGCAGCTCAGAATTTGCTCCCTCAAGTCGCCCAGCAACAGATTCTGCACAAAATGATTTCCAAAGCTTCCATTCTTCCAAATGGGTTAAAACATATAATTTATATCTAAAACCAACCCTATTAAGCACAAAAGACACACCAATCAATATAGAAATGAGGCCTAAATAACTACCTTTTGGGCAGTTATCAAAAACCCAATAATAGATATTCCAAGAATAGAACTCCCAACTCATTCAGCGTAAAATTCAAAACGCTTCCACCAACTCATTAACCAACGCTGACGAAAACTAACAAGCTTTAGGGGAGGGGATCTAAATTTATATAACACTTTAATTCCCCCAAACACCTTAGTATTTAATTAAAATTCCCATAACACAAGCTGAATAATAATTTTTATTTAATTCGACTAGATGTATGGAATTTAAGTATACCGAAATGCACGGGGTGTCACAAGAGGATTTAATTTTTCTTGTTTTCATTCTATGGTAATCGTGATTGGTGTCAATAAATACAACAGAAGGAGAAACTTCTAGATATGGAAAATGCATACAAAATAAATTATATAAGGAAAAAATAAATAAAGTAGGAAAGATTTGAATCAATCAATCAATTGGGTGAATTTGGAGAGATTTCGAGGCGAATTTGAATCTGTTTGAGTTTGTCGTTTTTCATCAACATGAGCTTGTTCAGTGACAATACAATCAAATTGGGTGAACAAATTGTTGCATTTTTCCGCAAGCATACGGTTGCCCAAGTAATATTAAAACGGAAAGTATTCCGAGTATCGAATCCTCAGGGAAATTGATTTAATTCCATTAATTACCAAGAATCTGAAAGGATTTGGAATTCCCTAATTCCGATAAAGCGGAAGCGTAATTGGGACCAATTCGTAGTTAATTTTGTTTATCCAAAAAATATCATTACATTGGCAAAAATCATAGAACAAATTCTATAGAAACTTAAGGCTAAGCATACAAAATTTAGATATAAATCTATCATAAAGAAAAGAGAAGCAAACCTCCGTTGACGACTCTGACTACTTCAACGGATGATTCTTGATTGCTCTGCAATAACGAAGAACACCACCATTTGATCTTCCCCGCTATAACTCTGAGATTAGGAACGTAGTTGTGGGACTACCTAATCCTGAATGGGAAAAACTCTAGAGAGAAAATTCTCCCTAGAGTTCTTGAGTTGAGAGAATATGAGAAGGCCTTATGGTGGCCATATGTTGTATCACCTAAACCCTAGGGTCAGTGTTCTATTTATAGGAGAAAGATCATGAATAAAATATTCATTTAAAATCAATTATTTCCGTAACTAATTTAATCTTTTCCATAATTAAAAAATTCCATAACCAATCAATTCCATAATTGATTAATCTTTTCCATAAATGATTGATCACTTCCATAAGTGATTAAATCATTTCCATAAATGATTAATTACTTCCATAAGTGATTAATCATTTTCATAACTGATTAATTTCCAATTAATTAATTCTTTAATTAATTAATCACCAATTAAATATCATATATATAATTTCAGACCTTCTATTAGTTAATTAATTAATTACCAAATTGAATATCATATATTTAATTTCAGACCTTCAATTAATTAATTCTATAATATGAATCAAATTTATATTAAAATTTGAACTCCTTCCAATTCTCTTATATCCTATAAATTTAATATGAATCAAATTCATATTAATATTTGAACTTCTTCAAATATTTATTTCTCTCATAATAATAAAGTTTAATTTCAAATTAGACTTTATATTTTAATGTATCACTATACATTATATTAATTTGTATCTCATACAATTAACTTAATTCCCAATATGAATTTGAACTATTCAAATTCTCTCAAGATATAATTGTTCCTAATTATTCTTTACGAGCTAGCAGGGGGACCTAATGGACCTACAGATCAGAAGCTCCAATGATATGAGGTTAACCGATTAAACTCATTAATCAGGTTAACCAATATTCATTAACTGTGGGTCATTCCACTAAAGACCCACAACTGAACTCTTCTCACTGTAGAACATTTCTGTGTCCACGGATATAGACCTATACCGGTAAGTCAATCCTTCATGAGTGTTCGTAATCACGACTGGGTCAAATTACCGTTTTACCCTTGTGTTACATCTGTCTCCTTAAGTACCAGCGCGCCTCTAATGAACAATCTGTTTATGGTCCAACCATTAAACAGAAAGTCCCTCTCGGGCCAGTGAGAGGGCGGGATCCCTTTGTTCAAGTCCCGGAGTCACCACTTAAGAGAACACTCATCTACTTCTCTTATAAGTTGGAAGGAGTGAATTCCATCTTGTGTTGTCATGTCCCCAACCCCCCACTTGGTCTCGTCCCCAAGAAGGTAGGCTTATTGAGTCGGCGTGCAGGCCACTCTCACCCATACTAATCAAAGGACAATCCCTCGTGAGAAGGAGTTCATGACACACTCAGGATTAAGACTGAGTTACCTAGGTCATCCTATTGAAACAGTAACCTAACTAGTTAACGGTGTTACATCTAGTGGTTTACTATTTCGTGGTCCGGTCTTATGCAAACTCATTGCATAGGATACCCCCGCTCGCATGTCTCCTACATGGACGCCTTGGATCAATACGTCTGTATCGAATACAAAGCGGGCCGTATCACATAGTGTTACGAGGATAAGGTACCCAGCCTTATCCCTGTACTATAGACCTTTTAGGTTGTTACTTGAACACCGCTCCCCGTATGTCCCCACATACTAGTTCAAGTCACATGTAAACAACCTTGGATCTTAGTTTATTGGATTTGGGTCAAATTGTGCAATATTTAACAATAACACTTTATTGTTGAAATTCAATAACAATTTATTGAAACAAGTATACAATTTGTTTACATTCACTATCTACGAGTTTTAGGGCATAAATCCCAACAAACTCCCACTTGAACTAAAACTCTAGTTTAGTGGGATGTACAATAATCTATACAGCAGTGGGTGTATAAATACATGTATAAAACATATACAATGTACAAATACAATAAACTAGGGCATCACTATACCCATTACATAATGGTACACTATACCCATTACATTTCTCCCACTTGCCCTAGATTACACCTTTGTACATAACTCGTAGATCTAGACCTTCTAGATGACCCTCAAACACTTTAGCCGAGAGAGTCTTTGTAAATGAATCAACAATATTTCATTCAATTTAATGTGCCTGCTTGTCTTGGGTTGCGATGTTCTTTTGAATTTTCCACAACACCACTATATAACTATAAAGTGTGATGGGCAAGTTTACATTTGGAACACATTCCAAATCAATCAAGAACTTCCTAAGCGATACAGTCTCTACTGCTGCTTCACAAGCAGCTATGTTTACGGCCTATACGGCCAAGACTGTAACTATGTCATACTATAGCTCCACCGGAAAGAGTGACCACAGATACTGATGTAGATTTCCTCAAATCCTTATCATTCTTAAAATCCGTGTCAGTGTATCTTGTAAGAATCAAATCCTTAGTCCCATACAAGAGCATATAGTTCCTCTTTCTCCTCAGATACTTGAAGATATTCTTAATGGTTTTCCAATGATCAAATCTTGGATTAGATTAATACTTACTGACAATCCTTATTGCATAGGGCATTCGTCTCATGTCCTCAACCTCTTGAGGTGTCTTAGGAAATAATTTCTTAGACAAAAGAATTCCATGTCTGAAAGGTAGTGAACCCTTATTGGAATTCTGCATCTTATATCTAACTAACATTTTGTAGATATAGGACACTTGAGACAAGGCTAGCTTTTTGTTCTTACAGTTCCTAAACAATTTGGATCCCAAGAACAAACTCAGCTTCTCCCAAATTTTCATTTGGAAATGAGCTGCTAGCTTATTTTACTAGTCAGTAAGATAACCCACATCATTTCCAATGACTAGGGTATCAATCATATACAACACTAATAAAGCTACTGAACTATTGACGATATTCTTGTTAAGACAAGATTCATCAATGTTCTGATCAAAGCCAAAAAATTTGATCACAGTATCAAATCTTATATCCCAAGATCGAATTTCTTAGGTCAATCCATAAATGGATCACTTAAGCTTGCAAACCCTTTTGCTTTTGATCTTGCTAAATGAACCATTCTGGTTGAGATATGTAGATACTCTTCTCAAGATTACCATTCAAAAGGGTAGTCTTGACATCCATTCAAAATGGACAAGAGTTCTAACAGACTTTAGCATGACGACAGGAGATAAGGATTTCTTACAGTCCCCTGTTTTTGGGTATAACCCTTTGCCACAACTCTAATCATAAGATTACGTCTCGTTTCTTCTTGTAGATTCATTTGCAATCCATAGGCGTTACCCCATTAGATAGATCTACAAGATCCAGATGGAATTGAAATCACAGATTTTAATTCTGGGTCCACTGCTTTAATCCATTGGTCCTTGTTAACATCATTCGTTGCCTTGCTTTAAGACAATGGATCCTCAATGCCATCATCAGGTATGACGATCTGGGCTTCAGTTAAGCCCATGTAACGGTCAGGTTGTAGAACAACCCTCCCACTACATCGAGGCACTCTCAACTCTTGATATAAATGTAACTAACCAATTGTATCGGTCCTATCAACAACTCTTGTTAAAGGTTCAACATTATCAACAACCCTTGTTGACTTATCAACAACTCTTGTTGATGGTTCTGTAGCTTCATTTGTTAATTTATTTAAAACAACTGTTTATTTTGTGGCTTATTATTTCTCATGTGGTCTTCTTCCGAGAATGTAGCATTTGTCGGTACAAATTCTTTATTCTCTTGTGGATTGAAGAAGTATCCACATCTCTCGTTTCCATGGGGCAGCCTACAAATAGGTATACTTTTGAACAGTGTCCCCAAAAATAACGTAAACCACTTTTACGCCTTATCCACAAATCAAAAGATGTTTCATAAACATTTTTTTTATGGAATCTTGTTCAAAATACCCACTGTAGTCAACACTGCATGACCCCAAAACGAGTCAGGCAAATGAGCATAGCTCAACATGGAATGAACCATATCCAATAGGGTTCTATTTCTCCTAAATGAGATTTAGGGTGTGATCCCATGTACTATCAAGTAGTCCTGGAATCTCAAATCCCTATACTCAACACTTTGATCAGATCGAAGTGTTTTTATCATCTCACCTAAAAAGTTTTCAACTTCAGTCCTAAGCCCCTTCGAATATCTCAAGAGCTTCAGATTTAAGTTGCATTAGGTAAAGATACTCATACCTTTGAATAATCATCCAAAAGAAATGAATTATTCATACCCTCCCACTGCTTTAACATATTGAACCACAAGGATTCTACAAGCTTAAGGGCTCTTTGGCTTTGTAGTTCTTTTCCAGTAAAAGACCTATCAGTCATATTGCCCTTAAGGCATGACCTATAAGGTATTAAAGAGTCATCTTATAACTCACTTAAAAGTACACTCTTGACCAATCTCCCAATCAAATTGAGATTAATATGGTCTAACCTTAAGTGCCAAAGGAAGGTATTTTCCTTTAGGAGAAATCCTTTGCCTCTTTATCACTTAGAGTAGTAGTAGTCTTAAACAGCTCAGTGTTCATGATTGCTTTACTCTCGATTAGTCTTAAAACATATAGGTTATTTTCCAGTCTAGCTAAACAAATGTCAACTCCCTTTCTTGAAACAAAACTGCGTTAGCAGAGAAAGGTAAAGAGTAACATTGTTCCAGCAAATAAGACACAGAAATCAAATTTCTTTTGATCTTAGGAATCACATACACATTATCTAATAATATGTATTTTCTCCCACTGATAAAAATAACTTAATGTTCCCCACTGCTATAGCCAAAATATCCTCTCTAATTCTCACTTTGAGAGTTATTACACAAGCAGCAAGTTGTTGCCAGGAACTTATTCCTTTAAAAGAAGAACACACGTGATTGGTGGCCCCTGAATCAAGTATTCAGGGAGAATCACTATTCTTCACTAATCACGTTTTCAAGACAGGTAAATGAAAATTACGGTCTTGAACAAGTTCTCTTATTGCTAAGCAGGGTTCTATGTCATATTCACCAAGAACAATTCTTAATGAATTAAACATATGGGGCATGAGGACATTCCTCAGTTAAGAATAATTCTAAACTTATTTACCACAATTTGTCGTTTAAGCTTGTTGTATTACCGTTATTTATAAAATGACGTAAGACAATACACATAAAATTATTATAGAATTGCTGAAGTAACAAATTACTTGTATTATTAATTGCACTAACCCATTACAAATAATCCAATCAAATTCTGCAAAAACAAATAAGTAATCAAAGAAACCCTATAAAACTATTGATTTAGTTTTTGCAACGATACTTCAAAGGTTTAGAACAATAGCCACCGAAGGGTGGTCAGCTACTCCTCCTCTGAATTGAGACAATCTCAACCAAACTCTAACACCAGAATAACTCATATTCCGTTAGCGTTTAGTTACCGTTGTTCGGTCAAGGGTTAGTTAACACATTTAACTCATCCCTGTAAGTGTAACCCTCCCACTTTCAGATCTCAGAGGCACGCACCAACAGGCTACCGAAGGGAAAGACAACTGTTGGTGATTAGCCTAAGTGACCCTATCCTATTCAGGAGTTCACGGTGTTCCGAATCCTATGATCAGGCCCTCCGAAGGGATGGTTGCGCCAGGACAACCTAAAGGCGGATCATAGGACTCTCAAGGTGCGAACTAGGGGCGGAGACCAAGGGATACGTTGACACGTGTCCCGCTCCCACTTACTCTAGACATTTTTCCCATTCACCTTGTTATTGATTCATGCAAACACTTTCCGAAGGGAGGCCGCTCCTAAGGCTGTTGGGATTGGTGCCCTAAAATTCGTAGATAGTGAATGTTAAACAAAAATTATATACTTGTTCGATAAAGTCGTTATCGAGATTAATTCAGTAAAGTCATAACTGAATAAGTAAATTGCACATTAGATAACCAAAATCCAATAAACCAAGATCCATGGCTATAGGTTGAACACTTGAGCTTTATGTAGAGACATAAAAGTGGATCAAGCTCGAGTAATAGCCAAAACGGTCTATAGTATAGGGATAGGGCTGGATACCTTATTTGGGGACACTATGAGACGCGACCCACTTTATAGATAGTATAGACGATGTGATCCTAAATCGTCCATGTAGAGACATGCGAGTGGGGGCGTCCTATGCAATGAGTTTGCATAAGACCAGGACTGAGAAATAAGTCACTCTCGCTTTATAACACCGTTTACTGACTAGACTGCTATTTCATGCGATGACCTAGGTAACTCGATCTTAATCCTGAGCTAACTATGACTCCTGTTTATTCGCACTTATCCTTAGATCTGCATAGGTGAGAGTGGCTCAGTATCGCCGACTCAATAAGCCTCCCATTTCAGGGATAGGAACGGGTAGATAGCTGGGGACATAGTCGTGCGAGAAGAAATTCACTCCTACCCAAATTAGGGATAGTAGAGAGGTTTTTCCCTTAAGTGCTGACTCCGGGGCTTGAACAAAGGGATCCCGCCCTCTCATTGGCCCGAGAGGGACTCGGTTTATTGGTTGGACCATAAACCAATTTTTCATTAGAGGATCAGTGGGACTTAAGGAACTAGAAGTACTATAGGGGTGAAACAGACTTTTGACCTAGCTATAGCTACGAACAACCTGTGAAGGATCGACTTACTGAGCATGGTTAAATCAAGTGGACGGAAATATATCTATAGTAAGGGGAGTGCAACTATCGGGCTATAGTGGAGTGTCCTGATAGTTAACGAATGTTGGTTAAGCTTGGTTAATGAGATTAGTCGATTAGCCTCGAATCGTTGGAGCCCATGATCTATAGGTCCATTAGGTCCCCCTACTAGCTCATATCGGAATAAAGCCTAGAACAAAAGGATAGGAATTTTTGAATCGTTCAAAATCGGGAAAAAGGGTATTTTCGTAAATTGTGTTTGACACAATCTTTAATTATAAATTAAATTAGAAATTGAGAGATAAGGTATTTAAAAGTGTTTTAAATACAATATATATGTATTAGAAATCATATATAATGAATGGCTCTAGGTGACAATGATTAATTAGATTAATCATGTCAAATTACTTGGAAATGTCCCAATTAATTACCTAGAAATCAAATTCAATTTAGAATTGAAATAGGAGTGAATTGCAAGCTGAAAAATTCAGAATTTAGATTCAATTTTAGTGGATTTAGTGGGATTCCCACTCTTGCATGTTGATGCATAGTGGAAAACAACACAACCATGCACTAGTTGCATGTGTTGTGAATTAAACACCTAGAATCCACTTTGAGTTGCAATTTCACCATGTGTCTAGTGTCATGAAGCTTGTCTTTGCATGGAAGAGGTCTATATAAGGAGTATGAATCAGATTCAACTCCAAGAGAGCCATTACCTACTGTTATGTTGCTGGAATTCACTCTCAAACTCATATACTTCCATAGATCTCTCAAGAGCTTGTACCTTCAAACACTCCCTTCCCATTCCCTATCTCTATAAGACTCCCACAAGTCGTTCTTGGCCCGGAGAATAGTAGGGAAGACTCTAGAGGTTGTCCAAGAGAGGTTGGAGTAGGAAAACATCACAAGGAGATCAATTGATTTGAGCTATAAAGGTTGGTGTTTCCTAACTTTCTGTTCTGTCCTTTTTAGAACATGCATGCTTTAGGAGCAAAATTGATGTAGTTAGGTGCTTCCGATCTTCAATTGCTTCCGCATGTGTTATATGAAGACCTTCAATTGGTATCAGAGCATGATTAGAGCACTTAACTTGTATTAATTTTGTTGTGGTGGGTACCATTTTGAAATTTATTTTTCTGTGTGCTAAAATGGAAGTGTTATGGTTTGGCAATTTTTTGAGCTTTCAAATCTTCATGGAAATGTAATTGCTCGGTAATGTAAGAGCGTTAATGTGTGTTCTAGAGTCTGTAATTTTTATAGAGTCATTAGAGTCCATATAGGCTGTAAAATCGAAGAAAAACTGGAGAAGACGCAGCAGAAAACAGCAGCAGAATGCTGCTGGTCGTGATAGCGTCGGGACGCTCTTCAAGTAGCGTCCCGACGCTGAAGAACAAAATTCCAGCAGCCCAGATTTTTCCAGATTTTTGGTTCCGTCCAGCTGCTGTCCTTGGTCCGGTTCGGTTTGCCTACAGCCGGTTCAGCCCCTTCACACACATTTAAAGGCCGGTTCACTCCATGGAGGGTTGGTTCGGGTCGGTTCGTGAAGCTCGGGATCGCTGGAAGCATTTATTTATTAATTATTATTGTAATAATTAGTTAAATTGCTTGCTTTAAATTGCCAAACCAATCCATTTTAGCTTGAATTTAATTTCTTTATGCATTGTGAATGTATGATTTAATTAGATTAAATGTATGTGCATTATGAGCATGCCATATAGTTTTAAAACCCCACCATAGGAAAGCATGATCATGCATTGTTTTAATTATTAATAAGAGTTATTAATAATTTCTAATGCATAAAAGAAATTTCATGCTTATTAATATAAGTGTTGTATTAATTAGGGAGATTCATGCTTGAATGGTTAATTTCCAAATTGATTAATTGATAGAATTGTTATATTTATTAAAAGGATAAAATTAACCAAGCATGAAGCATGAAATTTCTTTAGTTTGATTATAAGTGTTATATTCAAATTGAAAGCTTGTTATAGATTAGATTTATAATTGTTATAAATGAGATAAAAATCTAAAATCTATAACAAGATAAAATGCATGCTCACTTAGGTTAATGAACCTCCAATTCGATCAACTTGCATAGTTTAGGTCGATATCTTGTAAAACAACGGTTACAAGAGAACTCACCCGACAAGATGCTGTCTAAGGCTGGAGGTATTTAAGTTGACGGTTTACGGAACACCTCCTACCTGGGCATCGAGTCGGTTCTTGAGTTAAGTTAACTCGAGTTTTATGAGCATGCGTGAGCGATGTGAGGTTTTAAAGAGTTATCACCTAGACATCGTAGTATAAAGAGTTATACACACCTAAACATAGGTTGTTTCTAAATGGTGCTTTGTTTATAACTTGAATGATTGATTGTTATATGCTTTAAATCACCATTAGAAAGTTTTTTATAGGGTTAATTCATTAAAAGTTATAAGAGTTATAAATGTTAATGAATAGAAACCGTAAAACCTATAACAAAGAGTTGCATGCTAACATAGGATCTTAGGATCTTGTCATTCTTTAAATGGTTTAAAAATGAAATAGACCTAAGATCGCCTTTTCTAATAGGATTAGAAATATGTCTTACTTAGTTTTTTAAATAGTTTTAAAATTCGAGTAAGTAGGACATAAGACCTTGGTTATAAGGGAACTCTCCCGGCATATGGTCCGGAACCTGAGTTGAATTAACCATAGTCTTACTAGCATGCAATGTCACTAGGTTATTAAAAGAGTTTAATTCACCTAGACATTTAGTGTAAAGACCTTATTTAATAAGACATAGACTTAGATAGATTCATTTAGCCGGAATTTACCTAAGTAATAGACCCTAAAAACTTAGGACAATTTAGTGGGAGGAAAAGTATAGAAACGAAATGTTCATGTTAAGTTTCTACTCTCACGTCCCCCTGAGTTCACACCGTGAGATCCATGCTTGGCCTCGAGGCGCCCTGGGAGCGTCCCCCTACGGATGGTGTTTGCATGGGTTAATATCAAGGTGAATGGGGAAAGTGTTCATAGTAAGTGGGTGAAGGAAACGTGTCAAACGTATCCTACGGTCTCCACCATTAGGTTGCACCGCGAGATTCCCATGCGCTGCCAGCGAGTCGCCCTGGGAGCGATCACCCTACGGAGGACTTGCGCATGGGATTTGGAACAACGCAAACTCCAGAAATGGATAGGGTTTCCTAGGGCCATTCCCAACATTAGCTCTTCCCTACGGTGGCATTGTTGGGGCTGTCCTCTACGATCTGAAAATGATGGGTAACACTTACAAGATGGTCTTGACCAAATTAACGTTAGCTAATAACTATTGGAGTAAGAGTTATTCTAGTAATAGTATTTTGGCCGAGATTGTCTCGATTCAGAGGAGGAGTAGCTGACTGCCCTACGATGGCGGTTATTCTAAACCCCTGAAGTACCGTTGCAAATAAATCAATTGTATATATGGGTCGATGATTGCTTTTGCAAAAATCTGATTGGATAATATGTATAATGGGTTTAGTGCAAGTTTTTTAATAGAGATTAATTTGTTTGTTTGTTTCAGCAATATGTCGAAAAACGAATGTGTTTTGTCGAACGCCAAATTAAACGGTTTAGTACATACGACTAAGAATACTTACTTAAACGCTAAACACGTGGCAAACAATTTAGGTTTGGTCTCAACTGAGGAATGTCCTCAAACTAACTGCTTAGCCAAGAAAAACATGATCCACGACTCTAAATACGATTTATTAGTCTTGGAAACGTGTTTAGTGGAGAACGACGATTCTGCCTGGATACTTGATTCAGGTGCCACTAATCACGTATGTTCTTCTTTTCAAGGAATGAGTTCCTGGCAACAGCTAAGAGCTGGAGAGATGACTCTTAAAGTCAGAACAGGAGAAGTCATCTCGGCTATTGCAGTGGGAGACATAAAATTATTCTTCACTAAGGAACGTTACTATTGGGTTTAATGTCCTATAAACTCGTAGTTTGTAAATCATTAAACATATTCTATTATTCAATAAAGACGTTATTGAGGTTATTCAGTAAAATATGTTATTGAATATGTAAATTGCGAATGATTAACCTAAATCCAATAAACTAAGATCCTTGGCTATAAAATGAATACTCGAACTATATGTAGAGACATATCGTAGGATCAAGTTCAAGTTTATAGTCAAAATAGTCTATAGTATAAGGATACGGTTGGGTGCCTCATCCTGGGGACACTATGGACGCGGCCCACTTTGTGTTAAGTACAAACGATGAGATCCTAAATCGTTCATGTGGAGACATGCGAGTGGGGGCGTCCTATGCAATGAGTTTGCATAAGACTGGACCACGAAATAAGTCACTTTCTCTTTATAACGCCGTTTACTGAAGAAACTAACTATTTCTCATAGATGACCTAGGTAACTCGTTCTTAATCCTGAGCTAACTATGAACTCTTGTTTATACGAGATTATCCTTTGATCTGCATGGGTGAGAGTGGCCAGCATCGCCGACTCAACAAGCCTACCATTTTGGAGATAAGATCGAATAGATAGCTGGGGACATAGTCTTGCAAGACGGAATTCACTCCTACCCATTTCAGGGATAACAGAGAGGTTGTTCCCTTAAGTACTAACTCCAGGACTTGAACAAGGGGCCCCACCCTCTCGTTGGATCGAGAGGGACTTAGGTTTGATGGTTGGACCGCAAACCGATTGTTCATTAGAGGATTAGTGGAACTTAAGGAACAAGAAGTACTATAGAGGTGAAACGGTTATTTGACCTAGCTATAGCTACGAACAACCTGTGAAGGAACGACTTACTGAGCATGGTTAAATCAAGTGGACGGAAATATATCTATAGTGAGGGGAGTGCAACTATCGGGCTATAGTGGAATGTCCCGGTAGTTAACGAATGTTGGCTAGCTTAGATAATGAGATTAGTCGGTTAGCCTCGAATCGTTGGAGCCCATGATCTATAGGTCCATTAGGTCCCTCTACTAGCTCATATCGGATTAAAGCTTAGATCATAATGATAGGTATCTTTGAATCGTTCAAAAACGGGAAATAGGGCATTATCGTAAAATGTGTTTGACACAATGTTTTAATTATGAATTAAATTAGGAATTGAGAGATAAGGTATTTAAAAGTGTTTTAAATACCATATATATGTATTAGGAATCATATATAATTCATGGCACTAGGTGATAAAGATTAATTGGATTAATCATGTAAAAAGTACTTGGAAATGTCCCAATTAATTGCCTAGAAATCAATTTCAATTTTGAATTGAAATTGGAATGAATTGCAAGCTGAAAATTCAGAATTAAGATTCAAATCATAGTGGATTTAGTGGCATTCCCACTCTTGCATGATGATGCATAGTGGAAAACAACACAACCATGCACTAGTTGCATGTGTTGTGAATTAAACACCTAGAATCCACTTTGAGTTGCATTTTCACCATGTGTCTAGTGTCATGAAGCTTGTCTTTGCATGGAAGAGGTCTATTTAAGAGCTTGAATCAGATTCAAAGCATAAGAGAGTGAATTACCTACTGTTATGCTGCTGGAATTTACTCTCAAATACACTCACCTCCATAGATCTCTCAAGAGCTTGTTCCTTCAAGCATTCCCTTCCCTTTCCTTATCACTATAGACTCCCACAAGTCATTCTAGGCAAGGAGAATAGTAGAGAAGACACTAAGGTTGTCCAAGAGAAGTTGGAGAAGGAAAACACCACAAGGAGTTCCATTGTAGTGAGCTACAAAGGTTGGTGTTCTCTATTTCTTTCTGTTCTGTTTTTCTAGAACATGCATGCTTTAGGAGTAAAATTGAATGAGCTAAGTGCTTTCGATCTTCAATTGCTTCCGCATGTGTTATATGAACACCTTCAGTTACATAATATTAGATAATGTGTACATAGTTCCTAGAATTAAAAGAAATTTGATTTCTTTATCTTGTTTAATTGAACAAGGTTATTCAATTTCTTTTATTGTTAATGAAGCGTTCATAACTAAAAGAGGTATTGATGTTTGCTCTGCAAACATGGAGAATAAATTGTATGTTTTAAGACCAATTGAGTCTAAACCTATTTTAAATCATGAGATGTTTAAAACTGCTGAGACTCAACCTAAAAGGCGAAGAGTTTCTCAAGATACCTATCTCTGACACTTGAGGTTAGGCCATATCAACCTCAATAGGATTGAGAGATTGGTCAAAAGTGGACTTCTAAACAAGTTAGAAGACGACTCATTACCTCCTTGTGAGTCATGCCTTGAGGGCAAGATGACAAAACGACCTTTTACCGGAAAAGGTTATCGTGCCAAAGAGCCCCTAGAGCTCATACATTCGGACCTCTGTGGACCAATGAACATTAGAGCTCGAGGAGGGTACGAATATTTCATCAGTTTCATTGATCATTATTCGAGGTATGGCTATCTCTACCTGATGCATCATAAGTCCGAAGCTTCTGAAAAGTTCAAGGAGTACAAGGCCGAGGTTGAGAACCTATTAGGTAAGACGATAAAAACACTTCGATCCGATCGAGGTGGAGAGTATATGGACTCAAGTTTTCAAGACTATTTGATAGAGCATGGAATTACGTCCCAACTCTCAGCCCCTGGTACACCTCAGCAAAACGGTGTATCGGAAAGGAGAAACAGAACCTTGTTGGACATGGTTCATTCGATGATGAGTTATGCTCAGCTGCCTAATTCGTTTTGGGGTTATGCAGTAGAGACTGCAGTTTATATTTTGAACGTATACCTCAAAGAGTGTTTCTGAAACACCGTTTGAGCTCTGGAAAGGACGTAAAGCTAGTTTACGACATTTCAGAATTTGGGGATGTCCTGCATACGTGCTAGAGGCAAACCCAAAGAAATTAGAACCACATTCTAGATTTTGCCTATTTGTAGGCTATCCCAAAGAAACGAGAGGTGAATACTTCTTTGATCCAGAGGAAAATAAAGTACTTGTATCGACAAATGCGACATTCCTAGAAGAAGACCACCTCAGAGACCACAAGCCACGGAGTAAAGTCGTTTTAAGTGAACTATCTAACGAAGCTACAGAAACATCAACAAGAGTTGTTGATGATGCTGGCACCACGAGTCAATCGCGTCCTTCTCAAGAAATAAGAGAACCTCGACGTAGTGGGAGGGTTGTTAGACAGCCTGATCGCTATTTGGGTTTAACTGAAACCCCAGTCGTCATACCTGATGACGGGATCGAGGATCCATTAACCTTTAAACTTGCAATGGATGACATTGACAAGAACGAGTGGATTAAAGCCATGGACTTGGAAATCGAGTCCATGCATTTTAATTCAGTATGGGATCTTGTAGATCAACCTGAAGGGGTTAGACCCATAGGGTGCAAATGGATCTACAAGAGAAAACGAGACGCTGCAGGAAAGGTACAGACCTTTAAGGCACGACTTGTGGCAAAGGGTTTTACCCAGCGGGAGGGGATTGACTATGAAGAAACCTTCTCCCTTGTTGCCATGTTAAAGTCGATCCGGATACTTTTATCTATTGCCACGTTTTACGATTATGAAATATGGCAAATGGATGTCAAGACTGCTTTTCTGAACGGCAATCTTGAAGAAAGTATCTACATGTCTCAGCCAGAGGGGTTCATTGCTCAGGATCAAGAGCAAAAAGTTTGCAAGCTTAAACGATCTATTTATGGATTGAAACAAGCGTCTAGATCCTGGAATATGAGATTTGATACTGCGATCAAATCTTATGGCTTTGAACAAAACATTGATGAGCCTTGTGTTTACAAAAGGATCATCAACAACTCCGTAGCTTTCTTAGTATTGTATGTGGATGATATCCTACTCATCGGGAATGATGTAGGTTATCTGACTGACATTAAACTATGGCTAGCAACTCAATTCCAAATGAAAGATTTTGGTGAGGCACAATATGTTCTAGGGATCCAAATTGTTCGAGACCGAAAGAACAAAACGCTAGCCCTGTCTCAAGCGTCTTATATCGACAAATTGTTGGTTAGATATAAAATGCAAAATTCCAAGAAGGGACTATTACCTTTCAGGCACGGAATAAATTTGTCTAAGGAACAGTGTCCTCAGACACCTCAAGAAGTTGAGGACATGAGACGAATTCCCTATGCCTCTGCAGTAGGCAGCCTAATGTATGACATGTTGTGTACAAGGCCTGATATTTGTTATGCAGTAGGGATTGTCAGTAGATATCAATCCAATCCAGGATTCGATCACTGGACAACCGTTAAAAATATCCTCAAGTATCTAAGGAGAACGAGGAACTATGTGCTCGTGTATGGTTCCAAGGATTTGATCCTTAGAAGATACACTAATTCTGACTTTCAAACCGATAAAGATTCGAGGAAATCTACATCGGGGTCAGTATTCACTCTGAATGGAGGAGCAATAGTATGGCGTAGCATCAAGCAAGGATGCATTGCAGACTCGACCATGGAGGCCGAATATGTAGCCGCTTGCGAAGCAGCAAAAGAAGCAGTATGGCTCAGGAAGTTCCTGACTGACTTGGAATTCATTCTGAATATGCATCTGCCTATCACCTTGTACTGTGATAATAGCGGCGCAGTTGCAAACTCAAAGGAACCTCGTAGCCATAAGAGAGGCAAACACATCGAAAGGAAATATCATCTCATTAGGGAGATTGTGCACCGAGGAGACGTGATCGTCACAAAGATAGCGTCGGAGCACAACATTGCTGATCCATTCACGAAGGCTCTCACGACTAAAGCGTTCGAGAGTCATCTAAAAGGTCTAGGTCTGCGAGATTTGTACGGAAAATAATCTAGGGCAAGTGGGAGAATTGTAACCGGTATCTGATGCCCTGTTTATTGTATTTGTACATTGTAAAACGTTTTATGTAATATACATGTATTTTATACACCCACTACTGTTATGGATTATAGTACATCCCACTGAACTAGAGTTTTCGTTCAAGTGGGAGATTGTTGGGATTGGTGCCCTAAAACTCGTAGATAGTGAATGTTAAACAAAAATTATATACTTGTTCGATAAAGTCGTTATCGAGATTAATTCAGTAAAGTCATAACTGAATAAGTAAATTGCACATTAGATAACCCAAATCCAATAAACCAAGATTCATGGCTATAGGTTGAACACTTGAGCTTTATGTAGAGACATAAAAGTGGATCAAGCTCGAGTAATAGCCAAAACGGTCTATAGTATAGGGATAGGGCTGGGTACCTTATTCTGGGGACACTATGAGACGCGGCCCACTTTATAGATAGTATAGATGATGTGATCCTAAATCGTCCATGTAAAGACATGCGAGTGGGGGCGTCCTATGCAATGAGTTTGCATAAGACCAAGACCGAGAAATAAGTCACTCTCGCTTTATAACACAGTTTACTGACGAGACTGGCTATTTCATGCGATGACCTAGGTAACTTGATCTTAATCCTGAGCTAACTATGAACTCCTGTTTATTCGCGCTTATCCTTAGATCTGCATAGGTGAGAGTGGCTCAATATCGCCGACTCAATAAGCCTCCCATTTCAGGGATAGGAACAAGTAGATAGCTGGAGACATAGTCGTGCGAGAAGGAATTCACTCCTACCCAAATTAGGGATAGTAGAGAGGTTGTTCCCTTAAGTGCTGACTCCGGGGCTTGAACAAAGGGATCCCGCCCTCTCATTGGCCCGAGAGGGACTCGGTTTATTGGTTGGACCATAAACCAATTGTTCATTAGAGGATCAGTGGGACTTAAGGAACTAGAGGTACTATAGGGGTGAAACGGACTTTTGACCTAGCTATAGCTACGAACAACCTGTGAAGGATCGACTTACTGAGCATGGTTAAATCAAGTGGACGAAAATATATCTATAGTGAGGGGAGTGCAACTATCGGGCTATAGTGGAGTGTCCCGATAGTTAACGAATGTTGGTTAAGCTTGGTTAATGAGATTAGTTGGTTAGCCTCGAATCGTTGGAGCCCATGATCTATAGGTCCATTAGGTCCCCCTACTAGCTCATATCGGAATAAAGCCTAGAACAAAAGGATAGAAATTTTTGAATCGTTCAAAATCGGGAAAAAGGGTATTTTCGTAAATTGTGTTTGACACAATCTTTAATTATGAATTAAATTAGAAATTGAGTGATAATGTATTTAAAAGTTTTTTAAATACAATATATATGTATTAGGAATCATATATAATGAATGACACTAGGTGACAATGATTAATTAGATTAATCATGTCAAATTACATGGAAATGTCCCAATTAATTACCTAGAAATCAAATTCAATTTAGAATTGAAATAGGAGTGAATTGCAAGCTGAAAAATTCAGAATTTAGATTCAATTTTAGTGGATTTAGTGGGATTCCCAGTCTTGGATGTTGATGCATAGTGGAAAACAACACAACCATGCACTAGTTGCATGTGTTGTGAATTAAACACCTAGAATCCACTTTGAGTTGCAATTTCACCATGTGTCTAGTGTCATGAAGCTTGTCTTTGCATGGAAGAGGTCTATATAAGGAGTATGAATCAGATTCAACTCCAAGAGAGCCATTACCTACTGTTATGCTGCTGGAATTCACTCTCAAACTCACATACTTCCATAGATCTCTCAAGAGCTTGTACCTTCAAGCACTCCCTTTCCATTCCCTATCTCTATAAGACTCCCACAAGTCGTTCTTGGCCCGGAGAATAGTAGGGAAGACTCTAGAGGTTGTCCAAGAGAGGTTGGAGAAGGAAAACATCACAAGGAGATCAATTGATTTGAGCTATAAAGGTTGGTGTTTCCTAACTTTCTGTTCTGTCCTTTTTAGAACATGCATGCTTTAGGAGCAAAATTGATGTAGTTAGGTGCTTCCGATCTTCAATTGCTTCCGCATGTGTTATATGAACACCTTCAAAGGCGACTCGAAGCCGAGCATGAACCTCACGTTGTGAATATAGGGACGTAGGAGCAAAACTTGATTTAAATCTCGTTTTGTAATTTTCCTCCCATTGAAAATGTCCTATGGTTAATTTAGGGTTGTTTAACTTAGATAAAATTCGGCTAAGTCAATCTATCTAAGTCTGATCCTATTATAACAATTATGGAAAGGATTCAACCGCAATGTTTTAGGTGAATTAAACTTCTTTTAATAAACCCAACATTGCAAGTCATCATTTCTATGGTTAATTCAACTCAAGGTTCGGGTCAGTTCCCAAGTAGGAGGTGTTCCGTAAACCGTCATCTTAAGTACCCTCAACCTTAGACAGAACATTACCGAGAAAGTTCCCTTATAACCACAGTAATGTAAGGTCTTACTCTAAAGATCTCGGTGTATTAAACACTTTTCACAAACCTAGTGACATTGCATGCTAACATTTAACTATGATTAATTCAACTCCGGTATTCCGGGTCAGTTCCCAGGTAGAAGGTGTTCCGTAAACCGTCAACTTAAATACCCCCAGCCTTAGACAGAACTTTACCGGTGGAGTTCCCTTATAATCATAGCAATGTTTTTCCTACTTAGTCAATTAAAACTAATTTTAATTCTAAGTAAGAATAACTCTAATCCTATTAGAAATGTGATCTTAGGTCTAATTAATTTTAAACATTTTAAAAATTAATTCATTTTTTTCCTAAGATCCAATGTTTGCATGCAATTCTTTGTTATAGGTTAACGGTTTCTATTCATTAGTTTTATAAGTATTATAAATTTTAATGAATTAACCCTATAACATGCTACTATGGTGAATAAATTAACAATCAAATTCTAATTAATTTATAAAACCATACATTAGCATACATGACATACCATAAATATAACAATTATATTAATCTAAGGTAATGTCATGCTCAATGCAATTTAATTTCCTTTTAATTAACCTAACTCTTAAATTAATTATACAAGAAAATTAAAATTAAGCACTACCATTTTCATACATTAACATAACATTTATATTAATATATCATGAAAATTAATTAAGCATGTTAATTACTTATATAAATATAACTCTTATATATTTTAAACTAAAGTAATTTCATGCTCAATTCAAATTAATTTTCTTCAATTAATCTAACTCTTAAATTAATTACCCAAGAAAATTAAAATAAGCATTCACATTTTTTCATACATTAACATAACACTTTATATTAATAGCTCATGAAAATAAAGAAGCATATAAAATCACTTTCATAAATATAACTCTTTATATTCTTTACTAAAGTAATTTCATGCTCAATGCAAATCAATTTTCATCCATTTAATCATAACAATTTATATTAAATACTCATGAAAATAAAATTCATACATATTTCATACATTATAACATTTATAATAATAAATATGCATGAATATGCTTAACCTATGGTGAGATTTTAAGCTAAATGCCATACTTTATGCAACAATCAATTAATTTAATACATACATCACATGCATAGTTAAATTAAAACTACCAAAATTGACCGGCATATTTGGCATATCCTAAGAAATTGAAAGCAATTTAAATTACAATAATTTAAATCCAAGACATATCTTGGTCTTCAAATCTTTTCCTTTTGGGCATTTACAATTGATCTAATCAAAAGTATAAATCTAATGCCAACAAATTGAAGGTGTTCATATAACACATGCGGAAGCAATTGAAGATCGGAAGCACCTAACTACATCAATTTTGCTCCTAAAGCATGCATGTTCTAAGAATCCCAAAACAGAGAGAGTGAAAGTACCAACCTTTTTGTAGCTCAATTGGTGGACCTTCTTGGATTCTTTTCTTCTCCAAACTTCTTAGGACAACCCTTAGAGTCTTCCCTACTATTCTCCGAGCCAAGAACGACTCGTGGGAGTCTACAAAGATAGGGAATGGGAAGGGAATGCTTGAGGAACAAGCTATATAGAGAAGTATGTGAAGATGAGAGAGTATTGAATCCAAATTCCAGCAGCATAACCTTAAGGAAAATGGTTCTCTTAGAGTTGAATCTGATTCATACTCCTTATATAGACCTCTTCCATGCAAAGACACGCTTCATGACACTAGACACTTGGTGAAATTGCAACTCAAAGTGGATTCTAGGTGTTTAATTCACAACACATGCAACTAGTGCATGGTTGTGTTGTTTTCCACTATGCATCAACATGCAAGAGTGGGAATCCCACTAAATCCACTTAAATTGAACCTAAATTCTAAATTTTTCAGCTTGCAATTCACTCCTATTTCAATTCTAAATTGATTTTGAATTCTAGGTAATTAATTGGGACATTTCCAAGTAATTTGACATGATTAATCTAATTAATCATTGTCACCTAGTGCCATTCATTATATATGATTCTTTTAAATACTTTATCTCTCATTTTCTAATTTAATTCATAATTAAATTATTGTGTCAAACACAATTTTACGATAAAACCATTTTTCCCGATTTTGAACGATTCAAAGCTTCCTATCTTTTTGTTCTAGGCTTCATTCCGATATGAGCTAGTAGGGGGACCTAATGGACCTATAGATCATGGGCTCCAACGATTCGAGGCTAACCGACTAATCTCATTAACCAATCTTAACCAACATTCGTTAACTATCGAGACACTCCACTATAGCCCGATAGTTGCACTCCCCTCACTATAGATATATTTTCGTCCACTTGATTTAACCATGATTAGTAAGTCGATCCTTCACAGGTTTTTCGTAGCTATAGCTAGGTCAAAAAGCCATTTTACCCCTATAGTACTTCTAGTTCCTTAAGTCCCACTAATTCTCTAATGAACAATTGGTTTATGGTCCAACCAATAAACCGAGTCCCTCTCGGGCCAATGAGAGGGCGGGATCCCTTTGTTCAAGCCCCGAAGTCAGCACTTAAGGGAACAACCTCTCTACTATCCCTAATTTGGGTAGGAGTGAATTCCTTCTCGCACGACTATGTCCCCAGCTATCTACCCGTTCCTATCCCTGAAATGGGAGGCTTATTGAGTCGGCGATACTGGGCCACTCTCACCTATGCAGATCTAAGGATAAGCCCGAATAAACAGGAGTTCATAGTTAGCTCAGGATTAAGATCGAGTTACCTAGGTCATCGCATGAAATAGTCAGTCTCGTCAGTAAACGGTGTTATAAAGCGAGAGTGACTTTATTTCTCAGTCCTGGTCTTATGCAAACTCATTGCATAGGACGCCCCCACTCGCACGTCTCTACATGGGCGATTTAGGATCACATCGTCTATACTATCTATAAAGTGGGTCGTGTCTCATAGTGTCCCCAGAATAAGGTACCCAGCCCTATCCCTATACTATAGACCGTTTTGGCTATTACTCGAGCTTGATCCACTTTTATGTCTCTACATGAAGCTCAAGTGTTCAACCTATAGCCATGGATCTTGGTTTATTGGATTTGGGTTGTCAAATGTGCAATTTACTTATTCAGTTATGACTTTACTGAATTAATCTCGATAACGACTTTATCGAACAAGTATATAACCTTTGTTTAACATTCACTATCTACGAGTTTTAGGGCACCAATCCCAACAATCTCCCACTTGAACTAAAACTCTAGTTCAGTGGGATGTACAATAATCCATAACAGCAGTGGGTGTATAAAATACATGTATATTACATAAAACGTATTACAATTTATAAATACAATAAACCAGGGCATCAGATACCGGTTACAATTCTCCCACTTGCCCTAGATTAATTTCCATACAAATCTCGCAGACCTAGACCTTCTAGATGACTCTCGAACGCTTTAGTCGTGAGAGCCTTCGTGAATGGATCAGCAATGTTGTGCTCCGACGCTATCTTTGTGACGATCACGTCTCCTCGGTGCACAATCTCCCTAATGAGATGATATTTCCTTTCGATGTGTTTACCTCTCTTATGGCTACGAGGTTCCTTTGAGTTTGCAACTGCGCCGCTATTATCACAGTACAAGGTGATAGGCAGATGCATATTCGGAATGACTTCCAAGTCAGTCAGGAACTTCCTGAGCCATACTGCTTCTTTTGCTGCTTCGCAAGCAGCTACATATTCGGCCTCCATGGTCGAGTCTGCAACGCATCCTTGCTTGATGCTACGCCATACTATTGCTCCTCCATTCAGAGTGAATACTGACCCCGATGTAGATTTCCTCGAATCTTTATCGGTTTGAAAGTCAGAATCAGTGTATCTTGTAAGGATCAAATCCTTGGAACCATACATTAGCACATAGTTCCTTGTTCTCCTTAGATACTTGAGGATATTTTTAATGGCTGTCTAGTGATCGAATCCTGGATTGGATTGATATCTACTGACAATCGCCCTACTGCATAACAAATATCAGGCCTTGTACACAACATGGCATACATTAGGCTGCCTACTGCAGAGGCATAGGGAATTCGTCTCATGTCCTCAACTTCTTGAGGTGTTTGAGAACACTGTTCCTTAGACAAATTAATTCCGTGCCTGAAAGGTAAAAGTCCCTTCTTGGAATTTTGCATTTTATATCTAACCAACAATTTGTCGATATAAGATGCTTGAGATAGGGCTAGCGTTTTGTTCTTTCGGTCTCGAACAATTTGGATCCCTAGAACATATTGTGCCTCACCCGAATCTTTCATTTGAAATTGAGTTGCTAGCCATAGTTTAATGTCAGTCAGATAACCTACATCATTCCCGATGAATAGGATATCATCCACGTACAATACTAAGAAAGCTACGGAGCTGTTGATGATCCTTTTGTAAACACAAGGCTCATCAACGTTTTGTTCAAAGCCATAAGATTTGATCGCAGTATCAAATCTCATATTCCAGGATCTAGACGCTTGTTTCAATCCATAAATGGATCGTTTAAGCTTGCAAACTTTTTGCTCTTGATCCTGAGCAATGAACCCCTCTGGCTGAGACATGTAGATACTTTCTTCAAGATTTCCGTTCAGAAAAGCAGTCTTGACGTCCCTTAGCCATATTTCATAATCGTAAAATGTGGCAATGGATAAAAGTATCCGGATCAACTTTAACATGGCAACAGGGGAGAAGGTTTCTTCATAGTCAATCCCCTCCCGCTGGGTAAAACCCTTTGCCACAAGTCGTGCCTTAAAGGTCTGTACCTTTCCTGCACTGTCTCTTTTTCTCTTGTAGATCCATTTGCACCCTATGGGTCTAACCCCTTCAGGTTAATCTACAAGATCTCATACTGAATTAAAATGCATGGACTCGATTTCCAAGTCCATGGCTTTAATCCACTCGTTCTTGTCAATGTCATCCATTGCCTGTTTAAAGGTTAATGGATCCTCGATCCCGTCATCAGGTATGACGACTGGGGTTTCAGTTAAACCCAAATAGCGATCAGGCTGTCTAACAACCCTCCCACTACGTCGAGGTTCTCTTATTTCTTGAGAAGGACGCGATTGACTCGAGGTGCCAGCATCATCAACAATTCTTGTTGATGTTTCTGTAGCTTCGTTAGATAGTTCACTTAAAACGACTTTACTTCGTGGCTTGTGGTTTCTGAGGTGGTCTTCTTCTAGGAATGTCGCATTTGTCGATACAAGTACTTTATCTTCCTCTGGATCGAATAAGTATCCACCTCTCGTTTCTTTGGGATAGCCTACAAATAGGCAAAATTTAGAACGTGGTTCTAATTTCTTTGGGTTTGCCTCTAGCACGTATGCATGACATCCCCAAATTTTGAAATGTCGTAAACTAGCTTTACGTCCTTTCCAGAGCTCAAACGGTGTTTCAGAAACACTCTTTGAGGGAACTACGTTCAAAATATAAACTGCAGTCTCTACTGCATAACCCCAAAACGAGTTAGGCAACTGAGCATAACTCATCATCGAACGAACCATGTCCAACAAGGTTCTGTTTCTCCTTTCTGATACACCGTTTTGCTGAGGTGTACCAGGGGCTGAGAGTTGGGACGTAATTCCATGCTCTATCAAATAGTCTTGAAAACTTGAGTCCATATACTCTCCACCTCGATCGGATCGAAGTGTTTTTATCGTCTTACCTAATAGGTTCTCAACCTCGGCCTTGTACTCCTAGAACTTTTCAGAAGCTTCGGACTTATGATGCATCAGGTAGAGATAGCCATACCTCGAATAATGATCAATGAAACTGATGAAATATTCGTACCCTCCTCGAGCTCTAATGTTCATTGGTCCACAGAGGTCCAAATGTATGAGCTCTAGGGGCTCTTTGGCACGATAACCTTTTCCGGTAAAAGGTCGTTTTGTCATCTTGCCCTCAAGGCATGACTCACAAGGAGGTAATGAGTCATCTTCTAACTTGTTTAGAAGTTCACTTTTGACCAATCTCCCAATCCTATTGAGGTTGATATGGCCTAACCTCAAGTGCCAGAGATAGGTATCTTGAGAAACTCCTCGCCTTTTAAGTTGAGTCTCAGCAGTTTTAAACATCTCATGATTTAAAATAGCTTTAGACTTAATTGGTCTTAAAACATACAATTTATTCTCCATGTTTGCAGAGCAAACATCAATACCTCTTTTAGTTATGAACGCTTCATTAACAGAAAAAGAAATTGAATAACCTTGTTCAATTAAACAAGATAAAGAAATCAAATTTCTTTTAATTCTCGGAACTATGTACACATTATCTAATATCATGTAACGTTCCTTGGTGAAGAATAATTTTATGTCTCCCACTGCAATAGCCGAGATGACTTCTCCTGTTCCGACTTTAAGAGTCATCTCTCCAACTCTCAACTGTTGCCAGGAACTCATTCCTTGAAATGAAGAACATACGTGATTAGTGGCACCTGAATCGAGTATCCAGGCAGAATCATCGTTTTCCACTAAACACGTTTCCAAGACTAATAAATCGCATTTAGAGTCGTGGAGCATGTTTTTCTTGGCTAAGCAGTTAGTATGAGGACATTCCTCAGTTGAGACCAAACCTAAATTGTTTGCCACGTGTTTAGCGATTAAGGAAGTATTCTTAGTCGTATGTACTAAACCGTTTAATTTGGCGTTCGACAAAACACATTCGTTTTTCGACATATTGCTGAAACAAACAAATTAATCTCTATTAAAAAACTTGCACTAAACCCATTATACATATTATCCAATCAGATTTTAACAAAAGCAATCGTCGACCCATATATACATTTGATTTATTTGCAACGGTACTTCAGGGGTTTAGAATAACCGCCACCGTAGGGCAGTCAGCTACTCCTCCTCTGAATCGAGACAATCTCGGCCAAATACTATTACCAGAATAACTCTTATTCCAATAGTTATTAGCTAACGTTAATTTGGTCAAGACCATCTTGTAAGTGTTACCCATCATTTTCAGATCGCAGAGGACGGCCCTAACAATGCCATCGTAGGGAAGAGCTAATGTTGGGAATGGCCCTAGGAAACCCTATCCATTTCTGGAGTTTGCGTTGTTCCGAATCCCATGCGCAAGCCCTCCGTAGGGTGATCGCTCTCAGGGCGACTCGCAGGCAGCGCATGGGAATCTCGCGGTGCAACCTAATGGTGGAGACCGTAGGATACGTTTGACACGTTTCCTTCACCCACTTACTATGAACACTTTCCCCATTCACCTTGATATTAACCCATGCAAACACCATCCGTAGGGGGACGCTCCCAGGGCGCCTCGAGGCCAAGCATGGATCTCACGGTGTAAACTCAGGGGGACGTGAGAGTACAAACTTAATATGAACATTTCGTTTCTATACTTTTCCTCCCACTAAAGTGTCCTAAGGTTTTAGGGTCTATTACTTAGGTAAATTCCGGCTAAATGAATCTATCTAAGTCTATGCCTAATTAAATAAGGTCTTTACACTGAATGTCTAGGTGAATTAAACTCTTTTAATAACCTAGTGACATTGCATGCTAGTAAGACTATGTTAATTCAACTCAGGTTCCGAACCATTTGCCGGGAGAGTTCCCTTATAACCAAGGTCTTATGTCCTACTTACTCGAATTTTAAAACTATTAAAAAATCTAAGTAAGACATATTTCTAATCCTATTAGAAAAGACGATCTTAGGTCTATTTCATTTTAAACCATTTAAAGAATGACAAGATCCTAAGATCCTATGTTAGCATGCAACTCTTTGTTATAGGTTTTACGGATTCTATTCATTAACACTTATAACTCTTTATAACTTTTAATGAATTAACCCTATAACAAGCTTTCTAATGGTGATTTAAAGCATATAACAATCAATCATTCAAGTTATAAGAAAAAAAGCACCATTAAGAAACATCCTATGTTTAGGTGTGTATAACGCTTTATACTACGATGTCTAGGTGATAACTCTTTAAAACCTCACATCGCTCACGCATGCTCATAAAACTTGAGTTAACTTAACTCAAGAATCGACTCGATGCCCAGGTAGGAGGTGTTCCGTAAACCGTCAACTTAAATACCTTCAGCCTTAGACATCATCTTGTCGGGTGAGTTCTCTTGTAACCGTTGTTTTACAAGATATCGACCTAAACTATGCAAGTGGATCGATTTGGAGGTTCATTAACCTAAGTGAACATGCACTTCATCTTGTTATAGATTTTAGATTTCTATCTCCTTTTATAACAATTATAAAATCAATCTAAAACAAGCCCAATTTGAATATAACACTTATAATCAAACTAAAGAAATTTCATGCTTCATGCTTGGTTAATTTTATCCTTTAATAAATATAACCATTATATCATTAAATCAATTTGGAAATTAATCATTCAAGCATGAATCTCCCTAAATTAATATAACACACTTGTATTAATCAAACATGAAAATTCCATCATGCATTTCTAATCATTAATAAACCCAACATTGCAAGTCAACATTACTATGGTTAATTCAACTCAAGGTTCGGGTCAGTTCCCAAGTAGGAGGTGTTCCGTAAACCGTCATCTTAAGTACCCCCAACCTTAGACAGAACTTTACCGAGAAAGTTCCCTTATAACCACAGTAATGTAAGGCCTTTACTCTAAAGATCTAGGTGTATTAAACACTCTTAACAAACCTAGTGACATTGCATGCTAACATTTAACTATGATTAATTCAACTCCGGTATTCCGGGTCAGTTCCCAGGTAGGAGGTGTTCCGTAAACCGTCAACATAAATACCCCCAGCCTTAGACAGAACTTTACCGGTGGAGTTCCCTTATAATCATAGCAATGTTTTTTCTACTTAGTCAATTAAAACTAATTTTAATTCTAAGTAAGAATAATTCTAATCCTATTAGAAATGTAATCTTAGGTCTAATTAATTTTAAACATTTTAAAAATTAATTCATTTTTTTTTTAAGATCCTATGTTTGCATGCAATTCTTTGTTATAGGTTAACGGTTTCTATTCATTAGTTTTATAAGTATTATAAATTTTAATGAATTAACCCTATAACATGCTACTATGGTGAATAAATTAACAATCAAATTCTAATTAATTTATAAAACCATACATTAGCATACATGACATACCATAAATATAACAATTATATTAATCTAAGGTAATGTCATGCTCAATGCAATTTAATTTCCTTTTAATTAACCTAACTCTTAAATTAATTATACAAGAAAATTAAAATTAAGCACTACCATTTTCATACATTAACATAACATTTATATTAATATATCATGAAAATTAATTAAGCATGTTAATTACTTATATAAATATAACTCTTATATATTTTAAACTAAAGTAATTTCATGCTCAATTCAAATTAATTTTCTTCAATTAATCTAACTCTTAAATTAATTACCCAAGAAAATTAAAATAAGCATTCACATTTTTTCATACATTAACATAACACTTTATATTAATAGCTCATGAAAATAAAGAAGCATATAAAATCACTTTCATAAATATAACTCTTTATATTCTTTACTAAAGTAATTTCATGCTCAATGCAAATCAATTTTCATCCATTTAATCATAACAATTTATATTAAATACTCATGAAAATAAAATTCATACATATTTCATACATCATAACATTTATAATAATAAATATGCATGAATATGCTTAACCTATGGTGGGATTTTAAGCTAAATGACATACTTTATCCAACAATCAATTAATTTAATACATACATCACATGCATAATTAAATTAAAACTACCAAAATTGACAGACATATTTGGCATATCCTAAGGAATTGAAAGCAATTTAAATTACAATAATTTAAATCCAAGGCATATCTTGGTCTTCAAATCTTTTCCTTTTTGGCATTTACAATTGATCTAATCAAAAGTATAAATCTAATGCCAACAAATTGAAGGTGTTCATATAACACATGCGGAAGCAATTGAAGATCGGAAGCACCTAACTACATCAATTTTGCTCCTAAAGCATGCATGTTCTAAGAATCCCAAAACAGAGAGAGTGAAAGTACCAACCTTTTTGTAGCTCAATTGGTGGACCTTCTTGGATTCTTTTCTTCCCCAAACTTCTTAAGACAACCCTTAGAGTATTCCCTACTATTCTCCGGGCCAAGAACGACTTGTGGGAGTCTACAAAGATAAGGAACGGGAAGGGAATGCTTGAGGAACAAGCTATAGAAAGTATGTGAAGATGAGAGAGTATTGAGTCCAAATTCCAGCAGCATAACCTTAAGGAAAATGGTTCTCTTAGAGTTGAATCTGATTCATACAATTATATAGACCTCTTCCATGCAAAGACAAGCTTCATGACACTAGACACTTGGTGAAATTGCAACTCAAAGTGGATTCTAGGTGTTTAATTCACAACACATGCAACTAGTGCATGGTTGTGTTGTTTTCCACTATGCATCAACATGCAAGAGTGGGAATCCCACTAAATCCACTTAAATTGAATCTAAATTCTGAATTTTTTAGCTTGCAATTCACTCCTATTTCAATTCTAAATTGATTTTGAATTCTAGGTAATTAATTGGGACATTTCCAAGTAATTTGACATGATTAATCTAATTAATCATTGTCACCTAGTGCCATTCATTATATATAATTCTTAATCCATATATCTTGTATTAAAACACTTTTAAATACTTTATCTCTCATTTTCTAATTTAATTCATAATTAAATTATTGTGTCAAACACAATTTTACGATAAAATCCTTTTTCCCGATTTTGAACGATTCAAAGCTTCCTATCTTTTTGTTCTAGGCTTCATTCCGATATGAGCTAGTAGGGGGACCTAATGCACCTATAGATCATGGGCTCCAAAGATTCGAGGCTAACCGACTAATCTCATTAACCAATCTTAACTAACATTCGTTAACTATCGGGACACTCCACTATAGCCCGATAGTTGCACTCCCCTCACTATAGATATATTTCCGTCCACTTGATTTAACCATGATTAGTAAGTCGATCCTTCACAGGTTGTTCGTAGCTATAGCTAGGTCAAAAAGCCGTTTTACCCCTATAGTACTTCTAGTTCCTTAAGTCCCACTGATCCTCTAATGAACAATTGGTTTATGGTCCAACCAATAAACCGAGTCCCTCTCGGGCCAATGAGAGGGCGGGATCCCTTTGTTCAAGCCTCGGAGTCAGCACTTAAGGGAACAACCTCTCTACTATCCCTAATTTGGGTAGGAGTGAATTCCTTCTCGCACGACTATGTCCCCAGCTATCTACCCGTTCCTATCCTTGAAATGGGAGGCTTATTGAGTCGGCGATACTGAGCCACTCTCACCTATGCAGATTTAAGGATAAGCCCGAATAAACAGGAGTTCATAGTTAGCTCAGGATTAAGATCGAGTTACCTAGGTCATCGCATGAAATAGTCAGTCTCGTCAGTAAACGGTGTTATAAAGCGAGAGTTACTTTATTTCTCGGTCCTGGTCTTATGCAAACTCATTGCATAGGACGCCCCCACTCGCATGTCTCTACATGGGCGATTTAGGATCACATCGTCTATACTATCTATAAAGTGGGTCGCGTCTCATAGTGTCCTGATAACTGCCCAAAAGGTAGTTATTTAGGCCTCATTTCTATATTAATTTGTGTGTCTTTTGTGCTTAATAGGGTTGGTTTTAGATGTATATTATATGTTTTAACCCATTTGGAAGAATGGAAGCATTGGAAATCATTTTGTGCAGAATCTGTTGCTGGGCGACTTGAGGGAGCAAATTCTGTGCTGCAGCAAAACTGGGAGCAGAACTGCCACGTCACAGCTCGTTAGCCAACTTCATGAACCGACTTCTGTTGAATTATTTTCGGGATAAAGGAGCAAGGAGAGCCCTACACGTGTCCATGTTGACCTAATTCAAGCCTCCTATCCTTCTATAAAAGGAAGTAGCCGCCCAAGTCAAGACATTCCACTTTTGGGAGAAAACATTCCATTATTGGGAAGTTCCTTCCACCTTTGGGAGCCGAGTAGAGGAGAGAGATTGGAGACCACCTAGAAGACCATCGTTGCAAGCTGATCAAGGAGATTAATATTTCCTTTTATTATCTTGTAATTATGGACAAGCCTACTCAGATTGTAACGTGTGTTTCCATGCATATTATGAACTAAGTAGCTTAGGCGTTGGTTAGGAAACAATGTGATTGCCGTACTTAATTCTAGTAATAAATATTGATTATTGCATCTTGATTAATTGTTGTGTTCATTTCTATTTTATGCCCGCTTGGCCAGCCGGTATGAATACCTCTCTCTAGTTTCAGGGATGATTTAGAGAGTGTGTGGCGATTAATCACACTACGATCATTGTGTATTGGTGAACGCCAGTGACTGAGCTAGGGATAGCTAGTTGCCTAGTGCTTGATCGGTCGTACTTCATTGGGGTTGAAACACATTCCAAAAAATCCGGAGTTCCGGGAGGAATCCGCTAATAATACTGCGAGAGTTTGCATGATCAATAATATTGCTAGAGCATCTTTTAAAACAATTACTAAATCCTGACCAGCGCCTGTTTCTAATCTGTCTGCCTATTTGTTTATTCTTTGTTCTGTCATTTATTTTGATTCAGCATTATTCTTATAAAAACCAATCATTTTTACCATCTTTGAAACCATTAAAAAGTTATACAAAATAGATAAAGTGGAAGCTAGTTCAGACCTTGGATTGATAATACTTATTACTTGCTGCGGACTGTGTATACTTGCACAGAGTTCTAGAGTCCTTTTATACCATATTTTTACTCACTCTAGGAGCACAACAAGTTTTTGGCGCCGTTGCCGGGGACCTTGAATAAGTTTTTATCTGATCTATTTTGTGTATGTGTTTTGGTCGTTTGGTGCTAGAACTTTTTGATTGTTTCTTTTGTTTTAGCAGGTGTGAGTTTCGTGCATGAACGATCCGCCTGGGGTGAGGTTCGAGCTTGATCCAGAAATCGAGAGGACATTCAGGATAAGAAGGAGAGAGCAGCGTAGACAGCAAAATCAAATGGCTGACGTGCCGCATCTACCGCAGGGTCCTGAAGGTCTAGCGAACCCCCAGCAGAATCGTGTGCTGCAGCAAAACCCGCCGCTGGAGCAAAATGAGCAGCAAAATAATCAGGCTGAGAATCCTATCTTGGTAGCAAACGATAGGACCAGAGCCATTCGAGCATATGCTTTTCCAATGTTTGATGAGTTGAATCCAGGGATTGCACGTCCTCAAATTCAAGCGGCAAATTTTGAAATGAAACCGGTAATGTTTCAGATGTTGCAAACCGTGGGTCAATTCCATGGTTTGTCATCTGAAGACCCTCATTTACATCTTAAGTCTTTTCTAGGAGTTAGTGATTCTTTTGTAATTCAAGGAGTGCCTAGAGATGCTCTTAGATTAACTTTGTTCCCGTATTCTCTTAGGGATGGAGCAAAGGCGTGGTTAAATTCTTTTGTTCCAGGATCAATTAGGACATGGGATGAGTTAGCTGAAAAATTCTTGAGTAAATATTTCCCACCTAATAGAAATGCTAAATTAAGGAGTGAAATAGTAGGGTTTAGGCAACTTGAAGATGAGACTTTTAGTGAGGCTTGAGAAAGGTTTAAGGAGCTTTTGCGAAAGTGTCCCCACCATGGCCTACCACATTGTATCCAAATGGAAACATTTTACAATGGATTGAATGCGGTAACTCAAGGCATGGTTGATGCTTCTGCTGGAGGGGCCCTTTTGGCAAAAACTTTTAACGAAGCCTATGAAATTTTAGAAAGAATATCTACTAATAGTTGTCAGTGGTCGGATGTTAGAGGCACAAATAAAAAGGTTAAGAGTGTATTAGAAGTTGATGGTGTGTCCACCATTAGGGCTGATCTTGCAATGATTGCTAACGCTCTTAAGAATGTGACAGTGATTAGTCATCAGCAGCCGCCGGCTGTGGAGCCTGCTGCAGTGGTGAACCAAGTTGCAGAGGAAGCTTGTGTCTATTGTGGTGAAAATCACAACTACGAGTTTTGCCCCAGCAATCCAGCTTCTGTGTTTTTTGTACGTAATCAGAGGAATAACCCTTATTCTAACTTTTATAATCCAGGTTGGCGCAACCACCCCATCTTCGCGTGGGGAGGACAAGGAAGTAATATGCAAGCACAACAAAAGGTGAACCAGCCGGGATTTGCTAAAGCGCAGGTATTGCCCCAGCAAAATAAGCAGGCTTTGCCCCAGCAAAATTCGGAGAATTCTTTCGAGGAAATGATGAAAGAATTTATGGCTCGTACAGACGCCGCAATTCAAAGTAATCAAGCTTCAATGAGAGCCCTGGAATTGCAAGTGGGTCAGCTAGCTAATGAGCTGAAGGCAAGGCCTCAAGGGAAACTTCCATCAGATACTGAACACCCTAGAAGGGAAGGTAAGGAGCAGGTAAAGGCAGTGACTCTTAGGAGTGGTAAACCCCTAGAAGAAAGAAAAGAGCCTAGTAAAACCCAGGATATAGATAATAATTGTGATAGAAATGTTGTTGTTGAGAAAGAGTTGGAGACTGGTCAGGGTGCTGGAGGCAGCAATAAAGATGCTGGAGCATCTGGTTCTGTTCCAGATGTGGAACCACCTTATGTGCCGCCCCCACCTTATATACCACTTCTACCTTTTCCACAAAGGCAAAGGCCTAAGAATCAGGATGGTCAATTTAAAAAGTTTTTAGAGATTCTTAAGCAGTTGCATATAAATATCCCCTTAGTAGAGGCTATAGAGCAAATGCCTAATTATGCTAAATTTCTTAAGGATATTTTAACTAAAAAGAAGAGGTTAGGTGAGTTTGAAACTGTATCTCTTACTGAGGAATGTAGTGCTATTCTTAAGAATGGGCTACAAACCAAGGCTAAGGATTTAGGATCATTCACTATACCTGTGTCTATAGGTGGAAAAGAGTTAGGTAGGGCACTCTGTGATTTAGGTGCAAGCATTAACCTTATGCCTCTTTCGGTCTATCGAAAGCTAGGTATTGGTGAAGCTAGGCCTACCATAGTTACACTCCAATTAGCTGATAGGTCTATCACATATCCTGAGGGGAAAATTGAGGATGTCTTAGTAAAGGTAGATAAATTCATATTTCCTGTTGATTTCATTATTTTAGACTATGAGGCTGACAAAGATGTCCCAATTATTCTAGGTCGTCCATTTTTGGCTACTGGTAGGGCGTTAATAGATGTTCAAAAAGGGGAATTAACAATGAGAGTCTGTAATGAGGAAGTAAAATTTAATGTGTTTAAAGCCATGAAGTATCCAGACGAGATGGAAGATTGCTCTTTCATTAGGATTCTGGAGAGCACAATTGTTGAGAGAGCAATACAGGATTCGGCAAATAAGCATTTCGAAGATCATGGAGAGGTTAGTGTAGAAGATTTAGAGGTTTGTCCTTTAGAAAGAAAAAATGAAAAAGAATTGTTTAGGTGTGAGGATGTTTTTGAGTCTTTAGATTTAGATCAAAGAAAGGCTCCCCCGATTAAGCCATCCCTGATTGAGGCACCCACTTTAGATTTGAAGCCCTTGCCGGATCATCTAAAGTATGTGTATCTTGGGGAAGGTGAGACGTTGCCCATTATTGTTGCATCAGATTTAATGCCGGATCATGAGGAGGCCTTAATAAAATTGTTGCAGCAATACCGCAAGGCTATTGGTTGGACATTGGCTGACATTCAGGGGATTAACCCATCTTTTTGTATGCACAAAATCACTCTAGAGGAGGGATCCTTTAGGAGTATTGAGCAACAAAGAAGGCTTAACCTTGCAATGAAAGAAGTGGTTAAAAAGGAGGTGATTAAATGGTTGGATGCTGGCATCATTTATCCAATTGCAGACAGCAATTGGGTGAGCCCTGTCCAATGTGTTCCTAAGAAAGGAGGTGTCACTGTGGTGAGCAATAAAGACAATGAGTTGATCCCAACTAGGACAGTAACTGGTTGGAGGGTGTGCATGGATTACAGGAGGCTTAATAAAGCCACCCGTAAGGACCACTTCCCTCTGCCATTTATTGACCAGATGTTGGATAGATTGGCTGGTCAGGCCTACTACTTTTTCTTGGATGGTTATTCTGGGTATAACCAGATTACTATTGCTCCTGAGGATCAGGAAAAAACCACTTTCACCTGCCCTTATGGGACGTTTGCTTTCAGGCGAATGCCTTTTGGCCTTTGCAATGCTCCAACAACATTTCAGCGGTGTATGTTAGCAATTTTTTCTGATATGATTGAGTCCACTGTTGAGGTATTTATGGACGATTTTTCAGCTTTTGGAAGGTCTTTTCAGAATTGTCTAGATAATTTAGGTCAGGTGTTAAAAAGATGTGAGGATACCCATTTAGTTCTTAATTGGGAGAAATGCCACTTCATGGTGAAGGAGGGCATAGTGTTAGGTCATAGGATTTCTAAGAATGGTCTAGAAGTTGATAGAGCAAAAGTTGAGGTTATTGAAAGATTAGAACCACCGAATTCAGTGAAGGGGATTCTGAGTTTTTTAGGTCATGCGGGATTTTATAGAAGGTTCATAAAGGACTTTTCAAAAATCAGTAAACCTCTTTGTAAATTATTGTGCACTGATCATGTTTTTGACTTTAATGCAGATTGTAGGAAGGCTTTTGAGACATTGAAGGCTGCTTTAATCTCAGCACCCATTCTTTGTGCACCTAATTGGAATTTACCATTTGAGGTAATGTGCGATGTGAGTGATGCTGCGGTAGGTGAAATGCTGGGGCAAAAGCAGGGCAAATTTATCCATCCTATATATTATGCAAGCAGGATTTTAAATGAGGCACAAGTCAACTACACAACTACTGAAAAGGAGTTGTTAGCTGTTGTGTTTGCCTTTGAGAAATTCCGGCCATATTTGGTTGAATCCAATGTCACGGTGTTCACGGATCATGCAGCAATAAGGTATTTAATGTCAAAGAAAGATGCAAAGCCTAGACTAATTCGTTGGGTTTTATTATTGCAGGAGTTCGACTTGGAGATAAAGGATAAGAAGGGATCAGAGAATGTCATTGCAGATCATTTGTCTCGTCTTGATCCATCATCATCTTTGCTGGAGCAATCTGCCATTTCCGATTCTTTTCCAGATGAACAGCTTTTCGCTGTTGAGGTAAAGGTAGTAAAGGAGATCCCTTGGTATGCTGATATTGCCAACTTTTTGGTAAAAGGAGTCACTCCTATTGACATGGATTGGAGGCAGAAGAAAAAGTTTAAGCATGATGCAAAATTTTTCTATTGGGATGAGCCATTTATGTATAAGCAATGCTCTGACGGTATTATTCGTAGGTGTGTTTCAGGTGATGAAGCAAAGGAAATCCTGGAGCAATGTCACTCTTCGCCGTATGGAGGCCATTTCAGCGGTCAGAGGACAGCTATGAGGATTTTGCATTGTGGATTCTTCTGGCCTACCTTGTTTAAGGATGCCCATTGGTTCTACAAGCAATGTGATGCTTGCCAAAGGAGAGGAAACTTGGGGCCTAGAGATGAAATGCCTCTTACTTACATTTTAGAAGTTGAATTATTCGATGTATGGGGTATTGATTTTATGGGGCCATTTCCCCCTTCTAATGGCAATGTTTTTATCTTATTGGCAGTAGATTACGTGTCCAAATGGGTGGAGGCCATTGCATGCCATCAGAGTGATGCCAAGACGGTTTCAAGGTTTCTCCAATCGCACATTTTTGCGCGGTTTGAGACACCTAGAGCTCTAATAAGTGATGAGGGTACACATTTTGTTAATAATATCTTAACTAAGCTTTTAGCTAAGTATGGAATCAAGCATAGGATAGCTACCCCCTATCACCCACAGGCTAATGGTCAAGCTGAAATAAGTAATAGGGAAATTAAATCAATTCTAGAAAAAGTAGTCCATCCATCTAGGAAGGATTGGTCTTTTAGGTTGGATGAGGCTCTTTGGGCTTATAGGACAGCCTATAAGACTCCTCTAGGTATGTCTCCCTATCGGTTAGTATATGAGAAAGCTTGTCATTTAAAATTAGAGCTAGAGCATAAAACGTTTTAGGCTTTGAAAAAATTAAATTTTGATCTGAGTCGTGCAGGAGCAATGAGAATGCTACAGCTTAACGAATTGGAAGAATTTCGCCAATTTTCTTATGAGAATGCAAAAATATATAAAGAAAAGACTAAGTTGTGGCATGACAAGAAAATTAAGCCTAAAGAGTTTGTCAAAGGTCAAAAATGTTTTGCTTTATAATTCTAGATTAAAATTGTTTCCTGGGAAACTAAAATCCAAATGGTCAGGTCCGTTTGAGGTGATTGAGGTTTTCCCCCATGGAGCAGTTACTTTGCAAGACGAAAAGGATGGGAGGATGTTCAAAGTGAATGGACAGCGTGCCAAACATTATTGGGGAGAGGATTTCCAGACGAAATATCCTTCCTTGAAGTTAGTTGATGGTTGAAAGAGCAAGATTTTTGCGGGAGCATTTCGCAGAGCAATATTTTGAGCTCCCAGCGTTTGTTTTTATTTCTCGCTGATTTGGTTTGATTTTAATTTGAATTTTTGTAGATTTAGGTTGTTTAAATTTTGCATGAAATTTATTTTAAGTTTGTCATTATTTTTAATTCCGTAGATTTTATTTTAGTTTCGCTAGATATTTTATTAGTTTAGATTCGAGTTGGTTTAGTTTTATTTTCTGATTAGATTTAATTAGATTTGAAATTCTGTATTTACTTTGAGTTATTTGAATTTCTGTTTAGGTTTAGATCTAATAAAGATCTTCTTGATTTATTCGGCTTCAAATAAAAATAAAAGATAAGATTTGATTTGAGCGGTTAAAATTGAATTTCCTGATTTGATTTTGTATCCGAGATTTTTCTGGAAAATAATCTTGTGTTCAGAAGATTGTTGCAGCAAAGTTATGGCTAAAGCAAATCTTTTGTCCGAATAGGAAGGGTTTTTGTTGAAGATTAATTTCTTTTTACCGTTTGAATTTTAAATTTCCGTGTGCAGGAAATTGAATGAGGAATTATGATGCTGCCACATGCCACGCAGGGGCAATCCAAGGGCTTAATCATTAGACAACATTTAATTATTTACCATGGGCTGATTGGAATTCTGATTTTACCGTTTGATGGTTTTAATTCCGCTTAGCTGCATGCGATTTCAAACGGTAATGTTAATTAATGGAGCAAAATCTTTCTGTTAGGATTTTCTTGAGCTGAAGCCTTATTTATTGGCAACCCTCGGTACGTTTTTCTTACTTCATCTTCTTGCTTCGATCTTTTGCTTTCTTTTTCGTTTTCATTCTCTGTAAACCCCTTAAGTCTTCCATGGCGAAAACGAGAGCGAGAAAAGAAAGGGAGAATGAGGAGGAAGAGGTACCTGTTACCCCTGAAGTGCAGAAAGTTAAGGCGAAGAAGAAAAAGACCCCAGAGGAGAAAGAAGCCAAAAGACGAAGACGACAACAGAGGGCTGAGGAACAAGAAAAGGCAACAGAGGTTGCGACTGTTACTGCCACAGTAGAGGAAGAAAGCCCGAAACAACCAGAGGAAAATACCAAGGAAAATACCGAGCAGAGGGTCGCGGATACAGAAGTTCAAGAGGAGCGAACAGAAGAAGTTCAAGAGGAGCGAACCGAGGAAGTTCGAGAAGAAATTACAGAGGAAGTTCAAGAAAAGCAGGCCGAGGATGTACAAATGCAACAGGCAGAAGATGTTCAGGTAACGGATAATGAGCCAGTGCAGGAGGCTCAAGTGGAGGTGATCATGCCAGAGGTACCAAAACGTCGCCGTGTTAAGAGGAAAGCAGGTCGCGCTAGGGTTGTCCGAACTGATACTCCTTCGCCTCCGACCACTGATTCTGAAAGAGAAAATGCAAGAAGAGAGGAACGGGAAAAGAAGGAAGCTGAGGACAAGGCAAGAGAAGAAGAAGCAAAGAAAGCGGAAGAGGAGATTTTGCTCAAGCGAAGGGCGGAGAAGGGCAAAAGTGTGGCTGAAGCATCGGAATAACCTGACGAGATTGAGGAATCGAGATTTCCGTACAATCGCTTCATCAATAACCTTGCTCGGGCAAAGTATGTTGAGATGCTGAGAAGGGACTTCCTGTTTGAACGAGGATTTGGCGATGATCTGCCACGATTTTTTAGGACTGGAATAGTGAACCTCGGCTGGAGTCAATTTTGTGCGAAGCCGGAACCTGTTAATTCCAACATTGTTCGGGAATTTTACGCAAATATTGACGATCACGAAGAATTTCAGGTTATCGTTCGAGGAGTGCCCGTTGACTGGAGCCCAGGAGCCATTAATGCTTTGTTCAACCTCCAGGACTTTCCACACGCAGGCTTTAATGAGATGGTGCTCGCACCATCTAACGACCAACTAAATGCGGCCGTCCGAGAGGTTGGCATTGAGGGGGCCCAGTGGAGACTGTCGAAGACGGAAAAGCGCACATTTCAAGCTGCTTATTTGAAGAGCGAGGCCAATACATGGATGGGTTTCATCAAGCTGCGCTTACTGCCGACAACTCACGACTCAACGGTGTCTCGAGACCGGGTTTTGCTTGCCTTTGCTATTCTTCGTTCCATGAGTATTGATGTGGGTAAGATAATTTCTTCTGAGATTCTTGATTGCTGGCGGAAAAAGGTGGGGAAGCTGTTTTTCCCCAACACTATCACGATGCTATGCTGAAGGGCAGGGGTGCTAGAGGATGAGGATGATGTGCCATTAATAGACAAGGGGATAATTGACACACCAAATCTGGCTAGGCTTCAGAAGACGCAGGAAGCACGCCAAGGAGGTTTGGTGTGCGGCATCCACCAAATGCAGGAGCAATTACAGCTGCATTCCAGTAGGATGGAATTTGTTGAAAGGCAATTGCAGACTTTCTGGAACTATGTGAAAAGGAGGGATGCCGCGTTGAGAGTAGCCTTGCAGTCGAATTTTTCCAAGCCATATCCGGCTTTACCCGTATTCCCTGACGACCTACTGAACCCCTGGATCCCGCCCCCACCTGTTGAAAGAGAGGAAGATGATGAAGAGCAGGGTCAGGAAGATTGATGGATGAGATGATCTTCAGCGAGCATTTCTTTTGTTCCTATCTTTTTGTTTGCTCGCGCATGTTTGACCCTGTTTACTGTTCTGTTTGCTTGTTTCTTTTTGTTTTGAAAAAAAAAAAGGAAAAATATATCTCTGCTTATGTAATTTCTTTTCATGTTTTAATGAAATTTCCTAGATGTTTCTGTTCTATGAGCACTGAGTAACTCTGACTTAACTAATTTTCTTATGAATTTTTGAAGCTTGGACTGGCTAAGCTTAATTAGATCAAGGTATTCTGATCTCCAGAAACCTTTTGCTTGAGCATTTTCTCTGGCCTGGTTGTTGCTGCGGCAAAGAAAATTCTGGAGGTAGTGTTGACTTATATGATCCACTTTAAGCTTAGGTCTAATCCCGCGCTTAGTTTTGAAATTCAGATAGAAAAATTTAAGTTTGGGGGAGTCATTTAAAATTTTAATGATTCATTGGGGACAATGAATAATTCAAGTTTGGGGGACTTTTTGCTACTCCAATTGTTTTGCTCGAGCATTCCTCTCCTTCATTAAATAATTTGTTAGGTTATTGAGTAACCGGGGACATTTGTGATACCCACAGTTTGTCTTCGCGTCAAAAGGTAACCTAGGAAATGTGAAAAATGATGAAAAATTATTTGTTGAAAAAAGTGGTTGTTGAAAATTTTGCTGAGAAAATTCATGGAGCAAAAGTTTTGAAGGATGAATGATAGTCCGGCAGTTTTTCTGTCTCCCAGAACTTAGGTGAGCTTCATCATAAAATGTTGCCATTCTGAGGGGCAAGAGATGGAATAACTAAGGATTTTTTAGCTTTATAAAGAGTATTTAGCCTAATTGGTGATGAGTTTGAGGCAAGGGTATACTGCACCATAAAGTGGGTCATCCCGTGCTTAAGAGCTTATGACTGTAGGGCTGCTTTAAGTCTGAAAAACAAAAATATAAACCCCTTGAAAATATGTTGAACGATTCAAACACAATTTTACGATAAAACCCTTTTTCCCGATTTTGAACGATTCAAAGCTTCCTATCTTTTTGTTCTAGGCTTCATTCCGATATGAGCTAGTAGGGGGACCTAATGCACCTATAGATCATGGGCTCCAAAGATTCGAGGCTAACCGACTAATCTCATTAACCAATCTTAACTAACATTCGTTAACTATCGGGACACTCCACTATAGCCCGATAGTTGCACTCCCCTCACTATAGATATATTTCCGTCCACTTGATTTAACCATGATTAGTAAGTCGATCCTTCACAGGTTGTTCGTAGCTATAGCTAGGTCAAAAAGCCGTTTTACCCCTATAGTACTTCTAGTTCCTTAAGTCCCACTGATCCTCTAATGAACAATTGGTTTATGGTCCAACCAATAAACCGAGTCCCTCTCGGGCCAATGAGAGGGCGGGATCCCTTTGTTCAAGCCTCGGAGTCAGCACTTAAGGGAACAACCTCTCTACTATCCCTAATTTGGGTAGGAGTGAATTCCTTCTCGCACGACTATGTCCCCAGCTATCTACCCGTTCCTATCCTTGAAATGGGAGGCTTATTGAGTCGGCGATACTGAGCCACTCTCACCTATGCAGATTTAAGGATAAGCCCGAATAAACAGGAGTTCATAGTTAGCTCAGGATTAAGATCGAGTTACCTAGGTCATCGCATGAAATAGTCAGTCTCGTCAGTAAACGGTGTTATAAAGCGAGAGTTACTTTATTTCTCGGTCCTGGTCTTATGCAAACTCATTGCATAGGACGCCCCCACTCGCATGTCTCTACATGGGCGATTTAGGATCACATCGTCTATACTATCTATAAAGTGGGTCGCATCTCATAGTGTCCTGATAACTGCCCAAAAGGTAGTTATTTAGGCCTCATTTCTATATTAATTTGTGTGTCTTTTGTGCTTAATAGGGTTGGTTTTAGATGTATATTATATGTTTTAACCCATTTGGAAGAATGGAAGCATTGGAAATCATTTTGTGCAGAATCTGTTGCTGGGCGACTTGAGGGAGCAAATTCTGTGCTGCAGCAAAACTGGAAGCAGAACTGCCACGTCACAGCTCGTTAGCCAACTTCATGAACCAACTTCTGTTGAATTATTTTCGGGATAAAGGAGCAAGGAGAGCCCTACACGTGTCCATGTTGACCTAATTCAAGCCTCCTATCCTTCTATAAAAGGAAGTAGCCGCCCAAGTCAAGATCATTCCACTTTTGGGAGAAAACATTCCATTATTGGGAAGTTCCTTCCACCTTTGGGAGCCGAGTAGAGGAGAGAGATTGGAGACCACCTAGAAGACCATCGTTCCAAGCTGATCAAGGAGATTAATATTTCCTTTTATTATCTTGTAATTATGGACAAGCCTACTCAGATTGTAACGTGTGTTTCCATGCATATTATGAACTAAGTAGCTTAGGCGTTGGTTAGGAAACAATGTGATTGCCGTACTTAATTCTAGTAATAAATATTGATTATTGCATCTTGATTAATTGTTGTGTTCATTTCTATTTTATGCCCGCTTGGCCAGCCGGTATGAATACCTCTCTCTAGTTTCAGGGATGATTTAGAGAGTGTGTGGCGATTAATCACACTACGATCATTGTGTATTGGTGAACGCCAATGACTGAGCTAGGGATAGCTAGTTGCCTAGTGCTTGATCGGTCGTACTTCATTGGGGTTGAAACACATTCCAAAAAATCCGGAGTTCCGGGAGGAATCCGCTAATAATACTGCGAGAGTTTGCATGATCAATAATATTGCTAGAGCATCTTTTAAAACAATTACTAAATCCTGACCAGCGCCTGTTTCTAATCTGTCTGCCTATTTGTTTATTCTTTGTTCTGTCATTTATTTTGATTCAGCATTATTCTTATAAAAACCAATCATTTTTACCATCTTTGAAACCATTAAAAAGTTATACAAAATAGATAAAGTGGAAGCTAGTTCAGACCTTGGATTGATAATACTTATTACTTGCTGCGGACTGTGTATACTTGCACAGAGTTCTAGAGTCCTTTTATACCATATTTTTACTCACTCTAGGAGCCCAACATGTCCCCAGAATATGGTACCCAGCCCTATCCCTATACTATAGACCGTTTTTGCTATTACTCGAGCTTGATCCACTTTTATGTCTCTACATAAAGCTCAAGTGTTCAACCTATAGCCATGGATCTTGGTTTATTGGATTTGGGTTGTCAAATGTGCAATTTACTTATTCAGTTATGACTTTACTGAATTAATCTCAATAACGACTTTATCGAACAAGTATATAACCTTTGTTTAACATTCACTATCTACGAGTTTTAGGGCACCAATCCCAACACAAATATGCCTAAATAATCAATTTTGTAAATTAAACCACATATCACATATATGAAATTAAAAAAACCCACCATTGAACCAATGCTAATTTTAGAGAAACAAAATTAAATTTACGATCGGCTCTGATACGAATTGAAAGGATTTGGAATTCCCTAATTCCGATAAAGCGGAAGCGTAATTGGGACCGATTCGTAGTTAATTTTGTTTATCCAAAAAATATCATACAACATTTGGCAAAAAATCATAGAACAAATTCTATAGAAACTTAAGGCTAAGCATACAAAATTTAGATCTAAATCTATCATAAAGAAAAAAGAAGCAAACCTCCGTTGATGACTCTGAATACTTCAACGGATGATTCTTGATTGCTCTGCAACAACGAAGAACACCACCATTTGATATTCCCCGCTATAACTCTGAGATTAGGAACGTAGTTGTGGGACTACCTAATCTTGAATGGGAAAAACTCTAGAGAGAAAATTCTCCCTAGAGTTCTTGAGTTGAGAGAATATGAGAGGGCCTTATGGTGGCCATATGTTGTATCACCTAAACCCTAGGGTTAGTGTTCTATTTATAGGAGAAAGGCCATGAATAAAATATTCATTTAAAATCAATTATTTCCATAACTGATTTAATCTTTTCCATAATTAATCAATTCCATAACCAATCAATTCCATAATTGATTAATCTTTTCCATAAATGATTGATCACTTCCATAAGTGATTAAATCATTTCCATAAATGATTAATTACTTCCATAAGTGATTAATTATTTTCATAACTGATTAATTTCCAATTAATTAATTCTTTAACTAATTAATCACCAATTAAATATCATATATTTAATTTCAGACCTTCTATTAGTTAATTAATTAATTACCAAATTAAATATCATATATTTAATTTCAGGCTTTCAATTAATTAATTCTATAATATGAATCAAATTCATATTAAAATTTGAACTCCTTCAAATTCTCTTATATCCTATAAATTTAATATGAATCAAATTCATATTAATATTTGAACTTCTTCAAATATTTATTTCTCTCATAATAATAAAGTTTAATTTCAAATTAGACTTTATATTTTAATGTATCACTATACATTATATTAATTTGTATCTCATACAATTAACTTAATTCCCAATATGAATTTGAACTATTCAAATTCTCTCAAGATATAATTGTTCCTAATTACTCTTTACGAGCTAGCAGGGGGACCTAATGGACCTACAGATCAGAAACTCCAATGATATGAGGTTAACCGATTAAACTCATTAATCAGGTTAACCAATATTCATTAACTGTGGGTCATTCCACTAAAGACCCACAACTGAACTCTTCTCACTGTAGAACATTTCTGTGTCCACGGATATAGACCTATACCGGTAAGTCAATCCTTCACGAGTGTTCGTAATCACGGCTGGGTCAAATTACCGTTTTACCCCTATGTTACATCTGTCTCCTTAAGTACCAGCGCTCCTCTAATGAACAACCTGTTTATGGTCCAACCATTAAACAGAAAGTCCCTCTCGGGCCAGTGAGAGGGCGGAATCCCTTTGTTCAAGTCCCGGAGTCACCACTTAAGAGAACACTCATCTACTTCTCCTATAAGTTGGAAGGAGTGAATTCCATCTTGTGTTGTCATGTCCCCAGCCCCCCACTCGGTCTCGTCCCCAAGAAGGTAGGCTTATTGAGTCGGCGTGCAGGCCACTCTCACCCATACTAATCAAAGGACAATCCCTCGTGAGAAGGAGTTCATGACACACTTAGGATTAAGACTGAGTTACCTAGGTCATCCTATTGAAACAGTAACCTAACTAGTTAACGGTGTTACATCTAGTGGTTTACTATTTCGTGGTCCGATCTTATGGAAACTCATTGCATAGGATACCCCCGCTCGCATGTCTCCGACATGGACGCCTTGGATCAATACGTCTGTCTCGAATACAAAGCGGGTCGTATCACATAGTGTTACTAGGATAAGGTACCCAGCCTTATCCCTGTACTATAGACCTTTTAGGTTGTTACTTGAACACCGCTCCCCGTATTTCCCCACATACTAGTTCAAGTCACATGTAAACAACCTTGGATCTTAGTTTATTGGATTTGGGTCAAATTGTGCAATATTTAACAATAACACTTCATTGTTGAAATTCAATAACACTTTATTGAAACAAGTATACAATTTGTTTACATTCACTATCTACGAGTTTTAGGGCATAAATCCCAACAGAATCATCATGCTTAATTTTATTTAGAAGCTCAACTTTAAAGAAATAAAGAACTAACAAGAAACTAAAGAATTCATGCAATAAAATGGAAATATCCTATTAAGGGGACTTGACCTAGGGTGCTATCTAGCTTTCTGGATTTGTAGCTCAAATAATTGGATGAATGTAACTACAATTCTTTAATTCCATAAATCTAGAAGTAATTTTAAGCGGAATTCTCTTTCAAGCTCCTCCACATCTCATACTAACATAACTAATTCATGCGTCCATTTCCTTAGTTAATCATAGCATGGCATTAAGCAATTTCATAATCAATTTCTAACAATTCTATTTCACTCTCGTGTTCCAAGCAATTGTTAGCCATGCAATTTGGATCTAATCTAAATTCTCTCTGTCGAGTATCAATTTCGACCAACACATCAATTAATCCGCGATCAAGAGATTAAAGGCATTAAGAATGAATTGCATAGATGAAATATGAAGAACTTTATTAAAATAACCAAAGATTTAAACTACAATATCCAATTAGCTAGAATAACGACCCTAGGTCTCAAGATCTACTCACAAATGGAAATAATTATTCCCAAGTGATCTTGATCCATAGGCCTAACTCAAACTACAATAAAGAATTACAAAGAAGTAAGGAAGAAATAACCGATAAGTTGATCCCAAGCTCCCGTCACGATCATCTCGAATCCCGAGCCTTGGAATCTCGCCCAATTCCACCTTTTTCTTTACAACTATATTCTCTTTTTCTCTCTTTTTGAGCTAGGGGAGAACTCCCCAAAATGGGATGATTTGAGCCAAGGGGAACGGGCCTTTTTATAGGAGTAGAAATGGAGGTGACTTGTTGCCCAAGACGCATAACGTCGCGACGCTGTGACGTCATACCTTTCTTGCCGCAGAAGTTGATGAAGCGTCGCGACGCTGTTGCGATTCCAGATTTTTCTTCGCGGCTTGCCTAGCGTCGAGACGCTCTAGCCCTAGCGTCGCGACGCTAGGCCTTCTAGAAGCCCCATTCGCGGATTTTGGCCTCCTTTCTTCTTTCTTTTGGGCTTTTTGGGCCTTCACTTCAAATATCTTCTCTCCAACTCTTCTATTATGGTCCAAAGTCTTCATTTTGGCCTTGAAATTACTAAAATTCATGGTTTTACCCCACGAACTCGGTTTTCTACAAAATCAACATAAAAATTCGTTAAAGCTCACAATTAACGCACAGAACTAGCCAAAATAACTAGGAAAAAGATAGCATTTTTGCATGCTATCACACCCCCAAATTTAAAGTTTTGCTAGTCCTGAGCAAAATAAAGTAATGCTTATAACTTGCATGCTAATAACTCTATCCTCATGCTACTAGCCATAAATGCAAACTTATTGAAACAAGAAAGCACAGTCAACCATCAAGATATTTAAAAATTTTAATCCTATCCTCCATGCTTTATCATAATCTTTACTCGCCCGGAATCATTTATACACTTCTCCATCCATCTTCCCCCTACACTGCACTAAAGCTCGCCCTTTTAGCCATCTCACGTATCTAGCAAGCACTACTTTACTAAGGTGCCCCAAAATTTTAAAGAAACTAATGGCACTAGCTTTCACACTACGATGCAGGGACCCATAACCCGAATTTTATTCTTTGGTTGGCCTAACTAATCTAGGTCAAGTGGGAGAATTGTAACCGGTATATCGATGCCTCAGTATACTGGGTATTTAGATGCCCTAGTTTATTGTATTTTTACTCTGTTATTAATACAAGTATTTATACACCCACTGCTGTTATGGATTATAGTACATCCCACTGAACTAGAGTTTTAGTTCAAGTGGGAGATTGTTGGGATTGGTGCCCTAAAACTCGTAGATAGTGAATGTTAAACAAAATTATATACTTGTTCGATAAAGTCGTTATCGAGATTAATTCAGTAAAGTCATTACTGAATAAGTAAATTGCACATTAGATAACCCAAATCCAATAAACTAAGATCCATGGCTATAGGATGAACACTTGAGCTTTATGTAGAGACATAAAAGTGGATCAAGCTCGAGTAATAGCCAAAACGGTCTATAGTGTAGGGATAGGGTTGGGTACCTTATTCTGGGGACACTATGAGACGCGACCCACTTTATAGATAGTATAGACGATGTGATCCTAAATCGTCCATGTAGAGACATGCGAGTGGGGGCGTCCTATGCAATGAGTTTGCATAAGACCAGGACTGAGAAATAAGTCGCTCTCGCTTTATAACACCGTTTACTAACGAGACTAACTATTTCATGTGATGACCTAGGTAACTCGTTCTTAATCCTGAGCTAACTATGAACTCCTGTTTATACGAGATTATCCTTTGATCTGCATGGGTGAGAGTGGCCAGCATCGCCGACTCAACAAGCCTACCATTTTGGGGATAAGATCGAATAAATAGCTGGGGACATAGTCTCGCAAGACGGAATTCGCTCCTACCCATTTCAGGGATAGTAGAGAGGTTGTTCCCTTAAGTACTAACTCCAGGACTTGAACAAGGGGGTCCACCCTCTCGTTGGATCGAGAGGGACTTAGGTTTGATGGTTGGACCACAAACCGATTGTTCATTAGAGGATTAGTGGAACTTAAGGAACAAGAAGTACTATAGGGGTAAAACGGTCATTTGACCTAGCTATAGCTACGAACAACCTGTGAAGGATCGACTTACTGAACATGGTTAAATCAAGTGGACGAAAATATATCTATAGTGAGGGGAGTGCAACTATCGGGCTATAGTGGAGTGTCTCGGTAGTTAACGAATGTTGGCTAGCTTGGATAATGAGTTTAGTCGGTTAGCCTCGAATCGTTGGAGCCCATGATCTATAGGTCCATTAGGTCCCCCTAGCTACTAGCTCATATCGAAATAAAGCCTAGAACAAATTGATAGAAATCTTTGAATCATTCAAAATCGGGAAATAGGGTATTATCATAAATTGTGTTTGACACAATAATTTAATTATGAATTAAATTAGAAAATGAGAGATAAAGTATTTAAAAGTATTTTAAATACAATATATCTGTATTAGGAATCATATATAATGGATTGCACAAGGTGACAATGATTAATTGGATTAATCATATCAAATTAATTGGAAATGTCCCAAATTAATTACTAAGAAATCAATTTCAATTTAGAATTGAAATTAGGGTTAATTGCAAGCTAAAAATTCAGATCATGAATTCAATTTAGTGGATTTAGTTGGATTCCCACTCTTGCATGTTGATACAAAGTGGAAAACAACACATCCATGCACTAGTTGCATGTGTTGTGAATTAAACACCTAGAATCCACTTTGAGTTGCAATTCTACCATGTGTCTTGTGTCATGAGGCTTCTCCTTGCATGGAAGATCTCTATATATAGAGTATGAATCAGATTCAAAGCCAAGAGAGCCATTTCCATATTGTTATGCTGCTGGATTTTGGTCTCAAACTCACTCATCTCCATATATCTCTCTAATGCTTGAACCTTCAAGCATTCCCTTCCCATTCCCTATCTCTATAGACTCCCACAAGGCATTCTTGACCCGGAGAATAGTAGGGAAGACCCTAGAGGTGGTCCACACACCGTTCGTGATCAAAGGAATCAAAGGGAGTTGTTGAATCGGTCTCCAAAAAGGTTGGTACAAATTATGCTCTCTGTTTACGGTATTTGGACAACATGTTTTCATTTTCTAAAATTGATGTAGTTAAGTGTCTCCGATCCTAAAATTGCTTCCGCATGTGTTATATGAACACCTTCACCTTTAATATCACTAATACACCAACCTAGAGCAGATTTATGCTTTTTCAGAACATCCAAAAATTTTTCCTCTTCTACTTTACTTAAATCAGCAGAAATGATAAGAGGAAAAGTAGAAGATTCTCCTAAGAAAGCATAACGTAGGTGAGCAAGCAATTGTTTCAATTCAGGGAAAGGGGTATCAACTTGAGCACAAATGTCTAATGATAATTTTTCTTCCCTTCCTAAAGATTTACCAATTTCATTTAAAGCACTTTCCTGATTAACATCTATTAATTCATCTCCAAACACATCAGGCATGCTTATTACATAATGATCCACAGGAGACTCCGACTCTACACATGCATTGATAATAGTATCAATCGAATCAATCGAAAAGCAAGAACTAACCTCTTATGGATGTTTTAATGCATTAAAAAGGTTGAACACTACCTCATCGTCTTCTACTTTGAGAGTCAGGGTTCCTTTCTGTACCTCAATTAAGGCGCGAGCGGTTGCCAAAAATGGTATTCCAAGAATGATCGGGACTTCGGGGTCTTCCTCCATGTCTAATACTACAAAGTCTGCAGGGAATATGAATTTATCAACGTTAACCAGAACATCCTCTAACACACTATTAGAGTATGTCATCGAACGATCTGCCAATTGCAGAACAATTGTAGTTGACTTCAATTCCCCCAAACCCAATTTCCTGTAAACACTGAAAGGCATTAGGTTAATACTTGCCCCTAAGTCACACAAAGCCTTTTTTATAAACAAACTACCAATAGTACAAGGAAGAGTGAAACTCCCTGGATCTTTCAATTTTGGTGGTAGATGTTTCTGGATTATGGCACTACACTCGGCAGTCATATTTACCCTCTCATGGTTCTCGAACTTCTTTTTCTTTGATAATATTTCCTTCATAAACTTGGCATAGTGTGGCATCTGTTCCAAAGCATCAGCAAAAGGAATGTTAATATGGAGCTGTTTAAAAATATCAAGAAATTTTGAAAATTCAGCATCCAACTTTTTCTTTTGAAATCTTTGAGGGTAAGGAATCTGATTAAGAACTAAAGGAATAGAATCAGAAGACTTATCTGGTCCTGGTATTGCTATCTCTTCCTCTGGTTTGTTTTGATCTTCATCCTCATCCAATATCCTCCTAGTGCTGGGCTTTGTTTCTTCTTTTCTTTCAACTTCTTTTAACTGTTTTCCACTTCTGAGAGATATGGCAGGGCATTGTTCTTGTGGATCCATGGCGACGACATTAGATGACCTTCCTTGCTGGATCTCCTTCATGAATATTGTCATTTGATCTAATTTTGCTTCCATCTTACTAATGACAATATCTTGTTTTACTGACAAATTCCTAGTCTCATTTATGAAATTCCCTAGCATTTCTTCCAAAGGGTTTTTCTTCTCTTTTTTCTCGGGTTTAGGCTCCATTTTTACTTCAACCTTAGGTAAACTTGGAATTTCTGATCTTGTGAGCTTGTTTAGAGCCTTGGTTAGAGCTTCGACTTGCAACCTTAAAGCACTGACCTCATCATTTTCGCATGGTTTATCCTTAGATTTGGACTCTGGTTGCTCAGACTGCCATTGATAACTTGTCAAGGTCAACTCTTCTACCAGGGTTCGTGCATCCTTGACAGTTTTGACTAAGAAATCTCCTACAGCCGCAGTGTCCAAAATTGTCTTAAAATCCCTATTTATCCCATTATAGAAAAATTCTATCTGAAGCCAGTCAGGGTATCCATGTTGTGGGCATTTCCTTAACATATCCTTATATCTTTCTCAAGCTTCATACAATTGCTCTTCCTCTAATTGTTTAAACATTCCAATTTCAGTTCTAAGTTTGGTAATTTTAGCTAATGGGAAAAATTTTGTAAGGAAAGCTTTAACTAAATCATTCCAACTAAGAATACTATTTGAGGTTAACGAGTCTAGCCAATCTCTAGCTCTATCTTGTAAAGAAAATGGAAACAATTGCAAACGAATGGCGTTAGAGCTAACTCCTCCTATCTTTACCGTTCCACAGATATCTAAAAATGATCTCAAGTGATGGTGTGGGTCCTCTGATGGATGGCCTTTGAATGCATTTTCTCTTACCATTTGAATGAGACTAGCTTTGAGCTCAAAATTATCGACAGCGATTGACTCATAAGCTATTCCGGAGTAATTCAATGGAAATTCAGGCAAGAAATAATCTCGGATTGCTTTATCTTCTTCATCTGCCATGATTAAATCTCAAAGAAACAATTTATCAACCTTATATCTTCACAAAAATTTGCCACAACTTCTAAAAATTAAAATGCAGAAAAGAAATTTCTAAATTAAAATCAAACACTTAATTCTCAATATTAATGGAAAAAATAACAATCTCCCTGGCAACGGCGCCAAAAACTTGTTGCATTTTTCTGCAAGCGTACGGTTGCCCAAGTAATATTAAAACGAAAAGTATTCCGAGTATCGAATCCTCAGGGAAATTGATTTAATTCCATTAATTACCAAGAATCATCATGCTTAATTTTATTTAGAAGCTCAACTTTAAAGAAATAAAGAACTAACAAGAAACTAAAGAATTCATGCAATAAAATGGAAATATCCTATTAAGGGGACTTGACCTAGGGTGCTATCTAGCTTTTTGGATTTGTAGCTCAAATAATTGGATGAATGTAACTACAATTCTTTAATTCCATAAATCTAGAAGTAATTTTAAGCGGAATTATCTTTCAAGCTCCTCCACATCTCATACTAACATAACTAATTCATGTGTCCATTTCCTTAGGGCCCGTTTGGTAACGTTCTCGTTTCTTGTTTCCGTTTCTTCATTTTTAATAAAGAAAAATAGAATTTCATGACCCTAACACCTATACATTCAATAATAATAAACCTATATTCTTATTTATGTTTGAAAAAAATTGGAAACAAGAACAAAAAATGAGAAACTAGTTTTATTTGTTCCCAAAAGTTCTATACAAATTTTGGGAGTGTTTCTAAAAAATAAGAAACAAGAAACAAGAAATGAGAACGTTACCAAATGGGCCTTAGTTAATCATAGCATGGCATTAAGCAACTTCATAATCAATTTCTAACAATTCTCTTTCACTCTCGTGTTCGAAGCAATTGTTAGCCATGCAGTTTGGATCTAATATAAATTCTCTCTGTCGAGTATCAATTTAGACCAACACATCAATTAATCCGTGATCAAGAGATTAAAGTCATTAAGAATGAATTGCATAGATGAAATATGAAGAACTTTATTACAATAACCAAAGATTTAAGCTACAATATCCAATTAGCTAGAATAACGACACTAGGTTTCAAGATCTACTCACAAATGGAAATAATTTTGCCCAAGTTATCTTGATCCATATGCCTAACTCAAACTACAATAAAGAATTACAAAGAAGTAAGGAAGAAATAACCGATAAGTTGATCCCAAGCTCCCGTCACAATCATCTTGAATCTCAAGCCTTGGAATCTCGCCCAATTCCACCTTTTTCTTCACAACTCTATTCTCTTTTTCTCTCATTTTGAGCTAGGGGAGAACTCCCCAAAATGGGATGATTTGAGCCAAGGGGAAGGGGCCTTTTTATAGGAGTAGAAATGGAGGTGACTTGCTGCCCAAGACGCATAGTGTCGCGACGCTGTGACGTCATACCTTTCTTGCCACAGAAGTTGATGCAGCGTCGCGACGCTACACGGACAGCGTTGCGACACTGTCGCGATTCCAGATTTTTCTTCGCTGCTTGCCTAGCGTCGAGACGCTCTAGCCCTAGCGTCGCTCCTTTCTTCTTTCTTTTGGGCTTTTTGGGCCTCCACTTCAAATATCTTCTCTCCAACTCTTCTATTATGGTCCAAAGTCTTCATTTTGGCCTTGAAATTACTAAAATTCACGGTTTTGCCTCACGAACTCGGTTTTCTACAAAATCCATAAAAATTCGTTAAAGCTCACAATTAACGCACAAAACTAGCCAAAATAACTAGGAAAAAGATAACATTTTTGCATGCTATCACAAATTTATAACCCCTAGGTACAAGTAAAAGCGAAACAGAGAATAGCTTCAACTAGCGAAAGGAGTAAAAAATCGTGAACCTGTTTAAATGGAATAGTTGGCACGTGGACACGTGAGCCACTACTCTTTTAGGAACAAAATATGGGATATCATATTTAACAATTCACCCTCTTGATATCTATATTCTTTGGACCGAGACATCAACAAAGATAGAACTCTCTTCTAGCTGATTGGGAGCAATTTATCAATGAGAACAACAATTAGCTGAAGTCAAGCTTCAACAAATCAGAAAGATGCTCCAACTTACTACCAGCCACAAATTTTGTCATCATATATCATAGGATTTTGTGTTGTTTGAATCTTTGACAGTCTACAGTGCCATCTTGGACAACTTTTCTAATGTAATGGAATCTCACATCAATATATTTTGTCCTATCATGAAAAGTTGAATTTTTTATTATAATAAAGCACTTTGGCTATCACAAAAAATATTAACATCACATATACTAGAAAACAAACCACACGACTTCTTGAACAAAGTCAGCCAATGCCACATATTCAGGTTGAGTTGAAGATAAAGCAATAACATATTGTAAAACTGACCACCAACTAATTACATTGCAAAAAAGAGTAAAAACATACCTTGTTAACGATCATTTTTTTTTTATCTAAATATGTTGTATAAGCAGGGTCAACAAAGTAAACAATAGTTTCAACATAAAACTCATAATTCTCAAATCATTCTCAAGCAATGTTCTTTGTCTAAAACAACATTTCATAACTTGGTAGATTTCTCAAATAACATAAAATATTTCTAAATTCTCAAATAATCATCAAATATCTCAAATATTTGGAGTTTTTATTTATTAATATTATAATTTTTTAAACTTATTAGAATAATAAGTTTGTTTGCAAACTTATTGTTCCAATATTGTTGTTCTTTTTCCAGCTAGATAGGTCATCTCTGACCTATCCACGTGTCTGTCGTCCGTTCATTTCTTAAAAGATTTTTTTTTTTACCTACAAATGAAAATTTTAAAAATAAAAGACGACATTTAAGAAAGTCGTGCACACAAATACTTTGGAATTTTGTGTTTGGTTCACTAGCAAACTGACATCCCAAGCATCTAAGACAGTTTGGATTCAAGTATCGCCCAACATAAACGTGGTTTTTTTTTTCCTTCTTTTCCTTTCATTTGCTTTTCAAACAAATGAAATAACCTTCCCCTTTTTTTTCTTTTATTTTTTTAAAAATCAAATAAAGTAATTTCCCTATTTTTTTCTTTAATTTTTTTTTTTAAATCAAATAACATAGTTACATTTTTTGTTTAATGTTTTAAACACATTAAATACTATATTGCAATTTATTATCTTTTTTGGAAGAAAAAAGGGGGTTGGAATTTGTAACAATATATTGAAATTTATATTTGTATTAATCTTGTGGGTGTAGTACAATCTCTAATATATGATCTTCTGATTATCTCTCTTGTGTGTGTTTCACTCGAGGGCTGAAATGTTTGTTTTCGAGTTTGAAGCTTCAATTGATCCTTATAGTCTTGAAATTTTCGAGTCTTGAAGTCTTGGAATCTTGAAGGGTCTTTGGTCTTCAAGAAGTGTTTAGCACTCAGGACTGTAGGATTTCAAGGAGTCTTCTATCTTCTCTTCCGTTGAAGTCTGAATTCTTTAGTCTTGGTTGAGAGTTAAATTTTTCTGAACCTTTCAAATGAAAGAGAGCTCCACTATTTATAGTGCTTCCCATGGGTAGGTGGGCTTTGGCTTGAATGACTTTTAGGCCTAGTCATTTGGATTTGGCTTTATTGACTTTAGGCCTAGCCATTTTGATTTGAGTTTGGTTTAAACTAGACCCAAATACCATATGACCCAAATAGCATGTGACCCAATTTTGACCAAACTAAATTTTTATTATTTGATCAAATGGTTCATTTGACTTTAAAATTTTATAATTGGCCAACTTTGTCAAATTAAATTTGGGACATATGTCAATTTAATTTTATAAGTTATTTCTTATAAACTTCTACCACTCATTGGACTTTTTAGCTCACTCTTTTTCTTAAATTTTTTTTAACAGATAGCATTTGAGTTTCTGACAAGCTTATCGATGTTGAGATCTACCACTAGTCTTATCTAAATTATACATCATTTTGCAAGTAAATATAATATTGATTCTTGTTCTTACAACTAGAGTGACTAGCATCATTTTGGAAGTTGTTTGTCGTACCATTTGAATTTATGTTCAATTGTAAACTATAAATTTATGTTTTCCATTAGTGGTTTTGGTTTGTGGTTGTTGGTTTCTCAAATGATTATTGATTATGACATACTTGTAGTAGTGTTGGATTTCAAAGAAAATATATGGGAGTGTATTTTCAATTTCAAGTGTGTTTTATCAAATTTTCAGGAGAAACTCTGCCAAAATTTTATTTTATTTTTATTTCGTAAAGTTTTTGCTAGCCACCTATAGTTTTAAAGGAAGATGAGTTTTTGTTTTGCTAAGCTTGACAATGGATTCCATAGTTTAGTTGGGATCTATTGTCGACACGCCAAGTCCTAAGGTTTCGTAGGCTAATTTGGGGCAAAGTATGACAGCTGAACTTTAAAAAGTATCTAATAGGTCCCTAAACTTTCAATTTTGTGTCTAATAGATTTCTAAACTCTAAAATTTTCTAATAGGTCCCAAAACGTTCAATTTTATATCTAATACGTCCTTGGCACATTGGAGATTTTTAAAAATTAACCAACCTATTAGATATAAAATTGAATTTTATGCCTATTGGACCTTATAGTTTCAATTTTGTATTTATTAGATTTGTGAATTTTAAAAAAATGTCAAATAGGTCAATGACTTATTAGACACAAAATTGAATTTTCGGGGACCAATTGGACACAAAAGTGAAAGTTTAAGGACCACCTAAAGGATACTTTCTAAAGTTCATGGGCCTTGTTATGACAGTAATCAGAATTCAACAAAAAACAAAATAGAAAACAAGAAGAACAACACAAATTTACGTGGTTCGGGCAGAGGGAGAGAATAGTTTTATTAGTGAGGAGAAAATAGATTATAGAGATTAGGGAAGATGAGGTTAAGAGGGTTTATATATGACACCCCTCTTAACCCTAATAGAATAGGCCCAGAATAAAGCCCAAAAACGGAAATTACATAACTAATCTCTATACATAATTTAGCTTCTAGGAAATTGCCCCCAAACGACCCCCGTACTTGGTCATTCAGAGCACTAGATAACTGATTCAAGGCGTATCAACAAACCTATTGAATACAAAAATGAAAGTTTGAAGACTTATTTGACATTTTTTAAAGTTCAGGGATCAAATTGACATTACCATTAAAGTTAAGGGACTAAATTTATAATTTAACGTACTCAAGGAACAATGCCACTGCACAAGGGACACGTTCAAACACCCAATTTATTACAGTAATCTCTTAATTATGAATCCCTTAACATAACTTAGGGTTACAATTTTCATTAAAACACATATCACGTTAGAAATTTAATCGCTTTTATTCCTTGTTTCTCATCTTCTTAAGCTTTTCAATCAAGAGCATTAAATTGTTGTGGGATGAGCCACCTTCTTTTGTTGCCTTCTTTACCGCCTCTCCCATCTCTTGTGTACGCCTCCTCCTTTCGGTTGCTTCCTCTCCATCGTCCATCAACTTCTTCATCGTGTTCTCAATACTCTCTCTTTTCACCACTTTCTTCCTGACATGAACCCACAAGTTCCAATCCTCTGCACCCGCCTCCTCTCCAATCTTCAGCATTCGCGTTATCAGATTCTCATTATGAAAATGCTCTACATACAATGGCCACGTAATCGTTGGAATTCCCGCGCATACTCCTTCCACAACCGAATTCTACCCTCAGTGTGTCATGAACCCTCCTGTTGTCGAATGGTCCAAGGTCAGCACCTACTAAATTAAAACAATTGTTATTTTAAACATACTTGCTGATAACTTGCAAAAAGCAAGTTATTTATCCTTTAAACTTAGGATAATTGTAATGAGTGGCAACATGAGGGTAAATAATGGCAAATATAGCAATTTTTAAAAATATTTGCAAATATGGAAAAATTTTTTAATTAATTTTTTATATTCCTAAATTGCCCCTGTGATTGGCGCGTGCATCTTCTTCTTCATCGTCAGTTTTTTTTTTTTTTTTTTTTAATTGATAGAAATCTTCTATCACTGATAAAAAGTCTTTCTATAAGTGATAGAGTTCTATCAGCGATAGAATTCTATCCGATAGAATTCTGTTACTCTAGTGATAGAATCTATCTATCAGTGATAGAGTTCTATCCGATAGAATTCTATTACTCAAGTGATAGAATCTATCTATCAGCGATAGAATTCTATCCGATAGAATTTTGTTACTCTAGTGATAGAATCTATTTATCAGCGATAGAATTCTATCTGATAGAATTTTGTTACTCTAGTGATAGAATCTATCTATCAGTGATAGAGTTCTATCAACGATAGAAATGATAGAATTCTATCAGTGATAGACCTGATAGAATCTATCGGTGATAGACCTGATAGAATCTATCGGTGATAGAATTCTATCAGTGATAGATTCTATCAGTTCTATCACTGATAGATTCTATCAGTTCTATCACTGATAGAATTCAATCAGTGATAGAACTGATAGAATTCTATCAGTTCACTTATAGAATTCTATCAGTTAAAAAGGGTATTTTAGTAAATTCATGTTCCAGACCTTGAAATTTTGCCATTTTTGCAAAATGTTTCGCGGGCAGCTAAATCTGCAATTATTTTGGGCCGGTTTGCTATAATTGCAACCGGCCCTTAAACTTAAGCTAAAACAAGGCTAAAAATACACTGATGTGTTACCTCAATGCAATAAGGAAGGAAAATGTGATGATTTTATGCGGTAGGCTATATTTGTGTATGCGGTGAGAAATTATAAAAATATAGGGTGCTAATGCAATTAATTCAGATTGTTTGTTGCCCAAGTTTCTCTCAGCGCAGGCACACATCCCAAGACGATCATGAGACAGACAAGATGGATGAAAAGACCATGCTGACACACTGACGCGCAAGTTGGCTGAAAAGGTGCAATTGGGCTGAAGATGACTGAAGCAAGTCTCTAATTCCTTAGAGAAGTTGGTTTCCTTCGCCTATAAATAGAAGCTACCTGCTCAAAGGAAAAAAACACAGAATATAAAAGATACGAGGGACGAGAGGGAAGAGACGAAGATCAAGGAGAAAGAGAAATCACAGGAGGCTGTGATTAAGAGTAGACTTGCAATTGCAATGTATTGCGTGATGTATTGCTTTGCTCGCATGAGCTAATTTTCTTCATCAAGGCTTAGCGCAAGCACCCATGCGGTGATAAGTCTATTTTGTAAGCGCATACTTTGATTAAATGAAACATCATTGTCTTCTACTTAGTTGCGATACTATTTTCATTACTAACTCCCGTCTGGCCAGCCGGATGCGGTAGCAGCATGCTAAATCCTTGACAGGTAATGCATGCGGACATCTCTAAGTAGAACAAGTTAGCGCATTGCATGTAGTGTTGGTAGCATTAGATAAATACTACCGCTAACAGATAATGCATGAATGAGCTTTGATTGCGTTAAGACTAACGCAGTCCCTTGTAGGTTACTGAGAGAACTAAGCCCACGCATAAACTAGACAACAGACAATTGATAGTTTAATGCCAAACGCAGAAGGAGTACTGGAAGGGAAACTTGTGATTTTTTCTCACTTAGGCATTAATGGATCAATTAGTCATGATATGCGCTACAAGGTTCTTATAAACGCATGAAGTTGCGACCGCAACATCCTTGATACTATTCTCCTTCATACTTCTCTCTTTACTCTCATCGCATGTTTTACTTTCCGCAAAATTTATTTTTCAAACCCACCAACTCTCTTATTTAGTCTTTTATATAATATCACACGTTTTCGAGTTTAGAACAGTAAAAATTATTAAAGCTTTGCAAATAACCTTTCCCTGTAGATTCGACCCTAGACTCACTAGGTATTACTTGATTTTGTCAATTTATACTTGGATTGATATATATCTACGACAAATTTACATTAATTTGTTAAGCATACTGACAACCGATCAAGTTTTTGGCGCCGTCGTCGGGGAAGGCAACCAAATTTTTAATCATCTTTTTGATCTAACACTCCGTTTGATATTATTTACTGTGTTCCCTGTTGAGTAATTTTTCTCCAGGAAACCGTAGATTGCATGCGTGCTGCGCGCCAAATCGATTTCAAAGTTGATCCTGAAATTGACCGAACTTATCATAGAAGAAGAAGAAATCGAAGAGCCCGAAGACAACCAGGAGAGATGGCAGCACCCAACCAACCCAATAGACCAATAAATCCCATCCAAATGGCCGATGATAGGGCCAGCGGGATCAGGGATTATGCAGCCCCTGCAAACTGTAACTTCAACCCAGGGATAGTACATCCTACTTTGGAAACAGAAAGGTTTGAGCTAAAACCTGTTATGTTTCAAATGTTGACTCCTGCAGGACAATCCGGAGGAAGTCCAGCTGAAGATCCACACTCTCATCTAAAATCATTCCTGGACATCTGTAATAAATTCATCATCCCAGGAGTAACGCATGAGCAGCTGCAAGTCATCCTTTTTCCTTATTCATTGAGAGATGCGGCGAAAGTATGGTTAAATCAGCAACCAGCAAATTCCATTGCGACATGGAATGATTTAGCCGAGAAGTTTTTAGAAAAATACTTTCCACCTACCGCAAACTCGAGACTAAGGAAGGAAATCATGACTTTTGCGCAGATGGAAGACGAAACACTCAGTGAGGTGTGGGAACGTTTTAAAAGCCTATTGCAAAGGTGCCCGCATCATGGACTACCACTTTGCATTCAGCTAGAAACCTTCTATGTGAGACTTAACAAAAACTTGCAAGTATTAGTGGATTCATCTGCTAATGGTGCACTCCTCAAGAAAACCTATGATGAAGCCCACGCAATCCTCGATCGGATTGTGCGCAAAAATTATGAATGGGGCACTGCGGAAGACAGAAGAAGAAGACCTATAAAGACCAGTTCTGGAGGTTTTGAGGTTAACCCATTGACTTCAGTCAACGCAAAGATTGATGCGTTGACTACCAAAATGGATGCGCTGACAGCAAGCACAGCACCATTGATCGCGCAACTCAATACAATTGGATGTAGGATCTGCGGAGAGGGACACACGCATGACCAGTGTCTTTCTAATCCAAAATCTGTTTTCTACGTGGGACCGCAAGGAGCTGTGCGCAACAACCCATTTTCGAACACATACAACCCAGGATGGAGGAATCACCCAAATTTCTCATGGAATGGTGGCACAAACAAACAACCACAACAAGGTAATGCAAACTTTGCGCCAAGATTATTTAACTCTAACAATGAGCAATCATCGCAGGGCCAATTTCAGCGCAATATCAATGCAGAAGGTGGAAACCAAAGAACATCATCTTCAAATGCGTTAGAAACAATGATGAAAGAATTCATGACAAGCCAGAAGGAATACATGGCGAAGAATGATGTGGTGGTTCAAAGTCAAGCCGCATCCTTGCAAAATCTGGAGATGCAAGTAGGACAGCTTGCGTCAGAGCTTAAAAATAGACCTGCGGGAGCATTACCTAGCAATACAGAAGATCCAAAAGGAAAGGAGCACTGTCACGCACTAACTCTCCGCAGTGGGAGACAGTTGCAGTCAAAAGATGCGTTAACGCAGGAAAATTTGACTGAAACTGTTACTGCAACAAGCAACAAACAAGAGCAAGAAGAAAACGCAGCTGAAGAAGAGCCCAAAAAGAAAGAGACGCAAGCAGAGAAAGAACCTGACGCATACAAACCCACAATTCCTTTTCCGCAAAGATTAAGAAATAAAGAAGAGTATTTGTTTTTTATTGTACAACTGATTCTTGTTATTCAGTTTACCTGTTTCAGTTGTATTATTATGTATTTTCATATTAACAAAATCCTATAAATATGAATTTCTGCTTTTGATCAGATTGAATAATATTGAATCCTTTACTGATCATTCCCCTGAGTCTTGAATTCCTCTGTTTTGTAAAATGGTAGCAGAGCCAACAGTCTAACGACTTGATTTTTTTTCCGCCATTACTCATGGAGTCTTCTTCAATTGAGAATACTCCTTCTGAAACTCTCTATCCTTCTTAAATTCTGAAATCAATTAATCCTGGCAGTAAGACGAATGCTGTCAAATTGGATGAAGAAAATTTTCTTTACTGGAAAAATACAAGTTCAAGCAGTTCTTCGAGGGCATGGTCTTGGGCGATTCATTGACGAAGATGGTGAAATCCCTCCAAAATTCATCAAATTCAGCGAAGATTCTTCTCATTCCATCCCTAATCCCGAGCATGAAGCCTAGTTTCGGCAAGATAATCTGATTACATCATGGTTTCTTGGATCCATGACAAATGAAATTCTCTTTGAAGTTCTTAACTGTGAAACCGCTCGGGAGATTTGGAAAGTTCTTAATGCTCATTTCTCCGCAAGAAATCTCGCTTGTGTTATGCAACTCAAATCCAAGCTTGAAACTATGAAAGGTAATCTTAGTCTCAAAGATTATTTTCCAAAAATAAAGAATCTTATTGATTCCTTGGTAGCTGCTAGAAATAAAATCTCTAAAGATGATCATGTTATGCACATTCTTGCGAGGCTTGGACCTGAGTATGATTCCACTGTCTCAATTATCATAGAAAAAGATGATACTCCCTCTCTACAAAAGATGTATTCTTTGCTACTTACACAAGAAAGTCGAATCGAGAGAAATTCCACCATTAATATTGATGGTTCCCTACCTTTAGTGAATTATACTACTGTTTCTTCTAACAAACAACAACAGAACATTAATGACTCTCAAAGACGAGGAGGTGGCAAAGGCTCAAATAATAATGGAGGAAAATCAAATCGGAGAAATTGGAACAATAATGGAGGTAAACCTCAATGTCAGCTGTGTGGTCGCTTTGGTCATAATGTAGTTCGATGTTACATGTGTTTTGAGAGATGGTATCAAGGTCCAAATGGTAACAACATTCAACAGTAACCAAATGGAAACAATTTCTAGCCAAATCAGTTTGCTCCTTCGGCTGCTCCTGTTTTCTTCCAACTCCATAGCAACAATTCACAGCCTATTCTCTCCAACATGATCTGAACAAAGAAAATCAATGGTATCCTGACTGAAGGGCTTCAAATCATGTCACTGGTGATCTTTCTAACTTGACCATGGGATCTGAATACTCTGGAGACAACAAGGTTCTTGTAGGCAACGGTGCAGGTTTAGATGTTCTACATATGGGTTCTTTTATTCTTAAATCTTCTTCTAATCCCAATAATGTTTTTCAACTTAATAACCTTTTTCATGTTCCCCATATAACAAAGAATCTTATAAGTGTTAGCGAATTTGCTCAAGATAATAAAGTCTATTTTGAGTTTCACCCTTCTTGTTGTTTTGTGAAGGTCCTTACCACTGGCCAAATACTTCTTGTTGCCTTCTGGAGTGGTTAAAAATATCATAAGAATTTACTCCAAAAATACTATGCAAGTGCACATAATCTGCAGCAAGTGATAAGTAATTTATCGTATCCACGAGGTTTTGAAGAGTCTCACTTTACCTATTTTGCTTAGTCTTTTAGTGATTTCAATGTTGGTAAATTGATTGGGGTTTTGAAATAATGTTGGAACAAAAGAAATAACAGAGCAGAAATGTAAACAGATAAAGAAGACAGATTGGAAACAGGCATTGGTTAAGACTTCTGTAATTGTTAAAAAGATGCTCTAGCAATTCTATTGATTGGGCAATCTCTTGCAGTATTATCAGCAGGATCCTCCCGGAACTCTGGATTTTTTAGAATATGTTTCAACTCCAATTAAGTTCTACCGATCAAGCATTAGGCAACTGGCTATCCCTAGCTCAATTAATGGCGTTCACCAACTCAAAAGACCTAATGTGATTATAAGCCACACATCCCTTAAATCATCCCTGAAACTAAGAGAAGTTATTCATACCGGCTGGCCAGGCAGACACAAAATAATATTAAGATCAACAAGTAATCAAGATGCTCAAGAATCAATATGAACTGCTGGATTATAAAAGATTGACAATTACATAATCTCAACCAACGCCTAAAGTAAATTAGTTCATGCAATTGGAAACAACACACGCTACAATCCGTTCAAGCGCATCCATAACTACAAACTTTACAAGAAAGAATAATTCCTCTTGAAGAAATCTGTAGTTGATGGTCTTCTAAGGTCTCCAATCGTTTTCTCCTCTATTCGGCTTCCAGAGATGGATAATGGAATCCTTTTTGGAATGTTTTTGACTTGAGACGGTTACTACCTTTTATAAGGTGAAGTCAACCCTAATTAGGTCAAATATTACACGTGGAACTCTCTCCAAGCTTTTTAAATCCGAGATCACTGCTGGAAATGCCACCTCATTAATGAATCACGTGCAACTCACGTGGCCAGTTTTGCTCACAGCTTTGCTGGATCATGGATTTTGCTCCCTCAAGTCACTCAACATTAATTTCTCTCCAAAAGAACTTCCAAGGCATCAATTCTTATAATTAGGATAAAACACATTAAATACATCTAATAACACACCTATTTTGCACAAATAACATATAAACCATCATATAATAGGTCCTAAATAACTCCCTTTTGGAGAGTTATCATACCCCCAAACTTGAACTATTGCGTGTCCTGAGCAATACTAACTCACTTTCTCAGAAATTTTAAAGCATTGATCATAGCACAACTCAGTTAAAACAGATAATCCAACACTACCTTCAACCTTTACTTGAGCATCCTGCAAAACCATGCACTGCTGCAGCAAAACCAATCTTTCAACATTACACAAATCATCACCACCTTTAACTCAACCCTAAGAACTACCACTGCCCAACTATATTATCAGACTTTTTTAACAAACTTCCAGGGGTCTATTCTTTTGTTCTTCAGACTTTAAGCAGCCCTACAGTCATAAGCTCTTGAGCATGAGATGACCCATTTTATGATGCAGTATACCCTTGCCTCAAGCTTATCACCAACTAGGCTAAACACTCATTGCTAGACCCAAGAATCTTCAGTTATCTATCCCTTACTTCTCAGAATGGCGATATGTTATGATGAAGCTCACCTAAGCCCTGGGAGATAAAAACTGCCAGATTATCATTCATCCTTCAAAAGTTTTGCTCTATCAATTTTGTCAGCAAAATCTTCATTTTTCTTTCCTTTTTCCTTTCCACAGATTTTTCATTATCATTTTTTCAATATTCTCTAGGCCATCTTTTGATGCAAAGACAAACTGTGGGTATCACAAATGTCCCTGGTTACTCAATAACCTAGATAAATTATGAAGGAGATGAATGCTCGGGCAAAACAAGAGGAGTGGCTCAAAGTCCCCCAAACTTAATCTATTCATTGTCCCCAATGAATTAGCAACATATAATTACTCCCCCAAACTTAATTCTTTTACTCTGAATTTTAAACTAAGCGTGGGACTAGGACTAAGCTTAAAGTGGATCAAATAAGACAATGCTACCTCAGAACTTCTTGCCGCAACGATGACCAGGCTAGAAGGAATGCTCAAGCAAAAGGTTTCTGGAGATCAGAATACCTTGATCTAATTAAGCTAACTAGTCCAAGCTTTAAAAATTCAAAAGAAAAGTTAAGTTAGGAATACTCAGGTGTGCCATATAAGAAAAACTTCGGAAATTTCATTAAAAGAAAGAAAGATTTACATCATCAGAGAGAAATTTTGAAAGCCAAAAAAATAAAAACATAAACAAACTAAAGCAGAACTCATAAAAAGTAGAAAAAACTTGGTCAGACAACAAGCGAGCAACAAAAATGATCAAACAAAAGAAATGCTCGCTGAACTTTTCTTCCCTTTCTAATCTTCCTGACCAGCATCATCTTCATCTTCGTCTCTTTCAACTGGTGGGGGTGGGATCCAGAGGTTCAACAGATCATCAGGGAAAACAGGGAAGGCTTGATAAGGTTTAGAGAAATTGGATTGCAGAGCCTTCCTAAGTGTGGCATCCCTTCTTTTAACATAATTCCAATACGTTTGGAATTACATCTCAGTAAACTCCATTCGACTGGAATGCAGTTGAAGTTGTTCTTGGATATTGTGGATGCCGCAAACCAGTCCACCTTGGCGAGCTTCCTGCGTCCTCTGCAGTCTTGCCAAGTTCGATGTGTCCATAATCCCTTTGTCCATTAATATTACATTTTTAGCGCTTGTAGGAACCCCTGCCCTTTGGCATAACATAGTGATCGTGTTGGGGAAAAATAATTTGCCCACCTTCTTCCTCCAACAACTATGAATTTCACTGGAGATGATCTTGCCAACATCGATACTCAGAGATCTTAAAATAGCAAAAACCAGGAGAACTCTATCATGGGAAACTGTGGATTCGTGAGTTGTAGGAAGCAGCCGCTGCTTGATAAATCCCATCCAAGTATTGGTTTCGCTCTTCAAGTAAGTAGCCTGGAAGGTCTTCTTTTCAGTCTTCGAGAGTTGCCACTGTGCCCTTTCAGTCCCCACCTCTCGAACAGCTGCATTCAACTGCTCATTAGATGGCACTGCTGCCATCTCGTTGTAACCAGCATGTGGGAAATCTTGAAGATTGAATAGTGAATTTATAACCCCGGGGCTCCAGTCAACAACCACCTCACAAACGATCACTCAGAATTCTTTCTCCTCGTTGATGTTCACGTAAAACTCGCGCACTACTTGCAAGTTCGCTGGCTCTGGCTTGGCGCAAAACTGCTCCCAGCCATGGTTTGTGATGCATGCTCTCAAAAAATGCGGTAGATTGTCGCCAAACCCTCTCTCGAACAGAAAATCTCGCTTCAGCATATCAAGATATTTTGCTCGAGCAAGGTTGTTGACGAAGCGCTCATAAGGTAAGCGCTGCTTCTCAGGCTCTACCTCCTCTGCTTCCGCAACTTCTTTGCCCTTATCTTCTCGTTGCTTTTCTGCAGCCTCATCTTCCTCAGTCTTTTTCTCAGCCTCTACATTTTCTTGGACCTCTGCCTCACTGTTCTCCTTCTCGGATTCAGTGGTTGGAGGAGATTGATAAGGGTAAAAAATATACCTATTTTGCCCTTGTATTTAGCTCATTTTTTGGCCAAATGTTGCATGTTAGATCAATTTTACTGTTCACGAGCTCAAAATATGTTAAAATTGATAAGTTAGGGTGTTGAGATTTACTTTTTTCAAATTCTGCTCATTTGTGCTTAAAAAGACTTGATTTTAAGAGAATTTGACTAAGTTGTTGCTGTGCAGGAAAAACAGAGGAAAAGCTGGAATTTCCCAGAAATGCGACCGCATTTCTAGGAAGGCAAAATGAAATGCGACCGCATTTCTGGAAAAACCGAGACCGTTCCGAGTCATCCGCGGGTCGTTGTTGACGAGTCTTCTTCGCACCTAACCGGCTGTTTTGACCCCGAAACTGACTGGGCAACCTTCAAGCACCTATTTCGCAGCTCCTCAACCACTTTCTACACTATATAAGCTCGAGATTCGAAGTCAAATTCAAGCAGAACTCATTTGGAAGAAGAGGGTGGTCACAGAACCCTAGTTCACGCCTATAAGTAGGGATGCCCGAGGTCCTTCTTCGATGACTGAATTCTAACCTGAGTTAGACATCAAACCTTAGGGTTTGTAGGGATTTTCACCCATTCCCACTTGTAAAAGCGAGAGAGGGGAGTGTCTTAGCGAACTCTAGAAGGATTGAGTAAATAGAAAACCCATAATATTTAGCTATCTCCTTTATTTCCAGCTCTTGATTACTTTTCATTATTCTGTATTCCTTACATTCTTATTTCAATGAAAATGTATTCATTTGCACTTTATCTCACCATGAGTATGAAGGATTGGAATTCCGTAATTCTGTAAAGCGGAAGCGTGATTGGGACCGATTCGTAATTAATTTTTTGTTTAATCTAAAATACCTAATACATTGGCAATAAATTTAGAACTATTATAGATTTATATTAAGGCTAAGCATACAAAAATATTAGATCTAAATCTAATTTATATAGTAACAAGTTACTTACTCTCGTTGACGACTCTGATTAAATTCACCAAATACTTGTGAAATAATCACGAACTAGTGCGAACACCACCACTATGGCTACACCGGTATGACTCTGAGACTACTAGAGGTAGGAGACTTGTGGGAGCCTTTGGGAGAATTCTCTGAGAGTAGGAGAATGAATGGGATGCCTTTCACCCCATCCCAGGGGTCCTATTTATAGGTAAAGGCCAAGACCTTTTTCCTAATAGGAAAAGGAAAACCTTTTCTTAATAGGAAAATGAAGACCTTTTTCTTAATAGGAAAAGGTCTCTAATTTTAATAAATAATTAATTAATTTCCCTAATTAAATATCATATATTTAATCTTAGGGATTTTATTAAAATTAAAATTAATATGAATCCAATTCATATAAAATTTATTTGAACTCTTTCAAATATTTTCTTTCCTAATAGGAAAAGGTCTCTAATTTTAATAAATAATTAATTAATTCCATAATTAATTAATTTACCCAATTAAATATCATATATTTAATCTTAGGGATTTTATTAAAATTAAAATTAATATGAATCCAATTCAAATTAAATTTATTTGAACTCTTTCAAATATTTTCTCTCAAGAATTAATTTTTGAAATTAATTAAAAAATTATATTATAAAGTTTCATAAACTTTATATTATAATGCATCAATATACATTATACGATTCCCCAAATAAATTGAACACTTTCAATTTACAATTTTATACTTAATTGCCTCAAGTCTCTTTACGAGCTACCAGTGGGACCTAATGGACCTACAGATCAGAAGCTCCAACGATACGAGACTAATTGGCCAAACTCATTAACAAAGTTTAGTCAACATTCGTTAACTGTGGGTCACTCCACTAAAGACCCACAACTGCACTCTTCTCACTGTAGAATATTTCTGTGTCCACGGATATCGACCAAGCAGTAAGTCAATCCTTCACGTGTGTTCGTAACACCAGTTGGGTCAAATTACCGTTTTACCCTTGGGTTACCTCTGGTTCCTTAAGTACCACTGATTCCTCTAATGAACAAGTTGTTTAGGGTCCAACCACCAAACAGGAGTTCCTCTCGGGCCAGGAGAGAACGACGCGCCTTTGTTCAAGCCCCGGAATCAGCCCTTAAGGGAACACACATCTACTTACCCCAATAGGGGAAGGAGTGAATTCCATCTTGTACTGTTATGTTCCCAGCCCCCATTCGGTCTTGCCCCTGAAATGGTAGGATTATTGAGTCGGCGAACTGGCCACTCTCACCCATACAAATCTAAGGACAATCCCTCCTGAAAAGGGTTCATCCTATTGAAATAGAAACCTAAACTAGTTAACGACGTTACATCTAGTGGTTACTATTTCGCGGTCCGGTCTTATGCAAACTCATTGCATAGGATACCCCCACCCGCATGTCTCCTACATGGATGCTTTGGATCATTGCATCTGTATCGAATACAAGGTGGGTCGTATCACATAGTGTCACCAGGATAAGGTACCCAGCCTTATCCCTGTACTATAGACCTTTTAGGTTGTTACTTGGACACTGATCCCCGTATGTCCCCACATACTAGTCCAAGTTTCATTTAAACAACCTTGGATCTTAGTTTATTGGATTTAGGGTTTATTAATGCAAACTCGATTATTTAATAACCAAATTACTGAATTACTCAAATAACACTTTATTGAGATCGATTAATTTGTTTCATTTACTATCTACGAGTTTTAGGGCATAAAATCCAACAGAGTAGCTAAGTTCCGTTGAGGGGTTCAATATGGTGAATTCCCTTATGGTTCAATAGCTTGAAAGTGTTTTATTTTCTTAAGTTTATGTTCAATGCATGTCATTCTTTATTGATTATCACTCTAATCTTGCTGAGTTTAACTTGATCACTTAGACTTTGCATGCTATGTGAGTTTGATCTCGAAAGGGACAAACGATATCGGTTTTCATAAAGGTGATATAGGAGAAAAAGCTCGAAAGAGATTGTTCGGCGGTATAGGGCAAGCTGCCTAAGGCACCCTATATCGACTATAGGGTTATAGGTTGCATTCGTGAATTATCTATGTCGGAGTCGAGTCACAGAAATGTGCATAACGGTACTCGCTTAGCCTTCTAACGGTTCTTGGGAGCAAGACCAAATAAGAGTTAAATATGACCCAATGCATTGAATAGGCTTAGGTTAAATATTGCATGATTATGGTTATTGCCTTTGGGATGAATCCATGTTGAATACCTCGTTTATTTCTTATTGTTGTTCTTTTAGTTATTTGCATGTTTTATTTATCTTTTCAAAAACCCAATCAATCAACTTATTTCTTTGGTTACCTTATTTCACAAGCAATCATTTGAGCAGTTTCTTCATCAAATCTGAATTTCTAGTTTAGTCCTCGTGGGATCGATACCCTTGGAATACTTCTAAGGTTTTTTATTACTACGTGCGACAGTGTATACTTGCACTAGGGTTACCTTCTGAAGAACTTCAGTAACTGAAGCCTGCTGCTGTCTCCTCAATCGTTTGGCCTCCTTTTCTTGCGGTGTTCTCTTTTTCTTTGTTTTCTTTTTCGGTGCCTCTGGTGTAACGGGCACTTCCTCTTCCTCAACCTCTCTTTCTCTCTTCGCTCTTGTCTTAGCCATTTGGGAGTTCAGAGAATTTTCGCCAACACTCAAGAAAGAAAATTCGAAGAAGATGAAATGAAAAGAAAACCTACCAGGGCAGTGTTTAAATAAAGGCGCTTGCAATTAAGATCCTAACCGAAAGATCTTCCTCCATTAAATAAAATATTACCGTGTTTTCTGCATGTAATCATCATAATTAGAACCCCAATAAACGGTAAAAATGCCCCGTGGTAAATGCCCTCTGCGCTGGCTAACGACTAGGTCGTTGGATCCACACTGCGCGACACGTGGAGGCTTCAGATGCTCCATGCACTTCACCTGCCCACAGAAAAATTAATTCCAAACAGTAAAAAGAAATTAAACTATAACCAACTCGTTATATTCTGACGAGAATAATTTGATCCCAACTAAAAGATTGCAAAAACAAACTCTTCTTCAAAATATATTCTTCTAGAAGGATCTTTTATCTGGAGAATTTAATTTAAAATACAAACCGGCAAAAATCAAAGCAAATCTTTATTTGCCGAATAAATTTGAAAATACATTATTATAAATTTAATCTAAATAGGAATTAAAATCCACATACAACTAAATTAAAACATAAATTAATCCGATAAAATAAAAATCACATAAACTCAATTCAAATTAATTTAAGCGAAAATAAAATCTAATCTAAACGAAAATTAAAATCCCCACGAATAAATAAATCAGGTAGAAATAAACAAAATCTAATTCAAAATAATTCAAACGAAAATCAAATCAAATCTCACAAAATTAAATAAAACAAAATCGCAACAACTATTGGGAGCTTCTAAAAATATTGCTCATCACACTGCTCCCGTAAAACCTTCGCTAACTCATTCTTCAACCAAATTCATGGAAGGATATTTCGAACGAAATTCCTCTCTCCAATAATGTTTCACTCGCTGTCCATTAACTTTAAACACTCGCCCATCTTTTTCATCTCTCAAAGTAATTGCTCCATGAGGAAAAACTTCAATCACCACAAATGGTCCAGATCATTTGGATCTTAATTTTCCTGGAAACAATTTTAATCTAGAGTTGTACAATAAGACCTGCTGACCCTTTACAAATTCTTTAGGTTTTAATTTCTTATCATGCCACCTCTTTGTTTTCTCCTTATACATTTTCGCATTTTCATAAGAAAACTGAAGAAACTCCTCTAACTCATTAAGCTGCAACATTCTAATTGCTCCTGCATTACCCAAATCAAAATTTAACTTCTTCAGAGCCCAAAATGTTCTATGCTCAAGCTCGAACGGTCAATGGCAAGTCTTTCCATACACTAACCTATAGGGAGACATACCTAATGGAGTCTTATAAGCTGTCCTATAAGCCCAAAGAGCCTCATCTAACCGAAAAGACCAATCTTTCCTAGATGGATGGACTACCTTCTCTAATATAGATTTGATTTCCCTATTACTAACTTCAGCCTGACCATTTGCTTGTGGGTAATAAGGGTTAGCTATCCTATGTTTAACTCCATATTTAGCTAAAAGCTTAGCTAATACATTATTCACAAAGTGTGTACCCTCATCGCTCACAAGGGCCCTAGGTTTCCCAAACCGCGCAAAAATGTGCGATTGAAGAAACCTTGACACCGTCTTAGCATCACTCTAATGACATGCAATGGCCTCCACCCACTTGGACACGTAGTCAACTGCCAACAAAATAAACATATTACCATTAGAATGGGGAAATGGCCCCATAAAATCGATACCCCATACATCGAATAATTCCACTTCTAAAACATAAGTAAGAGGCATTTCATCTCTAGGTCCTAAATTTCCTCTCTTTTGGCAAGCATCACATTGCTTATAGAACCAGTGAGCATCCTTAAATAAAGACGGCCAGAAAAATCCACATTGTAAAATCCTCATAACTGTCCTCTGACCACTGAAATGACCTCCATACGGTGAAGAGTGTTATTGCTCAAGGATTTCCTTTGCTTCCTCACCTGAAACACATCTCCGAATAATACCATCAAAACATTGTTTATACATAAATGACTCATCCCAATAAAAGAACTTTGCATCATGCCGAAATTTTTTGCATTTGCCTCCTATCCATGTCAGTGTGAGTAACTCCACTTACTAGAAAATTAGCTATATCCGCGTACCAAGGAGTACTATGCACTACCTTTACATTAACAACAAAGAGCTACTCATCTGGAAATGAATCTGAGATGACAGATTGCTCGAGCAAAGATGATGATGGATCAAGACGAGACAAATGATCTGCAATAACATTCTCCGATCCTTTCTTGTTCTTTATCTCTAAGTCGAACTCCTGCAATAACAAAACCCAACAAATTAATCTAGGCTTCGCATCTTTCTTAGACATCAAAAGCCTTATTGTTGCATGATCTGTAAACATCGTGGCTTTGGATCCTACTAAATATGGGCAGAATTTCTCAAAGGCAAACACAATCGCTAACAACTCCTTCTCAGTAGTTGTATAGTTGATTTGTGCCTCATTCAAAACCTTGCTTGCATAATAAATAGGATAGATAACTTTGCACTACTTTTGCCCCAGCATTGCACCTACTGCCACATCACTGGCATCACACATCACCTCGAATGGCAAACTCCAGTTCGGTGCACAAAGAATGGGTGTTGAGATCAAAGCAGCCTTCAAAGTCTCAAAAGCCTTCCTACAATCTGCATCAAAATCAAAAACACTATCAGTACACAACAATTTACAAAGAGGTATACTAAGGTTAGAAAAATCTTTTATGAACCTCCTATAAAATCCAGCATGGCCTAAAAAGCTACGAATTCCTTTGACTGAATTCGGTGGCTCTAACCTCTCAATAACCTTTATTTTTGCTCGATCAACTTGTAGACCTTTCTTTGAAATTTTATGACCTAACACTATGCCCTCCTTTAACATGAAGTGACATTTCTCCCAATTAAGAACCAGATGGGTATCCTCACATCTTTTCAATACCTTACTGTTGCCTTCTAGAGTGGGGTAAAAATATGGTAAAAATAATCTCTAGAATACTGTGCAAGCATACACAATCCGCAGCAAGTGATAAGTATTTATCATATCCACGAGGTTTTGAATAGTTTCCACTTTACCTATCTTGTGCAACTTTTTAATGGTTTCAAGGTTGTTAAATTGATTGATTTTGATAAAATGCTAAAGCAAAAGAAATGACAGAACAGAAAGTAGACGGATAAAGTAGAAAAATTGGAAACAGGCGTTGGTCTGGATTTCAGTAATTGTTTTAAAAGATGCTCTAGCAATATTATTGATTAGGCAATTCTCTTGCAATCTTATCAGCAGGATCCTCCCGGAACTCTGGAATTTTTGGAATGTGTTTCAACTCCAATGACGTGCTACCGATCAAGCACTAGGCAACTAGTTATCCCTAACTCAGTCACTGGCGTCCACCAACACATAATGGTCTTGTGTGATTAAATGCCACACACTTCTCAAATCATCCCTGAAACTAAGAAGTGGTATTCATCCGGCTGGCCAGGCGAGCACAAAATGGAAATAAGCTCAACAAATAATCAAGATGCACAAATCAACATATATTGCATAGAGAATGAAGCACGACAATTACATTGATCCTAACCAACACCTAAGAAAATTTAATTAATGATGTTCATAATAACACGCGCTACAATCTGAGTGTGTGCATCCATAACTACTAGAAATTACAAGAAAAGATTAATTCCCTTGATTAGATCCGTAGTTGATGGTCTTCTTGAAGTCTCCAATCTTTCCTCCTCTATTCGGCTCCCAAAGATGGAAAGTAGGCCTCCACGAATGGAAATAGACTTTCCTTTCTCCAATTTGGAATGTTTTGGACTTGAGACGGCTACTTCCTTTCATAGAAGTGGAGCGAACCCTAATTAGGTCAATCTTTACACGTGGAGGGCTCTCCAAGCTCCCTAGATCCGAGATTAATTCAGCTAACGCCACCTCATTTAATGAATCTACGAGACTAATTGGCCAAACTCATTAACCAAGTTAGTCAACATTCGTTAACTGTGGGTCACTTCACTAAAGACCCACAGCTGCACTCTTCTCACTGTAGAATATTTCTGTGTCCACGGATATCGACCAAGCAGTAAGTCAATCCTTCACGTGTGTTCGTAACACCAGCTGGGTCAAATTACCGTTTTACCCCTAGGTTACCTCTGGTTCCTTAAGTACCACTGATTCCTCTAATGAACAAGTTGTTTAGGGTCCAACCACTAAACAGGATTTCCTCTCGGGCCAGGAGAGGACGGCGCGCCTTTGTTCAAGCCCCGGAATCAGCCCTTAAGGGAACACACATCTACTTACCCCAATAGGGGAAGGAGTGAATTCCATCTTGTACTGTTATGTTCCCAGCCCCCATTCGGTCTTGCCCCTAAAATGGTAGGATTATTGAGTCGGCGAACTGGCCACTCTCACCCATACAAATCTAAGGACGATCCCTTCTGAAAGGGGTTCATAACAGACTCAGGATTAAGATTGAGTTACCTAGGTCATCCTATTGAAATAGAAACCTAAACTAGTTAACGACGTTACATCTAGTGGTTACTATTTCGCGGTCCGATCGTATGCAAACTCATTGCATAGGATACCCCCACCCGCATGTCTCCTACATGGATGTTTTGGAACATTGCATCTGTATCGAATACACGGTGGGCCGTATCACATAGTGTCACCAGAATAAGGTACCCAACCTTATCCCTATACTATAGACCTTTTAGGTTGTTACTTGGACACTGATCCCCGTATGTCCCCACATACTAGTCCAAGTTTCATTTAAACAACCTTGGATCTTAGTTTATTGGATTTAGGGTTTATTAATGCAAACTTGATTATTTCAATAACCAAATTACTGAATTACTCAAATAACGCTTCATTGAGATCGATTAATTTGTTTCCTTTACTATCTACGAGTTGTAGGGCATAAAACCCAACAACTCCCACTTGAACTAAAACTCTAGTGGGCAATGTACATCAACAATCAAAATTGAATGAATAATCATTGAAGTAGGAATAGTAGTTTGTATTAATACTGTATAATACATGAAAAATACAAATACAGATAAATACAATAAACTAGGGCATTCACAATACCTATTACACTTCTCCCACTTGCCCTAGATTATTCTATGTACATATCTCGCAGACCTAGACCCTCTAGATGACCCTCGAACACTTTAGCCGTGAGAGCCTTCGTAAATGGATCAGCAATATTGTGCTCAGAGGCTACCTTCGTGACGATCACGTCCCCTCATTGCACGATCTCTCTGATGAGATGATATTTGCGCTCTATGTGCTTGCCTCTTTTGTGACTGCGAGGTTCTTTAGAATTTGCCACTGCACCACTATTATCACAGTAAAGGGTGATTGACAAGTTCATATTTGGAACAACTTCCAAATCCATCAAGAACTTCCGTAGCCATACAGCCTCCTTAGCTGCTTCACAAGCAGCGACATATTCGGCCTCCATGGTGGAGTCTGCAATGCATCCTTGCTTGATGCTACGCCAGACTACAGCTCCCCCGTTGAGGGTAAATACTGACCCTGATGTGGATTTCCTAGAATCCTTATCAATCTGAAAGTCAGAGTCTGTGTATCCTGTAAGGATCAAATCCTTAGAGCCATACACAAGCTGATAGTCCCTCGTTCTCCAAAGATACTTGAGGATGTTTTTAACTACAGTCCAGTGGTCTAACCCTGGATTGGACTGGTACCTACTGACTATCCCAACTGCATAGCAAATGTCAGGCCTAGTACACAACATGGCATACATAAGACTGCCCACAGCTGAAGCATAAGGGATCCGTCTCATATCCTCAATTTCTTGAGGTGTCTTAGGACACTGTTCCTTAGACAAATGAACTCCATGCCTGAAGGGTAGTAAACCCCTCTTGGAATTCTGCATCTTATATCTAGACAACATCTTGTCTATATATGATGTTTGAGACAGGGCTAACGTTCTGTTCTTACGATTCCTGATAATTTGAATCCCTAGAACATACCGAGCTTCACCCAAATCTTTCATTTGGAACTCAGTCGATAGCCATTTTTTAATGTCAGCTAGATATTCTACATCATTCCCAATGAGTAAAATATCATCTACATACAACACCAGAAAAGCTATTGAACTGTTGATAATCCTTTTGTAAACACAAGGTTCATCAACGTTCTGGTCAAAGCCATGAGATTTGACAGCAGTGTCAAACCTTATATTCCAAGATCTGGAAGCTTGCTTCAACCCATAAATGGATCGTCTAAGCTTGCAAACTTTTGGCTCCTGATCTTGAGCAATGAACCCCTCTGGTTGAGACATAAAGATGTTCTCATCAAGATTGTCATTCAGAAAAGCAGTCTTGTCATCCATTTGCCAAATCTCATAATCATAAAACGTGGCAATGGACAAGAGAATCCTTATTGACTTTAACATGGCAACTGGGGAGAAGGTTTCCTCATAGTCCACCCCCTCCATTTGGGTATAACCCTTTGCCACCAGTCGAGCTTTGAAAGTCTGCACTTTCCTAGCTGCGTCTCGTTTTCTCTTGTAGATCCATTTGCACCCTATGGGTTTAACCCCTTCAGGTAGGTCTACAAGATCCCAGACTTGATTGAAGTACATAGACTCCATCTCTAGGTCCATAGCTTTGACCCACTGGTCATGGTCCACATCATTCATTGCCTGTCTAAAGGTCAATGGATCCTCGATTCCATCATCAGATATGACAGCTGGAGTTTCTGCTAAACCCAAATAGCGTTCAGGTTGAGTAACAACCCTCCCACTCGTCGAGGCATTCTCAACTGTTGAGAAGGATGGGCTTGACCAGATGTACTGGGCTCATCTACAACTCTTATTGAAGGTCCAGTCTGTGTACTGGGCTCATCAACAACCCTTATTGAAGGTCCAGCCTTATCAACAACTCTTGTTGATTCATTCGTAGTTTCACCAGAAAGTTCACTTAACACCATTTTACTGCGTGGCTTGTGTTCTCGAACGTGGTCTTCTTCTAAGAAAGTAGCATTTGTCGAAACAAACACTTTATTTTCTTGTGGATCGAAGAAGTATCCACCCCTTGTTTCTTTTGGGTAGCCTACGAATAGGCATAATTTTGAACGTGAATCCAATTTCTTTGGGTTTGCCACTAGCACATGTGCACGACAGCCCCAAATTATGAAATGACGTAAACTAGCTTTACGCCCTCTCCAGAGCTCATATGGTGTTTCAGAAACATTCTTTGAGGGAACTACATTCAAAATATAAACTGCAGTCTCTACTGCATAACCCCAAAAAGAACTAGGCAGTTGAGCATAGCTCATCATAGATCGAACCATGTCCAACAAGGTTCTGTTTCTCCTTTCAGATACACCATTTTGTTGAGGTGTACCTGGTGCTGAGAGTTGAGACGAGATTCCATGTTCTATCAAATAGTCTTGGAATTTTAAGTCCAAATACTCTCCACCTCGATCAGATCGAAGTGTTTTAATGGTCTTACCTAACAAGTTCTCAACTTCAGTCCTGTACTCCTTGAACTTTTCAAGGGCTTCAGACTTATGACTCATTAGGTATAAATAATCATACTTTGAATAATCATCTATGAAAGAGATGAAATATTCATACCCTCCTCGAGCTCTTACATTCATTGGACCACAGAGATCCGTATGTACAAGTTCTAAGGGCTCCTTGGCGCGATAACCTTTTCCAGTAAAAGGTCGTTTGGTCATCTTACCTTCGAGACATGACTCACACGGAGGTAAAGTACCATCTTCTAACTGGCTTAGAAGTTCGTTCTTAACCAATCTCCCAATCCTATTGAGATTTATGTGGCCAAGTCTCAAGTGCCAAAGATAGGTACTTTGAGAAACTTTCTGCGTTTTTGGTTGAGTCTCGGCTGTTTTAAACATTTCATTGTTCAAAATAGTCCTAGACTCTATTGGTCTTAACACATACAAATTGTTCTCCATTTTTGCAGAACAGATATCAATACCCCTTTTAGTAATGAAAGCTTCATTCACAGAAAATGACACTGAATATCCTTGTTCTAGCAAACAAGAAACAGAAATCAAATTTCTTTTTATTTTGGGAACTATATATACATTATCTAATAACATATAGTGTTCCCTAGAGAAGAGCATTTTAATATCTCCCACTGCTTTAGCTGAAATGAGCTCCCCAGTCCCAACTCTGAGAGTCATTTCCCCAGCATCCAACTGTTGTCAGGAGCTCATTCCCTCAAAGGAAGAGCATACGTGATGAGTGGCACCTGAATCAAGGATCCAGGTTGTATCATCATTTTCCACTATACACGTTTCAATGACCAATAAATCAAATTTATTTTCATTGAGATGTGCTAAGCAGTCTATGTCATATTCATCATGAACAATTTCAGATGAATTAGACATGTGGGCTTGAGGACCGTCCTCAGTTAAGACCAATTCCACACAATTAATGTTTAAGTTCATTTTCTTAGTTGTATTAGAAATACCAGTTTTGTAGTTGGCGTTATTCGAGGCAGACAAAGAACGTTTCATTGCTGAGAACAAACAAATTAACTTAATAAGTATTGTTGCATTAACCCATTACACAAAATAATATTATTATTTTAATCCAATCAATTTAGCAAAAGTAATGATCGACCCATAGAATAAACATTCATTTTGCAACGATACTTCAGAGGTTTAGAACAACAGCTACCGTAGGGTAGTCAGCTACTCCTCTTCTGAATTGAGACAATCTCAGTCAATCCCTATTCCCGGAATAACTCATATTCCAATAGTTCTTAGCTACCGTTTTTTTCGGTCAGGAAATTATTAACACCTTAACAATTTCCGGTAAGTGTGACCCTCCATTTTTCAGATTTCAGAGGTCGGCCCCAACAATGCTACCGTAGGGAAAGTCAAAGTTGGAAATGGACCTAAGAAACCCTATCCATTTTCTGGAGTTTGCGTTGTTCCGACAACCATGATCAAGCCCTCCTAGGGTGATCGCTCCCAGGGCGACTCGCAGGCAGATCATGGGGATCTCACGGTGCAACCTAATGGAGGAGACTGTAGGATACGTTGACATGTGTCCTGCTCCCACTTACTATAAAATACTCCCTCATTCACCTTGATATTGATCCATGCAAACACCATTCGTAGGGGGTCACTCCCAGGGTGACTTGAGGCCAAGCATGAACCTCACATTGTGAACTTTTGAGGACGTGAGAGCAAAACTTGATTTATGAAAATCTTGTTTTGATATATTTCCTCCAACTAAGTATTTTTATAATTATAGGGTCTATTACTTAGGTAAATTCCGGCTAAGTGAATCTATCTAAGTCTATGCCTGTATATAACTCTTATATATATAGGTCTTTTCTCTAATGTCTAGGTGGATTAAACACTTTTAATTACCTAGAGACATTGCATGCTAATATAACTATGGTTAATTCAACTCAAGTTCCAACTCAGTTCCCAGGTAGCAGGTGTTCCGTAAACCGTCATCTTAAGTACCTTCAGCCTTAGACAGAACTTTACCGATAGAGTTCCCTTATAACCAATAGTTATGATAAATCTTTACTCTAAAGATCTAGGTGAATTAAACTCTTTTAATTGACCTAGTGACATTGCATGTTAACATAACTATGATTAATTCAACTCAAGTTCCGAGTCAGTTCCCAGGTAGCAGGTGTTCCGTAAACCGTCATCTTAAGTTCCTCCAGCCTTAGACAGAACTTCATCGGGAGAGTTCCCTTATAACCATAGTAATGTAAACTCTTTACTCTAAAGATCTAGGTGAATTAAACTCTTTTAATAAACCTAGTGACATTGCATGCTAACATTTAACTATGATTAATTCAACTCCGGTATTTCGGGTTAGTTCCCAGGTAGGAGGTGTTCCGTAAACCGTCATCTTAAGTACCCCCAGCCTTAGACAGAACTTAACCGGTGGAGTTCCCTTATAATCATAGTAATGTTTTTCCTACTTAGTCAATTAAAACTATTTTTAATTCTAAGTAAGAAAATAATTCTAATCCTATTAGAATTATAATGAGCTTAGGTCTAATTAATTTTAAACATTTTAAAATTAATTCATTTTAACCTAAGGTCCTATGTTTAAATGCAACTCTTTGTTATTGGTTGACGGTTTCTAATCAATTTTATAACTTATTATAAAATTTTAATGATTAGCCCTATAACATGCTTCTATGGTGTTGGAAAAATAACAATCATATTCTAATTATTAAACACCATATTATTACCACGCCTATGACGATAATATAACGATTATATTAATCTAAAGTGGTGTCATGCTTCATGCAATTTCAATTTCATTTAATTAATATCGATTATATTAATTAAACATCCACGAAATTAAATTACATGAAATTTGAAATTAATATAATATAACTCTTATATTAATCTAATTAAACCCTAAACCCTAAACCCTAAACCCTAATAGGAAAATGTCTCTAATTTTAATAAATAATTAATTAATTCCATAATTAATTAATTTCCCAATTAAATATCATATATTTAATCTTAGGGATTTTATTAAAATTAAAAGTAATATGAATCCAATTCATATTAAATTTATTTGAGCTCTTTCAAATATTTTCTTTCCTAATAGGAAAAGGTCTCTAATTTTAATAAATAATTAATTAATTCCATAATTAATTAATTACCCAATTAAATATCATATATTTAATCTTAGGGATTTTATTAAAATTAATATGAATCCAATTCATATTAAATTTATTTGAACTCTTTCAAATATTTTCTCTCAAGAATTAATTTTTGAAATTAATTCAAAAATTATATTATAAAGTTTCATAAACCTTATATTATAATGCATCAATATACATTATATGATTCCCCAAATAAATTGAACACATTCAATTTACAATTTATACTTAATTGCCTCATGTCTCTTTACGAGTTACCAGTGGGACCTAATGGACCTACAGATCAGAAGCTCCAACGATACGAGACTAATTGGCCAAACTCATTAACCAAGTTATTCAACATTCGTTAACTGTGGGTCACTCCACTAAAGACTCACAGCTACACTCTTCTCACTGTAGAATATTTCTGTGTCCACGGATATCGACCAAGCAGTAAGTCAATCCTTCACGTGTGTTCGTAACACCAGCTGGGTCAAATTACCGTTTTACCCCTGGGTTACCTCTGGTTCCTTAAGTACCATTGATTCCTCTAATGAACAAGTTCTTTAGGGTCCAACCACTAAACAGGAGTTCCTCTCAGGCCAGGAGAGGACAGCGCGCCTTTGTTCAAGCCCCGGAATCAGCCCTTAAGGGAACACACATCTACTTACCCCAATAGGGGAAGGAGTGAATTCCATCTTGTACTGTTATGTTCCCAGCCCCCATTCGGTCTTGCCCCTGAAATGGTAGGATTATTGAGTCGGCAAACTGGCCACTCTCACCCATACAAATCTAAGGACAATCCCTCCTGAAAGGGGTTCATAACAGACTCAGGATTAAGATTGAGTTACCTAGGTCATCCTATTGAAATAGAAACCTAAACTAGTTAACGGCGTTACATCTAGTGGTTACTATTTCGCGGTCCGGTCTTATGCAAACTCATTGCATAGGATACCCCCACCCGCATGTCTCCTACATGGATGCTTTGGATCATTGCATCTGTATCGAATACAAGGTGGGCCGTATCACATAGTGTCACCAGAATAAGGTACCCAGCCTTATCCCTATACTATAGACCTTTTAGGTTGTTACTTGGACACTGATCCCCGTATGTCTCCACATACTAGTCCAAGTTTCATTTAAACAACCTTGGATCTTAGTTTATTGGATTTAGGGTTTATTAATGCAAACTCGATTATTTCAATAACCAAATTACTGAATTACTCAAATAACGCTTTATTGAGATTGATTAATTTGTTTCATTTACTATCTACGAGTTTTAGGGCATAAAACCCAACACAAAGTAAGTCCAACTAGTTTGGGAGAGACTTGAGACTTCAAAGAAAAAAGAGAAAAGTAAGTTGTGTTACTGGGAAGCTTTGTTATCTTTACAAGACAAGAGCAATCGATATATGAGACTCCAAGTGCATGTGTATAACTTGATCCTTATTGATTTGACTGATGTTCAGAAGTCTTTAGGATTGTTGAAGAAATTTTGTGACTATTTGGAGCTGAGAACCTTGGTGTGTATTTTGGTTTTTAAGTGTTAAATTTGATCCTTGAGATAGTTGACCATTTTCTTACTCTCCATTGCATTTGAATAAATAGAAATGATCAGGTGAATAAAAGTATGTTTGGTTTGATGTTCCTTTTCTTCTTCTAGCAGTAGCTTGTGATTTGTGCGAGAACTGACTCGCTTTACTTGTGTATGTTGGAGCTTGTTTGTTGATCTGAGGCGTTGTGAGTTGTAGTTGGGCGATTTTGCATATAGAAGTGTGTTTCTCTTTTTTATCAGGTTGAGAAAATTTTTGGGTTAACCATCTTTATGTTGTTATGCTGTCGAAATTTTCGGAGCATTCGATTAATATTAAGATAGAAGTTTAAGTAATGTCGCTAAGTTAGTTATAGAACTTAGGGCGTTACGCTTACCAAGTCAGCACATTCCTTTTAGTTATGCATGCTTACTTTGCGAGTAAGTGGGCACAGTTGTATTTAGAGGAGACGAGAATTAAGTGTCCAGAGAGCTCTTCCAGGACCAATAACTTTCGAGAACGAAAGTTCTTAAGGGGGGAAGATTGTAACGTCGGTAATTTTAGGTAAATTTCAAATTTCTTTAGTTTGGAGTTAATTTGGAGTTAAGAGGGAAATGTCAAAAAATTAAAAAGGAGGGAAAATTGGTGAACTTTTAATATTCAAAGCTGGATGGCAAAATTGTAAATAGGATGTCTTTGAAGCCAAATTAAACCATAATCTAACCTTATAAAACCAAGCCAAGTTGCCCGCGCAGCCCGAGGTATTTTTATTTTCTTCATCTTCTTTCTCTTCTCCACGAGCTCAGCCGCACAAGGGGTCCTCCAATGCTTTCTTTTCATCGGTCTTCGTCATGAGCAGATTCCGGCCGGCGTTCTTCGCACGTCCCTTCTCCGACAAGTGGCGACGGCGACAAGCTCGATCACGGCGGCGAGTTTTCGGCGGATTTCGACACCTGTGCTGCTCGGTCGTGGGTATTTTGTCGCGTGGGTTTCGTTTCGTGGTGGCTTCTCGCGGTTTCAGGCGGCATAAGGGTGTGGGTCTCGTGATTTCTCCGGCGAGCAACTCCAATCCGCAGCAGTACGTTTTCTGCCCTCTTCACGTCTCCTCCAGCGTGCTCCGTGGCGGCGTAGCAGCGGCGTTTGGGCGTGTTTGTTGTTTCCAGCGGCTTTAAGCTCGTTTTTAGGTGATTTTTGGATTGGGTAAGTTGATTTGAGAGTTTATTTGGCTGGTTGTAACATTTAATTGAATACCCACTGATATTTGAAACCCGTTCAGCAAGTTTTTGGCGTTACTGGCGAGTTTGAGTAGTGGGTCTATGAGTTTTAGCGTATGTGAGCGATTCCGTCTTTGGGTAAGCTTTGTGCAACAAGTCTTTCATGGATTTCGAACCCATTTTGGCTCCTAGTATTATGCCCATGAATAATTGATCCTTGAATGTAGATACCTATTGGGATTGGAGGTTAAATCATCGATTTAGGAGCAAATTTGGTTATCGACCAGCAAGCTAAAGGTTGGAAATTGGGTAAGTTTTGAGTGCTAAACCTTCTTTTAATCGGTTAGTTCCTAGAAGAGCAATGGGTTTAAGTCCTATGTAGTTTAAAGGAATTTTCCTTCTAATTTTGTAGCTTGTCGAAGTCTTTGAGTCAAGAAGTTTGAAGAGGATTGGTTTGGTGATAATTAAGCCAAGGTAAGTGGTTTTATTGTTGAACTTTTTAGTTGGTAGCACGTGCTTGATTTTCCAAAATTCATGTGCTTCTGTGAGTTGTTTGATTATGTTTTCATTTATGATAAAATATTGAAAGCATGAAATTTATTATTATTGGTTGCAATTGTTGATGTTTTGAAATCCCTAAGTTGGTGGTCTCTCAAAATATCATTATATGTATGAGTTTAAATGATTTATGAGTTTTCTTAAATTTCGAAAGTGTACATGAAATTGATGTACTTAAAGTGATGCCTACACAGGACTTAGAGACATGAAATTGATGTACCTAAGTCGAGGTTCATGAAATTGACGACCTCCGTAGGAGACACATGAAATTGATGTGTCTAGGATATGCATGAAATTGATGTGTCTAGGATATGCATGAAATTGATGTATATCCTCTATTTAATAAGTTTAAAATAAAGTTTAGAGCCACCAAAAAGATATTTGTTGTTGATTTTTTTTTAAAACGTGTTTAAGCGTGACCCAACCTCAACAATAGGGTCACTTACTGAGTATTTTAAATACTCATTCTTTTCTAAAATGTTTTCCTTCAGGTAAAGGCAAGGGCATGTGCAAGGCGACTGATGAGAATCCGTTAGGCAACCATGAGGGAACCATGGACTTCATATTTTTCTTCCGCTTTAAGAACTCTGTTTTACTTTATTTGATTTGTAAACTTGTTTGAGAAATTTTTTCTAGAGGCATTGTATGTTTATAGTTTGGAAATTATTTAAGAATATTTAAAACCATTAAAATCAGGGATCCCGAATAAAAGTTTTGTTATTTTGAGGTTTTTACCTAAATAGTTTTTGATTTAAAAATGTTTTTATTTAAAAAGGCCTCCAAAGCATGCATGTCGTAACGGTCCCGAAAAGACACTTGTAAGAAGTCGGGTCGTTACAAGTTTAGCCCCTGAACTTTCAGGAATGTATCAATTAGGTCGCTGAAATTTAAAAAATGTCTAATAGGTCTTTAAATTAAACTTTTAATTTTGTTTCTAATATGTCCTTGAACTTTCAATTTTTTGTCTAATAAATCCATATTGTAAAAATGAACCAATCTACTATATGTAAAATTGAATTTTATGTCTATTGAGATTCTACACTTCCAATTTTGTATTTAGTAGGCTTGTAAATTTAAAAAATATTGAATAAATCAAGGACTTATTAGATATAAAAATAAAAGTTGAGGGGCCTATTGGACACAAGAGGGAAAGTTTAAAGACCTATTGGACACTTTTTAAAGTTCAGAGACTTATTTGAAACAAAATTGAAAGTTCGAAGACCTATTTGAAACTTTTTAAAGTTCGTGAACTAAATTGACACAACTCTGAAAGTTCAAGGACTAAACATGTAATTTAATCTTTAATTAAAATACACCACACTTGTAAAAGCCTAGGAAAATAATTTATTCTTAATTAGTTATCATAATTAACAACTGAGGAAAGCTTGAGAAAATATATTTCTCTATATGGTTATATTCTAAAATCTTACACAATCACTTAGGGTATGTTTGGTTTAACTTTTCAAATGTTTAATTTTGAAAAAAAAATCATTTGGAAAAAAATTCTAGTGTTTTTCAAGAATTTTAAAAAATGAGATTGAGAAATAAACCATTTTGAGAGAAACACTTGAAACTAACTTTTTAAAAAAGAGTTCTTAACTATACAATAACTTGGGTATAAAAACACTTATGAGGAAATTTAACCAAACATATGAGTGTTTAAATTCTAAACAATTTTTATACAATTTTTTTAAAAAAAATGCATTCTTGAAAAACATTTAAATTAAAATGTATTCCAAACGGACTCTTAGTTACACAAAATTAATGCATCATTATGAATGGTACATACAAAATGAAATGCAATAGGTAAGACTGGTTGCATATATATTGATCCTAATAGGCTCAGTGGAAACTCAAATTTCATCTGGTAGAAAAATTTAGGATGAAATGGTGAGCTAAAGAGGCTCATCAGAAGTTAACAAGAAAGTACTTTTAAGAAAACTAAATTCCTACTAAATAGAAGTACAAGCCATGAGCAATGTAGAACTTAAAACAATTGAAACATAGAGAATTTTGGAACAACTTCTAAAACATAAACATAGGCTAAGCAAAGCTCATCACCAAGCCTATACCTAAAATTGGTCATATTGGTGTAGAGTAAACCCAATGTGTGCGTGAACAAAGAAAACTGCCATACTATATGCGAAGAGACTCGACATATATAATATAGAAACTTGTCATATTATTGAATAAACTCAAGACGCATAACAAAGAAAATTCGGTCATACACTTGTAGAGCGGCCCCAAAAATACAATATTATGTGACACGATCCAAAGCTTATGTGTGTGCAACTATAGGTACAGATACACAATCATATAAGTGTATTGGGAAATTACCATGGTGTACAACTCTAGTGATTTGAAAACGATTTCTAAATAATACTTATCATTTCTCAAATCACACTAAAATCATATAATTCTCAAAATAATCATAAAAATACCTCAAATGTTTCTCAAGTGATAATTTCAACTAAAATTAGAAAATTAGTAGAAATTTATAACCATTTATGGAAGTTTCATAACAATCTCACTCTAAAATGATACATGATATTAGATATCATGAAATTCTCTCTCTATATATATAATAAAATATGTTGGGAATGACAAATAGTTTTTGTCCCACATCGGAAGCGTAACTCTTGGGAAGTTGGTTTAAAAGCATTTATTGTGTATTGGGCTTATAAACTTGATGTGAGGTAATCCAAGATGAAGACCCACATGTGCGCTGTCGTTGTTCGGCTGGCTCGAGCACGAGCTTATTTTTTGGGACTTTTTTCTTCAAATTTCTTTTAACTGCTTAGTCAAATCCACGTGGCAGGCTCAGAGGAAGTGAAGGATGTATACGACTGAGTCTTGGCTGAAGAAGTCTAAGGACACGTGGCGTCTGCAGAGGAAGGGAAGCTGGTCAAAGGACACGTGGGTGGCCACAGATGTTTGGGTTTATTTTTAATTTTAAAATTTCACTTCTATTTTTGGCCACTCATGCAGTATAAATACAGCCATTCCCCCGTCTTCTTCATCATCCCATCTCATTCTCTCTTCTTCTCCTCTTTGTTTTCATTTTCCTTTCCTGAGCACGAAATTGATTCCACTCCGTCCCGACGAGTGCATGTCTATTTCGGAGGTTGTGTTAACCTTAGGGAGCATACTGACAGTTAAATGATTTAGCACCGAGATCGTGCCGAGTTTTGCTTTCAAAGTAGTGGTTCCGTCCACGGCACAACGATTCTGCCTTTCAGTTCCAATTTTAACCTCCTTTCCGGCTAATAATTTGAAAGCAAAATTGTTTACACATTGATTCCATTTCGTTGCTCATGGTGAGAGGAATTCAATTGGCTCAAGTCAAGTTCAAGTGGATGATACCCAAGCTTCTATATGGTAAGATACTAAAGGGAAGTATTTGGGATTTGATTCAAATCTTTTGGTTTTTACTATGATAGATATATGTTTAATTATTCTGTGGACTTGTGGTTTTATCATATATTATGGATAGATATTTATTAATTTTTGTTAGGCAGATATATGATCCTCACAAACATAAGCTAAGTTGTTGAATCTTTCTATAGTTGATCTTAAATGAGTTTTTTTATAGGCTAAGTTTCCTATATTTCGAGCTTAAAAGATATTTCAAATCTTTGTATGATTTGTGAGAATTTAGAAATATCTTGAATTGTATGATATATTATGGTTCAAGATTTCTTGATTTGATTCAAATTGGAGAATTGATTTTCTCTTTTGATACATTTGTTGACATAGTGATATATATGGTGACAAATTATTAGCATTTTGAGATCTGTTATATATATATTTTGTAGGGACGAAGGCCCCAGCGCAGCGAAAGCGTATCAGGAGAATCTCACACCGTATATTAATTTATATTAAAATATCGATATGAAAGGCAAAAACACTACTTTAATCATACATTAAAGTTGCTGAAATTTGGTTTAAACATGCTGGAAAAAACAGAAAAATAAAACTATTTTATTTTACATGCTTTTCAAAGAGAAAAGAGAAACCGTTACAAACATTCGTTGTAGACTTGAACGATTTTCACCAACTCCATTCTTGTGTTGAAAACTCAGTAGCCCAAGAAGTCCTCGCTGGAATTTTCTTCTCCAAAACACACTACCAATGAGGTTACACCAGTATGTCTCTAAGTCTAGGAGGCAATGGACTGGTGGGAGTCTTTCTCTAAGAGGGAGGCTTGAGAGAATACAAGAGGCAGTCTTTAGTCTTGTATTATGAATATGAGCATTGGGGCACCCAAACCTTTAGGTCTAGTGTTCTATTTATAGGAGAAAGACCATGAATTAAATATTCACATAAAATCAATTATTTCCATAATTAATCAATTCCATGACCAATCAATTCAATAATTGATTAATCTTTTCCATAAATGATTAATTACTTCCATAAGTGATTAAATCATTTCCATAAATGATTAATTACTTCCATAAGTGATTAATCATTTCCATAATTGATTAATTACCCAGTTAATTAATTCTTTAATTAATTAATCATTCAATTTAAATATCATATATTTAATTTCAGGCCTTCTATTAATTATTCACCTAATTAAATATCATATATTTAATTTTAGGCTTTTAATTAATTCCATAAAATGAATCAAAATCATATTAAAATTTGAACTCTTTCACATTCTATTATATCCTATCAATTTAATATGAATCAAATTCATATTAATATTTGAATTTCTTCAAATCTCTCATAATAATGTATCAACATACATTATATTGTTTCCCTTAGAAAATTGAACATTTTCAATTTACATTTATTACTTAGTTGCCTCAAATTACTTTACGAGCTACCAGTGGGACCTAATGGACCTGCAGATCAGAAGCTCCAACGATATGAGATTAATTGGTTAAACTCATTAACTAAATTAATCATTATTCGTTAATTGTGGGTACATTTCACTATAGATTCACAGTTGCACTCTTCTCACTGCAGACATATTTCTGTGTCCACGGATGTAGACCATTAACAACAAGTTAGTCCTTCACGAATGTTTGTAACACCAGCTGGGTCAAATTACTGTTTTACCCCTGGGTTACTTCTATGTCCTTAAGTACCAGTTCTTCTCTAATGAACAACCTGTTTGTGGTCCAACCATCAAACGGAAAACCCTCTCGTGCCATTGAGAGGGTAGAATCCTTTGTTCAAGACTCGGAGACACCACTTAGGGAACACTCATATGCTTCCCTAAAATCGGGAAGGAGTGAATTCTATCTTGTGTGATTATGTTCTCAACTCCCCACTCGGTCTTGTCCCCAAAATGATAGGCTTATTGAGTCGGCGTATTGGTCACTCTCACCCATACAAATCAAAGGACAATCCCTCATGAATAGGAGTCCATAACCAACTCAGGATTAAGACTAAGTTGTCTAGGTCGTCCTAGTGGAATAGAAACCTAACTAGTTAACGGTGTTATTGGTTACTACTTCGCGGTCCGGTTTTATGCAAACTCATTGCATAGGATACCCCCACTCGCATGTCTCCTACACGAACGCATTGGATCATGGCGTTTGTATCAAATACAAAGTGGGTCGTATCCATAGTGTCACCAGGATAAGACACCTAGTCTTATCCCTATTGATATGGGTAAAAAATATATCTATTATACTCTTATATTTAGCTCATTCTCTTGTAAAACATTATATGTTTTAGATCAAAAACACTATTCCCGAGCTTAAAAAGTACTAAAGTTAATAAGTTAGGAAATTGAGAGTCATGTGTGTCAAATTATGCATATTTGTGCTAAAAAGAACTCATTTTGGTATGAATTTGACTTGCTTTTGGTGTTTTGCAGAAAAAAGAGGAATACTGAAAAATTCTCAGAAATGTGACCGCATTTCTGGCAAGGCTAAATTGAAATGCGACTGCATTTCTAGGCAGAGGCAGACAGTTCCGAGTCCGTCGCGGGTCGTTTTGAACGAGTGTTTTGCGCACCTAACCGACTGTTTTGACTCCGAAACTGATTGGGCCACCTGCTAACACCATTTTTGTGGCTCCTCAACCACTTCTCATGCTATAAAAGACCACGATTTGAAGGCGAATTCAAGCAGAACTCACTGAGAAGAAGAGGGTGGTGACAGAACCCTAGTAGACGCCCATGAGTAGGGATGCTCGAGGTCCTTGCTAGAAGACTAAATTCTAACCCTTAGTTAGACATCAAACCCGAGTGTTTGTAGAGATTTCATCCTATTCCCACCTTGTAAAAGGAGAGTAGAGTGTCGTGATAACTCTAGAAGGATTGGATAAAAGTGAAAAACCCTAGTTTTAGCTACTGCACTTTATTTTTCCAGCACTTGTTTCTTTTCATTTTTCTGTATTCTTTATTCATTATTTCAATGAAAAGTTGTTCATTTGCATTATATTTCATCATGCGTAGCTAAATTCTATTGAGGGGTTCGGTATAGTGAATTCCCTTATGGTTTAAATGGCTTGAAAGTGCTTATTTCCCTAAGTTCTATTTATTGCATGTCATCCTTTATTGATTATCATTCTAAATCTTGTTGAGTTTAACTTGATCACTTAGACTTTGCATGCTATGTGAGTTTGTACATGAAAGGGTCAAACAACATCGGTTCTCATAAAGGTGATATAGGAGAAAGGGCTTGAGAGAGTGTATTCGGTGTTATACGGGAAGGTCGCCTTATAACAACTATAGGGTTATAGGTTGCATGCATGAACAATCTATGTCGGAGTCGAGTCACAGAAATGTGCATAACGATACTCGTTTAGCCTTCTAACGGTTCTTGGGAGCAAGGCCAAATAGGAGTTAAACCTGACCCAATGCATAATTAGACTTAGGTTAAATAAACCATTACTAGAGTTACTTGCCTTAGGGTTGAAGCTATATTGAACACCTCGCTTATTTATTATTGTTATATCTTTATTTTTCAAAACCCAACATCAACTATTTCTTTGGTTACCTTTATTAAGCAATCTAAAAGCAGTTTCTTCTTCAAATCTGTGTTTCCAACTTAGTCTCTGTGGGATCGATACCTTTGGAATATTTCCAAAGTTTTTATTACTACATGCGATAGTGTATACTTGCACTTGGTTGACTGAATTCATTCTCATTCATTATTTATCATCTTTTCCAACATCCACCTTCAATCTACATCGCATCACCTATACTATAGACCCTTTAGGTTGTATCTTGAACAGTGATCCCCGTATGTCTCCACATTCAGTTCAAGACTCATACTACAACCTAGGATGTCTAGTTTATTGGATTAGGGTTATTTAGGCAAGAAAAACATAATACAAATAATAATTCTGAATTGAATAATACATCAATATCATTTCATTAATATTCGGTCAATCGTTGCATTCACTATCTACGAGTTTTAGGGTATAAAACCCAACATATTTATCTTCTCATATTCAGAACATGATTGATATCTCACTGGGTCTCCTAGACTGAATCTTTCTAGATATTATGGTTAATTTTATATGTCTTGAAAATTTAGCAATTTTATTCCATTTCTATTTTTAAGCATGATATTCAATACATATTTAATATGTGTATATATTTGTTCTTTCATTGAACAAGTAGTTTCTCCATCATGAAGTGAGATAAAAATCATTATTGCATTATCTTGCAAATCTCAAGTTTATAGGAGGTTATAGTGATTCAATTAGGGAAGCCTAATTATCATGTTAGCATGTATGAAAATAATGTTTCTTTGGAATATTTTTGATAATATTGTAAACTAAAGCTTATGTGGCATTTAAAATAATTTTGGAAATACTGATAAAGTTTAAAGTTGTTTAGTTATGCAGCTTGAACTTGTGAAGCTATTGAAGGTTGAGGTAGTGAGGTATATTTTATTCACAATTTAAGTGTATGACCCTATATCTCAAATTGCAATGTTTAAGAGAAGTATTTTACTTCTATTAATTTTCATGAAATTGAAAATTAAAACTATTGTTATTAATTGAGTTTGACATATATTATTTTTTGCTTATTACTTGTTGGAAGTATAAAAATGAGTAAAATCTCAATTATATGTGGAGCTTATAGAAATTGGTGGTAATTTAAGATCTTGCAATGCAAAGTGTTTTGCAAAAGCAAGGGTACTGTTAGATCTTGTAGATCTTGATAGCTAATTATGTGTGTATATTTTCATTTGACTGAAAATATGTTATTTATTCATAATGAATATTTTTTTGAGCATGTCTATGATCTGGAAAAATAAAAATAAAATTGGGTATTAAATAGTGGATAATCGTCCTTTGTAAGATTCATAGATACAAGCTTTAATGGAGTAAATTATTAATACATGTTATTGAGATGTTCCATGTATTATTTATGGTGTTATATGATTTTGCTATTTAAATAGAAAATTTAGAAGATATACTATGGACAGTATTGGTGAAGTGTATAGTTATAACTATGTTAATTATTGGTAGAGTAATTAATTTGTGATGCATTTCTTATGTCCATAGTATATATCAATTTTATTGTGGTGTTCTTAATTATGCATGTGTGCATAAATTATATGTTTGAGAGATTAAAACATATATGCGATATATCTCAAAATGTGGGAGCCACTAAAATGGTTTATCTGATGATATGTGGGGGAAGTTTTTCTTTCTGTCTGTTTTATTCTTAACAGTGTTCCTCACAAAAAGCTGAATAAGACACCATACGAGCTCTGGAATGGATACTCACCAAATCTGAGCTACTTGAGAGTGTGGGGGTGTTTGGAAAAAGTGGCATATTCGACATTCAAAAAACCTATGGTTGGTTCTAAAACCTTTGATTGTGTTTTCATATGTTATGCCCAGAATAGTTTTGCATATAGGTTTATGTGCCTAAGTGATAAATCAATTTGTGAGTATAGAGATGTTGAGTTTTTTTAAAATATCTTCCCTATGATTAAAACTGAAAATGAATCTAGTGGAATATCAAAACAAGCATGCATGTCTTTGCCTCATACCTCTGTTGACATGATAGATCCTGAACCTATGAGAAGTAAAAGATAAAGGTTAGTAAAAGTTTCGGACCTGACTTTCTAACTACCTACCTAGTAGAAATATTTGACAAGATAGATAGTCAGTTTGCTTGCATGTATCTAATAAACGAAGATCCCAAAACTTACCAAGAAGCTATAAATGTTGTAGATTCTAGCTTATGGAAAAAAGCTATTAAAAGCGAACTAGACTCCATAGTTATGAATCAAACATGGAAATTGATAGATTTACCTGTAGGAAATAAACCTATCAGGTGCAAATGGATCTTTAAAAAGAAAATGAGACCAAACGGTACAATAGAAAAATACAAGGCTAGACTAGTTATTATAGGTTACACACAAAAGTATGGCATTGATTATTTCAATACATACTCTCTTGTAACCAAAATAGCTACAACTAGATCTCTAATAGCTCTAGTTGCTATTCGTGGCCTAATAATACATCAGATGGATGTAAAAACGACATTCCTTAATGGGGATTTAGAGGAGGAGATCTATATGTCGCAACCTGAAGGTTTTCTAGTTTCTGGTCAAGAGAATAAAGTATGCAAGCTTAAAAAATCTCTCTATGGTCTAAAACAAGCTCCCAAACAATGGTATGAAAAGTTTAATATTACTTTAATAATCAATGGTTATAAAGTAAATTGTTTTGATACTTGTGTTTACTCAAAATTGTTTGAAGCAGAATGTACGATTATGTGCTTGAATGTTTATGACATGCTTATATTTGGTTCGAACATAATTAGATGTCATTAATGAGACCAAGTTACTCCTTTCTTTGCTTTTTGAAATGAAATACTTAGGAGAGGCTTATGTATTACTTGGTATAAAAATAAGGAAAAATGACAATGGGTATTCCTTACGTCAATCACACTACATTGAGAAAATGTTGAAGAAATTTGATCACTTTGATAAATCACCTATAAGAACCCCTTATGATGCAAGCATTAGTCTTAAAAGAAATCGGGGCAACGATGTATCTCAATACGAATATGCAAAATCATAGGTAGCGTCATGTTTCTGATAAATTACACTAGACCTGATATTGCATATATTGCTAATAGACTGAGTAGATATACACATAGCCCTGGTAAAGAGCATTGGACTGCGCTACATCGCTTGTTAAGGTATCTTAGAGGTACTATAGATTATTGTTTGCATTTTAACGAATTTCCTACTGTGCTTGAAGGATATTGTGCTGCAAATTGGGTAACAGATAATGATGAGGTAAACTCCACTAGCGGGTATGTTTTTACCTTTGGTAGAGGAGCTATCTCGTGGAAATCAGCAAAACAGACCTGCATTACTCGTTTGAATATGGAATTTGAGTTCATAGCACTTGAACTGGCAGGTCAAGAGGTTGAATGGCTAAAAAGTCTTCTTGGAGACGTGCCATTGTGGGGAAAAACTGTACATGTGTCCCTACACTATGACTCACAGGCTGCCATAAGGATTGCCAAAAAACAACGTTTACAATGGCAAGAGACGTCACATACGCCTGAGACATGGAGCCGTAAAGCAGTTGCTGAAAGATGAAGTTATCTCCTTGGAATATGTGAGGTCCAAGAGGAACTTGGCAGATCCTCTCACCAAAGGACAAACAAGGAGAGTGATTCTAGAGTCCTAAGGATGTATGGGACTCAAGCCATGATGCTTCACACTAGCATGAATCCATAGCCTTTTTTGGGTTGTCAGGCTGAAATGTGGAGGTTAGAAAAGATGGTAAATAATGATTAAGATAAATTCAGCCAACCTAGTGCAAGTATACACTATCGCATGCAGTAATAAAAACCTTAGAAGTATTCCAAGGGTATCGACCCCACGAGGACTAAATTGGAAACGCATATTTGAAGAAGAAATTGTTCAAAGATTGCTTAGATAAGGTAACCAAAGAAATAGTTGATGATGATTTTTTTGAAGAATAAATGAAATAAACAAGTAAAGAAAAACAATGATAAATAAACGAGGTGCTCAATATAGTTTCAACCCTAAGGTAAAATAACTCTAATCCTTGCTTATTAAACATAAGTCTATTCATGCATTCGGTCAGATTTAACTTCTATTTGGCCTTGCTCCCAAGAACCGTTAGAAGGCTAAGTGAGTACCGTTATGCACATGTTTGTGACTCGACTCCAACATAGATAAATCAAGCATGCAATCTATAACTCTATAGTTGTTATAGGGTGCCTTAGGCAGCCTCGCCCTATAACAGCGAATACACTCTTTCGAGCCATTTCTCCTATATCACCTTTATGAAAACCGATATCGTTTGTCTCTTTCGAGTATCAAACTCACATAGCATGCAAAGTCTAAGTGATCAATTTAAACTCAACAAGATTCAAAATGACATTCAATAAAGAATGACATGCAATGAATAGAACTTAAGTAAATAAACACTTTCAAGCTATTTTAACCATAAGGGAATTCACTATATTGAACCCCTCAACGGGATTTAGCTACGCATGATGGAATAAGATGCAAAAGAATAACTTTTCATTGACATAATGAATGTAAGAATATAGAAATAATGAAAAGAACAATTGCTGGAAATAAGGTGCAGTAGCTAAAACTAGGGTTTTTTTCTTTTATCCAATCCTTCTAGAGTTCGCTCGACACTCTACTCTCCTTTACAAGTGGGAATAGGGTGAAAATCTCTACAAACACTCAGGTTTGATGTCTAACTAAAGGTTAGAATTCAGTCATCTAAGAAGAACCACGGGCATCCCTACTCATGGGCGTCTACTAGGGTTTTGTCACCACCCTCTTCTTCCCAGTGAGTTATGCTTGGAATTCCCTTCGAATTAAGGCCTTATATAGTGTGAGGAGTAGTTGAGGAGCCACGAAATAGGTGCTGGTAGGTAGCACGGTCAGTTTCGGGATCAAAACAACCGGTTAGGTGCGTAAAACTCTCGTTCAAAATGACCCACGACGAACTCGGAACTGCCTCTGTCTGTCCAGAAATGCGGTCGCATTTGGATTATGCCTTCCCAGAATGTGGTCGCATTTTTGGGAAATTCCAACTTCCTCTGTTTTTCTGCATAACACCAAATTAAGTCAACTTCATATCAAAATAGGTCTTTTTAAGCATTTTTAAGTATAATTTGACATATGTGACTCTCAACTTCCTAATTCATCAACCTTGACACTTTTAGAGCTCGGGAATAGTAAATTTGATCTAAACATGCAACTTTTGGCAAGAAAATGAGCTAAAAATAAGGGTAAAATAGGTATATTGTTGACCCTTATCATACCCCCAAACTTAACTCATTGCTTGTCCTCAAGCAATAACCAATCAGAATGTTAGAGATCAATTTTTTAACTATGAATCAAAATGTGAGAGCTCAATGATAATTGCAAACCAAAATGTTATGAACCATATGTAATTGCCAATCATGGTACTTAATTGCAAATCAGAATGTTATGAATAAACCATATGGAATCAAGTAAACATGTTTCTCAGGATCGTTTTCTAAAAAGTTTGTCTTTCAGGAGAGGTTTCTACTCTACTGTCAGTCACAACTTCTAAGTTTCCTAGGCATGAAGATTTCTATTGTTCTTTTTCAAAGCAAAACTCTCCCTAGTCAATCCTAACCAATATGTTTAAACTACCTAACTACTATTCATTAAGCCTAGTGTAGTCCTTTCAGTTAAGAAAAACTAAAATTTTGAGGTTCCTTGAGCATACATGAGTTACTAGACTTTTTCTATCTCCCCCAAACTTATTTGATTGTTGGTGCTCTTTTTATTCAACTTCTTTTTTCTCCCAAGAGTATCTTTGTTGTCACCTTTACCTTCGTTCTAGCTTATCGACACTTTGTGGTGAAGATATCTAGCTATGAGCAAAGCTCACAAGCTTGGATTAATACTCACTTCCCTAAGTAAACCTTTCATGCAGTGGCAAACCATGGGTGTCATGAATGCCCCTGGTTACTCAGTAAACTCTAGGAAGGAAGAGTACAAATTTACACAAAACATATATAAACAAAGTAAAGTAAAGCACCCCCCCCCCCCCCCCCCCCCAAACTTAAGATAGGCAATGTCCTCAGTGATTTGAGGCATGGACTTAACATGAGGCTTTTTGTTCTTCAAAACATCAAGGCTAAACTCTCCTAGTGTTTTAGAAAGGTTAAACATGAGGAAGTTTAGACTTAAGAAATTTCTGTAAAGAAAAAGACTAATGGAAAGCCTATGACTAGAAAACAAATCGGTTGTGACGGTGACACTTTATGAGATAGAAATAAGCTCTAGTTATCATCATCAAGGGCTTAAAAGAAAACTCAAATGAAAACATGTTTTTCCAAAATATTTTTCAAGCAATTATTTTTCATAAAGTTGATGTTTTTCAAAAAGTTTCATAGGTTTGACATTAAAAACAGCAAGTAGATTTTTCAAAAAAAGTTTCAAAAACCCATGTTTATCTAATTTAACACAAGCTATATAAAAACTACCCTATGAACATCATTAACACGTAACTAAGCATTTAAAGCAATATTAACAGCATCTAAATAAATAAAAACAGAAACTAAGCATGCTAAAAACTAAAAAACAACAACTATCTATACACACCAAACTGTTTAATTATTCACAAAAAAATAGTAGATAGAGGGGATCAGAAAACTCCCCTATTTCTCATCCGAGGAACTCTCTTCATCTCTTTCATCTTCATCTTCAGATTCTTCTTCTTCTTGAGGCAGCAGCGATTGAGGGAAGTCAGGAAACACAGGGGCGACGTTGGGGGCGATAGAGAGGTAGAACTCTCTAATAGCTTTATCTCTTTCCTTCGCGTAGACCCAATAAGCTTTCAACTTGTCTTCGATCTGGTCTAGCTATCAGAAGGAAAATGCAAGGGCCTCTGATGATGGTGTAGGCCCTGAAACAGAAGTGTGCTTAGGAGGTGAAGCAGGTGTCAGCCCCGGTGGTGGAGTAGCTTGGGAAGTGGAAGCCTTTTCCTTTCTTTGGGCATTGTTCTGTTGAAGCTTCCCGATCAGAGGTAGGTCAATGGTTGGCTTGAAAAAGTGACGTTCCTCATCTTTTCCAGGAACTATCTTCACCTTCTGACACAACTAGGTAATCAGTGACCTGAAGAACAGCTTCCCTACTCTCTTCCTTCCACATGAAAGGATCTCTTCTCTGATGATGCTCCATATGTTTATCTCCATCCCCTTCATGATGCTGTAGAGAAGCATAACCCTCTCTACTGAAATGGTACTGTCGTGGGTTGTGGGCATCAGTCTGTTTTTGATAAAGTGAAGCCACACTGCCAATTCTGGCTTGAGATCGTTGGGCACTAATGTCTTCACCTTTGTTTGAGATTCTTTCCATTGAACCCCCTTGTTGGCCACTAATTTCAATGCCTCTTTCATCTGCTTGGCCGAGGGGTTCTTAATCGCATCATTCCCTCTTGGATCTAGGGGTACCTTGATCCGATACACCCTGTTGATGTCAACAGAAGAGAAACTGACCATCTTACCTCTCACCACTGCCATGCTCATGCTCTCTTCCCTCAAACCAGCATAGAACTCTCGAACTAGAGGCACCACGGCCTCCTGAGGGTGAGCACAGAACTCCTGCCACTTGTATTGGGTAATGACTTTGGTCACAAAGTCTGGCAAAGTTCCTGCTCTGTTGAAGAATCCCTTCTCGTTCAAGAAGTCTCTTTTTCTCATAATTTCCATCTTCTCCTGGAAATTGACATTCTTGAAGACTTCAGGAAACGGATTCTTTGGAGCTTTAGGCCATTTGGTCTTTGGTTTGACAGGTGTGGAGGTAGGAGGAGCTGGAGGAGAGGCGTCCATGGACCTTGTCCTCGGCCTCTTGGCAAAAATAGGGTCATTTTTGTTCTTGGTCCTCCTCTCAGCTCTCAGTTCTCTTCTTCTTTTCTTCCCGAGATAGGAATTCGGTCATCATCCAATTCCTTTATCTCAGAATCTGATTCGGTTTCTGATTCACTGGAGGTCTCGACCTCTTCTTTTTCAATTTCATCTTCATTCTTCTTCTCTCCTGAAGAGGTGCTATCAGCAGCTGGTAGAGGTCCCCTAATGTCATAATCAAACAGAGGGTCAAAGGTCTCATCAGCTTGGCCTTCTTCAGTGGCCTTTTCTTGGCCTTCCTCAGAATGCGGCCCAAATGCGGTCGCATTCTGGCCTTCGGTTTCTTCCTCTTTTTCTTTTTCAAACTTTTCTTCACTTGGCCCTTCAAGGGCCTCTTCTTCAACTTCTTGCAGTTGTTCAGCCTCACTTTGAGCCTTGTGCAATGGCTCAAAGGCTGCAAGAAAGTCTTCAACCTCTTTTCTTCTTGCTTCTTCTTCTTTCAAATTTTCTCTTCTTTCTTTTTCTTGCTCGAGGAGGTGAAGGTCAGCAGCCACTCTCCTGAGTTCTTCATCTTCTTTTTTCTCTTTTTCGGCTTGAATGGCCCTCTCGGCCTCTTGTTTTTCCTCTTCCTTCTTTTTCTCAGCTTCCTTTTCCTCTTCCAAGTCCCTTTGTCTCGCAAACTCGTCTTCTTCCCTCATACTCTGATTTTCCATCCCTTTTTCAGCCCTTATCTCTCTGAGTGCATCTTGCTCAGCCCTATAACCTTCGACAATAATGAGGGCTTGTGCAACGACCTGTCGAATCATCTCTTCGAATACATCCGGCGACATTCTAGCTACTTTGAGGGGCTCGATGATCAGAGGCTTTTCGGGTGCAACCTTCTTTGAATCCTTCTTTCTTGCACTGTAAGTAACGAAAGTTTTGTCCCTGCAAGAAGAAGTTGGATTAGTATAAGGTTTGGAGATGTTACCCGATGGAGTCTTTTCTTGTCGAGAGCTTTCTCCCACTTTGGCGGCTTCTTCAGTGTCACGCAATCTAGCTTCTTCTTCAAGTGTCGCACGCCTTTGGGCTCCCATCTCACGAATCATCGCAAACCATTCCCTCGAGCGTTTTCTTAGCTGTTGGCCCGCGGGTTTTTGGGTTTTGTGGAGGGAATCGGTGCGTGTGGACCTTCTTGGACGAGAACTACTCGGATTCTCCCTCGAGGTGGCTGGCATTGTCGAAGAAGAAAGAGTTTGAGCAGTGGTTCTTTGGTCCACAACCGTCGGCGAGAAACCCGTGGGTCTCGCTCCTCCCGTTCTGTGCATGCTAGGTTCGGGCTACTCTTCTTGGCGTTGAGCACTTGGTTCAGCGTTCTGGGCACGTTGATCACTCTGAGATCAAGTAATCTTGCGAAATGAGGATGATTTCGGCGTGTTCTTCATGGTTCTTGTTTGTGGGTTTCAGTTTTAAGAGAGTGAAGATGGAGAGTTGGTGAGGTAGACTTGAAGGGCAAAGGTCTAAGTGTTTGGTGAAGAAGAAAAAACACTTAAGTCAGCTATTTATAGGTTTCTCAAATTAGGTCACGTGACCATCATTTAAATGACGTCACTGCCCTTCAGCATTTGGGAAATGCGGTCGCATTTCCAAAGACACTGGGAGAAATGCGATCGCATTTTCCCCAGTTTTCTGCCTTCTTTATTTTTTTTTTCTAACTTTTTTTCCTTTTCCTTTGATTTTTCTTTCTTTCTTTTATTTGTTGAAACAATCACAAACTTGTTATAAAGTTCATATGCTAAAACATGGTTATTCATTTCTTTTTCTTTAGATAGGTACAAAATAACTTGGACTTTTCAAACTCCCAGGTAAATCCCCAGGAAAAGGTGTTCCCTACGGTCAACTTAAGTACCTTTTCCTAGACAGGATTTTCCTAGATAGAGTTTTACTATTGTCTGTATATTTTGCTATCCTATCTATTTTATTTTTATTATTTATTATAAATCCACATAATGTACAAAAGTAAATTTTTCAGAAATAGAAGTCATACCAGATAAATCACAGCTACAGGGGCTTCTTCGGCCCCAAAATTCTTCCCCCAATAGGGTTTAATTCTTTTTCCATTCACCTTGAAATGCATGCCTTGCTTATCCATCAGCTCTACGGTTCCATAGTCAAAGATTCTCACGATCTCAAATGGTCCCGACCATCTTGATTTTAGTTTTCCCAGAAATAACTTAAGTCTGGAATTAAAGAGTAGCACTTGCTGACCCTTGTGGAACTCCTTTGGATGAATTATTCTATCATGACATTTTTTGACCTTCTCCTTGTATAGCTTTGCATTCTCATAGGAGAAGTGTCGGAGTTCTTCCAGTTCATTCAGTTGTAACCTTCTCTTGATTCCGGCTTTGTCCATGTTGAAATTGAACTTCTTCAATGCCCAGTAAGTGATAAGGGTCAAAAATATACCTATTTTACCCTTATATTTAGCTCATTTCTTTGTCAAATATTGCATGTTTAGATCAATTTTACTTTTCCCGAGCTCAAAATATGTTAAAGTTGATAAGTTAGGGTGTTGAGAATCACTTTTATCAAATTATGCTCATTTGTGCTTAAAAGAACTCAATTTTAAAGGAATTTGACTAAGTTTGTTGTTGTGCAGAAAAATAGAGGAAATGCTGAAATCTGCCCAGAAATGCGACCGCATTTCTGGGAAGGCAAAATGAAATGCGATCGCATTTCTGGAAAAACAGAGACGGTTCTGAGTCATCCGCGGGTCGTTGTTGACGAGTCTTCTTCGCACCTAACCGGCTGTTTTGACCCCGAAACCGACTGGGCTACCTACCAGCACCTATTTCGCAGCTCCTCAACCATTTCCCACACTATATAAGCTCGAGATTCGAAGTCAAATGCAAGCAGAACTCATTTGGAAGAAGAGAGTGGTGACAGAACCCTAGTTGACGCCTATGAGTAGGGATGCCCGAGGTCCTTCTTAGATGACTAAATTCTAACCTGAGTTAGACATCAAATCTTAGGGTTTGTAGGGATTTTCACCCATTCCCACTTTGTAAAAGCGAGAGAGTGGAGTGTCTAAGCGAACTCTAGAAGGATTGAGTAAATAGAAAAACCCATAGTATTTGGCTACTGTCCATATTTCCAACTTTTGATACTTTTCATTTATCTGTATTACTTACATCTTATTTCAAGGGAAATTTATTCATTTGCACTTTATCTCACCATGAGTAGCTAAATTCCGTTGAGGGGTTCAATATGGTGAATTCCCTTATGGTTCAATAGCTTGAAAGTGTTTTATTTGCTTAAGTTTTGTTCAAGGCATGTCATTCTTTATTGAATATCATTCTGATCTTGCTGAGTTTAAATTGATCACTTAGACTTTGCATGCTATGTGAGTTTGATCTCGAAAGGGACAAACGATATTGGTTCTCATAAAGGTGATATAGGAGAAAAAGCTCGAAAGAGATTGTTCGGCGGTATAGGGCAAGCTGCCTAAGGCACCCTATATCGACTATAGGGTTATAGGTTGCATTCGTGAATTATCTATGTTGGAGTCAAGTCACAGAAATGTGCATAACGGTACTCGTTTAGCCTTCTAACGGTTCTTGGGAGCAAGGCCAAATAGAAGTTAAATCTGACCCAATGCATTGAACAGACTTAGGTTAAATAATCCATGATTACGGTTATTGCCTTTGGGATGAATCCATGTTGAATACCTCGTTTTATTCATTATTGTTATTCTTTTATTTATTTGCTTGTTTTATTTATCTTTTCGAAAAACCAATCATCAATCATATTTCTTTGGTTACCTTTTCAAAAGCAATCATTTGAGCAGTTTCTTCATCAAATCTGAATTTCCAATTTAGTCCTCGTGGGATCGATACCCTTAGAATACTTCTAAGGTTTTTTATTACTACGTGCGACAGTGTATACTTGCACTAGGGTTGGCTGAATTTATCTTTATTATCATCTATCATCTTATCTCACATCCATCATTCAGCCGACGACGCACCAAGTTTTTGGCGCCGTTGTCGGGGACCAAAAGTGAAACCAGTTTTGTTTTTGAAATTGCGATCAGATTGCGACCGCATTTCTGTCTCAAAGGGAATTTGACTTTGATTTGCATTTTTTTTTCTTTTGCAGGTTGAAGTTAGTGCATGAACAAGTGGTGTCCACTCCTTGACATTGATCCTAAGGTAGAAAGAACCTTTCGTCGTCGGAGGAAGGAACAAAGACGAAAGAGAAGGGAACAACAAGAGTTGAGCGCACAGGAACCTCTAGAAGAAGCTTCTTACATACAAGAGTTTCCAATGGAACCTCCTGGAGTTGATCCTCAAGTTGATCCACAGAATCGTGGAATGGAGCAAAATGGTGGGAGAATTCCTCCAGTTCCTCCAGTTCCACCGGTGCCACAACAAGAAAATCCAATTTATATTGCTGAAGACCGCAATAGAGCAATAATGGACTACGCTTTACCTGTTTTTCAGACTTTAAATTCAGAAATTTTGGAGCCACCGATAGATGCTCCACAGTTTGAACTTAAACCAGTGATGTTCCAAATGTTGAATACCATGGGCCAATTCTCTGGACTTCCAAATGAAGATCCACACAAACACATTAAGCTATTTTTGAGAGTTTGCAATTCTTTTAAAGTTACAGGAGTGCCTGAAGATAACTTTGAAGCTAAAGCTTTTTCCATTTTCTTTGCAGGGAGATGCTGAAGCTTGGTTGGATTCATTCCCTCCAAACTCCATCACTTCTTGGAATGATTTGGCAGAGAAATTCTTAGAGAAGTTTTTTCCTTCTAATAAAAATGCCAAATATAGAGCTGAAATTATTGCTTTCAGACAATCTTACAATGAACCTCTGGATGCAGCTTGGGAAAGATTTCAAAGGCTGGTTCGAAAGTGTCCACACCACGGATTGTCTGCTTGCATCATCTTGGAGCATTTTTATAGTGGATTAGATCAAGCTTCAAAGGCACTAGTTAATGCATCTGCAAACGGATCTTTCTTGAAGAAGTCTGCAAATGAGGCGCATGCTATCTTAGAAACCATAGCCACAAACAATCGCCATTGGGGAGAGACTGAGCCCACAACAATCTTGAAGAATCTAGCTAAAGCAATGGAAACAAAGGCTAACTCTACTATGCAAGCCTAGATCAAAGCTATCCACAGCATGATGATGGGCATGACCATGAACAATCAAGCCAATATGTCCCCTGCCAATGCTATCTCTTCTCCTTGTTGTGAAATTTGTGGTGAGGAACACATTGCTGATAATTGTCCACTAAATCCTGCGTCTGTCTTTTATGTAGGTCAACAGGGGAACCAGAACCAGAATAGATGGAATCCATACTCAGCCACGTACAACCCAGGTTGAAGACAACATCCAAACTTCTCTTGGGGAGGACAAGTCGGGTCAAGTAATTCCAACACAAATCAGTTTGGGAAACCTCCTACACAACAGCAGCCGCAGAAGAACTTCCAACAAGTCCAAGTGCAGAGTCAAGAGTCAAATATAGAGACTCTTATGAAGGAATACATGGCAAGAAACGATGTTGCAGTAAGGAATTTGGAAGTACAACTTGGACAGATTGCTCAAGAGATTAAAAACAGACCACAAGGGACGTTGCCTAGCAAGACCGAAACCCCTCACAGAGAAGGAAAAGAGCAATGCAAGGCAGTAACCTTAAGAAGTGGATTAGAATACGATGGCCCAAAGTATCCAGTAAATCAAGGAGCAGAGATCCCAGAAGAAGCTCGAGAAAAGATTTTAGAAAAGAAGTCAGACATTACCTCAGATACTATACAGAATAAAAGCAATGAAGAAAAGACCAAGGAGGATGAAGCCTTGGTAGAAAAAGAAGAAAAATCAAAATTAGAGAAAACAAGGGAATGCGACCGCAAGACCACAAAAATTTGTAATAGATCCAGAATACAGACCACCTCCTCCATACCCTCAAAGATTCAAACATGCTTTGAAGGATATACAGTTCAAAAAGTTCTTAGATGTTTTAAAGCAGCTACACATCAATATCCCATTGGTGGAAGCGCTTGAACAAATGCCTACCTATGTGAAGTTCCTGAAGGATATTCTATCAAAGAAGCAAAGATTAGGAGAATACGGAACACTTGCACTCACTGAATGTTCCAGTGCACTAGTCAAGAATAAGATCCCTCCTAGGCTCAAAGTGTTGGGTTTTATGCCCTAAAACTCGTAGATAGTGAATGTAAACAAATTGTATACTTGTTTCAATAAAGTGTTATTGAGTTTCTACAATAAAGTGTTATTGTTAAATATTGCACAATTTGACCCAAATCCAATAAACTAAGATCCAAGGTTGTTTACATGTGACTTGAACTAGTATGTGGGGACATACGGGGATTGGTGTTCAAGTAACAACCTAAAAGGTCTATAGTACAAGGATAAGGCTGGGTACCTTATCCTGGTAACACTATGTGATACGGCCCGCTTTGTATTCGATACAGACGTATTAATCCAAGGCGTCCATGTAGGAGACATGCGAGCGGGGGTATCCTATGCAATGAGTTTGCATAAGACCGGACCACGAAATAGTAAACCACTAGATGTAACACCGTTAACTAGTTAGTTTACTGTTTCAATACGATGACCTAGGTAACTCAGTCTTAATCCTGAGTGTGTCATGAACTCCTTCTCATGAGGGATTGTCCTTTGATTAGCATGGGTGAGAGTGGCCAATACGCCCACTCAATATGCCTTCCTTTTTGGGGACAAGACCGAGTGGGAGGCTGGGGACATGACAACACAAGAAGGAATTCACTCCTTCCCACATCTAGAAGAAGTAGATGAGTGTTCCCTTAAGTGGTGACTCCGGGACTTGAACAAAGGGATCCCGCCCTCTCACTGGCCCGAGAAGGACTTTCTGTTTAATGGTTGGACCATAAACAGGTTGTTCATTAGAGGAGCACTGGTACTTAAGGAGACAGATGTAACACAAGGGTAAAACGGTAATTTGACCCAGCCGTGATTACGAACACTCGTGAAGGATTGACTTACCGTCATAGGTCTATATCCGTGGACACAGAAATGTTCTACAGTGAGAAGAGTTCAACTGTGGGTCTTTAGTGGAATGACCCACAGTTAACAAATATTGGTTAACCTGATTAATGAGTTTAATCTATTAACCTCATATCATTGGAGCTTCTGATCTGTAGGTCCATTAGGTCCCCCTGCTAGCTCGTAAAGAGTAATTAGGAACAAATATATCTTGAGAGAATTTGAATAGTTCAAATTCATATTGGGAATTAAGTTAATTGTATGATATACAAATTAATATAATGTATAGTGATGCATTAAAATATAAAGTCTAATTTGAGATTAAACTTTATTATATTGAGAGATTGATATATTTGAAAGAGTTCAAATATATGTCTAATTAAATATATGGTATTTAATTAGAAGATGAATTAATTAATTATTCAATTTAGTTTAAATTAAATGAGATTTAATTTTTTTTTTGAAAAAAATTAAATGAGATTTAATTAAACTATAGTCTATGAGAGAAATAAATATTTGAAGAAGTTCAAATATTAATATGAATTTGATTCATATTAAATTTATAGGATATAAGAGAATTTGAAGGAGTTCAAATTTTAATATGAATTTGATTTATATTATAGAATTAATTAATTGAAGGTCTCAAATTAAATATATGATATTTAATTGGGTAATTAATTAATTAACTAATAGAAGGTCTGAAATTAAATATATGATATTTAATTGGTGATTAATTAATTAAAGAATTAATTAATTAGAAATTAATCAATTATGAAAATGATTAATCACTTATGGAAGTAATTAATCATTTATGGAAATGATTTAATCACTTATGGAAGTGATCAATCATTTATGGAAAAGATTAATCAATTATGGAATTGATTGGTCATGGAATTGGTTGGTTATGGAATTGATTAATTATGGAAAAGATTAAATCAATTATGGAAATAATTGATTTTAAATGAATATTTTATTCATGGTCTTTCTCCTATAAATAGAACACTAAACCTAGGGTTTAGGTACAACAACATATGGCCACCATAAGGCCCTCTCATATTCTCTCAACTCAAGAACTCTAGGGAGAATTTTCTCTCTAGAGTTTTTCCCATTCAAGATTAGGTAGTCCCACAACTACGTTCCTAATCTCAGAGTTATAGCGGGGAAGATCAAATGGTGGTGTTCTTCGTTGTTGCAGAGCAATCAAGAATCATGTCCGTTGAAGTATTCAGAGTCGTCAACGGAGGTATGTTTCTCATCGCTTAACCTTTTTGCCAATGTATTGGTATTTTGTAGAACAAAATTAATTTACGAACGGTCCAATTGCTTCCGCTATAACGGAACTGGGAATTCCAATCCTTCACAAAGACCCAGGAAGTTTCACCATTCCATGCTCCATGGGAGGACGGGATGTAGGCAGAGCTTTATGCGATCTAGGAGCGAGTATCAACTTAATGCCATACTCAGTTTTTAAACAATTGGGGATAGGAGAAGCAAGGCCAACAACTGTAACCCTACAGTTAGCAGACAGATCAGTTACACATCCTGTTGGAAAAATTGAAGATGTGTTGGTCAAGGTTGACAAATTTGTACTCCCAGCAGATTTCATCATTTTAGATTGTGAAGCTGATAAGGATGTGCCAATCATCTTAGGACGACCGTTCCTAGCTACTAGCAGAACCCTAATTGATGTGCAGAAAGGAGAACTGACCATGAGGGTCAATGATCAGCAAGTCACTTTTAATGTGATGAAGGCAATGCAATATCCAGGATACCTTGAGAAATGCTCTATGATTTAAGAAGTTGACGAACTCTCTGTATCTATTTTGCAGGAGACACTAAAGGGAAAACCACTAGAAGGGAACAAGTTCGAAAAAGAAGAAGATGTAGAAGTACCAATCACAAATGATTCTACAGCAGCAAGGGTAGAGACATTAAGGGATTCATCAGACCAAGAAGAAGTCAGGCCGTTACGACCATCTCTAATCAATCCTCCTGAACTGGAACTCAAGCCTCCATCGGAGCATCTTAAATATAGTTTTCTTGGTGAAAACAGGACATTACCATTTATCATATCTGCTTACCTTACTGAACAAGATGAAATTTCTTTGCTACAGGTCCTCTCTAAACATAAAAAAGCAATAGGATGGACAATTGCAGACATTCGAGGAATCAGCCCTTCATTCTACATGCACAGAATCAACCTTGAAGAAGGAGCTAAGAACTCTATTGAAAGCCAGAGGAGATTAAATCCCATCATGAAGGAAGTTGTTAGGAAGGAAATCTTAAAATGGCTGGACGCAGGCGTCATCTACCCAATTTCAGACAGTAGCTGGGTCAGCCCAGTACAATGCGTTCCAAAGAAGGGTGGGATGACTGTAGTAGAAGACGAGAAAAATGAATTGATCCCAACAAGAACAGTTACAGGTTGGCGAGTCTGCATAGACTATCGCCGCCTTAATAAAGTAACCAGGAAATACCACTTCCCATTACCATTCATAGATCAGATGTTGGACAGGCTTGTAGGGAAGGACTATTATTGCTTCTTAGATGGTTACTCCGGTTACAATCAGATAACAATAGCCCCAGAAGACCAAGAAAAGACTACGTTCACATGTCCATACGGGACGTTTGCCTTCCGGAGAATGCCATTCGGTTTATGAAATGCACCAGCCACCTTTCAAAGGTGTATGATGACTATATTCTCCGACATGGTAGAATGAACCGTGGAAGTATTCATGGATGACTTTTCTGTCTTCAGTGAATCATTTGCAGCATGCTTGCGAAATTTAGACCAAGTGCTAGAAAGATGTGAAGAGACCAATTTGGTACTGAACTGGGGAAAGTGCCATTTTATGGTACGAGAAGGCATAGTCCTTGGACACCGCATCTCCAAGAAGGGAATTGAGGTGGACAAGGCAAAGATCGAGATCATATCCAAGTTGCCCTTCCCAAAAACAGTGCGAGATATCAGAAGCTTTCTAGGCCATGCAGGTTTCTATAGAAGATTCATTAAAGACTTTTCTAAAATTTCCAAACCTTTGTGCAGGTTACTGGAGGTAGATAGACCATTCGACTTCAATGAAGATTGCAAACAAGCGTTCGAGATTTTAAAGAAGTCACTCAGCACATCACCGATCATGATTGAACCAGATTGGACCCTACCATTCGAGTTGATGTGCCACGCCAGCGACTTTGCAGTCGGTGCAGTCCTATGTCAGAAAAGAGGAAGATAGTACAACCGATTTACTTCGCAAGCAAAACACTCAAAGAGGCTCAGTTGAACTATACAGTCACAGAAAAGGAACTACTTGCAGTAGTATTTGGCTTTGACAAATTTAGATCCTACCTTGTGGGAACTAAAGTCATAGTTCACCCAGACCATTCAGCCCTCAAACATTTGCTTTCAAAAAAAGATGCCAAACCCCGATTAATTCGATGGATTTTGCTTTTGCAGGAGTTTGACATTGAGATCCAAGACAGAAAAGGGACAGAGAATCAGGTAGCAGATCACCTATCAAGGCTTGGAGAGGAAGCATAAATAGAAAAGGGGCTGGATATTCAAGAGTCGTTTGCAGATGAGCAAATTCTAGCGGTCAGGACTGTTGAACTCCCATGGTTTGCAGATTATGTAAACTATATAGTCAGTGGACTAAAACCACCAGAAACAACCACTCAATAGCTCAAGAAGTTCTTGAAAGACGTCAAAGACTACTACTGGGATGAACCGTACTTGTATAAGCTAGGGTCTGATCAAATACTAAGACGGTGCGTATCAGAAGACGAAATACCTCTCATATTGGGAGCCTGACATGCAGCTCCATACGGAGGACACTTCGCAGGATTAAAGACAGCAGCCAAAGTCCTTCAATCTGGCTATTTTTGGCCAAGTCTCTTCAAGGATGCGCACCTCTTCACAAAAAACTGTGATCAATGCCAAAGGACAGGGAACCTGACAGCTAAAAGCGAAATGCCTTTTCACTTCATACTTGAAGTGGAAATCTTCGACGTATGGGAGATAGACTTTATGGGATCATTCCCGCCATCCTTTGGAAGCATCTACATCTTGCTTGCAGTCGATTACGTATCAAAATGGATTAAGGCCATAGCTACCACAACCAATGATGCAAAGGTGCTGAGGAAATTTTTTCTGAGGAATATCTTCACAAGATACGGAACCCCACGCTTCATCATAAGTGACGAAGGATCTCACTTCCTGAACAAAACGATAGCCAACTTATTTTCCAAGTACAACATTAGGCATAAAGTAGTCCTGCTTACCATCCCCAAACTAATGGACAAGCAGAGCTCTCTAACAGGGAAATCAAGGCTATCTTGGAAAAGACAGTAGACCCTTCCCGCAAGGATTGGTCACTACGACTTGATGAAGCACTATGGGCCCACAGAACTGCATACAAGGCGCCTCTAGGGATGTCTCCGTATCGCCTCATATTTGGAAAAGCCTGCCATTTGCCCCTCGAGCTAGAACACAAGGCACATTGGGCATTGAAGAAGTTCAACTTCAACATGGACAAAGCAGGAATCAAAAGGAAGTTGCAACTTAATGAGCTGGAAGAACTCCAGCATTTCTCCTATGAAAACGCAAAATTCTACAAGGAGAAAGTGAAGCGATGACACGACAGAAGAATTCACCCGAAAGAGTTTTACAAGGGTCAGAAAGTATTACTTTTTAACTCCAGGCTCAAGTTATTTCCAGGAAAGCTCAAATCAAGGTGGTCAGGGCCATTTAAGATCGTCAAAATCTTCGACTATGGAACGGTGGTACTGACAGATAGCCAAGGCATGCACTTCAAGGTAAATGGGCAAAGAATCAAACCATATTGGGGGAAAGGCTTCGAGGATGAGGAAGCCCATGTCTCCGTGATTGACTTGGTATGACTTCTATACTTTGAGAATTTATTTTTGTATATTATCTGGATCTATACATGTCAAATAATGTAGGCAGGGACTCCAAAATATCTGGACAAGAGTAAAAACTTTGTCTAGGAAAATCCTGTCTAGGAAAAGGTACTTAAGTTGACTGAAGGGAACACCTTTTCTTGGGGATTTACCTGGGAGTTTGAAAAGTCCTTACTATTTTTGGTATCCTATCTATTTGAAAAAAAAAAAGTGAGAAAAGAAGAAAAAGTAAATTTGTAAGTTTGGAATAAATAATTTTTTTGATCAAAAGGGAACTTTGTCTAAGGAAAGTCCTGACTAGGCTGAGGTATTTAAGCTGACCATTGGCAACACCTCTACCTGGGGACTTACTTGGAAGTTGAATTGATCAAAACCTTTGATTTAAATTCTCTTAAAAGAAAAAAATAATAATGAGTCATGATTAAGCATGTGAACTTTCTAGTGAAATTCTTTTTTCCAAAATTCTCTCTAAGAATTTCACAACATTCTAGTGAAATTCTTTTTCCCAGAATTCAAGAACACCAATTCCCACAACTTGGTTCCTAGTCCCAGAGATATAACAGTGGAAGATCTCGGTGGTAGTGTCCCTACTGTGATCATATTTTTCTTGGTGGGAGTTCATTGAAGAAAGTCTTCAACAAGTAAGTATTTTATTCTTTTAATCATTAGATTTAAATCTAATGCATGCTTAGCCTAGTTTATATATAGAATTGTTTTGTATGATTTGCCAATGTACTGGTACTTTAGAAAACTTAATTAAAATACAAATCAGTCTCCATTCGCTTCCGCTAACAGAATTAGGGAATTCCAATCCTTCAAAAAAAATTTGGATCTTTGGCTTCCTAGACCAATCTCCTTCAAGGTTGTCTCACCGAACTTCGAAGGAATAAACTGTTTGGTTAATGATTTTTTTTTACTCCATCCTTCCAGTGGGATATTCCGAAGTTGAAAAACCACTTATGTTAGGAAGATGTGGAGCTAATTGTTACTATTCCAATAAGTGGCTTGGTGGCAGATACTTGGGTTTGGCACTATGATAGACATGAAAAATATTCAGTTAGAAGTGGGTATAAACTACATATGATGCAAAAATTTGTCGTCGGACTCGGATCAGATAACGAAGTGGTGGAAGACATTGTGGAACCTCAAAATCTCGGTAAAAATAAAAGTATTCATCTGGAAATCGTTTCATAATTGTATTCCAACTGTTGTAAATTTAAACAGTCATCATGTGGAGACTGATGGTTCATGTCCTCTCTATCATAAGCACCCAAAAATGATAGATCATTCGTTGTTCTGATGTTTGAGGATGAAGAATTTCTGGAGAAAGTGGAGTAATCAAATAAACTTAGGAAATTATAGTTTTCCTTCTATTCAAGATAGATTCCTCGATTTGAGTGAGTCTGCTCATGATGATATGTTAGAAGGGTTTTGTGTGGGTTCCTGGGCTATGTGGAATGATCGTAACCATGTGGTCCATGAAAACAGATTCCAAATCTAAATGCTATGTGCGATTATATTAGTTAGTATATTAAGGAGTTTAAGTAAGCAAATACTTGTGTGAAGAAGACGGAAGAACGTAACATCAGGTTCGTTCTTTGGAACCAGGGGCGAACACAGTGGTCCTACATGTTTATGTAGTGTGTGACGCGCAAGGCGAAGGATTTGGATTCATGACGGTGATTCAGAATATTCAAGGATTCATTGTAGCCATGCTTAATAGATTTACTAATTTGGTATCCCCATTTTGTGTGGAAGCCTGAGCTATGTTGGAAGGTCTCATATTAGCCCACAGGCTACATATCCAGAAGGTAATGGTGTTTCACGGATTCCCTAAACTTGATTTCCATGCTAAATGGCGAGCCAGGGAAACTGTGGAGGTATACTCAATTTATGGGATATAGTCGAAACGCAAAAGATTTTTCAAGTTGTGAAGTTCTTTTACGCCAATAGGTGCCGAAAATGGTATTGCCATAAATTAGCGTGGTTGGGGTGGGTTCACCTCCACATCTTTGGCTTAAGGATTATCCATCATCGATTTTAAATTCGAGTGATAGCGAGAAATCAAATTGTTGTACCCCAAAGGGGATCTTCTTACATTTAATGAAATATGTTTTCTTTTCTCAAAAAAAAAAAATAAATAATAAAAATAAAAATCAATCTAATTAACCGAAATTAGCTCAATTAAGGAGAAATTGGTACTTGAAGTTATTGACGTTACAAAAATAAAATCACCTAATTTGAAAGTCGCTGTGATTTCAATTTTTTTTTAAAAGAAATTTTCATTCCAAATAGGTTGGATTTGACATGATTTTAAACATAAAGAATATGTTTCAAATTTTATCCCCAATTTTTTTAATGCACACCTCCTTATAACAGTTTCTAATTCACTGCATCGATGGTTTCTTTCTAACTCTCAATGGCATTCAACAAACTCAATATCAGGTCTGTATTTTGTTTGTCAATTGTATCTTTTTTTTTTTTATAAAACAAAAAAAAATGATAACAACAATTTCAATCCAACAAGCTTTTTTTAGAGCTAAACAAACTAGAGTTGAGTTTTTTTTTTTCTTTGTTCATCTTCTTATCACGACTTTTTTTTGTTTTTATTAAAATCCGTTGGTTAGGTAGATGCATTTGACAGTATGTCTTTCCAGTATTAAAAAAAACAAAAAAAAAGTGCTATCTTAATTTTCAATCTTCCAATTTTGTTTAATTAGTATTTATTGTTATCAATTAATTTGTTAAAATAAAATACATTATTACAAAATAATATATCAATAAAAGTGAACAATATTTCACATGATTTTTATTTTAATAAAGAAATAAATGTTAATATATCATTTTTATTTCAAAAGTTAATATTTCACGTGAGCCAAATTCAGCCAGATGTATGTGCGTACATAATTTTATCCTGTTTGAGATTTTTTTTTTAAAAAAAAAAAGATCCTGTTTGACGTTGAGATTAACGTTGAGATTTTTTTTAAAGCACTTTTTCTTATAAAAAAGTTTCCCCATCTAACCAAACATAAAACATTTTGGAAAGTGCTTTCAATCAAATACATACATAATTTCCATTGTGCTTCTAGATTTTCTCTCCATCCACAACAAGCTTTCCCTCAATAAAATCACAGGCTAAAATGGGCACACCAAGTTGTTTCTGCTGTTTTTTCACCACAAACACTTCTGGCTCCTCGCAAATACTCACCACAGTACCCATCCTTCCAAGCCGACCAGTCCGCCCAGCTCGATGTGCATAGTGAATTGAATCTGTGGGCAAATCCAGATTGACCACAAGGTCACATTCAGCAACATCCAAGCCCCTAGCTGATAATTCGTTGGTCACTAGAACTCTTAATTCACCATTTTTGAAACTTTTCAAAGTAGTTGATCTAGCAAGTTTTCCCAGATCCCCATGTAGCTCCGCTGCGGTCATCCCACGAGCCTTTAACTTGAAGACGACGTCCCTTAGCTGCTTTGTATGGTTCATGAAAACCATCACGAATTTGGCATCGAGTGCATGAATGCAACGTCTCAACATATCAACCTTATGATGCAATCTTGATGTACAATAGTAGTGTTTTAAAGAGGGAGGTAGAGTGTCAATGGCAGTCTGACTCTGCAAAGTTGAATTTGAAGTTGATCCAGAAGAAGGCCCTCTTAGATTAACCGGTCCAGAGAGAGGAACTGATTCGAGGGGGGCAACCTTGTTGGCCTTGACAAGAAGAGGGTCACACCCCCAGCTTTTAGCTGCCCTTACTACTGAGAATGGCACTGTTGCAGATACCATGACTAACTGACGCTCCGCCCTTCTTGCTTGAGCATTTTCTGATCCTTGTGGATTGGCACCTGATCTTCTTCCAACATGTTCCAATATGCGATGCATGTCTTCCCGAAAATTAAACGAAAGTAGTTCGTCCACCTCGTCTAAGATCAAGAAGCTACAACCATGGGTGTGAAGCCTCCCTGCTGCACTAATCTCTGCAATCCTTCCTGGTGTCCCAACAACAATTGCAGGTTTGTTTTTCTTTAAAGCTTCCTCCTGTCTTGATCGGTTTGCACCTCCGACAAGCTGCTGGACTACTTTCCGGTTTTCAGGTCCTAATATCTTCTCAACCTCTCTCACAATTTGCATTCCCAGCTCTCTTGATGGAGCTACAATAACTGCCTCTATCTCCTTTTTCTTTCCAGATTCGTCATTGTAATTGGAAGTTGTATTCTTAAATGGACCTATTTCTGAAAGGATGGGAAGAACATATGCCAATGTTTTTCCAGAACCCGTGTAGGATTGAATGACAACATCGTGTTTTTTTAAGATGGTGGGAATTGATGCAGATTGAATGTCAGTAGGAACTATGAAGCCTTCACTCTCTAACCTCTCTATCAATGAAGCTGGAAGACCAAGCTCAGAAAATGACTTGGCAGCAAATGGAGCCATCTCTGTCTCTACCATGTTTCTCACCTTTTTTTCGTTGTTTCGAACAATTTTTACTCTACTTTTGGAGATATCCTGCGGAGAATCTAACTCGGTAACTTTATTCATTTTGCTCTTGCTTGTCTTCTGAAACTCACTTTTGAACCCAAGGGTTTCGAGAGTAAGGGGTCCATGGTTCAGTTCAGCCTTGTTAAGACAGAACACACTACTGTGAAACCAAGTCGATCGACAAACTTGTGGTAACTTCTTGAAGGGGAACGACTCTCCAGCAAATAGAAATAACCTGCCTGGTACTAAAGCATTCATGTTTTCCAGAGTTTTCCCTAGAAATTATTACATATGTTGCGGGAAATAGCTCAACTCTTATAACCCAGCAAGGACAATTGCTACCAGAATTCTCTGAACAAGATTGAATTCCAATCAAGTAGACGATCTCAAATAAATCTGAAAACAAGCAAAACGAAAAAATCAGTCAAGATAACAGTAAAGCTACATCAAATTAACATTCAATTCAATTTCTAAAAAAGATTAAGAACCATTCCATCCAGCTCCCTGCCAGAGAGGTTTTACAAGACAGATTATCTCTTGAATTAACGCATAGAAATATGCTGAATCTGCAAACACCATCAACATGGACTGAATATTTTTGTAAAACATGTATCATGAATTTTATTTAATAATAAAAAGAACCCAAATACAAGTTGTCATTTCCTCAAACATGTGGTGGGCAAAGCAGTGTGATAATATCAACAAGCCTCAACATAGCTGAATTAATGCATATGAAACCACTGCTTTCTACACAGAAAAACAAAGGCGACTTTGAACTTCTACACATATTCATGGAGCGCAACTCTTTTTTTTTTTTTTTCCTTTTCCCAAGTACGAGTGCAAGTCAATTTTGATGGGGCAAAACCAGAAGGAAAAGGATAAGATATGACCAAACATTGGAACATGGAAGATATTAAACCTTGGAATTTAAAGCTGCAGAAACTCAAGGAGCATGGAATAGAATTAAGAGTGAAAAAGAATGAAAAAAGGAAAGGAAGAAGAAGAAACTTCACTTACAGTACAGTCTAGAGAGAATTCTACGGAAGAAGAAGGGCCGTTTTCTACCCCAAAATGTTTCTATTAATGTCAAATTAGTATAAAGAAATATTAAACACTATGAACTAATTAAGGTCAAATTTGTATTAAAAATAGAATATTTTTGTGCAATTCAAATTTAAAACACATATATCTTGAAATTTTAATACATACACATTAAAAAAAAAAAAAAAAAAAAAAACAATTTGATCACGTACGATAATAATAATTTTTGTTAGACAATATAATTTATGTTAAATTACATATGTTAGTAAATAACCAATACCGTATGTTATCAATTTTCATAATCAATTCAGAAGATAAATCATACACAAACGAAGAGCAGGCTAAAATCAGTAACTAGAAACCAAAAACACTGATATAAACCAATACCAAGAATTGCATCGTCCCTCAAAAACCAACGATAAACGACATTGACGAGGAGCTTCAAAAACCCCTCACTTAAGAAATCGATAACACTCTCAAGGTCAAAACCAATTCACATGCAACAATCGCAATCGCTCACTCGCCACACAGAGAGCATCAATCGGACGTACAATACAAACGAATTCGAATAGGGCTTTGAACTTACAGGAGTGTAACGGAACTTCCGTCTGGGCAGCTCGTCCGGCGGCGCGGCGGGTCCGTCATCTTCCGAGGAAGTAGGCGGAGGAATCGGGACCCAGTGGCAGAGAAGAAGCTTCTGAGCGTTGGATGGGGACTGAGAAGGAGACTGGTAAGCGACGCCGGAGGAAGACGAAGAAGCCAAGACCCGCTGGAGATGAGATTGAAGGCGATTGAACGGCGAAATCTGGCGGAAAGTCTTGAGAGCGAGGGAGAGACGGCGAAATGAGAGATAACTGAGGATATAGATTTTTTTCGGTTAGGTAAAAAAGAGTGAGAGAGAGAAAGGGTAGTGGTGGAGGGGTATTTTGGTCGTTTTACCCCATCATTCAAATTTGGGTTTTTTTTTTTTTGTACGGATGACCCTTTTTTCGTAGGGCACTAATGTTATCTAACCCATATATTAAAAAAGGAAAAATACGCTTTTGGTCCTTGAGGTTTGGGTTAAGTGACACTTTGGTTACTGAGTTTTCAAACTCAACAAAAATACCCATGAGGTTTGAGATAAGGAGAACCTTGGTCCATGCCGTCAATTTTTTTGTTAAATTTTAACGGTTGCTAACGTGACACTATTATTTTAATAAAAAAATATATTTTTTTAATTTTCTAAATAAAAATATATTCAAAATAATATAAATATTATTATTTTATCATTCTTTTAATTTTTTCTCTTTCTCTCTCTTATTCTTCTTCTTCTCCATCCTCCTCTTCTCCAACCTCTTCCTTCTTCTTCTTCAAATCTCCGGCGCCCGCCCGCCGGCCGTCGGCGCCAGCGACTGTAGTTTTTTTTTTCTTTCTCCTTTCCCTTCTTTTCTTTTTCTTCTTCTTCCCTCTTTTCACTGTTTTTTTTTTAAAAGAAAAAGATGGAAAATGGATTCCGGTGCCGAAGAGGGAGGTCCCTCCTCCCTCCTCCGTCCTCGACCGAAGACGGAGGAGGGACCTTCCTCTCCGGCGTCGGAATCCATTTTCCATCTATTTTTAAAAAAAAAAAACAGTGAAAAGAGGGAAGAAGAAGAAAAAGAAAAGAAGGGAAAGGAGAAAAAAAAAAAAAACTACAATCGGCTACTGGAGATTTGAAGAAGAAGAAGGAAGAGGTTGAAGATGAGGAGGATGGAGGAGAAGAAGAAGAAGAATAAGAGAGAGAAAGAGAAAAAATTAAAAAAATGATAAAATAATAATATTTATATTATTTTAATATATTTTTATTTAGAAAATTAAAAAATATATATTTTTTTTTATTAAAATAATAGTGCCACGTCAGCAACCGTTAAAATTTAACAGAAAAGTTGACGGCAGGAACCAAAGTGCTCCTTATCTCAAACCTCAGGGGTATTTTTGTTGAGTTTGAAAACTCAGGGACCAAAGTGTCACTTAACCCAAACCTCAGGGACCAAAAGTGTATTTTCCCTTTTTAAAAACCAAGGATATCATCATCATGTGCGAACTATGTCTTTTAACCCTGCAGGCTGGATGTATTGTAACTTGTCAAGTTGGGAACATCCCAACCCGACAGCTTATTTATCTTGGTGACAGGAATTTAGGGCTTACATTAAATTCTCCCTTTATTTCCTCGTGGTTTCGAATCAAGTGGATTGCAACCCGCCAGGTTAGATTTTATATTTCCTTATTCTCTCTAGTAATTTTTCGATCGTTGAGAATCAATTGAATGTGAAACGGCGCACTATTAACTTTCGTAAACCCCATTACCGTCGTCTTGTGTCTTCCCCTGTTGGGTTTTATGCCCTAAAACTCATAGATAGTAAATGTAATGATTGACCGAACATAAATAAAGTATTGTTTGATGTTTTTTCAATAAAGAGTTATTGTCTATATTATGTACATCTTGCCTAAATAACCCTAATCCAATAAACTAAACATCCTAGGTTGTGGGATGAGTCTTCAACTATATGTGGAGACATACAGGGATCACTGTTCAAGAAACAACCTGAAGGGTCTATAGTATAGGGATAAGGTTGGGTACCTTATCCTGGCGACACTATGGATACGACTCACTTTGTATTTGATACAATCGCAATGATCCAACGCGTTCGTGTAGGGGACATGCGAATAGGGGTACCCTATGCAATGAGTCTGCATAAGACCGGACCGCGAAATAGTAACCGCTAGCTGTAACACCGTTAACTAGTTAGGTTTCTACTTCACTAGGATGACCTAGGCAACTTAGTCTGAATCCTAAGTGGATTATGGACTCTTGTTCACGAGGGATTGTCCTTTGATTTGTATAGGTGAGAGTGGTTAGTTCGTCGGCTCAATAAGCCTATCATTTTGGGGACAAGACCGAGTGGGGAGCTGGGAACATAATCACACAAGATGGAATTCACTCCTTCCTGACTTTAGGGAAGTAGATGAGTGTTCTCTTAAGTGGTGACTTCGGGTCTTGAACAAAGGGCCCTACCCTCTCACTGGCCCGAGAGGGGTTTTTGTTGTGTGGTTGGACCACAAACAGGTTGTTCATTAGAGGAGCACTGGTACTTAAGGAGGTAGAGGTAACTCAGGGGTAAAACGGTAATTTGATCCAGCTAGAGTTACAAACACTCGTGAAGGACTAACTTGCTGTTATTGGTCTATATCCGTGGACACATAAGTATGTCTGCAGTGAGAAGAGTGCAACTGTGGGTCTTTAGTGGAGTGAATCCACAGTTAACGAAAATTGATTAATTGGTTAATGAGTTTAGCCGATTAAATCTCATATCGTTGGAGCTTTTGATCTGCAGGTCCATTAGGTCCCAATGATAGCTCGTAAAGAGACTTGAGGCAATTAAGTAGAAATTGTAAATTGAAAGTGTTCAATTTATTTAGGGGAATCATAAATGTATATTGATACAGTATAATATAAAGTTTATGAAACTTTATAATACAATTTTGAATTAATTTCAAAATTAATTCTTGAGAGAAAATATTTGAAAGAGTTCAAATAATTAATATGAATTGGATTCATATTAATATAAATAATTTAATAAAATCCCTACGATTAAATATATGATATTTAATTGGGTAATGATTGCTTGCGAAATGCAAGTTATTTGCTCTCTAAATTTAGGCTAAAAGAAGGCAAAAAGAGCCTCCAATGCGTTATCTTAGCGCATAAAGAAAAGGGAAAGTGCTTTGATATAAGCGGAAGGTTATATTCATGTATGCGATAAGAAATTATAAACACAGAGCGCTAACGCAACTAATCTAGACATTTTAAGTATCTTTTCAGCGCAGGCACACTTTCCAAGATGATCAAAAGACAGAAAAAGATGGGTGAAAAGACAAGCGCCGGCGCAGCCAGAACAAGTAGGCGATAAAGGAGGGCGCAAGTGGCCTAAATGATGATTAAAGCTAACACAACTAGCGCAAGTGGACTTGCAAGTTGACCGTTGGTAACTTGAAGAAGTTTGCTCCCCTCACCTATAAATAGAACTCACTTATTCAAAGGAAAAAAAAGTGAGAAAAGAGAGGAGAAGAACCTTAGAGAGGAGCTGCAGAAATCTATAAAGGGGAATATACTTGTGTGTAATGTATCTTTTCAAGTTTATCTGTTTTGCTTTCATGAGCTAAATCTTCTCATCAAGGCTTAGCGCAAGCGCCTCATGCGGCGATAAGCATCACTTGTAAGCGCATATTTTTGGTTTAATAGAAACATTCTTTGCTTTCTACTTAGTTGCGTTAATTCTTTTATTGCTAAGTCCCGCTTGGCCAGCTGGATGCGGTATCAGTATGATAAATCCTTGACAGGTAATGCATATGGATCTCTCTAAGTAGAACAAGCTAGTTCATGTCATGTAGTCTTGGTAACATTTAATTATTACCACTAAAAGATATTGCATGTTTGAGCTTTGATTGCATTATGACTAACGCAATCCCTTGTAAGTATTACGAGAACTGAACTTCACGCATGAAACTAGGCACAGAGTCATTTGCTAGTTTATTGTTAAAACGCATAAGGAGCACCGGAAGGAAAGCTTAATGATTTCTTCTCTTACTTAAGCATTAATGGATCAATTAATCAAAAATTAGCGCTACAAGTCTCTTATGAACGCATGAGGTTGCCACTGCAATAGCCTTGATATTTTTCGCATTTAAGTCCTTTCCTCAAATTATATTATTTTCTTTCCGCAATACGTCTATTTTTTTTTAAACTACACCACTCAATTTTCTTTACTTACCTAGCATGTGGAGAGATTAAATCAGTGAATATATAATTTTTTTTTTTTTTGTTCCATTTCCCTGTGGATTCGACCCTGAACTCATCAGGTACTACTTGATTTAATCAGTTTATACTTGGATTGATTTAAATCTGCGACTATTCTACCAACTATACTGATATTCAATCAAGTTTTTGGCGCCGTTGCCGGGGATCTGGCAACAAAAATTTACTCCAGCTTTCACTGAATTAATACTCACAGTGCCTCCTGTTGAGTCATTTTCTCCAGGAACAGAGATATTGCATGCGTGCCGCCCGAGGGATTGAATTCGAGGTAGATCCTGAAATCGATAGAACATACCACAGAAGAAGAAGGAATCAAAGACCCCGAAGGGAAACAAAGGAAATGGCAGCACCAAACCAACCAAATAGACAATTAAACCCCATCCAAATGGCCGATGATAGGGCCAGAGGAATTAGAGATTACGCAGCTCCTGCAAATTGCAATTTCAATCCAGGGATAATTCAACCCACTCTAGAAACAGAGAGGTTTGAACTAAAACCTGTTATGTTTCAAATGTTGACAGCTGCAGGACAATTCGGAGGAAGTCCACCAGAAGATCCTCACTCTCACCTCAAGTCATTCCTTGACATTTGCAACAAATTTATCATCCTAGGAGTTACACCAGAACAACTTCAGGTCATATTATTTCCTTACTCTCTGAGAGATGCGGCGAAAGTATGGTTAAATCAACAGCCAGCAAACTCCATCGCAACATGGAACGTTTTGGCAGAAAAAATCCTAGAAAAATATTTTCCACCTACCGCAAACTCCAGATTAAGAAAGGAAATAATGACATTTGCGCAACAAGATGATGAAACATTGAGCGAAGCTTGGGAACGATTCAAGAGCCTGCTACAAAGATGCCCGCATCATGGTTTACCACTGTGCATTCAGCTAGAGACTTTCTACGTGGGTCTTAACAAGAATTCACAAATCTTGGTAGACTCATCCGCAAATGGTGCACTACTCAGAAAAACATATGATGAAGCCCATGAAATTCTAGATCGAATTGCACGGAATAATTATGAATGGGGATCTGCGGAAGATAGGCGACGAAGACCATTTAAGGCTAATTCAGGAAGTTTTGAAGTAGAGCCTATGACATCAGTAAACGCAAAAATTGAAGCGTTGACCTTAAAAATGGATGCGCTCACAGCCAGCACCGCACCCTTGATCGCACAACTCAACGCAGTAGGATGCGGAATTTGCGGAGAAGGACACACGCATGACCAATGTCCTTCAAACCCAGAAGCAGTTCTATATGTGGGAGAGCAAGGAGTGACGCGCAACAACCCATGTTCAAGCACATACAACCCAGGATGGAGAAATCACCCTAATTTCTCATGGAATGGAAACGCGAATAAACAACAACAAGGTAATATAAATCATGTGCCAAGATTATTCAATTCTAACAATGGCCAATCTGTGCAGGAACATTTTCAGCACAACATGGAAGGAGGAGGAAGCTCCAGAGCATCAGCCTCAAACGCATTAGAAGGCATGATGAGGGAATTCATGACTAGTCAGAAAGAATATATGGCCAAGAATGACGCAGTAGTTCAGAGCCAAGCCGCATCTCTCCGCAGCCTAGAGATTCAAGTTGGACAGCTTGCGTCAGAACTTAGAAACAGGCCTGCAGGAACATTGCCCAGCAATACAGAGGATCCAAAAGGGAAAGAACACTGCCATGCAGTGACTCTACGAAGTGGAAGACAATTACACGTGAATGAACCTCTACCAACACAAGATGACCCATGCAAAAGTGCAACCACAGAAGGGCACAACCTGCCGCTTGAAGAAAGAGTGATGCAAGGAGATGTATCCGAAAAGAAAAAAACGCACGTAGAAGAAGAGCCTGACGCATACAAGCCCACGCTACCTTTCCCGCAAAGGTTGCGAAAGAAGAATGATGAGGCTCAATTTAAGAAATTTTTGAATGTTTTGCGAGAATTGCATATCAATGTCCCACTTGTGGAAGCATTAGAAAAGATGCCAAGCTATGCTAAATTCTTGAAAGACATCTTGATGAACAAAAGGCCATGGAAGGAGTTTGAAACGGTTGCGTTAACCAGTGAATGTAGCGCAATACTTGCCAACAAGCTTCCCCCAAAATTGAAGGATCCTGGCAGTTTCACAATTCCTTGCTCGATAGGAGGAATTGATGTCGGCAAGGCATTATGCGATCTAGGCGCAAGCATCAATCTAATGCCATTATCTGTCTACAAACGCCTAGGGATCGGAGAAGCAAGACCAACCACTATTACACTTCAGTTAGCAGATAGATCTGTAGTCCACCCTGAGGGGAAGATCGAAGACGTATTAGTCAAAGTTGACAAATTTATTTTTCCTGCAGATTTCATCATTTTGGACTATGAAGCTGACAAAGAGATTCCCATTATTTTGGGAAGACCATTCCTTGCCACAGGACAGACTCTGATTGACGTACAAAAGGGAGAACTGACTATGCGCATGAATGATCAGAAGGTTGTCTTTAATGTTCTCTCTTCCCTAAAATATCCTGATGATCCTAAGGAATGCAACATGATAGCCCGCATGGATATATGCTCTCCGCAAGAGTTACTTTCAAATACGGCCAGTTCCCCAGAAGAAGGAGTCAAGGAAGATCAGGAAAGAGGAACCCGCATCTTGTCGCAACATGAGGAAGTGACCCACATATTAGACATTGAAGGAAGAGTTCCCGCCTTGCCTTCCATAATGCAACCTCCTGCGCTAGAGCTTAAACCCTTGCCAACGCATTTGAAGTATAAGTTCTTGGGGGAAAAAGAATCACTCCCAGTAATAATCTCATCGAAGCTTGACTCATCGCAAGAACATCTACTAATGGAAGTTCTCGCAAGACACAAAGAGGCCATTGGGTGGAGTTTAGCAGACATAAAAGGTATCAGTCCTGCTTATTGCATGCACAAAATTCGTTTGATAGATGAATCTAATGAATTCATTGAGAGACAGAGAAGGCTAAATCCCGCAATGATGGAAGTAGTACGAAAGGAGATAATTAAATGGCTCGACGCAGGTGTGATATATCCCATCGCAGATAGCAAATGGGTGAGCCCAATTCAGTGCGTGCCAAAGAAGGGAGGCATGACAGTGGTGGCAAACGCAAACAACGAGCTAATTCCATCCCGCACCACTACAGGTTGGCGCATCTGCATGGATTATCGCAAGCTGAATGCGATCACCAAAAAGGACCATTTTCCTCTTCCATTCATTGACCAAATGTTAGACAGACTTGCAGGACAAGCTTACTACTGTTTTCTAGATGGGTACTCAGGATATAATCAAATCACCATTGCACCAGAAGACCAAGAGAAGACAACATTCACTTGTCCATATGGCACCTTTGCATTCAGAAGGATGCCTTTTGGACTGTGTAATGCGCCTGGAACATTCCAGAGATGTATGATGGCGATTTTTTCCGAACTTCTAGAAAAATCCGTGGAAGTTTTTATGGATGACTTCTCAGTATATGGGAAGTCCTTCACAAGCTGTCTGAAGCAACTGGAGCAAGTACTAGAAAAATGCAAGGAAACCAACCTGGTGTTGAATTGGGAAAAATGCCATTTTATGGTAGAAGAAGGAATTGTCTTAGGCCACCACATATCAAGCACAGGTATTGAAGTAGATAAGGCAAAAATTGATGTTATTAAGAACTTACCACCGCCTACATCTGTTAAGGGAGTTCGCAGTTTTCTTGGGCATGCGGGTTTCTATCGCAGATTCATCAGGAACTTCTCACAAATCTCGAAACCACTCTGCACATTGCTGGAAGCTAATAGGAAATTTGAATTCTCCAACGAATGCGTTGAAGCATTTGGGAATCTTAAGCATGCGTTAGTGAGTGCACCTATCTTGGCAACCCCAAATTGGAAAGAGCCCTTTGTCGTAATGTGTGATGCTAGTGACGTGGCAGTAGGTGCAGTATTGGCACAGAAAAACGAAAGGAATCTCCACCCCATTTATTACGCTAGCCGAACATTAAATGAGGCGCAGACAAACTACACAACAACCGAGAAGGAATTATTGGCGGTTGTGTATGCGTTTGATAAATTTCGTGCCTATCTGATTGGCTCAAAAGTCATAGTTTTCACAGACCATGCGCAATAAAATACCTCATCTCAAAGAAGGACGCAAAGCCTAGACTGATTAGATGGATTATATTGCTGCAAGAATTCGATTTAGAGATCAAGGACAAAAAGGGAAGTGAAAATTTAATTGCTGACCACTTGTCACGACTGGAAGATAATGGGAAAGATGCTGCACCAAGGGTCCCTATCGCAGAAGAATTTCCGGATGAAAAGCTGTTCGTCATCAACAAGGAAGAACCATGGTTTGCAGACATTGCAAATTATCTTGCCGCAGGAATTCTGCCGGAAGAATACTCAGCGCAGCACCGTAAGAAATTCTTTCACGAATTAAAATTTTATTTATGGGATGATCCTTGTCTTTATCGCAGAGGACCCGACCATATTCTCATAAGGTGCGTTGGGCATAACGATGCGTTGAAAATATTGAAAGACTGTCACGAAGCACCGTATGGAGGCCATTTCGGAGGTCAACGCACTGCGGCCAAAGTTCTTCAAAGTGGATATTGGTGGCCTACTTTGTTTCATGACGCTAGAAAACACGTCGAAAGTTGTGATAGATGTCAGCGCACTGGAAACATCAGCGCCAGAAATGAAATGCCTCAAAATTACATAATAGAAATAGAGCCATTCGATGTCTGGGGCATTGATTTCATGGGACCCTTCCCATCATCGCAAGGAAACCAATACATTCTCCTCGCAGTGGATTATGTGACAAAATGGATAGAAGCAATCGCCTGCGTTAGAAACGATGCGATAACCGTGACCAAATTCCTAAAAAGGAATATTTTCACAAGATTTGGAGTGCCGCGCAGGTTGATTAGTGATGAAGGAACCCACTTCATAAACAGAATTATGGAGAAGTTGTTGCGAAAATACAATGTCAAACACCATGTCGCAACAGCTTACCACCCGCAGAGCAATGGTCAGGCGGAAGTCTCAAATAGAGTGATAAAAAGAATTCTTGAGAAGGTTGTAAATATCAGTAGAAAAGATTGGGCGCATAACCTAGATGATGCGCTATGGGCATATCGCACTGCATTCAAAACACCCATAGGTGCATCTCCATATGCGCTGGTATATGGAAAAGCATGTCATCTACCATTGGAGTTGGAACATAAGGCGCATTGGGCAATGAAGCGCCTAAATTTTGACTTAGATGCTGCAGGGCAAGAACGATTGCGTCAACTGACTGAATTGGAAGAATTTAGAAGAAATGCATATGAGAATGCCAAGATAAATAAGGAAAAACAAAAGCTATGGCACGACCGCAGGATACAAAAAAAGGATCTCAAGGCAGGTATGAAGGTGTTATTGTTTAACTCACGTTTACGACTCTTTCCAGGTAAACTGAAATCCAGATGGTCAGGACCCTACATAATTCATAAAGTTTATCCATATGGGGCAATAGACCTGCATTCCACAGATGGAAAGAGGATTTTCAAAGTCAACGGGCAAAGAGTAAAACCATATATCGAAGGAACTTTGAATAAAGAAGTTGAGTTAATCCTTCTGAAAGATCCACCTTGAAGAAGCCACACAAGATAGGTCCAGAACAGAAGTGCTCTCAAATGCGCCAGGACCTAGCGCATAGAGCACTAACAGGTCAGAAGTTGTAAATATTTCCTTTCCGCATAATCTAGTTCTTTTGATAGGTTGAGCTTTAAGGAGATAATCTCATCGCATGAGTTTTTGGTTTAAGTAAAAGTAGCTGCGTTAAGAAAATTTTGTGTCTAGAAGGAAATCCCACCGCTGGCCAACTCGCATCCGCATCTCCACCTCACACGATAATAATCATATTAGCATTTAATGAGGCGCACTAACCCCTGTTTTTCTCACATTACCCAAGGTAACCGCTCACATTCCTCCAAAACAATCATGATTTCCCACTCTAGTGGGATGCGAAAGGTTGTCAGTACCTAGGGACGCATGCCTTGCGTTAACTATAAGAAAGAGAAGCCCCTGCTGGCTTCTTCCTCATTTCTGCGCCTCCCTCGTACCAGAAACCCTAAACCATTTTTTAATCTTCCCCTCTCCCTTCCCGAAGAAGCCATGTCGGACTCACAAAATCTCTCCATCGCCGGTTATGCGGATGACGCCATCTCTTCGCCGGAAGTCGAAGGACCAAACAGAGATGTGATCATTTCTTCGGATGAAGAAGAGGGCAGCCAAAACCTTGCACAAATGGAAGAAGAACCGGAAGTGGTAGATGGAGAACCTCCTCAAACCAGCTCAAACGCACAAACCCCTGCCGCACCTTCAACCTCCGGTGGCGATGAGGCACTCAACATCGCCCCACTAGATACATCCACCTTCTCCATCCAACCTATCACTTTACAGCCAGCTTCAAGCATTCCCACCCCTCGAAACCTCACTCCTTTTTCCTCTCCATTCCCATCTATTCCCCTGCTTCCAGCCGCAAACCCTCCCTCTACCGTAGCCCACTCCATTGAGCCTTCACCTTCCTGTTTCCCATCTAACACCACTTCCTCGCCTCTACATTTCTCAGAACAGCAAGTCGCTGCATGGAACGACTTGCTGCAAGAACTCGGTGAAGAAGGCGATGAGATTCGCCTAAGAGAAGAATGAGAACGTGTTGCCGCAGAGTCCACCGCAGCAAATAAAGGCGAAGGACCGAGCAATGAGGAAGCAGCAGCCATCGCAGCGCATAACCTGGCGACTATCGCAGTGGCTATGGAAATGTCGGACTCAGAAGATGAAATCCCCCTCACACGTCGCCGCAACATCCAACCCACAGGGGTCGCCATCAGAGAACCAAGCGAGGAACTTGCGGCGACCCAAGGCAAGAAACGGAAAGCACCTACCTCAGCCAAAGACAAGGGAAAACAAAAAGTAGGCGTCGAGGCCGAAGCAAAGGACTGGGGAAAATTTCAGGAGGAGAGGGGATTCAGTTGCCCCCTACCGCAGACAATGACTGACCAGATTTCCCAACGCAAATGGGAAATAGTCTGCGAGAATCCGGGAACTTACGCTCCTGCGTTGGTCCATGAGTTCTTCCACGCACAATGGAGAGATGAAATTGACGAAGTCATTGTACGCGGCCACGCCATCGCATTCTCCTCAGCACACATCAACAACGTTTATGAGCTGCAGGACATCCCCAGCGCAGAAGGGAATAGGCTGCTCGAATGCTTGGATGAAGACTTCCTCAACACAGTCCTTCTCGCGGTAGCCAGTCCTGGGGCTAAGTGGGATGGGCATGGCGCAAAGAGGACCCTGAAATCGCAGTTGCTGGATTTCGAGGCAACTTTGTGGATGCACTGGATCAAAAACCGCATCATGCCAACAACGCACGACGCAACCCTCAGCCTCCAACGCGTGGTGCTCGTGTACTGCATCATGAAGGGCACGCCAATTGACTTAGGGAAAGTCCTTGTGGACACCTTGCGCCACACTGCCACTAAGCCCAGAGGCGCGCTCTTTTGTCCTGGCCTCGTCACCTCGTTATGTCGCGCATCAAACCTCCTTCCCGCAGCAGATGAAGAAGTAAGAACAATACGGAAGGATTTTGACGAGCAATGGTGGACACGTGTGAAGGGCACGCGAGACAGACGCCTGCAAGGTGTCAGCCGCAGACCTTTAGCCCCCGCAGCGGAATCAATTGCACCAGCGCCTGAGAAGCAGAAAACGAAAAGGCGCAAGGTCACCGCAGGAAGATACCCTCGCCAGACGGCGCAAGGCCATCAACACAAATCCCCAGCACAGGAAAACACTGTCTGCGATGAGCCTCAAAATGCGCCACCGCCTTCACCACCAGCGCAGCACTCACCGCCCTGCTTTGAAACTCATGCTGAAGAAGTTGCTGTCGAAGAAACCCAGCCCAGTCCTCCTCACATCAATGACATCCCTGACCAAACTCCTGAAACCACAACATCAGGCGAAGGCGCATCTGCTCGACCACTCGATGTAGACATAGCCCTCATCTTCTCAGAGGTGCGGCAAATGTTCAAAGAAGCCACGGAACCTCTGCGTCTGCAACAAGACAGACTGTGTCAGCAGCAGGCATCACTGCAAAGGCAACAAGAGGAGTTGTCGCAAAGAGTCAATGCTTTGCTCCTCTTCCTCACACATTGGACCAACTCTTTCCACCGCCTGCCTATCGCACCAAACCTTTTCACGCAAAGACCAGCTGGCGCAGGGCCTTCTCAGATGCGTCCACAAAACATTCCTCCGGTTCCAAGGTTCCCTAGACCACCACCTCCACCACCGCAGGATTAAATTATCTTTCCTTTCTTTCTTTTGTTTTCCCTTCATGTATGCGCCGTGTTTTAATTGCATTATCATAATACATAAATATATCTCAACGCATGCTTCTTATCACTTTTCTCTGCCTTAATAATGACTCTTTATCTCTTAAAATCTTTGCGTTAACTCCTTTTGTCTTAATCAACGCATCTGACTTCTAATTTCTCTTGTCCGCATTACCTCGCTTGATTTAACCTTTGTCTTAATTTTCCTTAGAACATAAGGCGAATTCCTTCGCAGTTTCAACCTTGCCGCAACTCCACGTCTATTTTCCTCTGTCAAATGCGCGCCAAAGTAAGTTTGGGGGACAATAGGGACATTGTCCATCTTAAGTTTGGGGGAGTCGGCGCATAAGTATTAAATAAATAACATATGCGTTCCTCTAGGAATGCGGCATGTTTGTAGCCAGGGGCATTTATGACACCCATAGTTTGCCACTGCGCGAAGACAAACGCATCCTATGAGCGTAAAGGGCAGTAAAAAAATGTAATACCCGTAGTTGGATACCCTTCATCACAAATGTGGGTAAGCCAAAACGAAAGTATACGTTTTGATGTCCATTTGATATCCATTGTTTGCTTTCTAAAAAAAAAAAAAAAAAAAAAAAAAAAAAAAAAAAAAAAAAAAGGGAAGAGTATGCGCCCAGAACACGCAAAGAATGGTTGAGTTATGGCAAGGAAGAATCTAAGCGCAAGGAACCTGCTTTAAGCAATGAAGAAAATTTGACAAAAGTCAAAACTACTGGAGTAATGCTTACAAGAAAAAGAAGTAGAAGGATGCCAAGATCGCAAGCAATAGAAGAGTTAAGTAATTCACGCAAAGTAGATAATAGGCATTGCTTGGGGACAAGCAATAGTTTAAGTTTGGGGGTTTGATTGCTTGCGAAATGCAAGTTATTTGCTCTCTAAATTTAGGCTAAAAGAAGGCAAAAAGAGCCTCCAATGCGTTATCTTAGCGCATAAAGAAAAGGGAAAGTGCTTTGATATAAGCGGAAGGTTATATTCATGTATGCGATAAGAAATTATAAACACAGAGCGCTAACGCAACTAATCTAGACATTTTAAGTATCTTTTCAGCGCAGGCACACTTTCCAAGATGATCAAAAGACAGAAAAAGATGGGTGAAAAGACAAGCGCCGGCGCAGCCAGAATAAGTAGGCGATAAAGGAGGGCGCAAGTGGCCTAAATGATGATTAAAGCTAACACAACTAGCGCAAGTGGACTTGCAAGTTGACCGTTGGTAACTTGAAGAAGTTTGCTCCCCTCACCTATAAATAGAACTCACTTATTCAAAGGAAAAAAAAGTGAGAAAAGAGAGGAGAAGAACCTTAGAGAGGAGCTGCAGAAATCTGTAAAGGGGAATATACTTGTGTGTAATGTATCTTTTCAAGTTTATCTGTTTTGCTTTCATGAGCTAAATCTTCTCATCAAGGCTTAGCGCAAGCGCCTCATGCGGCGATAAGCATCACTTGTAAGCGCATATTTTTGGTTTAATAGAAACATTGTTTGCTTTCTACTTAGTTGCGTTAATTCTTTTATTGCTAAGTCCCGCTTGGCCAGCTGGATGCGGTATCAGTATGATAAATCCTTGACAGGTAATGCATATGGATCTCTCTAAGTAGAACAAGCTAGCGCATGTCATGTAGTCTTGGTAACATTTAATTATTACCACTAAAAGATATTGCATGTTTGAGCTTTGATTGCATTATGACTAACGCAATCCCTTGTAAGTATTACGAGAACTGAACTTCACACATGAAACTAGGCACAGAGTCATTTGCTAGTTTATTGTTAAAACGCATAAGGAGCACCGGAAGGAAAGCTTAATGATTTCTTCTCTTACTTAAGCATTAATGGATCAATTAATCAAAAATTAGCGCTACAAGTCTCTTATGAACGCATGAGGTTGCCACTGCAATAGCCTTGATATTTTTCGCATTTAAGTCCTTTCCTCAAATTATATTATTTTCTTTCCGCAATACATCTATTTTTTTTTAAACTACACCACTCAATTTTCTTTACTTACCTAGCATGTGGAGAGATTAAATCAGTGAATATATAATTTTTTTTTTTTTGTTCCATTTCCCTGTGGATTCGACCCTGAACTCATCAGGTACTACTTGATTTAATCAGTTTATACTTGGATTGATTTAAATCTGCGACTATTCTACCAACTATACTGATATTCAATCAGGTAATTAATTAATTATGGAATTAATTATTTATTTATTAAAATTAGATATGAATAAGATAATAGATTTGATCTTATTCCTGACCTTTTCCTATAAGAAAAAGGTCTTAGCCTTTTCCTATAAATAAGACCCCTAGGGTGGGGTGAAAGGCATATCTCATTCATTCTCCTACTCTCAGAGTATTCTCCTAAAGGCTCCCACTAGTCTCCTGCCTCTTGTAGTCTCAGAGTCATACCGGTGTAGCCATAGTGGTAGTGTTCGCAATAGTTCGGGATTGTTTCACAAGCAGTTGGTGAATTTAATCTGAATCGTCAACGAGAGTAAGTAACTTGTTACTATATAAGTTAGATTTAGATCTAATATTTTTGTATGCTTAGCCTTAATATAAATCTATAATAGTTCTAAGTTTATTGCCAATGTATTGGTATTTTAGATTAAACAAAATTAATTACGAATCAGTCCCAATCACGCTTTCGCTTTATGGAATTACGGAATTCCAATCCCTTCATCCCCTACATCACTCAGTGCGAAGAAACTTGACTTCACTGACTTTCATTTCGCAAAGAAAATCTGAACGGTGTATGAAAGATAACGTCAATCGATTGTTCATCAGTTTTCAGTAAGCATTCATTGATCTTCTATGTTCATTTCTCTATTTGGAAGAAATGTATATCTTCATGTAGTGTAATTTCATATTTTAGATTGGTGTATTTGATCGAAACGCCAATTTAGGGCTACGTGTGGTTTGCTGTCTCCGATTAGGGGACTAGAGGGTGTTTGTTGATACATGTTGGTGAAGGGATCGAATCTCACAGCAGAAGCGCACGTGAATACGCGTGTTTCAATCAAACTTAGAAATTGCAAATAGTACAGGGAAAAACACAGAACTATTCATGCATTTTCTTAAGGTTAAGCCTTCTACATCTAAGGGAAAAGAAATCACTTACTTTTGAAGACATTTCTTCAAACACAACACAACAAGTTCTCCTTTTTCCTTTCCACGTACAACGAACAACAATACGAACAATTCACAGGACACTACCAATTGAACTTCCTGGCTATTCTTTGGGACCAAGATCGGGATTGTGTGAACCTCGTCTTTTGAAAGGTGAATGGAAAAATTACAGAGGAGAATGGTCTCTGTAGATTTTAGAGAGCTTGAGAGATTCTTTTTGGGAGAGGAGAGCAATTCACGTTAATTCAACAGCCTGCTCAAATGCAGAAAATCTGCATTAAATAAGAGAGAGAGTGGAAGATAACTCCCCACTCCTCTACTTTCCCACTCCCAGCATAATTGCTAAGGAGGTACATTAATTTAATTAATCAAAATTTAATATAATTTAATTAATTAAATTAAATATTAATTAATTAACTATTTGATTAATTATTATAATTAAATATCTCATATTCAATTAAATGTGCATTTGAATCATCTTTAAATGCACATCTCTCATACAACCTATAGTTTTAATGTGAATCTAATTAACATTAGTTTTAACCTATAGTTTAATATGAATTCGATTCATATTAATTACAATTTGTATCATATTCAAATTATATCTCTCATATTATGTAGTTTAATTTTGAATCAAATTCAAAATTAACTTCATATTATAATGTATCAATATACATTATATTAATTGCATCTTATACAATTAACTTAACTTCCCTTAATCAAATTGAGCAATTCAAAATCTTTCAAAACTATTATCTTGATGATGGAATTGAATTCCTAGCGGAAGTGCAATAAATCGCTTGCAATTCAATTTGGTTTCTTCGAAACCCATACATTGTGCAAGAAACAGAATTCCAGAACAAACTTCTATAATAATTCTACATTAAGCATGCTTGAATCTACAGTAAGGGTTTAGAGATTTCACTTATTTGTTGTAGGCTCAAGAAACACCAATAAGAACCTTATGGATCTCAAGATCATGAACTCAACAAAATACAGGACCAAATGGTAGGGACACCACCACCAAAGCAACCTTGCAATCCACTGGATAATGTTGAGGATAGGTTGTGGGATCAAATCTTGAATCTTGGGAAGGATTTTACTGGAAGAAATAATTGTTCTTCTTTGTGATTTTGAGAGAGATTTGAAAGAGTTCTTAAAATGAATGTGCTGTGAAATTCACCAACTGAGAGGTGCCAATCTTTTTTTTTTTTTTAGAAGCGTATAGTGATAGGACCAAATGAGTCGTATTTATTTGTTGTTAATCTAAGCTTGTTAGAGTCCATTTTACGATCTATTTGTCTATTTTGTAGATAATTTGTGCATTGAAGACATCAGGGACGAATCACACAAATTGGAGCTAATTCGGGTGATTTAGAGAGTTTTCGAGCTAACTTGAAGTCCGTGGATCTCGAGGAGGTGAGGATCGTGACGAGCTCGAAGAATGGTTCCTCAAATCGAGCAAGCAACAAGGACAAAGAAAGAAGTGAAGACACGCTGGATAGAGGCCTGGCGTCGAGACGCTGGCTCGATTTCAAACCCTAGGCCCAAACGTTGTGGCATCTCGACGCCACACCCAGCGTCTCAATGCCACAACTAATTTTTCTATATAAACCTTCGTTTTATTCCGTCGTTTAGGTCATTAGGTTGTAATTTTTGGTTTCTTTTCCGATTGTTCTTTGTATTTTACATTCATACCTCATTCTTGTATGATTTCCTTTGTATTTTCGTCATTATTGTTGTATAGGGTCGCGGGCTTTAGTCGGCTTTACCGTCGTCTAAACCCATTGACGCCGATTGGATGATTCTTGGGTTATAGAATATGTTTAATTGTGAGTATTATGTTCTAATTTCCCTTTTAAATTTACATTGCAATTGTATTTTGGATTATGATTGTAGAATAAACATGCACAGTAGGTTAGATTGATGCCCTAACTCGCAACTCATATGTTTATTGTTTGCTAATATGTGTAGTGCATAGACTGATTCATGGGCATGGGTCCAAAGAGCAGTTCTCTGACTTTGTTGCTCTGTATGATAGGTCTAGGATCCAAAATAACGTTAGAAGTAATCTAGGCCTAATTATTTCTAATGTCCTAATCAATCCACTAGACTTAAGGCAATTGGTTAATTGTTTGGTTTGATGGTTTAATCAAATTAATTAGTTAATCAATTAGACTCTAATTAGATGGACGATGTATGATTGGGTTAGATGGCTTAGGTGGACTTAGGGTCTTTTCTGGATTCAGATTAGATCGATTGGGAAATTAAGCAATTTAAATTTAGCCTTTAATAGGTAGGAATACAATGATCAAAGCAAACCATTCAACCCCAAGAATCTCACTAATCGGCATCGCTCGTTTAATTAATTTTCCTGTTATTTTATGTTTCTTGCGATTTAGTTTCATGTCTTTTAATTTCTTGTTATTTAAATTCTCGCCTTTAATTTCTTGCATGTTGATTTCCCCTAGCATTGAAATCCCCCCTTTACTGCTTTCTAACTCAAAGTAAATAGGAGATAATTACCAACCGCCACTTCCTGTGATTGACCCCGACCACTACTATTGCAAGTAGTTTAGTGTTCGTGGATTATAAATTTATTTGACACGAACTTCGACAAGTCGTCCAGTCAAATTGGCAACGTTGTCGGGGAGTGCAAACAGTCAATTATTTTCTTTTTATTTTGAGTTTTTAGTTTTTAGTTTAGTTTAGTATTTATTTTTTCTTTTTGTTATGACTGAGAGGACAAGCACAGACAGCGAGGTAAGTAAGTTCAAATTTGAATTGTCTGAGCTTAAAACTCTCATTTGTTAGTAGGCTGCAAAGCAGGAATCTCCATCTGAAGTGATTCCCATTAAGAGATTTCCAGCAATGCAGAACCAACAGACATCTGACCAGTTGGGGAAAAAAATTTATCCTGGTTGGAGAGACCACCCAAACTACTACTTCCAGAACGATCAAAGCTTTAATATGCAGCATGGATCGAGTCCAGGTAATTTAGAAATTTTAGTTAAAAATTTAACTGATAGCATTCAAGTTCTGCAGGAAGGTTAACTCTGAAGGTGTTAATATCTAAAAAGCGGAAGCAATTTTGGATCTTAGGCACATAATTTGTTCAATTTGATCATACTTCGCATGCTGTCCAAGAAGAAGAAAAACAGAGTATTGTTTACCAACCTTGTATCAATGGAGAATTGGTTGGATTTCTTTGTTGTTTTTCTTCACCAACGAGTCACGAACCACCAAAGGATCTTCCTTGCTATCCTCAAGCCTTTAGAATGGATTGTGGGATCCTCAAGTGATGGAATTTGAGAGAGAAAGTATGAAGAACAAGCTTGTGTTGGGATTGGTGCCCTAAAACTCGTAGATAGTGAATGTTAAACAAAAATTATATACTTGTTCGATAAAGTCGTTATCAAGATTAATTCAGTAAAGTCATAACTGAATAAGTAAATTGCACATTAGATAACCCAAATCCAATAAACTAAGATCCATGGCTATAGGAAGAACACTTGAGCTTTATGTACAGACATAAAAGTGGATCAAGCTCGAGTAGTAGCCTAAAACGGTCTATAGTATAGGGATAGGGCTAGGTACCTTATTCTGGGGACACTATGAGACGCGACCCACTTTATAGATTGTATAGACGATGTGATCCTAAATCGTCCATGTAGAGACATGTGAGTGGGGGCGCCCTATGCAATGAGTTTGCATAAGACCAGGACCGAGAAATAAGTCGCTCTCGCTTTATAACTCCATTTACTAGCGAGACTGACTATTTCATGAGATGACCTAGGTAACTCGTGTTGGGTTTTATGCCCTAAAACTCGTAGATAGTAAATGAAACAAATTAATCGATCTCAATAAAGTGTTATTTGAGTAATTCAGTAATTTGGTTATTGAATAATCGAGTTTGCATTAATAAACCCTAAATCCAATAAACTAAGATCCAAGGTTGTTTAAATGAAACTTGGACTAGTATGTGGGGACATACGGGGATCAGTGTCCAAGTAACTGATAATAGCCCTTGCGCAGCGGAAAAACAAACAGAACCTTTAACTCCGAATTAATTTAAGAATAAAATACCAATACGTTGGGCAAAATTCAGCAATTTAACCAAATATAAACATGCTGAAATTGTGTATAAAACATGCTAAAACAGCCCTAAAACATAGATCTAATCTACATAAAAAGATCCTACTGATCTAAGGCCGAGATACAGTTACCTTTGTAGAAATTCTTGATCGTTTCACCAAAATTTCTTTGAATTGCTCCCAAAAACAGCAACTTGAAATCCCTGTTTTCGCTGGAAAAAATGTCACGAACACCACCACGGGGTTTCACCAGTATTCTCAAAGGGATACACGTTGAGAGCTTGTGGGAACTAAAAAAATACTCTAAGGATTTCTTCTTCTGGAAAAAACACTCTGTGTCCTCAGAGAAAGGAAAAACCACCAGAGAGAGCGAGAGAGAGGGAGAGAGGCGTGAGAGGTGTGAGATTGAGCGTAATTCTCTGCAACTGCACACTGACCACGTCCCATTTTAAAAAAGCATAATATCAGATAACTGAAATATCAGTTATCTGATATATTTAATTAATTATAATTTTAAAATCATAATTTTAAATTACAATTAATTGTATTGTATTTTAATTAATCTAAATTAATTAAAATAACATTAATTTAAATCCAATTTAAATTAATATCCCTCTTATCTTATAGTTTAATTAAATCAAATTTAATTAAACTAAATCAATTAATTAATTCGAAATTAATTAATAAAAATTAAAATAAAATTGAACATCACATATTCAATTACTATTTGCTCTCTCAAAATTATAGTATTAATATACATCCAATGAATATTAATTATAACCTATAGTTTTAATATGAACCAAATTCATATTTTAGTATAATATTCGAACACCTTCGAATATTCAATCCATCCTTAGAATTTTACCTCAACGCCCTAAATGAGCTACCGGTGGGACCTGATCAGAAGCTCCAACGATATGAGATTAGTTGGTTAAACTCATTAACCAAGTTAATCAATATTCGTTAACTGTGGTTCACTCCACTAAAGAACCACAGCTGCACTCTTCTCACTGCAGACATATTTCTGTGTCCACGGATATTGACCGTCAATAGCAAGTTAGCCCTTCACGTGTGTTCGTACCCCAGCTAGGTCAAATTACCGTTTTACCCCTGGGCTACCTCTTGGTCCTTAAGTACCAGTGCTCCTCTAATGAACAACCTGTTTGTGGTCCAACCAACAAACAGAAATCCCTCTCGTGCCATAAAGAGGGTAGGGCCCATTGTTCAAGACCCGGAGACACCACTTAAGGGAACACACCTCTACTTACCCTAATATCGGGAAGGAGTGAATTCCATCTTGTAAGACTACGTTCCCAGCTCCCCACTCGGTCTTGTCCCCAAAATGGTAGGCTTATTGAGTCGGCGAACAGGCCACTCTCACCCGTACAAATCAAAGGACAATCCCTCATGGACAGGAGTCCATAATCCACTCAGGATTAAGGCCAAGTTGCCTAGGTCATCCTAGTGAAATAGAAACCAAACTAACTAACGGTGTTACAGTTAGTGGTTAACTATTTCGCGGTCCGGTCTTTGTGCAAACTCATTGCACAGGATACCCCCACTCACATGTCAACCACATGAACGCGTTGGATCATTACGTTTGTATCAATATACAAAGCGGGCCGTATCCATAGTGTCACCAGGATAAGGTACCCAGCCTTATCCCTATACTACAGACCCTTTAGGCTAAAACTTGAACATTGATCCCCGTATGTCCCTACATACTAGTTCAAGCCTCATTCTATTAGCCATGGATGTTTAGTTTATTGGATTAGGGTTAACAAGACAAGATATAATACAAACATTGAATAATACATCACTTTATTAATGTTCGGTCAAAAGTACATTTACTATCTACGAGTTTTAGGGCATAAAACCCAACAAACTCCCACTTGAACTAAAACTCAAGTTACAGGGAAAGTATATACAATATAATCCAAAGCTGGAAACGGTACATGTATGTTGTACATTACATAAAAAGTAAATATACAAAATACAATAAACTAGGGCATCCTTACACCCATTACACATCTCCCACTTGCCCTAGATTACGCTATATACATGTCTCGCAGACCTAGACTTTCTAGATGACCCTCGAACACTTTAGCCGAGACGGCCTTCGTAAACGGATCAGCAATGTTGTGCTCGGAAGCGATCTTGGTCACGACCACATCTCCTCTTTGCACAATCTCACGAATCAGATGATACTTCCTCTCTATGTGTTTACCTCTTTTGTGGCTGCGAGGTTCCTTTGAATTGGCTACAGCCCCACTGTTGTCACAGTATAACGTAATGGGCAAGTTCATATTTGGAACAACTTCCAAATCTGTCAAGAACTTCCTTAGCCAAACAGCTTCCTTAGCTGCTTCACAAGCAGCTACATACTCAGCCTCCATCGTGGAGTCTGCGATGCATCCTTGCTTTATACTCCTCCAAACTACAGCTCCCCCGTTAAGGGTGAAAACTGACCCTGACGTAGATTTCCTAGAATCCTTGTCAGTTTGGAAGTCAGAGTCGGTGTAACCCGTGAGAACTAACTCCTTAGCCCCAAACACCAACATGTAATCTCTCGTTCTCCTAAGATACTTGAGGATTCCTTTAACGGCGGTCCAGTGGTCTAACCCTGGATTCGACTGATATCTGCTGACAATCCCTACTGCATAACAAATGTCAGGCCTCGTGCATAGCATGGCATACATTAAGCTACCCACGGCAGAGGCGTAGGGAATCCGTCTCATATCCTCAACCTCTTGAGGTGTCTTAGGAGACTGTTCCTTAGACAAGTGAACCCCATGCCTGAAAGGCAACAAGCCCTTCTTGGAGTTCTGCATCGAATATCGAGCCAGCATCTTGTCGATATACGTTGCCTGAGACAGAGCTAGCGATTTGTTCTTTCTATCCCGAATAATCTGGATGCCAAGAACATACTGGGCCTCACCCAAATCTTTCATTTGGAATTGAGCTGCTAGCCATTCTTTTACGTCAGACAGATACCCTACATCATTCCCAATGAGTAGGATGTCGTCTACATAAAGTACGAGGAAAGCTACTTTATTCTCGTTGATCTTCTTGTATACACAAGGCTCATCAACATTCTGGTCAAAGCCAAAAGATTTGATCGCAGTATCAAATCTAATATTCCAAGATCGAGAAGCCTGTTTCAACCCATAAATGGATCGATTCAGTTTGCAAACTTTGTGCTCATGACCTTGGGATATGAACCCTTCGGGTTGAGACATAAAAATACTCTCGTCAAGATTGCCATTCAGAAAAGCTGTCTTGACATCCATTTGCCAAATTTCATAATCATAAAATGTGGCAATGGATAAGAGGATTCTTATGGACTTTAGCATAGCAACTGGAGAAAAAGTTTCTTCATAGTCCACTCCTTCTCGTTGGGTATAACCCTTTGCTACAAGTCTTGCTTTGAAAGTCTGTACTTTCCCAGCAGCATCTCTTTTTCTCTTATAGATCCATTTACACCCAATGGGTTTGACCCCCTCAGGTAGATCTACAAGTTCCCAAACTTGATTGAAGTACATTGACTCCATCTCAAGGTCCATGGCTTTGGCCCACTCGTCCTTATCTACATCATTCATTGCCTGACGATAAGACAATGGATCTTCTACGCCGTCATCAGGTATGACTACTTGTGTTTCTGTTAAACCCAAGTAGCGGTTAGGTTGTGTCACAACCCTCCCACTGCGTCGAAGCTCTCCCACTACGTGAGGAGGACTAGATTGACGAGAAGAACTGCATTCTCCAACAACTCTTGTTGAAGGACCAGGTTCATCAACAACCCTTGTTGATCCTTCTGTAGCTTCTCCTAATACTAACTTACTTCGTGGTCGATGATCTCGTATGTGGTCTTCCTCCAAGAAAGTTGCATTTGTCGATACAAATACTTTATTATCTTGAGGGTCATAGAAAAGACCACCTCTCGTTTCTTTCGGGTACCCAACAAATTGGCATATTCTCGTACGTGGTTCCAATTTCTTAGGATTTGTCACTAACACATGTGCAGGACAACCCCAAATACGAAAGTAACGCAAACTAGGTTTACGCCCCCTCCATAACTCAAAAGGAGTTTCAGAAACACTTTTTGAGGGAACACTGTTAAGAATATGTACTGCAGTCTCTACTGCATACCCCCAAAACGAGCTAGGCAACTGAGCATAGCTCATCATTGATCGAACCATGTCTAACAAGGTTCTGTTTCTCCTTTCTGATACACCATTTTGCTGGGGTGTACCAGGTGCTGAGAGTTGTGATTGGATTCCATGTTCTATCATATAGTCTTGGAATCTTTGATCCAAATACTCTCCACCTCGATCTGATCGAAGCATCTTAATTGTTTTACCTAATAGATTTTCTACCTCAGCCTTAAACTCCTTGAACTTTTCAAGAGCCTCAGACTTATGGCCCATTAGGTACAAGTAACCGTATCGTGAATAATCATCTATGAAAGAGATGAAGTATTCAAAACCACCTCGAGCCTTTACATTCATTGGACCACAAAGATCCGAATGTATCAGTTCAAGTGGTTCTTTGGCCCTATAACCTTTTCCGGTAAAAGGCCTCTTGGTCATTTTACCCTCGAGACACGATTCACAGGGTGGTAAAGATGTATCTTCTATGTCACTTAGAAGTCCATTTTTAACCAAACGATCGATCCGATCGATGTTAATATGACCAAGACGAAGATGCCAAAGATACGTGTTGTTACTTAAAGGAGAAACTTTTTGCCTTTTGTTTTGCGTTTCGGCCGTTTTAAACATTTCATGACTTAAAATAGCCTTAGCATCATTTGGTCTTAACACAAATAAATTATTCTCACGCTTAGCTGAACAAATGTAAACTCCATTCTTTGAAATTAAAGCTTCATTAAGCAAGAAGGAAACTGAATAACATTGTTCTAACAAAGCTGAAACAGAAATAAGGTTCCTTTTAATTCTAGGAACCAAGTACAAGTCCTCTAAAATTAAAAACCTATTTCTAAAGAATAATTTTGCAGCTCCCACTGCACGAGCTGAAACGACGTCTCCCGTTCCGACCTTGAGCGTCATTTCACCCTCTGCCAGCTGCTGGAAATTATTTCCCTGAAAAGAAGAACAAACATGATTAGTGGCTCCCGAATCCAGTATCCAGGCAAACTCATCATGTTCAATGAGACAAGTCTCTAACACAAGTAAATCGAATTTACCTTCTTTTTCTCTTCTCTTCTCAGCAAGGTAGCGGGGACAGTTGCGCTTCCAGTGACCATCTGCATTACAGTGGAAGCATCTGCCTTTGTCGGCCACGACCTTGGCCTTCCTCTTTCCTTGCACAGCCTGTGCAGGAGCCTTCCCCTTGTCTCCCTTCCTCTTTTGGATCTGCTTCGATGAAGAAGCCTGAGGTACAGATTTAGTCCCTGAGGATGAACCCTTCAGGAACTTCTTCTTGGAATGGGCCACGTTGGCCTCTCCTTTAACCACATTTTTGCCCTTGCTCTTTTGCAAGGACTCATAAATCTGTAACTCCGAGAGGAGGGTAGTCAGGTTGAACTGAATCTTATTCATGCTCGCGTTCGTCCTGAAAGACAGATAGCTCGCTGGGAGCGAGTGAAGGATGAACGCAACCTGACTGCGCTCGCAGACAACCCCGCCATTTGCCTCAGCTATGTTGAATTGGTTAATCATGTCCAGGACGTGTTCCCGAACAGATTGACCTTCTGGCATCTTGGCATTGAAGACGTTCTTCAAGGCGTCGTGGTGGAGCTGGTAGGACGGAAGTCCAAACATCTCCTGCAGGGAATTCATAATTTCCCTGGCAGTTGCCACGTTCTCGTAACGCTTGGCCAGCACTTCAGACAAGCTGACCAAAATATAGACTTTGACCTTTTCATTGGCCTTGGTCCAGCGTTCGTAGGCGTCCTTAACTGCCTGAGAGGCAGTGCGAGGGAGAACGGGAGGACATTCCTCCGTTAAGACGAACCTTAAGTCCTCAACCACGAGTATTGTATTGAGGTTAGACTTCCATTGTGGAAAATTTTCGCCGGTAAGTTGTTCATTTTTAAGCAGGGAAATTATAGAGGAAGACATTGCTGAAAAACAAACAAGTGACTGTATTAGTTATCTTTGCCTTAACCCATCACACAAGCAATACAAACAATTGCATACATCCAATCAATTTTGCAAACAAACAATCAAAGAACCCTAATAAAACTATGATTGTGTTTCGCAACGATGCTTTAGAGGTTTAGAAGAACAGCCACCGAAGGATGATCAGTTGTTCCTCCTCTAAAATGAGACTCATCTCAGTCAATTTCTAATACCAGAATAACTCATATTCCATTAGATATTAACCACCGTTGTTCGGTCAAGGATTTGTTAACAAATTAACTCCTCCCCGTAAGTGTAACCCTCCCACTTTTAGATCCCAGAGGCACGCACCAACAGGCTACCGTTAGGAAAGACAACTGTTGGTAATTAGCCTAAGTGACCCTATCCTATTCAGGAGTTCACGGTGTTCCGAATCCTATGATCAGGCCCTCCGAAGGGATGGTTGCGCCGAGACAACACGCAGGCGGATCATAGGAATCTCACGTTGTGACCTAGGGGCGGAGACCGAAGGATACGTTGACACGTGTCCTGCTCCCACTTACTATAGTCACTTTCCCCATTCACCTTGGTATTGACCCATGCAAACACTCTCCGAAGGGAGGCCGCGCTAAAACGACACAAAGCCGAGCATGGATCTCACGGTGTGAACATCACAGGGACGCAGGAGCAAAACTCGATTTAAATCAAGTTTTGTAATTTTCCTCCCACTAAAGTAACCTATTATTAATATTAGGGTTTGATTAAACCTAGATAAATCCGGCTAAGTCATTTATCTAAGTCTAGTCCTATTATAACTATTATAATAAGACCTAATGTCTAGGTGTATTAAACCAATTTAATTAACCTAGCGACATTATTCTAACATTAACCTGAGATTAATTCAACTCCGGTGTTCCAGACCCGTTCCCAGGTAGGAGGTGTTCCGTTTACCGTCAACTTAAATACCTCCAATCCTTAGACAGAACTTCACTGGTAGAGTTCCCTTATAATCTTAGGAATGTTCGTCCTACTTAGTTCATTAAAACTATTTTAAAAAGTAAGATATTCTAATCCTATTAGAGAATGATCTTAGGTCTAATTAATTTTAACCCATTAAAATTAATTCAATTTTAACCTAAGATCCTATGTGAACATGCATATCTTGATTATAGATTGACGGTTTCTAATCATAAAATTTTAAACTATTTCAAAATTTTAATGATTAGACCTATAATCATGCATACTATAGTTTTAAAACAATTAACAATCATATTCAAGTTAATGAAATTCAAACTATAGTATTTTGCATTGCATGATAATCAATATAACCCTTATATTAATCTATGGATGTATCATGCTCAATGCAATTTGATTTCCATTTAAATAATAAACAATTTTATTATGGCCAAAAAATGGAAAATCAACTTAGCATGCTGCAAACAAATTATTTTTAATATAACTCTTATATTAAAACTATTTAATTGTATGCATCATACTTTTCCATTTTCATGAATTTAATATAACTCAACTATATATTAATAACTCATGAAAATCAAACCATGCATTTCAATCATATATTATAATCTAATTATAACATACATAAATGCATGAGCATGCTTTATAACCTAAGGTGGGATTTCTAATATTATATGACATCCATAAAGCATATAAAATAGCATATGAACCGATTAATTGGCCTCTAGGACAAAATTAAAGCTAAATTACAAGAATAAAGCAAAATTCTATCCTATTACAGCCTTCTGCAGCCCCGAACCGGACCAAAACCGCTTTAAAATTGCCAAAACCGCTCGAACCAGCTCAAAACCGCTCGAACCGGACCGGAAAAACACGAAACCAGCGTCAAAAACCGCCCAGTCAACGAACCAGGCGGACCAGTCAACGAACCAAGCGGACCAGTCAACGAACCGGACGCCAGTCAACGAACCAGGCGTGAACCGCGCGCATCCGAAGAACCGGGCGACGCAAACTGGACCGCTCCCTGGACCGCGCCTCATGACGTCAACGTCCTTCATGCTGACGTCAGCCCTCGTCTGATTTTTCGTTTTTTTTTTTTTTTTTCGAAATTTCTGGAAAAACCTGCACTGTTCCAGCCGCAATTCTTCGCCGTTTTCCGCCGCTTTTGGCCAATTTTGGTCCCGATCTTCATCGTTCTTCAGCCTAAACTAGACATGGACTTACAGAGACTCGATTTACAATTTAATTGCCCAAAAACGCAGGGGCCTTTACATTTGATCGCATCAAAATAATTGTAAATCTAAGGCCAATTAATCTCCAGTTCATAGCAAATTAACATTCATAATGCAATTAAATCCCACCTAAAGCCAACGCAAATTTTAATTCAAAAATTAAATTACAGAGAAGGCTCTGATACCAATTGAAGGGATAATAGCCCTTGCGCAGCGGAAAACAAACAGAACCTTTAACTCCGAATTAATTTAAGAATAAAATACCAATACGTTGGGCAAAATTCAGCAATTTAACCAAATATAAACATGCTGAAATTGTGTATAAAACATGCTAAAACAGCCCTAAAACATAGATCTAATCTACATAAAAAGATCCTACTGATCTAAGGCCGAGATACAGTTACCTTTGTAGAAATTCTTGATCGTTTCACCAAAATTTCTTTGAATTGCTCCCAAAAACAGCAACTTGAAATCCCTGTTTTCGCTGGAAAAAATGTCACGAACACCACCACGGGGTTTCACCAGTATTCTCAAAGGGATACACGTTGAGAGCTTGTGGGAACTAAAAAAATACTCTAAGGATTTCTTCTTCTGGAAAAAACACTCTGTGTCCTCAGAGAAAGGAAAAACCACCAGAGAGAGCGAGAGAGAGGGAGAGAGGCGTGAGAGGTGTGAGATTGAGCGTAATTCTCTGCAACTGCACACTGACCACGTCCCATTTTAAAAAAGCATAATATCAGATAACTGAAATATCAGTTATCTGATATATTTAATTAATTATAATTTTAAAATCATAATTTTAAATTACAATTAATTGTATTGTATTTTAATTAATCTAAATTAATTAAAATAACATTAATTTAAATCCAATTTAAATTAATATCCCTCTTATCTTATAGTTTAATTAAATCAAATTTAATTAAACTAAATCAATTAATTAATTCGAAATTAATTAATAAAAATTAAAATAAAATTGAACATCACATATTCAATTACTATTTGCTCTCTCAAAACTATAGTATTAATATACATCCAATGAATATTAATTATAACCTATAGTTTTAATATGAACCAAATTCATATTTTAGTATAATATTCGAACACCTTCGAATATTCAATCCATCCTTAGAATTTTACCTCAACGCCCTAAATGAGCTACCGGTGGGACCTAATGGACCTACAGATCAGAAGCTCCAACGATATGAGATTAGTTGGTTAAACTCATTAACCAAGTTAATCAATATTCGTTAACTGTGGTTCACTCCACTAAAGAACCACAGCTGCACTCTTCTCACTGCAGACATATTTCTGTGTCCACGGATATTGACCGTCAATAGCAAGTTAGCCCTTCACGTGTGTTCGTACCCCAGCTAGGTCAAATTACCGTTTTACCCCTGGGCTACCTCTTGGTCCTTAAGTACCAGTGCTCCTCTAATGAACAACCTGTTTGTGGTCCAACCAACAAACAGAAATCCCTCTCGTGCCATAAAGAGGGTAGGGCCCATTGTTCAAGACCCGGAGACACCACTTAAGGGAACACACCTCTACTTACCCTAATATCGGGAAGGAGTGAATTCCATCTTGTAAGACTACGTTCCCAGCTCCCCACTCGGTCTTGTCCCCAAAATGGTAGGCTTATTGAGTCGGCGAACAGGCCACTCTCACCCGTACAAATCAAAGGACAATCCCTCATGGACAGGAGTCCATAATCCACTCAGGATTAAGGCCAAGTTGCCTAGGTCATCCTAGTGAAATAGAAACCAAACTAACTAACGGTGTTACAGTTAGTGGTTAACTATTTCGCGGTCCGGTCTTTGTGCAAACTCATTGCACAGGATACCCCCACTCACATGTCAACCACATGAACGCGTTGGATCATTACGTTTGTATCAATATACAAAGCGGGCCGTATCCATAGTGTCACCAGGATAAGGTACCCAGCCTTATCCCTATACTACAGACCCTTTAGGCTAAAACTTGAACATTGATCCCCGTATGTCCCTACATACTAGTTCAAGCCTCATTCTATTAGCCATGGATGTTTAGTTTATTGGATTAGGGTTAACAAGACAAGATATAATACAAACATTGAATAATACATCACTTTATTAATGTTCGGTCAAAAGTACATTTACTATCTACGAGTTTTAGGGCATAAAACCCAACAGTAACAACCTAAATGGTCTATAGTATAGGGATAAGGCTGGGTACCTTATCCTGGTGACACTATGTGATACGGCCCACCTTGTATTCGATACAGATGCAATGATCCAAAGCATCCATGTAGGAGACATGCGGGTGGGGGTATCCTATGCAATGAGTTTGCATAAGATCGGACCGCGAAATAGTAACCACTAGATGTAACGCCGTTAACTAGTTTAGGTTTCTATTTCAATAGGATGACCTAGGTAACTCAATCTCAATCCTGAGTCTGTTATGAACCCCTTTCAGGAGGGACTGTCCTTAGATTTGTATGGGTGAGAGTGGCCAGTTCGCCGACTCAATAAGCCTACCATTTCAGGGGCAAGACCGAAAGGGGGCTGGGAACATAACAGTACAAGATGGAATTCACTCCTTCCCCTATTGGGGTAAGTAGATGTGTGTTCCCTTAAGGGCTGATTCTAGGGCTTGAACAAAGGCGCGTCGTCCTCTCCTAGCCTGAGAGGAACTCCTGTTTAGTGGTTGGACCCTAAACAACTTGTTCATTAGAGAAATCAGTGGTACTTAAGGAACCAGAGGTAACCCAGGGGTAAAACGGTAATTTGACCCAGCTGGTGTTACGAACACACGTGAAGGATTGACTTACTGCTTGGTCGATATCCGTGGACACAGAAATATTCTATAGTGAGAAGAGTGCAGCTGTAGTGGAGTGACCCACAGTTAACGAATGTTGACTAAACTTGGTCAATGAGTTTGGCCAATTAGTCTCGTATCGTTGGAGCTTCCGATCTGTAGGTCCATTAGGTCCCACTGGTAGCTCGTAAAGAGACTTGAGGCAATTAAGTATAAATTGTAAATTGAAAGTGTTCAATTTATTTGGGGAATCGTATAATGTATATTGATGCATTATAATATAAAGTTTATGAAACTTTATAATATAATTTTTGAATTAATTTTAAAAAAAATTAATTCTTGAGAGAAAGTATTTGAAAGAGTTCAAATAAATTTAATATGAATTGGATTCATATTAATTTTAATTTTAATAAAATCCCTAAGATTAAATATATGATATTTAATTGGGTAAATTAATTAATTATGGAATTAATTAATTATTTATTAAAATTAGAGACCTTTTCCTATTAGGAAAGAAAATATTTGAAAGAGTTCAAATAAATTTAATATGAATTGCATTCATATTAATTTTAATTTTAATAAAATCTCTAAGATTAAATATATGATATTTAATTGGGAAATTAATTAATTATGGAATTAATTAATTATTTATTAAAATTAGAGACTTTTTCCTATTAGGAAAAGGTCTCCCTTTTCCTATTAGGAAAAAGGTCTTGGCCTTTACTATATATAGGACCCCTGGGGTGGGGTGAAAGGCATCCCATTCATTCTCCTACTCTCAGAGAATTCTCCCAAAGGCTCCCACAAGTCTCCTGCCTCTAGAAGTCTCAGAGTCATACCGGTGTAGCCATAATGGTGGTGTTCACACTAGTTCGTGATTAATTCACAAGCAGTTGGTGAATTTAATCTGAGTCGTCAACGAGAGTAAGTAATTTGTTACTTTATAAATTAGATTTAGATCTAATATTTTTGTATGCTTAGCCTTAATATATATTTAGAATAGTTCTAATATTATTGCCAATGTATTGGTATTTTAGATTAAACAAAATTAATTACGAATCGGTCCCAATCACGCTTCCGCTTTACGGAATTATGGAATTCCAATCCTTCAACTCAATCTTAATCCTGAGCTGACTATGAACTCCTGTTTATTTAGGCTTATCCTTAGACCTGCATAGGTGAGAGTGGTTCAGTATCGCCGACTCAATAAGCCACCCATTTCAAAGATAGGAACGAGTAGATAGCTTGGGACATAGTCGTGCGAGAAGGAATTCGCTCCTACCCGAATTAGGGATAGTAGAGAGGTTGTTCCCTTAAGTGCGAACTCCGGGGCTTGAACAAAGGGATCACGCCCTCTCATTGGCCCGAGAGGGACTCGGTTTATTGGTTGAACCATAAACCAATTGTTCATTAGAGGATCAGTGGGTCTTAAGGAACTAGAAGTACTATAGGGGTAAAACGGGCTTTTGACCTAGCTATAGCTACGAACAACCTGTGAAGGATCGACTTACTGAGCATGGTTAAATCAAGTGGGCGGAAATATATCTATAGTGAGGGGAGTGCAACTATCAGGCTATAGTGGAGTGTCCCGGTAGTTAACGAATGTTGGCTAGCTTGGATAATGAGATTAGTCGGTTAGCCTCGAATCGTTGGAGCCCATGATCTATAGGTCCATTAGGTCCCCCTACTAGCTCATATCGGAATAAAGCCTAGAACAAAAAGATAGGAAGCTTTGAATCGTTCAAAAACGGGAAAAAGAGTATTATCGTAAATTGTGTTTTGACACAATAATTTAATTATGAATTAAATTAGAAAATGAGAGATGAAGTATTTAAAAGTGTTTTGAATACTATATATATGGATTAGGAATCATATATAATTAGATTGCACAAGGTAACAATGATTAATTGGATTAATCATATCAAATTAATTAGGAAATGTTTCTAATAAATTACCAAGAAATTAATTTCAATTTAGAATTGAAATTGGGGTTAATTTGCAAGCTTGAAATCTGATTTCAAATTGTATTTAGTGGATTTAGTTGGAATCCCACTTATGCATGATCATTCAAAGTGGAAAGACAACTCACCTCATGCATTGTTGCATGTATTGTTACTTGAACACCTAAAATCCACTATAGCTTGCATCTTGAACATGTGTCTTGCAAATTAAGGCTTCTCCTTGCATGGATTCACTCTATAAGTAGAGAAAGGAATCAGATTGAGAAGTTTTACATAGCAAATACCATATTGTTATGCTGCTGAATTTGTGCCTCAAACTCTCTCTTTTCACATATCTCTCTAGAGCTTGAATCTTCAAGCATTCCCTTCCCATTCCCTATCTTTATAGACTCCCACAAGTCGTTCTTGGCCCGGAGAATAATAGGGAAGACACTAAGGGTTGTCCTAAGAAGATTGGAGAAGAAAAGAATCCAGAAAGGTCCACCTATTGAGCTACAAAATGTTGGTTGTTCTAAACTCTCTATTCTGCTTTCTCTAGGACATGCATGCTTTAAGTGTAAAATTGATGTAGTTAGGTGCTTCCGATTTTCAATTGCTTCCGCATGTGTTATATGAACACCTTCAGCTTGCAAGGTGAGTTTTGGTGAGGTTTCAATTTGGCAGCATTTCTTTATCTTTTAAGCATAATTTCTTCAGCCATCTCCATTCCTTTTATAGAGGGATTAGAGATGCAAGAATGCTCCAGCAATTGACACTCAATTAACCAAAGATTAGTGGGAATTTTAGTGTCCAATTTGGGGTGAGTGCATGGGTTAAGTCACCATGCACTCCACCTCCAAAAATTCAATCCTTTTTTAATTGGGAAAAATACACTTTTGGTCCCTGAGGTTTGGGTTAGGTTTCATTTTGGTCCCTGAGTTTTCAAACTCGAAATTTTAGTCCCTGAGGTTTGAATTTCGTTTCATTTTAGTCCCTCCATCCATTTTTCCGTTAGATGTTAACGGAATGCTGACGTGGCACCTATTTTTTTTTTATTATTTTCCTTTTCTTTTTATTTTCTCTTTTTTTCTTCATCTTCTTCCTCCCTATCTTCTTCTTCAACCTTAGTTCAAGCTCCACCACCGGCCACCACCATCTCCGTCGCCGTCCACCGGACCGTTGCCGGTCACCGGAAGATTTTTTTTCTCTTTTTTTTCTTCTTTCTCTCTCCCTCACCATCTCCTTCTCTCTCGCCGGTATTTTCCCCTTCGAATCTAGGCTAAAAAACCTTCAAATCTTGCGGACGAAGGGGCGACCACCGAGAGATTCTTTTTATTATTTCTTTCCCTCTCCCTTACCACCTCATTCTCTCTCGTCGTCTTTCTCACCGATAGTTTCCCCCTTCGAATCTTGGCTTGAAAACCTTCAAATCTTGCGGATGAACGCCGACCACTAGGACAGATCTGGGCTTGTTTCACGAACGCCCTTCATGATACGAACGCCGGAAGATCTGGGTAGATCGACGGCTGTCGAGCTCGCTGCTAGAGGAAGAGATCGAGAATGAGCTGGTCGTCGATACGCAGAAGAGAGAGAGAGACGAGTTGGCCGATGGAAAAGAGAGAGGGGATGACGAGCTGGCCATCGATTCGCAGAAGAGAGAGAGAAAGATGAGCTCCTGCCGTGGATTTCTACCGGCGAATGAAATAGTCACGTGGGTCTCTGACGGCTGCACAAGGAATGAAGAAGAAAAACCTAACTTTTCTTCTTTTTTTTTGTTGAAAAACAGTTAAGAAAGGGAAGAGAGGAAGAAGGAAGAAGAAGAAGAAAAAGGGAGGAGAGAGAAGAAGGAGAAAATAGGAGAAAAAAGAGGAAAATTTTGGGAAATGATGGTTTCCGACGGTGGCGGTCCGGCGATGGTCCGGTGGGCGGCGACGAAGATGGTGGTTGCCGGAGGTGGAGCATGAAGTTGAAAAAGAAGATAGGGAGGAAGAAGATGAAGAAAAAAGAAAAAGAGAAAAGAAAAAGAAAAGGAAAATAATAAAAAAAATATTTAATATATTATTTTATTTAAAAAAATTAGAAAAAATATTTTTTAAATAAAAAATAGATGCCATGTCAGCATTCCGTTAACATTTAATGGAAAAATGGATGGAGGGACTAAAATGAAACGAAATCCAAACGTCAGGGACTAAAATGTCGAGTTTGAAAACTTAGGGACCAAAATGAAACCTAACACAAACCTCAGGGACTAAAAGTGTATTTTTTCCTTTTTAATTTAATTAAATCCATAATTATCCTAATTTAGTTGGATAATTATTTAAACTTTAATAATCTGAAAAATTAAAATAAAATTTCAAATTTTCAATTTTAAATTAATTCAAAATTAATTAAAAATAATTATTAAATAAATAATTAATTATTAATTTAATATTAAATATTAAATTAATATTATTTCACCAATACCTAACATTTCCTAAATGTTATTTTCAATCATGAATCCCTATTCATGTTGTCGGTATTTAAATCATATTTAAATATTAAATATTCACCATAACGGTTTTCACAAAAAACCCGACGTATCGACAACTCCTATCACCTTTACTCATATTTCTCAACATGAACTAAAGCAATTCATATTTTATCCATCATATTGTTCTAAAGGTTAGTCTCGAGCTAGCAAGGGGACCTAATGGACCTACAGATCATGGGCTCCAACGGTACGAGGTTAATCAAGCCAAACTCTTTTAACCTAGTCAACCAACATCTGTTAACTACCGGGACACTCCACTATAGCCTAGTAGTTGAACTCCCCTCACGGTAGATATATTTGTGTCCACTCGATGTAACCATGATTAGTAAGTCAATCCTTCACAGGTCGTTCGTTACTATAGATAGGTCAATAGTCCGTTTTACCCCTATAGCACATCTTAGTTTCTTAAGTCCACTGTTCCTCTAATGAACAATTTTGTTCATGGTCCAACCATTAAACAAGATCCCTCTCGGGCCAATGAGAGGGTGGGGCCCCTTGTTCAAGTCTTGGATTCAGCACTTAAGGGAACAACCTCTCTACTATCCCTAAATAGGGTAGGAGTGAATTCCATATTGCATTACTATGTCCCCAGCCATGCATATAGTGTTATCCCCATAATGGGAGGTTTATTGAACAGAATTCTATGACCACTCTCACCTATGCAGATCAAAGGATAACCTTAAACAAACAGAAGTTCATAGTAAGCTCAGGATTAAGATCGAGTTACCTAAGTCATCGCATGAAATAATCAGTCTTAACAGTAAACGACGTTATAAAGTAAGAGTGACTTATTTCTCGGTCCAGTCTTGTGTAAACATCTTTTACACAGGATGCCCCTACTCGCACGTCTTTACATGAACGATCCAGGATCACGTCATTTGCGTTATTCGCAAAGTAGGCCGCATCCATAGTGTTACCAGAACAAGGTACCCAACCTTATTCATTTACTATAGACCATTTAGGTTATATACTCGAACTTGATCCCTGTCCATATTCACTATATAGTGTTACCAGAACAAGGTACCCAACCTTGTTGGATTTTTCTGTTTGGTTTGCTAACATTGTGAATAAAAGGCGGAAGGGCTTAAAAGAGTTGAAGTTTTTGGAACTTTTGTGGAGAAATTCTTAGTTTCCCTTGTCCTTAGGTTGTTTTTAAGATCTTTTTAGGGAGCACCCATTTTATTTTTGAACCTCTAGCTTATTTTAAGTCTCTTACCCTTTTTACCCCACCAATGAGTGCTAAAAGATCAAAGAGATTTGTAGCTTCTTCATCCTCTACACCATTTGATAGGCTTAAATTCATTAGTAGGGATGTAGAGACGATCTTCAACACCTATGTGGTAAATAGGAGGGTTATTCCAGAGAGAGGTTTAGTTCCAAGTACCCAATCTCAACCAGACCTCGCTCATAGCATAACAGAGAGAGGTTGAGGTAGATTCACTAGCCACCTCGAGGTCGCTGTAGTCCCGATTGTTAGGGAGTTTTATGCTAACATGGTGGAAGGATCCACTACTTCCTTTGTTAGAGGTAAAACCATTCCCTTTGACTCGACCTCTATTAACCAGTTTTATGGCCTTCCTAACATAGATCAAGATGGGTACAATGATTAACGAGTAACCATTTCGATGCCCATCAGATCATTTAGCACTTATGCAGGCCAGGGGCAGAATGGATAATAAGGCGGGGAGAGGCTATTAGCTTCAAATCCTCTGATCTGACAGTGGATAACAGAGCATGGCATAGTTTTTTGTGTGCCAAGCTTATGCCTGTGTTACATCTGAGAGATGTGACTAAGGAAAGAGCGGCTCTGTTATTCGCTTTTGAGACTGGTCGCTCAATAGATGTAGGGAAAGTGATTCATAGTTCCATGCGCCAGATTCGCAGAGGAGCCACCACCGTAGGACTAGGACACCCTTCCCTCATCACAACACTCTGTAGGAATGCTGGGGTCGAGTGGAGCCCCCACGAGGAGCTTAGTCATCCTGTGGTTGTGATAGATGGAAACTTCATCATGACCAGACTTAGGGAGCCTAGACCTAGAGTAGCCCACCCACCACCGCCGCCACAGCAGGAAGAACCAGCAGAAAAGCCAAAAGAGCAGCCTCACATTGAGCATCCACCTCTCACGCTTGAGGCGTTGGAGGAGAGGATGAAGCAGATGAGACTCGCACAGCTGCGCCAGTATCAGAGCCAGCAGCGTAGAGAGGCTAGGAATTTCAGACGATCTGAGGCACAGTTCGCCTATTATCATCAATGCATGATTGCCTCGACATCTGGACAACCTCTTCCACCACTGCTGCCACGTTATGAGTCTCTTGAGGATGAGGAGTGATGCGTTTTCATTGGGCTCATTCGCGGTTTTTCTATCCTTTTCTTTATTTCTTTATTTCTTAGCTTGTTCTGCTTTTCTTTTTCCTGTTTTATTTGTTTTCTTTTTTTTTAGGTTTTGGCGAAATATAAATGAGGGCATTCATTTTTTATCTAGCCAGGTCCTAACACCATCTATTCAGGGAGATTTTCTGTTCCCTATTCTAGTTGTCCCTTATTCTTTCTACTTCATATACATTGAGGACAATGTAGAATTTAGGTTGGAGGTGGGGTGCTTCGTATGCTTTGCTTGCATATGTTTTGTATGAGTCTTGATGCATCTGAGCGTCAGACTATCTTATTTTGCATGCGTTATTTTATTGCTTTGTTTTTACTGGATTGAGGCCATACATCTAAGCATTGGACCTATTTTTAAGCAAATTTTATAAATTTGAATGTTGATGTGTGGATGACACTGTTTCTTTTCTTAGATTATGAAAATCCATGACATGCCATCTATGCTTATCTCATTGTTTTTATTGAATTGTAAGCATGTTGCCCAGAAATTGAGCCTTTTTAAAACTTTTGTAGTATTTTTCTTGTAAGAGTAAACCTTAGCATGCCTAGGATTAGTTTGAAAGCTTAGGAGCGAATTATAAGATCCATATGCTTGTTGTCACCTCGATAGGTGTAAGGATGAGCTAGTGTTGGGTTTCCAGAGTGAGTAAAAATAAGATATAAAAAGACTCTAGAACTCTGTGCAAGTATACACAGTCCGCACCAAGTAATAAGTATTTATCGAATCCAAGGTCTGAATGAGCTTCCACTTTATCTATTCCATTTAGCTTTTTAATGGTTTCAAAGATGGTTAAAATGATTGGTTTTTATAAAGATGCTGGAGCAAAAGAAATGACAGAACAAAGAATAAACAAATAGGCAGACAGATTAGAAACAGGCGCTGGTCAGGATTTAGTAATTGTTTTGAAAGATGCTCTAGCAATATTATTAATCATGCAAAACTCTCGCAGTCTTATTAGCAGATTCCTCCCGGAACTCCTGATTTTTTAGAATATGTTTCAACTCTAATGAAGCACTACCGATCAAGCACTAGGCAACTGGCTATCCCTAGCTCAGTCACTGGCGTTCACCAATACACAATGATCTAGTGTGATTAACCGCCACACACTCCCTAAATCATCCTTGAAACTAGCGAGAGGTATTCATACCGGCTGGCCAGGAGGGCATAAAATAGAAATGAACACAACAATTAATCAAGTTGCATCAAGTCAATGTTTATTGCTAGAAATTAAGCACGGAAATCACATGTTCCCTAACCAACGCCTAAAGCTACTTAGTTCATAAAGTGCATAGAGACACACGCTATAATCTGAGTAAACATATCCATAATTACAAAATAATGCAAGAAAATGTTAATTCCCTTGATCAGCTTGCAATTGATGGTCTTCTTGATGGTCTCCAATCTTTCTCCTCTATTCGGCTCCCAAAGGTGGAAGTAAACTTTCCAAGAGTGGAATGTTCCTCCCAAGGATGGAATTTCCTTCCCCAAAAAGGAATGAATTTGACTTGGGCAGCTATCTCCTTTTATAGAGTGATAGGAGGCTTGAATTAGGTTGACCTAGACACGTGGACGGCTCTCCTTGCTCCATAAACCCGAGAATAACTTCACAGAATTCAGTTCATCAAATTGGCTAACGAGCTGTGACGTGGCAGTTTTGCTCCCATCTTTGCTGCAACACTGGATTTGCTCCCTCAAGTCGCTCCGCACTACTTTCTGCACAAAATAACTTCCAAAGCTTCCATTCTTCCAAATAGGTTAAAACACATAATATCCATATAAAAACGACCCTATTAAGCACAAAAGACACACGAATCACTATAGAAATGAGGTCTAAATAACTCCCTTTTGGAGAGTTATCAGCTAGAGAGTCAAATTCCTGCAAATTAACGCCTTGGCGCATTCTTCTGAAAATTCAAATCTTCTATTTGCTTCTAACAATGCGCATAGTGGCTTGGTGATATGCGAGAAGTTCTTTATGAATCTGTGGTAGAAACCTGCGTGACCTAAGAAATTTCAAATTCCTTTTACAGAGGTGGCAACTTTTCGATCACATCTATTTTTGCCTTGTCTACTTCGATACACGCGTGTGATATGCGGTGGTCCAGGACTATGCCTTCTTCTACCATAAAATGGCATTTCTCCCAATTCAACACTAGGTTAGTCTCTTCGCATCGCTCCAAAACACGTTCCAGCTGCATTAGGCAATCTGCGAAAGACTTTCCATAAACTGAGAAGTCGTCCATGAAAACTTCTACTGATTTTTCTAGCAGTTCTGAAAAAATGGCCATCATGCATCTCTGGAATGTCCCTGGCGCATTGCATAGCCCAAAAGGCATTCTTCTAAATGCAAAGGTTCCATATGGGCAGGTGAAAGGTCTATAGTACAGGGATAAGGCTGGGTACCTTATCCTGGTAACACTGTGTGATACGACCCGCTTTGTATTCGATACAGACGTATTGATCCAAGGCATCCATGTAGGAGACATGCGAACGGGGGTATCTTATGCAATGAGTTTGCATAAGACCGGACCATGAAATAGTCAACCATTAGTTGTAACACCGTTAACTAGTTAGGTTACTGTTTCAATAGGATGACCTAGGTAACTCAGTCTTAATCCTGAGTGTGTCATGAACTCCTTCTCACGAGGGATTGTCCTTTGATTAGTATGGGTGAGAGTGGCCTGCACGCCGACTCAATAAGCCTACCTTCTTGGGGACAAGACCGAATGGGGGGCTGGGGACATGACAACACAAGATGGAATTCACTCCTTCCCGCTTCTAGGAGAAGTAGATGAGTGTTCCCTTAAGTGGTGACTTCGGGACTTGAACAAAGGGATCCCGCCCTCTCATTGGCCTGAGAGGGACTTTCTGTTTAATGGTTGGACCATAAACAGGTTGTTCATTAGAGGAGCGCTGGTACTTAAGGAGACAGATGTAACACAGGGGTAAAACGGTAATTTGACCCAGCTGTGATTACGGACACTTGTGAAGGATTGACTTACCGGCATAGGTCTACATCCATGGACACAGAAGTGTTCTACAGTGAGAAGAGTTCAGTTGTGGGTCTTTAGTGGAATGACCCACAGTTAATAAATATTGGTTAACTTGATTAATGAGTTTAATCATTCAACCTCATATCATTGGAGCTTCTGATCTGTAGGTCCATTAGGTCCCCCTACTAGCTCGTAAAGAGTAATTAGGAACAAATATATCTTGAGAGAATTTGAATAGTTCAAATTCATATTGGGAATTAAGTTAATTGTATGAGATACAAATTAATATAATGTATAGTGATGCATTAAAATATAAAGTCTAATTTGAAATTAAACTATTCAATTTAGTTTAAATTAAATGAGATTTAATTAAACTATAGTCTATCAGGGAATTATTAGAATATGATTTTAATATGTAATTAATTGAATATGGGAGATATTTAATTAATTGTAAAATTAATTAATTATTGAAATTAATTAATTGATTAGTTTAATTGAATTAATTAAATGTGATTTAATTAAGTTTAATTAAAATATATTATGTGAGGAAATTACATTTAAATAAGATTTAAATGTGCATAAGATTAATTAATTAATATGATTAATTAATTAACATTTAATTAATTAATATGATTAGTTAATTATCATTTAATTAATTGATTTAATCAATTAATTAATTGATCTTGATCTAACGGTCAAGATTGTTTCCTAACCTCACATTAGGGTTTCCTCTCTTATAAAAGGAAAGGTTATGAGAACCCTAGCCCTAAGGTCTCATTCTAGCCTCCCTCACATATTCTGTCAAGAACTCTAGAGAGAAATTTTCTCTCTAAGAGTTTTTCCCAATCAAGATTAGTAGTCCCACAACTACGTTCCTAATCTCAGAGAATAGCAGGGTAGCCTCGTAGTGGTGTCCGTTGAAGTATTCAGAGTCGTCAACGGAGGTATGTTTTTCACCGCTTAACCTTTTGCCAATGTATTGGTATTTTGTAGAACAAAATTAATTTACGAACGGTCTAATTGCTTCCGCTGTAACGGAATTGGGAATTCCAATCCTTCAGTTGCGCTATGGAAGGTAAGGTGGGAATTCTTTCTTTGAGATCTAAAGCATGAATTGCTTTTGTGGGTTGCGACAGGATGCAATTATCATTGACTTGTTCGTCCTTTGCTTCTTCTTGTGCAGTTCTAAGCGCATTTAATTGAAACATTTCCAGTGGAGAACATACATCTATGCGTGCCACCATGTCGCATTCCTTGGTGTCATCTGGGTATTTTAATGAGGTGAGCACATTAAAAACCACTTTTTGATCATTCATGCGCATGGTTAGCTCTCCTTTTTGCACATCAATTAATGTCTGACCAGTCGCAAGGAACGGTCTTCCCAAAATAATGGGAACTTCTCTGTCAGCTTCGTAATCCAGTATGATGAAATCTGCTGAGAAAATAAATTTGTCAACTTTTACCAGGACATCTTCAATTTTTCCTTCAGGATGTACCACTAATCTATCTGCCAATTGAAGCGTGACAGTGGTTGGTCTTGCTTCTCCAATATCTAGGCGCTTGTAAACTGACAAGGGCATTAAATTTATGCTTGCGCCGAGGTCGCATAAGGCTCTGCCAACGTCAATCCCTCCTATTGAACAGGGAATCGTGAAACTTCCAGGATCTTTCAATTTAGGTGGGAGTTTGTTGGCAAGTATTGCGCTGCATTCACTTGTCAACGCAACTGTCTCGAATTCTTTCCATGGTCTTTTCCAATGCTTAACTAGGCATTTTGTCCTTCAAGAACACTGCGTAACTAGGCATTTTTTCCAATGCTTCCACAAGTGGAATATTGATGTGAAGTTCTCGTAAGACATTTAAGAATTTCTTGAACTGGGCTTCGTCATTCTTCTTTCTTAATCTTTGAGGAAAAAGGATTGCAGGCTTGTATGCTTCAGGCTCTTTCTCTACTTGTGGTTCTTTCTTTTTGGGCTCTTCTTCAGCTGCGTTCTCTTCTTGCTCTTGGTTGCTGCCTGTTGCTGTTGCGGTTTTAGTCAAATTTTCCTGCACTGTCGCAGGGTCATTTGACTTGGTAATGCTCCCGCAGGTCTATTTTTAAGTTCTGACGCAAGCTGTCCTACCTGCATCTCCAGATTTCGCAAAGATGCTGCTTGGCTTTGAACCACCGCATCGTTCTTCGCCATGTATTCCTTCTGGCTTGCCATAAATTCTTTCATCATTGTTTCTAACGCATTTGAAAATGATGCTCTTTGGTTTGCACCTTCTGCGTTGATATTTCGCTGAAATTGGCCCTACGATGATTGCTCATTGTTAGAGTTAAATCATCTTGGCGCAGAGTTTGCATTACCTTGCTGTGGCTGTTTGTTTGCGCCACCATTCCATGAGAAATTTGGGTGATTCCTCCATCCTGGGTTATACGTGTTTGAGAATGGGTTGTTGCACACAGCTCCTTGCGGTCCCACGTAGAAAACGGATTCTGGATTCGAAGGACACTGATCATGCGTGTGTCCCTCTCCGCAGATCCCGCATCCAACTGTGTTGAGTTGCGCGATCAATGGTTCTGTGCTTGCCGTCAGCGCATCCATTTTGGTGGTCAACGCATCTATCTTTGCGTTGACTGAAGTCAATGGGTCAACCTCAAAAGCTCCAGAACTGGTCTTTATAGGTCTTCTCCTTTTGTCTTTCGCAGTGCTCCACTCATAATTGTTGCGCGCAATACGATCGAGGATTGCGTGAGCTTCATCATAAGTTTTATTGAGGAGCGCACCATTAGCAGATGAATCCACTATTACTTGCGAGTTTTTGTTAAGTCCCACGTAGAAGATTTCTAGCTAAATGCAGAGTGGTAGTCCGTGATGCGGACACCTTTGCAATAGGCTTTTAAAACGTTCCCACGCCTCACTAAGTGTTTCGTCTTCCATCTGTGCAAAAGTCATGATTTCCTTCCTTAGTCTCGAGTTTGCGGTAGGTGGAAAGTATTTTTCTAGAAACTTCTCGGCTAAATCATTCCATGTCGCAATGGAATTTGCTGGTTGCTGATTTAACCATACTTTCGCCGCATCTCTTAATGAGTAAGGAAAAATGATGACTTGCAGCTGCTCATGTGTTACTCCTGGGATGATAAATTTATTACAGATGTCCAGGAATGATTTTAGATGAGAGTGTGGATCTTCAGCTGGACTTCCTCCGAATTGTCCTGCAGCAGTCAGCATTTGGAACATAACAGGTTTTAGCTCAAACCTTTCTGTTTCCAAAGTGGGTTGTACTATCCCTGGGTTGAAATTACAGTTTGCAGGGGCTACATAATCTCTGATCCCTCTGGCCCTATCATCAGCCATTTGGATGGGATTTACTGGTCTATTTGGTTGGTTGGGTGCTGCCATTTCTCCTGGTTGTCTTCGAGCTCTTCGATTTCTTCTCTTTCTATGATAATTTCGGTCAATTTCAGGATCAACTTTGAAATCAATCTGGCGAGCAGCACGCATCCAATCTACGGTTGCCTGGAGAAAAATTACTCAACAGGGAACACGGTAAATAATATCAAACGGATTGTCAGATTAAAATGATTATTAAAAACTTGGTTGCCTTTCCCCGGCAACGGTGCCAAAAACTTGATCGATTGTCAGTATGCTAAACAAATTAATGCAAAATTGTCGTAGATATATATCAATCCAAGTGTAAATTGACAAAATCAAGTAATACCTATTGAGTCTAGGGTCGAATCCACAGGGAAAAGTTATTTGCAAGGTTTTAATAATTTATACTGATCTGAACTCAAAAACGCATGATATTATGAAAAACTAAATAAGAGAGTTGATGAGTATGAGAAACAAATATGCCAGGAAAGTAAAATATGCGTTGAGAATAAAATGGAAGTCTTAAGGAGAATACTATCAAGGTTGTTGCATTCGCAACCTCATGCGTTTATAAGAACCTTGTAGCGCATACCATGACTAATTGATCCATTAATGCCTATGTGAGAAAAAAAATCACAAGTTTCCCTTCCGGTACTCCTTCTGCGTTTGGCATAAAACTATCAATTGTCTGTTGTCTAGTTCTTGCGTGGGCTTAGTTCTCTTAGCAACTTACAAGGGATTTTGTTAGTCTTAACGCAATCAAAGTTCATTCATGCACTATCTTATAGCCGTAGTATTTATTTAATGCTACCAAGACTACATGTAATGTGCTAACTTGTTCTACTTAGATATGTCCGCATGCATTACCTGTCAGGGATTTAGCATACTGCTACCGCATCCGACTGGCTAGGCGAGAGTTAGTAATGAAAATAGTATTGGAACTAAGTAAAAGGCAATGATGTTTCATTAAATCAAAGTATGCGCTTACAAAATAGACTTATCACCACATGGGTGCTTGCGCAAAGCCTTGATGAAGAAAATTAGCTCATGCGAGCAAGATAATACATAACGCAATACATTGCAAATGCAAGTCTACCCTTAATCACAGCTCTCTGTGATTTCTCTTTCTCCTTTGCTGCTTTGATCTACGTCTCTCTTCCCTCTCCTCCCTCTTTCCTTTGAGTAGATGGCTTCTATTTATAGGCGAAGGAAACTAACTTCTCCAAGGAATTAAAAGCTTGCTTCAGTCATCTTCAACCCACTTGCATGTCTTTTAGCCCACTTGTGCGTTAGTGTGTCAGCATGGTCCTTTCATCCATCTTGTCTGTCTCATGATCGTCTTGGGATGTGTGCCTGAACTGAGAGAAAATTGGGCAACAAACAACTGAATCAATTGCGTTAGCACCCTATATTTTTATAATTTCGTACCGCATATATAAATATAGCCTATGGTAGAAAACCATCGCATATTCTTTCCTTATTGCGATGAAGTAACGCATCAATGTATCTTTTTGCCTTGCTTTAGCCTAAGTTTAAAGGATAAATAACTTGCTTGTTGCAAGTTATCACCAAGAAGCCAACCGGACTAATAAAATCAACATAGAATGATTTTTTAGAGAAAACTAGGAAGCCAAGTGAAATATCATTTGAGCATAAGAAATCTAAACACAAATTTTTTACATCTGTTAGATCCCCTTTCCTGTGTTCGACCCCGACCACTATTTCTACAAATTAGTTATAGTGCCATGGATTATAAATTTATTTGACAACTCGGAGCCTTGACAACTCCGAACCGCTCAAGTGCCCACATAGACGTGGTTTAGACAGATTGGTCCAGTTTGCGCCCGCAAATACCCTGACAACTAGATTATGAGTTAAGTTCTACTCCTATTCAGCTCCGCTGTAGGTGCCTTTAGAAGACTAAGCCAACTAGACATCTATTTCTAGGGCTAGCTGAACTTAGATAATTATTGCACACGACTCCCAAAACTCTAGTGGTTTCAGTCCTATTTCTAGGATGCAAGAAAACAAAGTCTTATTTCTAGGATATTTTCCACTATTGTTTTTGTGAACCCGCGCATTAACTCCAACCTTTCGGCCACCAGCAGAACGCAAACTATGCTAACTTAAGTGATCAGTTTAAGCTAACACTGAAACTTAAACTTGAAGGCATGTACGTGACACTAGCGGAAGCGATTTGGATCGAAACACTCAAATTCTTTTAATTTTAGTTAAGAAAACATGCATTCAAATGAACCCAAAACAGAGAAAAGTTTTCACCAACCTTTTATGGTCGAATCAAGCGACCTCTTTGTTGTTTTCTTCACACGAACGAGCTCGGGACAACCACATAAGTCTTTCCCGCTAATCTCCGGCCTTAGAACGAGTTGTGGGACTCTTTTTCGTGATGAATTTTAAAGAAAAATGTATGGGTTTGAGATCTAGAGTTATATGGTTTTGAGAGAGATTTTATAGTAATCTATACTTGAAATCTCCAGCAAACAGCAAGCCCTCTTTTTCTCCTCTTCATGGCCTATTTAAAGGACCAACTTGCATGCTAAAATATAACACATGAGGACACCAATTGAAGCTTGATGGATTAGTCATGAGGGAGGTGTCAAGTTTGCAAAATTTACCTCTTGAATTTTTATTTTATAAGAAATTCATAAAATCAATTTTAATTCCATAATTAATCTAATTAACTTGGAAATGAAATTAATTTTCAAAATTAATTAAATGAATTTAATTAATATTTATTTAATTTATTTTAATATCACATATTAAAATAAATAATGCACCAATCCATTCTCTCTCAAACTCGGTTTTCCGAAAATGAATCACTATTCAAATTCAAACCGAAACACGTATCCTATACTTACTTATGACATTTAAATCATATTTAAATATTCTTAACTCTCTTCATATTATAGTTTAATTCATAATTAAACTAATAAGTTAATAACATCGCTATATAATTAACGTTAATTCCCTAAACTGAATTTGAACATTTCAAATTCTTTCATTGCACAGTTCTAAGGTTTATTCCGTATAAGCTAGCAGGGGGACCTAATGGACCTACAGATCATGTGCTACAACGATCCAAGATTAACTAGTTAAACTCTTTTAACCTAGTTAACCAACATTCGTTAACTATCAGGACACTCCACTATAGCGTGATAGTTGAACTCCCCTCACTGTAGATATATTTTTGTCCACCCGATATAACCATGATTAGTAAGTCGACCCTTCACAGGTTTTTCGTAACCAGAGCTGGATCAAATGTCCGTTTTACCCCTGAAGTTACATCTTGTTCCTTAAGTCCCCACTGAGTCCATAATGAACAATTGGGTTGTGGTCCGACCACTAAACCTAAAAACCTCTGGGTCAATGAGGGGGCGGGATCCCTTTGTTCACGTCCTGGAGTCAGCACTTAAGGGAACAACCTCTCTACTATCCCTAAATTGGGTAGGAGTGAATTCCGTCTTACTGGACTATGTCCCCATCTATTTACCCGTTCCTATCCTTGAAATTGGGGGTTTATTGAGTCGGCGATGATGAGCCATTCTCACCCATGCAGATCTAAGGATAAGTTTGAATAAGCAGGAGTTCATAGTTAGCTCAGGATTAAGATCGAGTTACCTAGGTCATCGCACTAAAATAAGTCAGTTTCAACAGTAAACAGCGTTATAAAGGAAATTGACTTATTTCTTGGTCCTGGTCTGATGCAAACTCATTTGCATAGGACGCCCTCACTCGCATGTCTCTACATGAACGATTTAGGATCACATCGTTTGCACTATAAACAAAGTGAGTCGCGTCACATAGTGTTTTCAAGATAAAGTACCCAGCCTTATCCCTATACTATAGACCGTTTAGGCTATTACTCGAACTTGAACCACTTTTATGTCACTACATAAAGTTCAAGTATTCATATCACATAGCCATGGATGTTAGTTTATTGGATTTGGGTTATCCAACGTGCAATTCACTTATTTAATAATTTAAGTGAACAAGAACTCGACAACGACTTTATCGAACAAGTATACTACTATTTGTTTCATTCACTATCTACGAGTTTTAGGGCACCAATTCCAACAAAACAAACAATGCTAAGAGGATGCAAGGTTGCCTTTGCATCGGTGGAGCTTTCTTCTACTCAAGGTATCCACATATTTGAACCGTCGAGAAGAAGCTTAGCTCATTAAAGAAATTAAAATGCAAGACATAAAGTAAAAATTGCACAAAGTAAAAGAATTACTTGAATTCATATTAATAATAAAAAAGAGTACATGAAGTAAGAACTTACAACTGAAAAGTAAATAGAAACAAAAAGATACAACAACTTACAAAATAAACTAAATAGAAAGTAAGACTCAAGACAGAACTAAAGGATCTTTCCCCTCTCTATCTAGCTTGCTTTTAACCTTCTTCAAGGGGAGACAAGCCTTTCTCTTCTTCTTCTTTCGAATGGAAGAGCCGACAGAGGCTGGAAGATCCGAAACTTGGAGTGGTTACAAGATGAGAAGAAAGAAAAACTGAAAAACTATCCTAAAGACGAAATTTCGAGCTCTCTTTGCTTCTTGCACCTTGGTCGCCTTTTATAGACCTTGGAAGGTAGGGTTGGTTGCCAAGATCAGTGTGAGAAGACCCTTGAAGGTAAAAATCCACAATCCTTGGAGATTTGATATGAGATTTGGGATTTTCGAATGATTTTGTGAAAATCCTGTGAATCTCAAAATTCTGTCGGAAAGCCCAGTTGTGGCTGCAAAGTTGGGCGCAAATCTTCTGTGCACTGCCTTGACAATTCTGTCTTCAGCTAAGGCTACTTTCCTTATTGGTTTGCGGGCGCAATTCAAACGCAAACTCCACATCTTCAAGACCAAATGTGGGCGCAAATCTTCAACTTTAATTATTTTGCTCTGCTAACTCTTTCTCTCCAATTGCGGGCGCATTTCTACTGCAAAGTCCTCTGCACAAAAACATTTAACTTGGATAAATTCTTGCAAAAGTAATCTCTTTTTGGACATTTTAAACATAAATTCTATATTTCTAAGATTTTCAACATGATTCTAAGACTTTTGCTAAATTGACTCAAAAAGATATGATTTCAAGCACAAAGTCCTTGCTTTCCTAGCAATAACCTAAGTTTTTAAGGCTAAATAACGCACATAAATGAGTGTTATCCGAGATTGATATGTCTGTAGCTCATTCAGAAGAGTAGTCAAGTTATACTCTATCTTGTTCATCACAACATTGCTACGAAACTGTAGGAAACTCTTCGGAAGAGATTCCTAAAGGAGTGTACAAGACACCAACGGAAGCAATTTGGATCTAGAACCTCTCAAGTTCATTAATTTTGGAAATGAAAACATGCACAAAAACGCCCAAAAACAGAGAGTAAAAAGAATCAACCTTTTGGTGAGAAATTCGTGAATCTCTTTGATGAATTCTGAGTATAATCGAAGCGTGGACAAACACCGAAGCCTTCCCCGTTATTCTCCGGCCTTAGAACATGTTGTGGGACACAAATTGGTGATGAATCTAGAGGAAGAGAAGAACAATTTTAAGAGAGAAAAAACTTGGTTTCATGAAAATTCCAGCAACTTTTTCTTCAGCTGATTAACCCTTAACCATAAGTTTTTCTCTTCTATTTAAAGAAGAAGAATGTGTAGCTGCTGCCATCAAATTAAGACACCAAGAATGGGGAAAGATAGGTGTTTAATTGTTTGGCAATTTATGGAAAAAGCATGAAGGGAGTCATACTCCACCACCTCCAAAAAAATGGAGTTTTATTTTTGAATTTCAAAAATTCAAAAATTAATTTTAATTCAATTTTAATTTAAATTAATTCTAATAATTAATTTTAACTAATTAAACAATTTAATTAATTATTTATATTTAATATCAAATATTAAATTATCCATTTTACACCAATCCCGATCATTCTTGATCCTGGTTTATTAATACGAATCCCTATTCGTATGACAAATATTTAAATCGTATTTAAATATTGTCAACTCTCTCTAAATATAGTTTAAACTATAATTAAACTATAATGTTAAATACATCGTACATAATTTAACGATAACTCCTTGATTCAAGTTTGAACGCTTCAAACTCTTCATCACACTGGTTCTAAGGTTTATTCCTAATGAGCTAGCATGGGGACCTAATGGACCTACAGATCATGGGCTCCAACGATCCGAGATTAATTGCTTAAACCCTTTTAATCCTAGCTAACCAATATTCGTTAACTACCGGGACACTCCACTATAGCCAGATAGTTGAACTCCTCTCACTGTAGATATATTTTTGTCCACTCGATATAACCATGATTAGTCGACCCTTCACAGGTTGTTCGTAACTACAGCTGGGTCAAATGTCCGTTTTACCCCTGAAGTTACATCTGTTTCCTTAAGTCTCCACTGAGTCCCTAATGAACAATTGGTTTGTGGTCCGACCACTATACCTAAAACCTCTCGAACCAATGAGAGGGCGAGATCCCTTTGTTCACGCCCCGGAGTCAGCACTTAAGGGAACAACCTTTCTACTATCCCTAAATTGGGTAGAAGTGAATTTCGTCTTACAGGGCTATGTCCCCAGCTATCTACCCGGTCTTATCCCCAAAATGGTAGGCTTATTGAGTCGGCGATGATGAGCCCCTCTCACCCATGCAGATCAAAGGATAATCCCGAATAAACAGGAGTTCATAGTTAGCTCAGGATTAAGATCGAGTTACCTAGGTCATCACATGAAATAGTCAGTCTTGTCAGCAAACGGCGTTATAAAGCAAGAGTGACTTATTTCTTGGTCATGGTCTTATGCAAACTCATTTGCATAGAACGCCCCCACTCGCATGTCTCTCTACACGAACGATTTAGGATCACATCGTTTGCACTATATACAAAGTGGGTCACGTCACATAGTTTTTCCTAGGATAAGGTACCTAGTCTTATCCCTATACTATAGACCATTTAGGCTATTACTTGAACTTGATCCACTTTTATGTCATTACATAAAGTTCAAGTGTTCATATCATAGCCAAGGATTCTAGTTTATTGGATTTGTGTTAATTAATACATAATTAAAAAAACAAATATTCGACAACCAGAAATTGAATAACCTCGATAACGTTTTATCGATTATAATTGACTTTGTTACATTTACTATCCACGAGTTTTAGGACATAAAACCCAACTATTCCATGATAATGCTTACCTGACTTTGCTCATCAATGACAACACCGTTCATCTCCGTAATGTTGAAGTGAACCATCAGATTAAGAATGTGTTTTTGCATGGATGTCCCCTCCTTCATTCGCGAGTTCTAGATGAACCTGAGGGCATCATGCCAGACTTGTGAGGACGGTTGTCCAAACATTTTCTGTAGTGAGTCCATGATCTCCTTAGCGATGAACATGCCTTTGTGATTCTTGGCTAGCACATCAGATGTGTGATAGGTCTAATTTGCGATATGTTTATAATCTCCCAATTTTCTTATCTTTATTGAATTCCTTGCGATAGGTCTAATTTGCTATATGTGATAGGTCTAATTTCGCATAGGTCCATGACGAAGGTTCAAAGCCAAAACGGGGCCTAAACGACCGAAACCGGAGCAAAACGAGCCTTGGAGCCAAGAAACCTGAGACCAGAGCATTTCAACACTCTGTGTGCATCAGTTCCAAGCCAAAAACCCAACGATTGAGCGTTGAGACGCTGCTCGATGCTCATGCTCAACATCACAAATCAGCAGCCCAGCGTCGAGACCCTAGGCAGATTTCCAGAAGCAGTTTCCTTATTTGTTCAACAATTTTTCCCATGTTCGAGCAATCGTTTCGATGCCAATTTCCCACGACTTGGAGGCCAAGAAGTCCTATAAATATGTAGCTTAGGTTTAGGGTTAGATATCTACATTCTTTTGCATTTTGTAGTATTTTTTCTTTGCTTGTCTTGTAGCTTTTCCAAATTTTAGTGAGCTGTTTTAGTGAGTTTTCATGATGTATCAAAGAAGAAACCAAGCTTGTTCATGTTCCATCAGTAGCTAGGCCATTCACTCATGTAATCGAGACATCGTTGTGTAAGTTTAATCATTTTTAATGAAGTTTCTTGAGCTTTAATTCGAATTGCATGCTTTAGTGATTCTATCTCAACTTTTACAAATTCAAGTATGCTAGGAAAAGATTGACAACCTTTAACCGCGGTTCACTTGAATTTATTTGCTAATTAGAGTAGAAATTGAGATAGATGATTTAGCCATTGTAATAAAGGCATTAATTCCACCTAATTGCATGCATGACTAATCTAGCTAGCTCTCAATGCGGTTTAAGTTAATTAATCAACCAATTAGTTAATTTAAGGTAGAACCGGGCTAAGTGTGTTGGCTTGTCCGTGATAGTAGAACACGACTCCTGGTAACTCTAGAGTACACTAGACATTAGTATTGCAATTTAAATATTTTGTGAAACTCATGATTTAATTGTATTAAACTGAAACACGACAACCCCGATTACATGAACCTTAAGGTATTGATTTAAACTCATGCTATCTCTTTACTTTTGATTTTCCAGTATTCTTTTATTGTAACGACCCGACTCCTTACAAGAGGCTTTTCGGGACCGTTACTACATGCATGCTTTGGAGGCCTTTTTAAATAAAAACATTTTATAACATAGCCACTAATTAAAAAAAAAAAAAAAAAAAAAAAAAAAAAAAAAAAAAAAAAAAAAACTCAATGTAAAACTTTTATTCGGGATCCCTAATTTTAAAGGTTTAAAATATTCTTAAATAATTTCCAAACTACAAACATACATGACCTCTAAAAATTTCTCAATCAATTTTACAAATCAAAATAAATTAAAACAAAGTTCTTAAAGCGGAAGAAAATAAAATGTGAAGTTCTTAGCCCTCTCATGGCTGCCTAACGAATTCTCATCAGTCGTCTAGCATTTGCCCTTGCCTTTACCTGAAAGAAAACATTTTAGAAAAGAATGAGTATTTAAAATACTCAGTAAGTGACCCTACTGTTGAGGTTGGGTCACGCTTATGCACGTTTCTAAAATCAACAACAAACATATTTTGGTGGCTCTAAATTTTATCTTAAACTTATTAACTATGGGATACACATCAATTTCATGCATATCCTAGACATCAATTTCATGTGTCGCCTACGAAGGTCGTCAATTTCACGAACCTCGACATAGGTACATCAATTTCATGTCCCTAAGTCCTGTGTAGGCATCTCTTTAAGTACATTGTAGGCATCTCTTTAAGTACATTGTAGGCATCTCTTTAAGTACATCAATTTCATGTACACTTTCAAAATTTAAGAAAACTTATAATTCATTTAAACTCATACATATCACGAAATTTTTGAGAGACCACCAACTCAAGGATTTCAAAACTCAACATTTGCAAGCATTAATAGTGAATTTCATGCTTTCAATATTTTTTTCATAATCGTAAACATAATCAAACAACTCATAGAAACACAAGATTTTTGGAAAATCAAACACGCGCTCCCAAATAAAAAGTTCAACAATAAAGTCACTTACCTCGGCTAAGATATCTTTGCTCTAAAATTTCAAATAATTCCAGCAACGCCAATGATGCGAGTACAGTGACTGAATGATGGATGTTAGAAAAGATGGTAAATAAAGATTAAGAATAATTCAGCCAACCTAGTGCAAGTATACACTATCGCATGCAGTAATAAAAATCTTTGGAAGTATTCCAAAGGTATCGATCCCACAGGGGCTAAATTGGAAACACAGATTTGAAGAAGAAACTGTTCAAAGACTGCTTAGATAAGGTAACCAAAGAAATAGTTGATGACGGTTTTTGGAAAACAAACAAAATAAACAAGTAAAGAATAACAATGATAAATAAGTGAGGTATTCAATATAGCCTCAACCCTAAGGCAAATAACTTTAATCATAGCTTATTTAACCTAAGTCTATTCATGCATTGGGTCAGATTTAACTTCTATTTGGCCTTGCTCCCAAGAACCGTTAGAAGGCCAAGCGAGTACCATTATGCACATTTCTGTGACTCAACTCCGACATAGATAGTTCATGCATGCAATCTATAACCCTATAGTTGTTATAAGGCAACCTTTCCCTATAACACTGAATACACTCTTTCGAGCCCTTTCTCCTATATCACCTTTACGAAAACTGGTATTGTTTGTCCCTTTCGAGATCAAACTCACATAACATGCAAAGTCTAAGTGATCAGTTCAAACTCAACAAGATTCATAATGATATTCAGTAAAGAGTGGCATGCAATGAATAGAACTTAAGCAAATAAACACTTTCAAGCTATTTAAACCATAAGAGAATTCACTATATCGAACCCCTCAATGGAATTTAGCTACGCATGTTGGAATAAGATGCAAAATAATAACTTTTCATTGACATAATGAAGTAAAAATACAGAAATAATGAAACGAACAATTGCTAGAAATAAGGTGCAGTAGCTAAAACTAGGGTTTTTTCTTTTATCCAATCCTTCTAGAGTTCGCTCGACACTCTACTCTCCTTTACAAGTGGGAATAAGGTGAAAATCTCTACAAACACTCGAGTTTGATGTCTAACTAAAGGTTAGAATTCAGTTTTATAAGAAGAACCTCGGGCATCCTTACTCATGGGCGTCTACTAGGGTTCTGTCACCACCCACACTCGGGTTTTTTTGTCCGACATTAAAAGCCCCGCGCGATTTTTTTTGTCCGACATTAAATATATAATTTTTTGTAGTGCCAGTGAGTTCTACTTGGATTTATCTTTGAATCAAGGTCTTATATAGTGTGGGGAGTAGTTGAGGAGCCACGAAAATGGTGCTAGTAGGTCGCCCAGTCAGTTTCTTAGTCAAAACAGTCGGTTAGGTGCGCAAAACACTCGTTCAAAACAACCCGCGACGGACTCGGAACTACCTTTGTCTACCCAGAAATGTGGTCGCATTTGGTTTTTGCTTTCCCAGAAATGCGGTCGCATTTCTGGGTTTTTCCAGATATCCCTGTTTTTCTGCAAAACACCAAACTAAGTCAAATTCATATCAAAATGGGTCCTTTTAAGCACAAATAAACATAATTTGACATACACGACTCTCAACTCCCTAATTCATCAACTTTAACACTTTTTGAGCTCGAGAAAAGTAAATTCGATCTAAAACATACAACTTTGACAAGATAACGAGCTAAATATAAGGGTAAAATATGTATATTTTTAACCCTTATCATACCCTCAAACTTAACTCATTGCTTGTCCTCAAGCAATAGCCAATCAAAACGTTAGAGATCAATTTTTTTAATTGCCAATCAGAATGTGAGAGCTCAATAATAATTGCAAATCAAAATGTTATGAATAAACCATATGGAATCAAGTAAACATGTTTCTCAAGATCGTTTTCTAAAAAGTTGCCTTTCAGGAGAGGTTTCTACTCTAGTGCCAGTCACAACTTCTAAGTTTCCTAGGCATGAAGATTTCTACTTTTCTTTTTCAAAGCAAAATTCTCCCTAGTTCATCCTAACCAATATGTTTAAACTACCTAACTACTACTCATTGAGCCTAGTGTAGTTCTTTAGTTAAGAAAAACTAATCTTGAGGTTCCTTGAGCATACATGAGCTACTAGACCTTTTCTATCTCCCCCAAACTTATTTGACTGCTGGTGCTCTTTTTATTCAATTTCTTTCTCATAATCATATTAGAAATTAACATAAGGTCTAATTAATTTTAACCATTTAAAATTAATTTATTTATTAACCCTATGTTTGCATGCAACTCTTTGTTATAGGTTTTTAATTTCTATTCACCAATTTTATAACTTTTATAAATTAATGAAATTAAACATATAACATGCATCTAACAGTGTTTGATAAATATAACAATCATATTCTTATTATATTAACACCATTTTCCATGCATTACCATGACATTCATAAATATAACTCTTATATTTAACTAAGGTAGTGTCATGCTCAATACAATTCAATTTTCATTTAATTAACATAACCTTTATACTAACATCCATGAAAATTAAATCATTCATTCTAATTTATTCATCCATCAATATAACATTTACATTAATACTCATGAAAATTTAAATCCTACATCCATACATCATAACATTTATAACATAGATTATGCATGATCATGCTTAATCTATGGTGAGATTTTAAACTATATTACATACTATATGCATATTAGTTTAAATAAACATACATTCATAATGCATATTAAATAAAATAGCTAAGTAGACTGATATTTTGGCATCCTAGGACAAAAATAATTGAAAAACATTAATTTTAACAAAAATGCCCTAAACTGCCATGAACCGCTTCGAACCACCTCAAACCACCCTGAATCAGATTGAAATGAAACAATATTGGACAGCAAAAATCGAAAGGAAATAAGGAAAAAAAGGGAAAAACAGAAAGGAAAAATGCAAAACGAGAAAAAGAAAAAAAAAATGAAGACTATAGAGAGATGCACGGTCCGGGGCTCGAACTTGGGAATTAAAGAATACCAGAAGGAGCTTATGCTAGAAAACCAGAGGGTAAACTTAAAAACCATTTGCAGCGTTATAATCCATCACTGTTGACGACAGGTGTGGTAAGAGGATCAGATGATGAGGAAGAAAAAGAAGCCATACTGACTATTACAGGGACAACCACAACATAAATAACGAGAACAACCACCACGTATAAAGCTCCAATAGGCATAATACAAGAGAAAATATAAGGAATAAAATTGGAAGAATAAACCAAAAAAGATTAAAGATAAATAGCATTCTATTAACTAGCAAAATAAAGGATAAAATTAATATTATAAATGCAAGCTAATAAACAAGTAAAAGGTTTTAATTCAAAATATGTTTAGAATGCATTTTGGACATCTTTTAGTACATTTATGTCTTGTACATTTAACTCTTGAATGTTTATTCTCAATATCAACAAGGCGAAACTCAACCTAAACAAAAATCATTACAACTAGAAGAAAAGTTTTGTGTATTCCTCAGCTTCTTGTGTCATCTCCTCGAAGCCTCTGTCCTTCCTCTTTTCATCTAAATCAATATGCTGCTTTAATGTTCTATCATTTTCATCAATCTATAGAATGAAAAGGATACATTAAAATTCTTTAGCCCTTTTCTAGAGTAATTCACAGATGGAGAGAGTAAGCCTTGAATTCAATTTTAATTCATCAATTTCCATACTTATTTTGTTTTAGTCTTTTACGATTTGATAACATGCTAGTTTTTGAACTTTATATAAAAGCTTATTTTAGTTTAGGCTAGATATTTTTTTTGTAAATCATATTGCAAAAACATTACATGGCACAAACTATCTACTTTCAACCATCTAGATGAGTTAGGTGTTAATTTTTAAAACAAATTTAAAATGTTTTTCTGTTAAGAACATTAAAAAAAAAAAAATTAAGGTAAAAACTAAAATAACTTTTATGTAAAATTCAAAGAATAAACAGAAATAATATAATAGTAATTATGGTTAGAAACTCAAAATTTAAAATTATATAGTGGTACATTTATTTATTATTTTGGTTCTAGAAGTTCTAATTCTATATTTTGTATATTCTATGGAATATATAAATTCTATTATTTTATTCTAGATTCTACTCTAATCCTTAGAATAGATTCATGATTTTAAAATCAAGATGTAACATTTGAAATTTTTTGAAATAAATTAAATAAATAAATCAAAATCAAAATTTAAAACTAAATTAACATTTTAAACAAAGCAATAATTCTTACTGCATCATAGATATCGTCATTTCTCTCAAAGTCATTGGCTTTTCTAGGGACAACGTGGATGTGAACATGTGGTACACTTTGTCCGGCTTCTGGCCCATCCTGACATTGAAATACACATCGTGTTAACCTCAAAGCAAGGTTTAAAATGTCGATGTCGATGGAAATGTCGAGGTCCAGATTTTATGGAAATGTCGATGTCGATGGAAATGTCGAGAGACATTCCGGGAAAATTTACGGAAATCGTGGAAATTGATGGAAATTGTTTGAATTAGTCAATGAAACTTTAATTGTGGCTTAATTAGACTATAATGGACCATTTTTTATAATCATATCTAAAAAGTATGATAATATTTAGATGGAATAGTTGATTCAAATGTTGATATGTGCAGGAATTTTGAAAAACAAAAAAAAAGAAAATTGATGAAAATTGTTTGAATTATTAAATGCAAATTTAATTATATTACAATTAATCATTTTTAACCATCTATTCAAGTTACATATAACAGACATATTGAAATTTCTATAAAAATGTTGACATCAATAAAGATTTTGAAAAAATTATGACAATCGATATAAATTGTTTGAATTATTAAATGAATGAAAATTTAATTATAATGACTTAATTAAACTATAATTAATTGATATTTAATATCTATAATTATATTTGAATGGACGACCAAACATTAAACTTAGACCAATTAGATAATTTTAAACAAATATTATAAAGATACACATCAATAAAATAAAATGTAAAATACTATATTACTAATAGTAATATATAATATTTTATGTATTAAAAAGTTAAAATAATTAAAATAGGTGTAATTGTAAATAATCTATAAATAAAAAAGTAAATAAAAAAGAAAAAAAAACAAAAAAAAAGGTATGCTAAAAATGAAAGTTAAAAAAAATTAAAATTGAAAATGTAAAAAAAAAAAAAAAAAAAAAAAAAAAAAAAAAAAAAAAAAAACTTACGCACAATGCTTAAAATTATAAATAAAAAAAAAAAAAAAAAAAAAAAAAACCTCCTGGCAGTGCCAGGCGGCTGCACAGGGAGGCGCGTCAGATGATTGACGCGCCTCCCAAGTCCCAATACACCATTATTTAAAAATAAAAAAAATAAAAAGAAAAAAGAAATTTCGTGGAAATCTCGAAATTTCGACGAAAAGGGGGGAAAAACGAAATTTTCCCCCCCCCTCGAAATGTCGATACGGTCGACATACCGAAATTTCGTAATGTGACTAAATATTAATAGAAGTGTAGAATATTATAAGTGCCAAATATCTCCAAAAATTAAACATATTCTTAATGTTACTTTATATACATTCATGAGTTGTATTGAATTAAATAGATTGTTTATATATTTTGTTGTTTAGGATGAGAGTTTTACGTTCATGAAATTAAGTATATGTTTATGTATTTAGGCGATGAGAGTTTTACATTCATTAGATTAAGGGAAAAATACACTTTTGATCCCTGAGGTTTGGGCTAGGTTTCATTTTGGTCCCTGAGTTTTCAAACTCGACAATTTAGCCCCTGAGGTTTGGATTTCCTTACCATCTTAGTCCACCGGTTAATTTTTCTATTAAACACTAACAGAATGCTGACGTGTCATTATTTTTTAATATAAAAATATATTTTTATTAATTTATTAAAATAAAATAATATATTAAATAATTATTCCTTTTCTTTTTCCTTTTCTCTTTTTCTTGTTCCATCTTCTTCAATCTAGCCTCTTCTTCTTCAGACAAACGCCTCGTCGGAGTCGTGCCCGCCTCGCCAAAAAACGCCGTTGTCGAGTCTTCTGCACGAGAACGCCGCCGTCGAGCACGAAAACGCTGTCGTCAAGCCATTCGACTCTCTCTCCTTTCGATCTCTCTCTCACAACTCTCTCGTCTCCTCTATTCTTCGATCAACCATGTTGCCTCAGACCAAACCCCGTTGCTGCCTCTTCCTCGTTCACCTCTCTCTTTCCTTCGATTTGGTCTTGAAACGAAGGAGAAATAGTTGGAATCGTTCGTTTCAAAGCTAGAATCGAAGGTTTTCGTTCAAGCTGGCGACGACTGAGGTGTGGGTTTCGTTCAACAGAGAGTTAGAGAGAGAGGAAACTAAGAATTAGAGAGAGAGGGTTTAACGAGGGATTTTTCTGACTTGAGGCGTGAGTTTTCATTCAAGCTGCCGGCGACCAAGGTGTGGGTTTCATTCAAGCGTGGGTTTCATTCAACAGAGAGTTAGAGAGAGAGAACTAAGAGTTAGAGAGAGAGGGTTTATTGAGGGAGTTTTGTGTTTAAAAAATGAGGATAAAAAGAAAAGAGAAAGGAAGGAGAAAAAAACCACCGACCGACGGTCATCGACGGCTAGTGGCTGTAACAAGTGGTGGTGGGTGGTGAGTGGTGAAGAAGAAGAGAGAAAAAGAAATAAATTTATTAAAAAATAATAATATTTTTATTATTTTAAAAAATTAAAAAATAATTTTTTTATTAAAAAAATAGTGTCACGCCAGCCAGCTATTAGTTTTTAAGGGAAAAATGGATGGAGGGACTAAAATGAAACGAAATCCAAACCTCAGGGACTAAATTGTCGAGTTTGAAAACTCAGAGACCAAAATGAAACCTAACTCAAACCTCAAGAACTAAAAGTGTGTTTTTCTCTAAAATTAAGTATATGTTCGTGTATTTAGGATGAGAATTGTGGATCTAGAATTTTTCATGAGTCCTATAAAAGGCGCATTTATTATGTTTGAAGCAACCATGAGGAGAAGAAGAAATACGAAGAGAGCTTGACAGAAAAAGTGTGATCGAGTTTGTAGTTTCTTGAAGAGTTTTCAATACAAGTGATTTTATTCTCAAATATTATTTGTTTGTTTCTAAATTTGTAAGTCCATCACAAGCTTCCAACGAAGTGGTATAAGAGCTTCAATGTGATAAAAAAAGAGAATTGCTTTTGCAAGTGGAAAAAAACAAATTTGGTTCATTTTCAAGTGTCTCAACTTACCAAGAAAATTATAGCGCAACTGGTGTGTTCATATGAAAGCTCTACTCGGTTCATAAGATGCAAGAGAAATTGTTATAAAGGCTATGAAAAACCAGAAAATGATATGGTTTTGAATCAAGCCCAATGAGAAGCTTTGCGAAATACTAGAAAGAAAGACCAAAAAACTCTCACCATTATTTATCAAGTCATTGATGATACAAAATCTTTGAGAAAAATTTATTGAGCAACTACTGTGAAGCAAACATGGAAAAATTTAGAGAATACTTGTAAAGAAGTAGATTGAGTAAAGAAAGCTCGTCTCAAAAATTTAAGTGGTGATTAAGAAGCATTACATATGAAGGAGTCTGAATTATTTTTAGATTATACTTTTAGATTGCTAGCTGTAAATGAAATGAAGAGATATGGCGAGACGATAAATGATAAACAAGTAGTAGAAAAGATACCTCGCTCATTGGATGAAAAATTCAATTTCCTCGTTGTAGCTAATGAATAATCAAGGGGTTTGAGTACAATGTTTGTTGATCAACTTACAGGTACTTTGCAAGCCTAGGAAAAAAAGGTTCTCAAGAAAAACAAACTGACAACTTAGCAACTTTTTTTTAATTAAAGTTGTAGTTGACAGATAAAGAAGATAGCCAAGAAAAACGTAATCGAGGTTGAGGACATGATAACAGTCATGGACGTGATGATTTTAGAGGTCGAGGTTGAGTAAACTTCGTCCAAAGAAAATTTGATGAAAGTAATTCTAACTCAAATTATTCACAAAGAGGTCGTGGAAGATAAAATTATTCAAGGTCATATGGAGGAAAACCAAATAATGATAGAAAGTATGATAAAAGTAAGTTGAATGTTGCCATTGTCATAAATTTAGTCATTGTTCTTGGAAATGCATAAACAAAATTGAAGAAAATGGCAATTATATTGAGCAAGATGTCAAAAACAGTGTGTCATCTTTGCTCATGTGAGAAAAATTTGTGGTATCTTAATAGTAGTGCAAGTAATCACATGTATGGAAGTAAATCAATGTTCATAGAACTTGATGAATGGAAATATCATATTTGGTGATGCTACAAAAATTCCTCAGAAAGGAAAAGGTAAAAAATTTAATCAACTTAAAGAATGAGAAACATAAGTTTATCTCTAATGTCTATTATGTGGTGAATATGAAGATCAATAATTTGAGTTTGGGACAACTCCTAGAAAAAGACTATGATATTTTGATGAAGGATTATATAGTCTTTTGATAAGGGATTATTGTGATAATATGATTGTTAAAGTGCAAATGATGAAGAACATAATGTTTTTGTTAAACATTCAAACTGACATTGCAAAATGTTTAAAAGTCATGTTTGAAAGATCCATCTTGGATTTGACATTTGATATTTGGACATTTGAACTTTGATTACTTGAGACTGTTAGCCAATATGGACATGGTAAAAAGTTTGTCATATGTCAAGCATCTAGATCAATTTTGTGAAGGTTATCTTTATGGACAATAGTGAAGAAAGAGTTTTGCATAAGAAATATTTTCTTGACAATGAGTATTTGAGATGCCCACATGAACATTCTCATTATATTAAAACTAAGTCATGGAGATATTTTGTTAGTTTGTCTATATGTGAATAACTTAATTTTTACGGATATTGTGCCAATGTGTATTTTGAAGATCTCAAGAAGGCAATGACCCACGAATTTGAAATGATAGATATTAGACTTCTGTCATATTATCTTGACATTGAGGTGAAGAAATAGAAGGAAGGTGTTTTCATCTCTTAAGAAAGATATACAAAAAAAATTCTTGAGAAATCCAAGATGATTAGTTCTAAATCTATCACAGCTCTGTTGGAAACTGGAATAAAATTATCCAAATATGAAGGTGGAGATATTGTTGTTTTCCTTCCTATTTCAAAACTTTAATTGGAAGGTTAAGATATTTAATTTTTATACGATCAAATATTTTGTTTACTGTTGGACTAGTGAGTCGGTTTATAGAATCTCAAACAAGGACTCATTTGAAAGTGGCAAAGAGAATTCTTCATTACCTCAAGGGTACATTTGACTATGGATTCTTTTATTCATCATCTAAAGAGTTTAGGCTTGAAGGTTATAGTGATTGTGCTATTGATCTTAGTGATCGAAAAAGTACAAGTGGATATGTCTTCTTTGTTGGTAATACAAATTAAATTTTACTTGGAATTCTAAGAAACAACCTATTATGACATTATATACTTGTGAGGCAAAATATGTCGCTACAGCATCATGTATTTTTCATATAATTTTTTTGAGAAATTTGTTTAAGGCGGTTGGAATTTTCCAAAAGGACGCAACCGTGATCCATATGGATAATAAGTCAACAATTGCTCTAGCCAAGAATCTAGTGTTGCATGATTGTAGTAACCACATTCATACAAGATTTCACTTTATTAAGGATTGCATTTCAGTAAAGGAGATTCAAGTTTAGGGTTGAATATGAGAAGACCGAAGATCAAATTGCAAATATTTTCACAAAGTCACTCAGTTTTTAGGGAAAAAAAAAACATGTTTAAGGAGGACGTTGAAAGTTAAACATATTTCTAATATTATGTTATACACATTCATGAGTTATATTGAATTAAGTATGTTGTTTATGTATCTAATTGCTTAGGATAAAAGTTTTATGTTTATGAAATTAATTATATGTTTATATATTTTAGGATGAGAGTTTTACATTCATAAAATTAAGTATATTTTCATATATTTAAAATTTGAGTTATGGATCTAAAATTTTCCATGAGTCCTATAAATAGGGTGTCTCTCTTATGTTTGAAGCAAGTGTGTGGAGAAGAAGAAATACAAACAGAGCTTGAGAGAAAAACTGTGAACCAATCTTCTAATTTCTTGGTGAATTTTCAATACAAATGATTTTATTCTAAAAAAATATTTTTAGTTTGATTCTAAATTTGTGGATGTCCATCACAAACCTCCAACAATCTTTGCATAGATTTGTCCCAATTTGTCCCGAAAGAGGGATGCAAATTTGTTTTTTCCAGGGACATAGAAAGCAAGGACAAAGATGGACAAGTATTCCACTTCTCGGCCCCTATATTATAGTGGTAATATAATTTTTCTCATAGCCAAAGCGAGCATAATTCAGCGGTAATTGACATGTACCATCGACCAAGAGATCATAAGTAACCGTTACCGTTATATTTTTCAAAAACTAGTAACAAGAAGTAACAAGAAATAGAAAACGGAAACGGAAAATTTATTAAAAATAATAATAATAATAAACAAAATGAACACCAAATTAAGTTTTTGAGTATGAGGGAGTGATCTTACTTGAATGTTCAAGGTGAGGGAGGAAGCTTTATGATATAACTCCAATTTACCACCAATTAGTTGGGCAGTGAGCCAAAGGTCGCAGATCTCATCAGCATTCAAATCCACAAAGCGCTTAACCTCCCGCTTTGGGATCACTAATACATGTATCATATGTCAAAGCCAAAACCACTTGCCATTTTCTTTCATTTCCATTGTTACCTTGAGATGAGTTTTATATCAAAATAATTACTTCCTTTTTTTTCTTCCGAGCTACTTGTGTTTGGTAAGCCTTTAGAAAGATTAAAATTGCTTTTTAAAAAATTGGTAAACTTTCCATAAAATTTTAGAGAGTGGTAAGCACTTCAAACGATTTTTTATAATAATAAAAAATGATTTGAGAAAATTTAAAAATAGATCAAAAGCACTTAGTGCTTTGAAAGAAAGCATTTAATTAATTTTCTTGATCTTCAAGGAGGTTAGGATGTCTAGCAGCCAAGTAGGGGAGAAAGGAGAAGGAAAACGAGGAAGGAGAAGGGTGAAATTAAAAAAAAAAAAAAAAAAAAAAAAAAAAAAAAAAAAAAAAAAAAAAAAAAAAAAAATCTTAGGATGGGGTAAAATTGTCTACAAACCTTTTAGGCGCAGTTGCATAGATGGAAAATTAGACCAAATTAATAGCAAATATAGCACAGTTGCAAACTAATTGCATATATAGTAAAATTAATTGTACAAGACCAAAATGTTGTCGTCAGATTCTATCCGTGTCTATCACTGATAGACTCTGATTATTCAAATTCTATCAGTGTCTATAGCTGATAGACTCTGATTAATCAAAATATATCAGTGATTATCACTGATAGAATTTGATTAATCAAAGTCTATCAATGATAGTCACTGATAGATTTCAATTAACCGGAGTCTATCAACAATAGACACTGATAGACTCTGAATAATCAGAGTCTATCAGTAGACTGATAGATTCTGATTAATCAGTGTCCATCGCTAATAAACTCTGATAATCGAAGTCTATCAGATAGATTCTAATTAACCAGAGTCTATCGGTGTCTATCAGTAATATACTCTGATAGATTTTGCTATATTTGTAATTTTTTTTACATTGTGTAATATTTGCAATTATATAATTTTTATTTGTCACCCACCCCAAATTCTCAACCTTTTATATATAAAAATTTTGGAGGGACAAATTTGAGGAAAACTATAAGATGTTAAGTATTTTATAAGTACTTTTTGAATTACCGAAAACTAAGTGCCCTTCTTTCTTCAGTTCAATCCTAATCTCAGCAATCCAATTAGCATAAAACGAATTTCAAAAGGATATACTCTGCCACTTCAATTAACATTGACATGTCAAAAAAAAAAAACCTGAATGAGCCATTTAATTGTCACATCATCTTTTCATCCAAACAACTAATAAATAATTGTGCTTAGAAACCATATAGAACTATTTTCAAAACCGCAAGAAATAAAATTTCTAAACTCTAAGTTCATGGACTAAAAGTATATTCTAATTTTTTTTTTCTTTTTAAATTACTAATGAAAAGGTATTTTCACTTTTCTATCAAAAAAAAATAATAATAAGAAAAAGAAAAGGTATTTTCACTTTAAAAAAAATACTAGAAAGTCATATGAAACTTACATTAGCTAGTTTTTTTTTTTTTAAAAAAAAAACATTTTAAAAAATAAAATCATTCCAAATTCACTACAAACTACAAAGAGCCTAGATATAATCTTCCTATATGTTATCCAAGTATTGAGAAATAAAATGTGTCATTTTTCTAAGAATATGACTAATAAAGAGAGAAGAAGGATATGACCTGCAAGGAAACAAAAATTTATAGTTTAGAATATTTAAGAATGTGAGAAATTATAGTAGACTAGAAATAATAGAAAATTTGACCAAAATGTTTAACTAATGACCAACCTTATTTTCTTAAAAGAAAAATAAAATAAAATTATTGCCACATAAATTACAAAAATAGTTAAAAAAAAAAAAATAAAAAAATAAAAGCATTACCAGGAAGAACAGGTCGAAGGTTGACCATTGCATATGAAAGATTAGTGGTGTAGAATATTAAGTTTGGGTGTATCTTGTGAGGCCCAAATGTGTTGTACTCTGAATCTGATGTCATCCCTTTTGATCTCTTTTTAAGGTTCGAGTCTCTACACTTAATAAAAATAAATCAATGTCCAATAATCTCTTATTAATTAGCTGATCAAAATCAAATTTGAAACTCAACATTAGTCTTACCAGATGTAACGCTTCAAACATTTGTCTATGTAAATATTTACTTGTCAAAAAGCAAATGAATAAAAGATGTGTCGATGTCGTGTTTTGATGAGGCAATAGTCCCTCAACTTTGAAATAAGAACCATTTGGATAAGTTGGCCTAATACAAGTATTTTGGGGTGAGCTGGCATTTCGAGTCAAAATAATGACCAAAATAGTTATTTTTGAAAGTTCATGGAGTAAATTAGACATTTTCAAAATGGATTGTTCTTACAAGTTTGGAGATTAAAATGAACATTTTAAAAGCTCCTATACTAGAATAGTAAAACCTTACAAGTTGAGAGATTAAAATAGAATTTAGCTAAATATTTGTTTTAGTCCTTGTTGTTGAGATGATTTTTTTTTTTTCCTGATTTAGTTCCTTATGTTTTAACATTTTTCAATTATACCATTTATTTAGGTGAACAATAAAATTGGTTGATGAGAAACTTACATGGCACGAAATTTAGTGAGTCGGAACAATTTAGAGAAGGAATTAAGTCACCCACTTAAAATATGAAAAATCTAAAAAATTCAATCAACTTCTGAAAAAATTGGAGGACTTAAAAATGTTCCTCTTAAATAGCCTAATTTCACTTCCAAATTTCTTTCATCATGCCATGTAAGTTTCCCTTCCATCAATTTTAACATTCACCAATTGTTGGTATAATTGAAAAATATTAACATAAGAGAAACTTTTTAAAATAATACAGATTAATTGAAATAATACCAATGTTAGATATTAAAATATAAGGAAAAAAATCAATTTCTACCGGTAAACCTACCCAATTTGCATCCTAAACTTTTTATTTATTTATTTATTATTATTATCATTATTTTTACGCTAGACTTACCTAATTGTTACCATTTTTACTTTAAGTTGATTTTTTTTTTTTATTAACCAACCAATTTTAACAAAATAAAATAAAATAATAATAATAATGTAAAAATCTTCCTAAACTAACTAATTCCAATAAAATCAAGTTTTGCACACAAATAAGTTTGATTAATGCACAAATTAAACTATATAATAACTTTGCCAAAACTCATAGATTTCAACAAAAATTTAACTCTAATATTGTTCCCTTTGAATTCAATGTAAATTTTGTACATGTGAGGATACTTTTTTAACAAATGTTTCTAACGAATACTTATCATAGACTCAAAATTGTAATACCTATGTTTAAGTTTAAGTTTAAGATTGCAACATTTATCTATGTTTGAGATACAATTTGAAGAAATTGGAAGTCTATGGTAAAAATTGCTTTTTTTGCCCCCAAAAAGCATATATTTAAATTTAACCAATAGAATTTAAACAAACAAAACAAGAAATCTAAGGTCTCATTTGATAACCATTTGGTTTTTTCTTTTTGGTTTTTGAAAATTAAGCTTGTTTTCTCTCAATTTTCTAAGAATGGTTTACATATTTGTTAAGAACACATTTGTATTCCTGGCCAAATTCTAAAAATTAAACAAAAACAAGTGTTATAGGTAATTTTGGACCACTCCGATGCACAAGGAGCTGACGAAGACAACCGGGCAGAAATAGGATCAGGAAACTGACCCAGAGGAAGAACAGACCAGAGGGTCAGGCCCACTTGGCCCGACCATTCGACCTGCACCTTCCGCCTCCGTTCGGTCCCTGGTGCCCTCGGTCGCCCCGGTTCCACTCAGTTCAGCCCGAATCGCCTCCGAACGTCTCGAAACCCTAGAGCAGGGACATGTATTTAAACTCCTCTTCGTCACTGAAGAAGGGATCCCGAAATTCATTCTCTGAACTCTCTACTTCTCCTCTTGCTCTTCCATCAGTTTTATGATTTAAGCATCGGAGTCGGTGTGGCAAGCACCACACCGGTGTGCAGTGTTTGCTTGTCTTGCAGGTCACGCCTTCCCCCTCTCATACAAATTTACCGTTGGTGGCACGTGAAGATCGGGTGAGTCTCCTGTCCGGATTTTGGCATCAACAACAAGTTTTTGAAAACTACTTTTTTTAGTTTTCAAAACTTCGATTGGTTTTTGAAAATATGGAAAGAAGATAGATAACAATACAAAAAATCTGATAGGTGGAAGTTACGTTTGTAGGCTTAATTTTCAAAAACCAAAAACCAAAAACAAAATGGTTATCAAACGGGAACTAAACAAACCAAAATCCCTAAGTCTAGCTAAGTTGACCTGTGGTGGGTTGAAATCCTCTATATCTCATCACCATAAGTATCCAAATCCAACTAAAAACCACATCAAAATTAACATGAAATTGAAACTTATTCAAGCTTAAGTTACCAATATCACGTAATTATTTGAACAGTTATCAGGTGTAAAATGGTCAAATTCAAATCCCCAAGGAATTGAATTGGATCAGAAAAATTCCCCCACCATAATTGGCTGTGTAATACAAATTTGAACTTAAAAATACATCAAATACCCACAACATATAGCAAAAAGAAAAGAAAAAAAAAAAAACAGAAAGAAAGAAAGAAATTACCTGTTTGCCTGCATAAAAATGGAGATCAGAATGAAGACCAGAACAAAATGAACAGACAGAAAGGAGAAGAAAGAAGACAATTATTGAAAACTATGTTAGTTGTAGACAGGAAAAGGAGATTTAAATTATTGTAGGAAAAGTCCTAGTGGGTGTGGAAATTATTGTTCAAAGTATACGAAGCATATTCCTTTGGAATTAAAAATGCAATATCAACGACGCACCCATTGGATAGGCTAATTGGTTTAATGTCTGTGGGTTTTACATTTTTTTTTCAACATATATAGATGAGTCCCTAAACGTGAATGTTTGAATTAGTTTGTGGACATCTCGACTAGTTTTATAAGATAACCACTTCATCCTACAATATTTAGTTGCAAAGGAAACTCTAGGATATTAAACCTAAGTGGCAACTATGGTTCGGATTCTTTTTTTTTTTTTTTTAACACTTGTGCTTTAGGCATATTTTAGTAATATTTTGAGAAGACGATGAACTTGACACAAATGTTGCAATGGTCAATGATGTTGTGGGTCTTGGGGCAATTGTAAGGGACTCTAACGACAAAATGATGCTCACAACAAAAAAGTTAATTTTCAGACCATAATTTGAACGGTAGAGCACATAGGAAACGTTGATAGCACACATAGTGAGCTATGTTTAGAGCTTAATTAAGTAGTGTTAGTTTTGAGGTTTAAACGACTATTTTCACATATATATTTGTGTATTTTGTAGAATTCGAGCATTTGAAGTAAAACGAATAATTTAAAGAAACTGAGCAAATGGATACACATAGAAGAAATCAAGTGAGAAAAAGAATAAAATCAAGTGTTAAGCCCAAGGGAATTAACATCTATTTATAGGGTCAAAACGCTTGAAAAATAAATAAAATGAAAAAAAAAAACTTCCTTGCATTTTTGTCATAGCATCTCGACGTTGTTTATAGTGTCTCGACCCTATCTGTAACATCTCAACATTACTTCATGGTTTTTTTTTAATATAAAGTAGGGTTTTTGTGTGCCACAGGAGATAATTTTGAAAGGGAAAAGTTGGCAATTCTCTAGATTTCAGATATCTTCAACTTGTATCTTTGTGAAAAGACAATCAATAGTTGTTGAACCTTCTAAGTCTCGAGTCATTTGAATTCTCTGAGTATTTGATCTTCTGAATTCTCTAGATTATGGCTTCTGACTCTTTTGGACTCTAATTGAATGCTCTGGATTCTAACTTCTCCGAATCTATCTCGATGCTCAAAATGAAAAGTGGTCTCCTCTATTTATAGAGTTTGATGGACCTTGTATGGGCTTGGACTTGGTTATCTTTGGGCCAAACTTTTGGGCTTGAACTTATTTTGGACATTAATCCAATCTTTTTTAATAAGCTTGGATTATTTAAATTTGGCCCAATTTCTTTTAATGATCTCGGGTTATATTGGCTTCAGGTCCAACTGCCACATGACATACACATATCGAATATATATATACACACACATACCGAATATATATACACACACATACCGAATAAATCTTTACAAGTAATATGATGGTGGTGACGTAAGAAAATACCGAGAATATATTTGCAAATAACTAAATATACTGGTATATATAATGAAATCTATAATAGATAGAATACATATTTCAATAAAAATGGAATGATATATATAAACGTAGTATATGTGTTGGATTATATTAATTTAATATTATCATTTACGTTGTTGTGTTTGAGACTATATATGACAAAAAAAATACCTGGTATATGTGACTACAATAGGTAAAATGAAAAATTTGTATATGTGGTATATATGAAGTTGTATATGAATGTCAAAATGAAAGTAAATGTATTAAAAGAAAAAACTGTTTTTTTTTTTTAAAAAAAGGATGTGTGTTATAAAATAATAGTGATGTTTGTCTAAAATGAAAATAAGTATTTTAAAAGAAGTGTGAATGATAAAGGAATGAAAAATGACCAAATAAAATTCGTAGCGAGCGAAATAAATGAAAAATCGATCGGAACAAGTGCAAAAAGTGAAAAATGAAGAAAAATAGAGAAATCAAAGGATGACCGACAATGTAAAACTGTTGGAAAATTGAAAATGGTTAAAATTGTGAAACAATTTAAATAATAATATAATTACAAATTGGTAAAATTTTGCAAAGAAAATGAGAGAAAAACACTAAAACAAAATTGGAGATTAAAATGGGAGACAACTAATTTCGAAAACCGTGGACAATCAAATTAATTAAGAAAAAATTAAATAAAATATATAAGTATTGTTTTGATAATAAATATTGATATTAGTTGCTATATAATAATTACATGTAATTTGAAAAAAAAATATGAAATGAAACAGTTTATTAATTGTGGAGAGATAAACATAAATAGGGTCATAATGGTAAGAAAATTTACCTTAAAAATCTACACACGAAAATTTTCAAATACTTGGACATTTATGAAAATATAATCTTAAAACAACCTATTTGGCACAATTTTTGAAATTTTAAACTAAATTCAATAACCAATTAAATTTCCATTCACCTTGTTTTTTTTTTTATTTTATTTTAAATATCTGTAGTAGTTAGTAAAAAAAAATTAAAGTATTTTGAATTTAATCTTTTAATATATCTAAATAAAAATAATTTTTTAAAATAACGTTCGTCGATGTGTCTGTGTCCTACATTTTTTCAGAAATTGTCGTGTCGCCGTGTCTGTGTCATATCGTGTCCATGTCCTGTGTCCGTGCTTCCTAGGTTTTAGTAAACAAGGCAAATATAGTGTAAATATTACAATTTTTGTATAACCTATGTCAGTAACACATATATCATTTCCGACATATGCAAATACTGTCTATCCACAACATTTTATAATTTAGTCTTTGTCCACGCATTGACTTTAATTCTCACATACGATGTATTGGTGTATTTATCATGTCTAGTCAAATCACAAAATGTTCTTCATGCTATATTAATTTTATTATAAACCTGAATTATTTTTTGCAATTATCACGGTATAGTTTTAGAATATGTTGCAAGACCACGAGATAGTTGTCTCATAAAAGGTTTTAGAATTTAAATAAATTTGAGCATATCCTCTTTTAATTTTATTTAAAATTCCAAGATTCCTTAGTCTTAGACTAATTGAAGATGGTCATTTATCTATTTATCTCGTAATTTTACACATTTGGATAAAAGCGAAATATGGATCTTCAAAAAGGCTCATTTGCTTTGTTACCCTATTTAGATTCAATTAGATAAATATTTGTTAGTTACATTCAATTCAAATTTGGTCTATTTTAGTTGGTTTAGTTGATTTAGTTTCTAAGGAAAGAAAGTAGTTTCAACATTGATTTTCAGTTCCACATCAATTTTCATAACTCTTTATCATTACACAATCACACCATCCACCATAACCATACAACTCATTCTTACACTTCTTTGTTGTATCCACATTTCATAATATCAGAATGCATTGTGATAATGAAAACAACTAAAATGGTGATGATGTGGTGAAAATAAAGAATGTAGCAAAAGGGCTGCACAACAAAATTCACAAGTTGTATGAGTAGTGGTGTTTTGACACCAAAAACAAACCTTCATCATTACACAAAATGGAAGCAAATTTCACATTATAACAAGGGATACAATATGAAGCCTGTAGTTGTGGATGGATTTCATTTTCTTTCCCTTTCTATGACTGTACTTTCAAGGCCAAAGACCCCAAAAAAAAAAAAAAAAGATGAAGAAAATGAAAGATAAGACTAACTATGATGCATAGTGAAGATTATAGACTGGTAATTTGTCTGTGGAACCACCTTATTTGGCAGCTTTTTTCTGTTTCGACGTCTTTTCTTGACAATTATCCTTTGTTTGGAACTTAAAGATAGGTCTGGTTTTCATTTAGGCATGAGACTCTCACAAAAATGATGCGCAATCCATGCATTCAAATGACTAGCTACTTCTGTTTATCTTCTTCTATAAGGACTTTTTACTATTTCTCCATGATCTGAACGTGGAACCCGTCGGGAAACTGTAAACCGGGCGTTCGGACGATATTGCCTCCTTTGATTGCCTTGAACCTGACAATCCCAAATGTAAAAACATTAGTTCTCTGTCTCAAGGACGGAGGAAAAAGGTTGCCCCCAGTTTGTTTTAGATTCAAAAGGTTAAGAAAATTAAGATTTTGAACAATTAAAAGTGAGTTCTTGTGAAAAGTTTCTGGCTCTGCCCTGCTATATCTAATCCTCTCTCTCTTGCAACTTACTTGTACTTTGTAACCAGGCAATGGAGAAACACAGCCATTTGCACTTTGGTAAAATCTGTACCAACACAGAACCTCATACCCCCACCGAAAGCCATGAAATGTTTAGATGCTCCATTCAGTTCAGATTTCTGCCATAAGAGTTTCAAAATTTGTGATCCAAACATATCAAATGTACTTCAAGTTCTCACAGCAGTAACCCAGCTCTCAGACTACCAAAAAAAAAGGGATTAAAGATACATATCACAACATACCTCCCATCGCCATGGGTTAAAAGTGAGGGGATCGACGTACTTTTCTGGATTTAAGTGCACGGCCGGAGGGCAGACCATAACAGCCCACCCTGCTGGAATGGTATATCCTGCTCCAACAAAAGTGCATATCTTTCTAGTCAGCATCTGGGATGATCTTTTGCCAAAAAAAAAAATCTAACAGCTCGAATACTACGGCATACCCTTAAACTGGATATCTCTCAGCGCTTTTCGAAAGATTCCCGGAACTATATTTGCCAATCTCACAGTTTCATTGATGAACTGAAAATTGAAGAAGTTTGTTTATGAGAAACATAGGGACAAAGGAGAGAGAAAGAGTGATCATTTCAATAATTCAAGTAACCTGAAATGTGAATGTCATGGATTTGTATTCTCCCCATGTAAGCCCAGAATCTGAATTTTCCCTTCTCTTCAATATTTCCTCATGTTCAGCCTGATAAAGATGCAAATATTCATCAGAGCAGGACAGATTTTAACGAAGTTGCAGAAAGCAAGGAAGTATCTTTTATTATAGAAACAAAAGTATAAAAGTAAATAGAACATTGAACAGACCGTCAGCTCCTCCAGCACATGAGGATTGTTGAGGAGAAATTTAATGGCTGCAGTAATAGCAAGTGAAGTAGTTTCAAAGCTCGCGAAAAGTAGTACAAACATAAGGTCCAAAGCAATTTCCTCAGTGAGAAGAGTTCCATCTTTCTGCAGTTCTTCGAGAACAAAATCGTAAAAATCTATTTGCTGTTTCCTTGGATTTGCCCGCCTGTCTTGTAACATGTTTTTCAGCATCCTCATTGCTCTTTTCCTGCCCTGTTAAATTATTTCCAAGTGAAGATCAATTTTACAAGAGAGTAGTTTGAAAACAAATCATTTTCAGTTGTAACCTGTGAAAGTTTTGAGTTGTTAGTAGGTTTAAAAGGAAACAAATTGAAGTCATATTGATATTATCATACAACAAAGGTAAGGCTTGCAGTTGAAATATCCCAAATGTTAGGCAAATATTTTAAATATTTGATTTTCTTTATAATAAATAAAGACATTTTAAAAAATAATCGAAAGTTACATTCAAACTAATAATTTGATATCGATTTTGTTTCTATAAATTAAGCTTCTAAACTAATATTTCTTATTTTGTAAACTACAGGTTGAGAAGGTTATTAAAGTTTTGGCCAAATTTCAAAAACTAAAAAAAAAAGGTAATTTTTAAATCTGTCTTTTGACACCAAATTTGGAAAATATTTCAAAAGTATATTAACAATATATTATGAAACAAAGAAATGATTAGTAAACAAGGTCAATTTTGCACTTCTAACAAAATTGTTTTCGAATGACTTCAAAAAGGAATTGCGAAGTTTGTCTTGCAGTTTTAAATTAAGTTTTTTATTATTTAAGCTATCCATAAGAGGCCCCAAATTCCTATGTCATAAATGAATATAGAGGAAGTGCACATCATTAGAATCACTGCAGCATATTTGGGTTACCTGTAAGCATTTGTTGTAAGCAGTTCCGGGAACATTTAGAGGGAAGGAAATCAAGCCTTGTATGAATGCAACAAAGTTCTCTCTCAAATTTTCCGAAGAATTTTCTGAATCATAACTAATCAGCTTCTTTGCAGTCAAATCAAAAATCATCTGCATGGACAAAAAAATCAGTATCAGACATGGAGAATGAACAGGTTCTCTAAATATGCAATTGTTAATAAGATTGTCTTAGTATGTAATTACACTTGCAGTGTTATCCTTCAATTCAACTGAGTCATTAGATGACCATTGTCTCAATCTTCTGGTTGCTACAGCCTCAACTTCAGGTATCATCTTTCTCAGACTTTCAGGGCCAAAAAGATGAAGAACCATGTTCTTCAGATATTTATAAATGAAACCGTGCAACGAACCAACATTTTGTTTTCCAAATATCTCTGTGAAGGTATCTGGATACCAGCTTTGGAACAATTGTCCCTCTTGTTGAAAGATAAAGTAACTCAAGTCGGGGTCTGTTGAGACGATCAGCGGTCTTCCCACCAAACTTGTTCTGAATATCGGTCCATACCTGAAACAATAAATTTCTTTCCATCAAAACATGGGGAGAAAGAAAAAGAAAAGAAGAAACGTAACGAACTCTCAGTAAGTACCTATCCACTCTCTTTCTGATGAAAGGAGGAACATCAGAGGAGGTATTGGGAGCAAAGAACTGCAGGGTTTCACCAAGTAGAGGAAATCCCATTGAACCTGGTGGAAGTTTTCCATTACATTTGGGATTTCTCCAACTATAAAGCCAGTGTGTAAAACTTAAAACAACAATAGCTCCAATCAAAAGAAGCCACATTTTGGTAATAAATAGGAACAGAGAAGTTCAAGAGAAGGAATATATATATGATTGATGCACACAGAAATGGAAATATTGTCAGAATGAGAAGAGGGTAAGTGGTGCTTGGATGTGGGGAAGAGAATAATCAGAAAGCGGAAGAAAGTGCTGGCATGTATCTCCCTTTGAGTAACATCTGAGTGAGATCTTATCATCTTATATAGGCTCATTGGACATTACAACTAGTTAAGATAGTAATTTAAATCTTGTCCTCTTCCTTCTCTCTCTCAGTCTCTCTCTCTCCGGACCTATTAATTAATAGAGAATTCAATTCTAAAATATGCTTTACAGGTAGTTAGAGATTGAATAAAAAAAAAAGTTCTTAGTGTTCTGTCTAAAGACCACAACTCCATATCATTTGTCAACCCCATATTTTAGATCTCGTGTGAAACTTACAGGATGCTTCCCCCACTACCCTCTCACCCTTTGTAAGATAATAGTTCATTTTAAGCCTCCATTTTCAAACCAAAAAAGAACAAGCACGAGGCAGAATAATGGCTTATTTTAAGGAGGTTTTGCGTAAACAGAAGGGGTTTTCTTCTTTTTTTATTGAGAGGGTTTGTTTCTCTGTAAAGTTCCAAAGTATCTGTAACACTAAATCACCAATGGAAAACCAATCTTTCACTAGATCATTAAAGCCTTAAAAGAACATTAAGATTTTTCTTCCTAACAGTTTTGACACCAAACTCAGAAAAATATTCCTCAATATCTATGTTAAATACCAGAGTATCTAAACCTCCAGGATTTGATCACCATAAACAAAGCCAACATGGAGTTATTTTACAAATTTTGTTCCATTTTCTCTTCCTAGATCTTCCCTTTCGGCTGTAACCACCACCCAATATTCCCCGAATCACACTCAATCTTGCTGCGTACATCAATTGGAGATATGGATGAAGAGCATTTGAACAGTAAACAATTAGTAATAGATAATGCACACCAAATGTTTGTAAAAATGTTGTTTCCATTTCTTCCATAGGTAAGGTAGGTAAAAGGTAGAGAAACTGATTAAACCCACCTTCTTCCAGACATGGAGCTCCGTCCCAGAAAGCCATTGAGCCACAAACTCGAACTCCATTATCAATGCTACAAGTTAGATCGATAGGTCACTGTGCGGCTTGCGAACACAATTATTGAGAGTTTTTTAGCCCTCTCAATCCGATAATGTGCCTCAGAAACTGGGGTTAGTTGAAGAATTGCCCCGTATAGAAGCTCAGGGCTCGATTGTTCTTCTAAGTTTTTTCCTTTTTTCCACTTTTTTCTTTCTCTTTGAAGGATTGTTTCTAGTTTTTGAAACATCTTTCTTTGTTTGGAATATGTAAACTTACTCATGATTTGCTAATTCTAAAATTTGAAATTAGGGAATCATTTTTTTTTAGTTATCTACGCAGAAGAGTGTAGCTCAATTGAAATAAAAAAAAAAAAAAAAAACGATTAAATTATCTACTTTGGAAGGCTAATTGGTGTATTATTCTAGACTCAATTGGTTAGGAAATTAATTTTTATCCTAATTTTTGACAACACGTGTGGTGGAGGATTCGAATTATAGACTTCTTAGTTATTCAAGTTGAGTTAGGCTCATATTGACAATTTTTATCCTAAACTTTGGTATGATATTTCTATTTTATCAAAATTTCCAATGTCATCAAATTAAATGTTAGACTAATATAAATGTAGCAAGTTTTACCTTTTTTTTCAATTGATGTTAATTCACAAAATAATTTTAACATAAGAAAACCAACTGAAAACCAACCTGAGCATAGTTCAACTAGCATCAAATTTGTACTAATGACTAAGAAGTTTGTGATTCAAATCCCTCCACCACACATGTTTGTCAAAAATATATATATATCAATATAAAAGACTCTAAAAATTCATTAATACTAACGAAAATTTAAGTTTTCGGCAAAATTAAGCTAACAAAAAAAATCAATATACAGAATTCCAAAAATTCAGTAATTTTAACAAAAACATAGCCAACTAACTAAAGCATAGCTTAATTAATTAAAAGCGAGGCTCAACTAGTTAAGACATGTATACAAAAGGTTAAAAGTTTGGATCTCGTTAGGAGATGCCAAATTCATAAATTTTAAAAATAAGTACCTCTGGATGTTGCTCTTTTCTTAAATCTTATCAATTTCATACTAGACATATACTTTATAATTTATTGAATGCACATGTATATATTTCTTTAAAAAATCTGCAAACAAAAAACTAACCAAAGATAAGAAGTGCAGTAGTTTAAGGTTAAAAATCAATGAGTTTGAGGTAAAGATTGCAACACTTATATAAGATCAATTTTCAATTCCATAAAATTAAAAGTTTAGGGTAAAATTGTCCATTTTATGGTTAAAAAAATTATTTCCCCTCAAAGAATTATGATTTGAGCTAGTAGTAAGTATAAATTGTCTAGATTAAGGCGTAATTATTTCATTTGACTCATTGAATTTGTAATTGGTTTGTCCTTTTATTTTATTTTTTTCATTTTTTACCTTCTATTGATTCTCTCCCAATTGGTTGGACTGGAGGTGCGATGATTTACTTCAAAGGCAAATTCTTTGATTCAAGAATTAAATCAGTAACGAGTAAATAACTAAAAAACCTAAAATAAAAATAACCAAAAATCAGAAAAATAATAAGAATTTCAAATGTCATTTGTTGCTTCGTTGAATTCGCTCCATTAATAGGTTTACGATTCGACTTTGATCGTATGGACTAGTACCAAGATCTAGTCCTAGATAGGCAAAAACTACATAAATTAGAAATGTCAAAATAGGAATAACACTTATATTATTTTTCTCTTGTGTAAGTTGTATCAAAATTAAGGATTGGTTTGAGATTGGCGACTACTTTGAAATGGTTCATGTGAATTTTTTGGGTAGCTACATAGGTGCGCGATATACTTTTTTGTGTAAATGTTTGTTGTTTAAAGTGGAAATTGTAGGTTGACAAAAAGTTTTTCATTTTGAAGATATGGTGTAAATGTTTGTTGTTTAAAGTGGAAATTAGTGTAAAGTTCTTCATTTTGGAATTGTCCAAATGGAAGTTGATAGGTCTTGTAATTTTTGGAATTGTTCATATGGGTTGATAATTGTAATTTTGGAATTGTTTATATGGAGGTTGTTCATTTTGTAATGTTGAAGATGTTTAATATATTGATGTTATTGGAGGGAATTTGGTTGATGGGTATTGAATGTGTATTCTTTATTTGGTTGATCTTGGAATGCAATGCAGGAAAATCAAAATAATAGAGAACAACTATTATAATTGAAAAAAAAAATTACTAACAAACTTAACATGTAAAATGTGTCAACAACTTTTTAAATTGACATTTTTGAAATGTCAAGATAAAATACTATTTGACATGTTAGAGCGGTCAAGTTTTAACAAATATGATATTTAATAACTGTCAAGAAATATATATACATGACACTTTATAACTGTCAAATAATTAATATTCTTGACGTTTAAAATTTATCAAGTAAAAGATGTCTTGACGCTTATCGTTTGTCACCTTTTCGATACCTTATTCTTGACAGTGGTTCTCTCGACGCTTTTAAAAGCGTCAAGAGTATTAACAGTTGACATTCCAAAAGCATCAAGTAAGTCAATTTTTCTTGTAGTGAATTGTTGATAACTATGTTTTACGAAAATTATTTGTAATGTGAAATAAATTAGTTTGTGGTAATTTTTAGCTTTAAACTTGAACAATATAGATTATAGTGCTTGATAAATGAATAGTAAATTGTTGTGATTTAGTTATAATGACTAAAATAGACATACTATCACAATTTGCATTATTATTATTATTATTATTTTAAATAATTAATTTAAATTCATATTTTGTTTGCTTTAGATTATTTGTTAAGTATGAAGAGAAATAGTTGGAATTAATATTTTAAAAAAGTTGGTATTATTTTTTAAAAAGATGATTACAATCAACTAACCAATTTGAAGAATTAGGGAATAGAATTTGACTGTGAGAAAGATACTAAATATATAAAATCATTTTTAATTTTTTGGAGGATAAAATTGAAAATTCAAAACCATTAAAGAAGAGGATTTGATTTTACAAGAATCTACTTCTACAAGTTAGTGGAGAACAAACACAAAAGCAATGTTATTTTGTAATCACTTTAACCCTTAGAATCAATCCCAAATGCAATCAAACTCTAGGAAAAAAAAATATTAATTTATAAACTTGGTATGATGTATCTATTTACACCCTACACTTTTGATTTTATCAATTTAAACTTTTTTTTTTTTTGGTTGAATTACAAGTTTAGTTCATGAACTTTCATGAGTGTGTCTATTTGATCCTTGAACTTTAAAAAGTGTCAAGTGTTTGAACTTTGAATTTTGTGTCAAATAGGACCCTGAACTTTAAAAAATATCCAGTAAAGTCTTTACACTTTCATCTTTATGTTCAATAAGTCCATCAACTTTCAATTTTGTATCTAATAGGTCGTTGACCTATTCGACATTTTTAAAAATAGGCCTCTAACCATTCAATTTTGTGTTGGTGTATATTGTATGTAAAGTTGAAAGTTTCTAATAGATCCCTTAAACTATAAAAAGTTTAAAATTCAAAGATGTATTATACACAAAATTGAAAGTTTAAACCCCGTTTGATAACCATTTGGTTTTTGGTTTTTGATTTTTGAAAATTAAGCCCACAAACACTACTTTCACATATAAGTTTCTTTGTGTTGTGATCTATCTTCATCTCATGTTTTCAAAAAAACCAACTCTCAAGTTTTGAAAACTATATTTTTTTGTTTTTAGAATTTGGCTAAGATGCAAATGTGTCCTTAACAGAGATGAAAACCATTCTAAGGAAATTGAGAGAAAAGAAACAAAAACCAAATGGTTATCAAATGGGACTTTAGAGTTTATTAGACACAAAATTCAATTTTTTGATCCATTAATTTTAAATAGGGTTTGTTGCTGATAGGACCTAAATAATCCTATTTTATCACCTCTAATCTAAGCTTGTTAGAGTAATTTTATGTTTTACTTGTCTTATTTACAGGATCTTTGAGCTTAGACGATGTCGGGAGCCAATCACGCTAAATTGGTGTTAATTCGGGTCAATTATGGAGTTTTGGAGCCATCTCGGTGTCTTGGACGGCGAGGAGGTGAAAATACCCAAATGTATTGAAGCGGGCCTGAAGAACGACACCAAGAGCCGAAGATTGAAGCTCTGTACTAAGCTAAAGCGAGACAAAGCCGAGAAGAAAAGCAGCAAGTTCGGACTAGGGACGACGTCGAGACGCCACCCCTGGCATCTCGATGCCGACGCGAATTTGAAACAGTGTATAAAGTTCGCAGCGTCTCGACGCTGCGATGTTTTCTATAAATAACAGGTCTCGGTTTAGTCCGCCGTTAGGTTAGAATTTTGGTCCCTTTACGATTTCTTTCGTCCCTTTTACTTTCCAGCATCTTTGTAGACCTTGTTTGGTCATTATTTATGCAATCTTTTGTATTAGTTTGTGTTTTTACTTTGTTTATGAGTAGCTAAACGCATCTATATCATTGGATTGGGATTATGCCTTGATTGCTATTAAGTTTGGCTGAGTTTTCTGGTGTTTAAGTTCTGTTCTTGCTGTATTTCTATTAAGTTTTGCATGTTATCCCATTTAAACCAATACATGAGGCTAGTCTATTAGGATTGACGACCCTATGCGATTACCGCTTGTGTATTCTATCAGTTATTTTTAGATAGCCACTAGGCTGAGGCAAGGAACTCTCTACGTGAGACGACCCTTGATAGGCCTAGGATGCATGTTAAAGGTTGTATGAATTAGATTTAAATTGCATTTAAATTTAGTCAATACAATTTCGGACCCACGATCCCAAAGCGGCTAGTTTAAGTAGGTGATTGTAAAATTCCTTATTCTAGATTAGTTAGATATTATTTAGTGGCCATTGCGAGGTCCCGGGTGGTTGCTATTTTATGCATGAAGGGTGGCGGTCGATAAAGATAAAAATTGATTAATCTTGTTAATTGCAGAATTCACGGTTAACGGATTAATTAGCACATGTTAGTGTAGGAAGTGTCTTCCGAGTAACGAAGAAGCCAACCGGACTAATAAGAATCGACATAGAATAATTATTAGAGAAAACTAGGAATGTAACGCCCCGACTTTTTAAAACCTAAGACTGACTAGGGACGTTACTACATGCATGAATGATTCAAAGAACTATGAAGTTAAAATTTTCTTAGAAGTCTAGATTGCATAAAATAGGCAAATAATTTTAGTAAAACATTTATTTGGGATCCCAAGAAAACTTGTAAAACATAAAAATATTTGAACGCTTCAAAATGCAACAAAATAAATAAGTCTCTGAATATTTACATAGAAAATTCAAATAACCAAAACCAATATGCGGAAGTAAAAAAAGCTGACACCGTCCGCCATGGCACCACCAGCAAGTGCTCTTGATCAGTCGCCTAACATCACTCTTGCCTAAAGAAAAATTTAAAAGAACAAAGAATGAGTATTAAAAATACTCAGTAAGTAAACCCTCTACCAGGGTTGGTTATGCGGGCACAAACATTTATGAGAGGACCTAAACTTTGTCTTAAAATAACCTTATTTCTTGACCATAACGCCAAACGTGACCCTATCACCGCAAAAATTTTATTGTGACCATATCGCCACCTGTCATCATGGCCATACCGCCAAGTTTTAAGAAAATAAGTACTAAAATCATCATCTTGACCATATCGCCAAGTTTTAAGAAAAATGATTAAAATCACTCCTTGACCATATCGCCAAGTCTTAGTAAAACTCTTGGCCATACCGCCAAGCTTTCCAACGACAAAATTTTAAGCACATACCGTGGGTCATACATACGCACTAAGGTCCCCTAATTAACTTTAAGATAATGCCACACAACATACTTTCATTTCATTCCAACAATAACAAAAATATCAAATTCCTAATTTGCAAGTTCATCACTCAACAATCAAGAATATAACATAGTAAATTTCACATAATAACATCTCAATACATGCTCCACCATCAAAACAGATTAGTACCCAATGATTTTGCAAACATCAAGACAAACAACAATCACATCTAAACGGTAAATTTTCCAACATGCTGATAGGGGAGTCACTTACCTTATTGACAATTTAGATTAGGCAAAGTGTTAAGTCCTACAAAAAATTCTTGGTTGACGTCAACCTACAATAATTTTCACGCTTCAATTAATAGGAACAAAAATTTGTTTAAAAGATTTGCTTAATTAATAATATTCGAAAACTTTTACCAAATAATCCTTATTCCGACATTCTCCTAAATCCTAGCCACCCTAGAAAATTTCCAAAGTCAAAACTTCTCCTCCAATAATTAAATAAAAAATGAACAAGCTTTAGCAGGTTCTTTACTCTTGGATCTCACCCAAAAAAAATGCCAAAACAGCGCTCCAAATCGGTGAAATCCCACATATACAGTGCCGTAATTGAGTGGGTATCCTACAATAAGCTAGGGGCATTATGGGTCAATCACGAATACTAAAATAATTGGTAATTTAGGCTCCATTGGAGAAGAAAAGCTCACTCAATTTACAAATCCCTTGCCAGACAGTAATCTAAATAGCCCCAAAGCCCGAATTTAATTGCAGATTATGAGGAAAAAGGATCTGAAATTCTTAATCACTCAAAAAGTTAATCGGAAACTGAATCGAACTAAAGCTCATCGGAAATCGACAGCGACGACGATGAAGCACGACAACAACGGCTGAATAGATACCAAAACTCGGATTGAGGTCTGTTCAGTGTTCTCCTTCGCGGTGCGCGTAGGTCGGAACAGCGGCGACGCGGGCTGGTTGTCGGCAGGAGGGAGGCGACAGCTATGGCTGCTAGGAAAGGGAGAACGTGAGTGAGAGAGGGAAAGTGTAGAGAGAGAGAAAAAAACGAGAGTTAGAGATAGAGAGAGATTGAGCCGAGAGAGAGATTACCGACCAGCACAAGGTGGCGGTGACGCGATCAACGGTGGCGGCAACGACTCACAAAGACGGCGACGACACAAGTGGAGGTGGGCAGCGGCGACGGTTTCAGTAGAGAGAGAGAGTTGGGAGATGAGGGAGTGAGAGAGGGAAATAACAGGGAAGAAGAAAGTGGTTTTTTTTTAACAGCCCATTGACCAAATTTTGGGGGGGAAAATGCGTGAATTCCCCCCCTTTTCCTCTCTTTCTAACCGTGCAAAAATACCCATTTTTTGCTTTTTTTTCTTTTTTTTTTGGTTGTTACAAGGAAGCCAAGTGAAATAGCAGTCAGGCATAAGAAATCCCAATCCAGCGATCCCTTTTATGATATTTGCTTTATTTCTCCATTGCTCGCTTTATTTTGTCTCCTTTACATTTTGCATTTATCCTTTTTTGTTGTGTCCTGCTTTCCAAAAAATTCCCCTACTTTATAAGCACAAAATTCTACATCTGCTAGGTCCCCTTCCCTGTGTTCGACCCCGGCCACTATTTCTACAAAATAGTTATAGTGTTGTGGATTATAAATTTATTTGACAACACGACCTTCGACAAGTCGGACACCCGTCAGTCGCATAAATAACAAAATGGGACAAAATATTAGCAAATATAGCAACCTGGAAAAATAATTGCAAATATGGCAAAAAATTACCTTTAGGCTGTCTAAATGACCAAAATACCCTTCTATTGGCGATAGAATTATATTACTGATAGAATCTATCGATGATTGAATTCTATCGCTGATAGAATCTATCAGTGATAGAAACCTTCTATCACCGATAGATTCTATCAGTGATAGAAAACCTTCTACCACTTATAGAAATTATCAGTGATAGAAAATCTTCTACATAGAAATTATCAGTGATAGAAAACCTTCTACTACTAATAGAAATTATCAGCGATAGAATGATTGATTTCTATTAGTGATAGAAGATTTCTATCATTGATAGAAGGTCTATCAGTGATAGAAACGTATCACTGATAGATTTCTATCACTGATAGAAAACTATCATTTTTGTTTCTAAAACTTATGTCATTGATTTTGTTTTTATAGATGCTGAAGCAACATAATATGAAATTGAACTGAAAGAAAAGAAAAACACAAAGCAGAAGTTGAAATTTAAAGAAGGAGAGACCTCAACAAAAAAAAAAAAAAGAGTATTAGTTTCTATTAGCAATAAATTTCTATCCGTACAAAAAAAAAAGGTTTGTACAAATTATCACGTAATCAAATACACTATTGGTTTCTATCAAATACACTATTAGTTTCTATTAACAATAAATTTCTATTAGTGATAGAAATCTATCATGAATAGAAATCAAAACAGGGGCAAAACGGGAATTAAAAAAACGATTTAAAAAATTTGCTATATTTGCAATTTTTTATAAAACTTGCTATATCTGCAATTAACCATTAGATTTTAGCCACCCATTGCAATTTTCCTTTAAAATATGTTGAATATGTTAGGGATTCATTAGGCACAAAATTGAGAGTTCATAAATTTATTAGACACTTTTAAAGTTCAATGACCTATTAGACATAAAATTGAAAATTTAGAGACTTTATTAGACACTTATTAAAATTAAGAGACCTATAGACAGACTTGAAAGTTTTATTTTTTTTTTATTTTTTTTTCATGTAGGGGTGGGGGATTGAACCTCTGACATCTTAGTCAGTATACAAACTTGAAAGTTCTACTTAGAAAAACTATAACTTCGAACTAAACTTGTAATTTAACACCCTATTACTTATTATTATTAATTAACTATCAATTTGTTATTACCATAAATATATTGATTATTAATAATAAAATTTAAGTATTACATTTATATTATTAAGGGAAAAAAGCATTTTTAACCCTTAAACTTTGGGGGTTGTATCAATTTTAACCCTGAATTTTCAATTTCATCAAATTGAACCCTAAACTTAACAAGTTCTATCAATTTTAACCCTAAACTTTAAATTTCATCAAATTGAACCTCAAACTTATTAGATTGTATCGATTTTAACCTCAAACTTGCATAAGTGTTACAATATATACCTTTGGTTAACTTTCCATTTGAACCACCATACGTAATTTATTATTTCTTTTTTTTTTCTTCTTAATTCACATTGCACCTGAATTGACTTCTTATAAATAAAATATCGGAGAAACTTTATTTTATATGATTTTTTCTTATTGTTGAGAACTTTAATTGTGAGGGTTTTTTCGCTGCTATTTAAGATTAAGAAAGCAAATAAACTTTTGAGGTTTTTTATCTTCAAATATTTGCTGGTTTTTTTATTGTTGCTAAGAATTTTGTGAGAATTTTGTCTTCTTTTACAGTTTTTTTTCTTGCTAATCAGAAGAATGTACAAATGTAGGAAACGAAAATAAAGAAATTTTATTTTTTTTTATTTCTCATATTTGTTAGATTTTTCTTGTTGCAAATAAATTTGTGATTCTTTTTTTGATAATAATGAGAAGAATAGTCTAGGATATCTGATTTCTTCTGATTTTTCCAAAAAAAAATCTTACAAAACACTAACTTAGGTGCAATGTGAACTAACAAAAGAAAAGGGAATTGTCAATTACATGTTTTAATAGCAATTCAAATGAAAAGTTGACCAAAGGTCTACATTGCAATATTTATGCAAGTTTGAGGTTCAAATTGATACAATTTGTTAAGTTTAGGGTTCAATTTGATGAAATTGAAAGTTTAGGGTTAAAATTGATAGAACCTGCTAAGTTCAGGGGTAAAAATTGATTTTTTCCCTATTATTAATTAACTATTAATTTGTTATTACCATAAATATATTGATTATTAATAATAAAATTTAAGTATTACATTTATAATTAATAATTGTATATTATCTTGTTTTTTTTTTTTTTTGAAAAATATATTATCTTGTTTTTTAAATTTAAGTTTTATTAGTTATTTAATTATTTCTTACCCAATGAAGTTTCATTTATGATTAAGTTACCAATCGGGTCCTTGTATTTGGATTTAGTTTTAATTTGGTTTCTACCATGCTTCTGTCTTTATTGTTAAATTTTTTCTTTTTTTGAGTTCAAGTAAACATTTGAACTTTTGGTCTTTTAATTGAAAATATAATAGGTTAACTAATTGAGTTATACTTATGTTAAAAAAAAAAGGAAAAATACACTTTTGGTCCCTGAGGTTTAGGTTAAGTTACACTTTGGCCCATGAGTTTTCAAACTCAACAAAAATACCCCTGAGGTTTGAGATAAGGAGCACTTTGGTTCCTGCCGTCTATTTCTTTGTTAAATCCTGACGGCGGCTGACGTGGCACTATTATTTTAATAAAAAAATTATTTTTAAAATTTTTTAAATAAAAAAATATTATTATTTTTTTACCTTTTTAATTATTTCTCCTTCTCTCTCTTACTCTTCTTCTTCTCCATCTTCTTCTTCTTCATTAAGTTCCTTATTCTTCTTCCTATCTCCGACCTTCTTTTCTTTTTCTTCTTCCACCCCTATTTTCACTGTTTTTTTAAAAAAAAAAAAACAGAAAACGAAGGGGGAAAACCCCCTTCGATTCCGGCGCCGGAGAGGGAGGTATTTTAAACAGTGAAAATAGGGGTGGAAGAAGAAAAAGAAAATAAAGGAAAGGGAGAAAGGAAAAAAAAATCAGTCGCCGGCGAGCGGTGGCCGCTGGCCGTCGGAGATAGGAAGAAGAAGAAGAAGGAACTTAATGAAGAAGAAGAAGATGAAGAAGAAGAAGAAGAAGAGTAAGAGAGAGAAGGAGAAATAATTAAAAAAGTAAAAAAAAATAATATTTTATTATTTTAATTTTTTTATTTTAAAAATTTTAAAAACAATTTTTTTATTAAAATAATAGTGCCACGTCAGCAGCCGTTAGGATTTAACAGAAAAATGGACGGCAGGGACCAAAGTGCTCCTTATCTCAAACCTCAGGGATATTTTTGTTGAGTTTGAAAACTTAGGGACCAAAGTGTAACTTAACCCAAACCTCAGGGACCAAAAGTGTATTTTTCCCTTAAAAAAATTTAAAAAAAAATAGTTCCAGGGTTGCATGTTTGTGAAGTTTGACTTGACTATAAAATTCTAATCAAAACTTCCAAAACTATAGAACTATATTGAAACTTTTAATATTAAAAGCACCAAATTGAAACTAAAATTCAAATTATAGATATCAAATTTATAATTTAGTATTAAGCATTGTTTTTAATTAATACCTTAATATAAAAGCTATTTATTTTTTTATTTTAATTGATAAGTAATATGATAATATATTAAATAACAGAAAAATGGACGGTAGGGACCAAAGTGTTCCTTATCTCAAACCTCAGGGGTATTTTTGTTGAGTTTGAAAACTCAGGGACCAAAATGTAACTTAACCCAAACCTCAGGGACCAAAAGTGTATTTTTCCCTAAAAAAAATAAAAAAAAAAAAATAGTTTCAGGGTTGCATGTTTGTGAAGTTTGACTTGACTATAAAATTCTAATCAAAACATCCAAAACTATAGAACTATATTGAAACTTTTAATATTAGAAGCACCAAATTGAAACTAAAATTCAAATTATAGATATCAAATTTATAATTTAGTGTTAAGCATTGTTTTTAATTAATACCTTAATATATAAGCTATTTATTTTTTTATTTTAATTGATAAGTAATATGATAATATATTAAATAATATTAATTTTAATTTATTTTTGGATATTAAATAATCTAATAACACTAATTTGTTCTTTTTATTTAATTAATTATTTACTTATTAAGTGTTGCTTTTAATTAGTATCTTAATATAAAAACTATTTATTCAATTTCATTTTATTGATAACTAATCCGAGAATATGTTAAATACTAGCCAACAAGAGCATAGCTCAACTGACACAAAGTTGTAATGATAACCACAAGGTCTGTGGTTCGAATCCTCCACCCCACATATCGTCAAAAAAAAAAAAAAAAAAAAAAAGAATATGTTAAATACTAATAATTTTAATTTATTGATGATATTAAATAATTTAATAATTTTTTTTTTTTAAAACATGTAGGGTAGAGATTTGAACCTCTTACACTTAAATTAATTTAAAAAATTTTAAGTGACAATTAATATTCCAAATCAAATATTCAAAATTATTTTGTTATATTTATTACACATTTATGAGTAAAAAAAATGATAAAATAGTATTTTCATGATAAAAAGTCAATTCTTACCTCTGACAATTTTATCAATTTTTACTTTAAATTTTCAATTTTATCGGATTGAACACTAAATTTAGACATTTATTACATTTTTTTTACTATTTATTCAAATTCCACTCAATTTACCTAATAATTTTTTTTTAACTAAAATTAATGTGAAAATACTTCCAAACTCACTAAGGGTCCGTTTGGAATACATTGTAATTTAAATGTTTTTCAATAATGCATTTTTTTAAAAACATTTTGTATAAAAATTGTTTATAATTTAAACACTCATATGTTTGGTTGCATTTCCTCACAAATGTTTTTATACACAAGTTATTGTTTACTTAAGAAGTATTTTTAAAAAAGTTGGTTTCAAGTGTTTCTCTCAAAATGGTTTATTTATCAATCTCATTTTCTAATAAGTCATTTTTAGAAGTTGCCAAACACTAGAAATTTTTTCAAAATGATTTATTTTCAAAATTAAACACTTGAAAAGTTAAACCAAACACACCCTAATTTAGACCAAATCAAGTTTTGCACAAAATTAAACCTAATTAATGTACAAAATCAATAATTGAATAAATCTTTCAAAACTTTCAACAAAAATCCAACTTTGATTCCGTCTTTCTTTGGAACTTAATTAAATTTGCCAATGATAAAAATTCCAACACTTATTAAAGTCTGTTGGATTTATGAATAAAATTATTTTAATAAAATAAAGAATCACAACTTTACGTGAAAGGGTATGTCCTTTGTAAAGGACACAACCCTATGTGAAAGGGTGTGTCTTTTGTAAAAGGATACAACCTTATGTGAATGGATGTGTCCATTGGAAAAGGATACAACCTTATGTGAATGGATGTGTCCATTTATCAAAAGACACAACCCTTACATGAAAAGATGTGACTATTTGAATGGCCACAAATAGTCTATAAATATGTGATTCATTTTGAGTTTTGAATACAAAAATAAGAAGAAGACACAAACTCTTCTTTCAAAAACTCTTCTCCTACTTTTCTCTGTACGATTACCTAAATACCATTGTTCGAGAGTCCTGTGATTGGAGTGCTACATTCATAGGTGGGTAATCCGTCCTATCCTGGGAGACAATTGTTCGTGATACCTTGAGCACCATAGAGGGAACAAAATTGTCTTAAGGAAACAACGCTATCGTTGGGTTCGGATTGATTTTGTCTTTTGTGTTTCCTTAAGTGTTTAGGCAAAGGGTGCCAACAAAGTCAAAGTTAAAGATTGTATACTTATCAAAGTTGGAAGTGTAATTTGATGATATTGAAAATTTAGGTCGGTGCTAAATTTGATATTTTCCTACTCTTCTTTATCTGCCTTGAAAATTGGAAAGAGGAACAAGAAATAAGAGAACAGGGAATTGCTTGGCAGTGTTCTTGTTTTTCCATTTCCTATTTTTGTTTCTAACTTTTGAGAAACATAAGCTTTTGGTAATTATTCGTGTTTTCTATTTTTCATTTTTTTAAAGTTTTTTTTTTAAAAAAATATATAGAAATTTTAAAAACAACCAAATCAAGTTTGTTGTTTCTCATTTCTCATTTCTATTTCCAATTTTCGAAAACAAAAATAAAAACATTATTTTATCATTATTAATTAACTTATAAAATGCATATATAACTTAAAAAACTAATTTTCGTATAAAATTCCTTTTTCTACTCCTTCCAAGTCCAAGATAAACCCAAGGTTTTACATATTTAAATTAAAATTTTAGAGAATGAAACAAGAAATGATTAAAAAAACATATTTTGTAGTTCTTTTTTCAATAACAAAGAAAAAAAAAGAAGCAAGAAACAAGAAATAGTTGCTACATACGGTTTTATTTTCCTTTATTAAACAAGAAGAAACTAGAAACATGAAATAAAAAACGAGAAAAACGAGAAACGAGAAGTGAGAAACAAAAAGCATTAATGTTATCATACAACCCCTAACCCCTAATTTTGTTGTTTCCAAAATTGAAATACAACTTTTGGAAATGTTTATTAAAACTATTAAAAAAAAAAAAGACAATAAATACAATTTGTTAGCAAATGGTTAAGTTTTTTAAAAACTAGAAACAAGAAATAAGAAACAAGAATGTTGCCAAACTTCCCCTTAACTTTTAGATATAAATATATAATATATACTTAACTACTATTTTGGTTCCTACATTTTTAACTTTTTTTTTTTTCATTTTAGTCCATGTACTTTCCATTTTTGTTCATTCTAATCCCTATATTTTTCTAAAAGTTCGTTTTTTCCCTATATATACACTTAAAAAAATGGTAATTTTGGTCCCTATTTGCAAAATTCTATCACCAAATCTATACACAACAAAAATCTTTAAGTACAAAGTTATAACTACATTCCAAAAAATTTAAGTATAGTGGTGTGCTAAAATTATGGTAAAAAAAATGAGATATAAACGAAAATGAAGAGACCAAAAAGGTCAATTTTTCAAAGTACACGGATCAAAACAAAGATTTTAAAAATACACAGGAACTAAAAGTACATAGACCAAAATTGATATTTTAATAGTTTTTTTTTTTAGTACATCAACATTTGGGAGTGGGGGGATTCGAACCTCTGACCTCATGGTCGAGGGTATATGCCAATTACCGCTGAGCTAAGCTCGCTTTGGCTGATATTTTAATAGTATAGGGACCAAAATGATACCAGACCTAAAAGCATAGGGAACAAAATATATTTAAATCTAAAATTATTGCGAAATGATGAAGTGGCAAAATAATGATAATAATAGTAAAAAATTTTAATTTATTTTTTTTTAAAATACACATTAGCAAAATTTAGTCAACATATATTAAGAGTCACGTCTTCATTCTGTTTGAGTCAACTAACAGTCAACTCAGCTTAGAAACCAATTTCAAATTTCAAGGATCCATCCTCCATAGATTGATTTGAAACCCTATGGACCAAACATGAAACATGTCATTTTTTTTTTTGAAACACCAAACACATCATTTTTTTTTAAAAAAAATCCAAACATGTCACTTTTAAGCATTAAGAACCCAAGAATTAAATTCAAACCACAAGGATAAAAATAATATCATTTTTGCAATCTCAATAACTAAATAGAAACCAATTCAATTCTCAAGGATGAAAAGTGTATTTTATCTAATCATTAAATATTTTAGACATTAACTTAGTTAGGTCTTGTTTGAGAACAATTTTATTTTTAGTTTACCGATTTTAAAAATTTGACTTATAAACATTCCTTTTTACTGATTATGTTTCATTGTTTTATTATCATTTTTTTTAAAAAAAAAAAGATTTCAAAATCTAAGCCAAAATTTTAAAGTAAAAAATTTATTTATTGAAAAACTTATATTTATTTTAGAAATTTGGTTAAGAATTTAAATGTATTTGTAAAAATGAAAAAAAAAAAAAAAAACATAGCAAAGAAATTGAGAAAAAGAAAAAATAATTTTTAAAAACAAAAACAAAATAAAATCATTATCCTGCTTGTTGAACAAGACTCGCAAACTATATGGGATGAGCATCGTTGAATGAACCCTTTGACCGCCGAAATCATGTTATGTTTTGTTTTTGTTTTTTCTTTTTCTAGGATATGAAATCATGTTGTTAAGGACTACAGACCCTTCACATATCTCCACAGTATTATGATATGTGCAACAATGAGAGCTTGCTCTTCATCTCGGGACACATCTAATTCATCTCGAAGCAATTTCCGCAAAAGCATAAACACAAAGATAAAGTACGATCGAGGCTAATCACTACTAATTCTCTTTGTTTGAAATCGGAGTATTTCTCCGACACACAACTAGGTTTAGACCATGGCTTTGATACTAATTATTAAGGACAACACACCCTCAACATATCTTCATAGTCCACAAAGTATGATACTGTCCACTTTGAACATAAGCCCTCATGGCTTTGCTTTTGGCTCAACTTAAAAGGCTTCCTACCAATAAAGATAATTGTCCTCATAGACCTCACTTATATACCCACACATGATCATTTCCTTCTCTAACCAATGTGAGACTTTATTAGCACTTCTATAACACATATGTACCCTAGTCATACATATTAAGTAATTGCACATGATCATTCTCTATCTTCTTTGAGTGCAACCCACTTATTTGATGGTTGGATTAACATAAACAATAAGTTTAAATTCTGTTTTTATCTCAAAATTTTCATTTTAATTTCCGAGGCCCGTTTAATTTTCAAAAACAAAAACTAAAAACTAAGGCCCCGTTTGATAACTATTTGATTTTTTGTTTTTAAAATTAAGCTTAAAAACACTACTTCTACCTATAAGTTTCTTTGTTGTGTTATCTACCTCGTCATGTTTTAGAAAACCAAGTTAATTTTTGAAAACTAGAAAATGTAGTTTTCAAAAACTTATTTTTGTTTTTTGAATTTGGCTAGGAACTCGAGTGTGTCCTTAACAAAGATGAAAACCACTGTAAGGAATTGGGTGAAAACACACATAATTTTCAAAAGCCAAATGGTTATCAAACGAGGCCTAAGGCTCCGTTTGATAACTATTTGGGCCCCGTTTGATAACCATTTCGTTTTTGGTTTTTGGTTTTTGAAAATTAAGCTTATAAACACTACTTCCACCCACAACTTTCTTTGTTTTGTTATCTACAACCTTCCCATGTTTTCAAAAATCAAGTCAAATATTGAAAAAAAAAAAAAAAGTAGTTTTCAAAAGCTTGTTTTTGTGTTTTGGAATCTAAGATCTCAAATGTCTACCTAACAAAAATGAAAACCATGACAAGGAAATTGAAAGAAAACAAGCATAATTTTAAAAAACTAAAAACCAAAAACCAAATGGTTATCAAACGAGGCCTTAGTTTTTGCTTTTTTGTTTTTGAAAATTATGCTTGTTTCATCTCAAATTCCTTACAATGATTTTCATCTTGGTTAAAGATACATTTGAATTCCTAACCAAATTCTAAAAACAAAAACAAGTTTTTGGAAACTACTTTTTTAGTTTTTGAAATTTGACTTGGTTTTTGAAAATAAGGAAAAGATGTAGATAACAAAACAAATGGCTCGTTTGATAACATTCTCGTTTCTTGTTTCCTATTTCTTGTTTCTTGTTTTTAAGAACTAAAAACAGAAACATGTTTAATAACTATTTTTGTTTCTTGTTTCTCTAAAGAAAGAAACGGAAACAAATATGTGTTTGATAATTGTTTCTCATTTCTTGATTTTTAGTTCAAATAAAATTTGGTACATATAATATAAAAATTATATATAACATACATTAAAATTATAGTCAGAGGTTGCCGGTGGCGGCTGGTCGGCGGAGGTCGGCGGCGACCAGTAGTCGGAGGTCGACGGTGGCAGTCGGTAATCGGAGGTCAACGGTGGCGACTGGTAGTCGGAGGTCGAAAGTGGCGGCAGGTCGGTGGAGGCCGGTTAGTGGAGGTTGGTGGCAGCCGATTAGCGGAGGTCGGTGGCACTCGGTAAACGGAGGTCAACGGTGGCGCTCGGTAGTCAGAGGTCGACAGTGACAGTTGGTCAGTGGAGATCGACGGCGGCTGATAGTCAGAGGTCGGCAGTGGCGACCGGTCGGTGGAGGACGATGGCGGCTAGTAGTTTGAGGTCAACGGTTGCGACCGGTCTGTGGCAGTCGGTCAGCGGAGGTCGACAGCGACGGGTCGTCGAAGGTCAACGGCGGTCGGTAGTCGACAGTCGACGGTAGCAGTCGGTCGCAACGGGTAATCGGAGGTCGACGATGGCGACCGGTTGATGGAGGTCGGCAACGATCGGTAGTCAGAGGTGGACGGTGGCGGTCGGTTGACGGAGGTCGACAAGGGCCGGTAGTCGAAGGTTGACGGTGGCAGTCGATAGGCGGAGGTCGACAGTAGCGGTCGGTCGCGACCAGTAGTCGGAGGTAGATGGTGGTGGTCAACGGCAGCCGGTCGTCGGAGGTCAACAGTTGCGGTCGACTGCGGTCGGTAGTCGGAGGTCGGTGACGACCGGTAGTCAGAGGTGGACGGTGACGGTTGGTCGGCGAAGGTCGATGGTAGTGGTCGGTATTCGGAGGTCGACGATCGCGACCTGTCGGCGAAGGCCGGTAGTCGGAGGTTGACAGTGGCGGTCGATCGGTGGAGGCCGGTATTCGGAGATTGACGGTAGTGATCGGTCGCGACTGGTAGTTGGAGGTCGACGATGGTGGCCGACGGTGACCAGTAGTCGGAGGTCGATGGTGGTGGTTGGTCGGTGGAGGTCGACATCGGTCGGTCGTCGGAGGTCGACGGTAGCGGTCGGCCACTACCGGTATTCGAAGGTCAACAATGGCGGTTGGTCGACGGAGGTCGGCGACGACTGGTAGTCGGAGGTCGACGGTGGCGGTCGGTCGGCGACGACTGATAGTCATTGGTTGACAGTCGGCGGAGGTCGGTGGCGACCGATAGTCGAAGGTCAACGATGGCGGCCGGTCGGTGGAGGTCAGCGACGACCGGTAGTCAGAGATCGGCGGAGGTGATAAAAAAAAGAAAAAAAGAAAGAAATAACATAAATAATAAAAAAATGAAAGAAAAAGAAATAACGAAAAAAAAAAGAAAAAGAACGAAATAACGGAAAAGATTAAAAAAAAAGGAAAACGAACGAAATAATGGAAAGGATTAAAAAAAAGACGAGGAAGTGGTTAAAAAAATAGTGGAAGAGAAGAGATTGGTGTAGGAATGGGAGGGAGAGATGGATACATGCATAGAAAAAAAAAAGATAGAAAAATAAACCGAAACAGAATTTGAGAAACAACTTTTTGTAGTTTCTCAAATTTGGCCTCTTTTTTAGAAACGTTTCTAGAAATTTAGAAACAAGAAACATGGATGAGTTATCAAACAAGTCTGTTTTTTAAAAAAGGAGAAACGGGAACAAGAAACAAGAAACGGGAACGTTATCAAACGAGCCCAAAGAAACTTGTGAGTAAAAGTAGAGTTGATAGGCTTAGGGCCCGTTTGGTAACGTTCTCGTTTCTTGTTTCCGTTTCTTCATTTTTAATAAAGAAAAATAGAATTTCATGACCCTAACACCTATACATTCAATAATAATAAACCTATATTCTTATTTATGTTTGGAAAAAATTGGAAACAAGAACAAAAAAGGAGAAACTAGTTTTAGTTGTTCCCAAAAGTTCTATACAAATTTTGGGAGTGTTTCTAAAAAATGAGAAACAAGAAACATACATAGTTATTAAATGCTTAGATTTCTTAATAAAATTGGAAACAAGAAATGAGAACGTTACCAAACGGGCCCTTAATTTTCAAAAATCAAAAACAAAAAATGAAATGATTATCAAACAGAGCTTAAATTTTCAAATTTGATATTTTAGTATCTAAACATTTTAACCTAATATTTAGGATGGAAATTGTTGATGCCAAAATCTGGCCAAGTTACTCATCTGACCTTCACGTGACACCAGCAGTGAATTTGTTGAAGACGGGGAATACGTGACCTGCAAAACCAGTAAAAACCGCTGCACACTGGTGTGGTGTAGGTCATCTGCACTCCGATGCCTAAGTCAGATCCACAGTAAAAAGTATTTCAGTAGTTAGATTTTCGAACCTTTTTCCGGGTGTGGGAGACCCCATTTATACTTGTGTCTTCAATTAGGGTTTTCTTGGCGTTCGGAGGTGATTTAGGGCTGAACCGTGTGGAACCGAGGCAGCCCAAGGGCAGCAGGGACCGAACGGAGGCGGAAAGACTCGACCCAAGCAAGTGGGCCGAGTGGTCGGCCTCAGCCTTGGGCCGAGGCCGACCATAATGCTCGGCCTGAGGCCTGATTCCTCCAACCTTGGCCTGACCTTTTGACCCGTTTTGCCTTCGGAGTCCATTTTTCGGTCTTATTTCTGGGCTCGTGACGAGTTGTCCTCATTAGCTCCTTGGACATCGGAGTGGTCCAAAATTACCTATAACATATCCTATTTTAATTTTAAATCCAATTTTACAAAGAAAAAAGTATTTAAAATAGTTTTTTTTTTTTCAAGAGTGATGAAAGAATGTAATGAGAGAAATCATTAAAGGGAAAAGTGTGCTTAGAAATAAGCCAAAATCTACTAGCTTAATAATGATGATAGTGAGATTATAAAAGAAAAACAAATTTGATAAAAAAAAAAATGAGTATAGTATCTTTTTTTTCAACGAGAATAAGAATATAACATATGAGAATGGAGATTAAAAAATGGGCAAAAATCAATTTTGACCCCTGAACTTAGTAGGTCGTATCAATTTTAACCCTAAACTTTCAATTTCATCAAATTGAACCCTAAACTTAACAAATTGTATCAATTTAAACCTCAAACTTGCATAAATGTTGCAATGTAGACCTTTGGTAACTTTTCATTTGAATTGCTATTAAAACACATAATTGACAATTTTCCTTTTTTTTTTTTTTTTTTTAATTCACATTGCACCTGAGTTAGTGTTTTGTAAGAAATTTGTTGGAAAAACCAAAAGAAATCAAATATCTTAAACTATTATTCTAATTATTATCCAAAAAAGAATCACAAAAAATTATTGGAAACAAGAAAAATCCAGAAAATATGAGAAATAAAAAAAAAAATATTTTTGTTTCCTACATTTGTACATTCTTCTAATTAGCAAGAAAAAAAATCTGACAAAGTTCTTAACAACAAGAAAAAACCAGCAACTATTTGAAGATAAAAAACTTCCAAAGTTTCTTTGCTTTCGTAATCTTAAATAGAAGCGAAAGCACCTCACAATTAAAGATCTCACCAATAAGAAAAAGTCATCTAAAATAAAGTTTTTCAAATATTTTATTTATAAGAAATCAATTCAGGTGCAATAATGTGAATTAAGAAAAAAAAAAAGGAAGAAACAATCAATTATGTACGATGGTTCAAACGGAAAGTTAAACAAAGGTATATATTGTAACACTTATGCAAGTTTGGGGTTAAAATCGATATGATCTGATAAGTTTGGGGTTCAACTTGATGAAATTGAAAGTTTAGGGTTAAAATTGATACAACTTGTTATGTTTAGGGTTCAATTTGATGAAATTGAAAATTCAGGGTTAAAATTGATACAACCCCCAAAGTTTAGGGTTAAAAATGATTTTTTCCCTTAAAAAATTCTAATATTTTGATTGAGAGTATAATATCTTAAACAATTAAACAATGTTCAAGTTGTGAAATTGTGTGACAACAAGAACATAGCTCAGATAGCAAATGCATTAAATATGTACTTATAACCAGAAGTCATGAGTTTAAATTTCCATCTACATATTGTTGAACTAAAAAAAATGGTAAAATTTTGTTTAGTATTGAGAAAATCTAAGAAAAAGAGGATTTGTAATATTTATAAAGATAATAGTGGAAGAAAATATATCAAAGGGTTTTGATTTAATGTAAAAGGTCTCCATTGATAATATTTTAGTTTTTTCTTTACTTTTTTTTACCTACCACTTATTTATTCTTTTATGTACATTTTTAAAAATACTTTTTAAGATCCTCTCTCTCAATATATATGTTTTTTTTAAATGTCTTATTTACTTACAATTACTTTTTCTTTTCCACTTTTCTTAAAATAATTTGAAATTTTTAGCCAAATTTTAATAAAAAATATCAAAATTTGAAAACTGTTTCCTTTTAGTTTCTAAATTAAATTTGATTGCAGTTTTTAAACCATTTCAAAAGTAGATTAGAAAAAAAATAATTTTATAATTTTCAAGCTTACTTTTAAAAACTGAATAACTAAAAATATAACAGTTAACCGATAGACTTTATATATATATATATATCAAATACATTTCAAATACATTTAAAAAAAAAAAAAATACACTTTTGTTCTTTCAGATTTGGATCAGGCTTCATTTGGTCCCTAAGTTTGAAAACTCACAGTTGGGACATTTTGGTCTCTTAGGTTTGGATTTCGTTTCATTTTGATCCCTTCGGTTAATGGCTGTTATGACACTATATTTTTATTAAAAAATAATTTTTAATTTTTAAAAATAAAATAGTATTAAATTAATAAAAATATTATTATATTATTATTTTATTTCTTCTTTTTCTTCTCCACCACAATAACCCTAATCTTACAACTACTGTCATCGGTCGTCATTGACTACCGCTCGCCGAAAGGAGAAGAAAAGACGGTCGACAGTGGCAATCAATCGTGCCACGTCATTTAATCCACGACAATTCTTTGTGCCACGTCATTTAATATAATATTTTTATTTTTATTAATTTAATATTATTTTATTTTAAAAAATTTTAAAAACAATTTTTTACAGAAAAAATAGTGTCACGTCAGCAATCCATTAATAATTAACAAAAAATTAGACAGAGGGACCAAAATGAAATAAAATCCAAACCTCAGGGATCAAAATGTCAAGTTTTCAAACTTAGAGACTAAAACGAAACCTAACCCAAACCTTAGGGGACGAAAAGTGTATTTTTTTTCCTTTTAAAAGATAAACCTGAATAGTAAACAAGCTCAAATTCTTAAATAATGAAACAAAATAAAAATAAAATGACAAAGTCAAGCCAAAGGTTTCAAGGATGATTATTTTAGACTTCCAAAATATGGTTATGACTTAAAAAAGTATCTTTCAAAATTAAAACATAGAAAAAGTCAAAAAGACCACAAAATCTTTTTTTTTTTTTTTTTTTCCCTTAATAACCAAGATTAGTTAACAAAGAGGCCTTCAAAAGGGACACGTATATCTTAGTATATTTTAAATATTTTTTAATAATATATTAGTTAAAAAAACATAATAACTTTTTTTTTTTTTTTTCCCAAAAGTCTGTTTTAACTTTTAGGGTCTAATAGAAAGAGAAAGAGAAAGCTTAGGTTTATAGCAAACACAACTCTTTTAATTAAATATTGGATAAAGTGATCACTTAGTTCAAAACTCAAAGCAAGAGCTGTCATTGTAACCTCTTCAAAAGGCCAAGCAACTTTTCAGACCTTCCAAACAAACCCTCTCACAAATATAATATTTTATTCATATAGGTCATATTTTGTCATACTAATTCCCTTTTGGTTTTAAATCTTTTGAATGTTGTATTTATCCTTTTGACTTTTAAACTTCTTTTTTTTGAAAAAGACTTTTAAACTTCTTTGGAGCAAAGATTAAAAAAAAAAATTAAATTAAAAATTAATTAAAACCTTCTTTCTTATAGATGGTATCTTTTTGTTTTGTTTAATTAATATGTAACATTTTCAGTCAACAGTGTAATAATAGAGACTATATAGAATCACAAAATTGAATTTTAGAGATGTGATTAATTTTTTTTTTAAAAAATTTGTGAACTATATAGTCATAACTAAAAAAAAAAAAATAATAATAAATTGAGACTAATTTCTGTTATAGGTAATTTTGCTTAATGTTATATGTAATTTTGGACCACTCTGATGTACAAGGAGTTGATGAGGACAACTTGTCACGAGCCCAGAAATAAGATCGAAAAATGGACTCCGGAGGCGAAACAGGCCAAAAGGTCGGGCCAAGGTCGGAGGGACTGGGCCTCAGCCCGACCCATATGGTCGGCCGAGGCTGAGGCCGACCACTCAGCCCACTTGCGTGGGCCAAGTCTTTCCACCTCCGTTCGGCCCCTGCTACCCCTGGACTGCCTCGGTTAGACACGGTTCAGCCCTAAATCGCCTCCGAAGCTAAGAAAACCCTAATTGAAGACACAGTTATAAATGGGGTCTCCCACACCCGAAAAAAGGTTTGGAAATCTAACTATTGAAATACTTTTTACTGTGGATCTGACTTAGGCATAGAAGTGCAGGTGGCCTACACCACACCGGTGTGCAGCGATTTTTACTGGTTTTGCAGGTCACGTCTTCCCCGTCTTCAACAAATTCACTGCTGGTGTCACGTGAAGGTTAGGTGAGTAATTTGGCCAGATTTTGGCATCAACAATCATCATTATTAAGCTAGTAGATTTTGACTTCTTTCTAAGCACACTTTTCCCTTTAATGATTTCTCTCATTACATTCTTTCATCACTCTTGAAAAAAAAAACTACTTTTTTGTTTGTAAAATTGGATTTAAAATTAAAATAGGATATGCTTCTAATTCATGGAAGTTTGATTTTTTGAACCTCTCTCAAGAGTTTGGTCTCTATCATAAACAATCATTTCATTTGGCAAGGAATTATTCAACCTATATAAGATTTTTAGCATTACACATCATTTCCTCAGTCTTTTCATGTGATATGAACTTTTTCCAAAAAAAAAAAAAAAAAAAAAAAATCTTCACTACTGTGTGTCTTAAGTACATGTTTGAGAGTGATTTTGAAATGGTTAAAATCATTTTGTCATATTCAAATCGCTCTGAAATATGTCAAAATCAAGTACATGAGGTGGTGCCTCTTTTGGGTTCACCGCTCGTTTGTGTTTTATGGGCTCTGATACCATATTAGATTACATGGAATTCCATCTCAAAACCAATTGGCAATGAGTGGAGTAACCCATAACATCTTATAAATTGTGAGTTCTCCACTTATCTTTTCAATGTGAGATCCTCAACAATTTTGAATAATTAAAGGTACGTTTCGAGCTGATTTCATAAAAGTGATTTTAACGATTTTAAAATCATCCATTTTAAAATCATCCAAATATGTTGACAACATTAAAATCGATTTGAAATTTCTCGTCCAATTCTGTTTGCTATTTTTAGGTCACTTGACGACCAACTGTAAATTTCAAGCTCAATAAAATTTGTATAGAAAGAGAAAGAAAAAAAGAAAAAAAGAAAGATTAATTATCAAACATTTGCTTTCAACCAAGAAAGTAAAAAACAGAATTAAAATTGACATCAAACAAGCTTGACTCATATTATGATGTTAATATTATAAAAATATATCAAACCTTTTATAAAATAAAAAATTTAAATAAAGTAACAGATATGACAAGTTAAATTTGAACCTAGCTCGTATAATGTGACTGTTGTTTCAATTTGATCTATAGAATTAGAGCTTTATCTTCAATTTGATCCCTAAAGTTATAAAAAAAATTCTATTTTGTTTTATGATTTAGTTAAATGTCACAAATCATCCTTAATCTGTTTTTTTTTTTTTATCTACGAACTTTTCCTTACTTTTACCTAGGCTAAACTCTATTATAATATTAGCTAATATATGGTCAACCAAATAGAAAATATTAGCTCATTGTCTCATAAATAGCAAATTTGTAAACGATTCTGATGATTTGCGTGAGACTTGACAAAATTATAGAGACTAAATTAAAACTAAACCAAAACCATGAGAACAAGTTAGAAACTTTTGATACTTTGAGACCTAATTGAAACCAAAACTACGTTATATATACATGATCAAATTGGTAATTTAATTCATACAATACTATGAGGGTTTGACTGAGTTTTACAATGGCCACCTAAGCATAATTTAAATAGTTCAAGTATATATATACCTTTGATTATGAAATCATAAACTTGAATCCTCATCTTAACGTATTGAAGTTAAAAAGGAAAAAAAAAAAAGAAAAGTTTTTTATAACAATTTTTAGAAATTATTAAGATCACTCGTAACTATCAAACACAAGAATAACAATTTTGATTATTTTAAAAACTAAAAATAAATCAAAAAACGACATGAGTCTAGCTCAAGTATAAAGTTGTATTAAGGATCAAGAGGTCTCTGGTTCAAATCTCTCATTCTCACACATGTTATCGAGAAAAAAAAATAATAAATCAAAAGACAACTTTTCATAACACATATTTCAACAAATTTTAAAGTTTTAAAAATTTAAAAAAACACTAAATTCTAAACTCAACTTTTCAAACAACTTCTAAATTATTTGAGATAATACCTTTTTTAAAAAAGAAAAACACTCATAACTACCAAGAATTTAAAGGGTGTTTACAGATCATTGCAAGATCTTCTGTATCCATTGCTTTCAATGACTTTTATCCCATGATCTTTTAGATTTCGATCAGACGGTCAAGAAACATCCATCAAGTTGACTTAGAAGAAATATGATTGGCTCTCCCTTAGTTGTTCACCACCTTTGGATGTCTACCACGTGTCTAGATCACAGCCCATCATTCCAGCTGCCAATTGACGCTTCCACACCAACAAAATTCGTGAAGGTCGGTTCAAAAATGATTTTTAATTTTCAATTTTTAATGAAGCACGATCCCCCAAATATGGAAAATACATTATAAAAAAAAATTATATTAATAGGATTTTTTTTATAGAATATTGGAAAATTATTTTTCAATAATTTAGTTTGTCCTCATTTTAATTTATTAACTAAACATATGGCGCATGAAATGCTTATATTATGTAATATTTTATTATTAAAATTATGTTCGTAACTTAAAGTAATAATATTTAGTGTACAAGTTTTGAAATTATAAGTGAACTAAAATATCTTTTAAATCATATTCAAGTAATAGAAGATTAGATACAACATCAAATCTAATATAAATAATCTACCATTTTAATATATAAATGTGGAAGGAAAAAAAAAAAAATACTATGATAATAATATAAAATATATAGAAATAAAACTATGAATTGTGTTTTAATGTTTTGTTTTTCTTTTAAAATTATATATATTATATATTAAATAAAGAGACTTGAACCAACGATCTCTTAAAGGAAGTAGAAATACCTTAATCGTTGAAACTGTGTTTATGTTAGCAATTATGTAGCTCTATAAAAGGATGAACGTAACTACGATATCATCCGGCCTGTCTTGTTCCATCCCTTTAATATGTTTGGTAGTGATGAGTACTTAATTTTTTTACCTTGCTTAGGTGAAGTAGTTGACACACACCACTAGGTAATCCTAGAAAGTCACTCCATCTCAGTCGGACATGAACACTTTGAGGGATAATGAGACTAGTGATCACTTGAATTGTTAATTAGTGAGACCAAGCAACCCTTTAGATGATGGAGAGCCAATTTTGGAGTGAGTCCAAGAAGCTATATATAATTAAGTTGATATGTGAGTAGGATGAATATTCCACTTGAAGCTAGCTAAACAAGAAACTTGAGAGCAAAAAACGGCAAAAGGCACACAATACGGTCACATTGGTCTACTTGATGTTGGTCTAAGCTTGACACACCAAACATTATTGGTGTTCAATGTGTCGCCCAACCACACACTCAATAGTCGATCTATAGGTGTGACCGATGCAAGGAGAACATACTTAGTGGCATAACACCACATTTGGTGTTGTCCTATCCTTTTGATTCATTGTTGTAAAGTCTTCGATCCTCCTTGGGATTGACATGCATGTCTAGTCTAGCATTACTAGAATTTGGTCGTCTAATTAAGCAGTTTCAATTCCCCTCCAAGTCACCAAACTCGATGAGGCCGATCTTAGCTTGATGATAGCTTGAAAGTACAAATATAATTGACATTTGATATACTTAGACCCTGTTTGGTAATTATTTGTTTTTTGAAAATTATGCTTTATTAAGGACACACTTGAATTCTTAGCCAAATTTCCAAAAAAAAAAAAAATGTTTTTGGAAACTATATATATATATATATATTTTAATTTTCACAACTTTGACTTGGTTTTTAATAATATGGGAAGATGTTACGTAACAAATCAAATAAACTTATAGATAAAAGTAGTGTTTCTAAGTTTAATTTTCAAAAACAAAAAACAAAAATTCAAATGGTTATCAAACGGGCCTTAGTAAATAGTTTATTTAATAATTTGGACATATAATTTTTAGGTAATAAGTGATTGAAAACATTAAAAGTATAATTAATATAGATTGGTATATGATATATACTCATTTACTTGAAATATTCTCTCAAATTTAAAGTAAATAACAATAGCTATATGAAAAATTAGAATAGAACACACAAGCAACAATAGCACCAGATGAACCAAATTGAATAACATAACAATAATGACAAAGTAACAAATCATAATGAACACCACAAAAAGAAGAAATTGTCTTAAGGTATATATGTTACATCGCTTACCTGTAGATAAATGAGTGAATTGCTAGTAGATTGTAATATGATTGTCCTAACAATATACAATAACTATCTAGAGATGATCTAGTTGATCTGGTCGGTACTTGCGCCGAAACAAAATCGAAGAATTAGAGGAAGAGTAGAGATAATTTTTTTAGAGGAATACACAACTAACGTTGTTTTATATATATTTCAAATGAAGAAAAGGGTAATACCTCTCCCAACAAAACAAAGCCGGTTGATGTCAAAATCCGAGCAGGAGAAACTCGCCTGACCCTTCACGTGACAGGAACAGTAAATTTGTTTGGAGGGAAAGACGTGACCTGTAAAACAAGAGAAAATTGTAAACCGGTATGGTATTTGCCACACCGACTTCGATGCTGTTATGAGTGTAGCAAGTAAATTGAGAATGAGGAAGAATACTAAGAGAAAGAATAAATATTCAGTTGAGCTCCCCTACTTTGGAGTTACCATCTTCTATTTATAGTTGATCTAGGGTTCCCTATTTTGTTTTAGGAGAGCGAATAAAAGAGATTGATCTGGGTCCAAGGGGTCTCCTTGGGTCTATTTCCACTCTAGGTTGATCTTATTATTCTCACTTTCTTAAAATTAAGTCCAAATTCATCCATAACAAAGCCTATAATTGATTAACTCAAATACAGTTTCCGACAAAATCGAAACCACATACAAGAAAAGCTAATTACAATTACAAACGGATAGTAAATCATTTAATTTACCATAGACAATATAACAATTTGATCATGAGTGACATTTCAATGGAACAAAATGAAGCATTGAAGCAAGTCACAAATAAATAAACATTGCATAAACTAAAAGTATAACAAAAGGCATCCAAAAGGCATGAAGTAATGAAAAAGCATCTTAACTTTTAAATTTTAAAAGAGTAAAATATTATTAAAACAAGATCAAATCAAAGCTGATCTTGTAGTTTGACTGATTATACAAGTAAATTGTAACTAAAGAAAATAATTAAAGATTTTAATGACAATGATAGTGATGTAGTGAATTGAGTTAACCAAGCGCGATGATTGAGGAGAAAGTTGTTCTTCCTGTCTCTTCCGTGCGCCTTGTGGGAATATTCTTCTTTTAATTAACTAATAATCACCTAACCCTAATTCATTATTTAATTAACGTGTAAAATCTTAATACATTATTATTTTCGTAACATCGTTCGTAGATTGAAATTATATGTTTTTTCTTTTTCATACATTGTTTTAGCTTAGTCAGAATACAATTCAACTAGTTAAGAATCTAAGATGTATCGTCCATTTTTATAGATTGAATGTCTGAATTTCCATGTTCACATGTGTAACGTTGTATTCTTAATAAAAAATATTTTTAGTTTTTATTAAATATTCGATGCAATCAAATAACATTTCTATTTTTTCTTTATTTTTAAAGACCTATTCTAATCTATTTTTAGATTTTTTTTTTGAATTTATAGTGGAGTTTTAAAAATTAAGGAAAGAAATAAGTTGTTTATTTATTTATTTTTTTTAAAGAAGAAAGAAGCACAAGAAGTTTAAGTTTCAAAATTCTATTCTTGTTTTTTTAAAATTTGACTAAGATTTTGAAGGTTTTTTTTAAGTGAATAAATAAATAAATAAATAAAATGTAGGCATATATGTAGTTTTTATAAAATTGATTTGAAAGAACAAAATGGTTATCCATTGGGCATACTGATTTATTCCTTTTTCTTTTCTTTTTATAAAAAATATTTTTCATCTTTATGTTGTCTACAATCTATTTTTAAATCTATTTTAAAATTTGTAAGTTTTAATTAATAGAGAAGGAGTTTTCAAAAATATGCTTTCTATTTTTATATTTAGTTATGATTTCAAAATTATTTTAAATAAAGAGATGTTTTGAAAATAAAATTGCTACAAAATGGAACCTGTAATTTACATTTAAATCTATATTCAAACTAAATTAGTTGAGTATGAATTTGTGAATTGAATCAGTTTCCCTATTCATTTGTTTTCTAGAGTTTTTGTCAAAATTGACATATTTAATATCATACTTTTCTGACCCACCTAAAGATAAGTCAACTAATCAGCGTATCATCAACTTGAACATAACTTAATTAGTTAAAATATATATTATTACATCTATCAAAGGAAAGAAAGTCTTAATTTTCAACCCTACCTCGTTGAACTTGGAAAAAAAAAAGCCCCTCGTCAGTTTTGTAAGTATTTGTGTACTTTAGACTTAAATCTTAGTTGGTTTTATTTTTGAACTTTACTCTAAACTAGTAAAATTAAATTCTCTCTAATACTCGTACCGATAGGGAGGATAACAATTCTTTCTTGAACCAAAGAATTATTGAGTTTTTTATCAAATAGTCATTTATTTGTTCACTCTCGAACACTTTGTTCGTAGAGCTTCATGTCATTTAAGTAAAATTCACATTTTTATTTTTATATTTTTTAAATTATCATCAAACTTTTTTTTTTTTTTCGTTCTTTGACGACTACCAAGCAAAGTCACAATTTTTATCTCTAATTTGTCCATGCTATCTTCTCCCTATCACAAACCATTAATTAGATGTGAAGGGTAATTATATTACAATAAAACATGTCATGCAATCTTTTTCATTTATTCTTAACTCAAGTTCTAATTGGAACAAGTTAAATCCAAAACTTACAAAATTAAAAATATATTTTTTCCAATTTCAAGAACTAAATTTGAAGTGCAAGCATTAAAAAAAAAAAAAAAAAAAAATTTGAAGTGCAAGTAAACTTAGAGATGGTTATGCTCAAGATTATATTGTAACATACAAATTTTCAATTTCCAAAGTTATCTGTATATTATATTTTATTTCATAAAAAAAAAAAAAAACCTTTGTTTATTACACAACTTCAAATAATAAGAATAACCAAAGAAAGGAACAAAAGAGCTAGCTAGAGTCCCTAAATTTTAGTTGTTCAATACCCAAGGAAAAAGGTGTCTACTTTTTGTTTTTGACCTTTCAAAAAGGCCTTCTTTAATTATATATCAAGCTTTCTCCTAACTTTCTAATATTACACAACCTAGAAAAGCTCAATTCCAACCCTATTGTGTATTAATTATTCTATGTCCATTATTAGGGCATTGTCCAATTCTTGTGATTCCTTCTTCCTCCCATCATTTCAATTTCTCCTCACTCCTCCATTTTACCATTTCTTTTACTTAATCTGATAATTGCTATGAACAAAAACTTTAGATAATTATACGCTTTTGTGATACCAATTAGAATGACCACGTGTAACCAATTGGGATTGTCTATTGGGACTTGCAATGCAATAAGATAGGGTAAGCGTACGTGATGCGGTAAGGCAGATACTCTTCCCAATAAAGCAAGGTAGGATAAGAATAAGTAACTTAATAAGGCAAGTTTGTGAGCTTATCTAAAGTACAGTACTGTCCACATGCTTGGGGTCAATAATCCTTCTCAACATAGAGATACTACTAGGTGCTTGAGTGAATTCATCCTAAGTTAAGGTGCAATTTTAAAAAGTTAATTATTTGTTCATCCTCTGTCTATTAACGAACAATAATGTGTATTTCTAAACATCTAGTGAAAGTGATAGATGTTGTATAAAGAACTTGAGATATCATTGTTGAGATATGAGAATACTCTCTCGACTCAACTGTTTGGCTCAACACGATTCTAGTCTAACTCGAAGTTAAGTATCATAGGACATTTGGACAAAATCATACGAATGCTAAGTTCTTCTCCTACAAACATCTCTTTGAGCTTCCTCATCTCATTTAATATTCTCGTTTGTAGAGGTCATATGCCATACAAACACATATATAGCAAGTAAACTCTTCACAAAAAAAATAAAATAAAATAAATTACTAATTAACATTAACCTAACTTATTCTTTACCTAGAAAAAAGTATCCCAACAAATATTTTTTTTCCTTAAAAAAACAGATTTAAATAGATTTTGAATAAAAAAATTACTTCTTTGCTTCATTCTATATTATTTGACTAACCATAAAAAAATAAAAAAAATAAAATGGAAAAAAGTAGCAATTAAGTTTTATTTTGCAACTAAACAAACATACAAGCAAAACAAGTTATGCTTATCAATTTGTTCAATGAACAAAGCAAGTCTCCTAAACCTGAAGCTAAAGCAAAGGGAAAAGAATGAGGTCATCCATGACAAAATATTCATAAAAATAATGTTCCCTTGAAATATAATAAATTAAACCTCCAAGTTGGTTCTTTTGTCTATAATTAAAAAACCCAATTGTCTCATTTATTGAAACCAAGCAAATCCTTGTTCAAATTTATGCATTTTGGAAACTTTTCACCTTTCCAATGTGCCATTTACCTCCTTCCCTCATATCTAGGGTTTTCTTTTGGGTATATATGTTGTCTAAAAAGATAATGACAAAATTAGGTTAGTTTTTACCAAGCTTTCATAATCATATTAATCTGATTTATATTATTGAGCACTAAGCAGAACCATGATGATCTTTATTATGCAAAGAAATATTGTTGTTGGTAAAATTATTGTCCTATTTTTGTCATTACCCTGTTGAGTTTCCCTATTTTTGTTATATATATATATATCATTTCGAATATGACTAATACTCTTTAATATCCTTCATGTTTTCTGCCTCATCTTCATTTTAAGTAGACCTAATGAAATAGTTGTTTTAAAACAATTCCAAAGGGTGAGGATTAGAATGAAAACTTTGAAAAACAACAAGAGCATAATAATTGAAACCTACTAAGTTAAGAGACATAATTGAAACCGGCCATAACGTTCAGGGGCATAATTGAAACATATTCTAAAGCTCAAAGGAATAATTGAAACCTACACCTATATCACGTGTACCACTATTTTACAAGTCGTTGCCACATCATTTTTCCGTTTTCATTTTAATGCAAAAGTTTACACAAAGACTATTTTGAAACAAATTTTAACTTTAAGGGTAAAAATGAAACTTTTGAAGTTTAGAGGTACTATTGAAGAAACTTTTGAAAGTTAAGGGTATTATTGAAACTTATCCTAAAGTTTAAGGATATTTTATATAATTGAACCTATTTTCTTTTAAATATTTAGATTTAATCTCTTCTAATGGTAGGATTCTCTTTAATAGTTGCACGTAACACATTAGTAAAATATTTTCAATCATCTGATCGTATGTGGTGCTCGTCCAATATAGTCGAAGGCAAGTACAATAGTTTATGGACTTTCAACAAGTGTGAGTAGGCTGTGATGCCATTTTTTGAAAGGCCACTTGCACAAATAGCAAAATAGGACAAAATAGTTGCAAATATAGCAAAATCTAAAGCTGTTTGCAAATATAACAAAACCTAATAACCCGCTCATGTAAATGACTAAAAAGTCCATAAAACATGTTATCACTGATAGAAGTCTATCAACGACTATTAGTGATAGTCACTCATAAAAGTTTATCAGTGATTATCATTGATAGAATTCTAACAATGATATTAGCGATTATTACTGATAGAATTCTATCTGTATTGAAGTCTATCAATGACTATTCACATAAAATTTAGTTCAATTTGAGTATCTAATTACATATTAACGTTTTCATTTTATATCTTCTTTTCCTAGCATGTGTGCACGAGCTCACTTCTCTAAACCAAAATTACTAAGATATTCTCGTAGTAGCATGTATCAAATTTATCTATATTGTTGATATGCCTTGAATCTGGTATGAAGCGCTCCGAATGACCAAGTACGAGCTTTTATTTTGGGCCTATTATGTTAGGGTTAAGAGTGGTGCCATATATAAACCCTCTTAACCTATTTTGCCTTAATATCTGTAATCTGCATACGTTTTACTCCTCATAATAAGATTGTTCTTGTAGGGATAAAAGCCCTAGGCAACGGAAACGTATTAGAGACCTTACTCAAAGTTAAACGTCGATTGGAATACCAATACGACGACAAAATAAATCACAGCAGTAAAATCACATTTAAACCTACTGTAAAGCAGCTATAAACATGCTTAATTTTGAAGAAAAACCCTAGATCTAATCTAGAGAATGATCCTAGTGATCATAGGAACAAAAGACACTTACTCTCGTTTGAAGACTTGACCGAATTCATCTTTTCTCCAAGCTTTACAATAAGTTACAACAGCCCAAAGATCACCTTCTTGCTGGAATTTCACCACGAAAACACCACCACAAAGTAACACCAATATTCTCATAGGGAACTAGGTTGAGGTTGCTTGTGGGAGTAAGAATCACTAAGGGATTGGGAGAATTTTTTCTCTGTGATCGATTGAATAGAGAGAGAGATTGAGAGTAACCCAGAGAGTAATCGATGATTCAATGAAGGTTGCGTAACCCCCTCCTTAATCCTCTCCCATAGACGTGTAACCCTCAATTAGTGGGAAGACCACATATTATCAGTTAGTATAACTGATAATACTAATTAATTAATAATTCTAAATTAATCAAATAATTAAATTAACATTTAATTTAATATAATCTATATAGATCATATTTATATAAATATTCCCACATAACCTATAGTTTTAATGTAATTTAATTAAATTAAATTAAAACAAAAAATTAATTAACTCAATAATTAATTAATATTATAATTAAATATCATATATTTAATTATATTTCTCTCATATAAACTATAGTATTAATGTGCATCCAATGCACATTAATTATAACCTATAGTTTTAATATGAATCCAATTCATATTTTAAACTTAATATTTGAACCCCTTCGAATATTCAATTCTCCCTTAGAAATTTACCTCAACGCCCTAAGTGAGCTACCAGTGGGACCTAATGGACCTACAGATCAGAAACTCGAATGATATGAGATTAATTGGCTAAACTCATTAACCAAGTTAATCAATATTCGTTAACTGTGGTTCACTCCACTATAGAACCACAACTGCACTCTTCTCACTGCAGATATATTTCTGTGTCCACGGATATCGACCAATAACAGCAAGTCAGCCCTTCACGTGTGTTCGTAACCCCAGCTAGGTCAAATTACCGTTTTACCTTGGGTTACATCTTTGTCCTTAAGTCCCAGTGCTTCTCTAATGAACAACCTGTTTGAGGTCCAACCTACAAACAGAAGTCCCTCTTGTGCCATAGAGAGGGCAGAGCCCATTGTTCAAGACCTGAAGACACCACTTAAGGGAACACACCTCTACTTACCCTAGAGTCGAGAAGGAGTGAATTCCATCTTGTGTGATTATGTTCCCAGCTTCTCACTCGATCTTGTCCCCAAAATGGTAGGCTTATTGAGTCGGCGTGCAGGCCACTCTCACCCATACAAATCAAAGGAAAATCCCTCGTGAACAGGAGTCCATAACCCACTCAGGATTGAGACCAAGTTGCCTAGGTTATCCTAGTGAAATAGAAACCAAACTAGCTAACGGTGTTACAGCTAGTGGTTAACTATTTCGCGGTCTGGTCTTTTGCAAACTCATTGCACATGATACCCCCACTCGCATGTCCACTACACGAATGCGTTGGATCATTGCGTTTGTATCATAATACAAAGCGGGCTGTATCCATAGTGTCACCAGGATAAGGTACCCAACCTTACCCCTATACTATAGACCCTTTAGGCTATAACTTGAACAACGATCCCCATATGTCCCCACATACTAGTTCAAGTCTCATACTAACAACCTAGGATGTTTAGTTTATTGGATTAGGGTTATTTAGACAAGATTACACAATACAAAAAAAAAAAAAAAAAGAATAATACATCATTTTATTAATGTTCGGTCAAATGTTACATTTACTATCTACAAGTTTTAGGGCATTGGTGCGGCAGAGGCTGAATGATGGATGTGAGATAAGATGATAAATAATAATAGAGATAAATTCAGCCAACCTTAGTGCAAGTATACACTATCGCACGTAGTAATAAAAACCTTAGAAGTATTCCGAGGGTATCGATCCCACGAGGACTAAATTGGAAATTCAGATTTGAAGAAGAAACTGCTCAACTTGATTGCTTAAAAATAGGTAACCAAAGAAATATGATTGATGATTGGTTTTTAGAAAAATAGATAAAACAAGCAAATAAACAAAAGAATAACAATAATAAACAACCAAGGTATTCAATATGGATTCATCCCAAAGGCAATAACCTTAGTTATGGATTATTTAACTTAAGCCTATTCAATGCACTGGGTCAGATTTAACTTCTATTTGGCCTTGCTCCCAAGAACCGTTAGAAGGCTAAGCGAATACCGTTATGCACATTTCTGTGACTCGAATCCGACATAGATAATTCACGAATGCAATCTATAACTCTATAGTTGATATAGGGTGCCTTAGGCAGCTTGCCCTATACCACCAAACAATCTCTTTCGAGCTTTTTCTCCTATATCACCTTTATGAGAACCGATATCGTTTGTCCCTTTCACGATCAAACTCACATAGCATGCAAAGTCTAAGTGATCAAGTTAAACTCAGCAAGATCATAATGATATTCAATAAAGAATGACATGCATTGAACAAAACTCAAGCAAATAAAACACTTTCAAGCTATTGAACCATAAGGGAATTCACCATATTGAACCCCTTAATGGAATTTAGCTACTCATGGTGAGATAAAGTGCAAATGAATACATTTTCATTGAAAATAAGATGTAAAGAATACAGACAAATGAAAAGTATCAAAAGTTGGAAATAACGACAGTAACCAAATACTATGGGTTTTTCTATTTATCTAATCCTTCTAGAGTTCGCTTAGACACTCCACTCTCTCGCTTATACAAAGTGGGAATGGGTGAAAATCCCTACAAACGCTAAGGTTTGATGTCTAACTAAGGTTAGAATTTAGTCATCTAAGAAGGATCTCGGGCATCCCTACTCATAGGCGTCAACTAGGGTTCTGTCACCACCCTCTTCTTCCAAATGAGTTTTGCTTGAATTTGACTTTGAATCACGAGCTTATATAGTGTTGGAAATGGTTGAAGAGCTGCGAAATAGGTGCTAGTAGGTAGCTCAGTCGGTTTCAGGGTCAAAACAACCGGTTAGGTGCGAAGAAGTCTCGTTCAAAACGACCCGCGGACGACTCGGATCTGCCTTTGTTTTTCCAGAAATGCGGTCACATTTCATTTTGCCTTCCCAGAAATGTGTCGCATTTCTGGGTAAATTCCAACATTTCCTCTGTTTTCATGCACATCAACAAACTTAGTCAAATTCCCTTAAAATTGAGTATTTTTAAGCATAAATGAGCATAATTTGACAAAAGTGACTCACAACATCCTGACTTATCAACTTTGACATATTTTGAGCTTGGGAATAGTAAAATTGATCTAAAACATATAGTTTTGATAAGATAATGAGCTAAATATAAGGGTAAAATAGGTATATTTTTTACCCTTATCAGGCATAAAACCCAACAGTTCTCTCCCTCTGCCCATGGACATAGCTAACACACCGTTAGTGAACCACGTAAATCTGTGTGTTGTTTTCTTCGCCCTTTCATTCTTATTCGTTGGTTTACAGTTTCTGTCATAACATATATCATATTCTATTCAAATTCATCCATTATACAAGTTTTTATTCAACTAATATAAATCTTTACGCTGCTTATAAAAATAGCAAAATAGACTCTTTCCATCACTGATAGTCATTTATAAATTAGTAATATCAATAACTATAACAAATAGAATTCTATTTGTATTGAAGTCTATAGTCACTGATAGACTCCTATTATTTGATAGAATCTTATCTGTACTGAGGTATTTAAATCTATTAGAGACTATTGACGGGACGTAAGTGTTAGGTTTTATGCCCTAAAACTCGTAGATAGTAAATGTAACACTTAACTTGCTTTAATGAAGCGTTATAAATTTTTATATATTTGTTTTGCCTAAATATAACCACAAATCCAATAAACTAAGAACCCCTGGCTATATTATGTTTACTTGAATTTTGTGTATGACATACATATGGATCAAGTTCAAGTAAATAGCCTAAATGATCTATAGTATAAGGATAAGGCTGAGTACCTTGATCCTAGAGACACTATTGGCGCAACTAACTTTGTTTCTAATAACAAACGACGTGATTCTAGTCGTTCATGTATATACATGTGAGTGAGGGCGTCCTATGCAATGAGTTTGCATAGAGATCGGACCAGGAGATAAGTCACTTTCACTTCATAACACCGTTTTCTACTGAAATTGAATATCTCATACGATGACCTAGGTAATTCGATCTTAATCCTGAGCTAACTACGAACTCCTGTTTATTTAGGATTGTCCTTTGATTTGCATGGGTGAGAGTGACCAATCATCGCTGACTCAATAAGCCTACAATTTTGGGGATGAAACTAAATAGATAGTTGGGGACATAGCCTCGCAAGACAGAATTCACTACTACCCAATTTTAGGGTTAGTAAGAAGGTTGTTCCCTTAAGTACTGACTCCGAGTCTTGGACAAGGGGCCCCGCCCTCTCATTATCTTGAGAGGGACTTGGTTAAGTGATTGTATCACGATCCAATTGTTCATTAGAGGATCAATGGAACTTAAGGAACAAGATGTAACTATAGGGGTAAACCTGACATTTGACGCAGCTCTGGTTATGAACAACCGGTGAAGGGTCGACTTACTAATCATGGTTATATCGAGTGGACAAGAAATATGCCTACAGTGAGGGGAGTGCAGCTTCGGGCTATAGTGGAGTGTCCCGGAAGCTAACGAACGTTGAATAACTAGGTTAATGAGTTTAATCGATCATTCTCGTATCGTTGGAGCCCATGATCTGTAGGTCCATTAGGTCCCTCTACTAGCTCAATAGGAATAAAACTTGGAATAATATGATAGGTTAATGTTTGAAACATTCAAATTTGGAATAGGGCGTAGATGTCGGTTATATACGATATTAACGACATATTGGTTTAATTTCGAATTAAACTAAATTTGAGAGTTGGTGTCGGATTGAAAGAGGTTGGGATTGAGGTGTAAAATATTAATTTAATATTTGATATTAAATTAATATATTTAATTAAAATTGTTTAATTAATATTTGAATTTAATTTTATTTAATATTAATTTTGGAATTAATATTATTTAAAATTTGATAAAATAAAAATCAATTTTAAATTAAAAATTAAATTTAGAATTTAATTTTGATTTAATTAAATCATTGATTTTTAGGAGGCGATGGATTACACCACCTCCATGCACTAATCCCATGTAAGACATCTCTCTAATCCAAACTAAATCACTACCTTAAGCTGTCAATCTTTTGTGCATTCTTGATGCATAAACTCTCTCTATAAATAGAGGATTCGGTGAAGGGAATTGCGTGGTTTTTTATACTGAAATGCTGGAGAAATTAACTCTCAAAGACACCTTGTTCAAGCTCTTTCCTTCCATAATCCCTATCAATTAAGGATCCCACAATCCGTTCCTAGGCTTGAGGATAGTAGAGAAGATCTTGGTGGTTGTCCTAGATCCATTGGTGTGAAGATACAACTCACGGATTGCACGAATTGAACTACGAGAGGTAGGTGCTTCTTTGCTCTGTTTTTCTTAAAATGAACAACATGCCTTCTTGAGTCAAATTGATGAAATTGTGTGCCTAAGATCCTAAATCGCTTCCACATGTTTAATATAATCACCAACAATTGGTATCAGAAAATGGTTTGGGCACCCAATTTGCATCAATTTGATCATGGTGGGTAGCATTTGCATGTTGAATTATTTTGGGTGCTGAAATGGATATATTACGGTTTTGGCAATTAATTTCTCTTGAATCAGTTGTTTAATTTGTAATCACATGAATCAGTTGTTCAATTCAGATAATCCACCTACTAAGCCTGTGTCTAACCAATTAAATTACCCAATACTCCACAAATTCTTTAATTGATTAGTTATTTTAATTGCGCCCGCTATCCCTCATGCTTAGCTCGATGACTCCTCAGACTAAATCTAACTAGCTAAACTAATAATTAGATGACTCCTCAAAATTATCAATTAACTAACCGCATTACAAACAAGGCTCAAAATTAATCAATTTAACTAGGAATTGAAATTCTCCAATTAAATTAATCTAATTTCTTCTAGATTCTTAGGCCTATTGAAAGTCAACACTAGCCCACAATGAAATGAACGATGGATTCGCCTCAACCTAGTGGCTATCTAAAAATAACAGATAAATTTTAATTCTATGAACCCTAAGAGTCGTCAATTTGAAGGAGAATCATAAATCACAATTATTTAAACAAGAATACTAGGATGCATCATAAAACATTAAGCAAAACCCAATACATAACAGAAATCTCATGAAAAACTAAATATACTTACAACCGAGGTTCCAATCACAGCAATCCAAACTTAGATGACCATAGACGAGCCTAATCTAAGCCCCTAAGGCTTGATTAACCTACCTAAAACTGATATAAAGTAAGAACTAATAAGAAAATAGAGAGGAAACGAAGAAGAATGAAAGAAGAACGAACAAAAACGACTGAGATATGACTTAAAAATCGAAAAAGCTTTTTAAATACTAATCAGAGTGACTCGACGTTGGGCCTTCTGTCCATGTGCCTGTATCAGGGCAGCGTCGAGACGCTGGCATTATAGCGTCTTGACTCTACCCTCTCGGGTAGTCTGGCTAGAGCAACTTCTATTTGTGTAGTTTGACTCCGATTTCGAGACTCGAACATCCAGCTCTCGTCCTTTTGCTTCCTCGTCATCTTGGGGACTCCAAGATAGATAAAAAAATGTCTGTAATTTCCTGAATTAGCGTCAAATTAGCAAATTGGCCTTATAAACCTCTTGTGCTCGAAATCCTATAAAATAAACAATTAAATCGTAAAATACAAACTAGCAAGATTAAATTAAAGGTAATTAAATAACAAAATTTGGGTGCTATCAAATACCCCCAACTTGAATCTTGCTAGTCCTTGAGCAAGACTAACAAACAAGAATATGGATGCAAAAGATATAATTTCATGACTTAATCCTCATAGCTAAAGTATCAATAAGAATGCAATCAAGAAACATACACATGAGACCCAACGGAGAGACAAATAAAATTTTTTCACAAATTATCTTGCACTAGAGACTTCTAGGTCACCCAGAACGGACTCTACTAACCCGAGATTGGCTTATCAAGCTCTCATTCTATCTTCCCTCTACATTGGCACTAAAGACTTGCTAAAGAAAGAAAACGAAATAAATTAGACTGCTACTTTCTACCTAGGTGCCTGAAATTTAAAAATTTGGGGGCTCCTCACTTTTGCATTCTTTTAAGGCAAGACACTAGCTTTCACACTACGATGCAGGGACCCATAACCCGAGTTTAACCTTTGGTTGGTCTAACTGAGCACACCGCAAGTAGCTCTTTTTACCTCTTATCACTCATGATTATTGCAAGCATGTTTTTTTAATATATAAAAATAAAACAAAAAAGACGAGCAAATATCATTTTTCTTTAAGCTCACGCTCACTCACTCATTTTACCACTCATTTTCTTTCAACGGGCACATATACTTTTCTTTTTTCTAGGCAAGGTTCACGTGCTAATTTGCAAAAAAAATTCTACTCTTCAACTCATCTCTACACCTATCGGGGTGACAACAGAAATATAAGCCTAATAAACCTCTCCTAAGCATTCGACTCCTATTATAAAGCAAAGAAGAAACTCTACCAATGCAAGACATTTCAAAGCAAAAAATTTAAAAAGGCTCCCTTTTGGGGCACTCACAATTACAACTCATCGAAAGCAAACATACTGATACAAAAGCTAATCCTAGGAAATCATTATCATGATAAAAATATTCTAAAAACATCCAACATTCAAGTCAAGTAATGAAATCATATAAATGACCCGACGTTCAGGTGCTCAGGGCCCAACAGACAGAAAAACAAAGCGTACCCCACCCCAACCTAATTCTTACATTGTCCTCAATGTAATATAGATCATGAAAAACAAGAGAGACAAAATGAAGGGAACAAAAAACCTCCCCTGAATTTTGACATAGTGGTTTGAAGGGATGATCCACAATGCCTAAAAAAGAATGCTCTTCCACAGGCTTAGGTCATAAACTCCTACAAAACAAAAAGAAAGCAAACAAACATAAACAAAAACAACTACAAAAGAACACGAAAATAAAACAAAAGTGAAGAGATAGAAATTATTGGGAAGTTTTTAACATCGCCATGCTCGACGGGATTCACATCTTTTTGTTAGGGCGCATAAAAATTATCATATTTCTTCGGGCCCTTCTTCCTAGAATCCACAAAACCTGCCAACAGAAACAAGTTCGCCCATTTCTCATGGGACCCAGAAGATGCATTAATTCTTTTGAACTTTTTAATATAAAGAAAGAAATAAGAAAAATCAATAGAAAAAGACTCAAGGGATAGATACATGGACTCATGAGATATACAAGAAGACGAATCAAATAAAGAAAAAATCAAAACATAGAACAAACTTAGACTCATCAACCTGAAACTCTAAATTTAGATTCTAAGTCTGTTCTATGTTTCTCGAATATGTCTCTTGAAGAGTTAGTGCAATTGTTCTTGTATATCTCACGAGTCCATGTCTCTATTCCGATTCTGCATTGAGGCTCTAAATTCCTGCTGAAACTGAAAAACATTATCAGTAATTTCAATAATTAAATCTTCAAGAGATTTACCTTGACTAGGAGGCCCATAATAATGGTACAGTGGCTCCTCTAATGTCTCGTGCCACTTAAAATTAGCAATTGCGCTAACTCTTCAAGAGACATATTCGAGATGTCACGATACTGATTTTGAAAATAATAAGGCATAAAGATTGACTCAAAATAAAAAAAACGAAAATAAAAGAAAATATCACAACAAATCTAAGAAAGACAAATTATGCTTGGCTCCTCGACAACGACGCCAATTTGACAGGACGTAAGGAGAGTGTCGAATTCTCCAAAGTCCGGGTCAAGTAAATTTATAATCACCAACCTCTAAAGCTAACTTGTAGTAGTAGTGGCTGGGGTTGAACACAGGGAGCACGATTGTTAATTCGTCTAAATCAGGTTTATTGCGAAGATCGAACTAATGGGGGAGGTTTGGATTTGGATAGATTAAAAGCGAGGAAAGATAAAGTGTTGAAAATTAAATTGCAAGAAAGTAAAGAAGGGAAATAAAAACAGAAATTAAAAGGCGGGTAGGATAATTGTACCTTGGTGATCACTACACTCAGAAGTACTTGGTATTCAATATATTCAACTTCATTCATCGATTATCTAAGGATTTATTTTAATGAATTATTATGAGCCCGGAGTGCTTCTTGGCCTTTCAGATAATTCACCTACGAAGCCTGTGTCTAACCAATTAAATTACCTGATATTCCACGAATTCTTTAATTGATTAGTTATTCTAATTGGGCCTGCTGCCCCTCATGCTTAGCCCGATGACTCCTCAAACTAAATCTAACTAGCTAAACTAATAATCAAATGACTCCTCAAAATTATCAGTCAACTAACCGCATTAGAAATAAGGCTCGAAATTAATCAATTTAACTATGAATTGAAATTCTCCAATTAAATTAATCTAATTTCTCCTAGATTCTTAGGCCTATCGAAAGTCTACGCTAGCCTACAATGGAACTAACGATGGATTCACCTCAACCTAATGGCTATCTAAAAATAACAGATAAATTGCAATTCTATGAATCCTAAGAGTCGTCAATTCGAAGGAGAACATAAATCAAAATTATCTAAACGAGAATACTAGGATGCATCATAAACATTCAACAAAACCCAATACATAACAGAAATCTCATGAAAAACTAAATATACTTACAACCAAGGTTCCAATCAAAGCAATCCAAACTTAAACGACCATAGAAGAGCCTAATCTAAGCCCCTAAGGCTTGATTAACCTACCTAAAACTGATCTAAACTACGAACTAATAAGAAAATAGAGAGGAAACGGAGAAGAATGAAAGAATAACAAACAAAAACGACTAAGATATGACCTAAAAATCGGAAAAGCCTTTTAAATACTAATCGGAGCGTCTCGACGTTGGGCCTTCTATCTGCGTGCTTGTATCGGGGCAGCGTCTCGACGCTGGCATTATAGCGTCCCGACGCTGGGCCTTCTGTCTGCGTGCCTGTATCGGGGCAACGTCGAGATGCTGGCATTATAGCATCTTGACGCTACCCTCTTAAGTAGTCTGGCTGGAACGTCTTTTTGTGCCGTTTGAGTCCGATTTCGAGATTCGAACATCCCACTCTCGTCCTTTTTCTTCCTCGTCATCTCGAGACTCCAAGATAGCTCAAAAAGTCTTTAATTTCCCTAATTAGCGTCAAATTAGCAAATTGGCCTAATAAACCTCTTGTGCTCGAAATCCTATAAAATAAACAATTAAATTGTAAAATACAAACCAACAAGATTAAATTAAAGGTAATTAAATAGCACAATTTGGGTGCTATCAACTATCACCAATGATATTATTTGATCTATTAAATAATAGAAGTCTACTAGTGGCTGTCATTGATAGACTTTTATCATTCATAGAATACTATACGTATTGTAGTCTGTTAGTGATAATCACTTATATAATTATACTTATATTGAAGTTTTTTAGTGACTATCAACGATAGATTCAATACAAATAGAATTCTATTTGTGATAGTCATTGATATAATTCAATAAATAGAATTTAATTCAGTTTGAGTATTTACTAATGTTTAGCTGATAGACTATCATTGTGAGTGAAATCTATTAATGGTAGAAACCTATTGTTGATAGACTTTAATCACAATTACAATGATTAGTTATTAAAGTCTATCACTGATAAGTGATAACTCAACCGATAGACTTTCAATACTATCAATGATAGTAACCGATAGTGTAATGACGCTAATTCAAGGTGAAATTAATCTCTCTAATCTTGGGTTAGTTTGATTTCATTCTTATTGCAGAATTAGTGAAAAGTTGGGAATTTAAATGGAAGGATTTGGTAAATTGTAATTATTTAATCTGGGATGACATTTTCATAAATAAGTTGATTTTAGAGCCAAGCCTAAGTCCAAGAGTGTTTTTTTTTTAAGTTGTGTGCGCAACCCTAGACTTCATCTTCTCCACCTCTTCCCTTTTCTCCTTCCCTTGTACCCAACCACAGCAGCCACCCCCCTTTGTGTTTTTCTTCTTCAGCATGCAATACCTCCACATCTTCGACGTCGGCGACAAGCTTCTCTGGGGAGCTCGGGGTCACGGCGGCAGACGACGACAAGCTGCAACGAACAACGCGATTTGAGGTACAGACCATTGGTTCGTTCGACGTGATTTGGGGTTCGTTCTCTTGGATTTTTCGTCCTCAAGGTCGGTTTCTCCCTTCCTTTGCATTCTCTCCCTCACTCTCGATCTCTCTCATGTAGATTCTAGCGTGTTTTTGGTTGGGCAGCAACGTTTTTCCGGCGATTAATCTGTTAGGTGCAGACAACAGCTTTCAGGGGCGTTTTCTGCGTTTTTCGGTGTTTTTAGTGTTGGGTTTTATGCCCTAAAACTCGTAGATAGTAAATGTAACATTTGACTTGCTTCAATGAAGTATTATTTCTATATATTTATTTTGCCTAAATATAACCACAAATCCAATAAACTAAGAACCCATGGCTATATTATGTATACTTGAAGTTTTTGTGTGACATAAGTATGGATCAAGTTCAAGTAAATAGTTTAAACGATTTACAGTATATGGATACGGTTGGGTACCTTAATCTTGGGGACACTATTGGCGCGACTCGCTTTGTTCTTTAAAGACAGACGATGTGATCCTAATCGTTCATGTATAAGACATGTGAGTGAGGGCGTCCTATTCAAAGAGTTTGCATAGAGATCGGACCAGGAGATAAGTCACTTTCACTTTACAACACCGTTTACTATTGAAACTGAACATCTCATACATATAACCTAGGTAACTCGATCTTTATCTTGAGCTAACTATGAACTCCTGTTTATTTATGATTGTCCTTTGATTTGAATGGGTGAGAGTGGTCAAACATCGCTGACTCAATAAGTTTACCATTTTGGGGATAAGACTAAATAGATAGTTGGGGACATAGCTTTGCAAGACGAAATTCACTACTACCCATTTTAGGGTTAGTAAAGAGGTTGTTCCTTTAAGTACTGACTCCGAGTCTTGAACAAGGGGCCCCGCCCTCTCGTAACCTTGAGAGGGACTTGGTTCAATGATTGAATCACGAACTAATTGTTCATAAGAAGATCAGTGGAACTTAAGGAACAAGATGTAACTATAGGGGTAAAACGGACATTTGACCCAACTCTAGTTACGAACAACCTGTGAAGGATCGACTTACTGATCATGGTTATCTAAAGTGGACAAGAAATATATCTACAGTGAGGGGAGTTCAGCTACGGGCTATAGTGGAGTGTCCCGAAAGCTAACGAACGATGAGTGACTAGATTAATGAGATTAACCGGTTATCATCATTTCGTTGGAGCCCATGATCTGTAGGTTCATTAGGTCCCTCTACTAGCTCAATAGGAATAAAACTTGGAACAATATGATAGGTTAATATTTGAAACGTTCAAAATTGGAAAAGGATACAAAAGTCGGTTATATGCGATATTTAACGACATATTAGTTTAATTAAGAATTAAACCTAAAAAGGAGAGTTGGATATATTTAAATATGATTTAAATATTAAACACGTGAATAAAGATTCATGTTCGAGAAATTTCGTTGGGAGAAAAACCAAGTTGCACAAGTGGTATTAATTTAATATAAGATATTAAATTAAATGATTTTATTTAAAATTAAATAAGTTTTATTTAAATTAAAATAAAACTATAATTGAGTGGGATTATTCAGATTTTATCTTTAAAATTATAAATTTTGAATTTGAAAGAAATTCAAAATTTTGGTATTTTTTGGAGGTGGTGCTTAATGACTAATCACCTTAGATTAAGCCTTCTTGCACCACCTAATCCATGACTCAAATCACTCCCAAATTGCTGTCAATTTTTGGTGCAATTCTTGTGCATGATTTTCCTCTATATATAGAGGATGAGCTGATGAAAATTGGTGGATTTCTTCAACCTAAAATGCTGCCAAAATTCTCCCAAGAACTTCCATGTTCATACTCTCAAGCTTGCTTATACCCATAAGCTTTCCTTTCCAATTCCTATCAATTGAGGATCCCACAATCCGTTCCAAGGCCTGAGGATAGTAGAGAAGATCTAAGTGGTTGTCCAAAAGTCGTTCGTGTGGATTATAAAGCATCGGATTATACAAATTGGGAGCTTCAAGAGGTAAGTACCTTATTACTCTGTTTTTTGTTCTTATGAACAACATGACTTCAAGGATTAAATTGATCAAATTGTGTGCCTAAGATCCAAAATTGCTTCTGCATGTGTGATACAAACACCAACATTTAGGTGAGTTTTCAGCGTCGCTAAGTTGGATTGGTTGATTTTAGCATGAAATCGAATACCCACTCATTTTTAGTTTGGTTCAACAAGCTCTTCATTCGATTTTCCGACGATTTAGGCATTGGGTCTTCGAGTTTCTGCAACTTGGAGCAACTTTGGCTTTGGGTAAGTGTTAAACAACAAGTTTCCATGGATTTGTGAGTCAATTTCGTCTTCTAACGATTTACCCATGAGAATTTGGGCTTGAATATAGTTGCCCGTTGGAATTGAAGTTTGAATCTTTGAATTTGGGGTAAATTTAGTTCCCGACTAGCAAGTATAATTTCTGCTTTGGAGATCGATTAATCAAGGTCGAGGTCGGCTTGCTGGAATTAAATTGGAGTTTGAAATTGAGGACTTATAAATCGAGGTAAGTGGCTTTATTGTTGAACTTTTTATTTGGGAGCGCGTGTTTGATTTTCCAAAATTCATGTGTTTTATGAATTGTTTGATTATGTATACGTTTATGAAAAATTGTTGAAAGCATGAAATTTATTATTGATGTTTGCAAACGTTGAATTTTGAAATCCTTGAGTTGGTGGTCTCTCAAAAATTTCGTAATATGTATCAGTTTAAATGAATTTTGAGTTTTCTTATTCTTAAATTTGAAAGGGTACATGAAATTGATGTACTTAGATGCCTACACAAGACTTAGGGACATGAAATTGATGTACCTGAGTCGAGGTTCGTGAAATTGGCGTCCCTCCATAGGCGACACGTGAAATTGATGTGTCTAGGATATGCATGAAATTGATGTATATCCTATAATTAATAAGTTTAAGATAAAATTTAGAGCCACCAAAATATGTTTGTTGTTGATTTTAGAAACGTGCATAAGCGTGACCCAACCTCAACAGTAGGGTCACTTACTGAGTATTTTAAATACACATCCTTTTTTTAAAATATTTTCTTTCAGGTAAAGGCAAGGGCAGGTGAAAGGCGATTGATGAGAATTGTTAGGCAGCCATGGGAGGACTATGACTCATGAACTTCATATTTTCTTCCGCTAAAAGAACTTTGTTTTACTTTATTTTGATTTGTAAACTTGTTTGAGAAATTTTTAGAGGCCATGTATGTTTATAGGTTGAAATTATTTAAGAATATTTTAAACCTTTAAAATCAAAGATGCCGAATAAAAATTTTACTTGAGGTTTTTACTTAGATTGGTGTTTATGTTATAAAATGTTTTTATTTAAAGAGGCCTCCAAAGCATGCATGTCGTAACGGTCCTGAAAAGACTCTTGTACGGAGTCGGGTCATTACAGTTGGTATCAGAGCCCAGTGAAGGGTCCTGTAGACTGCTTATATCGTTAGCTTATGTGTCCCCATGGCTAGATAACGAGATTCTTATCATCGCCAGGTATGCCCTTGTGATAAACTATGTTTTAAAAAAAAATTATAAGTTTATGTAATTATTATTCCATTAGATGCATGATTTCTCTTGCCATTTAGTTTTCGGTTAGATAATTAAATAGGCTTGGTATGAGTGTAGAAACTTGAAGTATGCCTCCACGTGGACAAGGTTGAGGACGAGGACGCAGACATGGTCGTGGTAGGGGTGGTAGAGGTCATGCACCCCCGGAGCAAGTAGATCCTCCTATGGATCAACATGTTGAAAATCTCCCTAATGAGCAAGCTCCTGCACAGCCTGCACCTCCAGCGTAGGCGCAGACTGTCACTCTGACTCTAGAGGCCCTCCAGGCGCTTATGGATAATGTCGTTCCCAATCAAGCTCCCTAGGCGAACCAAAATGAGAACCAGGGCAGATTAGCTCAACTGTGGGGGCTCGGTGTCTGAAAGATTTTATGAAGTATGACCTGTCGTCGTTTAGCGGGAAGACTGTGGACCGCACAGTGGCTGAAGCTTGGACTGCCACGATTGAGGAGATCTTTCGCTACATGGGATGTCTTGAGGCACAACAGGTGCCTGGTGCATTGTCAGCTGAATAGATGGATGTGAGATAAGATGATAAATAAGATTAAAGAATAGTTCAGCTAACACTTAGTGCAAGTATACACTGTCGCACGTAGTAATAAAAAAACCTTAGAAGTATTCCAAGGGTATCGATCCCACGAGGACTAAACTGAAAATTCAGATTTGATGAAGAAACTGCTCAAATGATTGCTTTTGAAAAGGCAACCAAAGAAAATAAGATTGATTGATTGGGTTTTTGAAAAGATAAATAAAACATGCAAATAACTAATAAAGAATAACAATAATAAACAAACGAGGTATTCAACATGGATTCATCCCTAAGGTAATAACCATACTCATGCAATATTTAACTTAAGCATCTTCAATGTATTAGGTCAGATTTAACTTCTATTTGGCACTTGTTCCCAAGAACCGTTAGAAGGCTAAGCGAGTACCGTTATGCACATTTCTGTGACTCGACTCCGACATAGATAATTCACGAATGCAACCTATAACCCTATAGTCGATATAGGGTGCCTTAGGCAGCTTGCCCTATACCGCCGAACAATCTCTTTCGAGCTTTTTCTCCTATATCACCTTTATGAGAACCGATATCGTTTGTCCCTTTCGAGATCAAACTCACATAGCATGCAAAGTCTAAGTGATTAAATTAAACTCAGTAAGGTTAGAGTGATAATCAATAATGAATGACATGCATTGAATGCAACTTAAGCAAATAAGACACTTTCAAGCCATTAAACCATAAGGGAATTCATCACATTGAACCCCTCAACGAGATTTAGCTACTCATGATGGGATAAAAAGAAAATGAACACATTTTCATTGAAATAATAATGTAAATAATACAGAATAATGAAAAGATTCAAGAGCTGGAAATAAAGGAGATAGCTAAATATTATGGGTTTTTCTATTTACTCAATCCTTCTAGAGTTCGCTAAGATACTCCACTCTCTCACTTTTACAAGGTGGGAATGGGTGAAACTCTCTACAAACCATAAGGTTTGATGTCTAACTCAGGTTAAAATTTGGTCATCTAAGAAGGACCTCGGGCATCCCTACTCATTGGCGTCGAGCCAGGGTTTTGTCACCACCCTTTTCTTCCAAGTGAGTTCTGCTTGAATTTGACTTCGAATCTCGAGCTTATATAGTGTAGAAAATGGTTGAGGAGCTGCGAAATAGGTGCTGGAAGGTTGCCCAGTCAGTTTCGAGGTCAAAACAGCCAGTTAGGTGCGAAGAAGACTCGTCAACAACGACTCACGGACGACTCGGAACGGCTTCAGATTTTTCCAGAAATGCGGTCGCATTTCTGGGGAATTCCAGCTTTTCCTCTGTTTTTCTGCACAACAACAAACTAAGTCAAATTCTCTTAAAATCAAGTCTTTTTAAGCACAAATAAGTTAAATTTGAAAAAAGTGATTCTCAACACCCTAACTTATCAAAGTAAGCATATTTTGAGCTCGGGAACAGTAAATTGATCACAACATACAACATTTAACCAAGAAATAAGCTAAAAATAAGGGTAAAATAGGTATATTTTTGACCCTTATCAGTGCCGTGTGCAGTATTTATGCTAAGAGATGACACTTTGTTGTGGTGGAGGTCGACAGAGAGATCCATCGATGTTAGCGCTGGTCCGGTCACTTGGTTGCAGTTCAAGGATGCGTTTTTCCAGAAGTATTACTCGACCATTATCAGGTACAGAAAGGAGGCGGAGTTTCTAGCCTTGACGCAAGGAGAGAAGTTAGTGGAAGAGTACGAGCTTGAGTTCACCCGACTGTCCCGTTTTGCCCCTAAAATGGTGGACACGGAGGCGAAGAAAACAAAGAGGTTCATCTTGGGCCTCAGAGACGACGTCCAGAGGGTTGTAGGAGCTCTTCCCCCAGTAGATTACGCAGCGGTCCTTCGAGCGGCCACATTTATGGGCATGCCAACTGCCAATGCAACTCCTGTAGCCAAGGAGTCGGAGCCCAACGCAGGACAGAAGGGGAAATTCGAGCAGACAACTGCTAACTCCCAACAGTCTCAGCATTCTTCCGAAGGTTCAAGACAGGCTCAAGCACAGAAAACTCAACACCGCAAACAAGAGGGTGATGGTAAAGATAGACCAATGTGCAACTCTTGTGGAAGGCGTTTGTTGGGTTCCTAGAGTGAGTAAAAATATGATATAAAAGACTCTAGAATTCCTGTGCAAGTATACACAGTCTGCAGCAAGTAATATTATCAATCCGAGGCCTGAATTAGCTTCCACTTTATCTATTTTGTATAATTTCTTTAATGGGTTCAAGGTAATAAAAATGTTTGGGTTTTATAAGAATTATGCTGAAACAAAGTAAATGACAGAACAACAAGTAAACAAATAGGCAGACAGATTAGAGGCAGGCGCTGGTTAGGTTAAGTAATTGTTTTAAAAGATGCTCTAGCAATATTATTGATCATGCAAACTCTCGCAGTATTATTAGCGGATTCCTCCCGGAACTCCGGATCTTTTGGGATGTGTTTCAACCCCAATGAAGTGCGACCGATCAAGCACTAGGCAACTGGCTATCCCTAGCTCAGTCACTGGCGTTCACCAATACACAATGATCTTAGTGTGATTAATTGCCACACACTCTCTAAATCATCCCTGAAACTAGAGAGAGGTATTCACACCGGCTGGCCAAGCAGGCATAAAATAGAAACAAGCACAACAATTAACCAAGCTGCAATAATCAATGAATATTATTAGAGTTTAAGCACGGCAACTACATATTCCTTAACCAACGCCTAAAGCTACTTAGTTCATAATAAGCATGGAAACACAAATTACAATCTGAGTAGGCATATCCATTTACACAAGATAATAAAGAAAATAACAATCTCCTTAATCAGCTTGCGGATGATGGTGTTCTTGGTAATCTCCAATCTCTCTATACTACTCGGCTTCCAAGGAAAGTTGGAATACCTTTGACTTGGGCTTCTATCTCCTTTTATAGAGGTGGTAGGAGGCTTGAATTAGGTCAACTTGGACAAGTGGAGGGCTCTCCTTTCTCCTTTATCCCGAAAATAACTCAACAGAAGTCGGTTTACTAAATTGGATAACGAGTTGTGACGTGGCAGTTTTGCCTCCGGGTTTGCTCCAGCATAAAATCTGCTCCCTCAAGTCGCCCAGCAACAGATTCTGCACAAAATGATTTCCAAAGCTTCCATTCTTCCAAATGGGTTAAAACATGTAATATCTATCCACAATCAACCCTAATAAGCACAAAGGACACACAAAACCCTATATAAATGAGGCCTAAATAACTACCTTTTGGGCAGTTATCAGCGTCATTGGGGCCAGTGCTTGGCAGGGAAAGTGTGTGCTTGAAGTGTCACCAGGAAGGTCATATGGCAAATAACTGCCCACAGAAGAACGCAGGAGGTAGCGGAAGTCGACCCTCGAGCTCCAGTCAAGCTGGTTCTTGAGGCAGATGCAGGAGGCTCGTGAGGAATGAACTTAGTAGTTACCTTTTTATTTGTTTTGCTTGTAAGATATGACTCTAGTTATTTGTTTTATTTATTTAGTTTGTTTGGACTTTGGTTTTTAAGTGTTAAGTTTGAACCCTGTGATAGCTGATCATTTCCTTACTCTCCATTGCATTTGAATTAATAGAAATGAGGTGAATAAAACATGTTGGGTTTGATGTTCGTTTCCCTATTTTAGCTGTAGCTTGTGATTTGTGCGAGATCTGACTCGCTTTACTTGTGGATGTTGGAGCCTGTTTGTTGATCTGAGGCGTTGTGAGTTGTAGTTGGGTGGTTTTGCATATATGGAAGTGTGTTTCTCTTGTTATTCAAGTTAAGAAAAATTTCGGGTTAACCATCTTTATGCTGTTATGTTGTCGAAATTTTTGGAGCATTCGATTGATATTAAGATAGAAGTTCAGTAATGTCGCTGGTTTAGGTTCAGAACTTGGGGCGTTACATTTACCAAGTCGGCACATTCCTTCTAAGTTTGCATGCTTACTTTGCGAATAAGTGTGAGTAGTTGTATTTAGAGGAGATGAGAATCAAGTGTCCAAACCTCTTCCAGGGCTAGCAACTTTCGAGGACGAAAGTTTTTAAGGAGGGAAGATTGTAACGATGCTAATTCAAGGTGAAATTAATCTCTCTAATCTTGGGTCAATTTGGTTTTATTTTTATTGTGGAATTAGTGAAAAGTTGGGAATTTAAATGGAAGGATTTGGTAAATTGTAATTATTTAATCTAGGATGGCATTTTCGTAAATAAGTTGATTTTAGAGCCAAGCCCAAGCCCAAGCGTGTTTTTTTAAGTTGTGCACGCAACCCTAGACTTCATCTTCTACACCTCTTCCTTTGTACCCGACCACAGCAGCCACCCCCCTCTGTGTTTTTCTTCTTCGACCAATAATACCTCCACATCTCCAGCGTCGATGACGGGCTTCTCCGGTGAGCTCGGGATCACGGCGGCGGACGACAACAGGCTGCAGCGAACAACGTGATTTGAGGTGCAGACCATGGGTTCAGTTTCTCCCTTCCTTTGCATTCTCTCCCTCACTCTCGATCTCTCTCGTGTAGATTACAGCGCGTTTTTGGTCGGGCAGCAGCGTTTTTCCGACGATTAATCTGTTAGGCCCAAACAACGGCTTTCAGGGGCATTTTCTGTGTGTTTTGGTGTTTTTAGGTGAGTTTTCAGTGTGGGTAAGTTGGATTGGTTGTTGTTTTGATTGATTTTAGCATGAAATCGAATACCCACTCATTTTTAGTTTGGTTCAACAAGCTCTTCATTCGATTTTCCGGCGATTTAGGCATTGGGTCTTCGAGTTTCTGCAACTTGGAGCAACTTTGGCTTTGGGTAAGTGTTAAACAACAAGTTTCCATGGATTTGTGAGTCAATTTCGTCTTCTAACGATTTACCCATGAAAATTTGGGCTTGAATATAGTTGCCCGTTGGAATTGAAGTTTGAATCTTTGAATTTGGGGTAAATTTAGTTCCCGACTAGCAAGTATAATTTCTGCTTTGGAGATCGATTAATCAAGGTGTTTGAAATTGAGGACTTATAAATCGAGGTAAGTGGCTTTATTGTTGAACTTTTTATTTGGGAGCGCGTGTTTGATTTTCCAAAATTCATGTGTTTTATGAATTGTTTGATTATGTATACGTTTATGAAAAATTGTTGAAAGCATGAAATTTATTATTGATGTTTGCAAACGTTGAGTTTTGAAATCCTTGAGTTGGTGGTCTCTCAAAAATTCTGTAATATGTATGAGTTTAAATGAATTTTGAGTTTTCTTAAATTTGAAAGAGTACATGAAATTGATGTACTTAGATGCCTACACAGGACTTAGGGACATGATGATAGGCGCCCAATATGCTTGAGTTTACAAAGCTAGAGGTCCTTCTAGGATCCTTGTAAACGGACACAAATAAGACTAACTTACCGAATGATTCCAACCAAGAGTTTAGTTAGAAGATGAAACACTCTTAGATCAAACTTAGAATCTATGATGGTCACTCAAAGATCCTAAGACGACTCACTCCAGAATTAGATTGATCAAAACTAATCCAATGAATCGGTTGAACATCAAACCTAAAACAAGATTTGAAAGAAAAGATAACACCAAAGGGGTTGAATAAGCAAAAGCTTTTTAATATGCATAATCTGAGTTTTCAAGAGTATTACAAGCCATTTTAAAGGCCAAATGGTCGTGGATAGACCAAGGAACTCAAAAGTCATTCATTTACACTTAATTGCAAATTGTAGAAAATAAGACCTAGGAACTTAAAACTTGATTGCACATTAAACAAGCAGCCATATCTTGAAACTAAAAAGATAGAATTGCTTTAAATTGTCTGAAATATGTGCTATGGAATCCGCTCCTCATAATGGCAACGTTTGACAACCTTTGACATCACGAAATCTCAAGAGATGCAAGTTGGACAGCCACCTCTTCACAAATTCTGCACACGTTTTTCGTCCCTCGTGCCATCTTCCAAACTACACAACTTTTCCCTTGCCATCTTGACTCCATTCTCTTCTTGACTTGCTGAACTAACATTATACAAAAGTTTGGATTCAAAATTCTTTGCCTCTTGTTGTGCATTGGCTAGCTTTTGAACAAGCAATGTGAAAGCCTCTTGTATCTTCTTTGCCTGGCTCCTTGTGATTGGTCCTTCAGGTACATGCAATGGATTATTGATTGAATCCATATCATCCCCCCTTTTCTTTAGAAGGATTTGTCCTCAAATCAAGGTCTTCATTGCCTACATCAAAAGGAGTCAAGTCAGCCACATTAAAAGTAGAACTTACATTGTACGCACCTCGTAGATCTAATTTGTATGCATTGTTATTGATCCGTTCAAGCACTTGAAAAGGATCATCTCCCCTTGGTTGAAGTTTAGACTTTCTTTGATCTGGAAACCTTTCCTTTCTTAGATGAACCCAAACCCAATCACCCGGTTTGAAAATCAATTCCTTTCTTCCTTGGTTCTTGCGAGTGACTAGCTTTTGATTCTTCTTTTCAATCCTTTGTTGATTTCTTTGTGCAAAGTTTTGATGTATTCGGCCCTAGAAGAAGCTGCATCACTAGTAAACATATTAGGCGGCAAAGGTGATAAATCTAGAGGAGTCAAAGGATTAAAGCCGTACACAACCTCAAAAGGTGAACAATGAGTTGTGCTATGAATCGCCCTATTGTATGCAAACTCCACAAAAGGTAGAGTCTCTTCCCAAGACTTAAGATTTTTAGAAATTACTGACCTAAGCAAGGCCCCCAATGTTCTATTAACCACCTCAGTTTGCCCATCCGTTTGTTGGTGACAAGTTGTAGAAAATAGAAGCTTAGTTCCCAATTTTCCCCACAAAACTTTCCAAAAATGACTTAAAAATTTAACATCCCTATCACTAACAATAGTTTTGGGAATGCCATGCAATCTAACCACTTTCCTAAAGAAAAGATTAGCTATGTTGGTAGCATCATCGGTTTTGTTACATGGGATGAAATGTGCCATCTTACTAAACCTATCAACCACCACAAAAATACTATCATGATGTCTTCTAGTCTTCGGTAATCCTAGAACAAAATCCATGCTAATGTCTACCCATGGTTCACTACGAACATCTAAAGGTGTGTAAAGGCCATGTGGTTGTGTCTTAGACTTAGCCTCCTTACACTTGAAACATTGCTTGCACACTTTGTTCACATCTTTCCTCATTTTAAGCCAATAAAAATGTTCACACAACATGCTGTATGTTTTAAATTCTCCAAAATGTCCCATAAGTCCTCCCCCATGAGCCTCCTACACAAGTAACTCTCTAATGGAACACTTAGGAATACAAAGCTTACCCTTACTAAAAAGCATCCCATCAAACACAATATAATCTTGTACATTTTTCCCTTCTAAACATTGTGCATACACATCATAAAATTCAGATTTCTCAACTTTGTACAGCTCAATCATGTGTTTAAAACCAAGAACTTTTGCACTAAGGGATGAGAATAAAGCATACCTTCTTGATAATGCATCAGCCACCACATTGTCCTTACCTTTTTTGTAATGAATGACATAAGGAAATGTCTCAATGAATTCCACCCATTTTGCATGCCTCTTGTTAAGAGCAGTTTGGCCTTTGAGATGCTTCAAGCTTTCATGATCCGTGTGGGTAACAAACTCTTTTGGCCATAGGTAATGTTGCCAAACTTTCAAAGCCCTCACAAGCGCATGTAGCTCCTTGTCATAAGTCGGGTAGTTGAGTTGAGCTCCATTTAGCTTTTCACTAAAAAACATGATTGGTCGCTTTTCTTGCATCAAAACAGCTCCTATACCTATTCCACTTGCATCACATTCAATCTCAAAAGATTTATCATAGTTAGGTAAAGCAAGACAAGGTGCATTGTTCAATTTTTCTTTTAGCTCATTGAATGCATTCTCTTGCTTTTCTTTCCATTCAAATTTCACATGCTTTTTCACAAGTTCAGTTAATGGTGAGGCTATGCTACTGAAATCTTTAATAAATCTCCTATAGAAACTAGCCAAACCATGAAAGGATCTTACCTCGGATGCATTGGTAGGGGTTGGCCATTCTCGGATAGCCTTTACCTTTTCTTCATCAACTTTCACTCCATCCTTTCCAACAATGAATCCTAGGAAATTGACTTGTTCTAGACAAAAACTACACTTTTTGAAGTTGGCATAAAGCTTCCCTTCTCTAAGTTTATGTAAAATTGTCTTAACATGCAAAATATGATCATTCAAGCCTTTTGAGTAAACAAGGATATCATCAAAGTAGACAACCACAAATTTTCCTATGTATTCCCTCAAAACATGATTCATGAGCCTCATAAAAGTACTTGGTGCATTAGTAAGGCCAAATGGCATAACAAGCCACTCATAAAGCCCAAACTTTGTTTTGAAAGCCGTTTTCCATTCATCTCCTACATGCATATGAATTTGATGATAACCACTTTTAAGATCTATTTTTGAAAACAAATTAGCACCATGTAATTCATCTAACATGTCATCTAATCGAGGAATAGGATGCCGATACTTTACCGTTATTTTGTTGATAGCTCGACAATCAACACACATCCTCCATGTACCATCTTTCTTGGGTACCAAAATCACCGGAACCGAGCAAGGACTCATGCTTTCTCTAATATATCCTTTATCCATAGGTTCTTCCACTTGCCTTTGGATCTCCTTAGTCTCAGTTGGATTGGTCCTATAGGCAGCCATGTTTGGAAGAGTTGCACCCGGAATGAAGTCAATTTGATGTTCAATCCCTCTTAAAGGAGGCAAACCCGTAGGTGCATCTTCATGTGGAAACATATCATTAAATTCCAGCAAAAGAGACTTAAAAGCACTAGGCAAACCATCATTAGAGTTAGGTTCAATTACTAAACACTTTCCTTTGCACATAAGTACAAAGTTTGGTGCTTCGAATGAAAACAGATTTCTCACTTCCCCCTTTCTTAGAACCAAACTCACATTCTTTCTTTTTTCCTCAAAATCACTCTTTTTTCCCACTTCGTTTTCACTCACCTTTTGCCCCTCACTTTCCTCTCTTTTTTCACTCTTCTCTCTTTCTTTTAACTTACTTTCTTCTCTCCTCTCTTTTTCTTCAAATTCTTTTCTTTTCTTCTCTAATTTCAAATGATCACAATGTACTTCATATGGAGATAATGACAGCAAAATATATCCTGCATGCATAGGTACAACATCACAAAGAACTTCATCTTTGTATCTCCCTAAAGTAAAAGAAACAAGAACTTGAGAGTTTACCTTCAATTCTCCTTTGTTTGTCAACCATTGAAGTTTATATGGTTTTGGATGTGGACGAGTGGTAAGTTGGAGCCTTTTCACAAGAAAAGTACTTACCACATTTGTGCAACTTCCACTATCAATCACCAAGCTGCATGGGCTTCCTTCAATCAAACATCTTGTGTGAAACAAGTTTTCCCTTTGATCTTCAACTTTCTCTTCCTTGATTTTCACATTAAGTACCCGCCTTGTAATCAAGGATATGGAATTACCTTCTTCAATATACTCGTTATCATCTGGTGTTTCATATTCTTCCTCAAGTTGTGCATTATTTTCCTCACATTCATCTTCCGAATCAATCACGCCATTTCTTACCACCATGACTCTTTTATTGACACACTCTTTGCTCATGTGTCCATACCCTTTGCACTTCCAACATTGAATAGAGCTAGTTTTCTCCCTTACCTCCTTTGAAGCTTCAACCTTCTTAGTATTAGAGCTTTCGGCCTCCACTCTTTTGGCAGCCACAAATTTCCCCTTTGATGGCATCGATTCATTCCTATTCACAAAACCATCCTTGTTCCACATATTAGAACTTGAAAAGGTGTGAGTTTTAGATACATACCTCTTTGAACGCTCCTTTTCTTCCTTCAATTGAGCTTCAATTTTGATAGCATAATGATACATATCTTCCATATAAGGTGGTGGATTTCTATCAACAAGATGAGCAATTTCTTGATTCAAACCTCCAAGGAACCTAGACATGGTGTCTTCCTCATCTTCACGAATTTTTGCTCTTCCAATCAAAGTCTCCATCTCTCGATAATATTCAGCAACACTTTTTGTACCTTGCCTCAAAGCTTGCAATTTAGTTTTCAAATCTCTTTCATAATGTTTTGGAACAAACCTTTTTCTCATGGCTTCTTTAAGTTCTACCCAAGTTTCTATTGGATCCTCTTTTTTCCTCCTTCTTTCGGACTTGAGATAATGATACCATTCAGATGCATAATTGGTGAATTCGGCAATGGCAAGTTTCATCTTCTTATTCTCACTAAATGTGTTGCAATCAAACACATGTTCAATCTTCCTTTCCCATTGCAAATATGTCTCCGAATCCGCCGTTCCAGTAAAAGGTGGGATCTTGAGTTTAACTCCTCCATCTCTATTGTTGGGTTTCCAGAGTGAGTAAAAATAAGATATAAAAAGACTCTAGAACTCTGTGCAAGTATACACAATCCGCAGCAAGTAATAAGTATTTATCGAATCCAAGGTCTGAATTAGCTTCCACTTTATCTATTTTGTTTAGTTTTTCAATGGTTTCAAGAATGGTTAAAATGATTGGTTTTTATAGAATCCTGAAGCAATAGAAATGACAGAACAAAAAGTAAACAAATAGGCAGACAGATTAGAAACAGGCGCTGGTCAGGATTTAGTAATTGTTTTAAAAGATGCTCTAGCAATATTATTGATCATGCAAAACTCTCGCAGTATTATTAGCGGATTCCTCTCGGAACTCCGAATTTTTTAGCTCCAATGAAGCTCTACCAATCAAGCACTAGGCAACTGGCTATCCCTAGCTCAGTCACTGGCATTCACCAATACACAACGATCTAGTGTGATTAACCGCCACACACTCCCTAAATCATCCCTGAAACTAGAGAGAGGTATTCATACCGGCTGGCCAGACGGGCATAAAATAGAAATTAACACAACAATTAATCAAGATGCATCAAATCAATATTTATTACTAGAAATTAAGCACGACAACAACATGTTCCCTAACCAACGCCTAAAGCTACTTAGTTCATAAGATGCATAGAGACACACGTTACAATCTGAGTAAGCATATCCATATTTACAAAATAATACAATAAAGTATTAATTCCCTTGATCAGCTTGCAAATGATGGGTTCCTTGATGGTCTCCAATCTCTCTCCTCTATTCGACTCCCAAAAGTGGAAATGAGTATGATCTCTTCCCGAAAAGTGGAATGAATTTGACTTGGGCGGCTATCTCCTTTTATAGAGTGATAAGAGGCTTGAATTAGGTTGACCTAGACACGTGGATGGCTCTCCTTGCTCCATAAATCTGAGAATAGCTTAATAGAATTCAGTTTGTTAAATTGGCTAACGAGCTGTGACGTGGAAGTTTTTGCTCCCAGCTTTGCTCCAGCACAGATTTTGCTCCCTTAAGTCACCCAGCAACATATTCTGCACAAAATAATTTCCAAAGCTTCCATTCTTCCAAATGGGTTAGGACATGCAATATTTATCTAAAAGCAACCCTATTAAGCACAAAAGACACACAAATCACTATAGAAATGAGGTCTAAATAACTCCCTTTTGGAGAGTTATCATCTATCTTCATGCACTCTTTCCATCCTTTTAGGTTGCATTACATTGGCGAGGTTATTTCTTCCTCTCCCTCTCACATTTCCTCTACCTCCAAGTTGTCTTTCATGTGCATCTAAGTCAAACATACCTTCATCTTCTTCGAATTGTCGTACTTTCCTTTGTTGTTGTGCCCTCCTTTCTTGTCTATCTTCCCTCATCAATTTCAACATACCTTGAATTGCTTGAAGAATAGCCACATTTGGATCTATCACTTCTGGAACTTCTTCCCCATCATGTGACATTTTGTATAAAGTAACAAGGACCTTTCCACACTTCTCACAAAGATTTCACTCAAGGACACTCGTGTTTATCACTCAAGGGTAGGCTTTTGGTACTAGGTCAAAGATGTAAGGGTTGGCTTAAATTTTGGTGCAATCTTGCTGTAAGTTTGATATAACTAATTCAAATGATCAATTGTCACAAACTAAACTAGAGCAAATCAACCTTAAGATCAGCAACTACAAACTTTGAACAAACATACAATATAATGACACTAACTTTTGGTGCGCCTCGGATCTTCGAATAAAACCTTTTTCCTTTTGATTTCTTTTTTTTTTTCTATTTGCTACTGATTTTTTTCTTTTTTTGCTACTGATTTCTTTTCTTTTGCTACTGATTTTTTTTTTTTTTATAATCCGAGAGCAAGACAAGAGAATACAAATTTGTAAGAAAATGATAGAAAGTAAAGATATTTCACCTCTAGAGTCAGCCAAAGGATCTTGACCAAGGGCTGTGATACCAAATGATAAGCGCCCAATATGCTTGAGTTTACAAAGCTAGAGGTCCTTCTAGGATCCTTGTAAACGGACACAAATAAGACTAACTTACCAAATGATTCCAACCAAGAGTTTAGTTAGAAGATGAATCACTCTTAGATCAAACTTAGAATCTATGATTGTCACTCAAAGATCGTAAGACGACTCACTCCAGAATTAGATTGATCAAAACTAATCCAATGAATCGGTTGAACATCAAACCTAAAACAAGATTTGAAAGAAAAGATAACACCAAAGGGGTTGAATAAGCAAAAGCTTTTTAATATGCATAATCTGAGTTTTCAAGAGTATTACAAGCCATTTTAAAGGCCAAATGGTTGTGGATAGACCAAGGAACTCCAAAGTCATTCATTTACACTTAATTGCAAATTGTAGAAAATAAGACCTAGGAACTTAAAACTTGATTGCACATTAAACGAGCAGCCATATCTTGAAACTAAAAAGATAGAATTGCTTTTAATTGTCTTAAATATGTGCTATGGAATCCGCTCCTCATAATGGCAACGTTTGACAACCTTTGACATCACGAAATCCCAAGAGATGCAAGTTGGACAGCCACCTCTTCACAAATTCTGCACACTTTTTTCATCCCCCGTGCCATCTTCCAAACTACACAACTTTTCCCGTGCCATCTTGACTCCATTCTCTTCTTGACTTGCTGAACTAACATTATACAAAAGTTTGGATTCAAAATTCTTTGCCTCTTGTTGTGCATTGGCTAGCTTTTGAACAAGCAATGTGAAAGCCTCTTGTATCTTCTTTGCCTTGCTCCTTGTGATTGGTCCTTCAGGTACATGCAATGGATTATTGATTGAATCCATATCACATGAAATTGATATACCTGAGTCGAGGTTTGTGAAATTGACATCTCTCCATAGGCGACACATGAAATTGATGTGTCTAGGATATGCATGAGATTGATATATATCCCATAATTAATAAGTTTAAGATAAAATTTATTGCCACCAAAATATGTTTGTTGTTGATTTTAGAAACGTGCATAAGCGTGATTCAACCTCAACAGTAGGGTCACTTACTGAGTATTTTAAATACTCATCTTTTTTTTTTTTAAATATTTTCTTTCAATTAAAGGCAAGGGCAGGTGAAAGGTGATTGATGAGAACCATTAGACAGCCATGGGAGGACTATGACTCATGAACTTCATATTTTCTTCCGCTAAAAGAACTTTGTTTTACTTTATTTTGATTTGTAAACTTGTTTGAGAAATTTTTAGAGGCCATGTATGTTTATAGGTTGAAATTATTTAAGAATATTTTAAACCTTTAAAATCAGGGATCCCGAATAAAAGTTTTACTTGAGGTTTTTAATTAAATTGGTGTTTATATTATAAAATGTTTTTATTTAAAGAGGCCTCCAAGGCATGCATGTCGTAACGGTCCCGAAAAGACTCTTGTACGGAGTCGGGTCGTTACAGATAGACTTTAATACAGATAGAATTCTATATGTGATAGTCATCGATAGATTTCAATATAAAAAATTTAGTTCAATTTGAGCATTTCAATTTCTTTTCATTTGGATTTCTCTTGCATTAGTGTTTTTCATCAGTGGTCATGACAACAACCATTTTTTTAAAGCACTCAAATAGCTATGCAAACAACTTTTTTTTTCCCCAAAGGCAGTGATAGAAAAGAAGTTATTTGATTTAAAAAGCATTTTCTTTTTCCAAACACTAGTCCAAATACACTATAAATTCCTTTCAACCACTCCTTGGAGGCAATTTTGATTGGTTGTTGGAAATATATTTGTTGAAGGAGAAATTTACGCCAATCACAAATTATCACATCATACAAAATTACAAATAATTAAATTTGGAACCAATTATAAATTGACATGTGTCCCAAATTTAATTTGAAAACAAAGTTGGCCAATTATAAATTTTAAGGCCAAATGAATCATTTGATCAAATAATAATAAAAAAAAACTAATTGGGTCAAAATTGGGTCATATGGTATTTGGGTAAGGTTTAAACCAAACCCAAATCCAAATGGTTAGGCCTAAAGTCAATAAAGCCCAAATTCAAAAGACTAGGCTCAAAAGTCATTGAAGTCCAAACCCACCTACCCATGGAAAGCTCCATAATATAAAAGAGCTCTGATCCATTTCAAATGTTCAGAAATTCTACACTCCCACTCGAGACAAGAGAATTCAGAGAGACTTCAGAAGATAAAGCTAGAAGACGCCTTGACATCCTTAAGTCCTTGAGTGCTGAACACTCTTTGACATCCTCAAGTCCTTGAGTGCTAAACACTTCTTGAAGACTTCAATACTCTTTAAGACTTCAATACTCCTTGAAGACTAAACATTCTTCAAGATTTCAACACTCTTTGAAGATCAAACACTCTTCAAGACTTGAACACTTCTTGAAGACTAAAGACTCTTCAGGACCTGAATACTCATTGAAGACCAAAGACTCTCCAAGACTTCAAGACTTGAAGACTCAAAGGAATCAATTGAAGCTTCAAACTCGAGAACAAACGTTCCAGCCCTCGAGTGAAACACACTCACACACAAGAGAGAGAATCAGAGGATCAAAGTTAAGGATTGTACACCCACACGCATACAACATCAATACAAATGCAAATTTATTCTACGTGTCTCATTCTTTAAAGTTATGTGTGAACAATATTATTTTATTATTTTCTTTAAATATGCAGATTTTTTTAACCCATCACATGGTGACACATGCCTCAACGGCTACATTTGGTTCTCCTTCAAATGATTGAAAGGAAAAGTAGGGAAAGAGTCGTTGTACGGGTTTGATCTTGAATCGTGGAAATGATAATTTTTTTTGCTACTATAAAATTGTTGTATAGTGATTGAATTCTAATTAAGCCTTTGAAAGAGTTGAAGTTTTAGTGGATATCCAAGAGATGCTTGGAAAGTAAAGTAGGTTGTGTTTAGTTGAATCACTGTATAAAATTTCAGTGTCAATTTTTTTAACCTTTTCCTATTTTAAACCTGTCATTAATTTTCTATTATTGTTTAGAAGAGTGTTAATATTAATTGCTATGAATTTATTGTGAGTATTAATTGTTGCTTGATAATTATCTTTGTTGCTACATTTTAATTTTCTATATTTGTTACTTTTATATATTTGAATTAAATAGGGTGCTTGTGATTATTATTGATTATTGTTGAGCTTTGTTTGGCATATTTATTCTACATGGAAAAATCTTTGAAAAGTTTATTTACATGAAATTTACATCAATTTATTTATACTAGTTTGAAACTACGTGCGTTGCACGTGTTATAATACCTTTTAAAGTATAAGTAGTTAATTAAAAATTTTGAAATATGACTTGATAATATACCAAAAAAATATAAAAATGAATAAATACACATAAATTTATAATTATTGCAAAAATTGATATGTATGTGACCAAATTGAACCATTCTAATAAAAATGGTTTATAACCAATATCATGGATATAAATCAAATATAAAAAATCTCACCCGCTTAAACATTTTTTTTAAGATTGAAGATAACGAAAAGTCTTTTAAATTACCTAGCTAGGTAAGCATTTATATTTTCCAAAATCTTAATTTTGTAATCAATTGGTCATTCTCGCCGTTAACCCAAAAACGTTATTAAAAAACGCACCTACGGGAAATCCTTAGAAATGGCTAGAAATTACAATGTAGATTTGAAAAATGGCCAAACATAATTTTTTAATGAAAAATGGCCAAACCGTGTTTTTAACCTATTTCCGTGCATTTTATTCTTCCAATTATACCCTGAGTTGTTTCCCACGCCCCACCCTATATTTGTGCAACCTGTATTTGATCTATTTTTTTTTTAAAAAAAAAATAGAAAACTACTAATTCCATGAATCAAGGAATGAACAGTTACAGTATATATCCTCTCCCTCTTCCCATTTGAAATTCAAATCCATATTTTTTTTTACTTTGCAATATGAGAGTCGACCCAAAATATAAGTTTTTTTTTATTCAAGTTTCCAGTAGATTTTTACAGATTTCTTCATCGTCTTTTTCAAGAAGTTTGATCGATTTGTTGGTTAACCGTTCCTTCCAACATTGTAGGTTGATCATAGGTATATTTTTTTTTTTTTGAGTGATCATAGGTATGTTTCAACATATTTGTATTCATTTTTTTTAATCATATTCATTCTTTGGTTCATTAATGTAATTTTTCCTCTTTCTTTTCAAAATTAGATGCGATTATTATTATATTTCTCAATTTAAAAATTCGTTATTAATTTATACGATTAAGATAACTTCTATTTATTTGTTCCAATTTATTGATTTTTAATGTAGCGTTAAATTAAAGTATAAACCCAAGATTCTCTCCTACATTTACGCTATATTTGAATTTATCAGTTCACTGGATTTAGATTCGAAACTAAATATAGTATGGAGATAGATTCAGAATAAGAAAAAAGGGCAAGGTATCAAAGAAAAACCAATTAAAATAGGTTTTAAGGAAGGAGAAGATGAAACTTCTATTTATTTGTTCCAATTTATTGATTTTTAATGTAGCGTTAAATTAAAGTGTAAACCCTAGATTCTCTCCTACATTTACGCTACATTTACGCTATATTTGAATTTATCAGTTTACTGGATTTAGATTTGAAACTAAATGCAATATGGAGATAGATTTAGAATAAGAAAAAATGGCAAGGTATCGAAGAAGAAATCAATTAAAATAGGTTTTAATGGAGGAGAAGATGAATTGAAAACCTGTATTTGCATGAGAAGGGGAGCAGTTGAGAAGCTTGCCCAGAAAAAAGTTGGTAAGGTTTTTTAAATACCAAAACACTTAGGTCCCGTTTGATAACCATTTGGTTTTTGGTTTTTGGTTTTTGAAAATTATGCTTGTTTTCTTTCAATCTCCTTACCATGGTTTTCATTTTTGTTAAGTAGACATTTGTGTTCTTAGCCAAATTCCAAAAACAAAAACAAGTTTTTGAAAACTACTTTTTTTTGTTTTCAATTTTTGACTTGGTTTTTGAAAACATGGGAAGGTTGTATATAATAAAACAAAGAAATTTGTGGGTGAAAGTAGTGTTTATAAGCTTAATTTTCAAAAACAAAAAACCAAAAATGAAATGGTTATCAAACGAGGCATTAACTAATGCTTCCAATTGTTTTAGATGAAACCATTAAATTGATTTGATCTGCTTCAACTGAATTGCAAACTTCAAGTCCTCACTAATGTTGAAATTGCAGCTTTTCCAAGTGACTTCCTCTTAATATAGTGTATTTTCTTAACCCACTCTTATTTTTCTTCCCCAAATTCTGTTATTAATTTATATGATTAAGATAACTTCTATTTAATTTGTTCCAATTTATCTTTGTTGATTTGAATTTGATTGATTTTCAATGTCATTAAATTAAAGTGTAACGCCTCTAGATTCACTCTTACATTTACGTTGTATTTGAATTTATCAATTCACTGGATTTACGCTGTATTTGAATTTATTGGTTCACTGAATTTAGATTTCGTTCAAAGGCATTTTCGTCGGATTCATGGTAAAAAAAAAATACTAAAAATAGCAATTGACCATTTTTCAATTTAAAAAATCAGATGGACACTTTTTAAAACACCCAATTAAAAATGGTCATTTATCTCGTTGTCCCTACGGATCTTCCAAAATAAGAGACAAAGCCCAATTGGGCAAGTTATTGGGCCAACCTCTTGATAGCCATAATATAGCCATTTTTGCAAAAAGTGTGAGCCGTGACTTTCACTTAACCTACATGATCAATCTCTTTCATGTTGGGGAATAAATAAATAAATCATAACTTATCATCTTAAACTTTTATATTTGGTGGCAGTTTAAAACCATTTCAAAGAGGCCGGATGTCAACTGTATTAGCAAAAATGGCTAACTGATTTTATGGGAGGATCTTCATAATTGTTTTCTTCTACTCAGCTCTCCCAAACGTTATTCGTGTGTGTATATATATAACATTTTTTTTTTATATAAAAATTCTATCATCTCCAACAATATCTAGATTTGAACATAGTTTCTAGATTTTTGCTTCTTAATAATTGCAACATTCTGTTTCAGTTTGTTCAAATTTATTACTTTCACATCATTCCAAGGTTTGGCTCAATGTTTTCGATATTTTTCCATTTATACTTGAACCTATGAACTTTGATTTTTCACATTTTAGAATGACTATAATTATTCAAATTATGGCCAAAGTGAGCATAGCTCAGCGCTAATTGACATGTACCCTTGACTAAGAAGTCAGAGGTTCGAATCCCTCCATCACCAAATATGGTTGAACTGTAACGCCCCCAAAAATTTAACCTAAGGAAACGTTACTAAATATTTACTCTCATGACAACCTGATACCCCGAAAATTTCAGCAGCATAACGATGTAACTATAACTATCCCAAAATTTAGTTATCAACTGAAAACAAGATTTATACACTTCTATAATTCTAAATAACCAACCAACATCTCCATTTCACATCAGGCACAACATAACATCCACAAACTCCCAACTATACAAACTTTAACAACAACGGAGTAAAAGTAGAAATCCTAAAACGAACTCTCAACTTTCAACTACACTAACTTCTAATATCACCAACCTTTACTCAATTACATTTCGAAAGGGAACAACAACTACGACACGATTCAACTCAACTTTAAGCCTAAAGAAATGTAACATAGAATGGAAGAAAACAAGACCATAAGAAGACAAAGCCCAACTACAAAGTATTAAAATTTATCTAACGTCTCATTCTTTCTCAAGCCTTCTCTTCAGCATCACCAGACTCGTAGTATTCCTCATCACCTGCAAAATCTGGTGGTGGATCAGTACAAAACAACGGTACTGAGTATGTGGCTCACACCTGAAGAGCCATCAAACAACGTACAACATACAAGGCAAACATCATGCTTTTCAGTCACAATAACATGCCTTATATACAAGGTGAGCAATCAACACATAGAACATACTCAACTAATACAATCGTGCAACAACCATGCACATAACACATGAACTCCACACCACGCAATGCACACTCAAAACACATGAACTCCGCACCACGCAATGCACACTCAAAACACATGAATTCCGCACCATGCCATGCATACTCAAAACACATGAATTCTGCATCATGCCATGCAACTCAGTCTCCTCTCAAGCTCCATGAGCTCACTCAACACTCATAACCCTCACAAAGCTCTCTGAGACTGACTCCTTCGAGTCATGCCGACCCCTGACCATATTACCCAGGACCTCGACATTTCTCTACGGCGCTCAGTGTTCAACCCTTGACCCTATTACCCAAGGTCTCGAACTGTGCATCGCCCCTTGGCCATATTACCCAAGGCACCAGATGACTTCACAATCAAATTGTACATCGCCCCTTGGCCATATTACCCAAGGCACCCGATGTTCCTCTTAGTCCATTGGTGACATACCACCCCTGGACCATTTTTACTCGAGGCACCTAATATTCACCTAACTTTCCTTTTTAATCACACAAGGCCCTCTGACCTCACAATCTTCACTAGAATGCATGAATCCTACAAATCATGCTCCTAGACCATATACTATGCCAATGACATGCACATTCAAAACATGCTTTATGTCATAAAAACACATAAAACGAACATCACACTCTCAAGATTATATACATGTCTTTTGATCAACCACAACAAAACCACGTACTTAAGACAATAGTTTTAACATAATAGATCAACTTAGCAGTTCATCATGCTCAGAACTCATCATGAACATATAACACATACGTACATATACAACATATGCTAAAACTAAGTGAGTAAAGCACACAACATACTAGGACACAAGCAAACAAACTCAACAGGTAGAAATCCACTTAATAATTGCTAAAACGCTCCTAAGCAAACCTAACGAGCTCCTGCAATAAGAAAGGAAAGGTTTCAAAGCTAACTCAACCCCAAACCTTAATCACCGCCAAATAGGTGTTTAGGAGGAGATTCTTACACAAACACAACCTTAGATAGCTAGCTCGGACACCTCAGATTAGCCTGAAACTACAACAAGAGCTACTAAGAGTTTGAGAATGATCTAAAGCACTAACAAGGAGATCGAAAAGGTCTTAGATGAAGTTTACCACTTGAAACTCACCCAAAAATGGCTCAACACTTGCTGAAATTTGACAAATAGCACTAGAGCTCATTGGGTCCAACTATAACTTAGGAGAACACCCATGGGTCATAGGCTATTCCAAAGCCAACCAAATTGAAGTACAAAGGTTTAAGGGTCTGAAACTTACCAAAAGAGTTTGAATCCTAGCTAAAGCGTGCTCCAAACTATTCAAATTCACAAACCCAAACTGCTTAGGTTATGGGTAACTTGAATTGAGACCTTTCAGGCTATGGGTATTCGTCGAAAGTCAATTTCGAGCCCAAACGCTCAGTGGTTGGCTTTCAATGAACCTCAAACCTGCAAATTTAGAATCGATAAGGATTGGGTAACACAAAACCAGCACCTATAGAGTGGATAATCCAAATTTGAGTTCGAAAAAAGAAACATGGGTTAATACCAACTCATCGAAACCGCTTAAGGGAAGAGGAAAATCACGTTGGAACTTGCAAATCTCAAACCAATCATGCGACTTGATCTCGTTGGGGGAGCTAACGGGCTGTGGGTTTGCTGCTCGCACACACAGGACGCTCGCTAGAGGGAAAGAGTCGCGCGAGAAGGGAAGAAATCGATGCAATGCTCACGTCGATGCGGGTCTGATCGAGAACAGCAGAACACGAGTGACAGAGGGAGATGCACGAGAGAGGAAACGAACCTGGGGTCTCGCGGAAGCTGCCACACGCGGAAGAAGAGAGAGGGACGACGACGCTGCTCACGGTTCCTGGAGCGAACGGCGGTAGGGCTTCAGTCGGCGGCGTGCTCGAGCTGGGCAGCAAACGCAAAACGCAGGGGGGATGGCGGCACTTACACAATCGAGAGAGGGAGAAGGGAGATGAAAAGCTCCTTAGAGCTTCAATTATTTTCTTTTTCTTTCTTTTCTTTTAAGAATGAATAACCAAAGAAATAATAAAGGAAGCCTTTGAATTTCACATTAAATCTCTTATCTCAATTTTAAACCCAATTAAAACTTTGAATAATTGGGTAATGCTAAATAAAAGGAAACGATTTGGATTTCTAGAGAAAATTAGAGATACGACGCAAAAAACTAAATTCCTAACCTATCGAGATTTAACTCATTAGGAACTAAATGAACTTGTCTAATTTTTCAAATTAGAACTTGAGTGAATAGGCTCGATTGCTCCAAAAAGGTTTAATTCTGAAACGCGGGGCGTTACATGAACTAAAAAAAAGTTACTCAAACTATGACTTTTTAACTGGTTCCAATTTTGTACGAAGGTAATTGGGATGAGGAAAACATCTACAACAACTTTAAATCCGACCTTGTATCTTTATAAGGAATGATTCAATGATGTCTCGAGTCCTGGAATATCGTCCATTACTTCAGCCTAATTTTTGAAAAGAGAATTTCACTTCTATCCTTGTTTAGGAATGAAGTAAATAAATCAATTATCATAAGGCTATTCGAACCCTAATCACTTCTACACTTTTGATCCCTGATCTTCTATTTCTCCACCTTCCTCTCAAACCCTAATCTCAGCCCACCACTAGCAGCCGCCACTGCCGCCGTCAGATTTTTTTTTTTTATAAAAAAATTGTCCCAACCTTTCTCCACCATTTTCTTCTTTTTTCTTCTTTATTCTTCGTTTTTCTTATTTTTTCTCTACAAGAAGTGAAAATGGGGAGAAGGGGCTCCTCCCTCCCCCGTTTCGAGGAGGGAGCTTCTCCCTCATCGTTTCAAATCTGAAATGGGGAGGGAGGAGCTCCTTCCTCCTTTCAACTTTTTTAAAAAAATCAAAACAAGGAGAAAGGAAAAAAAAAGAAAAGAAGAAAAAGAAAAAGAAAGGGAAGATTTTTTTAAAAAAAATTAGGTCACCGACGATAGCGGTAGATGGCAGCAATAACTGTAATTAAGGTTATGGAGAAGAAGAAGTTGATGGAGGAGAAGAAGAATATGAAGGGAGGAGATGAAGGAAGAATAAAAATATATATATATATATTTAATATATTATTTTATTTAAAAATTAAAAAAATATTTTTTAATAGAAAATGTATGCCACATCATAAATCCGTTAGTGTTTAACGGAAATTTGGACGGAGGGACCAAGAGTGTAATGAAATCCAAACCTTAAAGGTAAAAAAATTGAGTTTGAAAACTCAGGGACCAAAATGTTATCTATCCCAAACCTCAATGACCAAAAGTGTATTTTTCCCTTGATTCAATTTTGTCCAATAGGATATGTAATGGTTCGTGTGTAGTTATGGGTACTCATAATGTAAATACTGGAACATAAAAAGAGAGAAAAATATTAAATACAATGAATAATCTAGCTCAAAGAAAGATTTTTTTTTTTTTAATTTCGTGTGTTTTGATCATGTGAGGAAGAAAACATCGTCCTTGAATAGGAACATAATTCCCAGTTTTAGCCAACTCTAAACATGTCACTCACCTCATAAGGATATAATATTATATAAATATAAAACTACCTCATACATGCAATGTTCATGTGTATGTATGTCATATTATATGCATGTTGTTGATGGCAAAATTTGGACAGGAAGAACTCACCTGACCTTCACGGGCCAACAACGGTAAATTTGTTTGAGAGGGGGGAAGACGTGGCCTGCAAGACAAAAAAACCTGCACACCGGTGTGGTACTTGCCACACCGCCTCCGATGCTTAAGTCAGAAAACGGAAGGAGGAGAGCAAGAGAGTAAGAGGAGAGAGTAGAGAGTAGAGTTTGGGATCCTTTCTTCAGTGACGAAGAAGGGTTTATATACCTACTCTTGCCTTCGGGTTTCTAGGCGTTCGGAGGCGATCCAAGGCTGAACCCAACCAAACCGGGCTGACCCACGACATCAGGGACCAAACGAATGGGAGAGAACCCGACTAGGCCAAGGAATTAGACCTTGGCCCAATTCCTTTTGGTCTATCTCTCCTCTGGGGTCCACTTCTTGGTCGTGTCCTTGGGTTGGTGTTGCGTTGTCCTCGTCAACTCCTTACATCTCGGAATGGTCCAGAACTATCTATAACATTAAGCCCCCAATCTTGAATTGGGATTCAGGTGTGACTTACTGCTATAGGTCAGACTCCTTAAGCCCGATTTAAGAGTATAACTTCGTCCTGTGTTGACTCATGTGTGGATTTCTCGTTACCCTACAAAAGAGGTCAAAACTAGACAAGGCATAGGCTCCCTGAATAAGGGTTAGGTAAAATGGAAATGATAAAAGCGAGGGATTGATGGAATAGCTCGGCCTCAACCTCGGGATGAGGCCGAGGCTAACGTTTGGAACGAGTCCAAACTTTTGTGCATTTTGTCACTCGTTTTGGACGTTGTTCAGTTCACTCCTCTGTTTTGAAGCCCCCTGCATAGGTGTTTCTCTCGCTTTGCCACTTATGTGGTGCACGTGGTAAGACCTTAGGGTCGGCATCGACCACCTTTCATATTATTGAAATTTTTGAGTTCCTGCATTGACATGTTAATTTCTACAAAAGAAAAATGAGGGAAGGGGCTAGGGTCGGCCTCGGCCTCAAACCCTTGTTAGCCAAAAACTTAGCTTCCTGCATTCATATGTTAGTCCTTGTAGAAAAAGTAATGAGAGAATAGGCTAGAACATGTAATCTTTAATTAAACATGTTAAGCTAATGTGCTTTTTGTTTAATAGGGAGTGCATATCCCCTGTGTAGCCCCCTTACTCAAGCAAAAGTTTACTGAAACATAAAATAGAATTGAGTAAAAAGAAGAATACCTTTAAAGTTTAGGGTCGGCCTCGGCTTGGTCGGCCAGGTGAGCTTGGTGGTCCGGGCCCGCATATGCCCAAATCCAGATGAGGCGAGGTAGACACGGTAATCCAGGCTCGCGTGCAGTAGCGTGGGCTCTAAGCTGCGAAGCTCAGGCTCGCATGATAAGCGTGGGCACCAAGCTGAGAAGCTCAGGCTCGCATGATGAGCGTGGGCACCAAGCTGAAAAGCTTAGGCTCACATGAGAAGCATGGGCACTAAGTTGAAAAGCTTAGACTTGCATGAGATAGCGTGGGCACTAAGTTGAAATGCTTAGGCTCGCATGATGAGCGTGGGCACTAAGCTGAAAAGTTTAGGCTTGCATGATGAGCATGGGCACTAAGCTGAAAAGCTTAGGCTCGCATGAGAAGCGTGGGCACTAAGCTGAAAAGCTTAGGCTCGCATGTAAGCGTGGGCTCTATAGGCTCGCATGTTGTCTTGATACATTCCTTGAAACACACTCTGAGCCTTGAAAGGTGAAAATCTAGGTCCTAATATTAATGATAATGTTCACATTTAATTTTGAATGGTAAAACAATAAACAAAATCTCTATGTCTATCTCTATCGAAAGTAAGACGAGCATAAACTACTTTGGTTACATGATAAATGCGCAACAAATAAAAGAAAACTAGAATTCCCTAAACTCAGGCTTAGTGTGTTCTCAAGAATGCTGTCCTTGACCCAGGCATGAAGTATGGTAAGTCTCGGCCCCAGCCTCGGCCAAAGGAGGGTCGACCTCAACCATAGGAGAGTTTGTCCTGGTCCTCTCAATGGATTTCCAGAAGTGGTCCATCATCGTCTTTGCCTGGGTCATCTCTGGTCGGCCTCGGCCTTAGTGGTAAACTCCTTCCAGTATCCGTTCCGAATTAATGCTTCAATTTCGTCCTTTAGCTGAATGTAGTTCCTAGTTGAATGTCCATGATCTCGATGGAAGAGACAATACTGGCTTTTGCCTCTTTTGTCGGGATTTGACTTCAGCTTTCTGGGTACGTTGAGGAGATTTGTATTTCAGATTTCCATTAAGGTCTGCTCCTGTGGGATTGAAGTAGGGGTATATTTTTCAAATTTCTTCAGTTAGTCTCCTCAGTCTGGTCGCCCTCGGCCATGGTCTGCTCGACTTCGGCCTCCTTCGTCTGTTCGCTACCTTTTGTCCTTCTTACTATAGTGGTCGGATGAAGAAGACCTCTCGTACTCTCGTTCTGACTTCTTTGACTTGAGCAACTCCTTTGTGCCCATGTATTTCTATGCCCATGAAACAAACTCTGCATAGGTTCGAGGTTGGCTTTTACCTATCAAATTAAGAAGTCTCTCGTCTTCTAGTCCAGCTGTTATGGCTACTAGGGCTGCTCCCTCACTGTATCCTTCCACCTGCAATGCTTCCTCGTTAAAACGTGTTATATAATCGTGCAAGCTCTCACCTGGCTGTTGTTTGACAGTTAAGAGGTTGATGTGAGGCTTGCGCTGTTCTCTGGCTCCCATAAACTGCGCGAGGAACTCTCGAGCTAATTGCTTGAAAGAGCTAATAGATCTATTTTTCAACCTTTCAAACCAATGCTTGGTTGATCCTGTTAGAGTGAAAGAGAAGGCGCGACACCTGATTGCAACTGAGATGCCATGGAATCCATCCAGTTTCTGTAGGCGTTCAGATGCTGCACGGGGTCTTTCTTGCCATCATACGATTTGAATGTAGGTACCTTAAACTTCTAGGGCACCTTGGCTTTCATGACTTCTACCGTGAAGGGTGGGTCGACTTGGTCGATCAATTCTTCTAAGTCTTGTTTTCCAAGGTCCTTAGACTATTGTAGGTCTCCTTGAGGATTTTCGAGCTCCTTTATTGTGTTCAGAAGCTCAGTCTTCCAAGGGAGGTTGCCCTTCTTGGCCTAGGCCTCGGCCACTTTAGCCTCGATCTCAGCTGCCCTTTGGCCTCGACCTCGGTAGCTTTGGCCATTTTGCGCTTTTCCTCAATCAGGTTTCTCAAATCTGTCCTGCAGCTGATACTTGGTTTCGGGCTCCTCAGAATCGTGCGTTCTGCAAGCTTCAACCCCCCGACCTTGCTGGTTGTGTTGTTGCTCTCCTTTCCCTTCGATCCTTTCTCTGACTCTTCCACGTACTCAACTGGCTCCTTCTCCTTCCTCGGGTCTCTAATCAAGCCTTCCTCTCGGAGTTTGGTGCTAGGACCAAGTTTATCCAAGATTTGAAGTATCCTGGACAAACTTCAATCCATTCCCCTCACCTTATCCTCAAGGGCGAAAAATTTTGGTGTCAGCTTCTTCTCCTCGGCCTCAGCTCCTCAGCCTCTTCTCCTCGGCCTCGGCTCCCTGGCTTGTTTGTCTCGATGACCTCTGCGTGTTACCATCTTCTCGCGATCTCTACGGTTGACGGTTATTTTCTGAAGTTTCTGTGTTCAGATTCTGGTTTCCCTTTTCCATCCTCTTACTCATTGAATGACCGGTGCGCAGATTTAGCAAGCTTTCTTCCCCACAGATGGCGCCAACTGTTGATGGAAAAATCTGGACAGGCAGAACTCACCTGACCTTCACGTGCCACCAACGGTAAATTTGTTTGAGAGGGGGGAAGACGTGGCCTGCAAGACAAAAAAACCTGCACACCGGTGTGGTGCTTGCCACACCGCCTCCGATGCTTAAGTCAGAAAACGGAAGAAGGAGAGCAAGAGAGCAAGAGGAGAGAGTAGAGAGTAGAGTTCGGGATCCTTTCTTCAGTGACGAAGAAGGGTTTATATACCTGCTCTTGCCTTAGGGTTTCTAGGCGTTCGGAGGCGATCCAGGGCTGAACCCAGCCAAACCGGGCTGACCCGCGACATTAGGGACCAAACAAAGGGGAGAGAACCCGACCAGGCCAAGGAATTAGGCCTTGGCCCAATTCCTTTTGGCCTACCTCTCATCCGGGGTCCACTTCCTGGTCGTGTCCTTGGGTTGGTGTTGCGGTTTCCTCGTCGACTCCTTACATCTTGGAATGGTCCAGAATTACCTATAACACATGTAACCTAAACATATCAAATGTGTTTGTCATGCAAGTGTATATGCAGTTTTATACACTTGGAAACGAACTTTGTCAACCTTTGACAACCCATAAACATGTTACGTTTAACCGATTGTATAATATTAAATAGGGAAATCCTTGTAAATGACTAAAAAAAATTACTGGGTTTAGATAGATAGACAAAAAAAGAAAAAAGAGAAAAATGGCCAAAACGTGAATAACATGTGACTGTATTTGTATCCAAACTTCCGTTTTTACCCTTGTCAAAATCGTTTTCCTCCTTCTCCCTAAACTTAAGGAATCTGTATTTGTAATCTGATTCTCTCTTTTTTGAACCACAACTCTCCCTCCCCCTAAAATCAAGGATGTTGTATCTAAAAATTAATCTCTCTCCAAATGAGAGTCTTTCCTATTTTTTTTTTTTGTATCTAAAAAAATCTCAGTAACTAAGACAATATGTTGTTCTTGTTCTCCTTCTTCTTTCTGGGCTTTGCTCTGCAACTTGGCTCGGGAAAACCATGGGATCAGATTCTGACTTGATCAATAAGACAATTTCAATTAAAAGATAGGGATCTGATATGTCGGTCAGGTCTTCAAGCTTCAACTTTCTCCCCAAAGGCGTTCTGATTCCTCCTCTAGCCCTTCCCACGCACACAACTTTGTAGCGTTACACTCTGTTCCTCCCAATTGAAAATTATTATTATTATTATTATTATTTTAAATTTGAATATGGTAATCCACTTTTTCCTTTTCTTTTTTTTTTTTTCTGGAGATCTGACACAAATTATAGGATCCACTTTCTTTTTCTTTTATGTTGGGCGAAAAATCAATTTTGTTCTCTTTTCTTTGAGTTTAAAGAAAATCAATTTTCTTATTTTGTTCCCGTTTAGGATTCACTTTTTTTTTTTTTTTTTTCATATTTTGTTCTTTAATCCTTTTTATCTGTCATTTGCAAGCTAATTGTGACTTAACTCTTGCAAGCTTTAAAATTTGCCCATTTATGCTTGTAGGCAAATTTCATATATTCAATCCATCAAGTTCTCCCAACGTCAATACATGGCATGGTATTTGCGTTTATTTTTCTTTCCACTGTAGAAATGTTTGTCATCCAAGTTTTTGAATAAAATGTTGTAAAAAGTAACAATTACAATTTCTAATGATAGATATGAAAACTATGATGTGATTCGAACGAATCACGTTTGTTTTGAACTCTTTCGTACCTTAGAAAATCATTCCTTTATTTTAGGGATTTGCAAATCAAATTGGTTTTGTTTTATTTTAAGTTGAATTTGAATTTCAGATCTCGTTAAATTTGAATTCTTTTATTTTAGCTTACTATATTTGAAATTGATTGTATTTAATTTAAATCATGTAATCGGTTAAAAATACCTTGTATTTCTAGTAAATTAGTTATTTTATTGATTGGGGGTATTTTGGTAAATCAATAATTTGTATTTATTAATAAATAAATCTGACATGGACATTTATCTAAAAAATTAGCCGTGTTGCCATTTTTCAAAACGACCATTTAATTATGGTCATTCTTGTCGTTAACCCTATTAAATACTTGTAAGACTGTCTCATGGCAGCAATGCTAGCTCATGTGTTTTATATACATGTAATTAAACATATAAAAAAATCACTCTACATAATCATTTGCCATGCGCAAATGACTATAACATTCAATATTATTATCTGTTGGATTTTTGGCAAAATATTAGAAGTGAGTTGTCCCACATCGAAAAAGTTCAAGGAAGTGATGGGCTCCAAGTACTATAAAAGGAGCCTATGACTTTGGTTTCAAAGCATCCCATTTAGAATCACTTTAAGCTTGGTATACTAACTGATGCGGACATGGGCTAAATGTGGATGTTAGAAAAGATGATAAATAAAGAATAAGAATAATTTCAGCCAACCAAGTGCAAGTATACACTATGTAATAAAAATCTCTGGAAATATTCCAAAGGTATTGATCCCATAGAGACTTAAGTTGGAAACATAGATTTGAAGAAGAAACTGCTCTAAGATTGCTTACAAAGGTAACCAAAAGAATAGTTGATGTTGGGTTTTGTAAAACAATAAACAAACAAGTAAAGAAATAACAATAATAATAAGGCAAGGTATTTAATATAGCTTCAACCCTAAGGCAAATAACTCTAATAATGGCTTATTTAACCTAAGTCTAATCATGCATTGGGTCAGGTTTAACTCCTATTTGGTCTTGCTCCCAAAAACCGTTAGAAGGCTAAGCGAGTACCGTTATGCACATTTCTGTGACTCGACCCTGACATAGATAGTTCATGCATGCAACCTATAACCCTATAGTTGTTATAAGGCGATCTTCCCTTAATTATAACACCGAATACACTCTCTCGAGCCCTTTCTCCTATATCACCTTCATGAGAACCAATATTATTTGTCCTTTTCAAGATCAAACTCACATAGCGTGCAAAGTCTAAGTGATCAAGTTAAACTCAGCAAGATTCAGAATGATAATCAATAAAGGATGACATGCAATAAATAGAACTTAGACAAATAAGCACTTTCAAGCCATTTAAACTATAAGGGAATTCACTATACCGAACCCCTCAATGGAATTTAGCTACGCATGATGGAATATAATGCAAATGAACAACTTTTCATTGAAATAATGAATAAAGAATACAGAATAATGAAAAGAAAAAAGTGATGGAAAATATAGTGCAGTAGCTAAAACTAGGGTTTTTTTTTTTCACTTTATCCAATCCTTCTAGAGTTCTCACGATACTCTACTCTCCTTTTACAAGTGGGAATAGGGTGAAATCTCTACAAACACTTGGGTTTGATGTCTAACTAAGGGTTAGAATTTAGGCTTCTAGCAAGGACCTCGGGCATCCCTACTCATGGGCGTCTACAATGGTTCTGTCACCACCCTTTTCTTCCTAGTGAGTTCTACTTGAATTTCCCCTCGAATCGAGGCCTTTTATAGCGTGGAGAGTGGTTGAGAAGTAGCGAAAATGGTGCTAGCAGGTGGCTCAGTCAGTTTTGGAGTCAAAACAGTCGGTTAGGTGCGTTAAACACTTGTTAAAAACAACCTGCGACGGACTCGAAACTGTCTGCCTCTGCTCACATTTCTGGGAATTTTCCAGATTCCTCTGTTTTCCGCAAAACACCAAAACCAAGTCAAATTTTTACCAAAATGAGTTCTTTTAAGCACAAATATGCATAATTTGACATACATGACTCTCAACTTCCTAATTCATCGACTTTAACACTTTTTGAGCTCGGGAATAGTGTTTTTGATCTAAAACATACAACTTTGACTAGAGAATGAGCTAAATATAAGGGTAAAATAGGTATATTTTTTAACCCTTATCATACCCCCAAACTTAACTCATTGCTTGTCCTCAAGCAATAACAAATCAAAATGTTAAAGACCAACTCACATTGCCAATCAGAATGTTAGAGCTCAATTGTAATTGCAAATCAAAATGTTACATATCATATGTAATTACCAATCATAATACTAGAGTCTAACTTAATTGCAAATCAAAATGTCATGAATAAACCATATGGAATCAAGTAAACATGCTTTTCAAGATCGTTTTCTAAAAAGTTACCTTTCGGGAGAGGTTTCTACTCTAGTGTCAGTCACAATTTCTAAGTTCCCTAGGCATGAAGATTTCTACTTTTCTTTTTCAAAGCAAAACTCTCCCTAGTCCATCCTAGCCAATATGTTTAAACTATCCAACTACTACTCATAGAGTCTAGGGTGGTCCTTTAAGTTAAGAAAAACTAATCTTGAGGTTTCTTGAGCATACATGAGTTTTCTAGACCTTTTTTATCTCCCTCAAACTTATTTGACTACTGGTGCTCTTTTTATTCAACTTTCTTTTTCCCAAGAGAATCCTTGTGGTCACCTCCACCTTTGTTCTAGCTTATCGACACTTTGTGGTGAAGATATCTAGCTACGAGCAAAGATCACGAACTTGGACTAGTACTCACTTCCCTAAGTCAACCTTTCATGCAGTGGCAAACCATGGGTGTCATGAATGCCCCTAGTTACTCAGTAAACCCTAGGAAGGAGGAGTAACTCTCGGCTTTTCTTTTTTTCTTTTTCTTTTTTTATTTTTTTAATACATATATTGAGCATATATCTTTTTTCCAGCAGTACAAACTTACACAAAATGCATATTTACAAAGTAAAACACCCCCCAAACTTAAGATAGGCAATGCCCTCATTGACTTTTGTTTTTGAGGCATGGGCTTAACATGAGGCTTTTTGTTTTTCAAAACATCAAGGCTAAACTCTCCTAGTGTGCTAGAAAGGTTAAAAATGAGGAAGTTTAGACTTAAGAAAATTTTGTAAAGAAAAAGACTAGTGGAAAGCCTATGACTAGAAAACAAATAGGTTGTGATGGCGGCACTTTATGAGATAGAAATAAGCTCTAGTTATCATCATCAATCATCAAGGACTTAAAAGAAAACTCAAATGAAAGAATGTTCATTTAAAACATTTTTTCCAAGCTCAAAGTACTCATAAAGTTGATTTTTTCTTCAAAATTCATAGATTCAGCCAAAAAACAGAAAGCAGATTTTTCAGAAAATCTAAAAAAAACCAAGTTATTCTATCTTATCTGACAACAAACCAACACTAAACTAACCTAAAAACATAAACTAAAAACAAACTAATCATTCAAAACAATATCAACATCAACTAAAATGATAATTGAACCTAGAAAACAGAAAACTAACATGCTGAAAATAACAAACAACAACTAAACAAAGTAGAATTTAAAAGTGTAAGGGATCAGCAAACTCCTTTATTCCTCCTCTAAGGAACTCTCTTCAACTTCTTCATCTTCATCTTCAGATTCTTCTTCTTCTCGAGGCAGCAAGGTTTGAGGAAAGTCAAGGAAAAAAGGAGCGATGCTTGGGGCGATAGAGAGATAAAACTCTCTAATTTCTTCATCCTTCTCCTTTGCGTAGACCCAATAAGTTTTCAATCTATCTTCAATACGGTCTAGCTGGCGATAAGAAAATGCAAGGGCCTCAGATGATGGTGTAGGCCCTGAAACAGGAGTATGTGCTGGAGGTGAAGCAGGTGTCAGCCCCGGAAAAGGAGTAACATGGGAGGCAGAAGCTTTATCTTTTCTTTGTGCGTTATTTTGTTACAGCTTCCCGATTAGAGGCAAGTCAATGGTCGGCTTGTAGAAATGTCGCTCCTCGTCCTTTCCAGGAACAATCTTGACTCTCTGACATAGTTGGGTTATGAGGGACCCAAAGAACAACTTCCCCGCTCTCTTTCTCCCGCATGATAGAATCTCTTCTCGAATGATGCTCCCAATATTAATTTCCAGCCCTTTCATTATGCTGTAGAGAAGTTTGACCCTCTCTACTGAAATTGTGTTGTCATGGATGGTGGGCATCAACCTCTTTTTGATGAAGTGAAGCCACACTGCCAGTTTTGGGTTTAAGTCACTTGGCACAAGAGTCTTCACTTTCGTCTGAGATTCATTCCATTGAACTCCCTTCCTGGCCACAATTTTCAATGCTTCTTTTAACTGTTTGGCCAAAGGATTTTTGATTGCATCGTTCCCTCTTGGATGCAAAGGAGCTTTGATCCGATAAACCCTGTTAATGTCAACCAAAGAGAACCTCACCATCTTTCCTCTTACAATCGCCAAACTCATGCTTTCTTCCCTCAGTCCTACATAAAATTCTCGGACTAGAGGCACCACGGCCTCTTGAGGGTGAGCGCATAATTCTTGCCATTTGTATTGGGTGATGACCTTTGTTACAAACTCAGGCAATGTCCTTGCTCGGTTTGAAAATCTCTTCTCATTCAAGAATTCCCGTTTTCTCATAATCTCCATCTTCTCTTGGAAATTTTTATCTTTAAAGACCTCGGGGAATGGATTCTTTGGAGATGTAACTTTAGGCGTTTTAACTTTTGGCTTGACTGGTGTGGTGGTATGAGGTACAGGAGAGGCGTCCATGAACCTAGTCCTCGGCCTCTTTGCGAATATAGGATCATTCTTGTTCTTGGTCCTCCTTTCAGGTCTGATTTCTCTTCTCCTCTTTTTCCTCAATGCAGAAGAAATTGGAATTTGGTCATCGTCCAATTCCTTGATTTCAGAGTCTGTCTCGGTCTCACTATCACCAGAGGTCTCGACCTCTTTTTCTTCAATTTTCTTTTCATCTTCTTTTTCTTCCGAAGAAGAACTTTAAGCAGCTGGTGAGGGTCCCCTAATATCATACTCGAACAATGGATCGAAGGGCTCGTCAGCTTGCTGCTCATCCATGACCTCAGCTTGGCCTTCCTCAGAATGCTGCCCAATTTCGGTCGCAGTCTGCCTTTCTCTGTCTTCTTTATCTTCTTTTTCTGGTTCTTCAATACTTGGCCCTTCAGGGGCCTTTTCTTCTTCTTCTTGCAGCTCCTCAGCTTCCCTTTGAGCATTGTGTAAAGGCTCAAAGACTGCAAGAAATTCCTCCGCTTCTTTCCTTCGGTTTTCTTCTTCTCGCAAGATTTCTCTTCTTGCCTTCTCCTCTTCAAGGAGTTGGAGTTCAGCAGCCAACCTCCTTAATTTTTCATCCTCCTTCCTTGCTTTTTCAACCTCAATGGCCCTCTCGGCCTCTTGTTTCTTTTCTTCTCTCTTTTTCTCAGCTTTTTCCTTCTCCTTTTCATCTTCATCTCTTTTTCTAGCCAATTCATCTTCAGCCCTCATACTTTGTAACTCTCTTTCTTTTTCAGTCCTTATCTCATTTATTGCATCCTGTTCAGCCTGGTATCCTTCAGCAATTAACAAGGCCTGTGAAACAGCTTGTCGAATCATATTTTCGAACACGTCCTTTGGCATCCTTGCTCTCTTAAGAGGCTCAGTATTCAGGGGCTTTTCAATTTCGACATTCTTGGAATTTTTCTTCTTTGCACTGTAAGTCACAAATGGTTTCTTCCTGTGCAAAGAAGATTTAGTTAAAGGATTAGAAACGTTACCCATGGAAACCTCTCCTTGCCGTGAGCTTTCCTCTACTTTAGAAAATTCTTCAGCTTCATGTAAGTGCTGGAAAATATAGTGCAGTAGCTAAAACTAGGGTTTTTTTTCGCTTTATCCAATCCTTCAAGAGTTCTCACGACTCTCTACTCTCCTTTTACAAGTGGGAATAGGGTGAAATCTCTACAAACACTCGGGTTTGATGTCTAACTAAGGGTTAGAATTTAGTCTTCTAGCAAGGACCTCAGACATCCCTACTCATGGGCATCTACTAGGGTTCTGTCACCATCCTCTTCTTCCCAGTGAGTTCTGCTTGAATTTCCCTTCAAATCGAGGCCTTTTATAGCGTGGGGAGTGGTTGAGGAGTCACGAAAATGGTGCTAGCAGGTGGCCCAGACAGTTTCAGAGTCAAAACAGCCGATTAGGTGCGCAAAACACTCGTTCAAAACGACCCGCGACGGACTCGGAACTGTCTGCCTCTGTCCAGAAATGCGGTCACGTTTCATTTTGGCCTTTTCAAAAATGCGGTCGCATTTATGGGAATTTTCCAAATTCCTCTGTTTTGTACAAAACACCAAAACCAAGTCAAATTCTTACCAAAATGAGTTCTTTTAAGCACAAATATGCATAATTTGACATACATGACTCTCAACTTCCTAATCCATATGCTTTAAAACTTTTTGAGCTCAGGAATAGTATTTTTTATCTAAAATATACAACTTTGACAAGAGAATGAGCTTAATATAAGGGTAAAATAGGTATATTTTTTACCCTTATCACTAACTCTAGTAGTGTGAGTGGTATAAAGCTCTGAGAGAGTGTTTCTTGTAATTGGAGTCCGAGAGAGAATTCTTTGTGATTGTAAAAAAAATTCACATAGTGGATTTCTTTCTGTGGGTCGTGGTTTTTTCTACCCCTTCTCCAAAGCCTAAGAAAAAGAATTTTGCGCTCAAATTAAAAAGTTTTTAGATGCCTTTAACAGTCTTAACATTAATTTACCTTTTGCAGAGGCGTTAGAGCAAATGCCCAATTATGTGAAGTTCATGAAGGAATGATTTTCGAAAAAGAAGAAGGAGAAGAGAATGGAGACAGTGACCTCACAGAGATTTGCAGTGTAAGACTTAAACAGAGGGTACCAACAAAATTGACTGATCTAGGGAGTTTTTTTGTTCCTTGTAGCTTTAGTAATCATTCTTTTCGTGCTTTGTATGACCTAGGAGCTAGTATTAATGTGATTCCCTTATCATTGTGCAAAAGGTTAGAAATAGGAGAAATTAAACCTACAGCTATTAAACTACAATTGGCTTACCAATCTGTCGTTAGTCCTGTTGGAATAATTGAGAATGTGTTGATTAAAGTAAGTAAATTTTTTCTACCTGTTGACTTTTATGTGATGGATGTTAAAGAGAATCCTTTAATGCCAGTTATTCTAGGGAAACCATTCCTCGCTACTGGGCGAGTCATCATTGATATCGCGTAGGGAGCTCATTATTAGGGTTCAACAGGAGAAAGAAGTTCTTAAAGCATTTGACGACCATAAGAACCCCTCTGAAGCAATGGTGGTAGGATACAAAAAGGATGCAAGCAAGAGCACCATGTTGGGTTTTATGTCCTAAAACTCGTAAATAATGAATATTAATGAATTATACACTTGTATCAATAAAGTGTTATTGAGGTTTATGCAACAAAAAGGGTTATTGTCATTTTAAGTCTAATATTGCACAATATGACCCAAATCCAATAAACTAAGATCCAAGGTTGTTTACATGTAACTTGAACTAGTATGTGGGGACATACAGGGATCAATGTTCAAGTAACAACCTAAAAGGTTTATAGTACAGGGATAAGACTGGGTACCTTATCCTGGTAACACTATGTGATACGACCTGCTTTGTATTCGATACAGACGTATTGATCCAAGGCGTCCATGTAGGAGACATGCGAGCGGGGGTATCCTATGCAATGAGTTTGCATAAGACCGGACCACGAAATAGTAAATCCCTAGATGTAACACCGTTAACTAGTTAGGTTATTGTTTCAATAGGATGACCTAGGTAACTCAGTCTTAATCCTGAGTGTGTCATGAACTCCTTCTCACGAGGGATTGTCCTTTGATTAGTATGGGTGAGAGTGGCCTGCACGCCGACTCAATAAGCCTACCTTCTTGGAGACGAGACCGAGTGGGGGCTGGGAACATGACAACACAAGATTGAATTCACTCCTTCCCACTTCTAGGAGAAGTAGATGAGTGTTCCCTTACGTGGTGACTTCGGTTCTTGAACAAAGGGATCCCGCCCTCTCACTGGCCCGAGAGGGACTTTCTGTTTACTGGTTGGACCATAAACAGGTTGTTCATTAGAGAAGCACTGGTACTTAAGGAGCCAGAGGTAACACACGGAAAAAACATTAATTTGACCCAACTGTAATTATGAACACTCATGAAGGATTAACTTACCGTTATTGGTAATATCCGTGGACACAGAAAAATTCTACAGTGAAAAGAGTGCAGTTGTGGGTCTTTAGTGGAGTGACCCACAATTAATGAATATTGGTTAACTCGATTAATGAGTTTAGTCAGTTAACCTCATATCATTGGAGCCTCTGATCTGTAGGTCTGTTAGGTCTCCCTACTAGCTCGTAAAGAGTAATTGGGAACAATTTATCTTGAAAGAATTTGAATAGTTCAAATTAAATATGGGAATCAAGTTAATTGTATGAGATACAATTAATATAATGTATGGTGATACATTATAATATAAAGTTCAATATGAGATTAAACTTTATTATATTGAGAGAATAATATATTTGAAGGAGTTCAAATATGTGGTTAATTAAGTATATGATATTTAATTAGTAAATTAATTAATTGATTGTGGATTAATTCATTATTCAATTAGTTTAAATTAAATGTGATTTAATTAAACTATATACATTATATGAGAGAAATATTAGAATATGATTCTAATATGTAATTAATTAAATATGGGTGATATTTAATTAATTATAAAATTAATTAATTTTGAATTAATTAATTGTTCAATTTAATTTAGTTAAATGTGATTTAATTAGATTAATATCTATAGATTAATTTTAATGTGAATTAGATTCATATTAAAACTATAGGTTATAAGAGAGACTCATATTTGAATTTTATTCAAATATTGGTTAATTAAATTTGTGATATTTAATTAATCATAGAATTAATTAATTGATAGGTTTAATTGGTTTAATTAAATGTGATTTAATTAAGGTTAATTAAAACTATATATTATGTGAGGACAATGCATTTAAATATGATTTAAATGCACATAAGATTAATTAATATGATTAATTAATTAACTTTTAATTAATTAAATGATATGTGTGTTATTTAATTAATTAAATAATTTAATGGTTGGTTATATGATAATCAATCTGACGGCCGAGATTTAATCCTCCTACCCTCACATTTAACTACACTCTTAGGGGTCAGATGAATTAGATTCATTCTGCAATTTTTACTCCAAGAAAAATTTCTCCCCCTCTCATACACTCTCTACACAGTAAACAAAGGGAGTACTTCTCTCTTTGATTTTCTCTCCCAAATTCAAGAAAGGCGGAGTCCCACCACTCCATTCCTAACCTCAGAGAATAGAGGGGAAGATCGTATGGTGGTGTCTGTTGAAGAATTCAGAGTCGTCAACGGAGGTATGTTTCTCATTGCTTAACTTTTTGCCAATGTACCGGTATTTTTTAGAATGAAATTAAATACGATACGGTCCAATTGCTTCCGCTTTAACGGAATTGAAAATTCCAATCCCACACACCATTGGTGGATCTCCTGACATTAGACCTCCTTGATGCATACACGGTCAACACGTCGAGCTAAAGATGTTAAACAAGCGCTTATGGGAGCCAACCCAAGTTAGTTGTTTTTATTTTTGTGTTTTTGATGTTTTCGTTGATTTTGTTTTGTAGGTGTTCCTGTGGCTCTTGTCTTTGTTCAGCATTCATGAGAAGGTCATCACTCCAGCGCAGTATTGTTCACCCCTTCCATTCTTTTCTTGTTCTCATGCTTATTTAGGTTTTAGTTTTCTATACATTGAGGACAATGCATGTTTTAAGTTTGGGGGTGGAACGCTTTGCTTTCTTAAGCCCTTGAGCATCTGAGTTCGGGCTATATATTTTTTAGCATATTGTTGAATTTGGCATATGGTTGGTTTTTTTGGATGCTATTTTTGCATGATTATGATTTCCTAGGATAGGCTTTCTTGTCAATTTTTAAGTTTTTGATGAGTTGTAAGCATGAGTGCCCCAAAAGGGAGACTTTTACAAAAATTTCTAGGAGATGTCTTGCATTAGTGGAGAATTTTCCTTGGTTTAGAATTGGACTTGAATGCTTAGGAGTGAATTATTAGGTTCATAGGCTTGTTGTCACCTTGATAGGTGTAGGAAGGAGCTAAAGAATTAATTTTTTGCAAATTAGCATGTTAATCTTGCCTAGGAGGAAAGAAAAAGAATATATGCTTAATCTTGCCTAGGAGTAAAGAAAAAAATATATATGCTTATCATGATCATAAAGAAAAATCATTCTTGCTTTTACATTTGAAAAAAAATTAAAGTCATGCTCGCTATGCAATGTTTAATAATGTTTTAGGCAAAATGAGCTACCCATGTTGTTATCAGTTAGGCCGACCAAGGGTTAAACTCGGGTTATGGGTCCCTACAATAGGTGTGTGAAACCTAGTACCACTTAAAAATGCTTGATTCAATTTTAATTTAAAGCACCTAGGTATGGATAAAAATAAACTAATTTGTTCCATTGGCTCATTAGTAAATCCTTAGTGCCAGTGTAGAGGGAAGATGAGTTCAGAGTTTAATAGTCCAATCCCGAGCTAGTAGAGTCCAATCTAAGTAAGTTAGATCTCTCTTATGCAAGTTAATTTTGGAAAAACTTTGATTTGTCTCATTCATTGGGCCATATGTGCATGTCTCTTAATTGCTTAACTATTGACTTTTGAGCCTTGAGGATTGAGTTGTGTTTATTGCATCTATTTACAACCTATGTTTAATTTTTTTTTTAGTTTGCTCGAGGACTAACAAAAGCTTAAGTTTGGAGGTGTTTGATAGCGTGCATAGTGAGCTATTTTTCCCGGTTAATTTTAGTTAGTCTTTGAGTACTATGTGACCATTTTAATGCACTTTCATGTTCTTTTTGTAAGAATTGATTATTGAAGCTAAATTAGAGAAATTGAAGTTGATCGGGTGCTCAGGACCTAAAAAAAAGCAAAATAAGCGAAAAAGAATCAAAGTGGAAGCTTAATAAAAGATGCAAACCCGAGAGGTAGCGTCTTGACGCTACCAATTTTCCATATCGGATTTGGACAGTAATCAGGACAACGTCTATGCTGCCCCTAATGTCTCGACACTGTCGATAGAATCTACAATATAAGGAATCCGATTTGGGCGAGATGGTGGAGTTCATTTGGTACAATTTTAGCCCTAAAATCGATTAGAGACCTTCTATGGGAGCTGAAGCAAAGTGGAGGAGTGGGATTCAGGGCTTAGCTCATGGAAATCGTGATGAGGACGTATGGTTTCGACGACAATAGTGTTTTATCTCTTTTTTCCCCTTACCTTAGTTGTTTTTATGGCTTTTTCATCTCTAGCTTATATCGTAACACAAATTATGAGTAGCTAGACGTATTTCTTAGGGATTGATGTAGCCCTTTGGGCGTTTTTGAATTTATGCATGGATGTTTTATTGCTTTGAACTCATTTATGCAATTTATGATTTTAATGCTTTTAATTCACTGGCCATGAGTTAAATAATGATTTCTCTAATTCATGTTTGAGAGAGGGGATTTAGTTTAAGATAATAAATTGCATAACTAGAATAAGCCTAAAGATCGGGAGATTTAGGTTAGTTGTAGAAATCGTTAAAATGATTAGATTTAAACCATACATGTGAATGAATCTAGATAGGGATATCGGGTTGATCATATGTATGAGAATTATTTATGCTCGGGAGAGATAAATATGAGATTAGATAATCCTAGATTAATGAGTTGTTGCATGCTCATACATCCATGTAATTAATTCACAGCCCCAATAGGTGAAATCAATTCCCTAAGAGTTTCCTTCATTTGAATTCCATACTTTTTAGCTTTTGTGTTTGGTTATTGCATTCTCACTAAGTTTAGATCTCTAGATAAAATTGAACAAAAGTTTTCACAGTAATTAATTTAACTAGAAACCCAATCCAAAAGACGACACTCGTTTAATACAAAATTCACTATATTAATACGTTTAATATATGGTTTTCCGGTAGTCCCTTACAAGTGGTATTAGAGATTTAGGTTTGTAGTTTATTGATTTCTGAGTATGCTTTGTGGTTGCAGCATTGTCTGACCTTCCACATCAAAAAAGATTTCTAGAAATAAGCTTGGGTGTTGTGAATAGTGTGAGTTGTTCACTATTTGCAAATGAGCTAGGAGTGAAGCAGATATGTCAAGCTTCATGAGTCCAGTGAAGATTGACGTAGAGAAATTTGATGGAAGAATGAACTTTGGCTTGTGGCAAGTGCAAGTCAAGGATGTGTTGATAGAATCTGGATTTTACACAAGGCCTTGAAAGGAAGACTAAGTGATAGTGTTTCCGAAAGATTAAGCGGTGATGGTGGTCCAATGGAGTCCAGTGGTGGTTCCAGTAGTGGTTCTAAGAAGTCAAACATGAGTGATGAAGATTGGGAGGAAATGGATTTGAGAGCTGCAAGTGCAATCAGACTAAATTTGGCTAAAAACATTCTTGCAAATGTGCATGGAATTTTGACAACCAAAAGCTTTGGGAGAAACTTGAAGCAATGTATTAGGCAAAGAGCATCTCGAATTGGTTGTATCTGAAGGAGCAGTTTTACACGCTTCAAATGGAGGAAGGTACAAAAATCTGAAATCATATGAGTGTTCTCAATGGCATCATTTCGGAGTTGGAGGTGATCGAAGTTAAGATAGAGGATGAGTATAAGGCACTCAGGCTTATCTTGTCACTTCCAACTTTTTATGAACACATGAAGCCAATCTTGATGTACGGGAAGGAAACTTTAAGTTTTGCTGATGTTACTAGTAAATTGTTATCAGATGAATGAAGGCTAAAGAGTGAAGGGCGTACTTCACAGCAGGATTCAATGCTAGTAGCTAGCTATTGGAAGAAGAAGAAAGATTCTGTGTCGAAGAAAGGTTGCTGAGAATGCGGACAGTCTGGACACATGAAAAAGGATTGTCCTAACAAAGCAAGTTTGTCAAAGGACTTTCGGTCAGATGCTGACGTTGTCTTTCTTGCCAGGGGAGATAGTGAATTCCTCTAAAGAAAGACAGAATTCATCCTCATGGTATGTCCGATTTACCATGATAAAGGATGTGATATTAGCAATTTCAAAAGTTTGTACACGGGCATTGACTTGGCAGTTATGCAAGGTGTGTGGTGGAAATTATGTCGATGGCTGAAGAACTTTCAGGTGAGCCAAGTAGGTGGAAGTTGCACCATAAATTTCAGCAGGATTTATCGACATGTGACAAAGAAGAAAATTCTTGGAAGGTGACATTCTTGGAAGGTGACATTCCAAGTGGTCTACTCTTTATGGTGGGGTAGGTTATAGTTCTTTGAGTTGAGAATTATGATTGTCAGTGAAGACAATGGTTTGTAGCAAGAGTTGTGGATTCTTCAAATATCTTGCTAAGGTGGACTTTGTTGGGTTTTTGACAAAATATTAGAAGTGAGTTGTCCCACATTGAAAAAGTTCAAGGAAGTGATGAGCTTCAAGTACTATAAAAGGAGCCTATGACTTTGGTTTCAAAGCATCCCATTTAGAATCACTTTAAGCTTGGTATACTAACTCTAGTGGTGTGAGTGGTATAAAGCTTTGAGAGAGTGTTTCTTGTAATTGGGATCAGGGAGAGAATTCTTTGTGATTGTAAAATTTTTTCACATAGTGGATTTTCTTTCTGTGGGTTGTGGTTTTTTCTCCGCTTTGGAGTTTCCACGTAAATTCTTGTGTTTCTTATTTTGTTGCTTTATTTTAGTTTCCCTGTTATTTTTCTACTTATTCCTGCGGTAGAATTGGAGGTTTTTTCCTACATTATCTTGTTTTCTTCCTCTTGTGTGATAGTTGATTCTCCTTTCGACTTTTTTTTTTTTTTATTTTCTTCTTTCTTTCGTTCTTTAACCTTCCCTTTTCGATTTTCTTTTAGGGTTTGTTTGGGGATAGGAGTTGGAGTTGTGAAGTCTGTGTTTGGGTCGCAGATTTGTGAAGTCTAGAGTTAGGAAATCTGTGTTTGGGGAGTAGAGTTGTGAAGTTTGAGTTTATGTTAGATGTTTTTTTAAAAAAAAAAAAAATTGTACAAATCTCCCAAATTTAATTAATAAAAATGTTTTTTCATCAATTGTAAAATTGAGATTTTATGTATGTTTTACCATCTTCCTTTTAAGTCACAATATTGATCAAAATGAACTAAAAAAGTTAGATTCATAACATTCGAACATTGTACGAAAATAATTGATAAAGGTTTATTTCCATCAATTCTAGAATTGAGATTTTAAGTTATATGTATATTCCTCTCATCTCAAAGTGTCGATAATAACATCACTATTCTTTCAAAGCTATCCCATGCCATTTGGTCCTTCCACGCCCACAGTTTTTACAAGTATTAGTTAGTTTGATCTCCTTTTTTTAATAGCCACTTTTTACAACATATAAGTCATGTTTCATTCATTTCAATAAGTTTGGTATCTAAGGGGAGAACTTTTCAACGTAATAATTTAATCACAACAACAATATCATATAGAAAACATTTTTTTTTTTTGCACAAATAGAGTGAAATGGATGCACAAGTTTACCTAATGCAATTGTATACTCATTTGATTAACTTGATTATGTGGTATCTTAATGTCAAAAGCTATATCATTACATTATGAAAACATAACCACTCGATCATTATTAAACAAAAATGTATAAAAACTTTCAAATGTCATCTTTGAACGTCTGGTTACTTTTTTAGTTAACAGGATTTGTCCATTAAAATCTTATAAGGCTTGACAAGAAACATTCAAATTCCACATACATGCTAAAACTTATGTTGGCAAAATAGACCAAATGTCTTTAAAGTCAAAACACATGCCAAATGTTTGCTGGGCAAAGAATAAAGTAGGAAGAATATCAAATAAGAATACATAAATAAGGAGTGACATTAAAATATTAAATGGAGTCAATACATAGCTTTTCATCTGGAGTTGCATCAAAACCACAAACAAAGTAGAGCTCAACATTAAACCTTTCATTACAACGGACTGCCAAAGTGGTATTGGCTTGAATATCACAACCAAAATATTTAGAACCTTGTCGTTTTTAATTCAATACATTTATACATTATTTTTGAACAAAGGTTCTAAAATCTGCTCAAATCCTTGTAGTCCGCATTCAAGCATCATCAAGATCTACTACACTCGTCGTCTCTTGCACAAACATATCCACCCACTAAACATGCAAACAAAGGATAATTAGGTCCTTCAAGAGCTTTAATCTATGAAAAATTGGTTGATACTAATAATCCAAAATAAACCAAAAGAACATGAACAAAGTTAAACATAAACAAAGAATGCTTGAGGAAGAGGAAGGACTTAGCTAAAAACTCATGATAAAAGAAAAGAATTAATGGTTGGAGAATAACCCACCAAATGGATAGGGAGCGCACAAGGCAGTGAAATCTTTCTTAAGGTTGTAAGAAAGAAATCGTTTGGTATAAATAAATAAATGAAACACTAATAGTTGATAGGAGAAAATATACTACATTTAATATCATAAATGCAATCTACTTGACCCTTTTATAAATAAAGTTCATAAAGTGGGAAGTAATAAAGAAGTGGAAATTAATAGATGGTTGATGGATGACTTGTCAAAGGTCGTATCAAATAAATTTATAATCCACAACCTCTAAAACTAACTTGTAGATCTAGTGGTCAGGGTCGAACACAGGGAGCACGATTATAATTTATTTATCTTAGATTTATTGAGAGGACCGAACTAATGGGGGGATTGAGATGTAAGGAAAATAAGCAAGGGAAAAAAATTGCAAGAAATAAAAGGCGAGAAAATAAAGAGGGCGGTAGATCTCACCTCGGGATTATGCAATCGGTTCTCGGGATGTAAGTTTAGTCATTTCAATCATCGACTCTCTTAATTAATTGAATTATTACCTAATTGTCCAACTGTCACTAGAACCAGTGATTTAAGACCCCTTATATTTCCAACCCGACCAACTCATCAAAGTCGGAGCCTAATTAGATTTCTAATTAAAGATCAATCTAACCGCATTAAGTAAAAGTGGATCGTTAGATAGATTCATATAAACTAGGAACAACCTGAGTTTATATAATTATAAGTATAAATTCCTAGATTTATCATGCAATTGGGCTAATGGGGATAACACGCCTTTCAACACAATTAACACAATAAACTATTACTAACCAATTTAACATAACAATTAAACCAAGTCAAGTAAATAGGTTGTCAATCTATTTTATCGATCTAATTGTAGTTAAAACAGAAATTTAGAACACAACCAACAATAATTCATAAAACATGAAATACAAGGTCTCAAGAAATCAAAAACTTACATTAATCGAGTCCCGATTACATAATCTTGGCCTAGCTCGTCATTGAACACGACCGCTGGGCTCGACCCACCATGAAAATAAACTAAAACTACTCTAAAGATGAAAGAATAGTGGAGAAAGTGAGGGGAAAGGGTTACAAGATTGTACTATGAGTTGATGTCTAAACCAAGGCTCCCTATTTATAGAACTACTTGGCCTTTAATTCGTGGTGTTTTGGCACTGAAATCGATCCTCCAAATTATGGGAAAATTTGGTGCAAGAAAAGGAAGGTTTTACAAAAGGAAAGTTTATAGCGTCGAGACTCTAGTCTCGACTCTCCTCCCATTTTTGTCCTAGCGTCGAAACGCTACTTTGTGGCATTGAGACACTGTCCTCTCGGGTTCTTGGCTTGGATTTGCTGCAAACATGGCATTGAGACGGTAGATAGTATAGCCACTTCGAAAGGCAACAATCATCCTAGATGGTAGATAGTATAGCCAGTCATTGGCTTGGTTTATTAGGAAACTCCCTTAGATTTATCGCCTCTTTCGCCATTCCATGTGGTTTCATCCTCGAACAGACGATATCAAACTTCTTCAGGTTCTTATGGTGTTGTGTTTTATGCTCTAAACTCGTGGATTGTAAATGTAAACAAGTTTATTTATTCAATAAAGATAAATGTTATTTCATTGTGGTGTTTAAGACTTGCATTAACTAAAATCCAATAAACAAACATCCTAGGTTGTTTAATGTAACTTAAACAGTATGTGGTTGACATACAGAGGATCATGTTCAAGTAATATCCTAAAGGGTCTATAGTATATAGATAAGGTTGGGTACCTTATCTTGGTGACACTATAGATACGACCCGCTTTGTATTTGATACAAATGAAATGATCCAAATCGTTGGTGTGGAGACATGCGAGTGGGGGTATCCTATGCAACGAGTTTGCATAAGACTAGACCGCAAAATCATTAATTTTTAGTTGTAACACTGTTAACTAATTAGATTAATATTTCATAGGATGACATTGTAACTTGATCTAAATCTTGAGTGAGTTATGGACTCCTGCCTGTGAGGGATTGTCATTTGATTTGTATGGGTGAGTGTTGCCTTTCCAGTATTGTTAAAAGTATGATGTAAATTGACTCTAGAATACCATGCAAGTGCACATAATCTGCAGCAAGTGATAAGTAATTTATCGTATCCACGAGGTCTTGAACAGTCTCACTTTACCTATTTTGTTTAGTCTTTTTAGTGATTTCAAAGTTAATAAAATGATTGGGTTTTGAAATAATGCTGGAACAAAAGAAATAACAGAGTAAAAATGTAAACGGATAAAGAAGAACGATTGGAAACAGACGTTGGTTAAGACTTCTGTAATTGTTAAAAGGATGCTCTAGCAATTATATTGATAAGGCAATCTCTCGAAGTCTTATCAGCAGGATCCTCCCAGAACTCTGGATCTTTTGGAATGTGTTTCAACTCCAATGATGTTCTACCGATCAAGCACTAGGTAATTGACTATCCCTAGCTCAATCACTGGCGTTCACTATTGGGTTTCCATAGTAGGTAAGAATATGGAAAAAATAGACTCTAGAACACTGTGCAAGCATACAGAATCCGCAGCAAGTGATAAGTAATTTATCGTATCCACGGGACTGAATAGCTCTCACTTTATCTATTTTGTATAACTTTTTAATGGTTTCAAAAGTGGTTAAAATGATTGATTTTGATAAAATGCTGAAGCAAAAGAAATGACAGAACAAAAAGTAAACAAATAAAGCAAACAGATTGGAAACATGCATTGGTCAGAATTTTAGTAATTGTTTTAAAAGATGCTCTAGCAATATTATTGATCAGGCGATTCTCTTGCAGTCTTATTAGCAGGATCCTCCCGAAACTCTGGATTTTTTGGAATGTGTTTCAACTCCAACAACGCTCTACCGATCATGCACTAGGCAACTGGTTATCCCTAACTCAGTCATTGGCGTTCACCAATACACAATGATCTAGTGTGATTAAATGCCACACACTTCTCAAATCATCCCTGAAACTAAGAAGTGATATTCATACCGACTGGCCAGGCGGGCACAAAATGGAAATATGCACAACAAATAATCAAGATGCTCAAATCAACATATATTGCATAGAGAATTAAGCACGACAATTACATGATTCCTAACTAACACCTAAGTAAATTTAGCTCATAAGGTTCATAACACACGCTACAATCTGAGTATGTGCATCCATAACTACAAGAAATTACAAGCAAAGGTTAATTCCCTTGTTCCAACCCGTAGTTGATGGTCTTCTTGAAGTCTCCAATCTTTCCTTCTCTATTCGACTCCCAAAGATGGAAATGGGAAATGACCTTCTCCAAAAGTGGAATGTCTTTGACTTGAAACAGCTCTTCCCTTTTATAGAGTGAAGGCAAACCCTAATTAGGTCAAATTGTACACGTGGAAGGCTCTCCAAGCTTCTCAGATCCGAAAATAGCTCAACTAACTTCAGTTCATTAAAATGGATTACGAGCAGTTACGTGCAGTTTTGCTCCCTGTTTTACTAGATCACAGATTTTGCTCTCTCAAGTCGCTTAGCAATACATTCTGCACAAAATAACTTCCAAGGCATCCATTCTTCCAAATGGGTTAAAACATATAATATTCATAAAAAAGCAACCCTATTTAGCACAAAAGAGACACAAAGCACTATAGAACTAAGACCTAAATAACTCCCTTTTGGAGAGTTATCATTTACCAACACATAATGGTCTAGTGTGATTACGAGCCACACATCCCTTAAATCATCCCTGAAACTAAGAGAAGTTATTCATATCGGTTGGCCAGGCGGGCACAAAATAAGATTAAAAAGAAAAAGTAATCAAGATGCTCAAGAACCAATATGAATGCTAGATTATTAAAGAAATGACAATTACATAGTCCTAACCAACACCTAAAGTAAATTAGTTTAAGGAATTGGAAACAACACACGTTACAATTTGTTCACGTGCATCCATAACTACAACTTTTACAAGAAAGATTAACTCTCCTTGAAGAAATTCGTAATTGATGGTCTTCTAAAATCTTCAATCGTTCCTCCTCTATTCGGCCTCCAAAGATGGAATTATCTTCGAATCATTTGGAATATTTTGACTTGGGACAGCTACTTTCTTTTGTAGAGTAGAGTCAACCATAATTAGGTCAAATATTACACGTGGAACTCTCTCCAATCTTCTTAAATCTGAGATCACTGCTGGAAACGCCACCTCAATAATCAATCACGTGCAGCTCACGTGGCCAGTTTTGCTCCCAGCTTTGCTAGATCATGGATTTTGCTCCCTCAAGTCGCTCAGCATTAATTTCTCTGCAAAAGAACTTCCAAAGCATCAATTCTTACAAAAAGGATAAAACACATTATATTCAACTAATAACACACCTACTTGGCACAAATGTCATATAAATCATCATAGAATAAGACCTAAATACCTCCCTTTTAGAGAGTTATCATACCCCCAAACTTGAACAATTGCGCATCCCGAGCAATACTAACTCACTTCCTCAGAAATTTCAAAAACATTGATCATAACACAACTCAATTACAACAGATAATCCAATACTACCTGTAGACACCGTATTTGGTCCGACTTGATTTTTAGTAATAATGTTTGAATTTTTTTTTTCAATATTTGGTGGTCAATTTGGTTTTTGGTATGCCAACAAGAGCTTAGCTCAACTAGCATAAAGCTGTACTGATAACTTTAAGATTTGTGGTTCGAAACCCCCTCCCCACATATTATCAAAAAAAAAAAATTGTTTTTTGGTTTTCATTGTTCATTGTTCATTTTATTTTCTTTTATTTTTTTTATTTAAGTTATTTCTTTTTATTTTATTTTATTTATTTTTATTATTATTTTTTTCTTTGGTCTTCCACTCCCCCTTCCTTCTCCTTCTCCCTCTCCCCCTCATTCTCCCAACTTCCCACTCTCTCCCACTCTTTCTCAACCCATTCCCACTTTTCCCTCAACTATTTCTCCAAGCTCTCCTAGAGGAGAATGGAGACAAGAACAAGGTGGTGGAAAATGGGAGAACAATGAGAGGAAGTGAAGAGAGGAGTGATGAAAATCTAAGAAAGAAAGGGAGAGAAAAAGGTATAGTTTGAGAGAGAAAGAGAGAAAAATTTTAAGCTTTTGAAAGATTGAGTTGCTCACTGCTTTGCCGCCACTGCTCACCACATCGTCGCCGCCGCCACTCCGACGAACTCCGCCACTAACCCAATCCCGATCCGACGCCCACCGTCGCCACCACGAACTCCAACCATCCAAAGAACCAGGAGTAACTCTGACCCACATTCCGGTGAATTTCCATGGAAGAGAAAGGTAAAGAAGAGTTAAGTGGAGGAAGAAAAGGAAAAATGGAAAGAAGAAAATCGTGGTGAAGAAGGAGCTTGGGGAAGAAGATGAGAAGAAAGAAAGAAAATTGGTGGGACCCACTTCTTTTCCTTTATATTTTTTCTTTCTTCCAATTTATCTATTCTTTTCTTTATTTGCTAAAAGAGCATTTTTTTTTCATTTAAAGTTTTAAGTGTTTTTCTTTTATAAAAAATTCTGAGTTTGAATTGGGAAATTACTTCCAAATTAACTTCGATTGAAATTTTCCCAAATCAACTTCAATTATGTTTTAACTTTCATTTTCTAATTAGAAATTTAAATTGATTTATTTTAGATTTCTAAAGTTAACTTTTAATTGGATATTAGTTGAAAGTTTTTTAAATCTAATTTCAATTAGAGTTTAATTGGGAGTTTCCAAGCTAATTTTAATTGGCTTTAAATTGAATTGCTATTACCAATTTCAATTGGATTTTAATATGGCATTTTCAACTTTAATTGTCTTTCTTATTAATTTTAGTTGGATTCTAACATAAAATTTCTAATTTGAATTTGAATTTGTATTTTCCTAATAAATTTTCACTGGTTTGTAATTAGAAATTTCAATTTTCTTTAAATATAGAATTTTAATGTTTTCAATTTTATTTTAATTTGAATTGTTCAAATGAATTTCAAAGGGTTTGAAATGCTCAAATGAATTTCAAAAAAATGACATTTGAACTAAGATTTTCAATTTGATTTTCACTTGATTTTTTTTAAGATGATTTTAAACTTTCCTTCCATTGGTTTCAATAATTAATTTGGAATTTTATAATAAATTTCTAATTGGATTTAATTTGGGATTTCAACTTTTGTTTGTTTTTAATTTGATTTCATTTTGACATTTACAAATGAATTTCAATTTGGAATTGCCCAAATGAATTTCAATTGGAATTTTATTTAGATTTTCACTTTCCCCTCAATTGGTTTTAATCTCGAATTCAATGAGTTTCAAAGTGATTTGGAATTTTTCAATAAATTTCAATATTTTCTAATTAAAGTTTCCAAGTCAATGTCTTTTGATTTTATATCGAAAATCAATTTCAATTTTAAACTAAATTGGAAATCAATTTCAAAGGTTAAATCAAATTTCAAAAGCAAAATTTAATATTTTGAATGGTTAAAATAGATTGATTATGAAAACTTTAATGCTAATTTTGTCTAAGAATGGGTACTTAAGCCGACCGAAAGGGAACACCCTGCCTGGAAATTAGCCTAAAGTTTAACTAGTCAATTATTTTGACAATCAAAATTTCAATTTGATTTTAATTTAGAATTTTTCAAATCAACTTCAATTTGATTCTAAATTGGATTTTCCAAATGAATTTCAAATTAAATAGTTTTACTTTAGTAATTCCAAATGAATTTCTAATTGAATTTGGTTTAAAAATGAAAAAATATTTTTCCATTGAATGTTGTCATACCACTCATGATTATTAGTCATGTACAACCTATGACGGAGTTGAGATAATTTCTCAAATTCTTGAGGTGACAAATTTTCTTTTAATTAAAAGAAGATTTCAACATGACAACCAATTATTGGGTATAACCCCACTCACGACATTAAAACCTTACTTTAATTTGTAAAGCTAAGGTAAGATCAAGTGGGACATTTGTTATTTGATTTTTTCCTTAAAAAAAAAGGATCGTTTCATATTATAAAAGGATAATTTTAAAATAAAATGTGGTAACCATTTTTAAACGGGTGTGTAGGGGTGCTAACACCTTCCCTACACTCAATCGACTCCCGAGCCTAATTTTTGGTTTTTTCAAAGATCGGTTTTTGTCTTTAAAATGGGTGACCAATCACACCCCAAGATGATTGGTGGCGACTCCAAACCTCTCCTCTCGAAAGAGACCCTTAGGAAAGGACGTCAGTCGCTCCGCGTCGCTATGACGTTGCGACACTACCTTCAACCTTTATCTAAGCATCCTGCAAAACCACGCATTGCTGCAGCAAAACAGTTCTTTCAGCATTGAACAAATCATCACCACCTTTAACTCAACCCCAAGAACTATTACAGCTCAACTATATTATCAAATATTTTAACAAACTTGCAGGGTTTTATTCTTTTGTTCTTCAGACTTAAAGCAACCCTACAGTCATAAGCTCTTGAGCATGAGATGACCCATTTTATGATGCAGTATATCCTTGCCTCAAGCTTATCACCAATTAGGTTAAACACTCATTGCTAAACCCAAAAATCTTTAGTTATCTATCTCTTGCTTCTCAGAATGGCGACATGTTATGATGAAGCTCACCTAAGCCCTAGGAGATAGAAAACTGTTAGATTATCATTCATCCTTCAAAAGTTCTGCTCTATCAATTTTCACAGCAAAATTTTCACTCTTTTTTTCAGCATAAATATATCATCATTTTCAATATTTCTTCAGCATATTCAAGTATTTTGCCCTAGCAAGATTGTTGACGAAGCGTTCATATGGCAACCACTGTTCCTCAGGCTCTGCCTCCTCTGTTTCAGCTTCTGCTCTTGCAACTCATTTGCCTCTGTCTTCACGAGTCTTCTTCTCAGCCTCATCTTTCTCAGTCTCTATATTTTCCTGTTCCTCTACCTCTATGTTCTCCTTCTCAGATTCAGTGGTGGGAGGAGATGGAGTGTCAGTTCTTACCCGCTTAATTCGCCCAACCTTTTTGGCGGCGTGGGGGTTAGAATCGGAATGATCTCCTCCTGCACCTCTGCTTGTTTCTGCGATATCTTCAATGACTTTTTGCAGAACTTCCGTGGCTTCAGCGTGCTGCTATCTCCTCAGTTGTTTGGCCTCTTTCTCTTGTGGTGTCCTTTTTTTCTTTGTTTTCTTTTTAGGTGCCTCAGGCGTAACCGACACTTCTTCTTCCTCAACCTCCCATTCTCTCTTTCCTCTTGTCTTGGCCAATTGGGAGTTCAGAGAATTTTTGCCATACACTCGAGAATAAAAGTGAAGAAGAAGACATAATGAAAGAAAACGTACTAGGGCATGGGTATAAATAAGGCGCTTGCAATTAGGATCCTAACCGAAAGATCTTCCTCCATTAAATAAAATATTACCTTTTGGGTTTGCATGTAATCATCGGGATTAATCTCCAATAAACGGTGAAAATGTCTCGTGGTAAATGCCTGATGCGCTGGCTAACGACTAGGCCGTTGGATCTTCATTGTGCGACACGTGGAAGCTTCACTCCACGCGTTTTACCTGCCCACAGAATTCCAAACGGTAAAAAGAAATTAAATCTTAACACCCCCGTTACATCCTGACTAAAAGATTTTGATCCTAACTAAAAGATTGCAAAAAAAACTCTTCTTCAAAATTGATTCTTCTAGAAGGATCTTTTATCCGAAAATTTTAAATTAAAATTCAAACCGCCAAAAATCATATCAAATCTTTATTTGTCGAATAAATTCAAAAATACATTATTATAAACTAAATCTAAACAGGAATTAAAATCAAAATACAACTAAATTAAAACAGAAATTAATTCGATAAAATAAAAATTAAATCAGCCAAATTCCAAATAATCTAGCCGAAAATAAAATCTAACTGAAACAAAAATTAAAAATACCCACGAACTACAATATATCAGATAAAAAAATAAACGAAACCTAATTCAAAATAATTCAAACTAAAATCAAATCAACAAAATAAAATCTCACAAATCACTGGGAGCTAAAAATATTGCAACATGAAAGGCTCCTGCAAAACCCTTGCTCGCTTATTCTTCAACCAATTTCAGGGAAGGATATTTCGAACGAAATTTCTCTCCCCAGTAATGCTTCACTCGCTGTCCATTAACCTTAAACACTCGCCCATCTTTTTCATCTCTCAAAATAATTGCTCCATGAGGAAAAACTTCAATCACCACAAACGGTCCAGACCATTTAGATTTTAATTTTCCTGGAAACAATTTTAATCGAGAGTTATACAACAAGACCTGCTGACCCTTAACAAATTCGTTAGGTTTTAACTTCTTATCATGACACCTCTTTGTTTTCTCTTTATACATTTTTGCATTTTCGTACGAAAACTGTCGAATCTCCTCTAACTCATTAAGCTGTAGCATTTTAATTGCTCCTGCATGACGCAAATCAAAATTCAACTTCTTTGGAGCCCAAAATGTTTTATGCTCAAGCTCTAACGGTAAATGGCAAGATTTTCCATATACTAACCTATAGGGAGACATACCTAAAGGAGTCTTATAGGTTGTCCTATAAGTCCAAAGAGCCTCATCTAACCGAAAAGACCAATCTTTCCTAGATGGATGGACTACCTTCTCTAATATAGATTTAATTTCCCTATTACTAACTTCAGCCTGACCATTTGCTTGTGGGTGATAAGGGGTAGCTATCCTATGCTTAACTCCATACTTAGCTAAAAGCTTAGCTAAAACATTATTCACAAAGTGTGTACCCTCATCACTCACAAGAGCCCTAGGTGTCCCAAACCGCGCAAAAATGTGTGATTGAATAAACCTTGACACCGTCTTAGCATCGCTCTGATGGCATGCAATGACCTCCACCCACTTGGACACGTAGTCAACTGCCAACAAAATAAACACATTACCGTTAGAAGGGGGAAATGGCCCCATAAAATCGATACCCCATACATCGAATAATTCTAATTCTAAAACATAAGTAAGAGGCATTTCATTTCTAGGTCCTAAATTTCCTCTCCTTTGACACACATCACATTGTTTGTAGAACCAATGAGCATCCTTAAATAAAGAAGGCCAAAAAAATCCACATTGTAAAATCCTCATAGCTGTCCTCTGATCGCTGAAATGGCCTCCATACGGGGAAGAGTGACATTGCTCTAGGATTTCCTTTGCTTCATCACTTGAAACACATCTCCGAATAATACCATTAGAACATTGTTTATACATAAATGACTCATCTCAATAAAAAAAAAAAAAAAAAAAAAAAAAAAAAAAAAAAAAAAACTTTGCATCATGCTTAAAATTTTGCATTTGCCTCCTATCCATATCAACAGGAGTGACTCCCCTTACCAAAAAATTGGCTATATCTGCATACCAAGGAGCACTATGCACTACCTTTACCTCAACAACAAAAAGCTGCTCATCTGGAAATGAATCTGAGATAACAGATTGCTCGAGCAAAGATGATGATGGATCAAGACGAGACAAATGATCTGCAATAACATTTTCCAATCCCTTCTTGTCTTTTATCTCTAAGTCGAACTCCTGCAATAAAAAAAACCCAACGAATTAATCTAGGCTTCGCATCTTTCTTAGACATTAAGTACCTTATTGCTGCATGATCCATAAACACTGTGACTTTGGATCCAACTAAATATGGACGGAATTTCTCAAAGGCAAACACAATTGCTAACAACTCCTTTTCAGTAGTTGTATAATTGATTTGTGCCTCATTCAAAACCCTGCTTGCATAATAAATAGGATGGATAACTTTGCCCTGCTTTTGCCCCAACATTGCACCTACTGCCACATTGTTGGTGTAGCCACCTATTTTTGTCCAGCTTATTAAATTAATTACTAATTTAATCCTTGCAATGCATATATAATTATGTTTGCCAATTTGGTTTGATTTTTAATTGATTGTCTTTAATCTCCATTAAAATTTTCAAATTTCTTAGTTTGCTAGTGTAGTTGGAGGAACTAAATTGTTGGAGTAATATTTTTTTAAAAAAAAAATCCCAAAAGAGTAAAATTTTGAATTTTTGAGTTGTTGGCAAAATATCTTCCATTTTGGTGTTAGCTTCTATTTTGGCATGAATTTCAAATTGGAAAAAAAATAGCCAGTAGAGTTTATTGCACAAAAACAGAAAGGGTTTGAGGCTTTTTATACCCCTTTTTCCAGCACAAAGAGTTCATTAAGCCACAAGAACAAGAAAAGAAAACCCTAGAGAGAAAAAAAAGAGAGCATCAACCACTACATACACATTCCATAGCTACAACCAAAAAAACCCTAGAGAGATAGCCACACATCCAAGAGGATTCAACACACAAACCACATATGTAGAGAAAAAAAAAGGGAGCTACACAGTGAGCTTTAACCCCAAAAAGAACAGTCCAACAAATCTCCCAAACAAAAAGTCTAGAACACAATGAAAACCTAGCTTTAATTGAAGGTTGCATGTGGTAGGGCTTTTGTCCAAGGATCCACACCTCAAACAACAAAGCGGGTTTAGTGTTGTTGTTCTTGATTCCATCCCTTGAACGCTTTGTTTTTTTTTTTTTTTTTTGCTTCTTCTTCTTCTTCCTTTCGAATGCTCTGAAAAACAATAGTTGAGTAAGGGTATTTAAAGTTTGCTTTTGTTGTATTTTGTTCTTTACTTTTTATTTCTGCAGTATGAACCGTTGCTCATCTTTACATGCATTTTTTTGTGTGAATCTTGTTTATTTATCCATATTTTCACATTCTTTTTTTACATATTAAGAGTTTTTTACTTACGGAGAGAATGAAGAACAAGTAAGAAAAAAGGTTGTGAAATCAAAAGAAAAGAGAGTATAACATACCTTAGTTAGATGGTTGAGTTTTTGCTTTCGGTAAAAAGAAAAATAACTATAACGCCGACCATGTGAGGAAATAGTAAAAAAAATGAGAGCAAGGGAGGGAGTTAGAAAAGCAAAGAGTAAAATGAAGCTAGAGAAAAAAAAAATGAAGCAAATATGAAGCAAAGGAAGTGGAAATGGAAAGAGAAAATGAGGGAGGATATTTTGAAGGAAAGCTGGATCTAAAATTGAGTTTTTTTCAGTTTCATTGTATTTTTCATTAATAATAATATTATTCATATTTTTTTATTTTTTTCTGAGTGGTCAAAGTCAGTGGCAGTGTGCCACTCACGCAATAGACTTTTTTTTTTCTTTTTTTTAAAAAAAATATTTTTTTGTTCTCTTTAATCTTCTTTTTTTTTCCAAACACATGCCGCCCATTTCCATCTTTTCTGGGTTTTTTTTTTCTCTTTTTTTTTTTTCTCAATTTTTACTTTTATTTTTTATTATTTATTTTCTTTTTTGTATTTATGTCTGTTTTACTTCTTTTCCTTTGTTCTTCTATTTACTACATGTCATTACTTATTATTGTTATTATTTTCTTCTTTTGTATATTTATGTTTTATGCCTTTTTATTCTTTTTATTTATTGTTATCAAATTGATATATTTATGTTAAGTTATAAAATGCATTATGGTCCTTACCTTTAATCCATACAATATTTTATAAAAAAAAATTTATCCAACGACGGAATCTAGAAATATTTGGGAGTCTGATTTTCTAGTTTTCCCGAGGTGAGGAATCTATTCTTTGGAAGTCCGAGATAGGTTCCAATATGTTTTCTTAAATTTATCATAATTGAATATGTTATTGCTTGTTTACTTATTGCATTAATTATTATGTCAATTTACTTGTATTAAATTTCAATCTTGTGCTTGTGCATATTGATAGTTTAATTTCAATTATATTTTTGCAATGTGTTTCAATTTCTCTTTTTTTATTTATATTCCTTTTATTCATTTTAAACTTATTTCCAAACTTATTTTCTAATTTCCTAATGTTTTACTCTCTTTAATCTTATTAAAAGATTTAAAACTGAAAAAATGTTATTTCCAAAAATTTTGTAATATCTTTTTTTTAAAATTGGTTTTTCTTAAGATCATTATTTTTAAGAAAAATCCTATGATGGAATCTAGAAATATTTGGGAGTCCGATTTTCTAGAATTCTTAAGGTGAGGGATCTTAATCTTTGGGAGTCCAAGACTTTGATCCCAAGAAAAAATGAATTTAATTAAAAAAAAAAACCTTTCCCTCTCGAAATGCTATCCTATGACGGAATTAGGGAATGGTAAAATTTTCTCCTATTCTTGAGGTGAATTTTAATTATAATATAGCAAAATCAATGAAATAAAATTCCACTTATTTTATGGGATCATTACTTCAAATATTGGAGTAATGAGTGGTAAAATAAGACATTGTTTTTTTAAAATATCTTTTTTTTCCTAAATAATATTTTCTTCTAAATTATTTTCAATTCAAGATAAAATTTTGGTCACTATTTTTTACGGGTGTTGTGGGGTTCTAACACCTTCCCCATACACAAACAACTCCCGAACCCAAATCTGGTTTTCGCAGACCGTTTGTTTTATTAAAATGATAGTCTTATTTTATTTTGGTGTCCAATCACACCATAAAAAAGATTGGTGGCGACTCCTTTTATTTTACCCCTTTTTCGAGGATGTTGGTCGTTCCGCGTCACAGGCACGTGGCATCAACTGGCATCACACATCACCTCGAATGGCAAACTCTAGTTTAGTACACAGAATGGACGCTGAAATCAAAGCAGCCTTGAAAGTCTCAAAAGCCTTCCTACAATCTGCATTAAAGTCAAAAACATTATCAACACACACAATTTACTAAGAGGTTTACTAATGTTAGAAAAATTCTTTTATGAACCTTCTATAAAGTCCAGCATGACGTAAAAAACTACGAATCCCTTTGACCGAATTCGGTGGTTCTAACCTCTCAATAACTTCTATTTTTTCTCGATCAACTTCTAGACCTCTCTTTGAAATTTTATGACCAAAACATTGTGCCCTCCTTCACCATGAAGTGGCATTTCTCCCAATTAAGAACTAGATGAGTATCCTCACATCTCTTTAGCACCTTACCTAAATTATTCAAACATTGCTGAAAAGACCCTCCAAAAACTGAAAAATCGTCCATAAATACCTCAACAGTGGACTCAATCATATCAAAAAAAATAGCTAGCATACACCGTTGAAATGTTGTTGGAGCATTGCAAAGACCAAAAGGCATTCGCCTGAAAGCAAATGTCCCATACAGGCAGGTGAAAGTTATTTTTTCCTGGTCCTCAGGAGCAATGGTAATCTGGTTATACCCAGAATAACCATATAAGCAACAGTAGTAAGCCTGACCAGCTAACCTATCCAACATCTGGTCAATAAATGGTAGACGGAAATGGTCCTTACGGATGGCTTTGTTAAGCCTCCTGTAATCCATGCAAACCCTCCAACCAGTTACTATCCTGGTGGGGATCAACTTGTTATGCTTATTAGTCACTACCGTAACACCACCTTTCTTAGGAACACATTTGATAGGGCTTACCCAATTTCTATCTGCAATTGGATAAATAATCCCAACATCCAACCATTTAATCACCTCATTCTTAACAACTTCTTTCATTGCAAGGTTAAGCCTTCTCTGCTACTCAATACTCCTAAAGGATCCCTCCTCTAGAGTGATTTTATGCATACAGAAAGATGGGCTAATTCCTTGAATGTCAGCCAATGTCCAACCTATTGCCTTGCGGTATTGCTGTAGCAACTTAACTAAGGCCTCTTCATCCTCCGGCACTAAATTTGATGCAACAACCATGGGCAACGTCTCACCCTCCCCAAGATACACATACTTTAGATGATCTGGTAAAGACTTCAAATCTAAAGTAGGTGCCTCAATCAGGGATGGCTTAATAGGAGGAGCCTTGCTTTCATTCAAATCTAATGACTCAAAAACATCCTCACACCTAGACACTTCTTTTTCATTTTTTCTTTCTAAAGTACAAACTGCTAAATCCTCCATACTAATCTCTCCATAATCCTCAAAATGTTGATCTGTCAAATCCTCAATTGTTGTCTCAACAATTGTGTCTTCCAGAATCCGAATGAAAGAGTAATCTTCCATTTCATCTGGATACTTCATGGCTTTGAAAACATTAAACTTCACTTCTTCATTATGAACTCTCACTGTTAAATCCTCTTTCTGAACATCTATCAATGCCCTACCAGTAGCCAAAAATGGACGACCAAGAATAATTGGGACATCTTTATCTGCCTCATAATCTAAAATTATAAAATCAGCAGGAAATATAAATTTATCTACTTTAACTAAGACATCCTCGATCTTACCCTCAGAATATGTGATAGACCTATCAACTAATTGGAGTGTGACTGTGGTAGGCCTAGCTTCACCAATACCTAGCTTTCGATAGACCGAAAGAGGCATAAGGTTAATGCTCGGGCCTAAATCACAAAGTGATCTACCCAACTATTTTCCACTTATAGAGACAGGAATAGTGAATGATCCTGGATCCTTAGCCTTGGTTGGTAGCACATTCTTAAGAATAGCACTACATTCCTTAGTAAGAGATACAGTTTCAAATTCTCCTAACCTCTTTTTTTTTTTTTTTTTTGTCAAGATATCCTAATGAAATTTTGCATAATTTGGCATTTGCTCTATAGCCTTTACTAAAGGAATATTTATATACAACTGCTTAAGAATCTCTAAAAACTTTTTAAACTGACCATCCTGGTTCTTAGACTTCTGCCTTTGTGGAAAAGGTAGAGGTGGTACATAAGGTGGGGGCGGTACATAAGGTGGTTCTACATCTGGAACAGAACTAGTTGCTCCAGCATTTTTATTGCTGCCTCCATCATTTTTACCATACTCTAACTCAGCAACAACATTTTTATCACTACTCTTCTCTACATCCTAGGGTTTACTAGGCTCTCTTCTCTCTTCTAGTGGCTTACCACTTCTTAGAGTCACTGCCTGCAGTCGCTCCTTACCTTCCCTTCTAGGGTGTTCAGTATCCGAAGGAAGTTTCCCTTGAGGTCGTGCCTTTAGCTCATTAGCTAGCTGACCCACTTGCAATTCCAGGGCTCTCGATGAAGTCTGATTACTTTGAACTGTGACATCATTACGAGCCATATATTCTTTTATCAATGACTCCAGAGAACTCTCTGGATTTTGTTAGGGCATCACGGGCTTATTTTGCTGGGGCATTCCCTATGATTTAGCAAATCCTGACTGGTTCACCACCTTTTGATGTGCTTGGGGGGCTTGCGAATTACTTATTTGCCCTCCCCACACAAAGTTAGGATGGTTACGCCAACCTGGATTATAAAAATTCGAATATGGGTTATTCCTCTGATTACCTACAAAAAACACAAAAGTTGGATTGCTAGGGCAAAATTCATAATTATGCTCTTCACCACAATAAACACACGACTCTTCTGCCACTTGGTTTACAACTGCAGCAGGCTCCACCACTGGCCGCTGCTGAACATGGCTTACCATAGTTACGTTTTTAAGAGCGTTAGCTAACATTGCAATATCAGCCCTAATGGTAGACACACCATCAACTTCTATTACACTCTTAACTTTCTTACTAGAGCCTCTAGCATCTGACCACTGACAACTATTGGTTGATATTCTCTCTAGAATCTCATGGGCTTCATTAAAAGTTTTTGCCAAAAGGGCCCCTCCCGTAGAAGCATCGGCCATACCCTGGGTTGCTACATTTAATCCATTTTAAAATGTTTCCAGTTGTATACAATGAGGTAAACCGTGGTGGGGACACTTTCGCAAAAGCTCCTTAAACCTTTCCCAAGCCTCACTAAAAGTTTCATCTTCATTCTGCCTAAATCCCACTATCTCACTCCTCAACTTGGCATTTCTAGTTGGTGGAAAATACTTACTAAGAAATCTTTCCGCTAACTCATTCCAAGTACTAATTGATCCTGGAGCAAACGAATTTAACCACACCTTTGCTCCATCTCTAAGAGAATATAGGAACAAAGTCAATCTAAGGGCATCTCTCGACACTCCCTAAATAACAAACGAATCACTAACTCCTAGAAAAGACTTAAGATGTAAATGGGGGTCTTCAGATGGTAAACCATGGAATTGATCCACGGTCTGCAACATCTGGAACATGACTGGTTTCATTTCAAAATTTGCTGCCTCAATATGAGGACGCAAAATTCCTAGATTCAACTCATCGAACATCGGGAAAGCGTACGCTCGAATGGCTCTAGCCCTATCATTCGCTACCATAATAAGGTTCTCAGCTTGGTTATTTTGTTGTCCATTTTGCTCCCATAGTGGATTTTGCTGCAAGCTCACGGTTCCACTGGGAATCCTCTTGACCTTCTGGAATATTTGGAAGACGCGGAAGGTCATCCATCGGATTGATATTCCTCTGTTGCTCTCTCCTTCTCCTTTTGAATGTCCGCTCAATTTCTGGATCAAGTTCGAATCTCACCCCCAGAGGATCGCTCATACACCAATCTCACACCTACAAAACAAAAAGAAACAATCAAAAAGTTCACGCACCAAATCACTAAAAACACATACACACAACAGATCAGATAAAAACTAATTCAAGTCCCCGGCAACGGCGCCAAAAACTTGTTGCCTTTCTAGAGTTGTTAAAAATATGATGTAAATTGACTCTAGAGTACTATGCAAGTGAATATAATCTGCAGCGAGTGATAAGTAATTTATCGTATCCACGAGGTCTTAAACAGTCTCACTTTACCTATTTTGTTTAGTCTTTTTAGTGATTTCAAAGTTAATAAAATGATTGGGTTTTGAAATAATGCTGGAACAAAAGAAATAACAGAGCAAAAATGTAAACGGATAAAGAAGAACGATTGGAAACAGGCGTTGGTTAAGACTTCTGTAATTGTTAAAAGGATGCTCTAGCAATTATATTGATAACGCAATCTCTCGCAGTCTTATCAACAGGATCCTCCCAGAACTCTGGATCTTTTGGAATGTGTTTCAACTCCAATGACGTTCTACCGATCAAGCACTAGGCAATTGGCTATCTCTAGCTCAATCACTGACATTCACCAACACATAATGGTCTAGTGTGATTACGAGCCACACATCCCTTAAATCATCCCTGAAACTAAGAGAAGTTATTCATACCGGCTGGCCAGGCGGGCACAAAATAAGATTAAAAACAACAAGTAATCAAGATGCTCAAGAACCAATATGAATTGCTAGATTATTAAACAAATGACAATTACATAGTCCTAACCAACACCTAAAGCAAATTAGTTCATGGAATTGGAAACAACACACGTTACAATCTGTTCACGTGCATCCATAACTACAACTTTTACAAGAAAGAATAACTCTCCTTGAAGAAATTCGTAATTGATGGTCTTCTAAAGTCTCCAATCGTTCCTCCTCTATTCGGCCTCCAAAGATGGAATTATCTTCGAATCATTTGGAATGTTTTGACTTGGGACGACTACTTTCTTTTATAGAGTAGAGTCAACCCTAATTAGGTCAAATATTACACGTGGAACTCTCTCCAATCTTCTTAAATTTAAAATCACTGCTGAAAACGCCACCTCAATAATGAATCACGTGTAGCTCACGTGGCCAGTTTTGCTCCCTCAAGTCGCTCAGCATTAATTTCTCTACAAAAGAACTTCCAAAGCATGAATTCTTACAAATAGGATAAAACACATTATATTCAACTAATAGCACACCTATTTGGCACAAATGTCATATAAATCATCATAGAATAAGGCCTAAATAACTCCCTTTTGGAGAGTTATCAGTGAGAGTGACTCGAGACGCCGACTCAATAAGCCTACCATTTTGGGGACAAGACCGAGTGCGGAGTTGGGAACATAACTTCACAAGATGGAATTCTCTCCTTCCCGACTTTAGGGAAAGTAGATGAGTTGTTCCTGTAAGTGCTGACTTTGGGACTTGAACAAAGGGCTTCACCCTCTCACTAGCCCGAGAGGGACTTTTGTTTTATGGTAGGACCATAAAGAGATTATTCATTAGAGGACTAGTGGTACTTAAGGAGCAATAAGTAATTACAGGGGTAAAATGTTAATATGATCCAGCTGTAATTATGAACGACTCGTGAAGGATTGACTTACTGATAATTGTTAAATTCGTGGACACAAAATATTCTACAGTGCGAAGAGTGCAGTTGTCTTTAGTGGAGTGACCCACAGTTAGTGAATGTTGATTAATTTGATTAATGAGTTTAATCAATCAATCTCGAATCATTGGAGCTTCTGATATGTAGGTTCATTAGGTCCCCTTGCTAGCTCGTAACGGGTAAACAAAGAACACTAGTTTTGAAAGAATTTGAATTATTCAAATTAAATAAAGGGAATTTAAGTTAATTGTATAAAATGCAATTAATATAATGTATATTGATATATTATAATATAATGTTAATTTTGAACTAGATTCAAAATTATACTATATAATTTGAGTGAATAATATGAATCGAATTCATATTAAAACTATAGGTTATGAGAGAGATGTGCATTTGAATATGATTCAAATGAAATTAAATATACGATATTTAATTATTAACTTAATTAATTAAATATGATTTAATTAATTATTAATTAATTTTATTTTATTAATTTTAATTATATTAAACCACTCTCCTACAAAATTGCAAGAGAGTGGGGTAATACTGGATGAGAGTTACAAATGTAATTCCCTCCTTCTCCCTTTTATATGCAGGATCTCTTCATTTTAGATTTTTTCCAAGAACACATAACCTCTTTCTCAAGTTTCTCTCAACTCAAAAGGCATAGAGAAATACATTAATTTTTTTGTAGATTTCCCTACCTGTTTCAAAGGCAAAGGGTCCCACGAGCCAGATCTTTGTCCCAGAGAATATCCGAGAAGACTTCTTGGTGGTGTCCCAATTTTTTCTTGGTGTTCGTGAATTTCATTCGTGAAAGGGAGTACATTTGTTGTGTAGCAAATTTGTTGGAGATCGGTCCTCAAGGGTGAGTAATACGATTTCTTCCCTTTTAGTAAAACATGTTTAACCTTAGATAAACATAATGAATTGTTTTGTATGCATGTTTTCCTATACTGTTGTTTTGCAATTTCTAAGTTTTAACTAAAACACACGCATTCATATGCTTCTGCTGTGGGATTCAATTCCTTCATATGGGGGTCTTCACCTGCACTACCATTAAAAATAAGAAAAAGGTGAATTAAACCGGACTTTAACTCAAAGTCACCTACAATCTCGAGATATGTGATGTACAGGGGCTACAAGCTGCCTCAAATGCGCTCGGCCATAACGTTCTCCTGATTCTCGTCGAGGTTATTCAAGATGTCCTTGTTAAGCTCTCCTTCTCTATCTCTCACTTCTCTCCTTAATCTCCTCTCCTCTCGTGCAATTTTAGGGTTGTATCTAAGTCCTTCTTCCTACACAGACAAAAGGCATAAAAACGCAAAATAAAAAGAAAAACTAACGCCTTCCCCGACAACGATGCTAATTTGATTGCTTGAGGTTGTCGAATCCTCATAATTAAATAAAGTTTATAAGCTCTGACTCTATGCTACATTGCAGTAGGTAATGGCTAGGTCATTCGCGGGGAAGGGAGAATTTCTTTTTAGTTTGAGTATTTAAGAGTGACGAGAATGGGGGGTTCTAGAAAGCAATTACAAAACGTGGGAATTAAAAATGTCAGAATTAAAATAGCGAGAAAAAAATAAAGATGAGAATATAAAAGCAAGGAAAATAAACGATCAATTTTGTAGAATCATCATATCGAGGTTCATTGGATTGCTTGTTGGTTTGGTTTCCTCGATTGATCCTAAGGATTGATTTTAGTGGTTATTTATGAGCTCGAGATTGCTTCTTGGCTAACCAGATTCTCCATCCTACTTAGCCTGAATTAAACTAATGAACTAACCAAATTTTCCATCCAAATTAATTAATTAATTAACAATAATCACACCCGCTACCCCTCATGTTTTAACTAGATAAATTACCTAATTCGATTAATTGTATTAAGATCTCGAGTCCGAAATTAACTAATTAAACTAGATAAATTCCTAATACAATTAATAATTATTCTATGATCCTTAGGCCTTATTAAGCAAGCTAGGAAATCTCCCAAAGAGAAACCAAAGGAATGATTCAGACTTCGTGGCTACAAATTCGCAAATATATTGCTCATACATGCAATCTCGAGTTGTAAATTCGATTTAAACATACATAAACGATAATTCAAATGAGGATCTATAGAAGCATGCATAAATGTCTACAAAATCTCAATATAATCATCAATCTAAGCCAAAATTCAACAATGCAATCCAATTACATCTCAAATTCCACGATAAACCGAACTAGCCTAACATAGAAATCTTAATCATGCTCGCGATTACAAAATTAAACATCTAAATTAAATCTAAACTAAGGGAAACGAAGGAATAAGCTGGAAATGGAAGAGAAACAAGCTAAAAATGGCACAAAATTCAAGAAGCTAAACTAATTCAACCAAAAGAATGAGCCAAATTTATACTCCCAAACATCGGAGCGTTGAGATGCTAAGGGAAGCATCTCAACGCATTCTGATGGATACGCTATCAAAAAGATGTGCAGGCTAAGAACGTCGAAACGCTAAGGCCAGTGTCTCAACACTCCGGACAGGAATGACACGGAGCTTGAACCGCAGCGTCGAGCGAACCCACCCCTCAATGTTGCGGATCACTAGAAGTGTCGAGATGACAGAGCTTGAACTGCACTCCAATTCTTCAAATTATTTAGTGTTTTGACGCTTGGAACGGGGTCTAGACCTATGCTCAAGGGATTTTCAGCTTCTCTTCAACTCTTGACTCCCAAATTGGCTAAGTATGAGCCAATAACTCCAATTTAGCACCAAAATGCTCCAATTCACTCCAAATGCCTCTAATGCTTCATTTCCTACAAATCACACAAATTAAGCATTAAATTCATACTAACTATCTCATAATAAAGGGAATAAAATACCATTAAAATGGTGTTATTGAAGGTTTGGAATTCCGTAATTCCGTAAAGCGGAAGCGTGATTGGGACCGATTCGTAATTAATTTTGTTTAATCTAAAATACCAATACATTGGCAATAATCTTAGAACTATTCTAAATTTATATTAAGGCTAAGCATACAAAAAAATTAGATCTAAATCTAATTTATATAGTAACAAATTACTTACTCTCGTTGACGACTCAGATTAAATTCACCAACTGCTTGTGAAATAATCACGAACCAGTGTGAATACCACCACTATGGCTACACCAGTATGACTCTGAGATTTCTAGAGGCATGAGACTGGTGGGAGTCTAGAGGGAGAATTCTCTGAGAGTAGGAGAATGAATGGGATGCCTTTCACCCCATCCCAGGGGTCCTATTTATAGGTAAAGGCCAAGACTTTTTCCTAATAGGAAAAGGGAGGCCTTTTCCTAATAGGAAAAGGTCTCTAATTTTAATAAATAATTAATTAATTCCATAATTAATTAATTACCCAATTAAATATCATATATTTAATCTTAGGGATTTTATTAAAATTAAAATTAATATGAATCCAATTCATATTAAATTTATTTGAACTCTTTCAAATATTTTCTCTCAAGAATTAATTTTTGAAATTAATTCAAAAATTATATTCTAAAGTTTCATAAACTTTATATTATAATGCATCAATATACATTATACGATTCCCCAAATAAATTGAACACTTTCAATTTACAATTTATACTTAATTGCCTCAAGTCTCTTTACGAGCTACCAGTGGGACCTAATGGACCTACAGATCAGAAGCTCCAACGATACGAGACTAATTGGCCAAACTCATTAACCAAGTTAGTCAACATTCATTAACTGTGGGTTGATGTGGAATTTTCCTATCGCAAGCGCACGGGTCAAGTAATAGTAAAGTGATTTTGAAATCGAGTGTCATCCTCTAGATTGGATTTTTAATCAATTTTAATTACCGAAAATAGTCTTGTCCAATTTTATTTAGGGAACCAAACAAAGTGAGAATGAATGCAAAACTAAACACAAAACGAAAAGAATTTGACAATCTAATGATGACAACGATCTTAGAGATTTGATTTCACCAATTGGGATTATGGATTAATTCATGGATTAATAACATGCTATTGTTCATAAATCTTGGAATACTAAAAACATACATATCTCTCCCGAGTATACATGATTCTCCCACATGCAATGAACCCGATATCCCTATCTAAATTCATTAAACATGCACGACATTAAGGTTATCTTTTTTAACGATTTCTAGAATTAACTATTATATCCCGATTTCTAGCTAAATTCTAGTTATGCATAATGAGTTCTAAGCTAAATCCTCTCTCCCGAGTTAGATTTAATCACAATCAACATTCAATTCATGGCCGGTAAATTGAAAGCATTAAACATACAATATGCATAAATGAAATCAATAGCATAAATCCATAAAATCAATCCACAAATTGCCCCAATGGCTACATCAATCCCTAAGAATTAAACTTAGCTACACATAATCTGCGTTACAATATCAACTAAGTCTAAATAAGCCATAAAAACTAACTAAAGTAAGGGAAAAGAGAAATAAACGTTAGGTGAGCCGAGACCGCACGTCCCCGTCACGATCCCCACGAGCCAAGCATTCAATCCCAATTTTCTCCACTTGGTACAGCTTCCAAAAAGGCTAATTCTCTCTGTTTTACGGCTCCCAAAGTCACCAAAAAAGTCCCTCCAAAAGAACTAATCGCATTCTTTAAATAAGGCAAAAATTCGGGCACAGCGTCGCGACGCTGTCGCCATACCGCACATACTAGAAAAGGAAATCCGAGAGCGTCGCGACGCTGTGGCTACACTGTAGCCTGTTGCCGCGAATTTTTATTCTGAAAGGCCAGCGTCGAGACGCTCCAATGCTAGGGTCTCAACGCTGGTCCCGATTTATTCCCAATCTTGATCCAACTTCGCTCATTTTCCTCTTTTCGCATCCCGAACATCCAATTTGCTCCAATTTCTCGATTAAATCTCAAAAACATAATTCCTACAAATAAACACAAGAATGCATAATTTTGGCCATTTAATTATAAAAGACTAGCTAAAATAATTAGGGAAAACTAGCTAGCTATGCTCGTTATCAAACAGCGTCGCGACGCTGTCGCAATACAGCACATCCTGGAAAAGGAAATCCGAGAGCGTCGCGACGCTGTAGCCTGTTGCCGCAAATTTTCATTCTGGAAAGCCAGCGTCGAGGAGCTCCAATGCTAGGGTCTCGATGTTGGTCCCTATTTATGCCCAATCTTGATCCAACTTCGTTACTTTTCCTCTTTTCGCATCCCGAACATCCAATTTGCTCCAATTTCTCGATTAAATCTCAAAAACATAATTCCTACAAATAAACACAAGAATGCATAATTTTGGTCATTTAATTATAAAAGACTAGCTAAAATAATTAGGGAAAACTAGCTAGTTATGCTCGCTATCATGGGTCACTCCACTAAAGACCCACAACTGCACTCTTCTCACTGTAGAATATTTCTGTGTCCACGGATATCGACCGATGCAGTAAGTCAACCCTTCACGTGTGTTCGTAACACCAGCTGGGTCAAATTACCGTTTTACCCCTGGGTTACCTCTGGTTCCTTAAGTACCGCTGATCCCTCTAATGAACAAGTTGTTTAGGGTCCAACCACTAAATAGGAATTCCTCTCGGGCCAGGAGAGGACGGCGCGCCTTTGTTCAAGCCCCGGAATCAGCCCTTAAGGGAACACACATCTACTTACCCCAATAGGGGAAGGAGTGAATTCCATCTTGTATTGTTATGTTCCCAGCCCCCATTCGGTCTTGCCCCTGAAATGGTAGGATTATTGAGTCGGCGAACTGGCCACTCTCACCCATACAAATCTAAGGACAATCCCTCCTGAAAGGGGTTCATAACAGACTCAGGATTGAGATTGAGTTACCTAGGTCATCCTATTGAAATAGAAACCTAAACTAGTTAACGGCGTTACATCTAGTGGTTACTATTTCGCGGTCTAGTCTTATGCAAACTCATTGCATAGGATACCCCCACCCGCATGTCTCCTACATGGATGCTTTGGATCATTGCATCTGTATCGAATACAAGGTGGACTGTTGATAACTCTTAGAAATAAGAGTTATTGGCCATGTTTTTGGGGCTTAAAGGCTTAATTTTACCTTGAGAAATTATTATTTGAATTGAATTTTGCTGAATTAATTGGTGTTTAGTGAACATGTTAATTGAGGGCTTTGGGTGTTTATTTTCACGCTAATTTCGTATTTGAGCTGATCTGAAGCTTCAATTTGCACAGATAATGCTATAGCGTGAGCTGGCAAAGGCAGAATGGAAGCTGGAGCTGTTTTCCACGTGGAGGGCTCCATTTAATGATGTGTCATTCCCAACTGATATAAAAAGCTATTTTCAGCCATTAGTGGGTATTCCTGTGGGCTAGGCTTGTCTAATCAGCCCTGAATCCCACGTTTGAGGCTGGGTATTTAAAGAAAGTAACCCAAATTTGGAAAGGAGGCAGGAGAGGAAGAGAGCTGCGGTTGGGGAGCTGATTTGGAGAGCAAAAACAGAGGAAAAGAAGAGGGGAGCTGTCGTGGAGTCCTTATTCAGCTTGGGAAAGCTGGATTTGAGCTTGGGAGCTTCTTCCTTAGCCTTTTCTTCTTCTCTTTTATCTTCCCGTTGGTATTAGTTGTGTAAGAAGTTGAAAAGTATGTTGAATATGGGTGGTCTCTGCTGTATTGAACTTATTTTCTCTTTGAACATGAACTAATCCTCTTTAGGGATCCTATATTATAACGAGGGGTTGTTATAGTTGAACCGTGTTATTTTCTTCTTAAAGTAAAGTGTGTTTCATTGTTTAAGCTGGAATTTCGTTTGGCCAACCATTTTCTTGCATTGTTATTAAATGTTTGGGAAAACAATTAGTAACTGATTACTTTACTTCACCTTAGTCTTTAATCATCATGAAAATGAGTGGGTATTTAGGGATAAATCACCACCTAAGGCACTAATCAGATTGAGCTAAAAATAAGGGGTTAAATGGGAATTTAATCGCCTTAATCTTTGGAGAATTGGAAAATTCCCGTGTTAAAATCTAGGTGAGATGAATTAGCACAGTTTTAGCTATAGCAATTTCTAGAAGCAATACAGAACATCCCTAATCCGAGCCTTACTTCTCCTCTGCATTCAGCCGTTTTTCTAGCTTTATTTGCTTTAAGTACTCTTTAATTTCACCTAAATTTGTTTACATTTGTGCAACTTAGTTATTAATTAATATTTGGTCCTTGGTTACTTTGAATTTCATTGAAATTAGGCGTAGAAATAGTGATTTTCGATGCATCAATCCCTGTGGAAACGATATAAAAATACTTACCACTTGTTGCTGATCGTGTGCACTTGCACGTGTGTTTGTGAGTTTTTCTTGCATATTTAGAATCACCTTGCGCAAGGCAACAACCGTATCACATAGTGTCGCCAGGATAAGGTACCCAGCCTTGTCCCTATACTATAGACCTTTTAGGTTGTTACTTGGACACTGATTCCCGTATGTCCCCACATACTAGTCCAAGTTTCATTTAAACAACCTTGGATCTTAGTTTATTGGATTTAGGGTTTATTAATGCAAACTCGATTATTCAATAACCAAATAACTGAATTACTCAAATAACGCTTTATTGAGATCGATTAATTTGTTTCATTTACTATCTACGAGTTTTAGGGCATAAAACCCAACAGTTATCAACAATCTTGAAGAGTTTCTTTTGCTTAGACTTGACAATCTTCTTTAGTGTCTTGGGATGTATAATCTTCTGTAGCCTAGTTCAAATCTCAAACGATCATTTTTCTTCTTCTCTCTCCTCTCTCTTTTTCCTCATCGATGTTCATGGAGGTGTCGGCATTTGGTTCTATAGTGGTTTGAAGTTGAAAAAAAAGTGTTGTTGCCAAAATCCAGACAAGGGAAAATACACATGGCCTTCACGTGACAGCACCGATAAATTTGTTTAAAGGGGAAAAGTTGTGGCCTGTAAAACAAGAAAAGACTGCACATCAATGTGGTGCTTGTCACACCGACTCCGTTGCTTAAGTCAGTTATGAGGTTATGAGGGTAGCAAGTAAATTGAGAATGTGGAAGAAGACTAAGAGAAACAATAAGTTCTTAGTTGAACTCCCCTCCCTTAGAGTTATACTCTTTTATTTATAGTCGACCTAGAGTTCACTGTTTTCTTTTAGGAGAATGGATCGAAAGAGAGTTTCCCTTTCTCTCTAGGAATTGGACATGAAAGAGATTAACCTGGGGCCAAGGGGTCTCCTTGGGTCTGTTTCCACTTTGGGCTCTTATCATTCTGAATTTTCTTAAAATTAGGTCTAAATTCACCCATAACATTAAGCCCCCTACTCAAATAGGATTTTGTTGAAACAAAAAATATTCTTGAGTAAAAATAAATTTGAAGTATAATTATATACCGTAGGAGTCCAAACATGCGGGCTCAATTATGTTGAGGTTGAGGTCGGCGCCAGCTTAATGGGCTAGGGTCGACCTCAACATCCTCACAGCTTGTGGGCTTAGTCTTGCTGAGGGTTTTTGGGCTCAGTTGTGCTGAGTCGTTTGTTGGAGTCAGTCTAGCTGAGACTTTGTTGGGCTCAGTCTCGTTGAAACTTTTTTCGGGCTCAATCTTACTAAGACTTTTTTATGCTCAAGCTTGTTGAAACTTGTGTTTGAGCTCAGTCTAACTGAGACTTTTTTGGACTTAGTCTTGTTGAGACTTTTTTTTTTTTGGGGGGGGGGGGGGTTTAGTCTTGCTGAGATTTGTTTTTTGTATTTAGTCTTGTTCAGACTTGTTTTTAGGCTCAGTGTTGTCGAGACTTTTATTTTGTTTTTTTTTTTTGTTTGTTTTGGGCTCAATCAAGATGAGGCTCGTGGGCTCAAGCTAGATGAGGATGGGTGAGGCCCGTTGGCTCAGACTTGCAAATTTTTGTTGGCTCAAGCTTACAAATTCTTGATCTTGCTAAGGCTCGTGGGGCTCGGTCATGTTGATGTCAAAGTTGGCCTTGAGATCATCGAGACTTGAGCCAACGTTGAGTAGATTTGGTTAAAAGCAAAAAACAAAAAAGGAATGTTATTCCTAAGCCATCATGGAAAAGGAAAAAACCTTATAATAGTAGGGTTGGCCTCGTCCTCAGCCTCACGCCTCTGTCTGTCATCTCTTGTATCTGCTCCTTTGCTTTGGTCTTGATCTTATCTTATGTTTAGCTGCATTGGCAATCAAAACTGTGTTGACTGTGAGTTGTTTTTCGATCTTGAGGACTCTTCTGAGACTTCGAAATGTCAGCCTCAACTTCGATCATGGGTCGACCTTGGTTAAGGGTCAGTCTTGACCTTGGGTTGGCCTTAGCCTGGTGGCTTCCTCTACTTAGTTGAATGCAAATTGCTCGCTGGCTTGAAATCTCTTTCTAGCCCCCAATCTATAAGGAAGTTGATGCTCAGCCCCCAGCACTTCTGTTGGTTGTTTTCTGTAGTCTTCGATCTCGTTGAGATTTGCATCGATCTCCAATTAGTACTGCCAGACATTTTTGTTGGCTCGGGTTAGTCTCCTTGTATAGTTGTACTTAGTATGGCTGAGGCTAGGGTCAACCTCTTCTTGACTAAGGTCATGGTCGGCCTCGACCTGGGTTCCTTTCCCTACGGACGAGTCGAAATCGTCGTCATCACTAAAGAGGGGGTCTCGAGGAGTTTCTCCATCTTCTTACTCATGGTGTAAAAACGGTATGCAATCTTCACAAGCAAACTTTCTTCCCCATAAACAGCGTCGATTGTTGTTGTCAAAATCTAGACAGGGGAAAATGCACTTGTCCTTTACGTGACAGCAACGGTAAATCTGTTTGAAGGGAGAAGATGTGGCTTGCAAAATAAGAAAAGACTGCACATCGGTGTGATGCTTGCCACAACTCCGATGCTTAAGTCGGCTAGGAGGTTATGATTGTAGCAAGTAAATTGAGAATGGGGAAGAAAATTAAGAGAAACAATAAGTACTCAGTTGAGCTCCACTTCCTTGGAGTTATACTTTTGTATTTATAGTCAACCTAGAATTCCTTGTTTCCTTTTAGGAGATGGAATTGAAAGAGGGTTTCCCTTTCTCTCTAGGAATTGGAAATGAAAGAGATTGATATGGGCCAGGGGGTCTCCTTGGGTATGTTTCTAGTGGGTTTTATGCCCTAAAACTCGTGGATAGTAAATGAAACAAATGAGTTAACCTCAATAAAGTGTTATTTGAGTGATTCAATAATTTTTTATTGAATGTTCGAGTTTTGCATTAATTAATCCTAAATCCAATAAACTAAGATCCAAGGTTTTTTAAATGAAACTTGGACTAGTATGTGGGGACATACGGGGATCAGTGTTCAGGTAACAACCTAAAAGGTCTATAGTATAGGGATAAGGTTGGGTACCTTATCCTAGTGACACTATGTGATACCACCCGCTTTGTATTTGATACAGATGCATTGATTCAAAGCATCCACGTAGTAGACATGCGAGTGGGGGTATCCTATGAAAGCGAATAGTAACCACTAGACGTAACGCCATTGACTGGTTTAGGTTTCTATTTCAATATGATGTGTTGAGTGAGAAATTTCGGCCAATCACAAATTGCCACGTCATTAATTTAAATTAATGATAAAATAAATTTGGGACCAATTACAAATTTACACGTGTCTCTAAATTAAATTAATAGACATTAAAATTTGGCAAATCAAACAATACCACTTGTCTAGTATTGATCCATCGAATGACATAAGTCAAGTCCAATCAAATAATGTCATGTGGCAATTGAACCCGAGACTAATGTAACCCGAGGTCATTGAAGAAATTGGGCTAAATTAAACTAATCCAACCTTATTAAAAAAAAATTGGATTAAAGCCCAAATGTAGCCCAAGCCCAAAAGTTGGGACCAAGCCCAAACCCATATGAGGTCCATCAAACTGTATAAATAGAGGAGGTCACCATTCATTTTGGGCATTCAGACAGAGTTAGAGAACTCAGAGTCTAGAGCATTCTGCCAGAGTCCAGAGTCGTCAGAAGACAGAGAATCCAGAGAATTCAGAAGATCCAAGATTCAGAATTCGAACAACTCAAGACTCAGAAGATCCAACTACTAGAAGACTCCAAAGAATCAACCGTCTCTTCATCAAGATACAAGTTGAAGATTCAACCTCCCTCCATTTGAGATCAAGCTCGCAAGCCCTCAGATCAGACTTTACATTTTGAGAGAAAACATCAGAGGATAAATATTAGAGACTGTATCACTTTCTAAATCAAATTTAATAAAATCAAGTTCATTTCCACGAATTAAATTTCTTTGTTGAAATCTCGTGTGAACAAATTGGCACGCCCAATGGGACCAATCTCACTCTCATCTCTTTTTCTCTCAAAGAAATCGTGACTTCCTCATAAACTTCTTCAAAGATCGCTGCTTCAAGCAACTTCTATGTGGGGCCAATTACAGGTAGTCGCTCCAAGGAGATCCAACACGAAGACAGTCAAACTCTTGTCATCGCAAACAAGATGCTGAGACGCATTACAGAATCTGTTCAAGTTGAAACTGCCATTGTAGATAATCTTATGCTTGGAAAATTCACCTCTCCTTCTCAGCAACCAAACGAAACATTAAGTCCTTATGTGATGTCTGTAATGATGACTGATGTAGAAACTAGTGAAGAACGGATGGCTGGAGTTGAGAAGAAGATCAGTGTGTTACTGAAGATGGTCGAAGAGAAAGACTACGAAATCACCTCTCTTAAAAGCCAGAAAAGTCGGGATGCCGATGAATCAAATTAGACCCCTGCCATCAAAGACAAGGGAAAGACTACTATACAAGATCAGTCACAACACTCCGCTTTTGTTGCTTCACTTTCTGTGCAGCAGCTCCAGGATATGATCATGAATTCTATCAGAGTTCAATATGGTGGACTGACTCAGAACTCTCTCTTGTGTTCCAAGTCGTATACCAAGAGAATCAACAATCTGAGAATGCCTAACTGATACCAGCCACCAAAGTTTCAACAATTCGACAGGAAGGGCAATCCCAAGCAGCATGTTGCTCATTTCGTTGAGACATGTGAAAATGTTGGTACTAGAGGAGACCTACTGGTCAAGCAGTTTGTACAAACACTGAAGGGGAATGCTTTCGACTGGTATACCGACCTTGAGCCTGAGACTATTGATAGTTGTGAACAACTTGAGAAGGAGTTCTTCAACCGCTTCTACAGCACAAGACAAATCGTCAGTATGACGGAGCTCACGAACACTAAACAACGGAAAGGTGAGCCGGTTGTTGACTACATCAACCGTTGGAGAGCTTTAAGCCTATATTGCAAGGACCGACTAACCAAAGTATCTACAGTTGAGATGTGCAACCAAGGCATGCATTTGGGACTCCTCTATATCCTGCAACCCGCGCTCATGACATGGAATTGAGCATTGCTACTAGAGGGAACAAAGATCCTTTTGTCCCCGACTGTAGGAAAGAAAAGAAAGAAGTTAAGAATGATGAGAAAACTACCAAAAGCACTACCAAAGAGTCAATGGTAATCAATGCAACTCCTTTCAAGTTTTCTTCGAAAGGAAAAGAAAAGAAGATAGAGAAACAACAAGATGGAGGCGAGAGACGTCGTCTGACCCAGAAAGAAAGGCAAGAGAAAGTTTACCCTTTTCTAGATTCTGACATCCCAGATATGTTAGAGCAACTCCTGGAAAAACAGCTTATTGAACTACCAGACACTACAAAAAATAACGAATACGATAGCTAACGATAAAAGTTATAAAAGACCTATTATAGCTTTTTTCGAAGGTCCTGGCAGCCCATGTTATTAAAAGTCTGGGACTTTTTATAGCGTTTTGGTAGAGCTATGATGAGTGCTATAATAAGGTATAGAGATATAGCATATATGCATTGCTATGGAAACTTTTGATAGCATTTGTTATTAAAGCTATCATATGTTTATCATAGCATTTTGTTAACACTATCGTTAAGCTATTATAGCCTTTTCGCAATGTTATCTTTAACATATTATAGCTTTTTTTGAATGCTATCTTTAATATTTTATAGCATTTTTTAATGTTATTCTTTTAACATATTATAGCTGTTTTTTAACGCTGTCTTTAATATATTGTAGCAATTTTTAATGCTATCTTTTAACATATTATAGCCTTTTCTCAATGCTATGTTTAACATATAATATTTTCATAGCATTTGTTTTTGTTTTGTAAATTTTATAATATCTACTGATGGCTATATAATTTACTTTTTGTGCTACCACCAAATTCAATTTATTATTCAAATATCATTTAAATTGGTGCAATTTTGAGAAAATTCACTTGAAGTACTTGTTTTTAATTTAACTAAATCTACACACAGGAAATATTTCATAGAATATGATCATGACTTTCCTTCCAAATTGAAATTTTGTAATCTACTTACATTTCAAAAGAAAGTATTCAATAGCTAACATCGAGTTGTCAATAGTATTGAACAAAAAAGTTATCCAACAATACATAAAATTCGTCGAATGTAATTTCTAACAAGAGATAAAGTAGTTCACAAAATACAAAATTCACCAAGTGTTCAACATTATACTATCATGGAGTTGAGTTGCCACCTATGATCCTTTTGCATGTGTAAAGGTATCATTTCATTCACCTACATAGATGTATAAAATGTATATAAATATATATGTTTATGGAAATATCAATAGTGAAAGAAACGAGATTCTTTATTCAATGAAAATAAATAGACTTAGAAAAAATTCATACTAGTAGTCACTTTGTCAGATGACCATACAACTGTACTACCCACAGCTTCTTCAATGCATGTCATTTCTGATGTGGGCCTCCATAAGAATCCATCAGGTTTCTTTGAGACATCAACCCAAACTCTAACTGCATGTGGTCCAATAGGAATGTGATGAACAAGAGCAGCTGGATCATTAGAAGACCAACGTCTTTCTGTGCACGCGGGGGAAAAATGGTAAAATGGTAGTTGGTTTCTTCACGCACATGGGGGAAAAATGGGAGGGAAGAAGAAAAGTGTTCCAACTTTTGTGTTTTTTCCTTCATTACACGCCCGGGCCCTTTTTTGTTTAGTTTTTATTTTATTTTTTTTCTTTCATAGCTTAATTTGAAAAATGCTATCCTAAAAAGCTATAAAAAGACTTATTTCTTGTAGTGAGAATGTAAATGGCTAGAAGAGAAGGGGAGAGTTAATGATCCCAACTACCGAGTCATCAGCCACCTGGTGGAAAAATGCTTCGTTCTAAAGGAGCTAATTTTGAAGTTAGCTAAAAAGAAGAAGATTGAGTTAGATCTTGACGAGGTAGCTCAATCATACCATGTAAGAACAGCAAAAAATCTCAACAATCGAGTATCTTCAAGTCTGATTCATAATTAAGTAGCAAGACTAATTCAGTTCGGGACGTTAGAGCCTGTTGTTATTTGGCTTCAGAGAGAATCTTCAAGTGACATCTCCCAAGAAATGCTCAAGTCCATTGAAAATGAAGATGAATGATGGACTTTGGTAACTCATCGAAGGAAGCAAAAGAATCATTTTGTTCAGAGAGAGCCTCACATGTTCCGAAACTATAGAAGAAAGAACATGTCACAAAAGAGTAAGAGAAAGACAAAAGGCTCAAGAAAACCTAAACTGGTTGTGGAAGATAATCAAGATTTTGTTCTGTCTCGACATTTAGTAACCCATAAAGATTTTATGCAGCAAGTGATAAGTATTTATCGTGTCCACGAGGTCTTGAATACTCTCACTCTATTGATTTTAGTTAGTTCTTTAGTGATTTCAAAGTTGATTAAATTGATTGGGTTTCTAAAATGCTGGAACAAAAGAAATGATAAAGCATAAATGTAAACGAATAAAGGAGACAGATTGGGAACATGCACTAGTTAAGACCTCTGTAATTGTTGTAAAGATGATCTAGCAATTCTTTTGATCAGGCAATATCTTGCAGTCTTATCAGCAGGATCCTCCCAGAACTCTGGATTTTTTAGAATGTGTTTCAACTCCAATGAAGTTCTACCGATCAAGCATTAGGCAGTTGGCTATCCCTAGCTCAACTGCTGGCGTCCACCAACTATCAACAGTCTAACGTGATTACAAGCCACACAACTCTTAAATCATCCCTGAAACTATGAGAAGCTATACATATCGGCTGGCCAGGCAGGCACACAATAGAAATGAGCTCAACAAGTAATCAAGATGCACAAGATCAATAAGAATCACTAGATTAATAAAGAATGACAATTACATTGCTCTTAACCCGTGCCTAAAGTAAATTAGTTCATAGAAATAAACATAACACGCATTACAATTTGAATAAGCACATCCATACTACAAATTCTACAAGAAAGTACTATCCTCCTTGAGGGAATCCGTAGAATGGTCTTCTTGAGTCTCCAATCGGTTTTTGTCTCTATTCGGCCTCCAAGGATGGAATTCCTTGACTCCATACGGCTACACTCATTTATAGGGTGAGGCTTAACCTAATTAGGTCAAACATGACACGTGGAGCACTTTCCAAGTCTTCTAAATCCAAGATCTGAGCTGGAAATGCCTTCTCATTTAATGAATCACGTGCAGTTCATGTGGCCAGCTTTGCTGGATCAATGGACTTTGCTCTCTCAATCTGATCAACATTCATTTTTCTGCAAAAGAACTCAAAAGCATCAATTCTCATAATTAGGCTAAAAAATAATATATTCATCTAATAACACACCCATATGGCACAACCAACATATAAATCATCACATAATAGGGTATAAATAACTCCCTTTTGTAGAGTTGTCACACCCCCAAACTTGAACTATTGCACGTCCCGAACAATACCAACTCATCTTCTTAGAAACTCCAGAACATTGTTCATAACAAAACCCAATTAGAACGTATATTCCAACACTACCTTTGACTCTTACCTGAGCATCCTGCAAAACCATGCATTGTCGCAGCAAGACAGTTCTTTCAGCATTGAGAAAATAATCACCACCTTTAACTCAATTCTAAGAACTACCACAGCTCAGCTACATTATCAAACATTTTTAACAAACTTTAGGGATTTATTCTTTTGTTTTTCAAACTTTAAGCAGCTCTATAGTCATAAACTCTTATGCATGGGATGACCCATTTTATGATGCAGTATACCCTTACCTTCAAGCTTATCACCATCTAGGCTAAACATTCATCGCTAAACCCCAAAAATCCTTAGTTATCTATCTCTTGCTTCTCAGAATGGAGACATGTTATGATGAAGCTCACTTAAGCTCTAGGAGATAGAAAACTGCCAAATTATCACTTGTCCTTCAAAAGTTTTGCTCTGTCAAATTTTCAGCAAAATCTTTGCCTTCTTTTCTTCTAAGCACATTTTTTTCATCATATTTTCAACATTTTCCTAGGGCATCTTTTGATGCAAAGACAAACTATGGGTATCACAAATGTCCCTGGTTACTCAACAACCTAGAAAATCATGAAGGAGAGGAATGTTCGAAGCAAAACAAGAGGAGTGCCTCTAAGTCCCCCAAACTTAAATTATTCATTGTCCCCAATGAATACATAACTAACTCCCCCAAACTTAATTTTTACTCTGAATTTTAAAATAAGCGTGGGACTAGGACTAAGCTTAAGGTGGATCAAATAAGACAATGCTAACTCAGAACTTCTTGTCGCAAGGACGACTAGGCTAGAAGCATTGCTCAAGCAAAAGGTTTCTAGAGATCAGAATACCTTGATCTAACTAAGCTAACTAGTCCAAGCTCCAAAAATTCAGAAGAAAAATAAGTCAGTAATACTCAGGTGTGCCAAGAAAACACATAAAATTTCATTAAAATTAGGATAAAAGATTTACATCATCAACAGAAATATATTTTTAAAGCAACAAAGAAAAACAGAAAAGTAGAAAGAAGCAAAAGAAAAGAAACAGAGACAATCAAACATAGCGAGCAGACAAAATGATCAAGCAAAATAAGTGCTCGCTTAAACTGGGTCTTCCCTTCTATCAATCTTCATTTCCAGTTTCTTGATCCTCTTCTTCGTCCCTCTCAATTGGCGACGGCAAGATTCATGGGTCCATCAGATCATCAAGGAATATTGGAAAAGCCTGATAAGGTTTTGAAAAATTTCTTGCAAGGCTTTTCTTGATGTGGCATCACGCCACTTTGCATAACTCCAGTAGGTTTGGAGTTGGCGTTCTGTGAACTCCAACCTACTGAGGACTAGTTGCAATTGTTCCTACACCCGGTGGATGCCACATAACAGACCGTCTTGGCACGCTTTTCGTGTTCTTTGCAGCCTGGCCAAGTTTGGTGTCCATAATTCCCTTATCATGTCGTCCTTATTTTCTAGAACCCCTGCTCTTCTACACAGCATGGTAATCGTATTTGGAAAGAATAATTTGGCCACCTTTTTCCGCCAGCAATTATGGATTTCGCTGGAATTTATTTTACTCACATCAATACTTAAGGATCTCAGAATGGCAAAAACCAGAAGCACTCTATCCCGTGAAACAGTGGAGTCATGAGTGGTTGGGAGCAGACGAAGCTTCACAAATTCCAACCAAGTGTTTGTTTTGTTCTTCAAATATGCCAACTGGAATGTCCTTTTTTCTGTCTTTGAAAGTCTCCACTGGGCTCCTTCAACTCCAACCTCCCTTACTGCCGCATTCAGCTGCTCGTTCGACGGAGCAACCGCCATTTCATTATATCCAACATGGGGAAAATCCTGGAGGTTGAACAAAGAGTTTATAGCACCCAGGCTCTAGTCCACTGCAACTCCGTGCACTATCACCTGAAAACCTTAACCCTTGTCTATATTTGCATAGAATTCGCGCACCATGTGGGAGTTTGCAGGCTCAGGCTTCAAACAAAACTGCTCCCACCCGTGATTTGTAATCCCTGTTCACAAAAAATGAGGCAAGTCCTCACCAAATCCTCGCTCCAATAGAAATCTCGCTTCAGCATCTCTCGGTACTTTGCTTGGGCAAGTTCATTGACAAATCTTTCATAAGGCATTCTATCCTCTGGTTCTTCAAGATCTTCTACCCCATTTTTCCCTTTATCTTCTTTATGTTTTTCAGCTACCTCCACGACTTCGTCTTCCTCGGATGTCTTGGTTTCCTCCTCAGCATGCTCCTTCTTGGAATCAGTGGTAGGAGGGGAAGGAGTAGAAGATCGTACCCTCTTTACACAGCCAGCCTTTTGCTTCCTCCGTTTCCGCGGTTGGGGTTGAACTGCCATTATTTCCACCACCTGATCTTCTTGATCTTCATGCACTTGCGGCTCGATAGGCTAAGGTAAAACAGGTTCTGGAATTGCTTCTTTTCCAACATCTCTTTCTGGGGTTTTCTCTTGCGCAGGCTTCTTTTCAGCTTCTTCAACAGCCACCTCTTCTATTACTCTCTGAATTACTTCAGCAATAGGTGATTGTTGTTGCTTCCTGAGTCGCCGAGCCTCCCGTTCTTGTGGAGTCCTTTGAAGGGATTGGAATTCCATAATTCCGTAAAGCGGAAGCGTAATTGAGACCGATTCCTAGTTAATTTTGTTAAATCTACAATACCAATACATTGGCAATAAACTTAGAACTATTCTAGATTTATATTAAGGCTAAACATACAAAAATATTAGATCTAAATCTAATTTATATAGTAACAAATTACTTACTTTCATTGACGACTCAGATTAAATTCACCAACTGCTTGTGAAATAATCATGAACCATTGCAAACACTACCACTATGGCTACACCGATATGACTCTGAGACTACTAGAGGCAGGAGACTGGTGGGAGCCTTCAAGAGAATTCTCTGAGAGTAGGAGAATGTATGGGATGCCTTTCTCCCCACCCCAGGGGTCCTATTTATAGGAAAAGGTCAAAACCTTTTCCTTATAGGAAAACATCATGAATAAGATCAAATCTATTATCTTATTCATATCTAATTTTAATAAATAAATAATTAATTCCATAATTAATTAATCACCCAATTAAATATCATATATTTAATCTTAGAGATTTTATTAAATTATTTATATTAATATGAATCCAATTCATATTAATTATTTGAACTCTTTCAAATATTTTCTCTCAAGAATTAATTTTGAAATTAATTCAAAATTATATTATAAAGTTTCATAAACTTTATATTATAATGTATCAATATACACTATATGATTCCCCTAAATAAATTGAACACTTTCAATTTACAATTTATACTTAATTGTCTCAAGTCTCTTTACGAGCTACCAGTGGGACCTAATGGACCTGCAGATCAGAAGCTCCAACGATATGAGATTTAATCGGCTAAACTCATTAACCAATTAATCAATTTTCGTTAACTGTGGGTTCACTCCACTAAAGACCCACAGTTGCACTCTTCTCACTACAGACATGATTCTATGTCCACGGATATAGACCAATAACAGCAAGTTAGTCATTCACGAGTGTTCGTAACTCCAGCTGGGTCAAATTACCGTTTTACCCCTGAGTTACCTCTACCTCCTCAAGTACTAGTGCTCCTCTAATGAACAACCTGTTTGTGGTCCAACCATCAAACAGAAACCCCTCTCGAGCCAGTGAGAGGGTAGGGCCCTTTGTTCAAGACCCGGAGACACCACTTAAGGGATCACTCATCTATTTCCTCAAAAGTCGGGAAGGAGTGAATTCCATCTTGTGTGATTATGTTCCCAGATCCCCATTCAGTCTTGTCCCCAAAATGGTAGGCTTATTGAGTTGGCGTACTGGCCACTCTCACTCATACAAATCAAAGGACAATCCCTCGTGAACAGGAGTCCATAATCCACTCAGGATTCAGACTAAGTTGTCTAGGTCATCCTAGTGAAATAGAAACCTAACTAGTTAATGGTGTTACAGCTAGGGGTTACTATTTCGCAGTCCGGTCTTATGCAAACTCATTGCATAGGATACCCCCACTCGCATGTCCCATACACGAACGGGTTGGATCATTGTGTTTGTATCAAATACAAAGTGGGTCGTATCCATAGTGTCACCAGGATAAGGTACCCAGCCTTATCCCTATACTATAGACCCTTCAGGCTGTTTCTTGAGCAGTGATCCCTGTAGGTCTCCACATACAGTTCAAGACTCATCCCACAGCCTAGGATGTTTAGTTTATTGGATTAGGGTCATTTAGGCAAGATGTACATAATATAGACAATAACTCTTTATTGAAAAAAAACATCAAACAGTACTTTATTTATGTTCGGTCAATTGTTACATTTACTATCTACGAGTTTTAGGGCATAAAACCCAACATCCTTTTCATCTTTTCCTTCTTTTTAGGTGCCTCAGGAGTAATCGACACATCCTCTTCTTCCATCTCTCTCTCTCTTTTCGCTCTCTTTTTCGCCATTGATGAACAACGTATTCACAAAAGCACTCAAATAGAAATAAAAGAAGAAGGCGCAAAGAATGAAAGAAAAACGTACCAGTGGATTTGATTAAATAGGGGCTCCAGAAAATTAAATTCTAATCGAACCATCTTCCCCTATTAAATAAAATATTATCGTTTAATTTTTGCATGTAATCATGAACATTAATGCCCCATCAAACGGTAAAAAAAATCCCTATTAATTTTGCTGATGTGTTGTCTAACGGCTAGGTCGTCAGATTGCCACTGCCTAACACATTGCAGCCTTGGATCGTCCACGCATTTTACCTGCACACAAAAAACTTAACCCCAACGGTAAAAATAAAATTAAATCCTAACAACCCATTGAAATCTGACAAAATCTTTGATCCTAACCAAAGAGTTGCAAAATCAAATCTTCTTTCAAAAACCGATTCTTCTAGAACTATCTTTTATTTCATAGAAAATTCGAAAAAATTAAGATCTGATAAAATCAAGTTAAATAAAATCTTCGACAAGAAATTTAAAAATAAATTAAAATAGAAATTAAACCCGAAGAAATAAAATAAAATCGGAAAAATTCACAATAACAAAATAAAATCGAATATAATCTAAACAAATTTAAACAATCACCGGACTAAAATTAAACCAGATAAAAATAAAACAAATAGAATAACAAAATCAAATTCGAAATAAAATAAAATAAAATCGATTCAACGACTGGGACCTCCTAAAGATATTGCTAAACTAATGCTCCATCATAACCTTTTTTATTCCTCGATCAATTTCAGAGATGGAGATTTCGAACGAAATTCCTTTCCCCAATAATGTTTCACCCGCTGCCCGTTGACTTTAAACACACGACCATCTTTTTCATCCTTCAAAGTAATTGCTCCACGGGGAAAAACTTCAATTACTACAAACGGTCAAGACCATTTAGATTTTAATTTCCCTGGAAATAATTTTAATCTAGAATTATATAATAAAACATGTTGACCTTTCTCAAATTCTTTAGGTTTCAATTTCTTATCATGCCACCTCTTCATTTTCTCTTTGTACATCTTCGCATTTTCATATGAAAACTGACGAAACTCCTCCAACTCATTAAGCTGCATCATTCTAATTACTCCAGCATTATGTAAATCAAAATTTAACTTCTTCAAAGCCCAAAATGTCTTGTGCTCAAGCTCTAATGGCAAATCAAGTCTTTCCATACACTAGCCTATAGGGAGACATTCCTAAAGGAGTCTTATAGGTTGTCCTCTAAGCCCAAAGAGCCTCATCTAACCGAAAAGACCAATCCTTCCTAGATGGATGGACTACCTTCTCCAATACAGACTTAATTTCCCTATTGCTAACTTCTGCCTGACCATTTGCTTGTGGGTGATAAGGGGTAGCTGATAAGGGTAAAAGTTGCATGTTTAGATCAATTTTACTACTCTCGAGCTCTAAATATGTTAAAGTTGATGAATTAGGGAATTTAGAGTCACATTTGTCAAATTATGCTTAAAAAGATCTATTTTGATATGAATTTGACTCAATTTGGTGTTGTGCAGAAAAACATAAGGAATTTTGAAAAACCCAGAAATGCGACCGCATTTCTGAGAAGGCAAAAATGAAATGCGACCGCATTTCTGGGCAGACAGAGGTCGTTCCGAGTCTGTCGCAGGTCGTTTTGAACGAGACTTTTGCGCACCTAATCGGCCGTTTTGACCCCAAAAATGACTGGGCTACCTACCAGCACCTATTTCATGGCTCCTCAACTACTCCCCACACTATATAAGTCTGTGATTCGAAGAGAAATCCAAGCAGAACTCACTGGGAAGAAGAGAGTGGTGACAGAACCCTAGTTGACGCCCATGAGTAGGGATACCCGAGGTCCTTGTTAGATGACTAAATTCTAACCTTAGTGTTGCCTTCTAGAGTGGGGTAAAAATATGATAAAATAAGCTCTAGAATACTGTGCAAGTATACACAATCTACAGCAAGTGATAAGTAATTTATCGTATCCACGAGGTTTTGAATAGCTCTCACTTTACCTATTTTATGTAGCTTTTTAATGATTTCAAGATTGTTAAAATGATTGATTTTGAAATAATGCTGAAGCAAAAGAAATAAAAGAGCAGAAAGTAAACAGATAAAGTAGACAGATTGGAAACAGTCGTTGGTCAGGATTTCAGTAATTGTTTTAAAAGATGCTCTAGCAATATTATTGATTAGGCAATTCTCTTGCAGTCTTATCAGCAGGATCCTCCCGAAACTCTGAATTTTTTGGAATGTGTTTCAACTCTAATGACGTGCTACCGATCAAACACTAGGCAACTAGTTATCCCTAACTCAGTCACTGGCGTCCACCAACACATAATGGTCTAGTGTGATTAAATGTCACACACCTCTCAAATCATCCCTGAAACTAAGAAGTGATATTCATACCGGCTGCCCAGGCAGGCACAAAATAGAAATAGACACAACAAATAATCAAGATGTTCAAATCAACATATATTGCATAGAGTATAAAGCACGACAACTACATTGATCCTAACCAACACCTAAGTAAATTTAGTTCATGAAGTGCGAAATAACACACGCTACAATCTGAGTATGTGCATCCATAACTACAATAAATTACAAGAAAAGATCAATTCCCTTGATTAGATCCGTAGTTAATGGTCTTCTTCAAGTCTCCAATCTTTCCTCCTCTATTCGGCTTCCAAAGATGGAAAGTAAGCCTCCACGAATGGAATAGGACTTTCCTTTCTCGAAATTGGAATGTTTTTTACTTGAGACAGCTCCTTCCTTTTATAGAGTGGAGCCAACCCTAATTAGGTCAAATTTTACACGTGGAGGGCTCTCCAAGCTTCCTAGATCCTAGATTAATTCAGATAACGCCACCTCATTAAATGGATTACGTGCGGCTTACGTGGCAACTTTGCTCCCTGCTTTGCTGGATCATGGATTTTGCTCCCTCAAGTCGCTCAGCATTATATTCTGCATCAAATAACTTCTGAAGCATCCATTCTTCCAAATGGGTTAAAACATATAGTATTCATCTAAAAGCAACCCTATTTAACATAATTGACACACAAAACATTATAGAAATAAGGCCTAAATAACTACCTTTTGGAGAGTTATCACTTAGTTAGACATCAAACCTTAGTGTTTGTAGGGATTTTCACCGTATTCCCATTTGTAAAGGAGAGTAGAGTGTCGAGCGAACTCTAGAAGGATTGGATAAAAGAAAAAACCCTAGTTTTAGTTATTGCACCTTATTTCCAGCACGTGTGACTTTTCATTTACTTGTATTCTTTATTCTTTATTTCAATGGAAAATTGTTCATTTGCACTTTATCCCATCATGCGTAGCTAAATCCCGTTGAGGGATTCAATATAGTGAATTCCCTTAGGTTCAATAGCTTGAAAGTGTTTATTTGCTTAAGTTTTATTCAATGCATGTCATTCTTTATTGATTATCATTCTGAATCTTGTTGAGTTTAAATTGATCACTTAGACTTTGCGTGCTATGTGAGTTTGATTATCATTCTGAATCTTGTTGAGTTTAAATAGTGTATTCGGTGTTAAAGGGCGAATTATCTATGTCGGAGTCGAGTCACAGACATGTGCATAACGGTACTCGCTTAGCCTTCTAACGGTTCTTGGGAGCAAGGCCAAATAGAAGTTAAATCTGACCCAATGCATTGAATAGACTTAGGTTGAAGAAACTGTGATTAGAGTTATTTGCCTTTGGGATCAAACTATAATGAACACCTCGTTTTATTTATCATTGTTATCTTTTACTTGTTTATTTTAATTATCTTCCTAAAATTATCATCAACTATTTCTTTGGTTACCTTATCCAAGCAATCTTTTGAGCAGTTTCTTCTTCAAATTTGTGTTTCCAATTTAAACCTCGTGGGATCGATACCCTTGGAATACTTATAAGGTTTTTATTACTACGTGCGATAGTGTATACTTGCACTAGCTTGGCTGAATTTATTCTTATTCATTATCTATCATCTTTTCTAACCTCCACCTTTCAGCCTGACACGCACCAATAGGTCTCAAAAATTGCATGAAATATTTTGAACTGAAGGAGTGAAGAACACTCGAGCGGAAGCGATTACGAATCTTAGGCATCGATTTTCATTAATTTCTAGAGAGAATCATGCTCAAACTTTGAACCAAAAAATAGAGTATTTGCAAACTCACCTTTGAAGCTTGAATCTGTGAGTTCCTTTGTTCGTTTCTCCACACGATCGAGCCATACCGCTAGAGTCTTCCCCACCATTCTCCGGCCTTAGAACGAGCTTGTGGGAGCTAAATCATGATGAATTTTAGGAAGAAAAATGTGGGTTTTTGAGAGTTGGTACACACGTTGTTTTTAGAGAGAGGGAACTTCTTTTTCACGAAAATTTCAGCAGCCTACTTTCTTATGAGCTTGAAATCTCTTTAAAAGAATGAAGCATGCATCTCATCTCTTCCCATGAAGACAACAAGCATGAATTTGTGTAAAAGAATGGGATTATGTGGCTCATTCTCATAATTTGCCTCTTGGGTTTTTCTTAAAAGAAAAACATGAAATTGAAAGTCAAAATTTCAATTTAAAATTGAATTTCTCAAACTCTAATGTATGAAATTAACTTTAAAATTAATTCATATAACTATTTTAAATAAAATCAAATAATTAATTAAACAATTTAATTATTTATATTAATTTAATATCAAATATTAAATTAATCGATTATACCAATCCCAACCTTTTCCTTTACACTGATCTCTCGAACGTGAATCTCTATTTACGTGTATGATATTTAAATCACATTTAAATATATGCATCTCTCTCAAAATTATAGTTTAATCCATAATTAAACTATTACGTCAACAATATCGAATATAATTAATGTTAACTCCCCAAACCAAATTTGAACACTTCAAATTCTTTCATCACTTTGTTCTAAGGTTAATCCGTATGAGCTAGTAGCGGGACCTAATGGACCTATAGATCATGGGCTCCAATGATACGAGATTAACCGATTAAACTCTTTTAACCTAATTAACCAACATTCATTAACTAATGGGACACTCCACTATAGCTCGTAGTTGCACTCCCCTCACTGTAGATATATTTTTGTCCATCCGATATAACCATAATTAGTAAGTCGACCCTTCACAGGTTGTTCGTAACTACAGCTGGGTCAAATATCTATTTTACCCCTGAAGTTACTTCTCGTTCCTTAAGTCCCCACTGAGTCCCTAATGAACAATTGGTTTATGGTTCGGCCACTAAACCTAATACCTCTCGGGCCAATGAGAGGGCGACGCGCCTTTGTTCATGTCTCGGAGTCAGCACTTAAGGGAACAACCTCTCTACTATCCCTAAAGTTGGGCAGGAGTAAATTCCATCTTGCAGGACTATGTGCCTAGCTATCTACCCGATCTTATCCCCAAAACGGTAGACTTATTGAGTGGCGATGTTGGCCCATTCTCACCCATGCAAATCAAAGGATAATCCCGAATAAACAGGAGTTCATAGTTCGCTCAGAATTAAGATCGAGTTACCTAGGTCATCGCTTGAAATAGTCAGTTTCACAGTAAACGGCGTTATAAAGTGAAAGTGACTTATTTCGCGGTCCGATCTTATACAAACTCATTTGCATAGGACGCCTCCACTCGCATGTCTCTACATGAACGATTCAGGATCACATCGTTTGTACTAAAACAAAGTGGGTCACGTCACATAGTTTTCCTAGGATAAGGCACTCAGCCTTATCCCTATACTATAAACCGTTTAGGCTATTACTTAAACTTGATCCACTTTTATGTCACTACATAAAGTTCAAGTGTTCATATCATAGCCAAGGATTCTAGTTTATTGGATTTGGGTTAATTAATGCATAATTAAAACAACCATTCGACAACTAGAAATTGAATCATTTCAATAATGTTTTATAATTAACTTTGTTATATTTACTATCCACGAGTTTTAGGACATAAATCCCAACAAACTCCCCAAAAATGTGTGTTTTAATATGTCTGATAATATGGTTAAGTTGTGGTAAGTTCTTAGGATTGAGTTAAAGGTGATGATTATCTGTTCAATGCTGAGAGAATTATTTTGCTGCAACAGTGCTCGGTTTTGTAGAATGCTCAGGTAAAGGATGAAGGTAGTGTTGGAATATCTGTTTTGATTGAGTTGTGTTGTGTCTAATGTTTTGAATTCTCAAGGGAAGGTTAGTTAGTATTGCTTGGGACGCGCAATAGTTCAAGTTTGGGGGTATGATAACTCTCCAAAAGGGAGTTATTTAGGCCTTATTTCTATAGTGTTTTGTGTGTCTTTTGTATTAAATAGGGTTGCTTTTAGATGAATATTATATGTTTTAACCCATTTAGAATAATGGATGCTTTGGAAGTTATTTTGTGCAGAAAATAATGTTGAGCGACTTAAGGGAGCAAAATCCGTGATCCAACAAAGCATGGAGCAAAACTGCCACGTGAGCCGCACGTGATTCATTAAATGAGGTGGCGTTAGCTGAATTAATCTCGGATCTAGGAAGCTTGGAGAGCCCTCCACGTGTCTGATTTGACCTAATTAGGGTTGACTCCACTCTATAAAAGGAAGTAGCCGCCTCAAGTAAAAAAGATTCCAAATTCGAGAGAGGAAAGTCTTATTCCATTCGTGGAGGCTTACTTTCCATCTTTGGAAGCCAAATAGAGGAGGAACGATTGGAGACCTCAAGAAGACCATTAGCTACGGATCTATTCAAGGGAATTAATCTTTTCTTGTAATTTCTTTTAGTTATGGATGCACATACTCAGATTGTAGCGTGTGTTACCTTGTACTCCATGAACTAAATTTACTTAGGTGTTGGTTAGGATTTATGTAGTTGACATGCTTATTACTCTATGCATTATAAATTGATTTGAGCATCTTGATTATTTGTTGTGTCTATTTCCATTTTGTGCCCGTTTGGCCAGCCGGTATGAATATCACCTCTTAGTTTCAGGGATGATTTGAGAGGTGTGTGACAATTAATCACACTAGACCATTATGTGTTGGTGGATGCCAGTGACTGAGTTAGGAATAACCAGTTGCCTAGTGCTTGATCGGTAGCACATTCCAAAAGATCCAGAGTTCCGGGAGGATCCTGCTGATACGACTGTAAGAGAATTGTCTAATCAATATGATTGCTAGAGCATCTTTTAAAATAATTACAGAAACCCTGACCAATGTCTGTTTCCAATCTGTTTGCTTTATCCGTTTACTTTCTGCTCTGTTATTTCTTTTGCTTCATCATTATTTCAAAATCAATCATTTTAACAATCTTGAAACCATTAAGAAGTTACATAAAATAGGTAGAGTGAGAGCTATTTAAAACCTCGTGGATACGATAAATTACTTATCACTTGTTGCGGATTGTGTATGCTTGCACAGTATAGAGCTTATTTTAATCATATATTTACCTCACTCTAGAAGGCAACACATAGCTAGGATAGTCTTAAGATCGGGAGATTTAAGATAATCTTAGAAATCGTTAAAAAGGATTAGACTTAAGGACTTGCATGTTAATGAGTTTAGATAGGGATATTGAATTCATTGCATGTTAGAAAATTATTTATGCTCGGGAGAGATAAATATGAATCTTGTTATTCCTAGATTTATGAAACATAGGATGTTAAATCATCCAAGTAATTAATTCATAGCCTCATTAGGTGAAGTCAATTCCCTAAGAGTTAGCTCTCCAATTGAATTTCCAATCTTTTAATTTTTGCATAACATTCTTTTGCATCGTTAAAACTTGATCCCTAAATAAAATTGAGTGAAATTATTCATGGTAATTAATCTAGTTAGAAACCAATCTAGAGGACAACATTCGATCTAAAAAATCACTATATTATAACTTGGCCAGTACACTTGCGGTAAGCAAATTGGATCACTATATTATAACTTGGCCAGTACACTTGCGGTAAGCAAATTTCGCATCAGCGATTACGGATCTTAGGCACCGATTTTCATTAATTTCTAGAGAGAAACATGCTCAAACTTTGAACCGAAAAACAGAGGATTTGCAAACTCACTTTTGAAGCTTGAATCTGTGAGTTCCTTTGTTCGTTTCTCCACACGATTGAGTCATGGACTACCGCTAGAGTCTTCCCCGCTATTCTCCGGCCTTAGAACGAGCTTGTGGGAGCTAAATCATGATGAATTTTAGGAAGCAAAATGTGGGTTTTTTAGAGTTGGTACACACGCTGTTTTAAGAGAGAGAGAACTTTTTTTCACGAAAATTTCAGCAGCCTGCTTTCTTATGAGCTTGAAATCTCTTTAAAAGAATGAAACATGCATCTCATCTCTTTCCATGACGACAGCAAGCATGAATTTGTGTAAAAGAATGGGATTATGTGGCTCATTCTCATCATTTGCCTATGGGGTTTTTCTTAAAAGAAAAACATGAAATTGAAAATCAAATTTTCAATTTAAAATTGAATTTCTCAAACTCTAATTTCTGAAATTAAATTTAAAATTAATTTTAAATAAAATTAAATAATTAATTAAACAATTTAATTATTTATATTAATTTAATATCAAATATTAAATTAATCGATTATACCAATCCCGACCTTTTCCTTTACACCGATCTTGAAGGTGTTAATATCTAACATGCGGAAACAATTTTGGATCTTAGGCACATAATTACTTCAATTTGATCATACAAAGCATATTGTTCATATGAAGAAAAATAGAGGCAGTGAATACCAACCTCTTTGTTCTTCAAATTGGATGAATTGGTTGGTTGTTTTTCTTCACCAACTTGTCACGAACCACCACTTGATCTTCCTTGCTATCCTCAAGCCTTTGGAACGGATTGTGAGATCCTCTAGTGATGAAATTTGAGAGGGAAAGAGCTTGAAAAACAAGCTTCAAGAGAGGTTTGAGTTCTTGAGTTTTTGGAGAGATTTTGGCAGCATAACACTATCAAATCTAGCCTTAATTCTTCAGCAATATTTCATCCATTTATAGAGAGAATGAAGCTGAGAAAATGCAACAAAGATTGACACCATTTTACCCAAGATTAAGTGGGTAATTTGGTGGCTTAATAAGGGGGAGTGCATGGGTTTAGTCACCATGCACTCCACCTCCTAAAATTCATTTTAATTTTAATTTTCTTAATTCAAATTAATTTGAATTTTAGTTTATTTAATTCTTATAATTAATAATCTGAAAATTTAAATCCAATTATGAATTTTCAATTTTAAATTAATTCAAAATTAATTTAAAATAATTATTAATTAAATAATCAAATATATAATTAATTTAATATCTAATATTAAATTAATATTTTGCTACCAATCCCGAACATTTCCGAAATTTTATTTTTCAACCATAAATCCCTATTCATGTGCTTGATATTTAAATCATATTTAAATATATTAAATCTCTCAAAGTTATGTTTAACCAAAACTCGACGTGTCGGTAATATCCAATATGACCGACCATTTCCCTAAATTGAATTTGAACTTATTCTAATTCCTTCCATCATATTGTTCCAAATGTTATTCTCAAGCTAGCAAGGGGACCTAATGGACCTACAGATCATGGGCTCCAACGATTCGAGGTTTAACCGGCTAAACCCTTTTAACCTAGTTAACCAACATCCGTTAACTACCAGGTCACTCCACTATATCCTAGTAGTTGAACTCCCCTCACTGTAGATATATTTTCGTCCACTCAATATAACCATGATTAGTAAGTCAATCCTTCACAGGTCGTTCGTAACTATAGCTAGGTCAAAAAGTCTATTTTACCCCTATAGCACTTCTTGATTCCTTAAGTCCACTGGTCCTCTAATGAACAATTTGTTTATGGTCCAACCACTAAATAGAGTCTCTCTCGGGCCAATGAGGGGGTGGGGCTCCCTGTTCAAGCCTCGGAGTCAGCACTTAAGGGAACAACCTTTCTCCTATCTCTGATTCGGGTAGGAGTGAATTCCATCTTGCAATACTATGTCCCCAGCTATTAATCCAGTCTTATCCCCAAAATGGTAGGCTTATTGAGCGGCGCTGTTTGGTCACTCTCACCCATGCAAATGAAAGGATAATCCCAAACAAATAGGAGTTCATAGTAAGCTCAGGATTAAGATCGAGTTACCTAGGTCATCACATGAAATAGTCAGTCTTAACAGTAATGGCGTTAGAAAGTAAGAGTGACTTATTTCTTGGTCTGGTCTTGTGTAAACATCTTTTACACAGGATGCCCCTACTCACATGTCTCTACATGAACGATCCAAGATCACGACGTTTGCCTCGTTCGTAAAGTAGGTCGCATCCATAGTGTCACTAGGATAAGGTACCCAGCCTTGTCCCTATACTATAGACCATTTAGGTTATATACTAGAACTTAATCCATGTCCATATCCACGATATAGTTCGAGTATTTCATATTATAACCATGGATGTTTATCTTATTGAATTTAAAATATATAAACAAACAATTCACTGAATAACATCTTTATTGCAAAAGGATTACAAACTTTGAGTTTTAAGACATAAAACCCAACAGATCTCTAGAACGTGAATCTCTATTTACGTGTATGATATTTAAACCACATTTAAATATATGCATCTCTCTCAAAATTATAGTTTAATCCATAATTAAACTATTACGTCAACAATATCGAATATAATTAACGTTAACTCCCTAAACCGAATTTGAACGCTTCAAATTCTTTCATCACTTTATTCTAAGGTTAATCCGTATGAGCTAGCAGGGGGACCTAATGGACCTACAGATCATGGGCTCCAAGGATACGAGATTAACCGATTAAACTCTTTTAACCTAGTTAACCAACATTCGTTAACTAACCGGACACTCCATTATAGCCCGTAGCTGCACTCCCCTCACTGTAGATATATTTCTGTCCATCTGATATAACCATGATTAGTAAGTCGACCCTTCACAGGTTGTTCGTAACTACAGCTGGGTCAAATGTCTATTTTACCCCTAAAGTTACTTCTTGTTCCTTAAGTCCCCACTGAGTCCCTAATGAACAATTGGTTTGTGGTCTGACCACTAAACCTAATACCTCTCGGGCCAATGAGAGGGCAGCGCGCCATTGTTCACGTCCCGGAGTCAGCACTTAAGGGAACAACCTCTCTACAATCCCTAAAGTCGGGTAGAAGTGAATTCCATCTTGTAGGACTATGTCCCAAGCTATCTACCCAGTCTTATCCCCAAAACGGTAGGCTTATTGAGCGACGATGGTGGGCCACTCTCACCCATGCAAATCAAAGGATAATCCCGAATAATCAGGAGTTCATATTTAGCTCAAGATTAAGATCGAGTTACCTAGGTCATCGCTTGAAATAGTCAATTTCAACAGGAGTTTATAATTAGCTCAGGATTAAGATCGAGTTACCTAGGTCATCGCTTGAAATAATCAGTTTCACAGTAAACGGCGTTGTAAAGTGAAAGTGACTTATTTCGCAGTTCGGTCTTATACAAACTCATTTGCATAGGACGTCTCCACTCGCATGTCTCTACATGAATGATTCGGGATCACATCGTTTGTACTAAAACAAAGTGGGTCACGTCACATAGTTTTCCTATGATAAGGTACCCAGTCTTATCCTTATACTATAGACCGTTTAGGCTATTACTTGAACTTGATCCACTTTTATTATGTCACTACATAAAGTTCAAGTGTTCATATCATAGCCAAGGATTCTAGTTTATTGGATTTGGGTTAATTAATGCATAATTAAAACAACCATTCGACAGTCAGAAATTGAATCATTTCAATAACGTTTTATAATTAACTTTGTTACATTTACTATCCACGAGTTTCAGGACATAAATCCCAACATGAATGTCTCTTGTTCAAGACAAGACATTTTGTTGAAGGAAGTGTGTATGATCTTCTGTTTAATGCTCTCTCACATGGCAATGGCAGCTTGTCGCCTATAACTGGAAATCACATTGTTAGCACAATAATTAGATACCTTATACGCAGCTGCATGTGTTGTTGTCTTTATTTGTCCAAGAATCTCATCAGTTACATGATGACAAGATTGAGTCACAACTCTATCCATCAGCACTTTGAAATTGGCCACACGCGCAGCCATAGTATCAAAAACATCTAGACTCACAAAATAAGGTGGACTATGATGCTCTCCAGCTTCTGCAATAAAATCATTTAAAGACGATTGCAAAATAAAGAAAAGAAATTTTAATAATGATAAAAAAAACATTACAGTGAAATTAAAAAAAAAAAAAAAGGTAGGAACACTTACCAATGGTGTGGGGAGTGCAAGAAAATGTGATGCGCTAGGAACCCATCAAAAAATTCATCTTCAGATACTGATGGTTTATGAGACTTCTTAGGTCATTTCCAACGATGATCACTACTACTGCTCTGACTACCCTCATTGTCCTTAGAAAGGAACTCACCAAGTTCAAACAGACGAATCCTTTTACCTCCATTATTATTACCAACCTTTTTAGGTAACTTGGCTTAGAGGGAAGAGGAGAAGCATTAGCCACCAACTTTTGTATGTCTTCTTCAAGATAATTCCCATGCTTGGCTAACCACCAACTTTTGTAACTTTGAGTAACCTGAGTGTGTGGTTTTGTTGCACGAGAAGGAAGGTACACTTGAGATAATGTTTCTCTTTGAGTGCACATCCTCCAAAGACATAACACATTGGCTAAGTTTGCCTTAGGAATCTTTTTACCCAAGTCATTCGGTATGTCTTGATAGAATCCAAATTGTCGACTAAATCGACAAGGACTATAAGCTTCAATAACCATCGACGATCCACACCGTGAAGATAAGAAGCACGATCGAATGCTTATGAAGAATGAAGAAAGCCAAAACAACAATTTCCCGTCATCTTTTAGAAGCTCGCCTGTATTTCTGGCTTGAAGACTCACATACCACGACACATATTTACCCTTGTGAATATGTACACGAGCTTCAAAATCGTCAAAGTACTTAGCCCCACCTTCGCCAGAAAAACTCAACCATCATTGGGCCATTGATAGGCACTAGAACTTTATAATGTGTATTAAAATAATAAGTCATCCAAGCATGGACATAGTGCAAGGGGAAACAAGCCTTTGAAAATCCAGCAGAAGGAGATGCACTGTGAATCTGGCTTAGTCCATGATATATATTGGCTAAAACAGGAACAACAAGACTAAAAACGTAACATTCAGCCATAAGACCGGCGACTTTAAAAACTCTTGGACGAAGGGAAGCACGTTGGTCGAGAAATACAAATACGCACAACCAACAAGAAAGAAAGGCAACCAAGTATGTTTTATCTTTCAATCCATCTTCTACGTCTAGCATGCAAAACAGATCCATTTCTTTTTCAGACCAGTTGTGACACTTGATAGAAGTTTCATTTGGATTATGGGTCTGATGTGGACGGGAAGCCTTCTTCTAATTTCGAGGAGGAGGTTTTTCATATTTTGAATCCCATTTAAACCAGAAAGAAATCCACGATTTGCCAGGGATTTGAAAGCGATCACGCTGTTGAGCTGCATGTGACAGTACGCAGTAAAAAGATACTCACAACTTTTTGGACAATCTTCATCCTCTCGATCAGGTGAACCTAATAATTTCTCACAGCAAGGAACAACTTCATCATAAAACCTACCTTTGATGGAAAGACCTCCTAATCTCCACATGTCCCATAGAGAGATAGCCAACTCTCTTGATGATGTATGAAGTGTATTCGTGGAAGGACACCATGCTTCACAAAAAAAGCTCGAATTATATCATTTATTGCGATCATAAGTGTACAGGGAAGCCATTACAACATCAAACAAATGAGCCTTCTTCTGTATCGGCGTATTTCGAGAAATTAAGACCTCTAACCATTCCCAATAATAAAAAATATAAAAGAATTCTCCATGAATTTTTAACAAACTACCCCAGCGAACCTGTTCATCTCCAATAATTCGATGACCTAGAGTTGATTCTGGATTTTCACTCGACGCCTTGTTATGCACTAGAGACTCTAAAAACCACACCCTTAATGAGGAGTCATGACTCAAAAGCCTTTCTTCTGACCATCTAGACAAAAAGGTAGAATTATGTGGGCAAGGTTGTGATCCCCTAAAATTACCACATATTATCTCTCCTACAAGAAGGATGACCCCACTTTCTATAAGCTTATCACTATCTTTCAAGATGACTAGACAATTTTTGTTTGAGTCTGGATGTTTGATAAAATATACCATGATGAATACAAATGGACTTCTACAAAAAAAGGGGGGGTAGTCTTTGAGCTAGGTCCATTTCATTTAAAAAAAGAAAATAAAAATAAAATAAAATAAATTCCAAGAGATTTTTTTTCTTACTTTCCAAGATAAAACCCTAGTCTCACTCGGTGTGCCAATTTGTTTGCACAAGATTTCAACAAAGAAATCTAATTCATGGAAATGAACTTGATTTTATTGAATTTGATGTAGAAAGTGTTACAGTCTTTAATATTTATCCTCTGATGTTTTCTCTCAAAATGTAGAGTCTTATCTGAGGGGATTGCGAGCTTGATCTCAGATGGAGGGAGGTCGAATCTTCAACTTGTATCTTGATGAAGAGACGATTGATTCTTTGGAGTCTTCTAGTCGTTGGATCTTCTGAGTCTTGAGTTGGCCGAATTTTGAATCTTGGATCTTCTGAATTCTCTAGATTCTCTGACTTCTAACAACTTTGGACTCTAGCAGAATGCTCTAGACTCTGAGTTCTTTGACTCTGCCTGAATGTCCAAAATGAATGGTGGCCTCCTCTATTTATAGAGTTTGATGAACCTCATATGGGCTTGGGCCTGGTTGGTTTTGGGCACAACTTTTGGGCTTGGGCTACATTTGGGCTTTAATCCAATCGTTTTTTAATAAGATTGGATTATTTTAATTTAGCCCAATTTCTTCAATGACCTCAGGTTACATTAGTCTCGGGTCCAATTGCCACGTGGCATTATTTGATTGGACTTGACTTTCATTTGATGGATCAATACTAGATAAGTGGCATAAAGGAAATACACAACGCAATACATTATATCGCAAGCGAGAAAGCTGCACTGGGACTCTATGTCTTCTTTTCTGCTTTCCTTTCTCTCTCCGTCGTCCTCCTTCATCTGGCAGTTGGGCCATTTTTATAGGCTGAGAATGCTGACTTCTCAAAGGAATTGGCTTGCGTGCCCCAACCATCTTTTGCCAGCTTTCAAATCAGTCACACGTCAGGGCGCACATCCATCCGACTGTCATCGTACGATTCACACTCTGGGATCCGCGCCTACGCTGAAGATAACTTGGGCAAGGAAATAATTGTAGATATCATGCGTTAACGGGTAAAGTATAAGGATTTAGATATCACAATTCTCTACTTTCATGCGTTCATTTAGCGCATCTATGATCTTTTCCATCCTTATTTAATTTAAATTTAAGAGAGAAATAGCTTGCTTTATGCAAGTGATCATGACAATTTGTGATTGGCCGAAATTTCTCACTCAACAGAATGACCTAGGTAACTTAATCTGAATCCTGAGTATGTTATGAACTTTTTTTCATGAGGGATTGTCCTTAGATTTGTATGGGTGAGAGTGGCCAATTCACCGACTCAATAAGCCTACTATTTCAGGGGCAAGACTGGGTGGGGGCTGGGAACATAACATTACAAGATGAAATTCACTCCTTCCCCTATTGGGGCAAGTAGATGAGTGTTCCCTTAAGGGTTGATTCCAGGTCTTGAACAAGGGCATCTGTCCTCTCCTGACTCGAGAGGAACTGTTGTTTATTGGTTGGACCATAAATAGATTGTTCATTAAAGAAATCAGTGGTACTTAAGGATCTAGAGGTAACCCAAGGGTAAAACGATAATTTGACCCAGTTGGCGTTACGAACACTCGTGAAGGATTGACTTACCAGTATGGTTAATATCCGTGGACATAGAAATATTATACAGTGAGAAGCGTGCAGCTGTGGGTCTTTAGTGAAGTGACTCACAGTTAACGAATGTTGACTGACTTGGTTAATGAGTTTAGCCAATTAGTCTCGTATCGTTGGAGCTTCTGATCTGTAGGTCCATTAGGTCCACCTGCTAGCTCGTAAAGGGTTTTGAGGTTAAATAGTCTCGAATAAGAATTTGAAGCGTTCAAATTCATTAAGGAAATTTTAGTTAATTGTATGTGATGTAATTAATATAATGTATGGAAATACATTATAATATAAGTTTAATTAATGAATTAAACTTTATAATAATAAATTAATTTTGGATGTGATTCAAAATTAATTAATGAGAGAATTAAATATTTGAAGGAGTTCAAATATTAATCATGAATTAGATTCATATTAATACTATAGGTTAAATATTTCCCTTTTGCAAGACAGAGACGATCCCACAATCGAGGCCTCAGCACTCAGAGTCATAGTGGGTGAACTCTATTGGTGGTGTCTCAAACTCGGTCTACTGTGAACTCGATCGTTGGGAGCATAGTGAAGTTTCTTCGGTCTTCAACATGTAAGTACCGAATCTCTAAAGTAGTTTAGAGTAATTAAAATGCATGCTTAATCTATTAATTTATAGAAATCGTTTTGTAATTTTGTCCAATGTATCGGTGTTTTTCCTAGAAACCCAATTAGCAACATTTTGGTCTGATATATGCTTCTACTACAAGGAATTTTAATCCTTCAGTTTCCACTATGGACTCTTATCATTCTAACTTTTCTTAATATTAGGTCCAAATTCACCCATAACAGAAATGGAAGAAAAAACTGGAAGATAAATATAAAATACAAAGGGTTGGGAGTACATACGTTTGTATGAATCTTTTAAAAATGGAAACTGATCTAGAACTAAGAGTGAAAGAGAACGAACGTTGACACTGATTTCTTGATCGACTCTACCCATTTGATTTTGGTCAAACAATTAGTCTGTGGATTTAGTATATAAAAATGGAAAATCTTAATACTAGTTAATATTTAGAGATTATTAAAAGATAGGGAAAAAATCAATTTTTACCCCTGAACTTAGTAGGTTCTATCAATTTTAACCCTAAACTTTCAATTTCATCAAATTGAACCCTAAACTTAACAAATTGTATCAATTTGAACCTCAAACTTGCATAAATGTTGCAATGTAATTGGCAATTTCCTTTTCTTTTGTTAGTTCACATTGCACCTAAGTTAGTGTTTTGTAAGATTTTTTTTGGAAAAACCAGAAGAAATTAGATATCCTAGACTATTCTTCTCATTATTATCCAAAAAAGAATCACAAATTTATTTGCAACAAGAAAAATCTAACAAATATGAGAAATAAAAAAATCAAAATTTCTTTATTTTCGTTTCCTACATTTGTACATTCTTCTGATTAGCAAGAAAAAAACCCGTAAAAGAAGACAAAAATCTCACAAAATTCTTAGCAACAATAAAAAAAACTAGCAAATATTTGAAGATAAAAAACCTCAAAAGTTTCTTTGCTTTCATAATCTTAAATAGCAGCGAAAAAACCCTCACAATTAAATTTCTCAACAATAAGAAAAAATCATATAAAATAAAGTTTCTCCGATATTTTATTTATAAGAAGCCAATTCAGGTGCAATGTGAATTAAGAAGAAAAAAAAAAGAAGAAATAATCAATTACGTATGGTGGTTCAAATGGAAAGTTAACCAAAGGTATATATTGTAACACTTACGCAAGTTTGAGGTTAAAATCGATACAATCTAATAAATTTGAGGTTCAATTTGATGAAATTTAAAGTTTAGGGTTAAAATTGATAGAACTTGTTAAGTTTAGGGTTCAATTTGATGAAATTGAAAATTCAGGGTTAAAATTGATACAACCCCCAAAGTTTAAGGGTTAAAAATGCTTTTTTCCCTAAAAGATAAAGGATAGATAACAAAAAAAATCAAGCAATTTGCGTGAATCAAGGGAGGGAACCGTGGAATTAAAAAAGAAAGTTGATTAAATTCTAGCTTAGGGAGTGGACGAGAATGATTGAATTAGGGGTAAAAGAGAAAATTCAAATCTACCCCTAAAAAACGTTTAGCCATTTTTCATTAAAAAAAATCTGTTTGGCCATTTTTTTAGAAATATATTGTGTATATAGCCCTAAGGATTTCCCAATTATATATACATTTTTGGTAAGTTAAATAGAAATTAACATTAAACTAGTTTAACATTTTCGAAATAAAAACATTAAACTAGTTTAATGATAGGATTATTATTATTATTTTTTGACATAGATTATTGAAAATGTAAAGAATAAATTTGGATATTTAGAAATAGAGGTACCAAAAAATAAAAGTCTCTGGATAGTTTAAAAAAAAAAAAAAAAAAAAAAAAAGTCTCTAGAGGCATAGGATTAAAGCCATCAACATAATTATCCATTTGTTTTTGGGAATTGATGTTGTTCACTTCAAGTATGGCGGTGAAAAATGATCATATTTCTATTTAATTTCGTGGACTCGGCGCCGTGGGGAGGTTAGCAATTGTGGCTCAGAGCGTTTGAACACAACACGCAGAGCCCATTCCGCTATCGTCTTTCCCAGAAATTTCACCTCAAAATCAATCATATTTACGTAATCAATAGCAATTCTTGAAAAAGAAGAACAATTGATACAGCGACGGGGAAAGCTCACCGAAGGACGGCGAATCGAGAGGAAGAAATTTGACTGTTGAAGGTCGAAAGAAAGAAGATATGGCGATGCGCGAGCTGGTTACTGGAGGAGCTGCTTGTGCTGTTCCTGGTTCTTCTTCTTCTTCTAACCCTCTCGGTGCCCTTGCCAACGCTCTAGTTGGCTCCTCTTCCAAGACCCAGGTTCTTTCCCTCTACCTTCTGAATTTGAATTTGACATTTGTTACTAGAATTGTGTTTTCTGATACTTTGATATTGTTAATTCATGAATTTGCTGTTGCCTAGTCTTGTGAAATCAGATTGAGCTTTGTCCAACTTGGTCCTTAGTTGCTGCTTTTGTTCTTATCTTCTTTTTGTTACCAAATTGGTTTTTCCTTTGTATGGGTTTGGTCTTGGGTGTGACAAAGTAATTCGGTAATTCATCTTTATGTTTGAACTAATTCTGAGCAGGAAAGGCTACGGGAAATTCCTACATCGCAGCTCACAGGTCCTGAAAGGCCTTTTTACCCTGAGAGCCATGGGCAGCTTCCTGGGTCTGAGTTTGATCACCCACCGCTTCAACCCAATGAGCAGGTTCGCTTTCCTTTTCCTTTTTTTTGTTATAATTTTAAATTCTTGTATGTTTTGCAGAATTTCCTTTCAGAATTCACACGGGGTTTTGAACTTATCTATTGTGTCTATTTTGCTTGATTCAGGCGTCAAAATTTTTTAGTGGCTTCCACCAGGCTGCCGATCAGAGTGGTCTGGCCTCTGCATGGAATGAGGTACAGGGCGGTCCTCCTCCTCCCCACTTGAGAGAAATGCAACCAAGTCTTGCTGAATTCGATCGTATTTATGATCAAATGCCTGTTTCTCAACCGATATTGGATGGTACTTCTGAGTTTCTGCTTTATTCTTTAAGATTCTGGATGGTTGGCATAGTTTGCAGTTCGATTGCCTTCTATGTTGCTGCCGAACCATTTTCGTTTAATTACAAGGACTAAAATTCAATTCAATGACATTCATCTTTTGTTTAGTCTGGATTCCCAATTCAGGACCTGAACTCAATTCCTTTAAGTGAACTAATGGAGCTCCAAGTTGCAGTTTAATGCATTTCAGGGAAGTTTTGGTTTGAGACATGGAGTTCCAGGCTTTTGACCTGAACTTCCTAATCATAGTCTTGAAACTCCAATTCCTGCAAATTATTGCCGGAGTCTACCAGAGTTTGGAATTCCTGAAAATTTGGAATTTCATTTTGAATTAGATAAAATTTTAAATTGGAGCCTAAAGCCTAATTAAAATTTATGTCAGCGGGTTGGTCTTCCTGTGGAAACCTAAAGTATGTTATGAAATAGGCAGAATGTTCAACCTTGACTGATTTCGTAGAGTGGAAGATTCATTTTAGTTCATCACAAAGTCATAAACATTCAATATTGACTGCGTACCATCTGTTAGTGTTAGAGCTTGATTTATATTATTTTCAGTCTTACTAATTAGTTTATATTTTGACTTCACCTTTACTGTAAACCAGGGCCACCGCAAAGAGTGCTGTCAAGCTTTTTGCACTCATTTGTAGAGAGTAGCCGTGGTGGAGTTCCTTTTCATCCTACCCCTCTGCCTTTGTTGGGACTATCTGAAGGTGATAAACAATGTATACGGGATCGTAGTAGCATAATGGCTCGACATTTTTTTGCAGACAAGAGTGAAGACTTCATTAACGCGCAGGTTTGGAGATTCTCTGTTTAGTACCCATTCATAAGAAAGCATGTAGTTAACATTTTTATACCAAATTTCTAGACATTATCCAAGCTCTAGTTTAAGTGCAATGGGATTTCACCATCTTCAGGTCATGTCTCATGTTTGGCTTTCATTTTTTTTCCCCTTTTTGTTTATCTCCCTGTTTTCATTTCGTTTTATTTTTCTTACAGATACATTGTTTTGGGTTAAGAAACAATACTTCCATTTGTCTTGATAGAAAAAAATACAAATCCTGAAAATTTTTATTTCTTCAAACATATATGATTTTTCAGATAAGAGATAATTCATTAATGCCGAAAGAAGTACATGAAAAGGGGAGTCATTGGCTCTAGACACCAAATGTATTAAAAAAGTGATCTTCTAACAGTGTTCATAAAAAAGAACTATAGTTGCAATTCAAGTGGTAAATCGTAAAGGTAAAGTTATCGGAGTTTCTTTGTTTTCAATCCCTCCAGGTGAATGCACTTTTATCTTCGTTAGACATTGACAACAGTAAACAGGTTAAGGGGCCTCAACCTGGTAGGTTTCATGAGTTGGAGGATTATTGGAACGAATCTCAAGCTCTCCAGAGACCTGGTGGTCATATTGCTGATGGATGGGCTTCTGAATATAGCCTAAACAGGGAAAAATATGCCGATCATGAGGCTTGGGCTCAGTCCTTTGAACAACAATATGGTGCCAATGGTTGGGCCTCTGAGTTTGAGCAGGTGAGGAGCTGCAGCTTGTCCTTCAAGTTGCACCTATAATGCTGATCTCTATCTGATCTATCCATATTACATGATCTGTGACTAGTGATTGGCTTTCTAATGATCATTTTGTATTTCATGCTTTGAGTTAGAGTGATTAATTCGCAATCATTTTTTCAATGATAATCATCAAACTGGCATTCGGTTGGCATCACATCATGAACTTAAAATCCTTGGTGGTTATTAACTTATAATTAAGAACTTTATGTTGGATTGGGAGCTGTGAAGTTTAATCGGCTCTTGCTTTAGACTTGGTCATACAGAGTTATTTTAGCATGTTAGAAAATCTGGACGTACAGAGTTGTTTAAGCCATGCCTATTTCTTTTTAAGGTTTAGACTATGATATAGCTGCTTAGTAGTAGTTTTGGACAGTTTATTTCCTGGTTGATCACCATCAACTACACTCTGGCCTATGTGTTATGGGTCCTTGTTTTACTTTCAATACCCTAGGGTAAATATGTATGTACTTATATGTCCTTGACTCTTGGTTAGTATAATAATTGATTCTGTATGCACAATGCCTAATTTGACTCTCAGTCAACTATAATAACTTATATTTGACTCCACGGTTTGTGGATTGAAACTCTTGATATATTTCCACAGGAGAAGTTTCAGTTAGCATCGGCAGAAAGAATGGCAGGTGGTAATATGATGAATTTATCTGCAATGGAGCAGACTCGCAAACTTGCAAATACATTAGCTGAAAATAACGACCCTAAATTTCAGGTTGATATTTTGTATTATGATTTTAGTATTTTATTCATCTCTCTCTCTCTCTTTTGAGTTCAATGATTGTAGGGGTGAGGGATCGGACCATCAACCTTTAGGATGGTAATTGATGCCTTAGCCACCAACCTATGCTCGGATTGACAATATTTCATTATGATATTATCTGAAACATAACTAATGTTTTCCCATTCATGTTTGATGAGAGTGCAACACATAAGCAACAAACAGTTGGTTTGATTAATTAGGCTTGGCAACGTTGTAAAATTATTTTTAACAAAAAAAAGTGTTCTATTATGGTATAACAAAAAAAAAAAAAAGGTTCTATTATGGTATAATATCGTACCAACTTTTTTTTCCAAATAAAACCAAAGGTCAAACTTATGGCTTTCCACTGGAGTATTTACATTCTTGTGTACTGTATGTTAAAATCAGACTAGCACCCTAAATATCTTTGTTTGTTAGGTGGTTGTAGATTTTTAGCATATGCTTGTTGACGGATAGATGACTGGTTTTCACTATGCTGCGTCTCCTTTGTTTTTAACATGGTTCTTACATTTTTAATAATTCCTATTTAGTTTTTAGTTTTGAGGAAAATATCAGCCATCTAATAACATTTTTTCTTCTGGTTTTATTTCTTCATGGGCATTTTTACTTCCTTGCATTAGGTGGCCTCAGTGTTGCCTTCTCCCTCTCCTGACCTTTCTTCCTTGATCTCTTTAGGTTTTTGTTGTCCTCTAACATATAGGTAGACGATTGATGTGGCGGGTCTTCTTTATATCCTTCGAGATCTGTTTGTTGCCCCTAGGAGAAGAGAGGTTAGGGTTTGGACCCCTATCCTTCTAGGAGTTTTTCTTGCCATTCCCATTTTCATTTTGTCTTTCCCTCCTGCCTCGTTAGCTGGTCCTAAGGCTTTAGTTTTTGCCTCCCTAGAAGGTTAAAATTCCTAAGAAGGTGAAGTTCTTGGTGTGTCAAGTTTTACTGAATATTTTGGATTATGCTCAAGATACTCTTCCTTAGTTTTGTACCCACAATGGTGCATTCTTTGTAGGAGGCATGAGGAAGACTTGAATCCCTATGGAAGTGCTAGTTTACAAACTACCTTTGGGGTTGTGGGAGGAGTTCATTCGGTGTTAGCGAGGTGCGTGATAGAAATGAGCGGTCTTTGTTGGAGGAGATGCTCTTGCATCCTCCCTTAAGGGAGAGAAGCAAAGTGTTATGGTAAGCTAGCTTCTTTGCTAATAGGATGTTGGCTTGACCAATATTTTAAAAGGCTTAAGGTAGCCTCGAGGTGTTTTCTCATGGAGAAGCGAGGCATAAGCCTTGAGGCAATACGAGGCGTAAACCTCATTTTAAATTAAAAAAATATATTTAAATCATAAAACATCAAACTTTATCTATTCTTAACATTATAATATTCCTTAGAAGTCCAAAACATACTAAAAAATCAATAACGACAAAGAAAAAATCCTAGTAGTCTATGTCTATTGATGTTAATCAATGCATCTAACTTTCTTGTGTTAATAATAATCTAAAGCTTATCCACAATATAAAAAAACCTCAATAGTCCATTGAAAAGAAAATAAAAGTGAAGTAAGAAAACATAATAAAACTCACCTTGTTGTGAAGAGATAAAATGAAAAGAAAACAAAATTAAAGCATAGAAAAATAATAAAACTCACCTTATGTTGTGTTGCTTTCGCCACCTTACAATTCTTTTCTTTGGCTAGTGCAGCCACTCACGCTATCTTAAAATAACCACCGCTTGGACTTCTAAAACCATTTCGACTCCTAAGGCATTTGCCTTTTCATTTTGGGGTGAACTTTTCAATTTTCTTTGATCTTTGATATCCACATGGGCCCTGGCCCACCACCAAAGTAAGTAAAAGACATGCACAACCTGAATTAAATGCATGTCGGAAAATTTATTGCAATTTTATATGAAATAAATTCAAGGCTTACACCTTATAGCCTTGGAGGCGTACGCACAGAGGCTTACGCTGTTAGTGATAGAGATGGTACATTCGTTCACAAGTGTTAACATTAGAGACTTATTAGAATGAAAATCAAGTATATGATGTAATTGAAACTTTTGAAAGTTCAGGGACTAGATAGACAACCACCAATAACAACCACCAATATTCAAGGACTAAATTTGTAATAAAACCATTATTGATATTCAGCTAATTTGGATTGTTTGGGAGTTTCTTTCTTGTCGTCTGTAGTTTAGTTTTTGGGTAACTTTTGAGGACTTCCTGTTGCTTCTCTTATACACATTCTCTTTCTTATGTGTAACATTTCAAAATATCCTTTTTGATAGGGGGTGTTGAATTTTCTATGCTTCTTCTGGGTGCTGGTTTTTCCCTACAAAATACATCATCATTTTTATAAAAAAAGCCAACTTTGATATTTGACCTGTTTGGCATGCAGAACTCGAAGTTTCTTCAGTTTGTTTCAAAGATGAGTAGGGGTGAACTTATTATTGATGATAATCAAGTCAAGCCAAACTCTTTATCTCCATCAGATAACTGGGCTTCCGAGTACCAGCAACAGTATAGTGGAGGTCTTCCCTGGGCTGATGAATTTGTAAGTCATGAAATGAGATGGACCCTTTTATTCCCCAACCCACAATCTGACCATCTGTCGGGTTGGTGGGTGTTTTTATGAACAAATTTTTGTTTGGTTTTATTTTGTTTTATGTTTTTTTGTTTTTTGTTTTGTTTTCATTATTCATTGATGAAAAGAAATGAAAGAATGCATCGAGAGTGCTATAACTTCTTCTCATAACCAGGGGTGGAGCCAAAAATTTTAGAAAGGAATTGCCGCACCTTCAACAACAAGAACAAAAATGCGGCCTTCTTTGATTACAGAAGAAATGCTTATACTTAAAATTTTTGTTGTTGTTGTTGTGAGAAGTCATCCCAAAGTCATCGTAGTGTCTTAATTATGATTTTTACTGATGCAACACAAATATATCTATGCATGCAAAGAGTTATCTATGTTTTCCATGTAAAATAGAATTAAAATTCTTTTACAGAACTTACTTTTTCCAATAAAAAATGGTTTCAGGTTTCTAATGAAACTAATCGGTGGGCTGATGAGTTTGCTGAAGGGAAGCAACATGTGTCAGATGATTCATGGGTAAATGAATTTTCCAAGTTGCACATGCAAGACTGGGTGGAAGAATTTGGTCAGCAGGTCGGGGAAGGGGCTTCTGGAGAAGCTGATAGTTGGGCAAATGCATATGATGAGTAAGTCTGATATTTTACTTCGAGTGACTATATTGTATTGCTGTTAGCAACTGTATATAATAAATTCTTTTTTGCATTCTGCTATACTTCCTGTTTTACATTTCTCTCTTTTTTTTTTTTTTTTTTTTGGGATAAGAAACAGAATTATATTAACAAAGAAAAAAGAAAAAAAAAACGGCCCAAGGACAGAGGGGTGAAGAACCCCCCCCCCCCCCCCCCCCCCCCCAACAGAAATTAATGAAGCACAAATCTCCGTTTGTTGCTAGGTTCATATGTAATCGGTCATATAGAGCAAAGGCCAAGTAAATGGTTTATTGCTGCTCACTATGACAGTTCATGAATTCATAACTAACGTGGATTAGATGAATAAGACCAATATAAAACTGTAAACTTGTATTAAAACATAACAGCTATCTTATATTAGCATGCTAAAGGGATCATATTGGATTATTTGGAAAGCTTTGCCAATAAACCTCAAGGAAGTGAACTTCTGGGCAATGTATATAAACACACACACACACACACATACTCATACTCGAGATATCTTTTTCACCAGAGGAAGAGAAGTACAAAAAGAAGTTGGATATATACTACCAATTCAACCAAGGAAAAAGGAGCTCACGCAAAACTACTATGGGCATATAGCTTGGAGAGAGGACATCAAGAAGGTCCTTAGAGTTATATGAGTTCCCATTTATCATCTCAAGAATTTGTTGACTTGATCTCTCAAACTTTTTAAGTTTCTTTTTAAAGAATGTGTTGAACCAAGGTACTTTAGCTTTGTGCTTAAGCGGTTGACTGCACAATCTATAGTATTCTCGTAGAGGCACCAAGAAAGACAAAAGAGACTTAAAACCTCTCACAACTTCAGATTTTGAATGGACTGAAGAAAGATTAGGGGTCATGATTCTCCGATTTTGATTGCACTGCATGCACATTTAGGTACATTTAGGAGAGAAGATACGAATATGGTTCTCTCCTTTGAACCAGACCTCGTTATTCCTCATAAGTCATAACTAATGGCTAAACAAAGAGTTCAATTTACATTTTAGGATTTCCTACTTCTAGATTTCTTTAGGCAAGTGTTCATGGAGAGTGTAGCATCCAGAGCTACGATCTGCAAAATTAGATTCAGAAGAATAATCTTTGAGCTTTCCAACTGCCACCTGTTATCATTCCTTTGGAGGTTTGGGTGCAGTCACCTGAAGTGTTTGACCAATGTGGTTATATTTCCAACATCCTTTAACCGAGGTTTTCAAATTAATTATTATCTTTTAACAAAAAACGATCTTTTCATCATATAAAAGTTATCAAAGGAAAAAATCTCCCAAAGAGAGAGAAATGAAATAAAACAGAGTAAATCTGATAAGGAGGTAAGAATGCCTCCAAATGAAGAAGAATATTGTTAAAAGCATAATTATCCTCGGTTTCTCTTGAAAATCAACATCGTGGCTATCTATCTAAGAGGCACGGATACAGACACGAGACACGGATACGACACGGCACGGACACGGGGACACGCCATTTTTTTTTAAATCTAGGACACGGACACGACACGGATACGTTTAGAAAAATATACATTTTTAAAAATATATATTGTTTTTATACAAGAAGGAAATTCAAAATTAATAGGTTTATGCATTTGTATGCTTGAAAAAACGAATTTAATGTATTTTACTCTTAAAATTTATTATTTTTGTCATTTAAGCATTGTGTTTATTTGGTATACTTAACAAGGGTTCAAAATGAACCTACAACTAGTGTTTGTCACATATCAATTGTGCTAACATGTGTCTGCTATGTGTCCAACAAGTGTTGGAGTGTCCAAGTGACCGACACATGTCTGTCACGGACACGCTAGCCAAGCTAAAGTGTCCGTGCTTCTTAGCTGTCTATTTTATCCCCAGGTGCTATTTATTATTCCTTGTTTGTGTATTTTTTTTTTCTTTTTCTATGATACAAGTATTTGCTTTTAAATAGTTTCACCTTTTTTTTTTGGTATAGATTTTTCTTTTTTTTTGAAAACTTTTGGTATAGATTAATGTTTAGAGTTTCAGGTACTTGAACTCACATTATTTTTCATTTTTTATCTTACTTTTGGCCTTGCATTTGAGCTTCAAAGAGTTATTTGCCTTTAGCCCGTCTTCAACTTTAAAAAACAATATTCTTTAACTTGAGCTTTGGGTTAGGCTTATAGTGGACCCTGTTGGATGTTTTTATAGTTTCTATTTTTAATTCAACCATTTCTTATTAAAAGAAGTTTAATATATATATGAAAAGTAAATTGTGATGGTATTTTAATTCGCAATCAACCTTTGTTACCAACTTGAGCATAGTTCAACTAGTAAGACTAAGAATGAGTCCTTTTTAGTCTGAATCATATTCTAGCATTTTTTGAATCTATGTCAGGCTTTAAGATTAATAGGGGTAAATGTCAAATTTTGAGTCTTTATTATTGTGATGAGAGTAAGGTCAATTGTTTTGCGAGGTAGGTTCACTCCCTTCCTCGTACTTAGTTCTAGTTGGTTCATAACTTGAAGACATCTCTCTCTTTTGGGAGCCAGTGGTAGGAAAGGTTAGAAAGAGACTTGCAAGTTGGAATAGGAGTTTTTTCTCCAAGGGTGGTAGGCCTACCCTTATCAAATTCGTGCTGAGTGGTATCTATGTTTACTTTTTTTTTCCCTTCTTAGGGCTCCTTTTTCTGTTTGCAAGTCTTTGAAACGCTCATAAGAGACTTCCTATGGGGAGGGGTAGATGAAGGGAGGAGTGTGCACCTGGTTAGTTGGGATACAATGGGAAAGCCTTAGTCGAGGGGGTCTAGAGGTGGGTAATTTGAGGACTCACACAAAGCCCTTTTGGCTGAATGGTTATGGCGGTTCTCCACTGAGTTCAATACCTTGTAGCATAGAATCATAGCAAGTAAATATGGTCTTCATCCTTTTGAATGGGGTGTTGGGTGGGTTCAAAGACACTTCTAGAAACCTATGGAAAGAAATCTTCACTGAGCTTCCTTCTCTTTCATTATTCATTCATCATTTGGTGGGGAATGAGGAGGAAACCTACTTTTGGGAAGATAGATGGTTGGGGAGTAGACCCCTATGTGCTTTATTACCTCGTCTTTATCATTTATCTTTGATGAAGAACCATTTTGTGGTCAAGGTGTTGAACCCTTTGGGAAGCTCTTTTTCATATTCCTTTGGTTTTTCTCGATTGTTATCCAAGAGGGAAACTTTAGATGTTTTGTCTCTTCTAGAAACTTCAAATGTTTTGTCTCTTCTATCTTTGATAGAGGAGGTCATCTTTAGACCGGATAGGAGGGATATTCATTTCTGGAGCCCTAACCGCTCTAAGACTTTTCATGTCATTTGTTCTTCCATTGCCTTTTGGACCTTCCTTCTTTTGAGGAGTCAGTTTTTTATTTGGTATGGAAAGTGAAAATTCCAAAAAAGGTGTAGTCCTTTACTTGGCAGGTTCTCCATAGAAGAGCCAATACCCTTGATCGGCTTGCGAGAAAGATGCCTTATTTGATAGGCCCGTTTTGTTGTATTCTTTGTAGGATGACGGAGGAAGACTCTTAAATTTGAGATCTTAAAAATTATTCTCTTATCTAATATGTGCAATATAGGTCATCTTATATAGGAGAAAGACCTATTACAAATACGGAAAGGAATAAAAACCATAAAGGCCAAATATTTTACAATAAAGATTTACACACAAATATTAGAAATTCCAACACTCCCCCTCAAGTTGGTTTAAAGATGTCTTCCATAGCCAACTTGTCAATCAACTTGTCGAATTGCTTCTTTGGAAGGCCTTTAGTTAGTACATTGGCAATTTATTCTGATGTAGGAAGATTAGGAATACGTATTGTATTTGCTTCAATTTTCTCCTTGATAAATTGCTTATAAACCTCAATGTGTTTTGTTCTATTATGTAGAACTGGGTTATGGGCTATAGAGATGGCAGCTTTATTATCACAATAAATCCGTATAGGTGTGTGCAGAAGAATCATTAATTCTTCAAGTATCCTTTTGATCCATATACCCTCACAAATTCCATGCGCTAACGCTCTAAATTCTACTTCAGCACTACTTCTAGCCGCCACATTTTGTTTTTTACTTCTCCAAGTAACCAAGTTCCCTCCAACAAAGGAACAATAGCCAGAGGTAGATCTTCTATTTGTAGTACTTCCTGCCCAGTCTGCATCAGTATAAACTTCTATCTGAAAGTGATTATGTCTTCTGAATAAAATGTCTTTCCCAGGAGTCCTTTTTAGATACCTCAAAATTCTGTAAACAGCTTCAAAATGAGTTGGTCCTGGTGCATGCATAAATTAACTTACCATGCGGCATATCAAGACGCATATGAGATAGATAAATCAATCTTCCAACAAGTCTCTGATATCGTTCCTTGTCCTTTATTTCTTTTTCTTTTGCTACTTGTAACTTTAGATTGGGTTCAATTGGAGTTTCTGCAACCTTGCAACCAAGTAGTTCAGTTTCCTCAGTTTCCTCACTTAAGTCGAGAACACATTTTCTCTGATTAACAAAGATTCCCTTATTCGATCTTGCAAATTTCATCTCTAAAAAATATTTCAATGGTCCTAGATCCTTCATTTGAAACTCTCTTGCAAGGTTTTTCTTGAGATCAGCTAGACCAACTTCATTATCACTTGTGAGAATAATATCATCTACATAGACAATCAAATTTGAGATTTTATTATTCTCAGACTGTTTATAAAATATAGTAGGATTTGCTTGACTCTGAATAAATCCATAGTTGGACACAACATTTCCAAACTGCTCAAACCAAGCTCTTGGTGACTATTTCAAGCTATAAAGGGATTTTTTTAATTTACAAATTTTACTGCATCCGAGATCTTTTTCAAAACCTGGGGGTAAGTCCATAAAAACCTCTTCCTTGAGATCGCCATTTAGAAACACATTTTTTACGTCAAGTTGGTAAAGTGACCAATCTGAATAGATTGCAAGAGACAAAAGCACTCGAATAGAGACAAACGTTTCTTGATAATCAATCTCATATGTTTGGGTGAAGCCTTTAGCTACTAGTCTGGCTTTATATCTCTCAATACTACCATCTGCATTGCATTTCATGGTAAACACCCATTTACAACCCACTGGTTTCTTATCTTTTGGCAACTGTACTATTTCCTAAGTACCATTTTGTTTTAGAGCATTCATCTCTTCCATAACTACTACTTTCCAATTTGGATCTTCTAAGGCTTCATGTATATTCTTTGGAACAAACAAGTCATTTATCCTAGATGTGAAGGCTTTTTGACCATTTGACAAATTATGATATGACATGTAGTTAGCAATAGGATATTTGGTACACTTTGAGTACCTTTTCTAATGGCTGTGGGAATATCAAGATCAGACACAACTGAAAAAATATTTTGAATAGTTGAAGTAGGAATGGAAGAAGAATTACCAGGTTTTCCAGTTTCAATTGTCGAAGTCTCAGATTGGTTATGTGAAGGATCAACTATCTGGTCTTGGTTCCTCTGATTGAATTTTCTTCTAGTATAAAACTTAAACTCAGGAACTTGATCAGTAGGATCATTATGTAGTATTTCTCCTCCTGATTGAGAAGTTTCTATACTTGGCACCAAAGGACTAGTAAGGATTAGGTAAACACGTGGAACGATGGTTTTTTTTTTTGCTAAAATGCAACTTTCACAATTAAATGAGCAATCAAATCCCTTAAATAAATTTGGAAATAAATGTTTAAGATAAGGAAAACTAGGATGTCCTAACCTAAGATGCCAAAGCATAACTTTTTCTTTACCAGACAGAGAACTAATACTACTGAAACCCTGAGTTATTTTATTACTAACAGAACTCCCAATCATCTTCTCCGATTTCTAATCCTGAAGAATACAGTGAGATTCAAAGAATATAACACAACAATTAGAATCTCTAGAAAGTTTGCTGACAGATAAAAGATTACAGGCTAATTTTGGAACATGTAAGACAAATTGTAAAGAAATATTTTCAGTCAATTTAATAGTTCCTTTTCCTGCAAGGAGAGAAAAACTGCCATCTGCAACACAAATATTTTCATTTGAATAGGAAGGAGAGTATGAGTTAAAAAAGAGAGAGGTACTAGTCATATGGTCAGAAGCTCCGGAATCGATAATCCAAGGAGAAGTGCCACAAGAGAAGGCTTGAGGATAATTACCTGTTTGTGCCAATGAAACACAAGAATTATCAGATGATAAATTGGTTGGTAGTAATTTTAGGATTTGATGAACTTGCTCCTTTGACATGATATCAATAAATGAGTAAATGAGAAATAATAAAATATAAACCAAACCAAACAAACCAAAACTGAACCAAACCAAGTAAATAGCCACTGAACTTGACCAATGAACCAGCTCAACTGAACCGTGAACCCTAGATCTCAAATCTTGAAACAATAGTGAAACACACCACCAGACGTAAACACATATCAGAAGTAAGGTGCGTCGTGAAATCGATGACAAGGGTTCCGATCAGCGGCGAAGTGGTCAAAGGCGTGACCAATTCGAACGGCGTAAGCTAACAAATGGCGCGAGTTGATGGATGGCGGCGACTTGTAGTGGCGAGTGTTTGCGAGGTCGCGGGTTGCAGTCGTTTTCTCATGGATCTCTGGGACGGCAGCGTCTGGAGTAAGTGATGGTGGCGTCTGAGGTAACTGATGGAGGAGGCGGCGACGGCGACAGGAAACTAGGGTTAGTTAGGTTTGGGTATTTTTAGGGTTTTATTTTCTGTTCTGATACCATCTTAAATTTGAGAGGGTAAAAATTATTCTCTTATTTAATATGTGCAATATAGGTCCTCTTAATATAGGAGAAAGACCCTAGGAAGCACGGACACGTCATATTTGGCGAAGAATCTGTGTCGGACTCGTGTCGGACACGGACACGCGCCGGACACGTGCGTGTCCTATTTTTTTTTTATTATTTTTTTAAAACGGACACGCTTGGACACGTTGGGACACGGTATTGGACACGTCTAGCCTAAATCTACAGACCCAAAAGTTCTGTTTAACTATAAAAATTTAAAAAAGAAAACCCTAATACGCACCCCTCATCGCACCAGCCGCTGCCGCCGTCCGCTTCAAAAGACGCCGCTGCTGTCCGCTTCAGAAGATGCCGCCGGAAGTTACCTCAAAAACTCCAGAAGTCGAAGCCACTTTGTTTTCTTCGTACAGTAGCTAGGTTTAACGTTTAAGTTTTTATTTCCTTTTATATTCTTAAACGTCAACTTAACCTAGACAAATAAACACAGCCCAACCCAAGAACTATTTTTAAATTAAAAAAAAAAGGAAGAATGAAATTAAACTACAAAAATTTATATATATACTAAAAATTTTTTAAAAAAATTTTATATATACTAAAAATTTTTTAAAAATTTATATATATACTAAAATTTTTTTTAAAAATTATATATATACTAATTTTTTTTTAAAAATTTTATATATATACTAAAAATTTAAAAAAAAAAAACGTATTCTCAACGTGTCCGTATCTTAGTTTTTTAGAAATTGACGTATCGCCGTGTCCTGTCGTGTCCGTGTCTCGTGTCCGTGTTCGTGCTTCTTAGGAAAGACCTATAACAAATATGGAAAGGAATAAAAGCCATAAAGACCAAATATTTTACAATAAAGATTTACACACAAATATTAGAAATTCCAACAAAGACCTCAATCATATTTTGTGGTGTTGTGGTTTTGCTTGTTTGGTGTGGAACACATTGTTCGAGATGTTTGGGCTTTAGTTTGCTAGACACAGGGATTTCAGGGGGATGATTGAGGAGTTCCTTCCCCATTCGCCTTTTCGGGATCAAGGGAACTTTTTATGGCAGGCTGGGATTTGTGCTATTATTTGGGGGTTGTGGGGTGAGAGAAATAACAAAATATGTAGAGGGATGGAGAGGAATGGTGAGGATGTGTGGTCCCTTATAAAATATTTTGTTTTGTTGTGGACTTCTGTGACACGCTTGTTTTATAATTATTCTTGTAGGTTTTATTTTGTTGGATTGGAGACCCTTTATCTAAGGGCGTTTTCTTTTGGGGGCTTGGTCTTTTTTTTTTTTTTTTTTTTTTGTATGTCCTATAGTTTATGCTTGCACATCTTTGATCTTGACTGACAGGTATGTAAATGAACAAGTAGCTGCCAAGGGCAAGGCAGATGCTTCAAGGGGAATATATGTCTTTTCTGATATGAACCCATATGTTGGTCATCCTAATCCCTTAAAGGAAGGCCAGGATCTGTTCCGTAAAGGCCTTCTGAGTGAGGCAGTGCTTGCTTTAGAGGCAGAGGTTATGAAAAACCCTGAAAATTCTGAAGGTTGGAGGCTTCTTGGAATTGCACATGCTGAAAATGATGATGATCAACAGGTAATTTACATTCTTGATGCAGAACTTTCTGGCTTATAAGGCCAACTAGGTATTTAACATTCTTGATGTGAAATGGATAGAATAGAAGATCAAATAGGTATTTAATATTTTTGATACAGAATAATTAGGTTGATAGATTTTTGCATATACTGTTAAGTCATATTTGGATTATCTAATCGTAAAATGATGCACTTGTTGGAAATAATATGCTAGAACTTCTATATTTCTTTCAGATAGTGAACTAAATTGTTGAATTGAAGCACTATCTCTTCTCATTGTGGTATTTGATATTCAGTCTTTGGTAAAACTATCAAACTCCTTTTGGAGTTTGTATCTTTCGAGCATTAGTCTCTTTTCATTTCTTCATTGAAAAGTTTTGCCACTTGTTTTAAAAGAAAAATATCACTTGATTATCATACAGTCAAAAGGCAAAACTATTGATCTATTAATTTCCTATGGTGAGTTGAACTTGGTCCTGAGTTTCAAAACCTTGGGAAGTAGTTATATAGAACATATTTGTGTGTGAAAACTGAAAAGATTCGAAGGGGCTTGCTCAAGTTGTATTGCATGTTCAACTATTTTCTAGAGGCCTGATTTTATTAGTGCCAATACTTTTGTGACATGAGTAATGCTAATAATTCTGGACCTGTAAGTTTAGGTGATGAGTTTTCATGGCCATTATACTTTTGGTATTGTGGTGTGCCATCTCATGATTAACTCCTGATCTGTTTATTATTTATACAATAGTTATGCTATAAATTAATATTTGCAGGCCATTGCTGCCATGAAGCGGGCACTGGATGTTGACCCTACAAACTTAGAGGTGCTTCTTGCGCTTGGTGTGAGTCATACAAATGGTCAGTTGTTGCTTCCTCATTTACATGCTTTATATAATTTATATTTTTACTTCAGAAAATTTTTAATTATCTTGACTGAATGACAGTAGTTAGAGTTGATTTTTGTAGTGAGTTTGTGTATATATTATTTTTAGCTCTATTAAAGATTTTAATTTAAATATCGGTTTGCTAGTGGTCAAAAGACGAACTTGTAGACCAAAAAGAGCCTTTGGAGGATGTGTGTCAGGCTGACCGTCTATTATTGCCGTTCTAAGTTTTTGATTTCAAATCTTGTAGGATGAGATAGTTCTCTGGTGTCAAATATTGAACGGTGGGGACCACCATGGTTTGGGTAGGTGATTCACAGGGCAAAGTATTACTCTAGTTATGGGTTCAAACTAAGGTGTTTATCTACCTAAGATATTAAATATTCTATGAGTTCTCTATTAGTATCAAATATTATAGGTCAAATGTTTGCCCCATGAAATTAGTTAAAGCATGCAGTATTAAAAAGAAGAGAGGGATTGTAATCAGTCTGGACGGCCATGATATTAAAAAGTAGTATCAGGTAGTTGTCTTGAAGGGTCAGTTAGGTTGCCATATCAATCGGTCTGGACACCCATGATATTAAAAAGAAGAGAGGGATTTGAATCCTAATATGAAGATCCCTTCAGCCTAGCTCCACATCCCAACTGTTGTTAGGAGGTTTGAAAAGGTGTTGGATGATTTTTTATGAGGGAAAATGAAGAGAGTGGGGCGATATGTGATATTGGATTTAATCAGCTATCTTTAGTTGGCTTTCATCTGTAAGGAAATTTTTACTTCCCCTATCCACCAGTCGAAGAGACCTTTGTGATCTTTTTGGTATTTTCTTTTAGTTTCAACACCTATTCCTCCCTTTGTAATTTTTTGACAATTAATGTGTGTTACTTGAAAAAAAGAATTTGATTTGATGGATGCCTAAAATGATTACTGCAGAATTAGAGCAAGCAGCTGCATTAAGATACTTGTATGGATGGTTACAGCATCATCCGAAGTACGGAACACTGGCAAATCCGGAGCTTTCTGATTCATTGTACTATGCTGATGTAAGTACCTTGCTATTTCTGCTCATTCTTTTCAGGTTTTTCAGCTTTTATAACAATCTTAGAAATCTTGGGAAATTTATTATTGGAAAATGTACCTATCTGTAGTTGATTGCTTTAGCATGAAGTAGTGGAGGCTTAGAAACTAGGTGGAGGTTATAACATTCGCAATTAACATCCAGTTATCTGATTTCATTAATGTGCTAAAATTACTTTCAAGTCTATGAGTGTTAAGTTTTGGCACGCACTAATCGAGTTATCTTGATTTCTGCAGTCTGCTTAGTGCTTTCAATAATATAATCTGGATTTGGATGTTGTAGCAAGTAGCAAAATATTCAGAAATGCTGATATTTTTTTGGAAAAAAAAATCAATTTATACCCCTAAACCTTGGGGTTGTATCAATTAAAACCCTTAAATTAATAAATTGTATCAATTTAATCCCTATACTTTTATAAGTGAATTGATTTAGACCATCTGTTAGTGATTTATAACTATTTTCAATTGCTTCCATTTAAAATTAAACTCAAACTCATCCAAATAAAATTATTCTTCCCCCAAAGTCCTACCAAAGTGGCAAGAAAGATTATCATGTAATTCTTCCTACATAAGTAGAGGAAAACGAGAAGATGAAATACCACCTATATTAATGAAAAACCGCTACTATCCATTTGTTTTTAGCATTTCTCTCTAACGTTAAGTTAATCCCTACCTGTGTGAAAATTATGCATTAATAGTTTTAAGACAAAATCTTGATGGAGGGTATAAATTGATTCACTTATGAAAGTTCAGGGTTTTAATTGATATAATTATTAGTTTGGGATTTTAAGTGATGCATCTGGGAAATAAATTTATTTTTTCGCTATATTTTTTTTAATGCATTGACATTTTCTGTTTAATGTGATATTATTTTATAACTCCCAAATCTTCTTTGAGTGTGTGTGTTTCTTTTCTTCTTTGAGTGTAAAGAGAAGTTTGAATAACGGCAGTTGATTGTTGATGACTTTGTGCTTATTAATGAATATTAAGAGATATATTGAATTCATCTTTGATGTAAATGTATTGGTACCATTAAAGTATTGATATAATTAAATTTATCATAATCCATCCACTTAAGTTTTTGGGTTGATTGGTGATTTAACAATTACATTTTTGTCTAGTGTACATCTCCGTCACTCTTTGGAAATCTAAGAAAAAAAAGACTCAAAGATGCATTTTTCTTGCTGTGATTTTTCCACGTCATTGATTTGTATTTTGGAAATTTCATTAGCGTCTAGGAGTGTTCAATGTTGAACTTAAGATGCTTCTTATCATGCATCCATTTCTCTATTTGGTCCAACACTGTGCAACATTCTTCTTTTTGTATGTGCAGGTAGCTGGCTTATTTAATGAAGCTGCAAAAATGTTTCCTGATGATGCTGATGTGCACGTAGTACTTGGTGTTCTTTATAATTTGTCCAGAGAATTTGACAAAGCAATTGCATCCTTCCAGACAGCCTTGAAACTAAAGCCGCAAGATTACTCTCTTTGGAACAAGCTAGGTGCTACGCAAGCTAACAGCATTCAAAGTGCTGATGCTATATTAGCTTATCAACAGGTAATCAGCCCTGTTATCTCTCTCTCTGAAATGTATCTTTGTGCTTAACTTAAAAAGAGATGGCTATGGTTCTATGAGAAATAGTTTAAAAAGAGATGGCTATGGTTCTATGAGAAATAGTTGCAGAAGGGAGATACTTGGTTATTCATCAAGCTGTGTGTGAGCAACATTGGACTTGAGTGAGAGGACATAAATGTGGATGTATCATAGCGCTCTGTCGAATCTAACTATTTTGCCCACTTATAATTATCCAGGGCATAACAATGTAGATAAATTTATAATCCTTTATTTATTTTGTTGTTTTAGGGTTTCCAATGTCTTAGGGTTTTGCTAATTTAACCCCCCTATCTATCTATTTTTTACCCAATTCAAACAATAATACGACCGACCTGATGCAATTTGTCACTTTACCTTTCACACATACTCTATATTCTAACTCATCTCTCTCTACTGCTGCTAAAAACATGTCACGTATGAAAACGGTTCTTGATAAGGTAGAGGAAGAAAGATAGTCTGTCTGTAGAGGAAAGGGAGGATTATGTCTGTCTTCAAGAGAGAATTTCTTTATTACAGTAGGTATGCATATTACATATCAATTGACGATACCACGAGAAGAATTGATTTTGCATTCGAACTTAAGAAGGATACAAAACAAGTAGTCATCTTTTTCTTTTAAAAATAATAATAATAATAATGAACTGAACTTTCATTGAAAAAAGAAGGCAAGAAGGGCTTCCAAAAAACCAAGCCCCAAAGGAACCCAACTATAGAAAGGGTTTCCAGTCAATCAAAATAAGACCTAGTGGGTAATTACAAAAAAACCTTGGAAACCGAGGCCCATAAAGAAACGGAAAATCTAGTATTAGCCCAAACCTCATATGGATGTCTCTCAGCCCCTCTAAAAATTCTATTATTTCTTTCCCCCATATGCCATAGAAACTTTTCCTTCTCTCAAAACAGCGGATGGAGAAACTTTTCAATCATCTCCCTGCAACACCGTTGGCCAACAATCTGAAACTTGAAAACCTGGCTCCAGACTGAGCGAGCAAAATCACAACCCCACAACAAATGATCAACATCTTCCTTCGCCTTCCAACAACTAATGCAACAAAAAGGGCCAACCACAGGAGCTTTCACTCTCAATAGCCTTTCAAAAGTGTGAACATGACCCAAGATGACTTGCCAAATGAAGAACAAAACTTTTTTTTTTTTGGAGCTTTAGCCTTCCACAGACACGAAAAAATAAACTCTCTAATCGGGGAGGGATTAACCAAAAAATGAAAGAACGAACGGTAAGAAAAGCCCTAAGAGGAGTTGGGGCTTCAAAAGTGAACATCCCTCCTATCTAGTTTGAGGCTAACCCCCTCTAGCAAAGAAAAGAAGGCCAAGATGTTTGTGGTTTCTCTATCATATTACAAACGATGAAAACCAAAGGAGAACGAAGTGGAGCTTCCCATAGAGCTAAGGATGTCAGCCACAGTGTGATTTTTCATCGAAGATAAATGATATAATCGCGGGAACAAGGAACAGAGGGAATAGTCCCCCACCTAAAAGTCCTCCCAGAAATAAATGTCCTTCCCATCACCCACTATGCACTGGACTAAGGAAGAGAAGGAGGGAAGCTCCAGAGAAATGTCTTTCCAAGGATTCCTGAAGGTGCCTTTAACCCCATCCGTAAGCCACGTGAAGGGATGTTGTCCATATTTACTCATGATAATCCTAACCCAAAGAGAATTGGATTCGAGGCAGAATCGCCAAAGCTACTTTCCAAACAAAGCTTTGTTACAAGTTCTCAAATTGCCCAGCTTTAGACCCGCCAGGCTCACCGGTTTTTCAATTGTCTTCCAACTCACTAAGTGAGCACCTTTCCCTTCATCAACCCCTTCCCATAAAAAATCCCTCATGAGCTTATCTAGAACTTTACAAACCGACGTGGGAGCTCTGAAAAGAGATAAGAAGTAGATAGGAATGTCGCTGAGGATCGAACAAATAAGAGTCATCCTACCCCCTCTAGAGAAGAAGCTCTTCCAAGAGGGGAGTCTTTTTCGAACCTTCTCAATGATTGAGTTCCAAAAGGTGATATACTTTGGATTGTGACTAAGAGGAAGACCTAAAGAAGAGGAAGGGAAAGCTCCAACCTCGCACCCAACCAAAGAGGCCCATCTTCTTAATTTGTCTTCCTCACAATTCAAACCCAAAATTTGACATTTTCTCCTATTGATTTGAAGTCCCAATAAGGCCTCGAAAAATCTGAGAATATGGTTCAAGATGAGAAAAGAGTCCTCTATGCCTGAAAGAAAATAGTGTCATCAATGAATTGAAGATGGGATAGGGCTACTTTCTCCTTTCCTACTTCAAAACCCTGAATAATACCACCTTCCAAACTTCTAGAAACCATCCTACTGAGGGAATCCACACTCAATAGAAAAAGAAAAAGGGACAGGGGGTCGCCTTGCTTTAAACCTCTCGTGGCTCTAATCTTTCCCCTTGGCTTACCATTAATGAGGATAGAGTATTGAACCAATCTGACACTACTCCAAATCTACGATCTCCATTTATACCCAAAGTCTTTCTTCTTAAGGATCTTATCCATGAAGTCCCAATCCACATGATCATAAGCTTTTTCGTTGTCAATTTTAAAAATGACACCTTCCTGACCCCTACCTCGATAATCCTCTATGGCCTCATTTGTAATCAGGGCTTGATCAAGAATTTGCCTTCCCTTGACAAAAAACCCTTGGGCCTCTGATACCATGGAAGGAAGGACTTTCTTAAGCCTATTCGTTAAAACCTTAGCTACAATTTTGTAAGTGCTTGTGATCAAACTAATGGGTTTGAAGTCTTTGACCTTATTTGCCCTTACCTTTTTGGGAATAAGGCAAACAAAGGTTTCGTTCAGGGTGTTTTAAAGAATTCCTTGAACACTTTTTCCAAATCCTCCTTGGCTACCTCCCAATTATTTTGAAAAAAGTCCATCGAAAAACCATCAGGACCAGGGGCTTTGTTTCTATCACTTTCAAAGACCGCCTTTCTTATCTCCTCGTCGAATCTAGGAAAGACTTATCTCTCTTAGATATGGGACTCCAATCCAGGCCTTGCCTGGGATGCACTTGGGGAGCCTAAAGCTTAGAGAAAAAAGGATATAATCTCTCCTCCCACCTCTCTCTCCCCTTTGATAGTTTCCCCCTGTCATTCACCAAAAAGCCGATAAAATTCTTACTTCTCTTGCCACTAGCTAAAGAAACCTGAATTGCAATCCCCATCCTTTGCCCACTTGATTTTAGCTTTTTGTCTCCAACTGATGAATTTCTTTTGGATTAACTTTGCAAACTCAGTTTTAAGAGACAAACCCTCACGTTTGAAGGTCAACTGACCCACCTCTTCAAGGTCATCAATGGCTTTGATTTTACCCATGATTCCTTGCTTCTTAACCTTAATATCTCCAAAGACCTCTCTATTAAACAAAAATAACCGTCAACAAGAACATAGCTCAACTGGCATAACGTTGTACTGATAACCACGAGGTCTGTGGTTCGAATTCCCCACCCCCACATATTGTCAAAAAAAAAAAAAACAAAATTATCTTTGATTGCTAAGAAGACTCAATCTCATTCACTGTGTCTTTTCAATGTACAAACTGAGAGCTAAATAAACAGAGGAAGCAAGGAAAATCTGGAAAATTTCCATTATTTGTTGTAATTTTGGATGGGAGCCAAAACACCTTGATTTTAGGAGATTAATTGATTTTCCATTTTTTGAGAGAAGGGACAAATTAGGCATGGTGGTCAAATCTCCCATAAATCTGCTCCTGTGATTCAGTTTGGATGGAGAATTTCCTCTTCTACATTTTGTCAAACGGTAGGATTAATGACAAGCTGTATTTGGCCACTTTGTTGTAAATTCTTTGTATTTACAAAGAATTATCAACGGTCATCTTTCCAGCTGCATTACATCTTAATTTTGGGCTGGGTTGGTTGCTTTTGTGGGGTTGATATGGGTGTGGGTTGTTGTATTGGGGATGTTCTCATATCTATTACACTCCTTCAAGATACCCTTAAGGTTTCTCAACTTTCTCATGAATCGGAATCCTTCCCATTTACCTTGGGTCTCAACGATCCACCACGTCGAAATGGAGGATTTGAAGAAAGGATGGTCCAACCACACTGCCCCATCTCTAGGGGCCTAAGGTCAAAAGGGTCGGCCAATGATCCGAAGTTACCCTTGGACCTAAAGCTTGTCTCACACTCAAAAACAAATCCATCCAACCCTGGGAAAGCAAATATCTATCAATGCGCTATTGCGCCCTACTATTGGCCCAAGTAAAATTCCCATTTACTAAGGTAGGATTGAATAGATTACACCCCTTGATGAAGCTATTAAACTGTCTCATGGACCTTGTCACTCTACCCCCCCCCGACCTTTTTAGACGGGAATCTCGTGACATTGAAATCCCCCATAAGGCACCAGTAAGACCCGCAAAGGCCAAAGATGTCGTCCAACTCATTCCAAAAATCTTTTCTTCCCTGAGTTTTCGGGGGACCATACACTCTAGTCACCTAACTTGTCTCAGAGCCGAAAAGAATAAAGGATATGGAAACTGAGAAAGCTCCCTTGACCACCTCCTTGACTGAAATCAAACTCCCATCCCACATAATGAGAATATCACCCGACGCCCCAAGGGAATCAGGGTTACATGTGATCTCTTAACATTAAGATTTGGAAGAGTAATGTCTCTACACTATTGTTGTAGAAAGCCTGTGGCTGTCAACTGATGTTTTAACTGATTTGTTAACTTATGAATGCCCTTATCATAGATATGCCCTTCCTCCTCATCATCCAAAACTGTTCATTATATAGGCTTGGGTCCTTCAATTTGTTGGAGCGATTAAATCATTAACCAATAAAAAGCTAAGTAAAACCATCCTGCCCAAGATTACGAGAAGACTGGGAGTAACTCATTTCAATAGAATTGGAAACTAGCAATTAAGATTGGATGGATTTTCTTGCTTGTCTCTTTAGTAGCATGCATTATAGGGCTGGAGACAATTTATAGGATTTTTCTTATGTATGGTCATGGTGGCATAGGGATCAATGTTCTTGCTAGCCACCATGTAAAAACCTAAACTACGTTAGGCCATGAATAACTTGCCTTATCGCCAAATTATGTATTTGATGCATTCCTTTTCATTTTAACATAGGTTACACGTACATGTTTACTTTTATTCTTTTAGCCTCACGATGACGCTTTTGGTGTGTTAACTGATTTAATTTGTCTCTTAGGCACTTGATTTGAAGCCTAATTACGTCCGTGCATGGGCCAATATGGGAATCAGTTATGCTAATCAGGTATCTCGTACGCTTAACTTTTTTCTTCTTTTTCCAGTCTCAGACAATAACAAAATGCGATCTTTCATTTACAGTTGTTAAGTAGTGAAAATCTACTGACATTAATTGACTTTCTTTTCTCTTTGCACTTAGGGGTTGTATGAGGAATCAATTAAGTACTATGTGAGGTCACTTAGTATGAATCCGAAGGCAGATAATGCATGGCAATATTTAAGAATTTCACTGAGGTATGTGATTTCGAGAGATTTTATTCTTGCATCACCTGCCCCTTAATGCAAATATGATATCAAAGATTTTTCCGTTTCAGCTGTGCATCAAGGAATGACATGCTGGAAGCCTGTGATTCCCGTAATCTTGATGTTCTTCAGAAGGAGTTCCCATTATGAGTATTATTATTTGAAGCCTTGGATGAATAAACTTTGACTGAAGTAAGGGCTACGTCTCTGTTACATTGAAGAGGTTACAGTCAAATACTTGCTGCAACTAGGACTATTTGTCTTGTTTTCTTATAATTTTTTTTTTTTTTGGGGGGGGGGGGGGGGGGGGGGGGGGGGGCGGAATGTTAATATTCCACCAGGTTCCAACATAAAATTGACTGCTGGAACTGTTGGAAGGAATATTAATGTCCCAAGCGTTTAGCATTTGCTAGCTGGTGAAGAACTTAAAAACAAAATTAGCTTTCCCCTTGTATTAATTATGATTCGGAAAGATAGTACCATTACTCTACAGATCAATGTATTCTTTCAGGAATAATTGCATATTTTGCTAGTTCTGTGCATTACACACCCAATAATGACTGTATATATTATATAGCCCATGTACGAACTTTGTTGCTTATTTTTCAATAAACAGAAAGAATATATCAGATGATGATGTTTAATTTCCATCATACGTTTCCTTTCTTTCTCCTTTTTATCTTATTAGTTGGCCATTGATTAAAAATACAGTGAAAGTGATGGAGCTTTGGTTGTGGGATTGAGGAAGAAGCTGGAAACTTGCAGAAATGGTGAAGTGATTCTCCATGCCTACTTCTACACTGTGGTAAATAGCAAAACTTGGCCCTTCTCTTTCTTATTGTAGATCCTGATAAATGTAAAAGCTACACGTTGAAGATTTCTGTCGTCACTTGTGTAAGTAAGAGAAGAAAAGAGAGAAAAAAAAAAACCATATAGGGGAAAGCTCACTGATTCTATGTCTGTTTTTCTCTGCCTTTCTAGCACAACAGAAACACACTCGTACACTCCATACAACAATGATTTAGGTAGGATAATGCAGTGGCTCTGATGGAAGGATTGGTACGACCCACCATAAAAATTATTAAATAAATCACACACCCATCTGCTTCTTCTGCTCTGCCCTTTTACTTGTTGCACACGCCACAGCTTTTGACACGTCCCTACAATTCCCAGTTGCACCCTACTACTCTACTACTCTCTCTTTACATTTATTTTCATTACCCCCCTCTTATGAATCTTCAATAATTACATGAGATGCTATCTATGCCAATAAATTTCTGCCTTATTAGAGTGGCTTGGCTTGATGATTCTTTTGTGTTGTTTTTTTGTTCACCTCTGTGGTATTATTTTTCCCATATAATGGCTCTATGATCTCTTTTCCCTTTTAAGGCACATGCACCAATTGTAATTGCAATGGATGCTTGAGGCATCTTGTAGTGTAATAGCATTCACTTTTGTGTTTGAATTTATTGGAGATGCTGATGTGGTAGTGGCATCTATCTACATATGATGTTAAAAGCTCGAGATTTTAAAGAGTGAGTTCAAGTCCATGTAGCCAATTGGGATATTAGAATCATACAAGTTGCTTGACAAATATTTAGGTTGTTGTATGGACATTAGTTGACGTGTGTGTAATCTGGTTAATACTTACGAGTATATAAAAAAAAACCACGGAAAAAATATTTAGATTTGGTAATCGAAGATTATTTTGTACAAAGGAATATGGTTTTGAGTGCATAGAATTGGGTTGTGTGAACATGATCCCCTTTTTTATACTATTCAAATACAAGCATTTTGGTTCTAGCAATTCATTTCCTTATTTCAAGGGAGATTATGCTAATATCTTTTTCGTTTCAAATTAATATAATAGTAAATCATTTTTCCCATGTGTTTGAATTCTATTCATTTGCCTTCAAAAAGTTTCATTTTCAAACTGGAATATCAAATGCCCCTTACAAGGTCCGTTCAAAAGCCGTAGCCGTACTAAAAAACTCATTTTAAAATATTGAAGAATCTTGACTTTTGGAGAACATGTTTGGCAGTAGAATATCTTAGAGAAAAGTTCAATTTTTACCTCTAAATTTGTCCAGTATCAATTTTTATCTTAAACTTTTAATTTCATAAAATCGTTTTTCACATTAGATAAATGTTATAATATTGACCGTCTAATAAGTTTTTGCTTGAAAAATCAGTTAGAAAAAGTATTATCATATGCGTTTAATGAATTAATGTGTTTGTTGAATTATAGAACGTATATGTGGTGTAAGAATTGCTAAATTGTTATTGAAATTTGTGTTTTGAGAAAGTTATAATTGTTAATGTGCACTAATCGAATTTCATTTTGTGTAAAATTTGATTCTATTGAAATTGGTGAGTCTTTGAATGTGAAGATTTTTACAATGCTTTTGTTAAAATTAATGGGTTAGTTAGCAGAAATTGAATAGAGGGTAAAAATGGTAACACTTATCTTAGTTTGAGATTCAATTTGATGAACTTAGAAGTTTAGGATGAAAATGATAACTTGATAATTCCAGGAATAGAAACTGATTTTTTTTAGTATTTTAAAACTGTTCTTAAAAAACTAATCATAGACATGAATATCTACTGTTCATGAGTTTTCACCTGTTTTAGGGAACAGTGCGTAAATGAAAACTTATATCTTTTTGAAGTTTGATTAGCCTAAATACTTGTATTTTCAAATCAACGATAGGCAAATAGTAAAAATATCTTTTCAAATGTATTGTTTTATATCGAAATAATGAACGCCAAAAGTTCCAAAATGATGTTTTGATTTAACGTATCCAAATGTCCTTTGATTTCCTACAAATTGTTTTTTAGGAATTTAGATATTGAAGTGAACAAAATGAATATAGGGAATGATTTCCTACAAACTATTTTTCTAAAAACTTTCAAGGGATATTCTAACCTTTAGTTATGGGGACAAGTATCAACTACTCGACGAGCTATATTGATTTTTTTTTTTTTTTTTTTTTTTTTGGGAAAATAAAGCTATATCCATGTTAAAGGTGAAACTTTTGCTAAATATACCATTAAAATTTATTTTAATTGATTCCATTCCACAATTTATAAAAATCGTCAAAAGAATTGCAAAAGCTAAAGGATTGAAAACAGAGAGCTCACGAGATGGAAAAGTTCTGTGATGTTCCTTGTGTCTCTTGGCAATACAATGGACTGCTCTTATAAGGACAGAGAGCTTACAAAGAATTAAATAATGAAAAGACGAGCAAGTTAGAACACCCATTACAGCCTGTCAAAGTATAGATACAAGTACTTAACAAACTGTAGCAAACGAAGTAAAACAAGAAAACAAGTACAGATAATATTTATGTTATAACATCTCCCCTCAAACGAGCGCTGGAGGGAATTAAGCCGAGTTTGTTCCGTAAATAACTGAATCTGGTAATGTGGAGAGGTTTGGTAAGGCAGTCAGCAAGCTGATCGACTGAGGGCACATATCTGATATCAAGCTGATTGGTAAGCACACGATCACGAACAAAATGAATATGCAATTCAATATGTTTGGTGCGAGCATGGACAATGGGGTTGCGAGCAAGAGCGGCAGCACTAGTATTGTTGCACCAAGTGATAGGCGAGTGAGCAAGAGGCACACGAAGTTCTGATAATAAGGACTGAATCCAAGCAAGTTCACAAGCCACATGAGCAAGGGCACAATACTCGGATTTAGTACTTGAACGAGCAACAACCTGCTGCTTTTTGGAGGACCACGAGACAAGCGATGAACCAAAAAAAACACAGTAGCCACCAACAGATTTGCGATCTACAGGGCAAGCAGCCCAATCTGCATCAAAAAATTCTGTGAGAGAAATGGATCCCGTGGGCTGAAGAGATAACCTGAGTTGAATGGTACCCTGAAGATACCTCAGAATGTGTTTAAGGGAAAGCCAATGTGCTTCTTGAGGAGCTTGAGCAAATTGGCTCAAATAATTTACAGCAAAGGCAATGTCTGGTCGAGTTAGCACAACATAATGTAAAGATTCGATAGTGCTGCGATATAAAGAAGGATCGGAAAAGGGTGAAGGATTAAAATTCCTTTTGGCAGTGGAAGCAATTAAGAACAATTTCGTTTTTAATTTCAATTTTAGAAAAACCTCTACGTTGGCAAATGAAATTAGAAACTAATTTCTAAATAACACAATTAAGCATGCTCGAATCTTAGATCTAAAACTATTTTAGAACTAAGAAAACTTACGTGATTTAGGAGGCAATCACAGCACAATGCTCCAATTACGTTCTTGGGACTTCCAACGGACACCACCACTCGAATCACCGGCTATCCTCTTGGATTGTTGAGAACCGGTTTGTGGGAACCCAAAGATCGTCTTGGAAGGGAAAAATTCAGCAAAAAGAATGCTGTGATTTCTAAATTTGAGAGAGAGAGATCAGAGAGTTCCTCTCTGTCTTTTGCGTGAATGAGAGGGATTGAACGAGAGATGGGGAAACTCCCTCCCAACTTTACGATAAGTGGGAGGGATTTATTCCCTACTTGATCTCTACCGTTGATCATAATCAACGCGATCCAGACCGTCTATTAATTAAATAATAATTATCAATTATCATTTAATTAATTAAATAATTATAATTAATTTAATTAAACCAATTATAACATAAGGTATTTAATTCAATTTGAATCATATTCAATTGAATTAAATTGGTCATTCAATTAATCTCATTTATTGAATCCACATTAATTAAATATCAAATATTTAATTAATTTTATAATTGAATCATATTCAATTTTATCTCTCTCATTTAACCTATAGTTTTAATGTGCATTATAATGAACATTAATATAAACTATAGTATTAATTTGATTAAATCATATTTAACCAAATTAAATTAAATTAATTAATTCCCAATTAATTAATTCATGAATTAACCAAATATCACATATTTAATTAAATTCATAATTCTCTCATTAATTAATTTTGAATCATATCCAAAATTAATTTTATTATAAAGTTTAATTCAATAATTAAACTTATACTATAATGTATCTCCATACATTATATTAATTGTATCAAAATACAATTAACTTAAATTCCCTTTAATATCAAGACTATATTATCTCATAACCCGTTATGAGCTAGCAGGTGGACCTAATGGACCTACAGATCAGAAGCTCTAACGATACGAGATTGATCAGCTAAACTCATTAACCGAGTCAATCAACATTCGTTAACTGTGGGTCACTCCACTGAAGACCCACAACTGCACTTTTCTCACTGTAGAATATTTCTGTGTCCACGGATATCGACCAATGCAGTAAGTCAATCCTTCACGTGTGTTCGTAACACCAGCTGGGTCAAATTACCGTTTTACCCCTGGGTTACCTCTGGATCCTTAAGTACCACTGATCCCTCTAATGAACAACCTGTTTAGGGTCCAACCACTAAACAGAAATTCCTCTCGGGCCAGGAGAGGACAGTGCGCTTTTGTTCAAGCCCCGGAATCAGCCCTTAAGGGAACACACATCTACTTGCCCCAATAGGGGAAGGAGTGAATTCCATCTTGTATTGTTATGTTCCCAGCCCCTATTCGCTCTTGCCCCTGAAATGGTAGGAATATTGAGTCGGCGAACTGGCCACTCTCACCCATACAAATCTAAGGACAATCCCTCTTGAAAAGGAGTTCATAACAGACTCATGATTGAGATTGAGTTACCTAGGTCATCCAATTGAAATAGAAACCTAGACTAGTTAACGGCGTTACATCTAGTGGTTACTATTTCGCGGTCCGGTCTTATGCAAACTCATTGCATAGGATACCTCCACCCGCATGTCTCCTACATGGATGCTTTGGATCATTGCATCTGTATCGGATACAAGGTGGGCCGTATCACATAGTGTCACCAGGATAAGGCACCAAGCCTTATCCCTATACTATAGACCATTTAGGTTGTTACTTGAACACTGATCCCCGTATGTCCCTACATACTAGTCCAAGTTTCATTTAAACAACCTTGGATCTTAGTTTATTGGATTTAGGGTTTATTAATGCAAACTCGATTTATTCAATAACCAAATTACTGAATCACTCAAATAACGACTTATTGAGATCGATTAATTTGTTTCATTTACTATCTACGAGTTTTAGGGCATAAAACCCAACAAAGGGTACCTGCAAAGCAGCCGAAGCAGAAGAAATAGAGGTCATAGGGGTGGGAGCAGCCTTTAGATGCTGGAAATGGAGGCGGGACAAAAGATCTTGAACATACGTTGCTTGAGACAAGTGAAAACCTTTACTTGAACGTGTGATTTGAATGCTTAGGAAGTAATGAACTGCACCAAGATCTTTGAGAGCAAACTGAGTATGGAGCTTCTTTATAAATTGATCAAGCAAATGTTGAGAGGAACCGGTAAGTAGCATGTCATCCACATAAACAAGTAGAATAAGAATTTCCTTATTTTTGCAGAAAACAAACAAGGAAGAATCTGCCTTTGATTGAGTAAATTCCCATTCAAGTAGTGTCTTTCGGAGTTGCTCATACCAAGCACGTGGGGCTTACTTGAGGCCGTAAAGGGCCTTACGAAGGCGACACACATAATGAGGTTTCTGTGGATCTTCAAATCCTTTTGGTTGAGGCATAAAAACAGTTTCATGGAGAGGACCATTAAGAAATGCATTGCTGACATCCAACTGTCTTACCGACCAATTCCACGTAGCAGCAAGAGTAAGAATAGTTCTGATTGTCACTGGTTTAATAACAGGGCTGTATGTCTCATGGAAGTCGATCCTGGAGTTTGAGAAAAACCTTGAGCTACCAACCTTGCTTTATAGTGAATAATGTTGCCATTTGCATCTCTTTTGAGCTTGAATATCCACTTGTTGCCCACCAAATGACAGCCACGAGGAGGAGGAATTAAGTCCCACGAATGATTTTTTATCAAGGCAGCAAACTCCTCTTTCATTGCTTTTTGCCAAGCAGGAACTGTTGTAGCATCTTTGAAGGATGTTGGTTCAATACAAGACCAATCTGTAGAAACTTGGGCTTGAGAATAGCAACCAAAAAATTGTTTTGGTTTGGTAATGCCACTTTTACCTCGAGTCATCATGGAATGAGTGTTGTTGGTTGGTCTAGTGCTTGAGGAATTAATGGCAGCAACTTCCTCATTAATTCCAGACACATCAGTAGGTGAGGAGTAATCAAGCAATCTTGGTGTTAATGCTGGTGGTTGCCTTGATCTATCATTGGTAGACAAATGAGTGATGGGAATGGCTGAAGTATTTACTGAAGATAAGCCTATGCTGTCTTGGTTTTCAACAGAACCACATGACTGATTTTCTTGCCTCCTCGAGCTGCCATACATATAACTTATTGGTAACCATGAGAGTATTGAATTCTGATTAGATGCATCACTGGAAGACGTTTGAGTGAAGAGCTCTTTATATGGAAAGTCTTTCTCATTTAAGCACACATGGCGTGAGGTATAAATGCGACCGTTAGGGCTTAGGCATCTATACCCTTTATGGTTGCTGTTGTATCCTAAAAACACACATTTAGTAGTGTGAAAGTCAAATTTATGATGTTGATACTGTCTAAGGCATGGATAACAGGCTGCTCCAAAGATTCTCAAGCTGTTGTAATGTGGTTCTTCATTATTCAAAACAGTAAATGGCACTTTTCCATTGATTGTGTCTGTTGGCATTCGATTAATTAGATACACTGATGTATGAAAAGCTTCCCACCAAAAATGTAATGGCATTTTAGCATGTGCAAGTAAGGCAAGCCCGGTTTCAACAATGTGTCTGTGTTTTCTTTCCACTCGACCATTTTGAACTGAAGTATAAGAACAAGCTAGTTGCACTTGAATTCCACACTGAGAAGCAGTATAAATTATGGGCTTATATTCTCCTCCTTCATCACATCGAATGACTTTAATTTTACTGTTATAAATGTTCTCAACTAGGCTTTTAAACTGTCCAAAAATTGTGACTGCATCACTCTTCAGTTTTAGTGGGAATATCCAAGAATATCTACTATAATCATCCACAAAGCTAATGTAATACAAATATCCTTCTGTTGACTTGATTGGTGTTGGACCCCATAGGTCAGTGTGAATTAACTCAAGTGGCTGTGAAGCTCTAGAAAAAGAGTTAGAGAAAGGTAGCTTACGTGACTTCCCATATTGACATGCCTCACAAAATCCCAACTTTTCATTAGCTTTGCTTTTAATGTTACAAGAAGCTAGAATACGATTCAAAACTCTAAAGGATGGATGTCCAAGACGGTGGTGCCATACATCCTTAGAGCAGTACAAAATGTGATGACTTCCAGGGGTAGAGACAAACACAGGTTCACCCCTTTTTTTACTACATCTAGATAGATGAGAAACAAAAGCAACAAAAACAAGCTTGTTTTTCTTCACGTCTTCTTGTAACTCTTGGCATGAGGCAACACTTGGTATCTGATAAAGGCCATCCTTAAGCGTCCCTTCCAGAAGAACCTTCCCCGTTTCCTTGTCCTTAACAGCATAACAAGAATAAAAAAACTCAACAATGATAGAATTATCCATAGTTAGCCTTGATATACTAATCAAATTCATACTTATTTGATGAACATGCATAAGACCTTTCAAAATAAGATTTTTAACATCAGATTTAATGTAAGAGCTACCAATATAATGAATAGGCAGCTGATTACCATTTCCTACTGTGATCATTTCATTACCTGTGTAATCAGACTTCAAGGACAAGTTAGAGAGGTCTGAAGTCAAGTGGTTGCTTGCTCCACTGTCCAAGTACCAGGCTGTATCACGAAGATGTTCAGGAGTGGCTATCATGGCTGTTGGACTATTTCCCTTGTTTTGATTGTTGTTGCCACTTGAGGAAGATCCTCCAGAAGAGTTGGAGTTGTTGAAATGTTTTTCAAACCGATGATAACATACTGCAGCTGTATGCCCCGTTTTACCACAGACTTGGAAAATCAATTTTAAGCCTGAGTTCCTGCCTCTTCCCCTTCCACGATAGTTTCTTTGGTAGGTTTGATTGGAGTACCTTGACTGTTGTTGATATGAGCTGGTTTGTTGAATGTCTGTGGAAGCTAAGTTGGCTGAAGGTTGAACTATAGAGACAGAGTTCTTCAAGGACTGCAGCTGTTCAAGCCTCTTTTCAAAAGTCTGCAGTTGAGATTGAGCCTCATTCCATGTCATTGGCTTGTTCTGAATGACAACCACAATGGGTGTGTATTCTTCATCCAAACCAGCAACTACATAGGAGATTAAATCCTTTGTTTCCACTTTAGATCCTACCATATTGAAGTTGTCAGCAAAACTTTTCATTAAAGCTAGATATTCGATCATTTTAGAGTTTCCTTTCCTGGTTTGTTGAATCATTCTCTTTAGATAATCTTGTTGGGATGAAGCCTGAACTCCATAGAACGCTTGTAAGGCATCCCACAGCTCTTTTGCCGTTTCACAACCCGTGACTTGTGAAGCAACCTCTACTGTCATCGAGTTGTACAGCCACCCTACTAGGAGTTGGTCAGCGGCAATCCATATATCATACTCAGGATCATTCATCTTCAATCCCTCAGGTTCTTCGTCACATGGAGGGATTTCTATCGTCATTTCTGGACAAACATTTGCACTAGTAAGGTAACCATCTAGCTTGTAACTCTTTAGTATGGGAATGACTATGTTTTGCCAAAGGATGAAGCTATTTAGCAGATTAGTGAATGATGGATTTCCAACAGGAACATTTCCATATCTCACCTCATATGCATTCGATTTTTTGGGGATATTAGCAGGGCCAGACGTCTTGACTACTGGATTAGCATTTGGTGTTTCAGTTGGTGTTTTACTCTCTGGGTTGGGGTTAGTCATGACAGCTCTGATACCAAATTGCAAAAGCTAAAGGATTGAAAACAGAGAGCTCACGAGATGGAAAAGTTCTGTGATGTTCCTTGTGTCTCTTGGCAATACAATGGACTGCTCTTATAAGGACAGAGAGCTTACAAAGAATTAAATAATGAAAAGACAAGAGCTAGACAGTACACCCATTACAGCCTGTCAAGCATAAATACAAGTACTTAACAAACTGTAGCAAACAGAGTAAAACAAGCAAACAAGTACAGATAATATTTAATTTATAACAAAAAGAATGAAAGTTTTCATTCTTATTTTTCTCTTTTCCATTCTCTTGAAGCAAACGAGGTTTAAGTGTGAAAAGAAAATGAGACAATGGAATAGGGCGCTGGTAGTCTATGCATCCACAGGATTACCGAGTCTTCCTGTGTTTAGCTTTTCTTGTTTTGGGAAAAAAAATCAATTTTGATCCTAAACTTAATAGGTTATATCAATATGAACCCCAAACTTGCATAAATGTTGTGATGTAGATTTTTTTTTTTTCGAGTACAACAACATTTGGGAGTGGGGGGATTCGAACCTCTAACCTCTTGGTAAAGGGCGAGGACACTCCACAATGGTATAATATTGTCCACTTTGGGCATAAGTCCTTATGGCTTTGTTTTTTGTTTATCGCAAAAGGCCTCATGCCAATGAGATACTTGTCTTCCCTTATATACCCATGATCATCTCCTTGTCTAGCCAATGTGGGACTTTGGTCGCACTCCCAAAAATCCTCCCCTTGAACAAAGTACCACCGAGCCTCCCTTCAAATAGTCATCTATCTGTCGAACTCTCCTTTACCAAGAGGCCGTCCAACTCTCTAGGTTTTACTGCTTTACCGAGAGTTTGCTCTTATCCAGGACAATTTCTCTTCTCCGAAGTATACCTGTCTGCCTAGAGCTCAACCATGGACATCCACCATGACTATTAAGACCCACAACTTCTTTGTTCGGCACCCAAGGATTCCACCCGACACGACTACATTCGGGGCATGACTCTTATACCACTTGTAAGGGATTACCAGACACCACACAGATCTCCACAATGGTATGATATTGTCCACTTTGGGTATAAACACTCATACCACTTATTGGGAGAAAAATGCAGAATACAAATAACAATAATATTATGACGACAATCAATAATATTATAACTATCTCCCCTTCCACAGGTTAAGCCAAACAAACCAATAATAATATTCACGAAAAATAATAAAAATAGGAAAAAGAAAACGACACCGAAAAACTATACTGGTTCGCCCCAAACTCGTGACTACGTCCAGTCTTCTGCAACTGCAGGTTCTATTAGAGATTTGGGAGATTATAGGAAGCCTTCAATGACGCCACAAACTAACCTTCAAAAGCCCAACAATAGCTATTGACTTCCAAGCATCACAACCCAATAGCTTGGGATAAAAAAAAAACTCCCTCAACCCAACATGAGAGAATAAGACTTAATTCTCTCAAGTTTACTCACTGTCGCTCGAAATTCCTGAAGACATAAACTTCAGCCTCATGAACTATTCTTCCAACCGAAAAACCACTGCCTCCGTTGTGCAAATATCACTCACGCATATATAACTTGAAAAAAGAAAACCTAATGGGCTTTAAGGACCATTTCTTTTTTTCGTGAACGACAAGTTGGGAAAGTGGATTTTGTCTCCACAATCCCATCAATTTTCCACTTGGAGACAAAACAACGATCTCGTCTCCCACTGCAACAAAATTCTAATCATCTTGGCAAACTCCAAGGATCTACTCCCACTATAATTGTTATCTTTGATTTTCTTGGTAAACTCCAAGGCTTAAAATACCTGAAAGAGCAACAAACACAAAAAATAGGCAATTATCAAAATATAATTGTAGCTCATCTGTGCTCGCCTCGAGGTATGAGCTAGCTACGTGAACCTGTCTTCCAGACGAAAAAGACAGACACGTATTCCCACTTCAGCTAAGTGGTGACTCTTGTCATCTTCTTCCAACCCAAACAACTATTCTTGAAGAAGATATTCTCTTAAAATGTTTGAATCCTCTATTCAAACCTACTACCAAGCTAGAGATCTGACCTATGACCCTAGCAACTTTTCTGGCCTTCCACTTCGATGCCTCAACTCGCCTAAGCGACTTCTTCAATTCATTCGAGTGTCTGACAACTAAGGATTCACGATAGCCATCAACTATCATCTGCAGCTTTAACTGGCATCCACTGTCTCTTTGATCCTCTAGCAACATTCAACTGACCTAGCGACTACCAAACTACCAACTTGACAATGGTATGGTATTGTCCACTTTGGGCATAAACTCTCGTGACTTTGCTTTTGGTTCCACTCAAAAGGTCTCATACAAATGGAGATACTTGTCCTCCCTTATATACCCATGATCATCCCCTTGTCTAGCCAATGTGGGACTTTGGTCGCACTCCCAAAAATTACCGCCAAGCGATGTAGACCATTTTGTTAGCTTTCCATTTAAATTGTCATAAAGTATGTAATTAATTTTTTTTTTTGTTGTAATTCGCATTGCACCTAAGTTGGTTTTTTTGTAAAAAATTTGTTGGACAAACTCTTTATTTGAAGAAATCATATTCCACATTGATTCTTCTCATTGCTATTAGACTCCTCTTCCAACAAAAAAATCACAGAGTTAGTAGCAATAAGAAAAATCCAGCAAATATAAGAAATGAAAAACTTGAAATAACTTTATTTCGATTGGTAAAGAAGAAAAAAAAACTCACCAAGTTTTTAACAACAAGAAAAAACCAGCTTTATTTCAAAATTGTTTTGCTTTTATAATCTTTAGATAGCAGCCAAAAATATATATATATATATCCCACGAAGTTTTAAATAACAAGAAAAATTCATCTAAAATAAAAAGAAAAAAAAAAACCTCAAATTTGCTTTTCCATAATCCTACAGTTGCATGTAAAGTAGCTAAAAAAAGGATAACAAAACCCACAAACGCATTGGGAAGAAAATGGGAGAAAACTCACGTACAACTTTTCAACAACACAATTTTTTTTTAAATAAAAAGTTTTTCCAATAATTATTTTTATAAGAAACCAATTCAGGTGCAATGTGAAGTAAGAAAAAAAAAAGGAAGAAATAGTCAATTACATGCTTTAAATGGGGGTTCAAATGGAAAGTTAACCAAAGGAGTACATTGTAACACTTTTGGGGTTCAATTTGATGAAATTGAAAATTTAGAATTAAAATTGATATAACTTGTTAAGTTTGAGGTTCAATTTGATGAAATTAAGAGTTCAAGGTTAAAATAGATACATCCTGATAAGTTTAAGGTTAATAATGATTTTTTGCTGTTTTTTTCTTGGTTAAAGGAATTATTTTAGTTGAATTTATTTCAAGCATTAGAGGGAGGGATTCTCGCCTAAAAGAAGATCCTCCCTATTACAAGCAACTTTTTTATGAAGAAATGGAAAAGTTAGATTCTTTTTCCTTCCATTTGAAGACCAACTTGAGCATAATTCAATTGGTATGTTAATGACAATCTCTCTTAAAAATTGTAGGTTTGAATCGCTGCTTCCAAACTTCAAAAAAAAAAAAAAAAAAAAAAAAAAAAAAAATACAAGTAGTCACTTTAATTCTTAATGGTGCTTAACTATTTTCCATTCTAGACATATTTTTTTTTACTTTTATCAATGTCAATCTATACATGATTTAGTGATTAAAACACTTATACCTTTCCTGCAATTGAAGGTTCAATTCTCACTTTTACGATTGTTGAACTCAAAAGAAAAACAAAAATTTTTATTAGGTATAATGGTTTTTGGATATATTTAGAATTTCACCAAAATCAGGTCTTTCCTTTTTAAAAAACATTCTCACCAATATTTACTCTTAATTGTCTTGTGTGAAAAAATTGAGCAAATAACATATTTTAAATATTTCTATGAAATTGTAAACCTCAATTTAACTCAACTAGTTAAGATATGTATCATTCTAAAATAGTTCCGAGTTTCAAATCTCGGTCTCTTACATGCTGAACTAAAAAATATATGTTTCTAATAAAATTATTTTGTTATAACCTTTCTATTGTTGCTGAATAATAGTATTGTTAATTTAATTCTAACATATTGTTCGTTTATATGGAATAATTAAACTCTCTGAAATATTACTCAATTATTGAGAAACTATAATTGCAAATTTATTACCATGATCTTTTAGACAAAATAGATGTGAATGTATTCGTTTTGATTTCATTGGGAGTGATAAATTTAAGAGTCTATATACATGTTCGGGAGTAATTTGAAATGGTTAAAATCACGCTTGTCATATACAAAATGGTTATAGACACTATTTCCATTGAAATGATTATATATCACTTATATGAGATGATGTTTTAAACCTCGTTTGATAATCTTTTGCATTTTAAAAATTAAGTTTATAAACACTATCATTTGTTTTGTTATCTACCCCTTACAAATGTTTTCAAAATCCAAACCAAGTTTTAAAAACCTTTTTATTTTTGGAATTTTGCTAAGAATTTAAATGTTACCTTAGGAAAGATGAGAATCATTGTAAACAAATTGTGAGGAAAAAAAAAACATAATTTTCAAAAACAAAAAACCGAATGGTTATCAAATGAAGTCTAAAAAACAAAATTTTCAAAAACCAAAAATCAAATGGTTATCAAATGGAGTCTTAGACCTTGTTTGATAACCATTTGGTTTTTTGTTTTTGAAAATTATTGTTATTTTCTCTCGATTTTCTTATAACATTTTTCGTCTTTGTTAAATATTTGAATTTTTAACCAAATTCCAAAAGAAAAACAAATTTTTGAAAACTTGTTTTTTTATATTTCAAAACCTGACTTTATATTTTAAAACATAGAAAGAAAGTAAACAACAAAATAAAGAAACTTATAGGTAAAAGTAAAGTATATAAACTTAATTTTCAAAATCTGAGAATAAAAAAACTAAATAGTTATCGAACGACACCCTAACTATTTATTAATTTTCTGTTTTTGGAAGACCTAATTTCCACTTGTGGGATTGAATGATTTGTTCATCCCTTGATGGAATTTGATGGTTGAGACAAATTATGACCAAGCATGTCTTGAACTTTATTAGTAAACTTTTTTATGACTTATAATGACTTAATAAATTTTACAATTTAATCAAATACCTCCCTAATGAGATCAAAATTTGCCAACATATTCTCTGTCATCTTAGAAATTCATTGATTTGCATATACATTTGAATTAATGAATTGAGGTTTAGTGGTCACATCACTAAAACTTCGAAGATGTTGAATCAAATGATATTGATGATAAAAATCAACTATCGTGTGAGATGAACTCTGCATCATACTTAAGCTGGATAGTCGTGCTGAAGCAAAATAGTTGGTAAGGATTTGGACACTTGGCCATGGTGTCACTATACGAGTATATGAGAATGCAAATGTACAACTCAATTTGTTTAGTTGATTGTGTAATATGCGTTATCTTGATTGGTAACGACTATCTTAAAGAGAGGACATATTTTTATGTCCAAGTTTAGTATCTTCGGCTTAAGTTTAGTAAAAGCGTGTCAAGGTAAACTTTCTTTTTCGAGTACTACACGTAGTGCTTGAATATATGACACTTGTGTTGGGAATGACTAGCATATTTGCTTGTATATTTTGGTTTTTCCATGTTTTACTTTGTGCTTGTCCCACATGGAAAGAATTGGAGCTGGGAGGAGTGTTTTTATACAATCACTCTTCCCTACTCTTGTAAAAGTGGTTAAGGGTGATACCTAGACCTCTTCTCGTGTGCACCATTGTTGCCGTTGGTTGTTTGGACGGGTGGGTTTGGGTAATTGTGGTCGTGCGTAATAAAGAGATGGGTTTTGTCTTTTTGCCAAAATATTTTTCTTTAATCATTCTCGACATCCCACGTGTCGGCAGCCTCCACATCCACGTGTCAACAGCTCAAGCGCTCCAGCAATGGCCTGATGCACGCGCTTCGTCCACGTTCACGCAGTCCGGTTCGTCCGCGCTCTCCAGTCCGTGTGTTTGACCGCCTGATGCTCGTTGACCGTGCTATTCTCATGCTTGGATTGCTCCAGCGACTGATACGTGGCAGCTGCGTATTTTTTGTGGAATAACGGTTAGTTTTGGACTCTATATAAACAGCTTCTGAGCTTAGTGGAAGAGATCAAATTCATTTTCATTCTTCCTACGCTTTCTTCTGATTCCAATCCTTCTCTCTCGAGTGCACGAACGAGGAGGGTGTTGTGTTAACCTTGGAGAGCAACCGGCGAAAACGATTTAGCACCGTGGTCGTGCCGAAATTGCTTTCAAGGTAGTGGTCATCTCCACGACACAACAGTTGTGTTTCTCACCTTTTCTTACAACTTGAAGTTAAATATGTGAATAAATTGAATCCACGTAATCCATCTAATTTAAAAGATAATATAGCGTGAAAAAAAAAATCCATATTTTTACTGTTTTTCTTTGTTTTTTTTTTCCTATGTCGTACACTTTTCATTGTCCATTATGGTCAGACATACGATGAAAATGTACATTTTTTAATGTGTACGTAAAACTAAAATATAACAAATAATTGAAAAGAGAAGCTATATACATCTAGTACCTGTCTAAAAGAGCACAAGACAAGCTCACCCACATTAAATTGGCTTTGATTAATTTAAGAAAAATGTCAACTTCTAAAAAGAGAGTGCATTTTTTTTAAAAAAAATATTTTTTATTTGTTAAAATCCAGACATATTCCTCTTTAACATTGGCCACTTTTATGGAAAACACTACAAGCAAATGTTTGTGGTTAATATTTTTTTTTTGTTTAAATCCTATTTTTTTGCTTTCATCCATTTTAGTTATTATATATACTTTCAAAATGTTTATTCGAGTCCTTATACTTTTTAAATATAACCATCTAATTGTTTATAAAATCTCAATATATTCGTCAAAGCGAGCATAACTCAACGGTAATTGACATGTACTCTCGACCAAGAAGTCAGAAAGTTTGAATCCCTTTGCCCTCAAATGTTGATATATACTCAAAAAAAAAAAAAAAATCTCAATACATTCAATACACAACATAAAACTTTTAATACAAAGTTATTACATTATTTTAAGAAATTTATTGATGGTAATAATGTTATGTTAAATTTGTAGGATTGGAATTCCTAGCGGAAGCGATTTGAATCGTTTCGTAGTTTAATTTTGTTTATAAAATACCAATACATTGGCAAAAGCAAATGAACATTTTCTATGATTTAATTAACTAAGGTTAAGGACGTTTTTCATCTATTGTAGAAGAGAATCACGATAGTCACTTTTGTTGACGACTATGAATTTACAATAAGATGATCTCCCTTGGTCTCGAAAATCACAATCATAGTAAAAATGCTTCTGGACCAAAAAATACAACACACCACCAAATGACCTTCACTGCTATTCTTTGAGACCTCAAACCGGTTTGTGGGAACTCTTCTTGAAATTTGGGAATAACAAAAAATACAGGAGAATGTTAGGGTACTTTTACTTTGGGAGGGAGAGAGCTTGAGAGAGATTTTTTCCTTGAGAAGTTTCTTGTGAAGCACACTGACAGTCTGTGAGAGATACCCTCTTTACATACAACATGAGGGAGGGAAGTTACATATGTGGGTGGTTATTTAAATATATTATTATTTAAATTAAATACAAATTAATTAATCTACCTAATTTATTTAAATGCACATCTCTCACATAACCTATAGTTTTAATTCAACTAATTTAATTAAATCAAATTAAATTAAATTAAATTAAATTAAATAATTAATTAATTCACCAATTAATTAATTATGAAATTAAATATCACATATTTAATTTAAGCCAACATTTGAATCATATTCAATGGTCTATTTCTCGTCTAACCTATAGTTTTAATGTGCATCCAATGCGCATTAAATTTAACCTATAGTTTTAATATGAATCTAATCCATATTAAACTAATATTTGAACTCCTTCAAGTTCAAATATTTAATTCTCTCATGAATTAATTTTGAATGATATCCAAAATTAAATTTATATTATAAAGCTTAATTAAAATATAAACTTTATATTATAATGCATCACCATACATTACATTTATTCCCTTAGTGAATTTGAACATTTCAAATTCCATTCAAGACTAATGTTCGAGATTACTCTTTACGAGCTAGCAATGGGACCTAATGGATCTATAGATCAGAAGCTCCAATGATACGAGATTAATTGACTAAACTCATTAACCACATTAATCAACAATTCGTTAATTGTGGGTTCACTCCACTAAAGACCCACAACTGCACTCTTCTCACTGTAGATATATTTTTGTGTCCATGGATATAGATCAATAACAACAAGTTAGTCCTTCACAAGTGTTTGTAACACCAGGTAGGTCAAATTATCGTTTTACCCCTAGGTTACCTCTTTGTCCTTAAGTACCAGTGCTCCTTTAATGAACAACATGTTTAAGGTCCAACAAATAAACAGAAGTTCCTCTCGGACCAATGAGAGGGTAGGGCCCTTTGTTCAAGTCCTAGAGACACCACTTAAAGGAACACTCATCTACTTCCCTAAAGTCGGGAAAAAGTGAATTTCATTGAATTTCATCTTGTGATATTATGTTCCGAGCTCCCCACTCGGTCTTATCCCCAAAATGGTAGGCATATTGAGTTGGCGAACTGGCCACTCTCATCCATACAAATCAAAGGACAGTCCCTCATAAACATGAGTCAATAATACACTCAGGATTAAGACTAAGTTGCCTAGGTCATCCTATTGAAATAGAAACCTAATTAGTCAACGGAGTTACATCTAATGGTTACTATGTTGTGGTTCGATCTAATGTAAACTCATTGCATAGGATGCCCCCACTCGCATGTCACCTACACAAACGCGTTGGATCATTGCGTTTGTATCAAATACAAAGTGGATTGTATCCATAAAACCAGGATAAGGTACCCAGCCTTATCCCTATATTATAGACCCTTTAGCTAGGCTGTTTCTTGAACATTGATCCCCGTATGTCCTCACATACAATTCAAGACGCATAATACAACCTAGGATGTTAGTTTATTGGATTTGGGGTTATTAATGCAAAGCTAATACAACAAAATTTAACAACACTTTATTGAATAACCTCTATAACATTTTATTGATAATAATCAAATTGTTTACATTTACTATCTACGAGTTTTAGGGCATAAAACCCTACAAAATTGTGATAAAAATTAGGTTAAAAAAACAACACGGCTACTTTTAAAGTTATGGACTAAAATATACCATTAGAAAGTAACAAGACTAAAATGAATAAAAGTTCAAAAGTAAATGAAGCAAAAAATAAGTTTTAAACTTCTTTAATAAAAAAAATTATTACGAAAATTTTAACTTGCCACCTTTAAAGTGGAGCTATGAGTTTATTTATTATTATTTTTTTATGAGTTCAATAATATTGGAGAGATGGGGAGATTGGAACCTCTAATCTCTTGGTCCAGAGTACATCTATATACAAATTACCACTAAGTTATGTTGATTTTGACAGCGGAGCTCTGAGGTAAGTTATGCTCAATAAATATTTTATGATATATTAATTGATATAGTAGATGAAGTCTTAAAGCTTTTCATATCATTTCAAAATAGGGCTAAATTATAGAAGCTGTTCCTTTCTTTTATTTATTGTACTTTTAATATTTTTAATCTCTAAAGAAATAAACTTCTTTTAAGATTTTATTTTACACATCACAATATTCATAATATACTTTTTTTTTTTTAGTACATCAACATTTGGGGTGGGGAGATTCGAACCTCCGATCTCATGGTCGAGGGTACATGTCAATTACCGCTGAGCTAAGCTCGCTTTGACACAATATTCATAATATACGGTATAGACATTATTAACTAAAAAGAATATACTTTGGTTATTATAATGATTTAGTCAAAATGATCTAGTCTTAAATACTATAATAAATATAGGGTTCGTTGCATATATAGTAAAATGGGTCAAACTATTTGCAAATATAACGGTCCGTAAAAAAATTTGCAAAAATGACAAAATATCATGGTAATTACCAAACTACCCTATTAGTGATAGAAACCTTCTATCACCTAAGATTTCTATCATTGATAGAAGGTCTATCGGTGATAAAAATCTTCTATAACTCATAGAAATCTATCAGTGATAGGTTTCTATCACTGATATAAATCTTCTATCACTGATGGAAACTTATATAACGGATAGAAAACTATCATTTTCGTTTCTAAAACCTATGTCATTGATTTTGTTTTTATAGATGCCGAAGCAAAACAATATGGAAATTGAAGCGAACGAAAAGTAAAACACAAAGCGGAAGTTGAAATTTAAAGAAGGGAGACCTCAACAAAAAAACAAAAACAAAAAAACTAAAGGTATGTACAAATTATCACGTAATCAAATACACTTTTAGTTTCTATCAAATACATTATTTTTTTCTATCAACGATAAATTTCTATGATAGAAATCTATCACTGGATTTCTATCAATGTGATTTTATCAGCGATAGGTTTCTATCAGTGATAGAAATAAAAACAGGGGCAAAATGAGAATTAAAAAAACGATTTAAAAAATTTGCTATATTTGCAATATTTTATAAAACTTGCTATATCTACAATTAATTTTAGCCACCCATTACAATTTTTCATAAATATATTGGTTAAATCCAACTAAAATTAAAATTGTCATAATGTTTCATAACAAAAAAAAATCTATAAATAATAATGTGGAAAAACAAATGAAACTAACTAAATTAGATGTGGTTACATTTTTTAGTCATTGACGTTGAAGGAAAAATTTTGGTCAATCAAAAATTGCCACGTTATTATTTAAAATTAATGACGAAATTATAAATAATAAAATTTGGGACCAATTATAAATTGACATGTGTCTCAAATTTAATTTGAAGACAAAGTTGACCAATCATAATTTTTTAGAGCCAAATGTCCATTTGATCAATTAATTAAAAATAAATTATTTTGATCAAATTAATTAATTTGACCAATTAATTGAAAAAATATATATATTAATTGGATAAAATTTGGTCTTTTTAATATTTGCATCATATGGTTTTTTCGGTCAAATATAGATCAGACCCAAGACCAAATAGTTGAACCCAAGACCAATGAAACTCAAGCTCAAGTTGTTAGGTCCAAAAGTCACCAGGGCCCATCCATGGAGAACTCTATAAATAGAAGGGTTCTCTTTCATTTCAAGGGTTCATAAATTCTACACTCTCACAAAGACAAAGAGGTTCAGAATTTTGAAGCTCTTAACCAGAACCAGAGTATTCAGAGAGACTCCACCAAAACTGAAGACTGAAGACTCCTTAAAATCCATGTTCCTAAGTGCTAAATACTCCTTGAAAACTAAACACTCTTCAAAACTTCAACACTCCTTGAAGACCAAACACTCTTCAAAACTCCAAGGCTCGAAGAGTTCAAGACTCCAAGGAATCAATTGAAGCTTCAGACTCGAGAACAAGTGTTCCAGCCCTCGAGTGAAACACATTCACACTCAAGAGAGAGAATTAGATGATTAAAGTGAGAGATTGTACACCCACACACATACAAACATCAATACAAATATGTATTTATTCCACGTATCTCCATCTTCGAAGTTACATGTGAACAATTGATATAACATAAAATTTTCACTTCAAAAAAACACATGTTAAGTGTCTATTCTTCAATACTCATTATATTATATAGGGTTTATATGTTGGTGTACTAGTTTTCTTTCCCTTTTTTGAGAAGGCTTTTTCTACTTTTTAGAATACTATATACACTTTCTTATTCATTGATGGAAAATTTGAGTAGGTACTAAATATTTTGTTTATTTTTATAAATTTAATTAAGATGATAATTTAAAAATAATTACAAATATAGCATTTCCCCTAAAAAAAAATTGTGTACTTATTAGCTTTCACAATGATAATTATATTGTTGATACTCTTTTACATGATAATTTTATATAATTGTTTATTTACATAATCGATATTTATCTTAAATATTGATTAAGGATGTGTTTAGTTTAACTTTTAAAGTGTTTAATTTTGAGAAAAAAAAAAGGGCCAATTGCAAGGATAGCAATATGGGCCAAAGTAATTGAAAATCTAGAAGCCCGCAAAAAAAATTACAAAAATGACAAAATCTGATGGTCTACGTGTCACATTTACTAAAATACCCCCCTAAGATTTTCTACCACTGATAGATTCTATTAGTGATAGAAATCTTTTATCATAGATATTTTTCTATCAATGATAGAAAAATTTTCTACTATTGATAGAAGTATTTTATATCAATGATAGAAAGATTTTCTATCACTTCTATCAGTGTTTTGTTGTTATTGTTTGGTTTTCTATCAGTGTTTGGTTTTTGATTTCCAGTGTTCCGTTTTTGCTTTATTTTTCAGTGCTCGATTTCACCATGTATCACCATCACTGATAGAAACAAAAGATCTTCTATCACTGAAAAAAAATCTATCAGTGATAGAAGATTTCTATCACTGATAGAAAGTTTTTCTATCACTGATAGATTCTATCATTGATAGAAATCTTCTATCAATAATAGATTTCTATAACTATGTCTTTATATATATAAAAAATAATAATAAATGAATCTAGAACACTGACAATACATATTCTATAGCTGATAGATTCTATCAGTCAGTAATAGAATTATATCAATAGAGTGACAAAGTTCTATCGGATAGAATTCTATCGCTGATAGATAGATTCTATCACTAGAGTGACTGAATTATATCGGATAGAATTCAACGATGGATAGAATTTTATCGCTGATAGAACTCTATCACTGATAGATTCTATCAATCAACGATAGGATTCTATCGTTGATAGAAATCTATCAGCGATAGAATTCTATAACTGATAGATTCTATCGACCAGAAAAAAAATTCTATCATTGGATTTCTATCACTGTATCTATCAATGATAGAAATCTATCACTAGAGACAGAATTCTATCGGTGATAGATTCTATCTTAGCTAGTGATAGAATTCTATCACTGATAGAACTTCATCGCTAGAGTGACAGAATTCTATCGGTGATAGATTCTATTAGCCAACAATGGAATTCTATCGCTGGAGTGATAGAATTCTATCGCTGATAGATTCTATCAATCAACGATAGAATTCTATCGTTGATAGAACACTATCAACGATAGAATTCTATAACTGATTGATTCTATTAGCCAGCAATAGAATTCTATCGCTCTATCATTGATCGAGCGATAGAATTAGAACACCAAGGGAGTATTAGAACAAAGAAGAAGACAGTCTAAGCTAATCCACAAGAAGAGATGATCGAAACTGATGATGATCGACTGAGTATACCAAGGGAGTCTGTATACTATTTCACATTTATTCGTTGTCATGTTGCCATCCTTTTAAAATGATGTAGGATCCAGTGTGGTACTGATCTTCTTATACACTCAAACATGTAATAAGCAAAGACAACATTTTCATTAGCATTGATACGAAGTAAAGACAATATCTTCATTAGTGCTGGTACGAAGCCTCTTGTATAGAACTGAAGAAAAAAAAAACTAATATTTGACACAAAGTGAATAATATCGTGAAAATCATCATCCTTATAATTTTGAAATAAATTTACCCATATAACTATTGATTTGATTAAAGAAAATGTGGGATAATCTTTTTTTTTTAAAAAAAGAAAGAAATTGTAGATGATAATGATGGAAGAAAAATGAAAGTGTGTGGAGATGAATTGAGGTAAAAGTGTAAAACTGAAATTGCAAGGATGGCGCTGAGTTGGACAGAGTGGAAAAAAAATACGAAGAAGAATAAACCATATGGAAAAAGAAAAAGGAAAAAACGAACAAGAAGGACACTTGCGCCAAAGTCAAAATAGGGGCAAAATGGGAATTAAAAAAAAACTATTTAAAAATTTTGCTATATTTGCAATTTTTTAAAAAAATTTACTATATCTGCTAATACCCATTACAATTTAGCCACCCATTACAATTTTCCAAAAAAAAAAATATTATAGTGTTTGGCAACCACTAAAAATGACTTAATAATTAAAAAAATGAAATTGAAAAATAAACCATTTTGAGAGAAACACTTGAAAGCAAATTTTTTAAAAATAGTTTTTAAGTATATAATAACTTGGATATAAAAATACTTGTGAGGAAATGTAACCAAATATATGAATGTTCTTCCCCGTAGAGAAGATGAGAACCCAAAAAAACTGAAATTCCCATTTTTTGCAGCCGCTTGAGCCAGATCATGAGCCAAAGAGTTGTTCTTCTCCTCGAGCACTTGGAGAGAAACGAGATAGCCAGCGGCGACGAGAGCGACTGAATTTCTTCAACAAAAAAACAGAGCTCTGATTGGTCTTCAAGCTCGCGATTGACAGCTCCCACGACCTCGACGGAATCTGATTCAACAACCAGAGGTAGCTTGCATCTTCTTCCTTCGAAATTTTCAATCTTCCCATACTCAGACAACCCTTCGACAATTGCTTGCGCTTCCAGGCATTTGATAGGCCATTTCCTCTGGATTTTCTTGCAGCCCGCTCCTATAAGAGACTCGTTGGAGTCACAAATGGTCCACGCAATCCCGCCCTTGCCGTTCTTCTCGAACCAGGCGGCATTAGAGTTTAATTTCCAAAAGTTGGGGCTCGGTGGCTTCCACAGGTGACTCGAATGGCTCTCGAATTGGGGGGGGGGGCTGAGATTGCTTTAATTTTCCTGATGTTTCTTTAATATTGTTCTGAATGGATCTAGGCAGCAATTGCCAATGGTTTTTAACAATATCTTTGCACTCTTCGTGAGCCATCCAACTTCCTTCAAACCTGATCGGGGTCGATATTTTAATAACTTCCTTAGTACTTCCACTTTCAGCTATGGAAGCCAAAATAGGATGGTGGTCTGAGCCATGCATGTTCAGGTGACTGATGCCAATATTTCTAGACAAAGATTTAAACTCATCGTTTGCCAAGAAACGGTTCAGTCTTTCTGCAATGGTCGTACCCATTCTCGCCCTTTTCATCCAAGTGAACATGTTTCTAGGGGCTCCTAGATTTGCTAAATTGCATATGTCCAAAGCCACACGGAACACCTCCATGAGGTTTTGGCTTCTTTCCGCTCCTCCTCTCTTTTCATCAACAAAAAGGATCTCGTTGAAATCTCTCCCGATAATCCAGGGGAGATTAGATATGCCACTTAACCTTTCCATGAGCTCCCAAGATTTCTCTTATTAGGTATATAGTTTCCATAAAAACCAGTAAATCTCCACCAATCACAAGATTTTTTTATCACCGTGTCTATATGGCCTATAGAGTACGAGGTAATAGACATGTTCAATTCCTTTTTCCATAACAGAACTAAGCCACCACTTTTTCCCATACTAGGAACACAAAAGCCACAATCAAAGTTCAGATCATTTTTCACTTTCTCCATCCTAGCTGACCCGCTTTTAGTTTCTGAGAGAAAAACGATATGGAGATTTTCGATTCTAATCTCATGACAAAGGTCTTGGAATGCTCGAGGTGTTGGGTTTTATGCCCTAAAACTCGTAGATAGTAAATGTAACATTTGACCGAACATTAATAAAATGATGTATTATTCATTTATCTTGTTTGTATTATTTAATCTTGTCTTATTAACCCTAATCCAATAAATTAAATATCCTAGGTGTTAGTATGAGACTTGAACTAGTATGTAAGGACATACGGGGATCAATGTTCAAGATACAACCTAAAGGGTCTATAGTATAGGGATAAGGCTGGGTACCTTATCCTGGTGACACTATAGATACGACCAGCTTTGTATTATGATACAAACGCAATGATCCAACATGTTCATGTAGTGAACATGCGAGTGGGGTATCCTGTGCAATGAGTTTGCATAAGATCGGACCGCGAAATAGTTAACCACTAGCTGTAACACCGTTAGCTAGCTAAGTTTCTATTTCACTAGGATGACCTAGGCAACTTGGTCTCAATCTTGAGTGGGTTATGAACTCCTGTTCACGAGGGATTTTCCTTTGATTTTTATGGGTGAGAGTGGCTTACACGCCGACTCAATAAGCTTACCATTTTGGGGACAAGACCGAGTGGGGAGTTGGGAACATAATCACACAAGATGGAATTCACTTCTTCCCGACTCTAGGGTAAGTAGAGGTGTGTTCCCTTAAGTTGTGTCTCCGGGTCTTGACAATGGGCCCTACCCTCTCTATGGCACGATAGGGACTTCTGTTTGTTGGTTGGACCTTAAACAGGTTGTTCATTAGAGGAGCATTGGGACTTAAGGATAAAGAGGTAACCTAGGGGTAAAACGGTAATTTGACCTAGCTGGGGTATGAACACACGTGAAGGACTGACTTGCTGTTATTGGTCAATATTCGTGGACATAGAAATATATCTATAGTGAGAAGAGTGCAGTTGTGGTTCTTTAGTGGAGGGAACCACATCTAACGAACATTGATTAACTTGGTTAATGAGTTTAGCCAATTAATCTCATATCGTTGAAGCTTCTGATCTGTAGGTCCATTAGGTCCACCCGGTAGCTCACTTAGGGCGTTGAGGAAAATTTTTAAGGGAGAATTGTATATTCGAATGAGTTCGAATATTAAGTTTAAAATATGAATTGGATTCATATTAAAACTATAGGTTAAAAATTAATGCGCATTAGATGCACATTAATACTATAGGTTATATGAGAGAGGTTTAATTAAATATATGATATTTAATTATAGCATTAATTAATTGTTGAATTAATTAATCGTTTGTTTTAATTTAATTTAATTAAATTTGATTTAATTGAATTGCATTAGAACTATAGGTTAAGTGAGAATATTTATATAAATGTGATTTATATAAATAATAATTAAATTAATTGTTAATTTAATTATTTAATTAATTATTAATTTTATTTTAATTAATAATTAAATATCTTATCAGCTTTTTTAACTGATAAGAATTATTCTACCCACTGACCTAGCCAGTTACATGTTCGGAGAGAATTTTAAGGAGGAAGTTACTTTTCATCCGTTAGATCACTCTCTCCATCTCATGCAACTCTCGATCTCTCAGACTCTCCATCTCTCTCGTTTTCTTTCATTAAAACACAGAGGAAATTCTCCCAAAACCTTAGAATTTTCTTGCTCCCACAAGCAAACAACGCAAGATCCTAAAAGAGGATACCGGTGCAACTTTTGTGGTGGTGTTCACAAATTTCCAGCAAGAAAGAAAACCACGGGCTGCTGCTGTTTTTGTAGATCAAGACGAAAAAATGAGGTTTTTCCGGTCAAGACTTCAACGTAAGTAAGTGGCCCTTTTCCTACATTAATAGGATTAATGTTCTAGATTAGATCTAGGATATTTTCTGCAATTTTCAGCATGCTATTAACCTATTTTTCAGTAGGTTTAAAATGTTTATGTTGCTGTAAGTTTTTGCCGTCGTATTGGTATTCCAATCGACGTTTAAAATTGAGTAAGGTCTCTGATACGTTTCCGCTGCCTAGGGCTTTTATCCCTTCACGAGGGTTCCCCAGCCCTCGAACATTCCAGTAGAATATTTTCGTGGCGTCCGACGGGACTGGACTCCAACCTCCGCTGATATCCCTCCTACAATCTCAGAGTAGTTTTGGATTAGAGCTCTTCTTTTCATTCCTACCTCATTTTTCTCGTCTTCCACCTCTAGGTTGTGTTTCCTGTATATTTCTAGCACCTCCTTATTCGGTTTGCTTTCCATTGTTGGCCCTTTGTCTTGTCTGGCTAGTCTTTTCCATTTTTTGGATCCATTTCCTTCCTCCTTAGCAATCCTAGTTTTTTCTCCAGTGTGTCCCATGTCTTTTACCTTGGTCTCATCCTGTTTTCTGACATTCACTATTTTGCTTTGGTTTTCTCCTTTCTTTTCTTCGGTTTCTTTTCCTTTGTCCATGAGCTTTAAATTCCTGTTTAGGCTTTCTGTTCCCAAAATAAGCATCATGACTTCTTCCTCTTTTTTTGACTGACTGTTTTTTCCTTGTTCAAGCGAGTTTTTCCTTTACCTTCCCATTCTTCTTCTCTGGAACCAGCCTCTTCCGAATCCTTCTTATCTGTCAGAACTTTTTTTTATCCATTTTTCTTCTCTCATTTTCTTGATTCATTCTCTCAACAACTTCACTTTCTTCCCATACCGAGCTCTCTAGCTTCTCAGGTCTCTTTTTTGGCCTTCCTTCTTCCTCCATTATGTTCTCATCTTCTTTCCTCCAACTAGCTTTGTTGCTTTCCTCTTCGTTTTTGCTATCTCCATTCCATATTGCACCTCCTCTGCCACGAGAAGAACGACCTCTTCCCCTGCCTCTGATGTTCATTTCACTGATTTCGGGTTTCCTGTTTCTATAGAAACCTTTACTTCCCCGGGTGTTCCTTAATTCGACTCCAAATTTTAGTTTCTCACTCGATTCTTCTTCTTCTTCTTCGTCACATTCATGAATAACATGTCCCAACCTTCCACAATGGTAACAAAAATCCAGTAATCTTTCATAAGTGACTTTGATCCACGATTTGTCTGCCATGGAGCCTGTTCTAATATTTGTTCCCCTTCTAAGAGGTTTTTCAATGTCCATTTTTACTTTAATTCTGAGCGTTTCTCCCCCCATTTTTCCATTTTCATCGGTTTCATTTGCAACAATCTCTTATTTTATATACTCAATATTTCATATTATTTTTTAAGTATTCCTCATCCTAACAATATCTTTTGCTTTTCAAAAAAAAAAAAATCTTTTGAAATTATTCTCCTTAAAAGTGTTCTAAAAAAAAAACATAACACTAAAAAAATTTTAGCTAAAAAAGTACACCACAAATATCATCACTCACGAATCACTGAAAGAATCTCGCGCCCAACTATCTCTTCAAAATAAAAATAAAATAAAAATTCCTTTTGGTTTTTTTACAATAAATCAGTTTAGATATATCTTATTTTTGAGTTCATCAACATTTGGGGAGGATTCGAACCTCTGACCTCTCGATTGAGGTTACATGCCAATTACTGTTGAAGCTCGCTTTGAGCGATATATCTTATTTGGTTAGTTGTTAAAAATTTTGGATCAAACAATATTTGACATCATTGAGTAGTTTTATTTTCTAGAATATTCCTAAATATTCTTTAAATAATTATTAATACAGCGACTTTTTAAAATGTAAATAAATTATTGATTAACTTAAATATGGGTAAATATTATATATTTTCATTTAATGTAAATGTAATAGTCACATATCAACATTGATCAATAATCAACATATTGATTAACTGTTAATCCGAACATAACTCAACAAAGATAAAACACCAATTATATCATATATATCAAAGGTCGATGATTCAATTCTTTACCTACACAACTGTTGAATTACAAAAGTGTGTGGTTAACTAGAATTATAGTAATAAATGATTAATATACATTAATTAATCGTAATCACTATACAATCTTCATGCCAATTGAGCTATGATCTTCTTGGCAATTATTCGTAATCACTATTTTACCTATATATACCAATTTTCTCTATACACAATTACTTTCACAATCCTTTATCAGAATTCCACTAAATTTTGCATCTACCTTTATTTTGTCATAAAAGACCAAACTTCAAAAACATATTGAATTATTGTAACTTCTTAGCTTGGTTGGCTTTCACTGTCCTTCCTATGTTATGACAAAGCCCTACAATTTATTACCAAAATAAAGACCATTTTCCCATTAGTTAGAAATAGTTATTGGAGTGTGTGTATTTATATTCCATATTTAGTCTGCATATTCCTAACTACTTTGTGTTAAATGGCAGCCACCCATCACTTCATCAATTTTCTCTATATATATCATGTATTATTACTTATCTCCATATTTTACATAAATTCCCATGGGGGACCCTAACAAAGTAAATTACTTGTCATTTTCATTACTCTTTGGTTGCTATGCATGTGCTGCCATTATTGTTATTCTCTTATAAACACTTTTTATTTGGGAAATATATATATTCATTTCTCAAATTTAATAATATTATAATTTAGCTTCTTGTGGTAGTTGTTTTCTCAATTCAATAAGGGTATTTTGGTGTTGAGTTTGAATGTTTTATTTTTACTTGTTTGATTTTGTGGCTAGATTCCATTCCTTTTTTTTTTTTTTTTTTTTTTTTTTTTTTTTTTTTTTAATAAGATTAAGTATTCTTTTAACTTGATTTTGAGTGTTTTCGTTCGTAAAATTCTAATGATTTGTTGAATTATTGATCTGATAGTTTATAGGTATGCTCTTCGTAATATTATTTTGAGTGTTTAAGATTATCTTGTTTTGATCTTTATACTTTGACCTTCAAAATATCATATAAGTAAGAATATTGAACCTAATTATTAATTTTGTTCTTTTTCTTTCAATATTTTAGCCTCTATACATTTTGATCATTTGTTTCAATTTGGTTCATACATACATTTATAAATGTTTTCATTTTTGTTCCTTACAATAATTAGTATGCCAAAAGCCAACAAGAGCTTAGCTCAACTGGCGTGAAGTTGTACTGATAACTACAAGGTCTGTGGTTCGATTCTCCCTCCTCACATATTGTCAAAAAAAATAATAATAATAATTAGTATGCCAAACAAAATAGTGTCACTAAGCTAACCAAATACCATCTCATTTTTTGTATATTAAAGATAACCATATAACATAAATCACAATATCACACCATCTTTCACATAACATTTTCAAGTTTTTTTTTTTTTTTTTTTTTTATGTAACAAAAATTCGAACATTTAACTTTTAGATTAAGATCATAGTACCTTCCTTAATCAAACTATACTCGATAAGAAATTAAATAAGGGGAGAGGAGAAGTGGGAAATCATAATTATTTGTCAACAATATATTCGTTTTATTAGGGTTAGAGATTTGTGGCAGCTGCTTCATTGATGGCAGCCGATCCAGCGTGGAGACATTAAAGATCCCATGCGTGTTATATCAATCTAAATATATAAATAATAGCTTTTTGCATTTAAAATATAACACTTTTGTGTGTCTCTCTCTTGTTGGGGCAGTGATTCCACACGTGCATGCACAGGAAACAGTCAAACAGAAGCATACAATTCTGTAATGATATTGCCATTTGGGGGCCAAGAGAACTCACCATCAATTCTCCAAGCAAAAAAGATTCCTTCTCAATTCCTACTCCTAAAACTCAAGTACCACCATACCCTAATTAATCTCCTTACCATCCTTTTATGCCTTCTAAAATTACCACCACCATATCCAACTAATTACTTTTAAAAAAATTCATGAATAGCCACTACTTCCATTCCTAGCTACATTAAAAAAGAAGATTCATAATATGAACGGATTGAAGGGATACTAAAAGAATAGTGGAAAACTTTTCTTAAAGTTTAAGTTTATAGGTCACAACACTTGAACGAGGATGGTCAATATTCTGTGGAAAGGAAATGATATATTGCATGCAGGGGTTTGAAGAACACTATTTTGATATCGTATTGAATTACCATTAAATCCAAAACTCGTGTGTATAAGTTAGATTTCTCACTTGTGAGTTCGAAAATCAGAATAATATCATCCAAAAAAAAGGTGACCATCAATATTATTAGAAAAAGGAAATGAAAATTCATCAATTTGTGAACAAGTCCTTCTCTTCTAGCTCTAATATCAAATTAAATAATTATTGAATCCAAATGCGTAACTCATAAACTAAGGGTGTGTTTGGCCACCATTAAAAAACTTTTTAGAAAATGAGATTGAGAAATAAATCATTTTGAGAGAAACACTTGAAACTAACTTTTTTTTTTTTTTTAAAAAAAAAAAAAACTTCTCAAGTATACAATAACTTGTGTTTAAAAATATTTGTAAAGAAATACAGCCAAACATACGAGTGTTTAAATTCTAAACAATTTTTATACAAAAATGTTTTTTAAAAAAATGCATTCTTGAAAAACATTTAAATTAAAACGTATTCCAAACGGGTCCTAAGATCAAGATATTAAATTCTCGTCAACATGTTGACGTTTCTATCGACGTTCTCATGTGTCGTTTGACATCGGCATAAATGGTGAATCGCCATTATATTTCCACTAAATCGTAAAAATAAAACAAAATGCGAAAAAAAATAAATAAATAAAATATCACTAATGTGGTTATAAATATTAATAAAAAGAAGTTTTAATTTATTTAAAAATTATGGAATGGTTATATTTTCAATAATTTTTTCAAAAATATCCCTCTTGCAGATCAACATTTTAACAATATTTTCATAAAATTTAAAGATAAGAAGATGGATAATATAAAAATTAATAAAGGGAAAAAAAAAAAAAAAAAAAGGTAGGTAGGGTTTAGAGTGGAAAGAAAGAGAAGTGTTGGGGGGCAAAAGGTTACGTCAAAATCAGATTGAAAGATGGATGGATGTCTGTCAAATGCCATCCCATGCCATGCCATGCGTGCACCAACTCTTCTTTCCCTGATCACATTTCTTCCCACACGCAAACTTACCCTTCTTTCCCCTTACCCTTACCATACCATACCCCCTTTCTCACCATCTTTTCACTCTCTCTCCTCTTTGCTTTTCAACTACTTTTATTCTCATGCCAATTCACTTCTCTCTCCCCCAAACACACAATCTAACCAAATTAAACACCCTCTCGCTCTCGCTCTCGACCCCATCCTCCGACTTCAAAATTAGTACGTGACCCAACAAGTCAATCGAAGAACAAAACAACGACCGCTATGCTCTGATACCATGTTGAAAAACTACTCAATTTAAAAGTTCTAAGGTGATAACTGAAGGATATGCGTACTCAATTATTAAAAAAAGAACAACACTTGACTGCATACCGATATATAAGGATTAATCTTGACAACTAAGAAAGAAAAATGTAGAAAATGAAAGAATTTTTTTATCTCTACTAGTTGTCAACATTTTAACAGCCCTACCCAACCATTTTTTAACAAACCTATCAAATAAACCCAAGAAAAAAGTAAAATATAATTTTAACACTCCCCTCAAAAGTGCTTGCTCCGACATAGTGTATTAGTTTAAGCTTCGAAAGAGCATGAAGGAATATACTTTTAAGCATTTTTTTTTTAATGCATTGTTAAGAAAAAGACAAAGTAGATATATTCCATCTTAAAGGGCAAGAAGAAGGGATCAAGTGTCCCTAAAATTGGTCCTCCGACATCCATAGGACATGAGAGTTAAGGGATATCCCCTGGATCTCTACCAGCTGAGTTTTTGAATTACAGAAACCTAGAGGCTGCCAAAGGGAGCACGAAAACCGCCATTTTTGTGAACTTTGATGGTTTTGTTGAGGGGACATAAGGCACAATTTCTGGTTTTTTTTTTTTTTCTCTTAAAAAAAAAAACTAATTTGATGCACTACCAAAAAAAGCAATCACTACACTTATATATATTAATATAATAATGTCTACAAAAAGTGCAAAGAACAAGAACCCCTCATGGATTCCCTTCTCCAAGCCAAAGCATTATATTGATGGAAACAATGGAATTTTAGGGAACTAATGGATTTAGCTTAATTATTATTTTACGGATAAAACAAGAAAGAGAAGGTTTATTAGTCGTAGTCATTATCTTTGCCTTAAAAAAAGGAAGAGAATATATGCAATAAGGAGACAAGCGACCATGTTAACGAAGATGATGTTTTATGTTTGAAACATCATATGGGAATAATGTAGATAATTAATTACAATCAAATTAGCTAAGGTGGTTTACATTAGTGTATATATATTAATTTCCATAGGTGGACAAAGAGAGAAAGAAAAAGAACTAACAAACAAAGATTTTATTTAGTACCCAAAAAAAAAAAATAATAATAATAATAATATTGCATATTCATTTGTCGGTTTCAGCTTTTCCCATTGAAAGAACACCTGAAAGATTCTAGTTTTACACAATTAAATTAAGCAAAGTTAGCTAAGAAGACCATGAAATCATATAGGGCAAATTCAAAGCCTAATTCTCATGCAAACAAATTAGGTTGTTGGTGGGGTTTCTTGAATTCACAAAGCTTGGATTTTTCCAAATCTTCTTGCTAATAATCAAAGCTATTTTATTGGGTTTTTTTTTTTCCTTTCAATGCCATGAAGAGACTGAAAAAAGTGGTCTATTTTGCCAACCAAGAAAGAGAGAATCATGAAGGATTTGAAGATGGTAACCTTCAGAAGGATAATGAAGCCTTAGAAGGAGTTTGGCTTGTGATAGGGCAAAAGGGCTCAAAGGAATATTAGAAAACCCCAAACTTTTAAGCATTATCTCCCATGATTCATACCTCTCATGGCGTTGCCTTCTCTTGTTCCCTTCCCCTGAAACGACGTCGTCTATTTCCCTCCCAAACCAAACCTGCTCCACTGCCAGCCTCTCCCTACTATTTGGAGGCAAAGTTGCTTCCAATGAGTCAAATATTAGAGAGTAATGATTCAATGCCTCTAGAAATCTTTGCATGAATAAAGGGTGGTTGAAATTCGCTTCCTTTTCAGCTATTGTCACCACTTTTGGATTCAAAGCCTTGATTTTATGAAGCAATAGCCGAAGATCCTCCTTCAGTAGCCTGTAAATATATGCCGTAACCTATCAGCTTAAGTTAAAACCACTTTTTCACCTTCCTAATATAAACCCGTCAACTAGGTTTTGTATTCGAACGTTTAAGCTTTTGAGTTGAGTGGTAGTTGGAGTTAGTTACTGACCTGTGCAAGTAGAGGACGCAGTTGACGGCGAGAGCTTCGTCGGGGAAGAGCGTAAGAGCGGCGGGGATGAGGCGGTGATGGTCGTGGTCATTGAGAAGAAGAAGAGGATGAAAGTGAAACCTCAAGCCAAGAGACTGAGCAAATTTGGAAAGCCTATCACCCGTCTTGTGAAGAAAGTTAAGATCACGACCAGTGGCAGTAATCCTGAGCATAGGAGAAGGAAAACGCTCGGCCAAAGCCTGCATGAGAGGCGGCCATTGAACTCCATGCATTATATCAAAATCCACCACGTGAATCCCTCCTTCCTCAATCGCCTCCAAAATGGCCTGATTCGCAGTCAGATGACTGAATCTAACAAAGGGTGTGATCTGATTCAACGACAAGTAACAAGACTGAATCCCTTTGTCGTCGCCGTCGTCGTCGTCACGAGGACGAAGAAGAACAGAAGAAGAAGAAGAAGAAGCGGAAGGAAGGCGGCGAGAGAGAGAAGTGGAGAAATAATGAAGCAATCTCTCAGTGGCGTCGCCGTAAGGGGAAGAGTTGGAAGAGAGAAGGGAAAGAAGGCGATGGGCGGAGAGGAAATCAGAGTGAGAAATGAAATCGGCGCAACGGATGAGTAGCTGACGCATTTGGAGGGAATTCGAAGTGGTGGGGTGATGAAATTGGAGATCTGAGGAGGTGGTTTCTTCTTCATCTTCTTGATTATTGTTGTGGAAATTATGGTGATGATGAGAGGAATTGAAAGGGTCCATCAGCATTATAATCTTGGAGAAGCAAGTGATTGGTTTTGTTTGATGTTGGGTTGGATTGGGAAGAGATATATATGGAAAGGGAATTTGTTTTTTTTTTTTTTTGGTTTTGTGATGACATAACATTATCTGGCAGAAGAGAAGCAGACCCACATCGGCTTCGCCTGATCTGAAACTTGTAGTAGTTAGTAACAGTGACCAGCACTGTTCCCTTTTCTCATCCTTCTATTCTTTCTTTCTTTTCATCTCTCGTCTTCGCTTGCTTTTGCTTCTCAACCTTTTCAACTCATTATTTATATGAGCGGCAAGAAATGGAGGGATACGCCATTGATTTCTGTCACTAAAAGTCAAACCCTTACCCAAAAAACAAAAAAAAACCCAACCGGCTCCTTTTCGTGGGTTTAAGTAGTTCGAGCAGTATTCGACAACAAGTCACCGAATCCACTTTGGACATAAACTTGTCCTCCTTTATATACTCATAGTCTTTTCCTTGTCCAAACAAGTGTGGGACTTTGGTTGCATTCCCAACAACTTATCCACTGATGGGTTAGAATCTCTCACCGATCATCATTACGTTTTTAACAAGAGGAGAGGGAATACACTAGGGAGAGAGAAAATAGATATTTTTATTTTTTCTTTTCTTTAAAAAACTACCAAATTATTAATGGCGATCGGTAGAGAGTTTAATTTCTTGCTAACCATTCAGGCAAGAAGTATTATTATTCAACTTACTGTTAAGAGTATTTTTTTTTTTTTTATAGAACGGAAACATCCTCTCTTCTCTCTGTACGTTGTGTTCTCGACTATCCAAAACTTAATAGTGAACAGCACGAAAACTACATAAGATTTCATGAGATGGGAAATATTGGGTTTAAAAGGATGTGGGTTTATTATGCTTGGTCAAAGGAAGATTAAGCTGTAAAGTGAGAGTCACAATATGCATGGAATTTTGTCTCTCAAGGGATGTCAACTCATGTTTGTGCTAGGCTACTATACTTGGTAGCCTTGTGTGGGAGAGTGGTCACTCCAAGGCCCAAAAAAGGAATTTGGATGTAAAGCCATTATATTGGAGCTGAAGATCAGTGCAGCACAAAAGGGAAAGGTGTGTGTTTGAAAGAATATGTTAGGTTGATTAGTAAGATTTATCAGTATCTAATAACTTCATATTGTTCATTTATGTATTGTTTAGGGTTTCTTACTTCATCCACTACCTTAGTAAGTTAACCTTATAATACAAATTTTGATATCTAAACATTGTAATATTATGTGTCTAATATGTTATTGTCATGAATTTTCCATTCATTTAACGTTTGTGTGGCATACTGGTCGTGTAATTTTAAGATTAAGTTTTTGAATGAATTGAAATGACATGGAATGTTAAATTAATAGATCAGTAAATAGCTTCAATTTTTTTTTTTTTTTAAATTAAGTTTACATGATATTTAGAGGTTTCTTACTCATAAGGTAAATCACTCTCCCAAAAAATTTATGAAGGGTAATCTTATATGGAAGTAAAATGTAATTATTTGGAATTACTTGCAGAGAATTTTCTTGGAAGACCAAAAAAGGTTTATAAAGTTCCAAAATGGAAGAAGTAAACGTGTTATTTCCAATGAAAATGAAAAATAATGACAAAATTGACTTTTATAGCTTTTGTTGGTTGATAGTGTAAATTAATTTAAGGTTAAAAATCATTTTTGGTGCTGAACTTTCATAAAAGTAACAATTTAGTCCCTAAACTTTAATTTGTAACAATTTAGTCCTGTATTTTCAATTTTGTAGTCCCTGTGCTTTGAAATTTGTAATGATTTAGTCTTTGTTGCAAAAAAATATTCATCAAAATTAATTGTTGATTGTTACTATTTAATTATTAGATTTTGTAGCTTATAAACATATTTGTTCCCAAATTAGTTTATTAATCTATCTAGAGGAGCAATTTAATTAAATCTTAACATTAATTTTCATGATAATATAGGGAGTAAATTGTTACAAATTTAAGAGTACAAGAACCGAATTGTTACATATAAAAATTAATGGACTAAATTGTTACAAAACTAAAAATATAGGGATTAAATTGTTACATATAATAATTGCTTTCGTACTTTGATTAATTAATCAAATATATTTAGTTTGAATTTATTATAGGAGAGCAATAAAAATGAGAAAAATCGAATTAATGTAGAAAAATACTAGAGTTCGATTTCACTTGACTTAGTCCTTGTTTTAGATTTCCATCAACACGTCGACATTTTCATGTCCATGAATTTTACATTGACAAGAGTGAATCAACATTTCCATTACATCATAGAAACATTAACGAAATATAACAAAAATATCAACAAATTATGGACGTAATATTATTAATAACAAATGGATTAACATATCATTTTAGTCTCTATACTTTGGGTTTTGTTCCATTTTTGTCCTTATACTTTCAAATGTCCATTTTTAATCCATGTATTTTCAATAAAGCCTAAAATTGGTTCCTACCATAAATATAAAATTGATTTTTTATCGAAATTGGTTAAATAATAATAACAATAATTTCTATATAAGAAAAGACGCAGTGTGAACATATATTTCTAAAATTTATAGAAGGAATGATAATAGAGACTATTTTTTTAAAACAAAAATTAACAATAAACTTATTGTAAGGACTAATGTTAAATTTTGTTGAAAGTACATTGACTAAAATTTGACATTTAAAAGTACAGGGACTAAAATGGAACAAAATCAAAAGTTTAGGTCCCGTTTGATAACCATTTGATTTTTGGTTTTTGGTTTTTGAAAATTAAGCCTACATAAAAACCCTACTTTCACCTCTAATTTTCTATGTTTTGTTATCTACTTTCTTCCAATGTTTTCAAAAACCAAGTCAGGTTTTGAAAACTAAAAAAAAAAAGTTTTAAAAAACTTGTTTTTGTTTTTGAAATTTGGCTAATCCATGTATTTTCAATAAAGCCTAGAATTGGTTCCTACCATAAATATAAAATTGATTTTTTATCGAAATTGGTTAAATAATAATAACAATAATTTCTATATAAGAAAAGACGCAGTGTGAACATATATTTCTAAAATTTATAGAAGGAATGATAATAGAGACTATTTTTTTAAAACAAAAATTAACAATAAACTTACTGTAAGGACTAATGTTAAATTTTGTTGAAAGTACATTGACTAAAATTTGACATTTAAAAGTACATGGACTAAAATGGAACAAAATCAAAAGTTTAGGTCCCGTTTGATAACCATTTGGTTTTTGGTTTTTGAAAATTAAGCATACGTAAAAACTCTACTTTCACCTCTAATTTTCTATGTTTTGTTATCTACTTTCTTCCAATGTTTTAAAAAACCAAGTCAGGTTTTGAAAACTAAAAAAAAAAAAAGTTTTAAGAAACTTGTTTTTGTTTTTGAAATTTGGCTAGGAATGCAAATGTCTACTTAACAAAGATAAAACACATTGTAAGGAAATTGAGAGAAAACAACTATCATTTTCAAAAACCAAAAACAAAAAACCAAATGGTTATCAAATGGGGCCTTAGGGACCGAAATGATATTTTAACCTAAGAAATTTAAACTTATTTTAAAAAAATGAAATGCTTATTTTGTTAATTTTAATCTTTTTTTATAACTTTTTTTATATTTGTATTTTTTTTTCAAAAATATCCATTGACATCTACATGTTATCAATATTTTCATGGTTAGGATCATATAATTTTTTTCCTTTAAATTAATTAACAAGGTTTAGGTTAACAATGAATTATTACCTTAATTTGTTTATTAATCTTTCTTGAGTGTTAGCAAAACAATTCAATAGGCATGTTTTTTTTTAAAAAAATATTTATGTGAAAGATGCACAAATTTCATAAATGGATTTAGAAAATTTGTAAAAGAACTCACAATTTTGTTAGTATTATAAATATTAAGATATAGATGCCCATATGCTTAGTGGCCTAAACCATGTGTCAATATTCAAAATTGTCCATGTGTCTTGTATAAATTGATGCTTAGTGCCCTTTCCTAGCCACATCCTACTTGCCAAATAGCCTATAAATAGTGGCTTTTGGTGGTATTAAAATGGCATCTCAATTGGTGAAAAATTTTCAATCCATATTCCTCCACTTTGGCTATTTTGTTATTTTAATTTAATGTTTTTATTTTAATGCTTTTATTTATTTTAGAATTATTATTATTATTATTATTATTATATTATATTTTATCCACTTCTGTGTTTCCGTTGTGTACCGTTGTGCTGCTCAATTTTACAACAGTTAGATATATTTGGTATTAATTGCATTCATGGTGTTCAAAAATATCTTTGTTTTTTTAATTTAACAACAATTGAGGGTGGGAGGATTCAAACCACTGACCTCTTGATCGAAGGTACATGTCATTTATTGTTGAGCTATACTCACTTTGACATGTTCAAAAATATCTTTAAGATATTAATCATTTGAAGGGACATTTGATTCACAAAATGTAAGAGTTTAGATAACTGTAGATTTTAGTAAGTTTACTTATAGCATATATGCTATAAATTAGCTAATTTTATGGACCATATGCATTTAAAAAACTCACTTTCAATTTACAAGTTCCTCTGATATTACAAATGATAAACTCACAAATTAATTAAAAAGACCAGTCATATAAATCTATCCTTTTAAAAACTCATCAAAAGGTTAAATTCCATTCCAATATGACTCAACACATGGTTAAGATTGAGAAAACCAAATCACTTAAAACAAATAAGTTTGTGTCTTTCTTCCTTGTCCTCTGTCTCATTTCTCAAGTAAACTGTTCTAATTTTACATACTGGTGCAATAGTAAGAGATGGGAGGTAGAAATACAAATTAATATAGACAATGCTTTTAATTAATTTAATCAGGGCACAAATTTATTATATTATTTTTCTTATTTTGGAATCATATAGAGTTAGCTCTCATGCTATTGGGCCTAAATTGATTAAGTGGAAGCATGTTGGTGGTGGGCTATGTGGGATGCAAACAACCTAGAGTTGGAGTGGAATAGGTTGCTTTGGCACTACTACAAATTTGACTTTTCATGACATTGAAAATATAGTCATTGAATCGACCCTCAAGAAAGCTCAATACATGACGATTTAGAAAAAACTGTCACAAATATATTAATTATGACAATTAAAAACTGTCAAACCACAAATATTTCTTGACATAATTTTAACGTTACGGTAATTTGTTTAATGACAATTTTAAAATATCATTAAAAACCTAATAAAAACTAATTTACTGTCAAGATGTATATATTAATGACAATTCACTAGCATCAATAAAAAATTTATAATGACATTTTTAAATTGTCATGTCAATTTTTTTCCTGACAATTCTACAATGTCAATAAAAAATATGACATGATAGTTTTGAACGTCACAAAAATGCTTATAATGATGATGAATAGTTGGCACCCAAATAACTTTTATGACTTTGATAAACTATCATAAATAGTTATATATCACTATTTATTTATTTCTCCCTTTATCAACCTATACACAATAAAATCTCAAAAGTATTTTTACACAACAACTAACTCAATGAACATATATTTAATTAGTAAAATATAATAGTGTATATACATGAAATTTTCCGTCCATCCACAAATCACATCCATGATCCAATTCACAAAGAAAAAGTAAACTTGCTAAACAAAATAGGTACACAACTTTAAAATATTTCAACTTTGAACTAGAGGGATATTGGTGACAGTCATGTTTGCTATAGCTACCTCCTTAAGCCTCTTGTGTCATAGGTTAACTTTCTCAAATACATTGATGGGTCGATATTCGGATGTCCTCAAAGATGATTCCACTAAGCATAAATTTTTACTTCTGGCTTGGTATAAAGTTAGGATGCACAAGGATTGTTGTTTTCTCTTTTATCCAGAACGATATGTTAGTATTGATTCAAGCTGTTAATTTCAGTGGAAAGTAGACTCATGGGGTTTTTTAAAAAAGAATCCAACTAATTTTGATTTAAATGAAAATAGGAAAAAGCAAATTGCATTCAGAGTTAAATTAGGTAGAAAAATGATATGAGCCTAAGATAGCTGAGAAAGATGTTCAGGGAATAACTCCAACTTAGAAAAAAGAAGATGGATAATAACAACACAAAGTTGCTAGGGGGAGGGTGAGAATTGCTTTACAACCACTGCCAGATAGCAGAATGGGTAGGGATGAATTGGAGAAGAGATCATTTTAGAAGAATTGAATTGTGCATGGTTGAAATTGTGGTTTGCCTCATGTTTTTGTGCTCATTTGAATTTGTGTTTCATTGTGGGGTGAGAGAGGGAAAATGAGGTAGATATTTTGTTTGTCTCATTTTGTTCAGATTAGCGATTTCGAACTTATTTTGTCATTGGACAAGTTAGCTCACTAACTACTTTCTAAGTTTGTATGAGAGTCAAAATGTCACTTGGGGACTTTTAGCCCACTAACTACTTTTATTAATTATGCAAGTAGAACAAGTTATGTGTTTTAGGTTTACTTTAAATGTGTTTTTGTTTGTTTTTCCTTCCATTGTGGTGATGTTGTTGATCTCTTGTGTTTCTTTTTGTAGCAACTGCAGTGATATAGAGCTTATGGATAAATATTATTGAGTTGGGAATATTGTCACCATTTTAAAGGTATAACTCATACATATTGTTAAAATGAATATTATTGTTCTTATTTTGATGTAAGAAATATTGCATGTAACTCTATAATGAATATTGTTTTGTTGGTTATGTCTTGCAGGAACATAACGAAGTCAAGAAAAACCATATTATGGACAATTGATGTATGACCTTTTTTGTTGGGTTAGTGATAAAAAAACATATAATATATTCCCTCATGGTTGAAATCCGATGTAGGAATTGTTGTGATGTACAAAATCTATTACACTTAGTTTGTATATACATATATGACAATTTGACCAATTTGGGTTCAATGATATATAAAAGTTGTTATTTATATATGTATTTATTTCTTGTCAAGATTTGAGTGTTTTATTTTGGAAACATATGTTTATTCACAGGTATTAGACAAAATAATTTATATGGCTTTGATGAATCAATATAAATAAATAAATAGTGATGTATCACTACTTATGACGGCTCATCAAAGTCATATAAATTATTTGGGTGACAACTATTTAGTATCATTATAAGCATTTTTTTGACAATTTTATAACTGTCATGATATTTTTTTTTGTTGATAACAAAAAACTGTCAACGAATAGTTTTGTTTGACAATAAAATCATGTCGTTGTTGAAATTTTTGTGACATTGTTTCGTTGTCATCAATAACGTTTTGTTGATAGTAATTAAGTGTCATTAGTATATATATCTTGACAGAAACATGATTTTCAGGAGATATTTATTGACAATGTTCAATTGTCATAAAAAAATTTACTGTGACAATTAGTAAATGTCATTAATATGTTTTTTTTGACAGTTGTTAAGTGTCATGAAAAAAATAATTATGACAGTTTTTTTAATAGCGTCATGTATACACTTTCCTTGATGGGGGCTTCTAGGACGCAAAAAAAATGTCATGAAATGTGGTTGTGACAATTTTTCAATGTCATAAAAACCCAAATTTGTAGTAGTGAAAGATGTCTACTCCGGATAGTTTAAATACAAATAAGTGTTAGCTATTGAAAACACTCACGATATCATAGCTAATGCTCAAGGTCCAATCGAATCATCTCGAATTTAGAATGATTTGGAATTCTATAATACAACAAAGATATGGCCATTTTGTTTTAACTTTAAATTGTTTGTTATATTTAGGGGAATCCTTGTAAATGATGAGATATACACTGTATTTTTGAAAAATAACCAAACAGATTTTTTCAATGACAAATGACTAAACTGTTTTTTAACCTATTTTCGTGAGGATCGCCTTTCCAATTATACCATTGAGTCAATTTTCACATTCACACCCTATTTTTAGGAAGCCACTATCTGATTTAATTTAAAAAAAACGAAATAGTTTATCCCATAAATCAAGGAATTACAGTATCTATCCTCTCTCTCCTATCTCTCAAAATTCAAATTCAGATTTTATCTTTACTAAAAGTGAAAGATTACATAGAAATTAGGTTTTCTTTTTAAATTTTCGATTAGATTCTTAGATTTTAATTATCTAATTAGCATCTTCATCGTTTTTCCCAACTTTTTTTCATCCTTTGATTTTTTGCTCCGTCGTTCTTATCACCATTTGAAAGGATTATTGATCTAACATCATAGGTATGTTAAATACTGTATTTTGTATTTATCTATCATTATTTTCCTCTTTGTTTCCTATTTTTCAACACAAAGTATTTTTCATTTCTTTAAAGTCTTCAATGGTTTCCAAATGAAAGCTTTTGGAGGAAGATTAGAATGGAAAAAAGGTGCTCAAAATAAAATCGGAGGTTTCTCAAGAATTTTGTTTGTAATGGTTGGAAGAAGATGAGGATGAGAAGACTGCACAAACTGAAGAAAATGGGAAGAATCTCAAGGGTTTCAGAATTTTTTTAAAAAACAAGGTGAATACTAAATCTCAAGTTTCGAATTAAGTTTAAGGAAAATTGTGAGTAATGATTTCTTCTCGTTTTTTTATATGATTTGATGTTTACCATAGTGAAATTATTTGCATGTTGTCTAATAGATTAGTTTACTATATACACTGTATTTGCATAATTTGTTTACTGAACACACCGTATTTGCATAATTTGTTTACTGAATACATTGTGTTTACATAAATTTTCTTTTTATAAACTTGAATGTTTTTTATTGTTCTAGTAACATTTGTGAGTAATGATTTCTTCTCGTTTTCCAAGATGATTGAAATTATTTGCAAGTTTACTGAATACACTTTGAAGTTTCGTTATTGAATACTGAACGAGACAATATCCAGTAAGGGTTTGGAAAAGAAAATAGGGTTTTGTGTGTAAATGAATTTAGTAATTTAAATACATACAAAGTTAACTGGTTCAATCATTTTCATGTACTCCCTATTTTTAAGGTAAAAGTTAACATTTTTTTTTTTTTAAAAAAATCTACAACTCACTCCCTTGATTCGTGCTAATTGGTTGATTTTTGTTATCTTATTTGTTATGTTTGTTAAATTTGAATTTAATTGATTTTCAATGGGTGGTTAAATTAAGAATTGTATTTGTATTTATAGTTCACTGAATTTACGCTGTATTTGAATTTATCGATTCATTGGATTTAGATTTTGTTTAGGGGTATTTTCGTCAAATTCGTTGTAAAAAAAACTACTAAAAATAGCAATTGGCCATATGAAAAAATCATATGACCATTTTTCAAAATGCCCAATTAAAAATAGTCATTTATCTGGTTGTCCCTTATTTTTATATTATTGAGTGCAATGTTAGATTAAGTTGGGACCCGTGGATCATTTCTCTCATGGGTTCGGGAGCATGGCGTGGGAGATGACGACGCATACTTCGTAATAATTCAAATGGTTAAATGGCATTAGAATGCTTATATCAACTCTTGACCTATATCCAGTGGCGGATCAAGAACTTTATGTGAGGGGGCTATATAGAAATAATTTGTTTAAAATAGCATTTCGGACCCTATATTGAGTTTTGTTCCATTTTAGCCCCTGTATTTTCAAATGTTCGATTTTAGTTCCTACAATTTTAATAAAGCTTAAAACAAGACAATTTTTATCGGAACTGATTAAATAATAATAATAGTTTCGATACGATAAGAGACACAATGTGAACATATTTCTAACATTGAAAAAAGACTCATAGAGATGAGTGTTTTTTTTAAAAGAAAAATTAACAATAAACTCACTATAGGACTAATTTTAAGCTTTATTGAATGAGATCAGTTTTCAGCTCAAAATTATTTGCATTGATTGGGCCATAGACAATCACCGATTGTTGCTCCTGAAAAACTGGCTGAAAATAGTCCCTAATTGGCTGAGGCTCCTCAAGATTAGGATTGGCTATTTGGATGAGATTTTCTTGATTCTCCCTTCAAAGTTTATTATAAGTCTTCTCTATCTCAGGGTCAAAGGGAACTAAGGCCAACTCCCTAACCTTTCGCGTACACGGTCTAACCTAACATAAAAAGGAAAATAAAAGAAAAGGAAAGAAAACAAATAAGGAAAGAAACTAGAAAAAAAAACAACTAAAACTAAATAAGGAAAATATATTCTAGAAAAGGAAAAAGGCTAACAAATTGGAAATGCAAAAACAACAAATAAGGTAAAAACAATTAAGGAAATTAACAAATAAGTAAAAATTAATCAAATAAGGAAAGTACTAAAAAGGAAAATTACAACTATGGAAACAAAGACAAAATAAATAAATAAATAAATAAATATGCAAAGAAAGCAAATAAGGAATAAATGCAATCAACCTACAAAAATAAAAATACACCGTAAATTAAGACCGAACAATTTTTTCACAATATTAAACTAGCTAAATATGCCAATCCCCGGCAACGATCCCAAAAACTTGATGCGCAATTTGCTTACTGCAAGTGTACGGGCCAAGTTTGTTGCAGTTTATGTCCTAGAACTCAAGTTTTGTTATCCTTTTATAATAAAGATGTTATTAAGTGAAATTGTTTGTTTTATATCTTAAATCCAATAGAAACATCCATGGTTATAATATGAAATACTCGAACTATATCATGGATATAGACAGGGATCAAGTTTGAGTATATAACCTAAATGGTCTATAGTAGATGGATAAGGGTGGGTACCTTATCTTGGTAACACTATGGATGCGACCTACTTTGCGAATGAGGCAAACGACGTGATCCTAGATTTTTCATGTAGAGACATGCGAGTAGGGGCATCCTGTGTAAAAGATGTTTACACAAGACATGACCGAGAAATAAGTCACTCTTACTTTATAACGTCGTTTACTGTTAAGACTGACTATTTCATGCGATGACATAGGTAACTCGATCTTAATCCTGAGCTTGCTATGAACTCCTATTCGTTTAGGATTATCTTTTGATCTGCATGGGTGAGAGTGGTCCAATAGTGCCATTCAATAAACCTACCATTTTGGGGATAAGACTAGATGGATAGCTGGGGACATAGTATAGCAAGACAAAATTCACTCCTACCCAATTCAGGGATAGTAGAGAGGTTGTTCCCTTAAGTGCTGACTCTGAGGCTTGAACAAGGGGCCCCACCATCTCAATGGCCCGAGAGGGACTTTGTTTAGTGGTTGGACCGTAAACAAATTGTTCATTAGAGGACCAGTGGACTTAAGGAATTAAGATGTACTATAGGGGTAAAACAGACATTTGACCTAGCTATACTAATGAACGACCTGTGAGGGATTGACTTACTAATCATGGTTGTATCGAGTGGACAGAAATATATCTACAATGAGGGGAGTTCAACTAATAGGCTATAGTGGAGTGTCCGGTAGTTAACGGATGTTGGTTAACTAGGTTAAAAGGGTTTAGCTAGTTAAACCTCGTACTGTTGGAGCCCATGATTCGTAGGTCCATTAGGTCCCCTTGCTAGCTCGAGATTAACCTTTGGAACAATATGATGGATTGAATTAGAATAAGTTCAAATTCGCTTTAGGGAAATGGTTGGATAGGTTTGACGTGGCCGATACGTTGGGTTTTGTGTAAACCAGGTTGTGAGAGATTTAATATTTAAATATGATTTAAGTACCGAGAACATGAATAGGGATTCATGTTGGAAAATAACATTTCAGAAATGTTCGGGATTGATGGCAAAATATTAATTTAATATTGGATATTAAATTAATTAATAATTATTTTAAATTAATTTTGAATTATTTTAAAATTGAAGAATTGAAAATAGATTTTATATTTTTCAGATTATTGAAATTAAATAATTAAGAAATTAAATTCAAGATAATATTGAATTTAATTAAAATCAAAATAAATTGATTTTTTGGAGGTGGAGTGCATGGTGACTAAACCCATGCACTCCCCTCACTTTGACCACAACATTTCCCACTAATTCAAAGCTGAATTGGTGTCAAACTTTGGGTCTTTTCTTCATCTTTGATCTCTCTATAAAAGGGAAGAAGAGAAGGCTGAAACAGTGCATTTGATTTCATAGTGAATTACTGCCAAAATCATCTCTCACCATAACCCACCTCCATAGCTTGTTCTTCAAGCTTTTCCCTTCAAATTCCATCACTAGAGGATCCCACAATCCGTTCCAAAGGCTTGAGGATAGCAAGGAAGATCAAGTGGTGGTTCGTGACCCATTGGAGAAGAAAAACATAAAAAGGATTCAACAAATTTCAAGAATTAAAGAGGTTGGTGTTGTTGTCTCTATTTTTCTTCTTTAGAACATAATGCAATGATTGATTAAATTGAGCTTATTAAGTGCCTAAGATCCAAAATTGCTTTCGTAATTTAGATATTAACACTTTCAATTGGTATCAGAGCATGGTTTGGGCACCTAAGGGCCCGTTTGGTAACATTCTCGTTTCTTGTTTCCGTTTCTTCATTTTTAATAAAGAAAAATAGAATTTCATGACCCTAACACCTATACATTCAATAATAATAAACCTATGTTCTTATTTATGTTTGGAAAAAATTGGAAACAAGAACAAAAAAGGAGAAACTAGTTTTAGTTGTTCCCAAAAGTTCTATACAAATTTTGGGAGTGTTTCTAAAAAATGAGAAACAAGAAACATACATAGTTATTAAATACTTAGATTTCTTAATAAAATTGGAAACAAGAAACAAGAAACGAGAACGTTACCAAACGGGCCCTTATTTGCTCTAATTTGATCATGGTGGGTAGCATTTTGAAATTCAATTTGCATGGGTGCTGAAATGGATATATTACGGTTTTGACAATTTTTTACTCTTCAATTTGTTGATGAAATTGTAATTGCTCACATGTATATGAACATTAATGTCTTGAGAAGAGTCTGTAATTTTTGGAGAGTCATTAGAGTCCATTTAGTGCTATAATTGATCGAAAGAAGGAGAAGAGCTCAAACTGGCCGAAAAATAGAGGGCTACCAGTCGAGTCAGTGTCTCGACGTTGATGAGTTTTCAAAGAAGACGCGCGAATTTTCCAGATTTCGGTCCGGTTCAGTTTTCCTGGTCCGGTTCGCCCATTCTCGGCCGGTTCAGTGATGTTCAAGCCATTGGAGGTCCGGTTCGATCCTTTTCAAGCCGGTTCGAGATGGTTCAAGATTCCCGAGAGCTTCACAACACATTTATTTATTATTATTTGTAATAATTTAGTTAATTGCTTGCTCGAATTGCCAAAATCGGTCAATTTCAGTGTGGTTTAATTATTTATGCTTTGTGAATGCATGTTATAATTAGTATGAATAATATATGCATAAGAGTATGCCATATAGATTTAAAATCTCACCATAGGACATGCTTCATGCATTTAAGTATGTTATAAAGAGTTATAATATAAGTATGCATGGTTTAGGTTTCATGTTAAATGCATGCTGATTGAATAGTTCTCGTTAATTATAATCGTTATATAACCTAAACAAAAATGAACGAGCATGCAACATGAAACTTCCTTAGCTCGATATTAAAACGTTAACATCGATTAGAAAGCATGTTATAGGTTGATCTCTTTTATAATCGAGTTATAAATCGAGATAGATGTAAAAGCTATAACAAAGATAAAAGCATGTTCACCTAGGGTTAAAACGAACCAAATCGATCAATCTCATAGACTAGGTCGATAACTTGTAAAGCTAATGTTACAAGAGAACTCATTCGGTTTGATGTTGTCTAAGGCTGGAGGTATTTAAGTTGACGACTTAGGGAACACCTCCTACCTGGGCGTTAGGCCGGTACTTGAGTTAGGTTAACTTAGGTTTTACGAGCATGCATGTGAGAGATGTGAGGTTATAAATCACCTAGACATCGTAGGTTAATTTATAACCTAGACTTAGGCAATTATTCAATTAGCCGGAATATGACTAAGTAACAATTTACCAAACACCATTAAAATACTAAGTGGGAGAAAAGATAAACATAGTTTTTCTCACGCTCTCCTTATAAATTCACACGGTGAGATTTATGCTTGGCCTCGTGTTGCTTACTAACTCAACTGCTCCATTCGGAAGGTGTTTGCATAAGTCAATATCAAAGTGAATGGAGAAAGTATTTATAGTAAGTGGGAGAAGGAAGCGTGTCAACGCATCCTACGGTCTCTTCTATTAGTTTACACAGTGAGATCCCTATGTTGCGCCTGCTAAGTATGCCCTGGAGCTACTACACCATTCGGAGGGATGTAACATAGGAATCGGAACACAGTAAACTCCAGAAATGGATAGGATTTCTTATGGTCATTCCCAACATTAGCTTTTCCATTCGGTAGCATTGCTGGGGCCGTTCTCTGAGATCTGAAAAATGGAGGGTCACACTTACAAGATAAACTAATGGTTAGCTTATTCTTGACCAAAGTAGCGATAACTAAATGATACAGAAATAAAGGAGTTATTCTGGTTATAGAATATTTAGTCAAGAATGTCTTGGTTCAGTGAAAGAGTGATTGACTACCCCTCGGTAGCAGTTATTCTGACTCACTAAAGTATCGTTGCAAATTAATTAATGAGATGGGTTCATTATTACTTTTGCTAAACTGAAATTGGATTTATCAAATAATCAATTCACTGATAAAGGATTTATTTATGTTTTTCAGCATGCCTAGCTCTTTAGTGCAACTATTAGCTTTAGAAAAACTTAACGGCGACAACTATGGAACCTGGAAATCAAATTTAAACACAGTATTAGTGATTGATGATCTTCGATTCGTCTTAACGGAAGAATGTCCACCTAACCCTGGCCCGACAGGAACTTGAGTGAATCGAGACGCCTATGACAGATGGACTAAAGCCAATGATAAGGCGAAGGTCTTCATCCTGACAAACATAAGTGATGTTCTGTCTAAAAAGCATGAGGGCATGGCTACGACCAAGGAAATAATGGACTCATTACAGGTGATGTTTGGCCAGCCGTCCTCATCCCTTCGACATGAGGCCCTCAAATACGTTTACAATTCTCGGATGAAAGAAGGAACTTCTGTTCGAGAACATGTTCTGAACATGATGGTGCATCTTAATGCAGCCGAAGTAAATGGTGCTGTCATAGATGAAAGTAGTCAAGTCAGTTTTATCATGGAATCTCTCCCGAAGAGTTTCATTCAATTTCGCACAAATTCTGTGATGAATAAAATTGAATATACTCTGATAACTCTCCTGAACGAGCTACAGATTTACCAGTCACTTACTAAAAGTAAAGGACATGAAACTGAAACAAACGTTGTTTCAGGTAAAAAGTTCTTTAGAGGTTCAAACTCTGGAACTAAGTCTGAATCTTTTACTTCAAATAATAAGAGTATTCAGTTGAAGAAAAAGAAGAACAAGGGAAAGGGGAAAGCTCCCATCACCAAGAAAGGTAAGAATAAGAATATAGATAAAGGAACCTGCTTCCACTGTAATCAGGATGGTCACTGGAGAAGGAACTGTCCTAAATATCTTGCTGAGAAGAAAGTAGAGAAGGCTGAAGCTGCCAAACTAGGTAAATACGATTTACTCATCATTGAATCATGTTTAGTAGAGAATGATAACTCCATCTGGATATTAGATTCAGGAGCGACTAATCATGTATGTTCTTCTACATAGGAAACTAGTTCCTGAAAGGCTCTTGAAGAAGGAGAGGTGACACTAAGAGTAGGAACAGGAGATGTCGTCTCAGCCGAGGCAGTGGGAGCAATATAGCTTTGCTTTAGAGATAGTTACATTTTGTTACAAAATGTTTTGTATGTTCCTAGTATAAAAAGGAACTTAGTATCTATCTCCTGCTTGTTAGAACAAATGTATAAAGTATCTTTTGAAATCAATGAAGCGTTTATATTGAAAAGATGATATCGACTTTATTCTGCTAAACTTGAAAATAATCTGTATGTGTTATGACCGAATGAAACAAAAGCTGTTCACAATACTGAAATGTCCAAAACAGCAGAGACCCAAAATAAAAGATGAAAAGTTTGTCAAGATACTCTTCTTTGGCATTTAAGATTAGGGCACATAAATCGAAAACGAATAGAAAGGTTGGTTAAGAGTGGACTTCTAAATGAGTTAGAGGATGACACTCAGAGTAGGAACAGGAGAGGTGACACATACAGAGTAGGAACAGGAGATGTCGTCTCAGCCGAGGCAGTGGGAGCAATATAGCTTTGCTTTAGAGATAGTTACATTTTGTTACAAAATGTTTTGTATGTTCCTAGTATAAAAAGGAACTTAGTATCTATCTCCTGCTTGTTAGAACAAATGTATAAAGTATCTTTTGAAATCAATGAAGCGTTTATATTGAAAAGATGATATCGACTTTATTCTGCTAAACTTGAAAATAATCTGTATGTGTTATGACCGAATGAAACAAAAGCTGTTCACAATACTGAAATGTCCAAAACAGCAGAGACCCAAAATAAAAGATGAAAAGTTTGTCAAGATACTCTTCTTTGGCATTTAAGATTAGGGCACATAAATCGAAAACGAATAGAAAGGTTGGTTAAGAGTGGACTTCTAAATGAGTTAGAGGATGACACTCAGAGTAGGAACAGGAGAGGTGACACATACAGAGTAGGAACAGGAGATGTCGTCTCAGCCGAGGCAGTGGGAGCAATATAGCTTTGCTTTAGAGATAGTTACATTTTGTTACAAAATGTTTTGTATGTTCCTAGTATAAAAAGGAACTTAGTATCTATCTCCTGCTTGTTAGAACAAATGTATAAAGTATCTTTTGAAATCAATGAAGCGTTTATATTGAAAAGATGATATCGACTTTATTCTGCTAAACTTGAAAATAATCTGTATGTGTTATGACCGAATGAAACAAAAGCTGTTCACAATACTGAAATGTCCAAAACAGCATAGACCCAAAATAAAAGATGAAAAGTTTGTCAAGATACTCTTCTTTGGCATTTAAGATTAGGGCACATAAATCGGAAACGAATAGAAAGGTTGGTTAAGAGTAGACTTCTAAATGAGTTAGAGGATGACTCATTACCATCTTGTGAGTTCTGTCTAGAAGGTAAGATGATCAAACGACCTTTCTCTGAAAAAGGTCATAGAGCCAAAGAAACCCTGGAGCTTATACACTCAGACCTATGTGGTCCTATGAATGTTAAAGCACGAGGAGGATATGAATATTTCATCAGCTTTATTGATGACTATTCAAGATATGGGTATCTTTACCCAATGGTTCATAAGTCAGAAGCTCTTGAAAAATTCAAAGAGTATAAAGCTGAAATTGAAAATAAATTAGGTAAAACAATTAAAACTCTACGATCTGATTGAGGAGGAAAGTACATGGATTTAAAATTCCAAGACTACTTGATAGAACATGGAATTACCTCTCAACTCTCAGCACCTGGTACACCACAACAGAATGGCGTATCAGAAAGGAGAAACAGAACCTTATTAGATATGGTTGTGAATTACACGTTGAATAACTCAAATCCAATAAACTTACATCTATGGCTATATGATATGAATAATTAAACTTTATGTAGTGACATATGTAGATCCCTAAATTTGTCCGATATTTTATTCTCTTACTTAATTTTGTCATTTTTTTAAAACATAAATAAAAAAAAGTATTCTAGAACATTTAATTAGCCAATTAAAATATTATTAAATTTGATAGAAATAGTTAGGTCAAATATTTTACTTTAATTAATTGATTTGCCAAATCAAATATTAGGTTTATTTGGCAAGGTTAATTAAGCAAAATATTTTGTTTCTTTTGAGGATTGATTAGCAAGTAAAATTTTGTAAATTTGGAAGGTAGAATTAGAATATTTATTTGTTTCCTCTTTCATTTTTTATTTTATTAGATTTCAGTTTTTTTTTTTAATTTTATTTGATCACCTTCCTAATATGTGGTGGTTGAAATTGACTATAAATTGAGAGTCCTCCTCCCCTTTGCATGACACGATTTTTTGAGCATTGGAAGACCTTCTACACGTTTTTTTTGGACTAAAAATAGACTCCTCAAATCTCCCTCTTAAAATCATAGACACACTTTTCTCCCTTTCCCACCTAACTTACCCCCCCTACTCTCAAGGCTTTCTCTTTTCCTCTCCAACGATTTCACCCTCTCACCATCACCCTCTCTCAATTTCACATTATCACTTCATCAAGTCTTATTCCCAACCCAACAGTCACAAGCGTTTTTTTGTAAGTATTTTTTTTTACCTTTGTTTTCAATTCTTTCTCCAATAGTCTTTTTTTCATGAGGTTAATTTTCCCATGATTTTATAAAGTTTAGTTTATTTGTTTATCTTTTCATTTGCTTTATGTTAATGTAATTTTTTTAGCATTTAGGAAGTTAAGTGAATATTCTTTAGGGTACATTTAACAATTGCATGCAATGTTTCATATCCAATTTTATCATTTGTATTTTGGTGTAGTTAAACCTTTAGAATTGATTGTTATATGTTGTTTATAATTAATTTGTTAATTTTATTTTACAATTGAATCTTGTATCATTATTTATAATCTAGTCATGTGATTTTATATGTAATTTTTTTTTTTGTTGCTTAAACCAATATTTATTTTGTTATTTGTGTTAAAAAGAATATATCTATAAAAAAAAGTTCCAATGATGGAATTTCAAATTTATGGGATGCCAATGTTTGAGTTTCTTGAGGTAAGAAATCAATGTCTTGGAATGTCAAGATTTGATTTTAATATGTTTCCTTTAAAGCAAATAAATTTAATAAAATTTCATTCCTTGTTTATTGTAGTTTTTCTCCCTTTTTAAGTATTTTCTCTCAATTATATGTTGCTGATTTTTTTTCTAAGTTGTGCTATTATATTTAATCCATAATACTCTTACAAATTCTTTTCCCTTAATTAAATAGTTTCAAAACAAAAATCATCAAACGATGGAATCTTGAATTTTTGGGATGTTGATATTTAAGTTTCTTGAGGAGAAAAATCAAAATCTTGGGATGCCGAGATTTGATTTTGATATTTCTTTCCTTATGAAACATATATAAAAACTATTCATTTTTTTTTTGTTAAAACTTATTTTTTTTTTAAAAAAAGCATATTTCATAAAAGACATTTTATTTTAAAAGGAAGGGAAAAAATACACTTTTAGTCCCTGAGGTTTGAGTTAGGTTTCATTTTGGTCCCTGAGTTTTCAAACTCGACATTTAGTCCCTGAGGTTTGGATTTCGTTTCATTTTAATCCCTTCATCCATTTTCCGTTAGATTTTAATAAATCGTTGATGTGACACCTACTTTTTATTAAAAAATTATTTTTTCATTTTTTGAAATAAAAACTAATAAAATTATAAAAATATTAATTTTTAATATATTTTTAATTCTTTTTTAACTATTTTCTACATCTTCTTCATCAATCTCTTCACCACCACCCTCCTTCTTCTTCAACCATCCTCACACCTCAATTCTACCTCTGACGACCAACAGCCGCCGCTGGCAATTTTTTTTTTTTTTTTTTTTTTTTTTTTTTTTTTTTTTTTAATTTTCTTCTCCTTTCCTTCTTCTTTTCTTTCCCTCTTTTTGGTTCTTCTCCTTCCTTTTTCCTGCAAATCCAAAAGAATCGACCCGCTGAACGCAGAATCCAGAACGTTGACCAGATCTAAAAAGCCGCCCAGATTTAAAACGAATCGAAGGGGGCACGAACGCTGACCAGAATCGACCCGCTACCGACCCGCTAAACATGGAACGCCGACCAGATCTAAAACGAATCGAAGGGGGCATGAACTCGCTAACCAGATCTGAAACCTCACAAACTCGCTGAAGCAAACGGGGTCTAAAACGCCGACCAAATCTAAAACGAATCGAAGGGGGCATGAACTCGCTGACAGATCCAAAACCTCAGAAACTCGCTGAAGCAAACGGGGCCACGAACTCGCCTTCGACGAATCTGGACAAGAATGCCACGAACTCGCTGGAACCCCACACTCGCGCCAACTCAAATTGTGAGCTTGTGGCCGCCGTCGAGCAGTTCGTGCTAGATCTGCTGGCCGAGAAAAAAAGGAAAATTGAAGAAAAAACGAAGGAGAAGAAGAGGAGAAGAAGGAAAAAGGAGAAAAAAAAAATGGCTGACGGCCGACGATGGTGGGCGGCGACAATGGCTGGAAGAAGAAGGAGGTGGAGAAGCAAAGGAAAAAGAGAAGAAGGGGAAAATAAAAGGAAAAAGAAAAAGAAAAATAAAAGGAATAAAAAATATTTATTATATTATTTTATTTAAAAAAATCAAAAAATTAATTTTTTAATTAAAAAGTTATGCCACGTTAGCAATCCGTTAAGTATTAACGGAAAAATGGATTGAGGGACCAAAATGAAACTAAAACCAAACCTCAGGGGCTAAATTGTTGAGTTTGAAAACTCATGGACCAAAATGAAACCTAACCCAAACCTCAGGGACCAAAAGTGTATTTTTCTCTAAAAGGAATGTATTATAAACTTTTGCTAAAATTATTCCATAAACATTATTTTCAAAATAATAAATCAATTTTAAACAATATTTTCCATAAAAAAGGCCACTTCTTTAAAATTAAAATTAATTAAAATTTTTCCTTAAAAAAATATTCTTTACTCACATGATTTTCAAAATTAATAAACCAAACGTTTTGCTTTAAAAAAAAAAAAAAAAACAAACAAACTTTCCTATGGAGGAAATTAGGAAATCAAGATATTGACTTTCCTAATATTTTTGAGGTGTGATGAATTTAATTTGGGATGCCAAGTTAAATTCATACAAATTTTGAATGGTTTTATGTCACCCATAATTATTGTTCATTATTTCTTTAAGGAATAATGAGAAGTAAAATATGAGACATTTAAAAATCAATTAAAAAAAATCTTCTTTAGTATTTACAATGGTCAATTTCCTTAAATAACACAAGAAAAATAAAAATTTGTTCTTTGAACGAGTGTTGTAGGATACTAATACCTTCCCCATATACAAAAGACCCTTGAACCCTAAATCTTTTATTTGCAAACCATTTTAGCATATTTTTGGGTGTCCAGTCACACCCTCTAAATCAAGACTGGTGGCGACTCCATTTTCCTCCCCTTGGGAACAAAGTCGGCCGCTCTGCGTCGCAAACCCGTAGCGACAACATAAAAGTGGATCAAGTTCAAGTAATAGCCTAAACGGTCTATAGTATAGGGATAAGGCTATGTGGCACGACCCACTTTGTATATAGTACAAACGATGTGATCCTGAATCGTTCATGTAGAGACATGCGAGAGGGGGTGTCCTATGCAATTAGTTTGCATAAGACCAGGACCAAGAAATAAGTCAATTTCCTTTATAACGTCGTGTACTATTGAAATTGACTTATTTTAGTGCGATGACCTAAGAAACTCGATCTTAATCCTAAGCTAACTATGAACTCCTGTTTATTGGGGCTTATCCTTAGATCTGCATGGGTGAGAGTGGCTCATCATCGTCGACTCAATAAACCCCCCATTTCATTGATAAGGACAGGTAGATCGCTGGGGACATAGTCCTGCGAGATGGAATTCACTCCTACCTCGATTTAGGGATAGTAGAGAGGTTGTTCCCTTAAGTGCTGACTCTCAGACTTGAACAAAGGGATCCCGCTCTCTCATTGGCTCGAGAGGTTGATAAGGGTAAAAAATATACCTATTTTACCCTTATATTTAGCTCATTTCTTTGTCAAATATTGCATGTTTAGATCAATTTTACTGTTCCCCAGCTCAAAATATGTTAAAGTTGATAAGTTAGGGTGTTGAGATTCACTTTTGTCAAAATGTGCTCATTTGTGCTTAAAAAGACTTAATTTTAAGAGAATTTGACTAAGTTTGTTGCTGTGCCTTCCCAGAAATGCCATCGCATTTCTGGGAAGGCAAAATGAAATGCGACCGCATTTCTGGAAAAACTGAGACAGTTTCGAGTCGTCCGCAGGTCGTTGTTGACGAGTCTTCTTCGCACCTAACCGACTGTTCTGACCCCGAAATCGACTAGGCTACCTACCAGCACCTATTTCGCAGCTCCTCAACCATTTCCCACATTATATAAGCTCGAGATTCGAAGTCAAATTCAAGCAGAACTCATTTGGAAGAAGAGGGTGGTGAAAAAACCCTAGTTGACGCCTATGAGTAGGGATGCCCGAGGTCCTTCTTAGATGACTAAATTCTAACCTAAGTTAGACATCAGGCCTTAGGGTTTGTAGGGATTTTCACCCATTCCCACTTGTAAAAGCGAGAGAGTGGAGTGTCTTAGCGAACTTTAGAAGGATTGGATAAATAGAAAACCCATAATATTTGGCTACTTCCATTATTTCTAGCTTTTGATACTTTTCATTTATCTGTATTCATTACATTCTTATTTCAATGAAAATGTATTCATTTGCACTTTATCTCACCATGAGTAGCTAAATTCCGTTGAGGGGTTCAATATGGTGAATTCCCTTATGGTTCAATAGCTTGAAAGTGTTTTATTTGCTTAAGTTTTGTTCAATGCATGTCATTCTTTATTGAATATCATTCTGATCTTGCTGAGTTTAACTTGATCACTTAGACTTTGCATGCTATGTGAGTTTGATCTCGAAAGGGACAGACGATGTCGGTTCTCATAAAGGTGATATAGGAGAAAAAGCTCGAAAGAGATTGTTCAGCGGTATAGGGCAAGCTGCCTAAGGCACGCTATATCGACTATAGGGTTATAGGTTGCATTCGTGAATTATCTATGTCGGAGTCGAGTCACAGAAATGTGCATAACGGTACTCGCTTAGCCTTCTAACGGTTCTTGGGAGCAAGGCCAAATAGAAGTTAAATTTTTCCCAATGCATTGAATAGGATTAAGTTAAATACTTCATGATTAAGGTTATTGCCTTTGGGATGAATCCATGTTGATACCTCACTTGTTTATTATTTTTATTATTTATTATTTATTTGCTTGTTTTATCTAGTTTTCTAAAAATCAATCATCAAACTTATTTCTTTGGTTACCTTTTCAACAACAATCGTTTGAGCAATTTCTTCTTTAAATCTGAATTTCCAATTTAGTCCTCGTGGGATCGATACCCTTGGAATACTTCTAAGGTTTTTTATTACTACGTGCGACAGTGTATACTTGCACTAGGGTTAGCTGAATTTATCTTTATTATTATTATTCATCTTATCTCACATCCACCCATTCAGCTGACGATGCACCAGAGGTATTAGGTTTAGTGGTCGGACCACAAACCAATTGTTCAGTAGGAACGTAGTGGGGACTTAAGGAACTTAAAGTTACTTCAGGGGTAAAACGAACATTTGACCCAACTGTAGTTACGAACAACTTGTGAAGGGTCGACTTACTAATCATGGTTATATCGGGTGGACAGAAATATATCTACAGTGAGAGGAGTGCAACTATCGGGCTATAGTGGAGTGTCCCGATAGTTAACGAATGTTGGTTAACTAGGTCAAAAGAGTTTAGCCGGTTAATCTCAGATCCGTTGGAGCCCATGATCTGTAGATCCATTAGGTCCCCCTGCTAGCTCATACTGAATAAACATTTGAACAAGTGTGATGAAGAATTTGAAACGTTCAAATTCATTATAGGGAGTTGTCGTTAAATTATGTTCGATATATTTAACGTTAAAGTTTAATTAAGAATTAAACTATAAACTTGGAGAGAGTTGGTAATATTAATTCAATTTAAATATTACCGGTATATTATGTATTAGATACAATCTTAGAAATGGAAATTAAATGTGTGCTTAAGACATCAACCCCATGACTCTTGTTGGACAAGAGCACCAAAATTAGACACCTAATTGTGGCTTGTCTTTGGTGTCTTGTTTTGGTTAACTCATATGCATGTTTCTTCTTATAAAAGAAGAAGAAGGATTCAGATGAAGGCTGCAAAAAAAAAAAAAAAAAAAGGCTAAAGAGTTACGCTCAAAACCAAGCTGTGAATTTTTCTCTCAAAACCATCTTCATTTCTCTCCATAATTTCATCACAAATTCGTGTCCCACAACACGTTCTATGGTCGAAGATTAGCGGGGAAGATCACGGTGGTAGTCCAAAGCTCGTTCATGAGAAGAAAACACCAACGAAGTTGCTTGATTCGAGCTTCCAAGAGGTTGGTTGTTTAAACTTTGTTTTTCGATTTAAATAAATGCATGTCTTCATAACTAAAATTAATGAAATTTGAGTTGCTTCGATCCAAATCGCTTCCGCTCGGGTGTTCGTCACTCCTTCAATGACCTAAGTAACTCGATTTTAATCCTAAGCTAACTATGAACTCAGTTTATTCAGGATCCTCCTTTGATTTGCATGGGTGAGAGTGACCTGAGTTTACCAACTCAATAAGCCTACCATTTTGGGATGAGACCGGGTAGATAGCGAGGGTGATAGGACCAAAATAGTCCTATTTTATCACCTCTAATCTAAGCTTGTTAGAGGAATTTTATGTTTTACTTACAGGTTCTTTGAGCTTAGGCAATGTCGGGAGCCAACCACGCTAAATTGGTGTTAATTCGGGCCAATTATGGAGTTTTGGAGCCATCTCGGTGTCTTGGACGGTGAGGAGGTGAAAAGACCCAAGTGTATTAAAGCAAACTTGAAGAATGACACCAAGAGCCGAAGATTGAAGCCCCGTACCGAGATTTAACGAGACAAAGCAGAGAAAAAAGACAGCATGCTCGGATTAAGGACGACATCGAGACGCTAGGGACAAAGATCAAAGTCCGTGGCGTCGAGACGCCGAGCATAGCGTCTCGATGCCATGACGTTTTCTATAAATATAGGGCTTCAGTTTAGTCCGCAGTTAGGTTAGAATTTTGGCCCTTTTTCGATTACTTTCGTTTTTTTCTCTTTCCAGTTGCTTTGTAGACCCTTTTGGGTCATATTCTATGCATTATTTCATATTTATTTGTAGTTTCCCTTTGTTTATAAGTAGCTAAACTCTTTTGTATCGTTGGATTGGGATTATGTCTTGAATGTTATTAATCTTGGCTGAGTTTTCTAGTATTTCAGTTATGTTCTTGCTGTGTTTTCATTAAGTTTTGCATGTAATCTCATTTAAACCAATACATGAGATTTGTTTCTTAGGCTTGACGACCCTAGGAAATTTCTACTTGTGTATTCTATTAGTTATTTTTAGATAGCCAATAGGTTGAAGCAAGACCATCTCTACGGAGTGACGACACTTGATTGGCCTAGGATGCATGCAATTCCGGACCCACGAACCTAAAGCGACTAGTTTAAGTAGGTAATTTTAGTTTAAGCGGCTATTTTTAGATAGCCACTAGGTTGTATGAATTAAATTTAAATTGAATTTAAGTTTAGTTAATACAATTCAGGACCCACGAACCTAAAGCGGCTAGTTTAAGTAGGTAATTGCGAGGTTTTAGATTACTTGTTCTAGATTAGTTAGACATAACTTAGTGGTCATTCCGAGGTTTCAGATGGTTGCTATTTTATGCATGAGGGGTGGCGGTCGATAATGTTACATTAATTAACCATGTTAACTGCAGGGTTCTGGGTTAACGGGTTAATTAAACACAGGTTAGTGTAGGGGGGTCCTCCAAGTAACCGAGAAGCTAACCGAACTAATAAAAATTGGCATAGAATGATTTTTAGAGAAAACTAGGAAGCCAAGTGAAATAACATTCAGGCATAAGAAATCCCAATCCAGCGGTCCTTTTATGATACTGATTTCTACCTTATTTTTCTTCTCTATCACATGCTTTATTCTGTTTTCTTTACATTTAGTATTATTTTCATTGCATCCTGCTTTTCCAACACCCCCTGTTATATAAGCACAAAATTTCTGCATCTGCTGGATCCCTTTCCTTATGTTCGACCCCAGCCACTATTTCTACAAAATAGTTATAGTGCCGTGGAATATAAATTTTATTTGACACGAGTCTCGACAGCTCGTCCCGTCAAATTGGCGCCGTTGCCCGGGAAGGGCGTAACCTAGTATTTATAGGATTTTGTGTTTTTAGTTCTTGCTTGCATGGTTTATGATCACACGTGCTTTGCAGGGCAACGATCTTAGGTTTGAACCAGAGATTTCAAGAGCGGAGACGAGATTAAGGAGGCAAGCAAGAAGAAGAAGATTAGATAATCTCGGCGAGGTTGAAGCCCCAACCATGACTGAGAGAACGTTGAGGCAGCTGGCAGCGCCAGATCTGAACCAGCAGCCACTTTGTGTTACCTACCCTGAGACGACAGGTAACTTTGAGTTAAAGTCAGGTTTAATTCACTTACTCCCTATTTTTTGTGGTAGTGCAAGAGAGGACCAGCACAAGTATTTGCAGGAATTCCACATTGTATGTTCTGGTATGAGACCACATGGAGTGACGGAGGAGGTGCTGAACCTGAGGGCATTCCCCTTTTTGCTAAAGGATTCAGCAAAAGATTGGCTTTATTACCTTCCCTCCGATTCTATCAGTACATGGAACGAAATGAAGCGACGGTTCCTGGATAAGTATTTTCCCGCCAGTCGAGCTGCTAAAATAAGAAAAGAAATTTACGGGATTCATCAAGACTCAGGAGAAAGTTTATATGGGTATTGGGACAAGTTCACACGCCTCTGTGCAAGTTTCCCACACCACAAGATTCCAGATCACCTCCTGACCTAGTATTTCTATGAAGGATTGTTTGTTGGGTTTTATGTCCTAAAACTCGTAGATAGAGAATGTTAACGAATTATACACTTGTATCAATAAAATGTTACTGAGGTTTATGCAATAAAGTGTTATTGTCATTTTAAGTATAAAATTGCACAATATAACCCAAATCCAATAAACTAAGATCCAAGGTTGTTTACATGTAACTTAAACTAGTATGTGGGGACATACGGGGATTAGTGTTCAAGTAACAACCTAAAAGGTCTATAGTACAGGGATAAGGCTGGGTACCTTATCTTGGTAACACTATGTGATACGACCCGCTTTGTATTCGATACAGACGTATCGATCCAAGGCGTCCATGTAGGAGACATGCGAGCGGGGGTAACCTATGCAATGAGTTTGCATAAGACAGGACCACGAAATAGTAAACCACTAGATGTAACACCATTAACTAGTTAGGTTACTGTTTCAATAGGATGACCTAGGTAACTCAGTCTTAATCCTGAGTGTGTCATGAACTCCTTCTCACGAGGGATTGTCCTTTGATTATTACAGGTGAGAGTGGCCTGCATGCCGACTCAATAAGCCTACCTTCTTGGGGACAAGATCGAGTGGGGGGCTGGGGACATGACAACACAAGATGTAATTCGCTCCTTCCCGCTTCTAGGAGAAGTAGATGAGTGTTCTCTTAAGTGGTGACTCCAGGTCTTGAACAAAGGAATCCAGCCCTCTCATTGGCCCGAGAGGGACTTTCTGTTTAATGGTTGGACCATAAACAGGTTTTTCATTAGAGGAGCATTGGTACTTAAGGAGCCAGAGGTAACTCAGGGGTAAAATGGTAATTTGACCCATTTGAAGTTACGAACAATCGTGAAGGATTGACTTACCGTTATTGGTCAATATCCATGGACACAGAAATATTCTACAGTGAGAAGAGTGCAACTGTTGGTCTTTAGTGGAGTGACCCACAGTTAATGAATATTGGTTAACTCGATTAATGAGTTTAGTCAGTTAACCTCATATCATTGGAGCTTCTGATCTGTAGGTCCATTAGGTCCCTCTGCTAGCTCGTAAAGAGTAATTGGGAACAAATTTATCTTGAAAGAAATTGAATAGTTCAAATTCAATATGGGAATCAAGTAATTGTATGAGATACAATTAATATAATGTATAGTGATACATTATTATATAAAGTTTAATTTGTGATTAAACTTTATTAAATTGAGAGAATTATATATTTGAAATAGTTCAAATATATAACTAATTAAATATGTGATATTTTAATTAGTGAATAAATTAATTAATTGTGAATTAATTAATTATTCAATTAGTCTAATTAAATGTGATTTAATTAAACTATAATATATGAGAGATATATTAGAATATGATTCTAATATGTAATTAATTAAATATGGTTGATATTGAATTAATTATAAAATTAGTTAATTTTGAATTAATTGACTGTACAATTTAATTTAGTTAAATGTGATTTAATTAAATTAATAACTATAGATTAATTTTAATGTGAATATGACTTATATTACAACTATAGGTTATAAGAGAGATGCACATTTGAATATGATTCAAATGTTTGATTAATTAAATATGTGATATTTAATTGATCTAAGAATTAATTAATTGTGTAGTTTAATTAATTTAATTAGATGCGATTTAATTAAAGTTTACTTTAAACTATATATTATGTGAGGGCAATGCATTTAAATATGATTTAAATGCACATATGCTTAATTAATTAATGTGATTAATTGATTAGCATTTAATTAATTAAATTAATTTTAATTAATTAATTAATAACCATCTGATGAGATGGACAGTTGAGATTAGATCTCATCCCTCACATGAATATGACACGTAGAAGGGGTCAATTAGATCTCCCTTCATTTTGCAGATCACGTGGATTCTCTCTCAACTCTCACTTTCTCACTCTCTGAACTCTCATTCTCTCTTAGAGAAAAAGAACAGAGAAGTCTTCCTTCTATGTTGAAAAAAATTCCCTCTCAAGATCAGAGATCCCACAATCTCGGTCTTGATCTCAGAGGATAGCAGGGAAGGCTTTATGGTGGTGTTCGCCATTGAAGAACAATCAAGAACATGTTCTTGATTTCAGAGTCTTCCACGACGGTATGTGCTTCTCGTTCTAATTAGATTAGATTTAATTGCTTAGCCTTAAATTTTCTATAGAATTGTTCTCTCTGTTAAACCAAATTAAAATACGATTCGGTCTAATTGCTTCCGCTGTAACGGAATTTGGAATTCCATTCCTTCATTGTTGCCCTTAGACAGGAGCATGATTGATGCTGCTAGCGGGGGAACTTTGCTAGATAAGACTCCTTCAGAGGCTAGAGATCTGATCTCGAGCATGGCTGAGAATTCCCAACAGTTTTTCCTCAGAGAGCCCTCAGCACAAAATCAAGCAAGTTCTAAAAGGGAGGTATGTGAACTTCGAACTGAGCTACATGAACTTTCTAAACTTGTTCGTTCTCTTATTTCAGATCGAGCTAGAGAAAGGGACCACAAAGTGTCCGAGTTAAATACTGTGAGCAACCATATAGGTATTCCCCAGAGGCTCAAATACCAGGAATCCTTCACGCCAGGCTTCTCTCAAGAGCTCGACTCATCCCCAAGTGTATCGTGGGAGGACATGGTTAAAATGTTCGTTGATCTTTCTGTGAGGTCTCGACAAGAGACACGTGACTCAATCCTAAAGCTAGAGAACCAGGTGAATAAGCTGGCAGAACAAGTTAATGAAAAGGAAAACCCAACTCAACTCAACTCTAGTTCCAAGGATGTTAGTGCTGTCACACTAAGAAGTGGCAAAGAACTACCTCCTAAGACCCCTCCCCCAGTAGCCGACTCACCTCGAGAGACAGAAGAGGCTGGACCGAGCTCCCCTAAGTCTCCTGCCCGAGTAACTTTTGATCCTCCAATATTTCCTAATAATGATATTTCTAAGACTCATTTTCCCAGCAGGTTATCTAAACCAAGAGAGAAGGCATTAAACCAAGAACTGTTGGACATTTTCAAGCGTGTGGAGGTGAATATCCCGCTTCTTGATGCGGTCAAGCAAATTCCTAGGTACGCAAAATTCCTTAAGGACTTATGCACGAACAAAAGGAGACCTAGAGAAAAAGAAAGGGTAGTGGTGAGCAGAAACGTTTCAGGCATGTTGAAAAGGGACATTCCACAAAAATGTAAAGACCCAGGTGTGTTCACATTACCATGCATAATAGGAGATAGGAGAGTGGAACGATGCATGCTAGACCTAGGAGCATCTATAAATGTTATGCCATACTCTGTTTATCAAGAACTTAATCTCAATGACATGCATGAAACTGATATTGTGATGCAACTAGCTGATAGAACTGTGGTCCACCCTCTAGGTTGTGTAGAAGATGTTATGGTTAAAGTGGGTGACCTTATATTTCCTGTTGATTTATACGTATTAAAAACTGATGAACATGTTTCACCCATCTCTGCCACCATCTTACTTGGGAGACCGTTTATGAAAACTACTAAGGCTAAAATTGATGTGGACAAGAGGCAGATCTCTGTAGAATTTGATGACCAAGTAGTGACATTTAATTTGTTTAACATGGTTATACATCCAGAGAGTACTGTAGCTTTAGTATGCCAGGTCGATGTTTTGGACTCTTTAGTGCTGGACGCGATTACAGAGGATAACTACGATACCAATCAGGATTTGGAGGACGAGTTAGAAGAGAACGGTAGTGAGGAGTCACCCTTTGTGTCACTTCTTAACTCCCATGAAATAAATGCTGAAATACTTTCTCAAGTTGACAAATTGTTGCCATCTGTTATAAAGGCACCAAAAGTGGAGTTGAAAGCCCTGCCTGAGCACCTTAAATATGTATACCCGGGCGATTCATAGACCTAAAAGAGAAGAGGTTGATCCAAGTGCTGAAGGAAAACAAGTTGACTATTGAGTGGACTTTCTGTGTCACTTCTTAACTCACATGAAATAAATGCTGAAATCCTTTCTCAAGTTGACAAATTGTTGCCATCTGTTATAAAGGCACCAAAAGTGGAGTTGAAAGCCCTGCTTGAGCACCTTAAATATGTATACCCGGGCGATTCATAGACCTAAAAGAGAAGAGGTTGATTCAAGTGCTGAAGGAAAACAAGTTGACTATTGAGTGGACTTTAGCAGACATAAAAGGTATCAACCCTGCTCTTTGCATGCACAGGATATTGATGGAGGATGACGCCAAACCCTCGCGAGAACCCCAAAGGAGGCTCAACCTGGCATTGAAGGATGTGGTAAAGAAAGAGATAGAGAAACTCCTACAGCCAGGTATTATTTATCCTATCTCCGACAATAAGTGGGTAAGTCCAATACATGTTGTCCCTAAGAAAACTGGATTCACTGTGGTTAAAAACAAGGATAACGAGCTAGTGCCTACTAGAATTCAGAATGGATGGAGAATGTGCATAGACTATTGAAAATTGAATAGCTCCATTTGGAAAGGTCATTTTCCCATCCCGTTTATTGATCAAATGCTGGAACGTTTGGCTGGAAAACCTTTTTTCTGTTTCCTGGATGGTTTCTCTGGTTGTTTTCAAATTCCCATAGCACAAGAGGACCAAGAAAAAACAACTTTCACCTGCCCCTTTGACACGTACGCCTACAGAAGAATGCATTTTGGACTATGCAACACTCCAGGAACCTTCCAGAGATGTATGATGAGCATATTCTCAGATTACATCGAGAGCTGTATTGAGGTGTTTATTGACGACTTCACTGTTTACGGGGATTCATTTGACGCCTGCCTTAGTAATTTGGACAAGGTCATGAAAAGATGCATCGAAACAAATCTTGTCCTTAACTTCGAGAAATATCACTTCATGGCTAGTTTCGGGATTGTCTTGGGGCATGTAATATCGAGCAAAGGAATAGAGGTTGATAAAGCTAAGGTGGACGTTATCGCTAACTTACCCTATCCCAAGACCATTAGGGAGGTTTTGTTGCGCGTCTACACCGCTATACCGCAAGTGCACGGACCGCAAGTAATATAAAACGGAAAGTATTCCGAGTATCGAATCCTCAGGGAAATTGATTTAATTCCATTAATTACCAAGAATCATCATGCTTAATTTTATTTAGAACCTCAACTTTAAAGAAATAAAGAACTAATAAGAAACTTAAAGAAATTCTTGCAAATAAATGGAAATATCCTATTAAGGGGACTTGACCTAAGGTGTTATCTAGCTTTCTTGGATTTGTAGCTCAAATAATTGGATGAATGCAACTACAATTCTTCAATTTCATAAATCTAGAAGTAATTTTAAGCGGATTTCTTTTTCAAGCTCCTCCACATCTCATACTAACATAACCAATTCATGTGTCCATTTCCTTAGTTAATCATAGTATGGTATTAAGCAACTTCATTATCAATTTCTAACAATTCTTTTTCACTCTCGTGCTCCAAGCAATTATTAGCCATGCAATTTGGATCTAATCTAAATTCTCTCTGTCGAGCATCAATTTAGACCAACATAACAATTAATCCGTGATCAAGAGATTAAAGGCATTACGAAAGAATTGCATAGATGAAATATGAAGAATTTTGTTACAATATCCAATAAATTAAGCTACCATATCCAATTAGCTAGAATAATGACCCTAGGTCCCAAGATCTACTCACAATTGGAAATAATTTTGCCAAGTGATCTTGATCCATAGGCCTAACTCAAACTATAATAAAGAATTACAAAGGAGTAAGGAAGAAATAACCGATAAGTTGATCCCAAGCTCCTGTCACGATCATCTCGAATACCGAACCTTGGAATCTCGCTTAATTCCACCTTTTTCTTCACAATTCTACTCTTTTTTTTCTCTCTTTTGAGCTAGGGGAGGACTCCCCCAAGAATGGGATGATTTGGACCATGGAGAGGAGGCTTATTTATAGGTGCTGGACGGAGGATTTCTTGCTGAACAAGTCGACAGCGTCGCGACGCTACGTCACAGAGTCGCGACGCTGTGACGTCACTGGTTTCTTGGCGCAGAAGTTGGCGCAGCGACGCTGTCGGGATTCCAGATCTTTCTTCTCTCCTGCCAAGTGTTGAGACGCTCTAGCCTTAGCGTCTCGACGCTAGGCCTTCTAGAAGCCCCATGTGTGGATTTTGGCCTCCTTTCTTCTTCCTTTTGGGCTTTTTGGGCCTCCACTTCAAATGTCTTATCTCCAATTCATCAATTATGGCCCAAAAGCCTTCAATTTGGTCTTGAAATTCATAAAATTTACGGTTTTGCTTCACGAACTCAGTTTTCTACAAAATCAACATAAAAATTCATTAAAGCTCTCAATTAACGCACAAAACTAGCCAAAAATAATAGGAAAATGATAGCATTTTTGCATGCTATCAGGTTTGCTCCTTTCTCGGGCATGCGGGATTTTACCATAGGTTTATCAAGGACTTTAGCAAAATCGCCCAGCCCATGACGAACTTATTACAAAATGATGTCGTTTTTGAATTTGGAAGAGAATGTCAAGAAGCCTTCGATTCATTAAAACACTCCCTGACTAGCGCCCCTATCATTCACCCGCCTTGTTGGGACCTGCCCTTCGAGATTATGTCGACGCCAGTGACTATGCCGTGGGAGCAGTGCTAGGCCAGCGAGTTGAGAAGAAAAGTCGTGTCATAGCTTATGCCTCGAGGACCCTAAATTCTACCCAGTGCAATTACACAACCACAGAGAATGAGCTGCTATCCGTCGTCTTTGCACTAGAAAAGTTCAGATCCTATATTATCGGTTCTGAGGTTATAGTGTTTCCTGAACATGCGGGTCTTAGGTATTTGATGACGAAGAAAGAGTCCAAGCCTCGATTATTAAGATGGATTTTACTCCTCCAAGAGTTTAATCTGAAGATCAAGGACCGAAGAGGATCAGAAAACTCAGTCACAAACCACTTGAGCAGGATAGTGAAAGAGGAAGGAAGCACACCTCTCAATGACGAGTTCCCTAGAGAGCGTCTATTCCAGGCACAAGCAATGGTGCCATGGTATGCTGATCTCGTTAATTACCTTGTGACAGGAAGCGTGCCCAACCGTCTTGAAAAATCCAGTAGAGAAAAATTGGAGAGGGAATATAGACACTATGTTTGGGATGAACCTATACTGTGGAAGTTCTACTCCAACCAAATCATTAGATGATGCGTTCCTGAGGATGAGTTCCAGTCTATCCTAGCATTCTGTCATTCGCATGCCTGTGGTGGACACTTTGGTCCTAGAAGACCTCTAGAAAAGTCCTCGAGAGTGGATTTTACTGGAATACTCTACATAGAGACGCTAATTTATATTGTAAGGAGTGTGATAAGTGCCAGAGAGCAGGAAGTATTTCGCGCAGAAATGAAATGCCTCAAGTTCCCATACTTATCTGAGAGGTGTTTGATGTTTGGGGAATTGATTTTATGGGACCGTTTCCTACATCATGTGGATTCACATACATATTATTAGCTGTCGACTATGTCTCAAAATGGGTGGAAGCAAAGACTACTAGAACTGATGACGCAAAAACTGTTGCAGGATTCCTGAGATTTAACATTTTTTGCAGGTTCGAAATTCCAAGAGAAGTGATCAGCGATCAAGGAACACATTTTTGTAATAGAATCATCGGGGCCTTACTGAAGAAATATGGAGTCCAGCATAGGGTTGCCACTGCCTATCACCCTCAAACAAATGGACAAGTAGAGACTTCCAATTACAAGAGCTGGAGGAACTAAGGATGGAAGCCTATGAGAATTCAAGAATGTAAGTCTAAGATGAAGCTACTCCATGACAGCAAGATCATCACAAAGAAATTTCAGCCAGGGCAGGAAGTACTTCTTTTCAGATCCAAGCTTATTCCACTTGCATGTTTTCCATTTTAGCTTAAAAGTTCCAAAATCATTGAGGCTTGAGTGATTCTATTTCATGCATCTTTCGAATTTATTTTTCTCGAGACTAGCAAAAGCTTAAGTTTGGGGGTGTGATAGCGGGTAGAAATGTCGGTATTTTAGTCCTAAATTATTAAGCTTTTGAGCGCTTTAATTGTGTTTTTATTGAAGAAATCTAAAATAATTTACTATTTTGTCTTTAGGAGCATTTTATGGATTTTTGGTGGAAAAAGACCCAAAAATGAGCAATCCAAGCCAAAATTCCATCCATGGGTCAAAGGGGGAGCCCAAGAGTCAAACCATGAAGAGAAGATCCAAAAAGAATTGAAGTTGGCCCAAGATTCAAGCCCAAAACCGCGCCTACTGGTCTGGAAACCGCACAGCGTCGAGACGCTGTCCCATTTCTTGGCGGACAAGTTGGGTGACGTCACAGCATCGCGATGCTGTGCCGATAGCGTCGCGACGCTGTCACTATTCCGGGCCTATATAAGGCCTCCCTTGGTGCCCAGTTTTCTCATCAATCAATTCACTACCATTCCTTTCCTTCCTTTCCTTTGCTCTTTTTGAGCATTCTCTCAAGGCTTTTTAGCCTTTTGAGAGTTTAGAGTGGGAAAATTTTGGGGAGCTTTTGAGAGCATTCTAGGAGGCTCGGGGGGTGCTCGAAGGGACTCCAAGCGCTAGCGACGGGGTTCTCGACGGTCATTTCTTTTTCTATTATTTTGCTCCAATTTATGATTTATTTTGTATATCTTGTGGATATTATAGCCATGTACAGCTAAACCCAAATTTGGGGTCTTGAAATGAAAAGTTATAGTTAAATGTTATTATAATTGCCTTTCTCTTGCCCCTAATTATTTGTATGGATGCTCGTAATGATGTTTATAATCTGGCCAATTATATACTGATCCGATTCTTAATGGAAACTCGACGGAGAGAAATTAGGATAGATCATAATCCATGCAACTAGTTTAATTGCCCATAGTGACAACGAGATTAGTTGATTAAACTTAGATTCCAATAATGAATCAGAGCGTAGTAATTAACGAATTTTAATGGCGCTAAGGACACTTAGGTTGTTAAAATGGATTAATTATAATTAGGGGAAACCGACAGGAGAACCTATGTGATTAATGGAGATTCTAAGATTATAATTAGTTGGGCAATGAGATAGGATAATTGTAATAATTATTTAGCTATTACTTGATTTTCAAGACCCCGCTTCTCACTCAAAACTCTTTCTCTATATTTTTTATTTCTTGATTGATCAATTTGATTTCCTTAATCGCTTTAATTTTTAAATTCATTTTTGTTTCATGGTTTGGTCCCTAAATATTATTTCGTCCAAGTACTTTTAGTGTTCAAAGAATTATTGCTTTGCTTAATTATCGCTTCGCCTCCCTGTGGATTCGATACTCGGAATATTTCCATTTTATATTACTTGCGGCCCGTGCACTTGCGGTATTGGCAACATAAACCAATACATGAGATCAGTTTCTTAGGCTTGACGACTGTTGCCTTCTAGAGTGGGTTAAAAATATGATAAAAATGCTCTCTAGAATACTATGCAAGTGCACATAGTCTACAACAAGTGATAAGTAATTTATCGTATCCACGAGGTTTTGAATAACTTTCACTCTACCTATTTTATGCAACTTTTTAATGGTTTCAAGGTTGTTAAATTGATTGAGTCTTCAGCTTCCTTCCTTCTTTTTTCATCTTCTTTCAGCTCTTCTTTTCTATTTTTCTCTTCCTTAAGGAGTTGCAAATCCATGGCTGCCCTCTTGAGGTTTTCCTCATATTTTCTTTCTTCTTCGGCTTCTAAGGCCCTCTCGGCCTCTTGTTCTTCTTCTCTCCTTCTTTTCTTTTCTTCATGGTCTCTTTCCTTTGCAAGCTCGTCTTCCTCAACCATTTTCTGATTTTCCATCTCTCTCTCATCCTCAATCTCTTTCAAAGCATCCTGTTCAACCTTGTACCCTTCAGCAATCGCAAGAGCCTTTGCCACTGCTTGGCGAATTATTCCTTCGAATACATCCGGAGGCATCCTTGCGGTTTTGAGGGGCTTGACCTCAAGCGGTTTTTCAGGCACATTTTTCTTCGGGCTCCTCTTTCTTGCGCTGTAAGTAACAATGGGCTTGATCCTGCAAGATAGAGAAGGGTTAGTTGAAGGTTCGGAAACTTTACCCATTGAAGCTTCTCCTTGCCGAGAGCTTCCAGCTTCTTTGGCAGCTTCTTTTTCATCTTGTCGATTCCCTTCCTCTTCAAGGGTAGCACGTCTCTGAGCACCCATCTCCCGGATCATTGCAAACCATTCCCGAAAACGTTTTCTGAACTGTTGAGTGGCGGGCTTTTGGGTTTGGCGGACAGTAGTGGCGCGCGTGAACCTCCTTGGCGTAGACGAACTTGGCATCTCCCTCGAACTAACCGGCATTGCCGAAGAAGATGGAGTTGGAGCGTTGGATGCTTGGTTCACAACCATCGGCGAGAATCCCGTGGGTCTCGTTCTTCTTGTGTCGTGCATGGGCGTTTCGGGGTTCTCCTCTTGCCGTCGGACGTTTGCTTCAGCTTCGTGGGTTGCTTGAGCACTCTGAGATCGAGTGTTCTTGCGTGATGATGAGGGTTTTGGAGTGTTCTTCATCTTCTTGAGCGTGGGTCTTTCGGTTTCACGATGGAGAATATGGAGAGTTGAGGGTTTGACTTGAATGCAAAAGGTTTAGTGTTTGGTGAAGAGAAAAAGAACTTAAGTCAAGCTATTTATACTTTTCTAATTAGGTCACGTGCAGGTCAAACGATTTTTGTGACTCCCATTTTATTCGGACAAATGCGATCGCATTCCCAAATACACTGGGGAGAAATGCGGTCGCATTTCACCCAGTTTTTCTGCCTTCACTTTTTTTTCCTGACTTTTCATTTTCCTTTGCTTTCTCCTCTTCTTTGAAACACTCATAAACAAGTTAGAAAGCTCATATGCTTAATCATGATTTATTTTTTTATTATCATTTTTTTTCCATTTTAAAAAGAATTAAGGAAACATTTTGATCAATTCAACTTCCAGGTAAGTCACCAGGTAGAGGTGTTCCCTACGATCAGCTTAAATACCTCAGCCTAGGCAGGACTTGCCTTAGACAAAGTTCCCTCTTGATCAAAAATCATTTATTCAAAACAAACTTGCAATTTTCCCATTTTCCTGCTTTTTATTTTCAAACACAAGACAGGGCTTAAAGTAATATGGACTTTTCAAAACTCCCAGGTAAATCCCTAGGAAAAGGTGTTCCCAATGGTCATCTTAAATACCTTTTCCTGGACAGGATTTTCTTAGACAGAGTCTTTACTCTTGTCCAGATATTTTAGGGCTCTTGTCTAGACTATTATTTTATAGATCCAGATAATATACAAAATGAATTCTTTCAAGGTATAGAAGTCATACCAAATCAATCATCGAGACATGGGCTTCCTCATCCTCGAAGCCTCTCCCCCAATACGGTTTTATCTTTTGTTGCTTCATGGTTTGACTGATTCCTTCAACTTCAATCTTTTTCCCACCTTTTTCTTCTGGTTTATCATTTCCAAGTATATCCTCCAATGTTTCTCTTTTCATTATTTCATGTAGAGTAGATTGAGAGAGTTCATCAATTTCATCGATCATCGAACATTCTTCGAAATCTCCAGGGTACTTCATTGCGTTCATCACATTAAACGTGACTTGCTGATCATTAACCCTCATGGTCAATTCTCCTTTCTACACATCTATTAAGGTTCTGCCAGTGGCTAGGAATGGTCGTCCTAAGATGATTGGCACGTCCTTGTCAGCTTCATAGTCTAAAATGATGAAATCTGTAGGGAAAACAAACTTGTCAACCTTAACCAATACGTCTTCAATCTTTCCAATGGGATGCATAAGTGATCGGTCTGCCAACTGCAAGGTCACAGTCGTTGGCCGTGGTTCACCTATCCCTAACTGTTTAAAAACCGAATATGGCATTAAGTTGATGCTTGCTCCTAAATCGCACAGAGCTCTACCTACATGGAATGGTGAAGCTTCCTGGGTCTTTAAGCTTGGGAGGAATCTCTTTCTTCACCAGTGCACTGGAACATTCCGTGAGTGCAACCGTTTCGTATTCTCCCAACCTTCTCTTTTTTTATAGGATATCTTTTAGGAACTTCACATATGTAGGCATTTGTTCAAGTGCCTCCACTAATGGTATGTTGATGTGCAACTGCTTCAATACATCTAAAAACTTATTGAACTGTACATCTTGTGAGGCATGTTTGAATCTCTGAGGGTACGGAGGAGGTGGTCTGTAATCTGGGTCTATCACACATTTTTGAGGTTTTGCGGTCGCATTTCCTTGCTTTTTCTCCAACTTTGATTTTTCTTCTTTTTCTACCAAGGCTTCAGGCTCCTTGGTCTTTTCTAATTTTTCTTCTTTATTCTCTGAAATATCTAAGACAATGTCTGACTTCTTTTCACAAATCTTTTCTCGAGCTTCAACTGGGATCTCTACTTCTTGACTTACTGGATATTTTGGTCCATCGTATTCTAGCCCACTTCTTAAGGTCACTTCCTTGCATTGTTTCTTGCCTTCTCTGTGAGGGATCTCGGTTTTGCTAGGCAATGTCCCTTGAGGTCTATTCTTAATCTCCTGAGCAATTTGTCCAAGCTGAACTTCCAAATTCCTTACTACAACATTGTTCCTTGCCATGTACTCCTTCATAAGAGTCTCTAGATTTGACTCTTGGCTCTGCACTGGAACTTGTTGGAAGTTTTTCTGCGGTTGTTGTTGTGTAGGTTGCTTTCCAAATTGATGAGTGTTGGAATTACTTGACCCAGCTTGTCCTCCCTAAGAAAAATTCGGGTGTTGTCTCCATCCTGGGTTGTACGTGGCCAAATAAGGATTCCATCTATTCTGGTTCTGATTTCCTTGTGGACCTACATAAAAAACAGATGCTGGATTCAATGGAAAATTATCAGCGATGTGTTCCTCACCACATATCTCACAACAGAGAGAAGAGACAGCATTGACAGGGGCTATATTGGCTTGATTGTTCATGGACATGTCCATCATCATGCTATGGATGGCCTTGATCTGGGCTTGCATCGTAGAGTTAGCCTCTGTTTCCACTACTTTCACTGGATTTTTCAAAATGGTTGTTGGTTCATTTTCTCCCCAATGTCGATTGTTGGTGACTATGGAATCTAGAATAACATGCGCCTCATTAGCAAACTTCTTCAGAAAAGATCCGTTCGCAGATGCATTTACTAGTGCCTTTGAAGCTTGATCTAACCCACTATAAAAATGCTCCAAAACAATGCAAGCAGGTAATACATGGTGTGGACACTTCCGAACTGGCCTTTGGAATCTTTCCCAAGCTGCATCCAAAGGTTCATTGTAAGATTGTCTGAAAGCAATAATCTCTGCTCTGTACTTGGCATTTTTATTGGAGGGAAAAAACTTCTCCAAGAATTTCTCCGCCAAATCATTCCAAGAGGTGATGGAGTTTGGAGGAAATGAATCCAATCAGGCTTCAACATCTCCCTGCAAAGAAAATGGAAAAAGTTTTAACTTCAAAGTATCTTCCCGCACTCCTGTTACTTTAAAAGAATTGCAAACTCTCAAAAATAGCTTAATATGTTTGTGTGGATCTTCGTTTGGAAGTCCAGAGAATTGGGCCCATTGTATTCAACATCTGGAACATCACTGGTTAAGTTCAAATTGTGGAGCATCAATCGGTGGCTCCAAAGTTCCCTGATTCAATGTCTGGAAGACTGGTAAAGCGTAGTCCCTTATTGCTCGGTTGCGATCTTCAGCAATGTAGATCGGGTTTTCTTGTTGTGGCACCGGTGGAACTGGAGGAACAGGAGGAATTCTCCCGCCATTCTGCTCCCTTCCACGATCTTGTGGATCAACTTGAGGATCGACTCCAGGAGGTTCCATTGGAAACTCTTGAATGTAAGATGCTTCTTCACGAAATTCCCGTGCGCTCAACTCTTGTTGCTCCTTTTTCTTTCGTCTCTGTTACTTCCTTTGACGACGAAAGGTTCTTTCTATCTCTGGATCAATGTCAAGGAGTGGACACCCGTTGTTCATGCACTAACTCCAACCTACAAAAGAAAAACAAATGCAAATCAAAGTTAAATTCCCTTTGGGACAGAAATGCGGTCGCAATCTGATCGCAATTTCAAACACAAATCTGGTTTCACTTTTGGTCCCCGGCAACGACGCCAAAAACTTGGTGCGTCGTTAGCTGAATGGATGGAATGTAAGATAAGATGAAAAATAATAATAAAGAATAATTCAGGTAACACTTAGTGCAAGTATACACTGTCGCACGTAGTAATAAAAAAAACCTTAGAAGTATTCCAAGGGTATCTATCCCACGAGGACTAAACTGGAAATTCAAATTTGATGAAGAAACTGCTCAAATGATTGCTTTTGAAAAAGGTAACCAAAGAAAATAAGTTGATTGATTTGGTTTTTGAAAAGATAAATAAAACATGCAAATAACTAAAAGAATAATAATAAGAAATAAACGAGGTATTCAACATGGATTCATCCCAAAGGCAATAACCATTGCATGCAATATTTAACTTAAGCCTATTCAATGCATTGGGTCAGATTTAACTTCTATTTGGCTCTTGCTCCCAAAAACCGTTAGAAGGCTAAGCGAGTACCGTTATGCACATTTCTGTGACTCGACTCCGACATAGATAATTCACGAATGCAACCTATAACCCTATAGTCGATATAGGGTGCCTTAGGCAGCTTGCCCTATACCGCCGAACAATCTCTTTCGAGCTTTTTCTCCTATATCACCTTTATGAGAACTGATATCGTTTGTCCCTTTCGAGATCAAACTCACATAGCATGCAAAGTCTAAGTGATCAAGTTAAACTCAGCAAGATTAGAGTGATAATCAATAAAGAATGACATGAATTGAACAGAAACTTAAGCAAATAAAACACTTTCAAGCCATTAAACCATAAGGGAATTCACCATATTGAACCCCTCACGGAATTTAGCTACTCATGGTGAGATAAAGTGCAAATGAATACATTTTCATTGAAATAAGAATGTAAATAATACAGAATAATGAAAAGTAATCACAAGCTGGAAATAAAAGAGATAGCTAAATATTATGGGTTTTCTATTTACTCAATCCTTCTAGAGTTCGCTAAGACACTCCACTCTCTTGCTTTTACAAGTGGGAATGGGTGAAAATCCCTACAAACCCTAAGGTTTGATGTTTAACTCAGGTTAGAATTCAGTCATCTAAGAAGGACCTTGGGCATCCCTACTCATAGGCGTCGAGCTAGGGTTCTGTCACCACCCTTTTCTTCCAATGAGTTCTGCTTGAATTTGACTTCGAATCTCGAGCTCATATAGTGTAGAAAATGGTCGAGGAGCTGCGAAATAGATGCTGGAAGGTTGCCCACTCAGTTTCGGGGTCAAAACAGCCAGTTAGGTGCGGAGAAGACTCGTCAACAACGACCCGCGGACAACTCGGATCGGCTTCAAATTTTTCCTGAAATGCCGTCGCATTTCATTTTTGCCTTCCCAGAAATGCGGTCGCATTTCTGGGGAATTCCAGCTTTTCCTCTGTTTTCCTGCACAGCAGCAAACTAAGTCAAGTTCTCTTAAAATCAAGTCTTTTTAAGCACAAATGAGTACAAATTTACAAAAGTAAATCTCAACACCCTAACTTATCAATATTTAAGCATATTTTGAGCTCGGGAACAGTAAATTGATCACAACATACAACATTTGGCCAAGAAATGAGCTAAATATAAGGGTAAAATAGGTATATTTTTTACCCTTATCAGTAACGCATGTGGAAATATCTAAGTAGAGCAAGCTCGTTGCATGTAGTCTTGGTAGCATTAGACTTAATACTACCGCTATAAGATAGTGCATGAATGAGCTTTGACTATGTTAGGACTAACGCAGTCTCTTGTAAGTTGTTAGAGAACTTAGCCTACGCATGAACTAACTAAACAAAACAGTTGTTAGTTCTACGCCAAACTCATTAGTAGTACCGGAACTGAATCTTATGATTTTTTCTCTCTTAGGCATTAATGGATCAATTAGTCAAGGTATGCGCTACAAGGTTACTTATAAACGCATGAGGTTACTGCCGCAACAGCCTTGATAGCACCATCATTGATTATTTCCTTTGACTCTCAACGCATGTTTTATTTTTCTGCATTTCATTAATAATCATCTCAACCAATCCTTTCTTGAACTTTCTTAGTACCATGCGCCCTAGAGTTTAAATCAGCAAGATTTTAAAAAACTTTCAACCATCCTTCCCTGTGGATTCGATCCTAGAACTCACTAGGTACTACTTGATTGTGTTAATTTATACTTGGATCAACGCATATCTACGATAAATTCTGTATTAATTAATTGACATTCTGTCAATCGATCACTTTTATCCCTTCATATTATTCATTATCAAACTTCATAAGTAATCAAACTATGTAGCAAAAACGGGAGCCCGCTCAACCCAACCCCAATCAAGTGGCCCAAACGGCCCCTAAAAGATTAACGTATAATTTGACCATAGCCCAACCAAGTGTCGGAACCACCGCGTCGCGACCGCAAGGAAGCAAAAGGCGGGACGTATCAGGGTGGTTAGGGTAGACACTCCATCTCCATCAACAACAGAATCTGAGAAGGAGAATACAGAAAAAGAGGATCAAGAGAAAGAGGAAACTGAAAAGAAGGCTGAAGAAGAGGCCCTGACGAAGCAACAAGAAGACAGGGGCAAAGGAGTTGCTGAAGCCACGGTCGAAGCAGCGAAGGCTGAAACTGAGGAGCCAAGGGTGCCGTATGCACGCTTCAACAACGATCTTGCCAGAGAAAAATATCTGGAAATGCTGAAGAGGGACTTCTTGTTTGAAAGGGGATTTGGTGATGACTTGCCACATTTCTTACGTTCGAGGATTACGAACCACGGATGGGATCAGTTCTGCGCGAAACCAGAGCTGGTAAACTCGAATATTGTCCGTGAATTCTACGCGAATAAAGATGAGGAGGAAGGTTTTCAAGCCATGGTCCGAGGGGTTGCTGTAGACTGGAGCCTAGGGGCAATTAACTCTCATTTTAATCTCCAGGATTTTCCACACGCCGGCTACAATGAGTGTTGGGTTTTATGCCCTAAAACTCGTAGATAGTGAATGTAAGAAAATTGTATACTTGTTTTCAATAAAGTGTTATTGAGTTTCTACAATAAAGTGTTATTGTTAAATATTGCACAATTTGACCCAAATCCAATAAACTAAGATCCAAGGTTGTTTACATGTGACTTGAACTAGTATGTGGGGACATACGACGATCGATGTTCAAGTAACAACCTAAAAGGTCTATAGTACAGGGATAAGGCTGGGTACCTTATCCTGGTAACACTATGTGATGCGGGCCGCTTTGTATTCGATACAGACGTATTGATCCAAGGCGTCCATGTAGGAGACATGCGAGCGGGGGTATCCTATGCAATGAGTTTGCATAGGACCGGACCATGAAATAGTCAACCATTAGTTGTAACATCGTTAACTAGTTAGGTTACTGTTTCAATAGGATCACCTAGGTAACTCAGTCTTAATCCTGAGTGTGTCATGAACTCCTTCTCACGAGGGGTTGTCCTTTGATTAGTATGGGTGAGAGTGGCCTGCACGCCGACTCAATAAGCCTACCTTCTTGGGGACAAGACCGAATGGGGGGCTGGGGACATGACAACACAAGAAGGAATTCACTCCTTCCCGCTTCTAGGAGAAGTAGATGAGTGTTCCCTTAAGTGGTGACTCCGGGACTTGAACAAAGGGATCCCGCCCTCTCACTGGCCCGAGAGGGTCTTTCTGTTTAATGGTTGGACCATAAACAGGTTGTTCATTAGAAGAGCGCTGGTACTTAAGGAGACAGATGTAACACAGGGGTAAAACGGTAATTTGACCCAGCTGTGATTACGGACACTTGTGAAGGATTGACTTACCGGCATAAGTCTATATCCGTGGACACAGAAATGTTCTACAGTGAGAAGAGTTCAGCTGTGGGTCTGTAGTGGAATGACCCACAGTTAATGAATATTGGTTAACCTGATTAATGAGTTTAATCGGTTAACCTCATATCATTGGAGCTTCTGATCTGTAGGTCCATTAGGTCCCCCTGCTAGCTCGTAAAGAGTAATTAGGAACAATTATCTTGAGAGAATTTGAATAGTTCAAATTCATATTGGGAATTAAGTTAATTGTATGAGATACAAATTAATATAATGTATAATGATACATTAAAATGTAAAGTCTAATTTGGAATTAAACTTTATTATTATGAGAGAAATAAATATTTGAAGAAGTTCAAATATTAATATGAATTTGATTCATATTATATTTATAGGATATAAGAGAATTGGAAGGAGTTCCAATTTTAATATGAATTTGATTCATATTATAGAATTAATTAATTAAAGGCATGAAATTAAATATATGATATTTAATTGGGTAATTAATTAATTAACTAATAGAAGGTCTGAAATTAAATATATGATATTTAATTGGTGATTAATTAATTTAAAGAATTAATTAATTAGAAATTAATCAATTATGAAAATGATTAATCACTTATGGAAGTAATTAATCATTTATGGAAATGATTTAATCACATATGGAAGTGATCAATCATTTGTAGAAAAGATTAATCAATTATGGAATTGATTGGTTATGGAATTGATTGATTATGGAAAAGATTAAATCAGTTATGGAAATAATTGATTTTAAATGAATATTTTATTCATGGCCTTTCTCCTATAAATAGAACACTAACCCTAGGGTTTAGGCACCACAACATATGGCCACCATAAGGCCCTCTCATATTCTCTCAACTCAAGAACTCTAGGGAGAATTTTCTCTCTATAGTTTTTCCCATTCAAGATTAGGTAGTCCCACAACTACGTTCCTAATCTCAGAGTTATAGCGGGGAAGATCAAATGGTGGTGTCCCAATTGTTGACGCTTTGTCCAAAATCAAGAAAGGCGTTGTTGAAGTATTCAGAGTCGTCAACGTCGGTATGTTTCCTTCTCCCCTTTAGATTTAGATCTAATAATTTTTGTATGCTTAACCTTAAGTTTGTATAGAATTTGTTCTATGTTTTTTGCCAATGTAATAGTATTTTTGGATAAACAAAATTAACTACGAATCGGTCCCAATTACGCTTCCGCTTTATCGGAATTAGGGAATTCCAAATCCTTACAATGAGATGGTGGTAGCACCATCCAATGATTAACTGAACGCGGCTGTAAGAGAAGTTGGAATTGAAGGGGCCTATTGGAGGTAGTCAAAAACTGAGAACCGCACATTTCAGGCAGCCTATTTGAAGAGTGAAGCCAACACCTGGTTGGGCTTCATCAAATTGCGTCTTCTACCGACAACCCACGATTCTACAGTTTCCCGCGACAGAGTGCTCCTGGTTTTTGCGATTCTGAAATACCTAAGTATTGATGTTGGTAAGGTAATTTCCAATGAAATCTTCAACTGCTGGCTCAAAAAAGTGGGAAAATTATTCTTCCCAAATACGATCACTATGTTGTGTAATAGGGTAGGGTACCTATAACTCCAGACGATGTCATTCTACTTGACAAGGGGGGCTAGTCTGTGGCATTCACCAGATCTTAGAACAACTCACACTTTCAGCCAGCAGGCAAGAGTTCGCCGAAAGGCAAGCTCACACCTTCTGGAATTATGTTAAAAGACGTGATGCTGCTTTGAGGAAGGCACTACAAGCAAAATTTTTGAAGCCCTACCCAGCCCTTCCTGTATTCTCAGATGATCTCTTGAACCCTTGGATCCCACCACCACCCGTTGAGAGAGAGGAGGAATATGATGGTGTTGGTCAGGAGGACTAGATGAAAAATTATCGAGCGAGCTTTTATTTTGTCTGATCATTTTTGTTGCTCGCTCATTTTCCTGACCTTGTTTGTCTGTTTTTACTGTTTTTGCTTTTTTTTGTTGGGCTTTCAAAAATATAATCTGATCTTGTAATGTTTCTGTTTTTAATGAAATTTCTGAAGTGTTTTCGGTTATATAGCACACTAAGCATTCCGAACTTAACCATTTTCTTCTGAATTTTTGAAGCTTGGACTAGTTAGCTTAATTAGATCAAGGTGTTCTGATCTCCAGAAACCTTTTGCTTGAGCATTTCTTCTCGCCTAGTCATCACTGCAGCAAGAAGACTCTGAGGTAGTTTTGACTTATTTGATCCACCTTAAGCTTAATCTTAGTCCCACACTTAGTTTAAAATTCAGATAGAAAAAAATTAAGTTTGGGGGTATAGTTATCATGTTAATTCATTGGGGACAATGAATAATTTAAGTTTGGGGGACTTTTAGCTATTCCGCTTGTTTTGCTCGAGCATTCCTCTCCTTCATAATAATTTTTCTAGGTTATTGGGTAACCAGGGACATTTGTGACACCCACAGTTTGTCTTTGCGTCAAAAGATGACCTAGGAAATATTGAAAAATAATAAAAAATTACTTGCTGAAAAGAAAAATTGTGGAAAATTTTGCTAAGAAAATTCATAGAGCAAAAGTTTTGAAAGATGAATGATAATCTAGCAGTTTTCTGTCTCCCAGGGCTTAGGTGAGCTTCATCATAAAATGTCGCCATTCTGAGAAGCAAGGGATAGAACAACTAAGGATTTTTTAACTTAGCAATGAGTATTTAGCCTAGATTGGTGATAAGCTTGAAGCAAGGGTATACTGCACCATAAAGTGGGTCATCTCATGCTTAAGAGCTTATGACTGTAAGGCTGATTTAAGTCTGAAAAGCAGAAAAATAAAACCCTTTAAAAATGTGTTTAAATGTGTTTGATAATAGAGCTAGGTTGTGGTAAGTTCTTAGGATTAAGTTAAGGTGGTGATTATTTTTTCAATGCTGAAAGAATCATTTTGCTACAGTAGTGCTCGATTTTGCAGAATGCTCACGTAAAGGTTGAAGGTAGTGTTGGATTATCTGTTTTGATTAAGTTATGCTATGACTAATGTTTTGAATTCTGAAGGAAAGGTTAGTTAGTATTGCTCGGGACACGCAGTAGTTCAAGTTTGGGGGTATGATAACTCTCCAAAAGGGAGTTATTTAGGCCTTATTTCTATAGTGATTTGTGTGTTACTTGTGTTAAATAGGGTTGCTTTTAGATGAATATTATATGTTTTAACCTATTTATAAGAATGGATGCTTTAGAAGTTATTTTGTGCAGAATATAATGTTGAGTGATTTGAGTGAGTAAAATCTGTGACCCAGCAAAGCAGGGAGCAAAACTACCACGTGAGCCGCACGTGATTCAGTAAATGGGGTGGCGTTAGCTGAATTAATCTCGGATCTAGGAAGCTTGGAGAGCCCTCCACATGTAAAATTTGACCTAATTAGGGTTGACTCCACTCTATAAAAGGAAGTAGCCGTCTCAAGTCCAAAACATTCCAATTTGGAGAAAGGAAAGTCTCATTCCATTCGTGGAGGCTTACTTTCCATCTTTGGAAGCCGAATAGAAGAGGAAAGATTGGAGACCTCAAGAAGACCATTGATAACTCTTAGAAATAAGAGTTATTGGCCATGATTTTAGGGCTTTAAGGCTTAATTTTGCCTTGAGAATTTATTATTTGAGTTGGATTTAGATGAATTTCATGTTAATTAGTAAGAATGTTAATTAGGGGCTTTGGGCATTATTTTCACGATAATTGCGTAATTAAGCTTACCTGGAATTTCATTGTGTGCAGATAATGCTGTAGCATGAGCTGGCAGAGGCAGAATGGCAGATTCATTTATTGATGTGGCAATCCCAACTGGAGTTGGAAGCTCTTTTTGTCCTTTTGAGGAATTCCAAGTGGGCAAGGATGGTCTAATCAGCCCTGAAACCCACGATTGGAGGCTGGGTATTTAAAGAAAATGGTCCAAATTTAGAAAGGAGGCTGAAAAAAAGGAAGGAGTTGCGATTGGGAGCTGGTTTGGAGAGAAAAAACAGAGGAAAAGAAGAGGAGAGCAGCCGTGGAGTCCTTATTCAGCTTGGAAGAGCTGGATTTGAGCTTGGGAGCTTCTTCTTTAGCCTTTTCTTCTCGTCTTTAATCTTCCCTTTGGTATTGGTTGTGTAAAGAGCTGAAAAGTATGTTGAATATGGGTGATCTCTGCTGTATTGAACTTATTTTCTCTTTGAACATGAACTAATCCTCTTTAGGTGAGGATTAGAGATCCTATATTGTAACGAGGGGTTGCTAGTAGTTGAACCGTGCTATTTTCGTCTTAAAGTAAAGTGTGTTTCATTGTTAAGCTGGAATTTCGTTTGGCCAACCATTTTTTAGCATTGTTATTGGGTGTTTGGGAAAACATTTAGTAATCGATTACTTTACTTTACCTTAATCTTTAATGATCATGAAAATGAGTGGGTATTTAGGGATAAATCACCACCTAGGGCACTAATCAGATTAAGCTAATAATAAGGGGTTAAATGGGAGTTTAATAGCCTTAATCTATGGAGAATTGGAAAATTCCCGTTGAAAATCTGGGTGAGATGAATTAGAACAGTTTTTGCTACAGCAATTCCTGGAAGCAATACAGAACACCCCTAATCCGAGCCTTACTTCTCTTCTGCATTCAGCCGTTTTTCTTGCGTTAATTGCCTTAAGTACTCTTTAAATTCACTCAATTTTTATTCCATTAGTGCATTTTAGTTATTAATTGATATTTGGTCCTTGGTTACTTTGAATTTCGTCGAAAATCGCACTTAGAAGTAGTAAATTTCCGTTATTCAATCCATGTGGAGACAATCTTAAATTACTTATCACTTGCTGCCATGATGTGTATACTTGCACGTTTTTGAGCTATTTGTGAAGAATTCTTGCATATTTTAATTCGCATTGCACAAAGCAACAACCATCAACTACGGATCTAATCAAGGGAATTAATATTTTCTTGTAATTTCTTTTAGTTATGGATGCACATACTCAGATTGTAGCGTGTGTTATTTTGTACTCCATGAACTAAATTTACTTATGTGTTGGTTAGGATCCATGTAATTGTCGTACTTCATTCTCTATGCAATATGTGTTGATTTGAGCATCTTGATTATTTGTTGTGTCTATTTCTATTTTGTGCCCGCCTGGCCAGCCGGTATGAATATCACCTCATAGTTTCAGGGATGATTTGAGAGGTGTGTGACATTTAATCACACTAGACCATTATGTGTTGGTGGACGCCACTGACTGAGTTAGGCATAACCAGTTGCCTAGTGCTTGATGGGTAGCACATCATTGGAGTTGAAACACATTCCAAAAAATCCAGAGTTCCGGGAGGATATTGTTGATAAGACTGCAAGAGAATTGCCTAATCAATAATATTGCTAGAGCATATTTTAAAACAATTACTGAATTCCTGACCAGCATGTTTCTAATCTGTCTGCTTTATCCGTTTACTTTTTGTTCTGTCATTTCTTTTGCTTCAGCATTTTATCAAAATCAATCATTTTAACAACCTTGAAATCATTAAAAAGTTACACAAGATAAGTAAAGTGAAAGCTATTCAAAACCTCGTGGATACGATAAATTACTTATCACTTGTTGCGGATTGTGTATACTTGCACAGTATTCTAGAGTTTATTTTACCATATTTTTACCCAACTCTAGAAGGCAACAGTAACCCAAATAGAAGGTTTATAAAGAGTGGGTCACATATCGAAGTTGTTTCGAGGTCTAATTCAAAGGGAGAGAAGTCGAAACTTGGGAATCGGAAGCGTGGGTAGTTGTTAATCAAACGTTGCCACTCACCAGCATCAGAATTGCATGGTGGTTGTTGCTAGAACCGAGGAATCATGTTGTCGTGGGTCACTCAATCATTGGACTTAATTTCCTCAATTAATGAGATTAATTGGCCAAACTCATAAACCAAATTAATCAATGTTTGTTAACTCTGGGTACACTCCACCATAGACCCACAGCTGCACTATTCTCACTGCAGAATATTTATGTGTCCACGGATATAGACCAATAACAAAAAGTTAGTCCTTCACGAGTATTCGTTGTTGGGTTTTATGCCCTAAAACTGTAGATAGTGAATGTAAACAAATTGTATACTTGTTTCAATAAAGTGTTATTGAGTTTCTACAATAACGTGTTATTGTTAAATATTGCTCAATTTGACCCAAATCCAATAAACTAAGATCCAAGGTTGTTTGTATGTAACTTGAACTAGTATATGGGGACATACGGGGATTGATGTTCAAGTAACAACCTAAAAGGTCTATAGTACAAGGATAAGGCTGGGTAGCTTATCCTGGCGACACTATGGATACAACCCACTTTGTATTTGATACAAACGCAATGATCCAAGGCGTTCGTGTAGGGGACATGCGAGTGGGGGTATCCTATGCAATGAGTTTGAATAAGACTGGACCGCGAAATAGTAACCACTAGCTGTAAAACCGTTAACTAGTTAGGTTTCTATTACACTAGGATGACCTAGGCAACTCAGTCTGAATCCTGAGTGGATTATGGACTCCTGTTCACGAGGGATTGTCCTTTGATTTGTATGGGTGAGAGTGGCCAGTTCGCCGACTTAATAAGCCTATCATTTGTGGGACAAGACCGAATGGGGAGCTGGGAACATAATCACACAAGATGGAATTTACTCCTTCCTGACTTTAGGGAAGTAGATCAGTGTTCCCTTAAGTGGTGACTCCGGGTCTTGAACAAAGGGCCCTACCCTCTCATTGGCCCGAGAGGGGTTTTGATAAGGGTAAAAAATATACCTATTTTACCCTTATATTTAGCTCATTACCATGTCAAAATTATATGTTTTAGATCAATTTTACTGTTCCCGAGCTCAAAATATGTTAAAGTTGATAAGTTAGGGAGTTGAGAGTCATACATGTCAAAATATGCTTATTTGTGCTTGAAAACACTCAAATTGATATGAATTTGACTAAGTTTGTTGCTGTTCAGAAAAAGCAGATGAAGCTGGAAACTACCTAGAAATGCGACCGCATTTCTGGGAAGGCAAAAATGAAATGCGATCTCATTTCTGGAAAAACAGAGCCAGTTGTGAGTCTGTCGTGGGTCGTTTTGAACGAGACTATTGTGCACCTAACCGGCTATTTTGACCCCGAATTTGACTGGGCTACCTACCAACACCATTTTCGCAACTCCTCAACCACTTCCAACACTATATAAGGCCTTGATTCAACGTCAAATGCAAGCATAACTCATTTGGAAGAAGAGGGTGGTGACAGAACCCTAGTGGACGCCTATGAGTAGGGATGCCCGAGGTCCTTCTTAGATGACTAAATTCTAACCTTAGTTAGACATCAAACCTTAGGGTTTGTAGGGATCTTCACCGATTCCCACCTGTAAAAGCGAGAGAGTGGAGTGTCGAGCGAACTCTAGAAGGATTGGATAAAAGAGAAAAAACCCCTAGTACTTAGCTACTTTCATATAAGGCCTTGATTCAATGTCAAATGCAAGCATGACTCATTTGGAAGAAGAGGGTGGTGACAGAACCTTAGTTGACGCCTATGAGTAGGGGTACTCGAGATCCTTCTTAGATGACTAAATTCTAACCTTAGTTAGACATCAAACCTTAGGGTTTGTAGGGATCTTCACCGATTCCCACCTGTAAAAGCGAGAGAGTGGAGTGTCGAGCGAACTCTAGAAGGATTGGATAAAAGAGAAAAAACCCCTAGTACTTAGCTACTTTCATATAAGGCCTTGATTCAACGTCAAATGCAAGCATGACTCATTTGGAAGAAGAGGGTGGTGACAGAACCTTAGTTGACGCCTATGAGTAGGGGTACTCGAGATCCTTCTTAGATGACTAAATTCTAACCTTAGTTAGACATCAAACCTTAGGGTTTGTAGGGATTTTCACCCATTCCAAATTATAAAAGCGAGAGAGTGGAGTGTCGAGCGAACTCTAGAAGAATTGGATAAAAGAGAAAAAAAACCCTAGTATTTAGCTACTGTCATTACTTCCAGCTTGTGTTACTTTTCATTTATCTGTATTCTTTATTCTTTATTTTAATGAAAAGATATTCATTTGCACTTTATCCCACCATGAGTAGCTAAATTCCGTTGAGGGGTTCAATATAGTGAATTCCCTTATGGTTCAATAGCTTGAAAGTGTTTATTCGCTTAAGTTTCTATTCAATGCATGTCATTCTTTATTGATTATCATTCTGATCTTGTTGAGTTTAAATTGATCACTTAGACTTTGCATGCTATGTGAGTTTGATCTTGAAAGGGACAGACGATATCGGTTCTCATAAAGGTGATATAGGAGAAAAAGCTCGAAAGAGATTGTTCGGTGGTATAGGGCAAGCTGCCTAAGGCACCCTATATCAACTATAGGGTTATAGATTGCATTCGTGAATTATCTATGTCGGAGTCGAGTCACAGAAATGTGCATAACGGTACTCGCTTAGCCTTCTAACGATTCTTTGGAGCAAGGCCAAATAGAAGTTAAATCTGACCCAATGCATTGATTAGGCTTAAGTTGAATATTCTATGATTAAAGTTATTTGCCTTTGGGATGAAACTGTATTGAATACCTCGTTTCATTTATCATTGTTATTTCTTTATTTATTTGTTTTATTTATTTTCCAAAAATCAATCATCAATTATTTCTTTGGTTACCTATTTGAAGCAATCATTTGAGCAATTTCTTCTTCAAATCTGAGTTTCCAATTTAGTTCTCGTGGGATCTAACCCTTGGAATACTTCTAAGGTTTTTTTATTACTACGCGCGATAGTGTATGCTTACACTAAGGTTGGCTGAATTTATCATTATTTTTATTTATCATCTTATCTCACATCCATCATTCACCCTCTGCCGCACCAAGTTTTTTGCGTCGTTGCCGGGGACCAAAAGTGAAACCAGTTTTTGTTTATTTGAAATTATGATTGGATTGCGACCGCATTTCAGTCGCAAAGGGAATTTGACTTTGATTTGCAATTGTTTTTCTTTTGCAGGTTGAGTTAGTGCATGAACAAGGGGTGTCCACTCCTTGACATTGATCCTGAGATAGAAAGAACCTTTCATCATCATAGAAAGGAGCAAAGACAAAAGAGAAGGGAACAACAAGAATTGAGCGCACAGGAACCTCTAGAAGAAGCTACATACATACAAGAGTTTCCAATGGAACCACCTGGAGTCGATCCTCAAGTTGATCCACAGAATCGTGGTAGGGAGCAAAATGGTGGGAGAATTCCTCCAGTTCCACCGGTGCCACAACAAGAAAATCCAATTTATATTGTTAAAGTCCGCAATAGAGCAATAAAGGACTATGCCTTACTCGTTTTTCAGACTTTAAATCCAGGAATTTTGGAGCCACCAATAGATGCTCCACAGTTTGAACTCAAATTCGTGATGTTCCAAATGTTGAATACCATGGGCCAATTCTCTAGACTTCCAAATGAAGATCCACATAAACACATTAAACTATTTTTGAGAGTTTGCAATTCTTTTAAAGTTACAGCTCTTTTAAAGTTACAGGAGTGCCTGAAGATACTTTGAAGCTAAAGCTTTTTCCGTTTTCTTTGCAGGGAGATGCTGAAGCTTGGTTGAACTCATTCCCTCCAAACTCCATCACTTCTTGGAATGATTTGGCTGAGAAATTTTTAGATAAGTTTTTTCCTTCTAATAAAAATGCCAAATATAGAGCTGAAATTATTGCATTTCGACAATCTTACAATGAACCTCTGGATGCAGCTTGGGAAAGATTTCAAAGGCTAGTTCGGAAGTGTCCACACCACAGATTGCCTGCTTGCATCATCTTAGAGCATTTTTATAGTGGATTAGATCAAGCTTCGAAGGCACTAGTCAATGCATCTACAAACGGATCCTTCTTGAAGAAGTTTGCAAATGAGGCACATGCTATTCTTGACACCATAGCCACAAACAATAGACATTGGAGAGAGATTGAGCCAACAACAATTTTGAAGAATCCAGCTAAAGCAGAAGAGACAGAGGCTAATTCTACCATGCAAGCTCAAATCAAGGCTATCCATAGCATGATGATGGGCATGACTATGAACAATCAAGCAAACCTAGCCCCTGTCAATGCTATTTCTTCTCCCTGTTGTGAAATTTGTGGTGAGGAACATACTGCTGATAACTGTCCACTAAATCCCACGTCTGTCTATTATGTAGGTCAACAAGGGAACCAGAACCAGAACAGATGGAATCCATATTCGGCTACATACAACCCAGGTTGGAGACAACATCCAAACTTCTCTTGGGGAGGACAAGTCAGCTCAAGTAATTCCAAGACAAATCAATTCGGGAAACCTCCTACACAACAGCAGCCACATAAGAACTTCCAACCAGTCCAAGTGTAGAGTCAAGAGTCAAATCTAGAGACTCTTATGAAGGAGTACATGGCAAGAAACGATGCTGCAGTTAGAAATTTGGAAGTACAGATTGGAAAGATTGCTCAGGAAATTAAAAACAGACCACAACGGACGCTTGTTGGGTTTTATGCCCTAAAACTCGTAGATAGTGAATGTAAACAAATTGTATACTTGTTTCAATAAAGTGTTATTGAGTTTCTACAATAAAGTGTTATTGTTAAATATTACACAATTTGACCCAAATCCAATAAACTAAGATCCAAGGTTGTTTGTATGTAACTTGAACTAGTATGTGGGGACATACGGGGATCGATGTTCAAGTAACAACGTAAAAGGTCTATAGTACAAGGATAAGGTTGGGTACATTATCCTGGTAACACTATGAGATACGGCCCGCTTTGTATTTGATAAAGACGTATTGATCCAAAGCGTCCATGTAGTAGACATGCAAGCGGGGGTATCCTATGCAATGAGTTTGCATAAGACCGGACCACGAAATAATCAACCATTAGTTGTAACACCGTTAACTAGTTAGGTTACTGTTTCAATAGGATGACCTAGGTAACTTAGTCTTAATCCTGAGTGTGTCATGAACTCTTTCTCATGAGGGATTGTCATTTGATTAGCATGGGTGAGAGTGGCCAATACGCCGACTCAATATGCCTTCCTTTTTGGGGACAAGACCGAGTGGGATGCTGGGCACATGGCAACACAAGAAGAAATTCACTCCTTCTCACTTCTAGGAGAAGTAGATGAGTGTTCCCTTAAGTGGTGACTCCGGGACTTGAACAAAGGGATCCCGCCCTCTCACTGGACCGAGAGGGACTTTCTGTTTAATGGTTGGACCACCATAAACAGGTTGTTCATTAGAGGAGCGCTGGTACTTAAGGAGACAGATGTAACACAGGGGTAAAACGGTAATTTGACCCAGCTGTGATTACGGACACTCGTGAAGGATTGACTTACTGGCATAGGTCTATATCCATGGACACATAAATGTTCTACAGTGAGAAGAGTTCAGCTGTGGGTCTTTAGTAGAATGACCCACAGTTAATGAATATTGGTTAACTTGATTAATGAGTTTAATCGGTTAATCTCATATCATTGGAGCTTCTGATCTGTAGGTCCATTAGGTCCCCCTGCTAGCTCGTAAAGAGTAATTAGGAACAAATATATCTTGAGAGAATTTGAATAGTTCAAATTCATATTGGGAATTAAGTTAATTGTATGAGATACAAATTAATATAATGTATGGTGATGCATTAAAATATAAAGTCTAATTTGAGATTAAACTTTATTATATTGAGCGATTGATATATTTGAAAGAGTTCAAATATATGTCTAATTAAATATAGGGTATTTAATTAGAAGATGAATTAATTAATTATTCAATTTAGTTTAAATTAAATGAGATTTAATTAAACTATATTCTATGAGGGAATTATCAGAATATGATTCTAATATCTAATTAATTGAATATGAAAGATATTTAATTAATTGTAAAATTAATTAATTATTGAAATTAATTAATTGATTAGTTTAGTTGAATTAATTAAATGTGATTTAATTAAGTTTAATTAAACTATATTATGTGAGGAAATTACATTTAAATAAGATTTAAATGTGCATGAGATTAATTAATTAATATGATTAATTAGTTAACATTTAATTAATTGATTTAATCAATTAATTAATTGGTCTTGATCTAACGGTCAAGATTGTTTCCTAACCTCACATTAGGGTTTCCTCTCCTATAAAAGGAAAGGTTATGAGAACCCTAACCCTAAGGTCTCATTCTAGCTTCTCTCTCATATTTTCTCAACTCAAGAACTCTAGGGAGAATTCTCTCTAGAGTTTTTCCCATTCAAGATTAGGTAGTCCCACAACTACGTTCCTAATCTCAGAGTTATAACGGGGAAGATCAAATGGTGGTGTTCTTCGTTGTTGCAGAGCAATCAAGAATCATTCTTGATTTTCAGAGACGTCAACGGAGGTTTGCTTCTCTTTCTCTATTAGATTTTAGATCTAATAACTTTTGTATGCTTAGCCTTAAGTTTCTATAGAATTTGTTCTATGAATTTTTGCCAATGTAATGGTATTTTTGGATAAACAAAATTAACTACGAATCGGTCCCAATTACGCTTCCGCTTTACGGAATTATGGAATTCCAAATCCTTCAACACTGCCCAGCAAGACTGAAATCCCTCACATAGAAGGAAAAGAGCATCGCAAGGCATTCACCTTGAGAAGTGGACTAGAGTATGATGGCCCAAAGTACCCAGTGAATCAAGAAACAGAGATCCCAAAAGAAGCTCAAGAAAAGTTTTTAGAAAATTAAGAAATCAGAAGTTACCTCAGAAGTTATTCAGAATAAAGAAGATAAAGAAAAGTCCAAGGAGCATGAAGTCTTGGAAGAAAAAAAAATGAAAATTCAAGTTCAGAGAAAAAACAGGGAAATGCGACCGCAAAACCTAAAAAGTTTGTTATAGATCCATAACACCGGCCACCCCCTCCATACCCTCAAAGATTTAAACATGCTTCGCAGGATGCACAGTTCAAAAAGTTTTTAGATGTTTTAAAGCAGCTACATATCAATATTTCATTGGTAGAAGCACTTGAACAAATGCCTACCTTCGTGAAGTTCCTGAAGGATATTCTATCAAAGAAAAGAAGGTTGGGAGAATACGAAACAGTTGCACTTACTGAATGTTCCATTGCACTGGTCAAGAATGAAATCCCTCCCAAACTCAAGGACCCAAGAAGTTTCACCATTTCATGTTCCATGGGAGGAAGGAATGTAGGCAGAGCTTTATGCGATCTAGGAGCGAGTATCAACCTGATGCCATACTCAGTTTTTCAACAGTTGGGGATAGGTGAAGCAAGACCAACAACTGTAACCTTACAGTTAGCTGACAAATCACTAACACAACCTATTGGAAAAATTGAAGATGTGTTAGTCAAGGTTGACAAATTTGTACTCCCAGTAGATTTCATCATTCTGGATTGTGAAGCTGATAAGGACGTGACAATCATTTTAGGACGACCATTTCTAGCAACTGGTAGGACCTTAATTGATGTGCAGAAAGGAGAGTTGACCGTGAGGGTCAATGACCAGCAAGTCACTTTCAATGTGATGAATGCAATGAAATATCCTGGAGATCTTGAGGAGTGCTCGATGATTGATGAAATCGATGTACTCTCCCAGTCTACTCTTTAGGAAATGATGCAAGGAGAAACATTGGAAGATCTACTTGGAGAACAAGAAGAAAAAGGTGGGAAAAAGATTGAAGTAGAAGAAAATCAACCCATGAAAAGACAAAGAATCAAACCCTATTGGGGGAAGGACTTTGAAGATGAAGAAGCCCATGTTTCAGTGATTGACTTGGTATGAATTCTACTCCTGAGATTGTTTTTGTATGTTACATGGATCTATAGTGAAATAATAATAATAATAATATAAAAGAGAAAATATATATATATATATATATATTTATATTTATATAAATAATAGAGATAGGAACCTAAAATATCTTGACAAGAGGTAAAACTCTATCTAGGAAAATCCTGTCTAGGAAAAGGTACTTAAGTTGACCGTAGGAAACACCTTTTCCTGGGGATTTACCTGGGAGTTTGAAAATTCCAATTTATTTTGTATCCATCTATCTTAGAAAAAAGGAAAAAAAAAATATAAATCATGTTTAAGCATGTGAACTTTCTAACATGTTTGTGATTGTTTCAGCAAATAAAGAAAAGCGAAGGACAAAAAAATAAAGAAGACAGAGTACTGAGGGAAATGCGATCGCATTTCTCCCCAATGCATTTGGAAATGCGACCGCATTTTCCAAAAATCAGAGGGCAGTGACGTCATTTAAAATGACCATCACGTGACCTAATTTAGAAAACTATAAATAGCTAACTTTAGTTCTTTTCCTCTTCACCAACCACTTAGACTTTCGGTGTTCAAGTCAAACACCAAACTCTCCATATTCACTCTCTTGAAACCGAAACCCACAAGCAAGATCAATGAAGAACACGCCCGAGTCATCATCATCCCACAAGATTACTCGATCTCAGAGTAATCTACCTGTCCAAGAAGCTGAAGCAAACGTTTCACAGCAAGAAGAGCAACCCGATGCCCCCATGCATGGCACGAGAAGGACGAGACCTTCGGGTTTCTCGTCAGCGATCGTGGACCAAGGAACCGCCACTCAAACTTCTTCTTCCTCGACAATACCAACCACATCGAGGGAGAATCCGAGTTCATCTCAACCTCGGAGGTCCACACGCACCAATCCCATCCATAAAACCCAAAAACCCGCGAGCCAACAATTCAGAAAACGCTCAAGGGAATGGTTTAGAATGGGAGCCCAAAGACGTGCGACTCTTGAAGAAGAAGCAAGAAGATGGGATGAAGAAGAAGCCGCCAAGGCAGGAGAGAGCTCTCGGTAAGGAGAGGCTCTAACGAGTAAAACCTCTGAACCTTCAACTAACCTTTTTTTGTCTTGCATAGACAAACCATTCGTTACGTACAGTGCAAGGAAGAAGAGCCCCAAGAAGGTTGCAGCCGAAAATCCACTTGTCATCGAGCCCCTCAAAACCACAAGAATGCCCCCGGATGTGTACGAGGGCATAATCCGCCAAGTTGTGGCAAAGGCTCTCGTGATTGCTGAAGGTTATAAGGATGAACAAGAAGCCTTGAGGGAAATTGAGGCTGAAAGGGAAATTGAAAACGAAAGCATGAGGGAAGAGGATGAATTCGCAAGAAAAAGAGACCTTGAAGAAGAAAGAAAAAAGGAAGAGGAAAGGCAAGAGGCCGAGAGGGCTAAATTAGCTGAAGAAGAAGAAAGAAAATTAGGTGAAAACCTCAGGAGGGCAGCTGCTGAATTGCAACTCCTTGAGGAAGAAAAACAGAGAAGGGAAAATTTGAGGGGAGAAGAAAAAATAAGAAAGGAAGCCGAAGATTTCCTTGCAGCTTTTGAGCCACTCCACAAGGCTCAAAGTGAGGTTGAGTTACTGCAAAGAAGGGAAGAAGAGACCCATGAAGGGCCAAATGAGCAAATTCCAGAAAAAGAAAAAGAAAAAGAAAAAGCGGATGAAGGCTAGAATGCGATCGCATCTGGGCTGCATTCTGATGATGGCCAAGAAAAGGCCAATGAAGAACAGCCAGCTGATGAGGTTTTCGAACCTCTATTCAAATATGATCCACCAGCATTTGATATCACCTCTTCGGGAGAGAAGAGAGATGAAGAAGAGATTGAAAACAAGGAGGCCGACACCTTCAGTGATTCAGAAACAGAATCCGATTCAGAGATTAAGGAATTGGATGACGACCAAGTTCCTATCTCTGCAGCATTGAGAAAGAAGAGAAGAAGAGAGATCAGGGCCGAAATGAGGACCAAAAACAAGAATGACCCCATTTTTTCCAAGAGGCCAAGGACTAGGTCCATGGACGCCTCTCCTGTAGCTCCTCCAACCGTCTCACCCGCCAAGCCAAAAGCCAAATCTCCTAAGGTTGCAACTCCTAAAAATCCCTTCCCATAAGTCTTTAAGGATGTAAATTTTCAGGAAAGGATGGAGATAATGAGAAAAAGAGATTTCCTCAACGAAAATGGATTCTCTAATAGAGCGGGAGCACTACCAGAGTTCGTAACCAGAGTTATCTCACAGTATAAGTGGCAGAAGTTCTACGCTCACCCTCAGGAGTCTGTGGTGCCTTTAGTGCGAGAATTTTACGTCGGCCTGAGGGAGGAGAGCATAAGTATGGCGGTGGTGAGAGGCAAGATGGTCAGCTTCTCTTCAGTGGACATCAACAGGGTGTACAGGATTAAAGCACCCTTACATCCAAGAGGAAATGATGCCATCAGGAACCCCTCAGCCAAGCAGATGAAAGATGCACTGAAATTAGTGGCCAACAAGGGAGTTCAGTGGAAAGAATCCTAGACGAAGGTGAAGACACTAGTGTTAGGCGACCTAAAGCCTGAATCTGCAGTATGGCTTCACTTTATCAAGAACCGATTTATGCCAACCACCCATGACAGCTCCATCTCAGTGGAGAGAGTTATGCTCCTCTACTGTATTATGAAGGGGTTGGAGATCAACATCGGGAGCATTATCAGGGAGGAGATTCTTGTCTGTGGAAAGAAAAGAGCAGGAAAGCTTTTCTTTGGATCATTGATCACCCAGCTTTGTCAGAGGGTGAAGATAGTTCCTGGTAAGGATGAGGAGCGTCATTTCTTCAAGCCTACCATCGACCTATCCTTGATCGGGAAGCTTCAACAGAATACCATCCAAAGGAAAGACAAAGCCTCCACATCTCAAGCCACTCCACCATCAGGGATGACTACGGCTTCTCCATCCCAACACACTCCTTTTTCAGGGTCCTCACCGTCATCTGAAGCCCTAGCAATTGCCTACCGACAGCTGGATCAACTCAAGGACAACCTGAGGACTTATTGGGCATATGCCAAGGAGAGGGATGAAGCCATTAGAGAGTTCTACCTCTCTATCGCCCTGAGTATTGCTCCTGTCTTTCCTAATTTCCCTAAATCGCTGCTGCCTCAAGAAGACAAGGATTCTGATGAAGAAGGTGATGAAAATGATGAAGATGAAAATGAAGAAAGAGAGAGTTCCTCGGATGAGGACTAGGGGAGTTTTCTAACCCCTTTACATGTTGTTTTTTTTTATATAATACTGTTTTCTGTGTTTAGTTGTTTGCTGTCTTTTTAATTTTTGCATGTTTAGATGTTGTTTTTGCTTATTTAGTTGTTGTTTCATTGTTTGAATTGTTGTCTAATTTTTAGTTGAAGTTTCTAGGTTAGTTTCAAGGTAGATGTTTTGTAAATAATTGAATTCTACTTGGGTTTTTGTTATTTTAAGGAAAAAAATCTGTTGTTGTCTTTTAATGAACCAAGGAAACTTTTGAGAAAAAATCAACTTTAATGGAAAATGATTGCATAAAAAAAATGTTTTGGAAAAACATGTTTTCAAAGGAGTTTTCTTTTAAGCCCTTGATGATGATAACTAGAGCTTTGTTCTATCTCAAAAGTGCCACCGTCGTAACTGAATTGTTTTCTAGTCATAGGCTTTCCATTAGTCTTTTTCTTTACAGAATTTTCTTAAGTCTAAACTTCCTCATGTTTAACCTTTCTAACACACTAGGAGAGTTTAGCCTTAAAAGTTTTGAAAAACAAAAAAGCCTTATGCAAAGCCTTGCCTAAAAAACGAAGCCAATGAGGACATTGTCTAATCTTAAGTTTGGGGGGGGGTGCTTTACTTTGTAAATATTTATATACTTTTTGTAAATTTGTACTGCTGAAAAAGAATATGTGCTCAGTGTATATCATCCAAAAAAAAATGAAAACTGAGAGTTACTTCTCCTTCCTAGGGTTTACTGAGTAACCAGGGGCATTCATGACACCCATGGTTTGCCACTGCATGAAAGGTTTACTTAGGGAAGTGAGTACTAATCCAAGCTTGTGAACTTTGCTCGTAGCTAGATATCTTCACCACAAAGTGTCGATAAGCTAGAACGAAGGTAAAGATGACAGCAAGGATATTCTTGGGAGAAAAATGATGTTGAATAAAAAGAACACCAGCAGTCAAATAAGTTTGGGGGAGATAGAAAGAGGCCTAGTAACTCATGTATGCTCAAGGAACCTCAAGTTTTGTGTTTCTTAACTAAAAGGACTACACTAGGCTCAATGAGTAGAAGTTAGGTAGTTTAAACACATTGGTTAGGATGGATTAGGGAGAGTTTTGCTTTGAAAAAGAACAATAGAAATCTTCATGCCTAGGAAACTTAGACGTTGTGACTGGCACTAGAGTAGAACTCTCTCTTGAAAGGCAAGCTTTTTAGAAAACGATCTTGAAAAACATGTTTACTTGATTCCATGTCACTTGATTTGCAATTAAAAGTTGATGCTAGTACCATAATTGACAATTACATATGATCCATAACATTTTGGTTTGCAAATTATTATTGAGCTCTCACATCCTGATTGACAATTAAAAAGTTGATCTCTAACGTTCTTGTAGACCCCTAAATTTGTCCGATATTTTATTCTTTTAATTGATTTTGTCTTTTTTTAGAATAAAAAATTAAAAAAATGAGAGGAAAAAGAATATACTAGAACTTTTAATGAGCCAAATCATATTTATTAATTTTGGTAGGAATAATTAGGTCAAATATTTTATTTTGATTAACTGATTTGCCAAATCAAATATTAGGTTTATTTGGCAAGGTCAATTAAACAAAATATTTTGTTTCCTTGGAATTTGATTGGCAAATAATATTTTGTAAATTTGGAAGGTAGAATTTGTGTATTTATTTAATTCCCTTTTCATTTTTTATTTTATTGGATTTTTCTTTTAATTTTATTTGATCACCTTCCTAATATGTGGTGGTTGGAATTGGCTATAAAAAGGAAGTCTCTCATCTTGCATTGACACGATTTCTTGGCCCAAGGAAGACCTCTCCACACGTTTTTTTGGGCTAAAAATACACTCCCTAAATCTCTCTCTTTCTAAACCCTAGATACCCTTCAATCATTTTCCCACCTAACTTCCTTCCCCTACTCCTCAATATTTTTTTTTTCTTTCCTTCTCCAACCCTTCACGTTTTCTCCCACTCACCATCACTCTCTCTCTCAACCCCACGTAGCCACTTCGTCCAACAGTAGTGATCACAAGCGTTTTTTTTTCTTTTTTGTAAGTTTTTGTTTAAACTTTTTTTTTCAATTTCTTCTCCAATAGTTTTCTTTTGTTCATAAGATTAATTTTTCCATGCTTTCATAAACTTAGTTCTTTTTTTTTATTTGCTTTATTTTAATGTGTTTTTTTCTTTTACATTTAGGAAGTTATGTGATTTTTCTTTAGGGAACATATGACAATTGCATTCATGTTTTCAATTCCAATTTTATCATTTTCATTTTGTTTAATTAAACCTTATAATTGTTTGTTATGTGTTTATGTTTAAATTGTTAATTTTAGTTGCAATTGGAACTTGTATTATTTCTTATAATTTAGCCATCTAGTCTCATTGAATTAATATGTTGGGTACTTACTTTATAAAACCATGATTCTATTGTTTATTACAAAATAAATGAATCTCCAATGACGGAATCTCAATTTTTGGAATGCCAATGTTGAGCTTTCTTGAGGTAAGAAATCAATGTCTTGGAATGCCGAGATTTGATTTCAATATGTTTCCTTTAAAACAAATGAATTTAATGAATTTTTAATTCTTGAATATGGTAGTTTTCTTCCCTTTTAAGCATTTTCTCTCAATGATTTTTTTTATTTCACTATGTTATGATATTGTATTCAATCTATATTCCTATATATTTCTTTTCGTAATTAAATATTTCCAAAATAAAAATCTTCTAACGATGGAATCTTGAATTTTCGGAATGCCGATATTCGAGTTTCTTGAGGAAAAAAATAAAATATCGGGATGCCGGGATTTGTTTTTAATATTTCTTTCCATATAAAACATAAATAAAAAATTCTTCATATTTTCCTTTTAAAACTTTTTTTTTCCATAGAAGCATATTTCATAAAAGACATTTTCTTTAAAAGGAATGTATTAAATGCTTTTGCTAAAATTGTTTCATAAACCTTATTTTCAAAATAATTAATCAATCCAAAATCTATTTTTCATAAAAGGCCACTTTTCTTTAAAAATAAAATTAATTAAGAGTTTTCCCTTAACAAATATTCTTTACTCACACATTTTTCCAAAATTAATAAACCAAATGTTTTAAAAAAAAATAAATTTTCCTATGACGGAAATTAGAAAATCAAGATATTGACTTTCCTAATATTCTTGAGGTATAATGAATTTAAATTTGGGATGTCAAATTAAATTCATACAAATTTTGAATGGCTTTATGCCACCCATAATTATTGCTCATTATTTAAAGGAATAATGAGAAGTAAAATATGAGACATTTAAAAATCAATAAAAAAAAAATATTCTTTAGCATTTACAATGGCCAATTTCCTTAAATAACACAAGAAAAATAAAATTTTGTTTCTTTGAACGAGTGTTGTAGGGTGCTAATACCTTTCCCATACACAAAAGACCCCCGAACCTTAAATCTTTATTTGCAGACCGTTTTAGCATATTGTTGGATGTCTAGTCACACCCTCTAAATCAAGACTGGTGGTGACTCCATTTTTCTCCTCTTGGGAACAAAGTCGGCCCCGCTCCGCGTCGCAAACCCGTAGCGACAGTTCTGCTTTGCTATTGCTTGAGGACAAGCAATGAGTTAAGTTTGGGGGTATGATAAGGTCAAAAATATACCTATTTTACCCTTATATTTAGCTCATTACCTTGTCAAAATTATATGTTTTAGATCAATTTTACTGTTCCCGATCTCAAAATATGTTAAAGTTGATAAGTTAAGGAGTTGAGAGTCATACATGTCAAAATATGCTTATTTGTGCTTGAAAAGACTCAAATTGATATGAATTTGACTAAGTTTGTTGTTGTGCAAAAAAAGCAGAGGAAGCTGGAAACTGCCTAGAAATGCGGCGCATTTCTGGGAAGGCAAAAATGAAATGCGACCGCATTTCTAGAAAAACAGAGGCAGTTTCGAGTTTGTCGCGGGTCGTTTTGAACGAGACTATTGCGCACCTAACCAGCTGTTTTGACCCCGAATTTGACTGGGCTACCTACCAGCACCATTTTCGCAGCTCCTCAACCACTTCCAACACTATATGAGGCCTTGATTCAACGTCAAATGCAAGCAGAACTCATTTGGAAGAAGAGGGTGGTGACAGAACCCTACTTGACGCCTATGAGTAGGGATGCCCGAGGTCCTTCTTAGATAACTAAATTCTAACCTTAGTTAGACATCAAACCTTAGGGTTTGTAGGGATTTTCACCCATTCCCACTTGTAAAAGCGAGAGAGTGGAGTGTCGAGCGAACTCTAGAAGGGTTGGATAAAAGAGAAAAAACCCTAGTATTTAGCTACTGTCATTACTTCCAGCTTGTGTTACTTTTCATTTATCTGTATTCTTTATTCTTTATTTTAATGAAAATATATTCATTTGCACTTTATCCCACCATGAGTAGCTAAATTCCGTTGAGGGGTTCAATATACTTAATTCCCTTATGGTTCAATAGCTTGAAAGTGTTTATTCGCTAAAGTTTCTATTCAATGCATGTCATTCTTTATTGATTATCATTTTGATCTTGCTGAGTTTAAATTGATCACTTAGACTTTGCGTGCTATGTGATTTTGATATCGAAAGGGACGGACGATATCGATTCTCATAAAGGTGATATAGGAGAAAAAGCTCGAAATAGATTGTTCGGTGGTATAGGGCAGGCCTATATCAACTATAGGGTTATAGATTGCATTCGTGAATTATCTATGTGTTGGGTTTTATGCCCTAAAACTCGTAGATAGTAAATGTAACATTTTACCGAACATTAATAAAATAGTTTATTTTGTTTGTATTTAGTAGATCTTGTCTTATTAACCCTAATCCAATAAACTAAACATCCTAGGCTGATAGTATGAGGCTTGAACTAATATGTAGGGACATACAAGGATCAATGTTCAAGATTCAGCCTAAAGGGTCTATAGTATAAGGATAAGGCTGGGTACGTTATCCTGGTGACACTATGGATACGACCCACTTTGTATTATGATACAAACGCTATGATCCAACGTGTCCATGTAGTTGACATGCGAGTGGGGGTATCCTATGCAATGAGTTTGCATAAGACCGGACCGCGAAATAGTTAACCACTAACTGTAACACCGTTAGTTGGCTTGGTTTCTATTTCACTAGGATGACCTAGACAACTCAGTCTCAATCCTGAGTGGATTATGGACTCCTGTTCACGAGGAGTTGTCCTTTGATTTGTATGGGTGAGAGTGGCCAGCACGCCGACTCAATAAGCCTACCATTTTGGGGACAATACCGAGTGGGGAGCTGGGAACATAATCACACAAGATGGAATTCACTCCTTCCCGACTCTAGGGTAAGTAGAGGTGTGTTCCCTTAAGTGGTGTCTCCGGGACTTGAACAATGGGCCCATCCCTCTCTATGGCACGAGAGGGACTTCTGTTTGTTGGTTGGACCTCAAACAGGTTGTTCATTAGAGGAGCACTGGGGACTTAAGGACAAAGATGTAAACCAGGGGTAAAACGATAATTTGACCCAGCTGGGATACGAACACACGTGAAAGACTGACTTGTAGTATTGGTCGATATCCGTGGACACAGAAATATTCTGCAGTGAGAAGAGTGCAGCTGAAGGTCTTTAGTGGAATGACCCACAGTTAACGAATGAAGACTAACTTGGTTAATGAGTTTAAGCCGATTAGTCTCGTATCGTTGGAGCTTCTGATCTGTAGGTCCATTAGGTCCCACAGGTAGCTCGTAAAAAGACTTGAAGCAAACAAATATAAATTGTAAATTGAAAGTGTTCAATTTATTTGGGGAATCGTATAATGTATATTGATGCATTATAATATAAAGTTTATGAAACTTTATAATATAATTTTTGAATTAATTTCAAAAATTAATTCTTGAGAGAAAATATTTGAAAGAGTTCAAATAAATTTAATATGAATTGGATTCATATTAATTTTAATAAAATCCCTAAGATTAAATATATGATATTTAATTGGGTAATTAATTAATCATGGAATTAATTAATTATTTATTAAAATTAGAGACCTTTTCCTATTAGGAAAGAAAATATTTGAAAGAGTTCAAATAAATTTAATATGAATTGGATTCATATTAATTTTAATTTTAATAAAATCCCTAAGATTAAATATGTGATATTTAATTGGGTAATTAATTAACGATGGAATTAATTAATTATTAAAATTAGATATTGTTCAGATAATAGATTTGAACTTATTCCTATACCTTTTCCTATTAGGAAAAGGTCTTGGCCCTTACCTATATATAGGACCCCTGGGGTGGGGTGAAAGGCATCCCATTGTCTCTCCTTCTCTCTGAGATTTCTCCCAAAAGACTCCCACAAATCTCCTGCTTCAAGAAGTCTTAGAGATATACCGGTGTAGCCGATTGGTGGTGTTCGCACAAGAGGGTTGCTGCGTCTTCAATCTTATTGGCAAGAAAAGGCGAATTGATCAAGGCTTTCTACAAAAGTAAGTTTTCTATGAAATCCTTGATCACTAGGATCAATCTAGTTGATCTTTTAGCATGTTTATAGCCTATGTACAGCCCATTAAATATATATTTATTGCTGTAATATTTTGCAAATTGTATTGGTATTTCAATTAGAATCTAAGACTCTGAGTAGGTTCGGTAATACTTTCCGCTGCGTGGGGCTTTTATCCCTTCAATTGGTATCAGAGCCAACTCAGTTGTTCTTGATTTTTTAAATTGAAATTTGCAATTTGTTCTTGGTGGGATTTATGCATTATGAATGTTATGGTTTGCGTATAAATGGTTTCGATTAATTTGGCCATAGATTTACAATTTTTGATGTGATCAAATGTAAAGGCCCCTGCGTTTTTGGGCATATTTTGTAAATCTATTATCCTCTGTAAGTCCGGGTCTAGACTAGGGTGTTTCATGATGAAGATCGTTGAAACTCTCGTCCAAAATCGAAGCCAAACACGAAGAACAGTCGCTGGAATTTCTGATTTTTGCCTCCAGACGCAACAGCGTCGCGACGCTATCGCGATTTCGCGAAAGCGGAGGAATTGCGCAGAACGGATGAATTTTTAAAAAGTATATATATATAAAACCGGTTAATGACACAAAAGTGTGCAGTTGTTGTGTTGGTTCGAAGCAGTTCGGGTCGGTTCGTGCGGTCTAGTCCGGTTCTGAAGCTGCAGAAGGATGTTTTTAAGATAAAATAGCTTAAATTATTGTAATTTATGTGCTTTATTTTATCCTAGGGGCCAATTAATCGGTTTATACGCTATTTAAATGCTTTATGGATGTCATTTAGATTTAAAATCCCACCTTAGGTTATAAAGCATGCTCATGCATTTTATATATATTATAATTAGTTATAATGTATGGATTGAAATGCATGGTTTATTTTCATGAGTTTTTAATATATAGTTGAGTTATATTAAAATCATGAAAAGGGATAAGCATGATGCATACAATTACCTAGTTAAATATATATAGTTATATTTAATAAAATTGTTTGCAGCATGCTACTTTGATTTACCATTTTTGGTAATATTTTAATTGTTAATTTATTAATAATGGAAATCAAAGTTGCATTGGGCATGAAACATCCATAGCTTAATATAATTGTTATATTAATTTCATGCAATGCAAGGCAATATATATAGATTTATTATATTAACTTGAATATGATTGTTAATTATTTTAAAACTATAGTATGCATGATTATAGGGCTAATCATGAAAATTTTGAATAGTTTAAAATTGATGATTACAAACCGTCAACCTATAATAAAGATTGCATGCAAACATAGGATCATAGGTAAATGTATTAATTTTAAAATGTTTAAAATTAATTAGACCTAAGATCTCGTTAATTCTAATAGGATTAGAATTAAGTCTTGCTTAGTTTTTTAAAAATAGTTTTAACCTACTAAGTAGGACAAACATTACTATGATTATAAGGGAACTCTACCGGTAAAGTTCTGTCTAAGGTTGGGGGTACTTAAGTTGACGGTTTACGGAACACCTCCTACCTGGGAACTGACCCGGAATACCAGAGTTGAATTAATCATGGTTAAATGTTAGCATGCAATGTCACTAGGTTTATTAAAAGAGTTTAATACACCTAGATCTTCAGAGTAAAGACTTTACATTACTATGGTTAAAAGGGAACTCTCCCGGTTACGTTCTGTCTAAGGCTGGAGGTATTTAAGCTGACGGTTTACGGAACACCTGCTACCTGGGAACAAACCCGGAACCTGAGTTGAAATAACCATAGTCATGTTAGCATACGGTGTTGCTAGGTTTGTTAAAAGAGTTTAATTCACCTAGAACATTACAATTCTCTTTATAATAGTTATAATAGGATTAGACTTAGATAAATTGAATTAGCCGGATTTATCTAGGTTAATAAACCCTAAAATATACGGTAGGTCACTTTAGTGGGAGGTAAAATCAAAACTTGATTTAAATCGAGTTTTTACTCCTACGTCCCTATATTCGCAACGTGAGATCCATGCTCGGCTTCGTGTCGTTTTAGCGCGACCTCCCTTCGGAAAGTGTTTGCATGAGTCAATAACAAGGTGAATGGGAAAAGTGCCCATAGTAAGTGAGAGCAGGACATGTGTCAACGTATCCCTCGGTCTCCACCCATAGGTCACACCGTGAGAGTCTTATGATCCGCCTGCGTGTTGTCCTGGAGCAACCATCCCTTCAGAGGGCCTGATCATAGGGTTCGTAACACCGTGAACTCCTGGAAAGGATAGGGTCACTTAGGCTAATTACCAACAGTTGTCTTTCCCTTCGGTAGCCTGTTGGTGCGTGCCTCTGGGATCTGAAAGTGGGAGGGTTACACTTACGAGGATAAGTTAATCCGTTAACGAATCCTTGACCGAACGACGGTGGTCAATGTCTATAGGAATATGAGTTATTCTGGTGATAGAGTTGACTGAGAAGAGTCTCATTTTAGAGGAGGAGTAGCTGATCACCCTTCGGTGACTGTTTCTCTAAACCTCTAAAGCATCGTTGCTAAACACAATCGATAGTTTGTTAGGGTTCTTTGATTGATTGTTTGCAAAATTGATTGGATTTGTGCAATTGTCTGTTTTCCTGTTTGATGGGTTAAGACAAAGATAACTAATACGATAAAAGTTTATTTTTCCAGCAATGTCTTCCTCTATCATCGCTTTATTGAAAAATGAAAAATTAACCGACAAGAACTTTCCTACGTGGAAATCCAACCTTAATACGATTCTGGTTGTTAAAGATCTCCGGTTCGTCTTAACGGAGGACTGTCCTCCAGTTCCCCCTTGCTATGCATCCCAAGCGAGAAAGGATGCTTATGACCGCTGGACAAAGGCCAATGATGAGGCCCGAGTCTGTATCTTAGCCAGCTTATCTGAAGTTTTGGCTAAGAGACATGAAAGCATTATTACAGCAAGAGAGATTATGAACTCTCTTCAGGAGATGTTTGGACAATTGTCCAGAAAACTCCACTATAATGCTCTCAAACGAGTTTATAACTGCCGCATGAAAGAGGGCACGTCTGTCTGGGAACATGTCCTGGAAATGATGGTCCAATTCAGCATGGCAGAAACATACGGGGCGGTCATAGATGAGCGAACTCAGGTTGCATTCATCTTGGAATCTCTTCCGAAGAGTTTCCTAAAATTTCGCAAACATATGATGGCGAACATGATGATGTACACCCTGACGAATCTCTTAAATGAGCTACAGCTCTATCTGTGCAATGAGATTCATGAAAACAAGGGGAATGCTCCCGCAGCTGCTGAAAATAAGAATGACAAGGAAGGTAAATTTGATTTACTTGTTTTAGAAACGTGCCTTGTTGAACATGATGAGTATGCTTGGATTTTAGATTCCGGAGCAACTAATCATGTCTGTTCTTCTTTTCAGGGAAATGATTTCCAGCAGCTTCAAGATGGTGAGATGACACTCAAGGTTGGAACGGGAGATGTCATTTTAGCAAGTGCAGTGGGAGCTGCGAAGTTGTTTTTCATAAATAAGTTTTTGTTTTTAGAAAACTTGTATGTTGTTCCTCGAATTAAGAGGAACCTTATTTCTGTTTCTGGATTGTTAGAACACAATTATTCTATTTCTTTTGAATTAAATGAAGCGTTCATTTCTCGAAATGGAGTATTTATATGTTCTGCTAAACTAGAAAACGATTTATATGTGTTAAGACCAACCAACACAACAGCGCTTTTGAATCATGAGATGTTTAAATCAGCTGAAACACAAAATAAAAGGCAAAAGATTTCTCCAATAAGTAGCAACACATATCTTTGGCACTTACGTCTTGGTCATATTAACATCGATCGGATCGGTCGTTTGGTGAAGAATGGACTTCTAACCGATTTAGAAGACGAATCTTTACCACCCTGTGAATCATGTCTCAAGGGTAAAATGACCAAGAGGCCTTTTGCCGAAAAAGGTTATCGTGCCAAAGAACCTCTAGAGTTGATACATTCGGATCTTTGTGGTCCAATGAATGTAAAAGCTCGAGGAGGTTATGAATATTTCATCTCTTTCATAGATGATTATTCTCGATATGGTTACTTATACCTAATGGGTCACAAGTCGGAAGCTTTTGAAAAGTTCAAAGAGTTTAAGACTGAGGTAGAAAACCTATTAGGTAAGACAATTAAAACACTTCGATCAGATCGAGGTGGAGAGTACATGGATCAAAGATTCCAGGACTATATGATAGAACATGGAATCCAATCCCAACTCTCAGCACATGGTACACCTCAGCAGAATGGTGTATCAGAAAGGAGAAATAGAACCCTGTTAGACATGGTTCGTTCTATGATGAGCTATGCTCAATTGCCTAGCTCGTTTTGGGGGTATGCAGTAGAGACTGCAGTTCATATTCTAAACAACGTTCCATCAAAAAGTGTTTCTAAAACACCTTTTGAGCTCTGGAGGGGGCGTAAACCTAGTTTGCGTTACTTCCGTATCTGGGGTTGTCCTGCACACGTGCTAGTAACAAATCCTAAGAAACTGGAACCCCGTTCTAGAATATGCCAATTTGTTGGTTATCCTAAAGAAACGAGAGGTGGTCTGTTCTACGACCCTCAAGAAAACAAAGTGTTCGTATCGATAAACGCTACTTTCTTGGAGGAAGACCACATTCGAGATCACAAACCACGTAGTAAACAAGTATTAGGAGAAGCTACAGAAGAGTCAACAAGGGTTGTTGATGAAGTTGGTCCTTCAACAAGAGTTGATGTAGGAGCCAGTTCTTCACGTCAATCTCATCCTCCTCCCATAGTAGGAGGGCCTCGACACAGTGGGAGGGTTGTGATACAACCTGACCGTTACTTGGGTTTAACTGAAACACAAGTGGTCATTCCTGATGACAGTGTTGAGGATCCATTGTCTTATCGACAGGCAATGAATGATGTAGATAAAGACGAATGGACCAAAGCCATGGACCTTGAGATGGAGTCTATGTACTTCAATCAAGTTTGGGAACTTGTAGATCCACCTGAAGGGGTCAAACCCATAGGATGTAAATGGATCTATAAGAGGAAAAGAGATGCTGCTGGGAAAGTACAGACTTTCAAAGCAAGACTTGTAGCAAAGGGTTATACCCAAAGAGAAGGGGTGGACTATGAGGAAACTTTTTCTCCTGTTGCTATGTTAAAGTCAATAAGAATTCTCTTATCCATAGCCACGTTTTATGATTATGAAATATGGCAAATGGATGTCAAGACTGCCTTTCTGAATGGTAATCTTGAAGAGAATATCTTTATGTCTCAGCCCGAAGGGTTCATAACCCAAGGTCAGGAACAAAAAGTTTGTAAACTGAATCGATCCATTTATGGGTTGAAACAGGCTTCCAGATCTTGGAACATTAGATTTGATACTGCGATCAAATCTTTTGGCTTTGACCAAAATGTTGATGAGCCTTGTGTATACAAGAAAATCAACAAAAACAAAGTAGCTTTCATAGTACTTTATGTTGATGACATCCTACTCATTGGGAATGATGTAGGATATCTGTCTGACGTAAAAGAATGGCTAGCGGCCCAATTCCAAATGAAAGATTTAGGAGAGGCCAAATATGTTCTTGGAATCCAGATCATTCGGGATCGAAAGAACAAAATGCTAGCCCTGTCTCAAGCAACGTATATCGACAAAATGTTGCCCCGATATTCGATGCAAAACTCCAAGAAGGGCTTGTTGCCTTTCAGGCATGGGGTTCACTTGTCTAAGGAACAGTGTCCTAAGACACCTCAAGAAGTTGAGGATATGAGACGGATTCCCTACGCCTCAGCAGTGGGCAGCTTAATGTATGTGATGCTCTGCACGAGGCCTGACATTTGTTATGCTGTAGGGATAGTCAGCAGATATCAGTCAAATCCAGGGTTAGACCACTGGGTCGCCGTTAAAGGAATCCTCAAGTATCTTCGGAGAACGAGGGACTACATGCTGGTGTTTGGGGCTAAAGAGTTAGTTCTCACTGGATACACCGACTCTGACTTCCAGTCTGACAAGGATTCTAGGAAATCCACGTCGGGGTCAGTGTTTACCCTTAACGGGGGAGCTGTAGTTTGGAGAAGCATCAAGCAAGGATGCATAGCGGACTCAACCATGGAGGCTGAGTATGTAGCGGCTTGTGAAGCAGCCAAGGAAGCGGTTTGGCTAAGAAAGTTCCTGACAGATTTGGGAGTACTTCCAAATATGGACTTGCCCATTACGTTATACTGTGACAACAGTGGGGCTGTAGCCAATTCTAGAGAACCTCGAAGCCACAAACGAGGAAAACACATAGAGAGGAAGTATCACCTGATACGAGAGATTGTGCAACGAGGAGATGTGATCGTCACTAAGAACGCTTCAGAGCACAACATTGCTGATCCTTTTACGAAGGCTCTCCCGGCTAAAGTGTTTGAGGGTCATCTAGAGTGTCTAGGTCTACGAGATATGTACATTATGTAATCTAGGGCAAGTGGGAGATGTGTAATAGGGTATGAGGATGCCCTAGTTTATTGTATTTACCATTTCCAACTTTAGATTACTTGTACATGTTCTTTCCCATTATCTTGAGTTTTAGTTCAAGTGGGAGTTTGTTGGGTTTTATGCCCTAAAACTCGTAGATAGTAAATGTAACATTTTACCGAACATTAATAAAATAGTTTATTTTTTTTTTTGTATTTAGTAGATCTTGTCTTATTAACCCTAATCCAATAAACTAAACATCCTAGGCTGATAGTATGAGGCTTGAACTAATATGTAGGGACATACGAGGATCAATGTTCAAGATTCAGCCTAAAGGGTCTATAGTATAGGGATAAGGCGGGGTACCTTATCCTGGTGACACTATGGATACGGCCCACTTTGTATTATGATACAAACGCTATGATCCAACGCGTCCATGTAGTTGACATGCGAGTGGGGTATCCTATGCAATGAGTTTGCATAAGACCGGATCGCGAAATAGTTAACCACTAACTGTAACACCGTTAGTTGGCTTGGTTTCTATTTCACTAGGATGACCTAGACAACTCAGTCTCAATCCTGAGTGGATTATGGACTTCTGTTCACGAGGAGTTGTCCTTTGATTTGTATGGGTGAGAGGGGCCAGCACGCCGACTCAATAAGCCTACCATTTTGGGGACAATACCGAGTGGGGAGCTGGGAACATAATCACACAAGATGGAATTCACTCCTTCCCGACTCTAGGGTAAGTAGAGGTGTGTTCCCTTAAGTGGTGTCTCTGGGACTTGAACAATGGGCCCATCCCTCTCTATGGCACGAGAGGGACTTCTGTTTGTTGGTTGGACCTCAAACAGGTTGTTCATTAGAGGAGCACTGGGGACTTAAGGACAAAGATGTAAACCAGGGGTAAAACGATAATTTGACCCAGCTGGGATACGAACACACGTGAAAGACTGACTTGTAGTATTGGTTGATATCCGTGGACACAGAAATATTCTGCAGTGAGAAGAGTGCAGCTGAGGGTCTTTAGTGGAATGACCCACAGTTAACGAATGAAGACTAACTTGGTTAATGAGTTTAAGTCGATTAGTCTCGTATCGTTGGAGCTTCTGATCTGTAGGTCCATTAGGTCCCACAGGTAGCTCGTAAAAAGACTTGAAGCAAACAAATATAAATTGTAAATTGAAAGTGTTCAATTTATTTGGGGAATCGTATAATGTATATTGATGCATTATAATATAAAGTTTATGAAACTTTATAATATAATTTTTGAATTAATTTCAAAAATTAATTCTTGAGAGAAAATATTTGAAAGAGTTCAAATAAATTTAATATGAATTGGATTCATATTAATTTTAATAAAATCCCTAAGATTAAATATATGATATTTAATTGGGTAATTAATTAATCATGGAATTAATTAATTATTTATTAAAATTAGAGACCTTTTCCTATTAGGAAAGAAAATATTTGAAAGAGTTCAAATAAATTTAATATGAATTGGATTCATATTAATTTTAATTTTAATAAAATCCCTAAGATTAAATATGTGATATTTAATTGGGTAATTAATTAATTATGGAATTAATTAATTATTAAAATTAGATATTGTTCAGATAATAGATTTGAACTTATTCCTAGACCTTTTCCTATTTGGAAAAGGTCTTGGCCCTTACCTATATATAGGACCCCTGGGGTGGGGTGAAAGGCATCCCATTGTCTCTCCTTCTCTCTGAGATTTCTCCCAAAAGACTCCCACAAGTCTCCTGCTTCAAGAAGTCTTAGAGATATACCGGTGTAGCCGATTGGTGGTGTTCACACAAGAGGGTTGCTGCGTCTTCAATCTTATTGGCAAGAAAAGGCGAATTGATCAAGGCTTTCTACAAAAGTAAGTTTTCTATGAAATCCTTGATCACTAGGATCAATCTAGTTGATCTTTTAGCATGTTTATAGCCTATGTACAGCCCATTAAATATATATTTATTGCTGTAATATTTTGCAAATTGTATTGGTATTTCAATTAGAATCTAAGACTCTGAGTAGGTTCGGTAATACTTTCCGCTGCGTGGGGCTTTTATCCCTTCACTATGTTGAAGTCGAGTCACAGAAATGTGCATAACGGTACTCACTTAGCCTTCTAACGGTTCTTGGGAGCAAGGCCAAATAGAAGTTAAATCTGACCCAATGCATTGATTAGGCTTAAGTTGAATATTCTATGATTAAAGTTATTTGCCTTTGGGATGAAACTGTATTGAATACCTCGTTTCATTCATCATTGTTATTTCTTTATTTATTTGTTTTATTTATTTTCCAAAAATCAATCATCAATTATTTCTTTGGTTACCTATTTGAAGCAATCATTTGAGCAGTTTTCTTCTTCAAATCTGAGTTTCCAATTTAGTCCTTGTGGGATCGATACCCTTGGAATACATCTAAGGTTTTTTTATTATTACGTGCGATAGTGTATACTTGCACTAAGGTTGGCTGAATTTATCATTATTATTATCTATCATCTTATCTCACATCCATCATTTAGCCTCTGCCGCACCAGGTTTCTGTTTGGTGGTTGGACCACAAACAGGTTGTTCATTAGAGGAGCACTGGTACTTAAGGAGGTAGAGGTAACTCAAGGGTAAAACGGTAATTTGACCCAACTGGAGTTACGAACACTCGTGAAGGACTAACTTGCTGTTATTGGTTTATATCCGTGGACACAGAATTATGTCTGCAGTGAGAAAAGTGCAACTGTAGGTCTTTAGTGGATTGAACCCACAGTTAACGAAAATTGATTATTGGTTAATGAGTTTAGACGATTAAATCTAATATCGTTGGAGCTTCTGATCTACAGGTCCATTAGGTCCCACCGGTAGCTCGTAAAGAGACTTGTGGCAATTAAGTATAAATTGTAAATTGAAAGTGTTCAATTTATTTAGGGGAATCATATAATGTATGATGATGCATTATAGTATAAAGTTTATGAAACTTTATAATATAATTTTTTGAATTAATTTCAAAATTATTTTTGAGAGAAAATATTTGAAAGAGTTCAAATAATTAATATGAATTGGATTCATATTAATAAAATAAATTTTTTAATAAAATCCCTAAAATTAAATATATGATATTTAATTAGGTAATTAATTAATTATGGAATTAATTAATCATTTATTAAAATTAGATATGAAGAAGATAATAGATCTTATTCATGACCTTTTCCTATAAGGAAAAGATCTTGGCCTTTTTCCTATAAATAAGACCCCTTGGGTGGGGTGAAAGGCATCTCATTCATTCTCCTACTCTCAGAGAATTCTCCTGAAGCCTCCCACCAGTCTCCTGCCTCTAGTAGTCTCAGAGTCATACTGGTGTAGCCATAGTGGTAGTGTTCGCAATAGTTCGTGATTATTTCACAAGCAGTTGGTGAATTTATTCTGAGTCAGCAACGAGAGTAAGTAACTTGTTACTATATAAATTAGAATTAGATCTAATATTTTTGTATGCTTAGCCTTAATATAAATCTAGAATAGTTCTAAGTTTATTGCCAATGTATTGGTATTTTAGATTAAACAAAATTAACTACGAATCAGTCCCAATCACGCTTCCGCTTTACGGAATTACGGAATTCCAATCCCTTCATTCGTAACACCAGCTGGGTCAAATTACCGTTTTACCCCTAGGTTACCTCTATATCCTTAAGTACTAGTGCTCCTCTAATAAACAACTTGTTTATGGTTCAACCAATAAACAGAAATCTCTCTCATGCCAGTGAGAGGGTAGGACCCTTTGTTCAAGACTTAGAGACACCACTTAAGAGAACACTTATCTACTTACCCTGAAGTCAGGAAGGAGTGAATTACATCTTGTGTGATTATGTTCCCAGCCACTCACTCAGTCTTGTCCCCAAAATGGTAGGCTTATTGAATCAGCGATATGACCACTCTCACCCATACAAATCAAAGTACAATCCCTCGCGAACAGGAGTTCATATAATACACTCAGGATTAAGACTAAGTTGCCTAGGTCATCCTAGTGAAATAGAAACCTTACTAGTTAACGGAATTACATCTAGCGGTTACTATTTCACGGTCTGATCTTATGCAAACTCATTGCATAAGATACCCCCACTAGCGTGTCCCCTACACGAATGCGTTGGATTATTGCGTTTGTATCAAATACAAAGTGGGTCGTATCCATAGTGTTACCAGGATAAGGTACCCAGCTTTATCCCTATATTATAGACCCAAGGTTGTATATTGAACATTGATCCCCGATGTCTTCACATACAGTTCAATACTCATGTAACAGCCTAGGATGTTAGTTTATTGGATTTAGGGTTATTTAAGACAAAACAACTAATAATTCCATAACTCTTTATAGAATAACAATCAATGATGTTTTATTAAGAACAATGGATAGTTTACATTTACTATCTACAAGTTTTAGGCCATAAAACCCAACAGGGCTGACGTTCAATGGCAGTTCACTACAAGAAAAAATACTTTCAGTGGTACGCTAAACACGTCACTGAAACGAAAAAAAAAATGTCGGTAAAAGTTTTACCTACGCGCTTGACTTCGGTAACGTTACACGAGGAAGAAGAAGAAAAAAAATCATGACAGAGGTTGTGTGGATGAGAAAAGAAGAAAAATCGAGGGATTGACCATCGTCGCGTAGGGAGAGGAACGTTGAAGAAGAAGGGACGGCAGTTGCGGCTAAAAGAATGTGAGAGAGGGAGACGAAGAGAGGAGAAAAAGATAGTGATTCAGGGGTACTGTGCAAAACGGGAGTAAAATAAATCAATCTCTCGTTTAATTAAACCAATGTTCCAAACATCAAGTGAGCTATAATAGCCCACTCAACCCATTCCAACTTGGGGTCCGAACGGCCCCTAAATTAGTAAGTGAGTGAGAGAGTGAAAGAGTATCTCTCAAAATTAAAGTATCCACATCTTTGTACTTTCTTAATCAAAGTTTCTTTATTCCAAGTGTTTGTCTCTTCTCTTTTGGCTAATTTCTTTGACACTCTATATATCTTATCAATTGTTTTAACAAGAATTGATATATATATATATATACACACACAAAAATATAAAACACATAATTAGTGCCTACAAATTAAACAGCCAGAACGTGAAATGAAAATGATGGCCATATATAAACAAAACAAAAGAAGAACCCTAGTGAATAAAAATAAAGGAAAAAAGAAGAAAATTATATGATGTATGTGTGTATCTAAAAACCATTATTTAGCAAGTACAAAAGCCACACGCAAAGTGAAAATGTGAAGTAGTGTTACTTTTGTACACTTTGCTGCAAACTAAACCCCAATTCTCCGCTTAACACTGACAACCCCTCGATGCCTTTCCTCGTTAGTATCATTTTGCTCAATACATTGGGTTTTCGCAATCATCGATCTCTGTGTTTCACTTTTCCATTTCCTCTTCTAACTCTTTCTTCTCTTAGTGTCTCAAACAACACTCGATAATGACGTGTTAAACCAGCATTAAACTTAAAAGCTTAAGAGAATATGAACAAGACCCAATGATTGACTATCAATATAATGGATGAGGAGATAGCTTCACAGAATCTCTAGACATAGAACCTCCAGCTGATTGATGTAGTAATGATAACACGAGATTCGATTTACCATAACCCATCAACTTAAGTTTTTGGACTCATCGGTGATTTAACATGATATCAGAGCAAAGATTCGGTGTTCGAACCCTTGTAAAGTTATTGTCTCCCCAAGTAATAATATTGATTTCTACTTGTTGGATCTTCTATAAATGTCCCCAAGTACACATCCATGAAATGTAAGACATCCCTCCAAATCAAATTATTTTGATTAATAAATAAGGCCCCGTTTGATAACCATTTGATTTTTGGTTTTTGGTTTATGAAAATTAGGCTTGTTTTCTTTAAATTTCCTCACCATGGTTTTCATTTTTGTTAAAGACACACTTGAATTCCTAACCAAATTCTAAAAACAAAAACAAGTTTTTGAAAACTACTTTTTTTAGTTTTCAAAAATTGGCTTGGTTTTTGAAAACATGGGAAGAAGATAAGTGAAAAGCCAAAGAAACTTAGAGTTGAAAGTGGTGTTTATAAGCTTAAAAACTAAAAACTAAAAACCAAATGGTTATCAAACGGGACCTAAGTTATTTTGATGGCTTAAAGCAATTTATAATATTATTAGTATTTAAATTCATATTCGTGTTTTTTTTATTGATTTGAATCACTAATTAATGATATTTTATATGTATTTATGTAGAAATATCGATTAATCTTTAATATACCGAACACAAATAGATACTCCAGATTTTAAGCTGATAGGAGACAGGTAAAAATATTTTCATTGTTATTCTCATGTTAACACAGTTGTGTCTGAAGCTGAAAGTCTGCTGGTTTTTGTCTGAACCTTCAAAAGTTTTTATCTTTGTGAGAGAGAGAGAGAGAATGAGACAGGCTATAAATGTCGTAATGTCGATTGTTATTATTACAAGTGCTTTGCTTTTGCATTGCCATATATATGTGCAGGAAGCTCGATGTGTGTCTGAATCAAGAGCTCGTGTGCTTTTTCTTTGCCAATCTTTGTGGCAATTATAAACTTTGGGACAGTCCAGTGATGAAACTAGCTAGCCTTCTCTCAGCTGCCTGATCTCTCTGGTGATGGAAGTTATGACGTTGTACACATTTTGAACATCTGAAAAAACATTAATTGTCCCATTTTTTGTCGGATATATCTCAGCTGGGTTCTTTTGCTGACTGATCAAGAAATCTCATGACATACCGTTGTATTTTAGTATCTAGTTAAGTTAGCATATTATAACGTTATAATATCAATTTGTCAATTTCTTTCTAAACTCTTAAATTTTTAGGGGTGTTTGGGGTATGAGTTCCGATTGAAGGTGGATTTGGTTTTCTAAGCCTAACCCATATTTGGAGTGAGGGTTTGTCAAGTTCGGGTTTAGTTTGTTAAACCCACGAGAGCTTGTATGTTAATCCACTATTCACATTATTTTTCTAAACCTATGTATAACCCTATTCATAATTTTGTAGGTTCCGTTTGATAACCATTTAGTTTTTTATTTTTTATTTTTAAGTTTATAATAAACACTACTCCCACCTCTAAGTTTCATTGTTTTTTTTTATCTACCTTCTTCTCATGTTTTCAAAAACCAAGCCAATTTTTTTTTAAAAAAAAAAAAAGTAGTTTTCAAAAACTTGTTTTTGTTTTTAGAATTTGATTGGGAATTCATGTGTGTCTTTAACAAAAATGAAAACCATGTTAAGGAAATTAGGAGAAAACAAGCATAATTTTCAAAAACAAAAAACCTAATGGTTATCAAATAGGCCTTAAATCTAGGTTTTTAAAACCAACACAATAATCATTTGGTTTTTGGTTTTTGGTTTTTGAAAGTTAAGCTTATACACACCTACTTACACGTATAAGTTTCTTTGTTTTAGTATCTACATTCTTCCTTGTTTTCGAAAACCAAGCTAAATTTTGAAAACAAAAAAAAAAAAGTTTTCAAAAACTTGTTTTTATTTTTGGAATTTGGCTAGGAATTCAAATGAATCCTTGATAAAGATGAAAACCATGATAAGAAATTTGGAAGAAAACAAGTATAATTTTCAAAAACAAAAAACTTAAAAACCAAATGGTTATCAAACGGGACCTAATTATAAGTTTTCCTGTATTTAGGCTTCTTAAGCCTCTACTAAAATTCAAGCTTAAGTTGTCTATCTGTGCTCCCATATGACCCTAGGCTTAGTAATGATTTAATAGAGAGTAAGTTTTGAATATTTATATTTACTTTATTAGAAGGGTCATTGTAAGCCATAACTTAGGGGCTGTTTGGGGCACTGAATAGGTTATAATAACCCCTTTTATTATAACCTATTCAGTGTTTGGGGCATCAACAAAAATAAATGGTGAGGTGGGTTATTTTTACCCCCGATTATTTTATCCATTCTCTACAGTAACCATCATTCAACTCACCCGATTATTCTATCCATTTTCTACAGTAACTTTCTCATCTCTTCTTCCATGCGACTCCTTGACTTTTCCGATGACCGCCGGTCGCCGTCGGCCGGCGAAGTTTCCGGCGACTTTTCTGACGGCCGCCGACGACTTTTCCGGCAACCGTTTTTTTTTTTCCTTCCCTTTTTTCATATTTCTTCTCATTTTCATTTTGAAAAATATAAAAAATTTAAATAAAGAAAAACAAAAGAAGAAAAGAAAGAAAATGAGGAAAAAATTTTGGTTGTCGAAAAATTTGTCGACAATCGCCGGAAAAGTCGTTGAAAACGTTGCCGGAATTAGGGTTAGAGGAAGAAGAAAATGATGAAGATGGAGTTTGAGGTTGAGGAAGAAGATGAAGATGATGATGGAAATGGAGGAAGAAGATGATGAAGATGAAGATGGAAATGGAGGAATAAGATGAAGATGATGGAGATGGAGGAACAAGATAAAGATGGAGGAAGAAAATGAAAAAGAAGGAAAAAAGAAAAAGAAAAAAAGCGATATTTGGCCATTCTATGTTAGAAACACTTACCAGTTTCTCAGTTAGTCATTCCATGTTAGAAACACTTACCAGTTTTTCAGTTGTCTTTCTACATATATAAATATGGAGTTTTATTAAATATGAAGTTTTATTATATAATTTCTTTGTGCATAAGCATTTACCATTTTTACATTGAAAATACAGAAATGAAACAAATATGGTTTTTCAATATGAAATCATAAAATGACTTCTTTTGTGAAAAAATCATGACCCTAAAACAAAGAAAATCAACTCTTACCTTAGGTTATTTTTGTTTCCTTTTAAGTTAAACACATCATTTAACCCGTATACCCAATACTTTATTTTTTTTACAACTGAATCCAAACAAATTTTTATTGATATTTGCAAAATATAATATTTGACATATAAAGTTGTATGAGGAAAATAAACAAAAAAAAAATCAGGAAAAAAATAGTCAACTTGAACATTTGATTCAGAATCTCATGTTAAACATATCAGCAATCCAAACACGGACTATTTTAACCCAGACTAAAATAATCTGCATCCCAAACACAGATTATTTTATCCCAGACTAAAATAATTTGGGGTAAAATAATCTGCACCCCAAACACAGATTATTTTATCCCAGACTATAATAATCTGCACCCCAAACATAGATTATTATAACTCCCAGACTATTATAATCCCCAGATTATTATAACCACCAGATATTATAACCAATTCAGCGCCTCAAACAGCCCCTTAGTGAATAAAATATTTGCTACCATTTCAAATGTTGATTGTTCAATCTTCACCCTACAAGATATATAGAGAGTTTTCCAGTTAACATATTTTACAAGTCCTTTTCATTAAAAACGTCAACATTCGTATGTCTTTGTTGACGTTTTCTAGTCATTAACTTTATACCATGATTATAAATCATAAAGAACATCAATATCATATAGAATTTAATAGTGTGGAATACTAACACTCCAACTTAATTGTACTTCTATCTTTTGTGAATAATTCTCTAACACAAACCATTATTTGTAATCATCATCCCAAAAATTTTGGTGAACACAAGACCCACCTGGATTTCGGTAAAACTTTAGGCCCATCATCTGCCAAAAAAAGCACTTTCTCTCCTCCTTTGCTAGCAACCAATTATTTCTTTTGACATTTTAAAGAAGGAATATATGTATATAAAATAATTAATGCAAATGAAAAAGGCTTAGCATTACTTAAAATAATAATGCCTTGCCAATGTACTGCTTTTTCCAGTCACCTCCATACCCTGTGATGAATTTTACCCTATAAAATGTGGAGTGCAAGCTTTAAAAAGCTGAGTCCCCTTCTTCACTTCAATATGCTTTCTTTTCTTTTCTATCTTCTTTCCACTTCAAATCAATTCCTTGGATTTGACATTTCTGAACTTGCAAATTTGACATTCAATCATCTTTCAGCTTGTTCTACAGTCTTTTAACATTGTAATACTGCCTCTTGCTGTTGCTGCATGTTTATATTAAGTACTTTATTTTATTTTATTTATTTTATTTTTCTAGGACATTGTTGCACTTTCTTGTTTAATATATGTCTCAAACACAATTGAGTTTAGGGTTTTAAATTTTCGTCGATATTTCTATATATCTATTGAATGGGAATCGACATGAGGAGTAAATTGACATTTTTATATTATATCATAAAAAATCGATGAAATATTACTAAAATATCACTAATAATGTAGATCTATTATTAATAATACGAAAACTAAACTTATTTTTAAATGTTGAAATGTTTATTGGTGGATTTAATTTTGTTTAATGAATTTTTATATTTATAATTTTTTACAAAAATATCCATCAATATCTATATTTTATTCATATTTCCATCGATGTTCACACAAGATTGAGATCTCGATATTTAGAGGTACTTTTATTTATTTATTATCTATTAATTTACTACTTTTGTCAACATAAAACATAGCTTAGTGGTCAAATCAACATTTCCCTTTTTTGTCAAGTCAAATATTCAAATTTCTACCTCCACATTCATTGAACTAAAAAACTGATAAAAATTTTCACTAAAAGAAATGCATTTTTGATATGGATAGAAATGTAAAAGTTAGTTTTGTTTATTTTTTTAACCTAATAATTAAGACCCCATTTGATAACCATTTGGTTTTTTATTTTTGGTGTTTTAAAATTAAGCTTATAAAACACAACTACCACCTATGAATTCCTTTGTTTTGTTATCTACTTTAGTTTTTAGGAATATTTTCAAAATCCAAATCAAATTTTGAAAACTAAAAGAAGGTAGGTTTTTAAAAAAAAAAAATCGAATTTGGCTAAAAATTTTCAAATATTTACTTAAGAAAGATGAAAATCATTGTAAAGAAATTGTGAGAAAACAAACAAAAAAATTTCAATAAGTAGAAATAAAAAACCAAATGGTTATCAAACACGGCGAAAACTCTTTCAAAATTCATTCAAGGATTGAAGTTGAAGAAAGGTATGGAGAACATTAGGAAGGGTTTTATAAATTTGTGAGCCTTTTTTTCCTTAGTTTTGTATTTCAGCTGTGAGATAAATGTGAGTGGTGGTGATTGAAGGGATGTTTTAAAGAGTGTTTTAAGATTTTTTTCAGAGATCAAGAAAGACTGGAAGAGGGAGAACACTTGTGAGAGTTGTGTGAATTATTATCTTTTCAATCTTCCTAAATCTTAGAGAAATTTATAGATAGTCTGCATGGAACATAATATAGCCCAACTTGGGATGAAACACATGTATAAATTTGGTGTAATCTGTATCTATTTACTTGCATATCTCTTTCATATTTCTCTTATGATCATTTGTGTGTTGGAAAATTTAGGTTTTCTAGTTAAAAGAACCCCAAATTCTAAACAGGCTTGAGTTCATAACAAATAAGTGCCCCAAAAAGTTTAATTTAGGTCCCATTTGATAACCATTTTGTTTTTGGTTTTTAGTTTTTGAAAATTAAGCTTAAAAATACTACTCCCACCATTAAGTTTCTTGTTTTTGTTATATACCTTGTTTCCATGTTTTAAAAAATCATGTCATGTTTTGAAAGCTAAAAAAAATAGTTTTCAAAAACATGTTTTTGTTTTTGAAATTTGGCTAGGATTTCAAATGTGCTCTCAAAAAAAATGAAAACCATGGTAAGAAAATTTATTGAAAACAAGCTTAATTTTCAAAAACCAAAAACCAAAAGCCAAATGGTTATCAAATGGGGGTTTAGAAATTTGACTTGATAGTTAAAACAATTGAATAATAAGGTGGCTGTTAAATGTTACAATAGTTATTCGATGTGTTAGCTTCTTCAAACTAATGTATTCAAAAGATAAAGGGTGTGTTTGGTTTAACTTTTCAAGTGTTTAATTTTGAAAAGAAATCATTTTGAAAAAAAATTGTAGTGTTTGACAACCACTAAAAATGACTTATTAAAAAATGAGATTGAGAAATAAATCATTTTAAGAGAAACACTTGAAACCAAATTCCTTAAAAAGAGTTGTTAAGTATATAGTAACTTGTGTATAAAAACACTTATGAGGAAATGTGACCAAACATATGAGTGTTTAAATTTTAAACAATTTGCATGCAAAATGTTTATAAAAGAATGCATTCTTTAAAAACATTTAAACTAAAAGGTATTCCAAACGGACCCAAAATTTACTCCAAGAAAAAGTTAAAAATATATAATATCCAACCAGAGTATTGTGTAATGCAAACAACCAAAATAAGTCTCTTTTATCAATGTTACAAACCTTGGGTTTTTTATTTTTTGGAAAAATATCATTTCATACCTCCGAAATTGCAACTAGAGTCAATTAAAACCCTAAACTAATAATTTTATTAATTTAAAATTTAAAGCTTTATAAACTTAGTCAATTAAAATCTTGAACTAATAATTTTATCAATTAAAATTGAAAGTTTTATTAACCAAGTCAATTACATCTTAACTAATAATTTCATCGGTTAATAACTTAAACTTTTCAAGTTGGAGTCCACTAAAACTCTAAACTAATAATTCATCAATTAAAAATCTAAAGCGGTTTGATTTATACACTTTATTCAATTTTGTTAGAAGCTCGTTAGCTAAATTAGGGGTGCACGTGTGTGAAGGCTAGCTACCATGTTATATGGGACAGTTGCATAGATGGCAAATTGGACCAAATCAATAGCAAATATAGCACAGTTGCAAACTAATTGCAAATATAGCAAAATTAATTGTACAAGACAAAAAAGCTGTTGTCAAATTCTATCTGTGTCCATCACTGATAGACTCTGATTATTCAAAGTATATCGGTGTCTATCGCTGATAGACTTCGATTAATCAAAATCTATCAGTGACTATCACTGATCAAAGTTTATCAATGATAGTCACTGATAGATTTTAATTAACCAAAGTTTATCAGCGATAGACACTGATAGACTCTAAATAATCGGAGTCTATTAGTAGACTAATATATTCTGATTAATCAGAGTCTATCGTTGATAAACTCTGATAATCGAAGTCTATAAGATAGATTCTAATTAACCAGAGTCTATCAGTGTCTATCAGTAATATACTATGATATATTTTGCTATATTTGCAATTTTTTTTACATTGTGCTATATTTGCTATTAATTTGGTCCAAGGGCAATTGGGACTTAGGGGCCCATTTCATAGTTGTTTTGTAAAAATGGGCCCCATTTTGAAATTCACTTAATTGGAGACCCTTTGCTGACTTTAATGATGTCAGCAAAGGTGTGTAAAAAGACTATTATAGCCCCTCTTCAATTCAAATTAGGAAAATTAATTTCCTCCACCAACCACATTAATTCCCAACCAATATTTTCCATCAATCAATGATCTCCCTTAATGAATAATTAATTTGGAAGGTAAAGAACATTCTCATTCTTATTCCCATTCCTTTTCTTTTTTGTCGTTTGGTCCCCACACAACGTTCTTTGATCCCCATACAACGATTTTGTCACGTTCATCACGTTTTGGATTGCACAATCACATTCAAAACACTTGCAACATTCGAGTTTCTGAAGGAGGTATGTACATTCAAGTTTTGACCATTATTTACGTACGTTCGTGGTTTTCAAAAAAGGATTACGCTGTCGCTGCACATTTTCTCGGTCGAAAGGTATATTTCCCGGCCGGGAAGCAAACTTTTAGCATCCCGACCGGGAATTAGTACCGAGAACCGGGAAAATGTACAGTGTTATTTTTTTATTTTTTTTATTTTTTTTTCGTTCATTCGTGCAGATAATGCCTCGTGTGTGGGTTTGTTATGGTGGTTTGTGGAATGAGAAGGACAAGGAATATGAGGGTGGAGAGTTGACGGGTTTCGACATAGACATTGGTACTGCATACAGTGACTTCTTAAGTCTATTATATAGATTAACCAGTATAAGTTCAGAAGAATTTGACCTTATGATAAGATGTGTAGTCCAATTGATGTCTAGGGCCCCTGCGTTTGTTATTAGGAACGATGAAAACCTTAACACCTTCTTAACGTGGAAGAAGGTCTCTGATGTACCCATATACATATCCACAATCCCAAAGTGTCCTAGTAACCAAACCTCACAACCATTTCCCATCCCATGCGCCATGTCAAATAATCTGTATAAGGTGGAGCAAAATTTATCATCGGCATCGGTCCCAAACAATATACCATCGGCATCTACATCCTTCCCATGCGATGAATCCAAAAATATTCCTGTGTATAACTTGGGGGATGATGAAGACCATGGTAGTGAACTTTATGGTGGCCAAGATTGGGGGGACTACGGAGATGATTAGGAGTATGGAGATGATGAGGACACAGACACAGAGGTTGATGTAGCTGTGGGAGACGATGAGGAAGAGATTCACGTACGGTACAATGAGGTTCCTTCTGTGCCTGAACAAGTGGCGATATGCTCTTCCGTTCTGAATACTTCATCCAAGGCAATCATCATGATAGGTCAGTCTTCCTCTTCTGAAGATGTAGAAGTTGGAGACGTATTCATGTGTAAAAGAGACTTGTACATGAGAATGTCTGTGATTGCAATGAGAAGGAACTTCCATTTTAGGGTTAAAAAGTCAAAGAAGAACATATGGGTAGCTGAGTGTGTAATTGAAGAATGCAAATGGAGGGTTCGAGCTATGACTGTTACTAAGGGGTGTGAAATATTTAAGATCACGAAGTACTGCAATACTCATACCTGTGTACGTGAAATTTTGACAGATGATCATAGGCAGGCAAAGAGTTGGGTTATTGGAAATTTGATCAAGTCGAGGTTCCAAGACGTCGGTCATGCTTATAGGCCAAAGGATATTGTGAACGATATTAGACAAGATTTTGGTGTGAATTTAAGCTACGACAAGGCTTGTCGGGCTAGAGAAGAAGCTTTTATTCTTGCTAGAAGGTCTCCAGAAGAATCTTACAGACTGTTACCGAGATTTGGTGAAGCATTGAAAATCGAAAATCTCGGTACAGTGTTCGACTTAGAACTTGAAGACGATGGACACTTTAAACATGTGTTTATGGCAGTAGGTGCTTCTATTGGAGGGTTCAAGAGCTCTATTCGTCCAGTGCTAGTGGTTGATGGAACACACTTACGGGGAAAATTTTGTGGGAAGCTCCTTCTTGCGACCGGTGTAGATGGAAACAACCAGTTATATCCTGTAGGGTGGGCCTTTGCTGGGGGAGAAACTGATCAGTCATGGACGTATTTTTTTCGACAGATGGAACGTGCAGTTGGACAAGTTCCTGGTCTGGTCATTGTGTCTGACAAACATGCCAGCATCGGTAAGGTGGTGAAAACTGTATTCCCTAATGCATTTCACTGCGTGTGTATCCGGCACCTAGGGGAGAACCTAAAAACGCATTTTAAGATCGGGAAACTTTATGAAAGTATTTGACAGAGCTGCAAGGGCGTTTCGCGTGGTTGAATTCAATGAGTACTGGCAGCAACTCCCAAAAAATGTCAGGGCATACCTACAAGGGGTCGGAGTTGAGAGGTGGGCTCGAGCATACCAGTGTGGTCTTCGGTATAACCAAATGACCACCAATCTTGCGGAGTGCACTAACTCAGTGTTGAAAGATGCACGGGAGCTCCCAATCACCGCATTCATGGATCATATCAGAGGGTGGGTCCAAGCAAAATACTACAAACGCAGGAATAAGCACTCCAGTAACCCGAGCCAGTGGTCGAAGTTTGCAATGGAAATTTTGGAAAAAGCAGAGGAGAAGGCAAGGAGGCACGTGGTCAAACCTATTGCTCGATATGAATTTCAAGTCGAGGACAGACATTTGGGTGGACGTGTCAACCTTCACGCTAGAACATGCACCTGTCGTGAATTTGAGTATTACGAACTTCCATGCTCCCATGCAATCGCTGCATGCACTTATCGACATATCGACTATCATACTCTTTGTTCCCGAGTCTACCATGTGGACTCTTTGATAGATGCATATGCACAGCCCATACAACCCCTTGGGCACGAGTCGGAGTGGAAGAGGTCACCTCAATTCGTCGATGTGGAAGTCTTGCCTCCTCGAAGAATGCCTATGGTTGGTCGTCGTCAGACGTTGAGAATACCGTCTACGGGAGAAGTGCAGCATGTCCGCAAATGCAGCCGGTGCGGGAATAGGGGTCATAACAGAAAAACATGCAGACAACCACTGAACAATTCTTGATGTTTTTTAGTACATTTCTCTATTTGTATCTTGGATGTTTTAGACATGAATTTTATTACATTTCTCTATTTTGAAGGATCTATTCTATTCGTTCATCATCTATTTTATATAGCGTACGTGGTCTGAAAAAATAGAAGGAAAAAAAGTGGTATAATACTCTACTGCCATTTTTCCCGATCCAACGAGACCGAGAACGGGACCGGGAAAAATGACAGTGAGAGCTTAATTGCTATATGTCGTGAGATACTCTTTCTGTCAATTTTCCCGATCGAAATCGGGACCGGGAAGACCGGGAAAATTGGCAATGAGAGATGAAATAGGTTGCATGGTCTGTTTATTAAATTTACGTTGCATGGCTTGAAATTTATGTTGCATGGTTTGAAATTTACGTTGCATGGTCGTTTATTAACGTATAATTCACCAGAAAAGTAACTTGCATAGCATTGGAAACGTAAGATAAGTATATAAGTAACTTGCATGGTTTGAAATTTACTAAAAGAACGGCTTATTGGCCCAAAGTTGTACAGCAAATGGACACCTACAAAACTCCATTTTCTCCAGACTAAGACTACCTAAATCTGATCTAGTTACATCATATTCCAAAAACTTTACAGTGAAAACCCCACAATCCCCACTATCTTGTTGTTGTGGCACTTGGGTCTTCCTTCTGAATCGCCATGGATGTGTTGGAAAAGACGGCTTCTCCTTCATAACGTCGCACCTTAGTAGCAGCCTAGGAAAAATGGTGCATACCGTATTCATCTGCTTGGCTATGTCTGCATCTGAATTCAGTGTCGTTAGGGAGTCTGTCAACACAAATTCGCCTGTTTCGAAGTCAGCGCACAGTAGAACCCAATGGTTTCTACCTAAGTTGAAGGGCATGTAGACAGCATCAACGGAACTCCAAGGAACGCCGTAATCTGTGTGTTCTCCCATTACGTAGTTAGTGAGCGTCTTGAATCTGCTCCAATCGAACGTGTCGTTCCCATGGTCACTACGAAGGAGTTCTTTGTACACATCCCCGCGCCTCAAAAATTCCTGCACAACAATTCAATATTAGTACAAATTTAGATTAAGTGAAATTCTATAAGATGAAAATACGTACTGTTACAAATACATCCGCCGTGACGAACTTTCGATGACATAAGTGAGGACGGGTATCCATCTTCTTCCGAACAAAGAGGAAGAGAGAGTCAATCACCTACAGAATCAGAAGATTAGTGAATTGTAGTCCTAAACCCTAACCTACCCTAAATAATAAACCATAAGACTAAAAAATCAACAGTAGTGATAAAATGGTTTGTACCTCATCACTCATCCAATGAGACGGTGTGAGTAACGTCTGAAACCACTGTTTGCTTCTGTAGGCATATACTGTCTTGCGCTCCGATCCGTCAGACGATGGGTCTTCCAACCATTTCTGAAACTTGGTCTCGTACTCCTCAGGAATGGCATGCATGGGATCGTATTGCTTAACTTTCCGCCTTTTGTCGTTCGGCCTGGTGTTAGCCCATGGAGACCGAAGCTTCCAAGAAATTTTTCGGGTCCGCTTTCCCCGTCTTTTTACCAATTCATGCGGCCCGATTACTTTTTCAACCTCCTCAACCTCCTCATCACCTAACTCAACAGGCTACATACATACATTTTATACATTAGTGAGATTTATATAATATTGTTTACATTAAGACAAATAATTACCTCAGCCTTAGGTGCAATGAATTCGACTGGGTCTGTACTTGGTTGAGACTCCACGTCAGTAATGGAGTGAGACTCTAAATCAGTGGCTAGTTGAGACTCTAACTCCTATATATCAACTTACATTTAAATATGGAAATGTTAAATTTTAAATATGATAGTGTAAGAAATATTATTACCGTAATATGCTTTATGTCGTACGCCTCATCAACGTCTTTTTCCTTCCCGTCCTCTCCTCTCCCGCTTCCTCCTCCTTCACGTCCCTCTTCATTATTGTCATCTGGTCCACCCTTGTCATCGAGCCCTTTCGATGGACCACCCTTGTCATCCGGTCCTTTCGATGGACCACCCACGTCATCCGGTCCTTTCGATGGACCACCCACGTCATTTGGTCCTTTCGATGAACCACCCTCATCATCTGAACCATCTTTTGGTCCAAAGTACTTCTCAAGGTCCACGAATTTTCCCTGAAAGTTTACAAATGTTGGACGAACTAAAACCAACCAATACGATAAACAATGATCAACTACTAAAATACCTTAGAGAGACGACGTAGGAACTTGGTAATGGACTTGAGGCATGTCTCCATATCAGACATGCGAGCATCCATACTCTCCATCCACTGGCTACACTCACAGGTTTGCTTCGTCTTCTTCTTTTTCTTCTTCTTCTTCTCCTTCCTGCTCTCATCCTCTTTTTCTACTTCCTTCTCTTTCTCTTTCCCTTTGTCTTTGTCCTTTTTTCCCTTCCTCTCTTATTTGAAACTTCTGGAGAAGCTTCAATGACATCCAACATCTCAGTGTCAGCTACAGTAGCCTCCTCTACAGCAGGGAGTCTAACCTCGGATACAGTAGGTAGACTATCTCATTCTTCATCTGGTTCTTGGCCTGGCTCTAGTACTGGCTCAGGCACTGGCTCTGGTGCGCGTGGAGGCTCCATCACTCGATTCATGAATTGACTCTCCTCCGCATAAGAAACAAGACTCGACCTAACTCTAGCCTGAAAAAAATTACTTAGTTAGTGGTTGGTTGTTTACAAATAATAATGAAGACAAAACATTTAAAAAAATTATAATAACTAACCGCTCGGGATCCAAAAACCTCATCAGCAATGATCGTGTATGATGGGGAGTGGGAGCAAGACCATCGACGGATGCGTGGGATGGTCGTCTCACTTATTCGATTGGCAACACGTCCAGTGAGAGATGAAACAGTCTCGTATGCCCATATCTGTGTAAAGAAACAATAAAAGAAAAAAAATGGGAAACCGTACAAACTATATGAAGATTACATTTCAAAAGTTTAATTATCTACTAACCTGAAAAGCAAACGGGAAACCGTACAGACTGTATGTCTCCTGCTTCTTTGGACCACTGCCCTTGCGCTTGTACGACTCAGCCTTCCCCTTTAGTGCCTTCTTTAGACTTTTGATCGTCTTGTCGAAAACGATGGTACTCCAGTCCTCGTTGCAAAATGCCACCCAATCATCCGTTAAGTCTAGGGTGCTGGCATCTACTTGTTATTTGTGCTCCTTCCCCATCAAAGCCAACTCAAAAAAAATAGAAAGCTTCGACCTTAACCGCATCTTCGTCGTTCTCAAACTGAAGAGTCGGAAACGACTTATCTAACTCCTCCACCTTCATACCTACGTTCTCCCTAAAATATAATCTAAGAAGTCTATTGGGAGGACCCTCTCTATCTCTCCTCATTGGTCTAAATGAATGACGAAGGCCAGTTATGAGGTCAAAATCTCTCTTACCAAAGGAAACCTTCTGACCTAATAATTTAAAACTCATCACATTTGCCCTATTCTCCTCTACTTCCCTAAGGAGGATGTAATGTACTAATTGGCCGTTAAAAATAACATTTACATCTATTAAAGGCCCGAAACATGTTTGCCTAAAGAGGTTTAATTGGGTCGGACTTAGGGTTGACTTAATATTGCTAATGGTTTTGTTCAAGTGTGAGCAACATGTAAACACAGCCGGAAAATGGTCAGTGAGGGGGATTTTCTCGGTGATTTCCATAATAGACCTAGCAAATTACAGCAATCATAATCAACATTTTATAATATATACAAAAAAAATAACTAAAACAAGCCCTCTGCCATAATTCCCAGTCGGATTCCCGGTCGAAATCGAGAGGGGGATTGGTCTATGTAATTTCTCGGTCAACCGAGAAAAGGCTTCGAGTTCTGCCAAATTTCCCGATTGACCGAGAAATTACAGAAGATGAATCCTGGCCGAGATGCATCTCGATACTAGAAACCTTGGTCTTATACACCACAAAATCGTCTTCTTCTTCCCTCTACCCTCCTCAAAAACCGCCGACGCACTTAAATAAACCCTAAAACCTAATCAGAAACCAGCGAAAATCGCAAAACCCTAGATTTCTAACAAAACCCAAAAATGCAACTACCGAAGGATAAAATCGCGCGATTAAACTCTAATAAACTGGAAAATGATAGTAGTTACCTACCTCGTGTTGCTGTAAGCTTGATTTCCGCGGAAGATTTTCAAGGAAACAGGAGTCGAGCGTGAGGAAGAAAGGGAGCAGTCGTGAGGAGAATGGAGCACGAGAGTGAAGAAGAAGGAGGAAGCCAACGGTCGAGAGAGGGAGGGAATTTTTAAGGGCCAGGATAGTTTAGTCTTTTCACATAATGAGGGGTCCCCAAATAAGTGAATTCAAAATTGGGCCCATTTTTACAAAACAACTATGAAATGGGCCCATAACTCCCAATTGCCCTTGTTTGCCACTCATTGCAAATTCTCATGTTATATTTTATATTAAAAAAAATTATTTAAAAAAAAGAAAAAAAAAAGTGAAATGTATGTTGCTTTGATTTGTTTACCGATAAACTAATATAGTAAATCATCGAGAGAAAACTTTTGTAAAGTTTGGAAAGAATTTGAGAAATAGAATATTAAGCGAAAAAATAATGTTGGGTGTAACTGTTGTGAGGTGATTCCACAAATGGAGTCCACCAAATATTACCACATCGTCAAACACTGTTGAGGTGACTTCATGTATATTTTTGTGAGTTCAGTAACATTTGGGGAGAGGGATTCGAACCTCTGCCCTCTTAGTTGTAAGTGGAATTATGAGCTGTCAAAAACTGCTGCATATAGCTTGCTTAGTGCTTTACACATTTTGTATGTAGCACATAAATCTAATTTTCTTTCATTTCAACATGCAAATGAAAAATAGAAGAAGTTCTTGATAGAGAGAAAAATCTTCAAGTTAAAGTAAAGATGAGATCAAACAAGAGTGGAGTGGAAGAAAGTGAAGAAGACAAAACACAAAGAGTTTATAATGGTTCAGCTTAAACACAAGCCTTACACCTAGGCAGCAAGTATTTCATTCATCAACCTCAAAAACACAGATTCAAAGATACATTGTAACGCCCCAGGTTTTTCAACCTCTAGCCTAGCAACGTTACTACTTACTCTAGACTCTTAAGAAACTAACGCAAACCACTTACAACCGAATGTACCAAAAATTTCGACAACATAACAGCGTAAAACTGGTTATTCCAAAATTTTTCTTAATCTGATAGAATCATTTAACACTTCTAAACATGCATAAAGCCAAACTCCACCAACTACAGCCAGATTCACAACCTATCTCCTCTATAGGAGACAGACCTCGTAGCATCATGCAGTAAACAAGAATCATGCTACAGAACATAAAGACATCTTATTAAGAGGAATAGCTATTTCCATTAGCAACTCACTAGCTAAAACAATTTGTTTACCAAAGCTTTACATCAGTTCTAAGCTTAGAAATATAAATAGCCTCAGGTGAATCTCTCACCGATAGCTCTTAGAAATAAGAGCTATTGGCTCTCTCTTAGGCCTAAAAGACTCTATTTTTGATGTATTTGAGCCATGGTTTGTGCATGAAATTGAGCAATCTTTATTGAACATCTTTACATATCATTAGGCCAAGCTTTGTTTGAAATTGGTGCAGACTTTCTGTTTTTCAAGCTGATTTTCTGGTATATGATCACTCAGGTTGTGCTACGGCAGCTGATTTCACAACAAAAGGCAGAAAGTCTGGAAATTAAGTGACTGCACGTGCTGTACCCGTGGGAATTTTCATTAATTGAGCTGGCAGCCATGTGGAGCTGAGTTGTACTATCTTAGCCAATTGGGAAAGATCCATGTGGAAGCATATGTCCAATCAGCCCTGAATTCAATGCTAGGAGCTGATATAAATAGTTCTTTGGCCCAAAATGAGAGGACATTCAGCTGGAGAAGTTGACCTAGAAGTTGCTGCTAACGGTGAAGGGGAAAAGACAAGGAGGCTGCTGTTTTGGAGGATTTCCAGCTTGGGAAAGTTGGAATCTCCCTTGGAAGCTTCTTCTCTTCATTCCTCTTCTTTTATTCTTCTTTCTCCTAGTGTTTAGTTGGTATTTAAGGTTGTAATCATGACTGATATGGTAGTTTGCTGCTGTATTTTCATTACTTTCACCTTGAACATGAGCTAAATTCTCTTAGGTGAGGATTAGGGTGCTTAAGCTTGAACTTGTTGTTTGTTTTTGTGGAACTTTATATATTGCAACTTAAAGTAAAGTATTCTTCATGATTAAAGCTGGAAATTCGTTTGGCCAACCATTTTCTAGGAATGTTATTAAGTGTTTGGGAAAACAATTGATAACCGATTACTTTGCTTTACCTTAGCCTTTTTAGGTCATGAAAATGAGTGGGTATTTAGGGATAAATAACCACCTAAGGCACTAAATCAGTTGAGCTAAAAAGAAGGGGTTAAATGGGAGTTTAATCACCTAAACTATAGGAGAATTGGAAAATTCCCGTAGAAAAAATCTTGGGTGAGTTGTGAATACAAAGTTCTACTGCAGCAAACAGCTTGTGAGAGTAGACAGCCCCTAATCTGAACCTTGCCTTCTCTGTGTTGATTCACTGTTTTTATTGAAATTTACTTAAGTTCTTGTCATTTTAAGCTTGTTTACCATTTTAATCTCTTGCACTTAGTTAATGAAAAATATTTGGTCCTCGGTTACGTTGAATTTCATTGAAAATAGGCTTAGAAATAGTGATTTTCGTTGCATCAATCCCTGTGGAAACGATATAAAAATAATTATCACTTGCTGTTGATCGTGTGCACTTGCACGTGTGTTTGTGAGTTTTTCTTGCATATTTAGAATCACTTTGCACAAGGCAACACTCACCAAACAGAAACAACAATGATAATCAGCCCAAGCTAACTTATTAAAGCAACTAAGAAAACATAACAACGAGAGAAACCCAACGCCCTAGGAATTTTCCTCGTAGTTCTCCTCCTCGCCACCAAGGTCTGGATCATCCTCCATACCTGCAACATCTAAAATGTTGGGGGAAGGTGGGGAAGGGGGTATCAGTACAATCGCGGTACTGGTAAGTAGCTCACACATGCCAGATCACAAACATCAATCAATAACAAACAGCATGCTTCTCACACGCATACAACATGCTTCCAAAAGCAATAAAAAGCCAACATGCTTCCAAAAGCAATAAAAAGCCAACATGCTCACAAAGCAATATATAACCATCATGCATATGCTTCCCACACTATGCACCTGCACTCTACTAGACCACACATGATTTACGCGTCATGCTCCGCACCTAACGCATGAATTACAAGCCATGTTGCTCAAACCAACACGTGAATTACGCGCCACGCTGCGCACTTAGCCCACATGATTTTCGCGTCATGCTACGTTAAAACAACTGCATGCATTACGCGCCATGCTACGCAAAACCAATCGCATGCATTACGCGTCATGCTACGCAAACTGATCGCATGCATTACGCGCCATGCTACGCAAAACCAAACACGTGAATTACGCGCCACGCTGCGCACCTACACATGATTTATGCGTCATGTAACGCAACTGCTAGACTCATGCTACAATCCCGTGACAACATGCCAGCCTAACCCCACATACATAACACGACATCCCATCATGCTAGAATGCAACACCTCATCATGTTTTAACAATAAACACAACATGCTTATCCCAAGCAACTAAACAGAACATGCACATCTCAAGCATTGCAGTACATCCAAACACAGCAAATCATGATTATCCCAAGGAAAACACAATTCATGCTCATCTCGAGCAATACAGCACAGAACAACACAGTAGATCATACTTTTTGCAAGTATAAAGATAAAGCATAAAAACAAACAACATGCTTCACACAATCAAACAAACCTAGCAAGTAGAAACTACTTACAAAAGCACTTCTAATTTACCAACAAGGCAGCACTTGCACCAAGCAACACAAGCACCTCGAACTACAACAAAAAACGCTATCCATCAAAAACTAAACCAGAAGAGAACGGCCTAACATGCTACTAGGGGCCAAAACCACTTTACCAAGCTCATTTCTTTGCTGGACAGCCTTTAAACGTACCCTATAATGAAAACCCAAAACCTTTAGACCATGGGCAACCATGTCTAAGGCACAACGGGCAATGGTTATTCGCCGAACAGCTCCAGATAAGGCTTTTCAGCCCCTGGACAGCAAGTAAATGACCCACATAAAGCGTACTAGGAACTCCTAAGAATTGCGCACGCTACGAAACCTAAGATAATTAATGGATACCTATTGGGCAAGCTTTTTAAACTACTAATAGCAAGCAAAAGCTCATTAATTCATGCTTTAAGAACCTACAAAGGTCGGGTAAGACTATTGAGGCAACGAGACTTAATGGGCATAGACATATTACATGTTTTTAACCAAAATAACAATGATAACCCATTAAAACATGAACTAGGACCTATAACGATTAGGCAACACCTACGAGCCTAGATAAGCAAAGGGGCAACAACTACACATGCTTCTAAAGCTAGAGCAACTAATGGGCAACCCAACTTTAATGCTATCAACTAGGGACAACGAAGAAACTTACCAAACGGACCCGCTATCAGGCTAGATGGGTTATCCTAACCTCGTACAGCGTGCTAGAATGCTCCTTGGGCAGCGGGTACTCGAGTTGAAGTGTTTCGAACTCAATCGAACACTTACAGCGCTGCAGATCAGAAAATCAACACAACTTAATTTTCAGCACCTAAAACGAATGGACATTCTAATCTCAACACCATCCAAGCATGGGTAAGGGATTAGACTTATCAGAAACGCCAAACGACACCAACAAAAATCGAAAACGCTGCTGGACAGAGGCGGAATCGACTGAAACGAGATTGACGGGGCTCCGAATCGCTAGGCCCGCGAGATCTAACAAAACTGGACCAAGAAAAACTTAGATCGAGCCTTAAACCACAAGGAAAGGAAAGGGAAAAGGCTTACCCACGATTTTTTAGGCTGGAACGCGGAGGAAACGAGGCTTCGAGTTGCTGTCCTCGCACGATCTAACCAATACAGACACAAGGGACTCAGATCGAGCTTTAAACCAACAAGAACAAGGGAAAGGAGACTTACCCATGAGCTTCCTTGGCCGAAAACGCACGGACAGAGAGGGAGACGGCGCGGGAATGAGAGATCGCACGAGGGAGAGACCGGTGGCAACACCCACAATGGCAACGGCGCGTCGAGGCGGCTGCGGCGGGGACTGACTGGGCTGCGCGGCCTCCACACGAAGACCCGAGAGAGAGGGAGATTGCGGACGAAAAACCCACGGGAGAAAGAGAGGGATCGTGCGAAGGGAGGGCAGCGCGACGAACGACTGATCGAACGAGAGCGGCGGCGCGAGCTCGGGCGACGACGGCGGCTGAAACTCACAGCTGGGGGGGGGGCTCCCTCACAATAGAGAAAGAAAAAGATGGGGAAAGGGAGAGCTTAGGGATTTTCTTTTCCTTATTTTTTCTTTTCCCCTTGAAATTCTTTCTTTTCTTTAATTCCCTTTGAATAAAACAAAGCCCAAAGATAGAGCCTCAAGAATAGGATTTCCTCAACAACCCTTTATTCAGCGTATAATTAAATTACAACGCTTAAGCTTCTCAACCAACACAAACCAAATCCAACGAGTTTTAGGGAGAGATTTAAAACACGATAATTTCCCAAACACCTTAGTTTTAAATTAATAATTCCTTAGTACCAGTCCAAATAAAATTCACATTTAATTTGACCAGCTATACGGAATTAAAAAGAACAGCAAGATGCGCGGGGTGTTACATACATTCAAAACTCACTCTCTTCTTCTCTCTTTTCATACAAGAATCTCTCATACAAACATTCTTCTAGCTTCTCCTCCCTAATAACAGAGTTTGTTAGCTGAGTTGGTTAGTTTGTAAGAGCTGAGAGTGGTTAATCTGTTTTTGCTTTTTTTTAATTTGTAACTGATTTAACAATAGAGTATTTGTATTTTGTTTTAATAAATCTTCCCCTTGAAACAGATACCCTACTTATTGCTGCAATTTCTCAAAACACTTAATCACTTGGGACATCTGTCGAGCTGAGCAACTTCAGACAATGCTCGAATTTCGTACGTGTAACAATCTTTGTCATCATATCTGCTGCGTTTTTTTCAGTTCTAATTTTCTGCATGTTCACTATTTCTTTCTCAATTGCATCTCTAATTATAAAATGCAATCTAATATCAACATGTTTAGTTCTACCATGGAATTGTTGATTTTTTGTGAGGTGTATTGCACTTTGGTTATCACAAGGTATGTCTATTGTATTTTGTTTAAAGCATCAGCGATTAGACCTTTTAACCATGTAGCTTCTTTAATTGCCTCTGTCGCTACAATAAGCTCAACCTCTGTTGTGGATAATGCAACAACTGATTGTAAATTGGATTTCCAACTGATTACATTGTTTCTTGATAAGAAAGCATAGCTTGTAAGTGACCTCTTTCTGTTGAAGTCTCCTGCAAAGCTTGAGTCAACATAGCCATAGAGCTTAAGATCCCTACTTCGTGATCTTTTATATAATAGACCGCAATAGTTGTTCCAACTAAATATCTCATTATCCATTTGGTTGCTTCCTAATGTTTTTTTCCTAGGGTCTTCCATACATCTATTGATTAAGCTAGATGAATAAGCCAAATCAGGTATGGTACAAATCATCAAATACATTAAGTTGCCCGTAACATTAGAGTATGGTACTCTATCCATCTGGATTTTTCTTCATCGTTAGGAGAATCCTCCACAACTTAAAATGTTGAGTTAGGGGTGTGGAAACTAGTTCAACAGATGCCATATTAAACTTCTTTAGAACTTTCTTTGAGTGATTTCTCTAGTAACTTGTAATCACTCTGGCAAACTTATGAAGTTCAAATTTTGAGCGATTTCTTGAAATCTCCATACCAAGAATTTTTTGGGTTAGCCCCAAGTCTTTCATATCGAATTCTTTGTTGAGGAGTTTCTTAACTTTCAAAAGTTCAAATATGGAATGTTCTGCCACCAACATATCATCCACATAAAGTAGAAGATATACATTTTCACCATCTTTTTCCCTATTTTGTTGTATACACAAGGATCATATTTGCTTCAAATGAATTGAATACTCGTGATAGTCATCAAACCTCTTATGTACCAACATTTTGGTGACTGTTCGAAACCATATAATGACTGATTAAGCTTGCAAACTAGCTTCCCTTGTCTGTATAAATCTTTGGATAAAATATCTTTTTGGTTTCTCATGTTTGGGGCAGTTTCTAATTAGTCCCTGTGTTTCAAAATCAGACAATCAAGTTCCCAACATTTAAGAAATAGTTATATCAAGTCCCTACACTGTTAATTTTTTCAACGGTGCTGACGTGGCCACTTTAAAATATTAAAATAATAACTTTTAAATTAAAAATAATAAAATTATAATAATAATTAAAAATAAAAATCTTCACTCTCTTTCCTCTCTCTCCCACCTCCAAAACCCTCTTCCTTTCCTCCTCTTTTTTGCCTTCTTCTTCTCCTCCTCGTCAACAGTTTTCGCTGCCACTCTCAACCACCACTGTTGTCGTTGCTCCCTTTTTCCTCTTTCCCCCACTCACAGATATGAAGGATGGAGTTGTATTGTTCTGTTTCGGAATGATTTCTTGTATTTCAATTTTGGATTTTGAAGAAGAAAAATGGGGTGAGAGGGTCAGATTTTGAAGAAGAAGAAAAAGGAAAGTGAGTAGGGGTTGGATTTTGAAGAAGAATGAGAGGGAGTAGGGGTCTGATTATGAAGTAAAAGAGGAAGGAAAGGGGATGAGAATGGAAGGGGGTGGGGATCGGATTTTGAAGTAGAAGAAGAAGGTGTTGGTGGGGTGAGTGTTGGATTTGGAAGAAGAATAAAGAAAGTTGGATGGGTGTTAGGCTTGGAACAAGAAGAAGAAGATGTCGGGTTGGGGAGGAAGCTCCGGCGACAGCAGTGGCGACGGGGAGGAGGATTCGACGACAGTGAAGAGAAGAAGAAGAAGATAGAGAGAGGAATTCAAGGCGGGGATGGACGAGAGAAGAGAGAGAAAGTTTACTATTATTTATTTTATTATTTTTAATTATTTATTGTTTTATTATTATTTTAATTAAAAATATTATTTTATTTTTAAAACTGCCACATTAGCCTCTGTTAAAAAATTAGGAGCTTAATATAACTATCTCTTAAATCTGGGGGACTTGATTGTCCGATTTTGAAACCTAGGAACTTATTAGCCACTGGCCCCAAACATGAGGAACCAATTCCAAATCAAAACAAGCTACAATCGTTAATAATATTCAAATGGATGTGTGTTTGACTACAGGTGAGAAAACTTCATTATAGTCAACTCCCTCCTTTAAAGTCATTTGCCACAAGTCTAGATATTTAACACCTTCTTCAAATTTCCATACCTTTCTTTTATATACCCATTTGCAAGGTATAATTTCCTGTCTAAGAGGAGAAGAGACCAATTCCCATGTAACACTTTCTTCTTCATCTTCCATTGCTCTTTTCCACTACAAACTTTCTGTCCCATTGATAGCATCTTCAAGGGCTCGTTTGATAACGTTCTCGTTTCCTGTTTCTTGTTCACGTTTCTCCTTTTTTAAAAAACAGACTTGTTTGATAACTCATCCATGTTTCTTGTTTCTAAATTTCTAGAAACGTTTCTAAAAAAGAGGCCAAATTTGAGAAACTATAAAAAGTTGTTTCTCAAATTCTGTTTCTGTTTTTTTTTTTTCTATCTTTCATGCATGTATCCATCTCTCCCTCCCATTCCTAATCCAATCTCTTCTCTTCCTCTATTTTTTTTAACCACTTCCTCGTCTTTTTTTTAATCTTTTCCGTTATTTCGTTCTCTTTCCTTTTTTTTAATTTTTTCTTTTTTTCTGTTATTTCTTTCTCTTTCATTTTTTTATTATTTATTTATTTCCTTTTTTCTTTTTTTTATCACCTCTGTCGATCTCTGACTACCGGCCGCCATCGTTGACCTCTAACTATTGGTCGTCGCCGACCTCCGTCAACCAGCCGCTACCGTCAACCTCCGACTATCGGCCGTCACCGACCGATAGCTACAGTCGACCTTCGACTACTGACCGCCGCCGCTGACCTCCGACTACCAATCATCACCGACATCCGTCGACCTCCGAATACCGACAGCTACAGTCGACCTTCGACGACCGGTCGCTGTCGACCTCCACCGACCGACCACCATCGTCGACCTCCAACGATCGGTCGTCGTCCACCTCCGCCGACCAACCACCACCGTCCACCTCAGACTACCGATCGTCACCGACCTCTGTTGACCGGTCGCCATCGTCGACCTTCGAATACCGGCCACGGCTGACCCCTACCGTCCACCTCTGCCGACCAACCACCACCGTCGACCTTCGACTATCGGTCGTCGTTGACCTCCGCCGACTGACCGCCACCGTCCACCTCTGACTATCGGTTGCAGCCGATCGCTACCATCGACCTCCGAAGATCGGTCTATGTCGACCTCCGCTGACCGACCGCTACCATTGACCTCCGACTACTGGCCGCCATCGACCTCCACCAACCGTTCACCACCGTCGACCTCTGAGTATCAGTTGCCTCCGACCTCCGTTGATCGACTGCCACTATCGACCTTTGACTACCGGGCGCCATCGTCAACCTCTGACTACCGGGTGCTACCGACCTCCGTTAACTGGTCGCCACCGTCGACTTCCGACTACCAACCTCCGCCGACAGGCTGCCATCTTCGACCTCCGAATAACGGCCGCGGTCGACCGCTACCGTCGACCTCTGACAACCGGTCGCTGTCGACCTTCGCCGACCGAACACCACCTTCGACCTCCGACGACCTGTCGCTGTCGACCTCCGCTGAACGACCGCCACCAACTGGTCGCCATCGTTGACCTCAAACTACTGGCTGCCACCACGGTCGCTACCGTCGACCTCCTACTATTAATCGGCGCCGACCGCCACTATCGACCTCTTACTACCGGGCGCCATCGTTGACCTCCAAATATCGGGTGCCGCCAACCTCCACTATCCAGCCACCACCGTCGACCTCCGACTATCGGGTGCTCCTGACCTCCACTAACTAGCCACCACCATCGACCTTCGACTACCGGCCGCCACCGTCGACCTTCGACTATCGGCCACCATCGTCGACCTTCGACTACCGGCCGCCACCTTCGACCTTCGACTACTGGTCGTCGTCGACCTCCGTCGATCGGCTGCCATCGTCAACCTCTAACTACCGGCCTCGACGGATCGCTACCATCGACCTCTGACTATTGGTCACCGCCGACCTCCGCTGACCGACCGCCACTGTCGACCTCTAACTACCGGGCGCCAGCATCGACCTCTGACTACCAGGTGCCGCCGACCTCCGCTTGTCACACCCCCTCCCGGACCACCTGCTAGCTTAGCCCGAAAGACGGCGTGAAGCCAACAGACATCGTCACCTCTAACGATCCCTGTTGACCCTACTGAAACGTTGAACCTGATAAACATACTAATCATAGATATAAAGCATTCTACATGAAACAGAACACAGCGGAATCCCTGAAAAAAAACTTCCAACAAACACGAGGTGCCGTCCTGACATAACTTGGTTCGGATAATAACCTAATATAGATGTCACAACCAAAAACATATACAACTAGGGTTTATACAACCACGACCTCTAGGACTATATTATCCAATCCTTACAAAACATTTACAATATGAACAGACTCAATATACAACTCCACCCACGTACTGGAACTTGTTCTGGAACTTTCAGCAGACGTTGGCAGTGTATCAGGCACCGGGAGCTCGATCTCTACCTGGAAGTGGAAAAACATTTTGAAAGAATGAGCTACGAAGCCCAGTGAGTGACTAACTTTAAAACTCTAAATCCGGAAGTCAAACACGTGATAAACCTTTAAACGTATAAATATGCTCAATCAAAGCGTTTAACATAAACGTGTAATAATAAAGGCTTTCCAAAACATCTCGTAAGTTCGTCATTAAAAATCTAGCAAGGCATATTAAGTACATCAAACGTTTCAACTAGCATGACCGATTTACGTTGTGTAGGGCACGCCCAGTACAACCAACGTTTACTAGTCCTACGATGTAGTGGGGCCCGCCCAGCACTCCCATCGTCTTTGTCGTAGTGGGGCCCGCCCAGCACTCACGACAGCATCGTTGTCACGGAGTACACTCAACGTCAACAACGGAATATAACCTGTGTGCACACGATACCATATAGCCTCGGGCTCAATATCTCAGTCATGTAGTCAATAGAAATCTAAGAAAATCACATGAAAACATTAAAACATGCCGGCTTATCGTTATCTTTCGTAAAACTTAAACTTACTCAGCTTGCTCGTGAAAAACTGAAAATCGTTTAAAAGTACTTGCTAATTCATACATTACTTTAAAAGATATCGTTTCAGCTACTTTTCATAAAGTCATTAGGCACGTGCTCGTATATAAACCTCATTAGAAAATCTGAGCTCAAAACTTATGCTTGAAACCGTTCATAAAAACCATGTATCATTCATAGGAAAGCATGTAAAACATATAATCATGAACAACCGTTTAAGAACATTTTCGAAATTCATTTTGTCACTCACTGTCTTATCTAGTTCCCCGGTTTGTAGACTCGACCTATTTCCTCTTGGCCTGTCAAATAACCAAAACCGAGCATTAGAACCATAGATAGCTTTGTCTTTCCATGCTCATGAATTTTTAAACAATGGGATTAAGAATCACATTCACACTCCACTCTCCAGATTTTCCAGATTCTATACCCTAACTTCCAACACCCATAACTTCCTCAATACTTAACCAAAATTAATGAAATACACATCAAACTCTTCATTTTCGAACACTCTACAACTTACCTGAAGAAATAAAAACGAGATTCCCAACCAATTTGTCCAGAAATGCCCCGAAATCAGACAACACAGATTCGAGCTTCTCTGTTACCCTTTATCTTCCTCCTGAAATTAAACCTACTTCAAGTCATTTTTGGCTCACAAATTCTTCATGAAAGTTGTAGATAATTGAATACGATTTCCAACAATACCAAATAGAGCTTCGGATTCAACTTGTACACCCCAGAATGCTCAAAACATCAGAGAAAACCAGAGATCCTCCTGCTTTGCTCGAAAATCCTGTGCTCTGTTTTCCATTCCAAAAACCATCAACTTCTCATACGATTTAGGTCAAGCTTCCTTCATGAAATTTGCTAGAAAATGAACTAACTTTCAAGAAAATCAAACCTCACCTCTTAGTTCCTTCTGTGTAGCTCAAACCGAATAAAAAACCAGAGGTTGACAGGTTTGCTGGCTTTGCATGAGCTTTTCCTATCCTCTTCAACCTCAAACCACGAAATTCTTCTTCTTCATCCTCCTTCACTCTCTCCTTAAAGTGCTCTGAAAGTTTTAGTGGAAAAGGATGAGAAATGAGGCTGATAATGGGCTGATAAGAATGCTAGTTGGTGGTGCCCTTCTTGCTGTCCATTCCCACTTCATTTCTTTTCTCTTTTTTTTTTTCCTTTTTCCTTTTCCTTTTCCTTTTCCATTTATTTTCTTTTCTTCTTTCCCATCTCCTTTCTTTTTAAGTGTATAATTTCCAACAACTTAGATTCAACCATGAAGCCACAATAGATGATAAGAGAAAATTATCTAAGGGAAAGTCTCGGGTTTACACCGCTAACTGGTCGCCATAGACCTCCACTGACCGGCCGCCACACCTTTGACCTCCGACTACCGGTCGCCACCATCGACCTTCGACTACCGATCGTCGTCGACCATTCGCCATTGGCAACCTCTGACTATAATTTTAATGTGTGTTATATATAATTTTTATATTATATGTACCAAATTTTATTTCAACTAAAAATCAAGAAACGAGAAACAGTTATTAAACACATATCTGTTTCTGTTTTTTTTTTTAGAGAAACAAGAAACAGAAATAGTTATCAAACATGTTTCTGTTTTTAGTTCTTAAAAAACAAGAAACAAGAAATAGGAAACAAAAAACCAGAAACGAAAAACGGAAAACGAGAATGTTATCAAACGAGACCCAAAAGTCTTTGGTTCTTCTTCATTCAAGACATTTGTTGTATTTGAGACATAAGCTACACAACCAACTTGTGTGTAAATCTAGCTGGAGGTCTCACATTTCTTTTTTGTCTATCTCTCAAAAGAGTGTAATTTGTTAGATCTTCTTGAGTTTCTATTGGTCGTTATTGCTCATGATCAAGAGACTGATCATCGACTTCTTCCAAGACTTTAGTAGCCACTTCATGAGAAGAATCTGTAGCTACTTGTTGTTTAGGGATAGAATTTGGCTTGTTAGAAAATTCTACCTCCGAGCTTATGCTTTCTAGTAATCTCAAGCTCTTCTCTGGGTTGTTTTTCATTAGCTGAACTCATATAAAATTCAGTTTCGTTGAATGTTACGTCTTTGATGATAATACTCTTCTTTGATTCAAAATTCCACAACTTGTAACCCTTAGTTCCTTTGGAATAACCTAGGAACATACATTTAATTGCCTTGCTTCAAATGAACATAACCAATCAGTCAAAGGTTTTAATATTTATATTATGGGATTTAACATGATTTTCTTGTAGATTTCAAGGGTTGGATTTAACCTAAATAAACTTAGCAGCCCAACTCATGAATTTGTAAAATTGATGAATAACTTAGGCCCCGTTTGATAACCATTTCGTTTTTGGTTTTTGGTTTTTGAAAATTAAACTTATACGCACCTAGTTTCACTTATAAGTTTCTTTGTTTTAGTAACAACTGTCTCTCTTGTTTTCAAAAACCAAGTCCAATTTTGAAGAAGAAGAAGAAGAAAAAAAAAAAAAAAACTTTTCAAAAGCTTGTTTTTGTTTTTAGAATTTGGCTAGGAATTCAAATGGATCCTTAACAAGGATGAAATCCATGGTAGAGAATTTAGGAGAAAACAAGCATAATTTTCAAAAACCAAAAACAAAAAACGAAATGGTTATCAAACGGGGCCTTAATTCTAGATTTAAAGTTTGTGACTGCCTGATGACCACCAATTGCATGAAATCACTCTGAGATTGAGAGATGAAAATTGAGTTGGTCTTCAAATAAATATTCAGCCATAGGTTATGTAATACATGGACGTTTAAAAGTAAAATAAAATAAATAATTGCAGCTTTTATGATTTTTTTTTCTTTATGTTTTTTTTATATATGTTTTACATGGTGCAGGAAATGTGATTATTTAGGTTTGTGTGATAACCATTTGGTTTTTTATTTTTGGTTTTTGAAAATTATGCTTGTTTTATTTCCATTTTCTTATAATGGTTTTACTTTTGAATTCTTAGCCAAGTTCCAAAAATAAAACTTTTTTAAATTTTTTTTTTTTTTTTTTCAAAATTTAGTTTGAGTTTTGAAAACATGATAAGAATGTAGATAACGAAACAAGGAAACTTATAAGTTAAACTATTGTTTATAAACTTAATTTTAAAAAACCAAAAACTGTTGTTATCGAACAGGACCTCATGCACATTGTCTCCTCGACAAGGGAAGCCTTCATGCCTTCAACAATGCCCTAGTGATCAACTATTTCTTTTCTACTCCAATCATTATAGTGAACTCAAACTTTGCTGTGTTTGGTTGAAACCCTAAACTTTCAATACCCACTCGAGCAATTTCAACTTGAGCTTTGGCATAACTTCAACCTCCCTCCCACCTTTGCGATCTCTACATCCAAAGTAGAGGAGTGAAAATGTTTATTTTTTTTCTATAATTTAAGATCCCTAACTTTGAAAACTTTTGGGATGCTATTCAAGTCTAATATCTCTTGAGTTAATGGCCTCGAGTTATCATTTTTAAACCTAACAAGAACAAATTTACTCCTAGAAATTCGAAAAGTTTGAAGAGCCAAAATAAAAGAAAAATATATATATATAAATTTAGGGACCAAATATGGACAGTGGCGGATCCAGGATTTTATGTCAGAGGGGCACAGGTTAATATAAATTTAACTTCAGAAGTATTGATAAAATATTTAAATTATATAATATCGATTAGGTTAAATTACATGTTTAGTCCCTGAAATTTTCGGTTTGTGTCTATAGTCCCTAAACTTAAAAATGTGTCTAATAGAATCTTAAACTTTCAATTTTGTGTTTGATAGGTGGGACTTGTCTTACATTTTTCAAAATTCACAGATTTACGAAATACAAAAGCGAAAGTTTATAGTTTCATTAGACATAAAATTCGATTATATGAATGTTTAGGATTTAAATTAATACAATTTATTTTGAAGTTTTAATTGACCCAAGTTTAGGGGTAGAATTGATTTATTTTCCTAATTTTTAAAAAGAAATTTATAAACTAATTTCATATTCTTTTTAGGTTATACTATTTTGGTCATTGTACTGTGGATTTATTTCTATCATATTCTCAATAATTCCAAATTTTCAAATATAATCCTTGTACTTTTAATAATCTTAACATTAGTCAATGATTAGCTTTTTCAAAACAAATTTAGTCTCTATTAGCTTTCGCTTTATAAATTTTGAAAACATTTTAACAATTGTGTCTTTTCTTAAGTGAAAATGATGATTATTAGCTTACCAAGTTCTATAAAAAGTAACTTCAAATTAATAGTGACTAATCTAAATACTTATTAAAATTACATAGACTAAATTTGAATATATGAAAGTATATGAGCTAAAATAGAATGAGTCACAAAGTACAAAGATCAAATGATAAAAAGCTTAAACAAAAACATAAAAATATATTTTAAAAAAGTTTAAATTATTCCGTTTGAAAAATCAATATAGGTTGCCTTAAAAAAAATGGACTATTCAAATTAAAAAAATAAAAATAAAACGAAAAAAATAAATCAAGACCGGCCCCGAGTAGAGGGATGGAAAAAAAATAAAAAACGGAAAAAAGTAAAAAATTTGACGTGGTCGTGTTTTGAACTCAAGACGAAATAGACATTGGGGGGCACACTTCACGCGGTTGAATGCAGAAACCACCGAGCCAATGGTATAGTTTGAATTTAGGCTAAATTATAAAAAATGCCCCTGAATTATGGGGTTTGTTTCAAAAATGCCCCTGAACTTTCAAAAGTTTCAAAAATACCCCTGAACTTTGAAGAATGTTTCAAAAATACCCTTGCTGTTAATTTTGGATGGAAACCGTTAAAGTTTGAGTTTCAAAAATACCCTTGAACTTTCAAAAAAATTCAAAAATACCCTTATTGAAAAATGATTCTTCTTTTTTCCTCCTCTCTCACCGTAAATTCTTTCTCCATGAAAATTAATGCAAAACTTTGCTTATAAAGGTTGTGTGCAACTCAATACCAAATAAAAAAAGACTTTGAAATCAAGTTTTCTCTTTTAAAAAGCGTAAAGTAGATAAGTGTGAGAAAACAACATATATATATATATATATATATATATATATATATATATATATATATATATATATATATATATATATATATTTTCATTTTTTGCTCTCTTTGTTTGTGTATCTTAATGATAAGAAGAAGAAATGTTTACAAGACGGTGAGTTTGGTCCAATTTATAAGATTAATCAATCAAAAGTTTTATATATGATTTTGTTCTTATTGATATTTAAGAATTGTTAGAATCCTTATACAACAATAGTTTCATTTATTTTTCGTAATAGGAATATAGAGAAAGCTAAGAAATAATATTGAAAAGACTACCAACACATGTAGAATTTCAAGAACAAAACAAAAGTCATCTTGAAGATTCGATACGAAAATCTAGCCAAGTGTTTTGGATGTGTTGAAAGAGAAAGAAAGCTCCTAGATTATGAATACTAGGGGTGTTCAAAAAACCCGACAACCCGACGAACCCGGACTACCCAACCCAAACCGCAAGGGTTGGGTTGGGTTAGTTTTTTGCACGGTTTGGGTTGGGTCAAAAATTCAGCAAACCGAATTTTCGGGTCGGTTCGCGGGTTGCCACTTTTTTGGCTCGGTTCAACCCGAACCGACCCGAAAATTACTTTTTTTTTTAAATATATATATATATAATAAACCAAAATAAAAAACCCCTAAGTTCCAGGTCCAGCCGCATGCGTCTTTCTCTCCCGTCTCCCTCTCTCAGCCGCTCGCGACTTTCTCCCGTCTCCCTCTCCCCTGCAACTCGTTCGTCATTTCATTTTTCTTCCCGCGATTTACCAGCCGCTCGTGTCGCCGTGTCGCCGTCGAGGTCCCAGCCGCTCGTCATTTTTCTTCCAACAGTTTTTGGTTGCTTGATTTACCAGCCGCTCGTGTCGCCGTCGAGGTCCACTGCCGCCGTTGACGTTTGAACTCTCTCAGACTCTCTTCTCTGGTAGCGTCGTCGCCGTCGCCGTCGAGGTTCCATCTCAGAAATTAAAAAAAAGATACAACCCGACAACCCAACCCAACCCAACCCGAAAATAGAAGGGTTGGGTTGGGTTGGGTTGCTACCCTTGGTCGGTTCGTTCGGGTAGCCAACCCGACCAACCCGAATTTTCGGGTTGGTCCAAAAAAACCCCCCAACCCAACCCAACCCAACCCGTGAACACCCCTAATGAATACATGACAAATAAGTAAAATTTCTCATTAATTTTTGGAAGAAGAGTTAATTTACGGTGGGAGAAGGGGAAAAAAAAAAAGAAGCATTTTTCATTAAGGGTATTTTTGAATTTTTTTTTAAAGTTCAAGGGTATTTTTGAAACTCAAACTTTAACGGTTTTCATCCAAAATTAACGACAAGGGTATTTTTGAAACATTTGAAAGTTCAGGGGCATTTTTGAAACAAACCCCATAGTTCAAGGGTATTTTTTATAATTTAGCCTTGAATTTAATAGCACAAATTATATATATAATGTATATTTTTTTGAAGTTGAGGGGGACACGTGCCCCCTTGCCCCTTCGTGGATCCGCTCCTGAATATGGGAATACACTGATCCAAACCCTATCTCTAAAATCTAAAATTTTTCATCAAATGGCAAAAAGAAAAAAAAAAATGCTTATAATTAATGGAGATTATAAACAATACTTCTAGTTTCTTGTTCCAAGTATGAGGGAAATAATTACCAAATACAAATTTTCTTTTATTTGCAAGAGAGCATTGAAAATGAAGATATTTATATCCACAAGAAACATGAACCTTCTGCCTCCAAATTCACAACAATAAAAAAGACTTGAAAAAGAGAGAAACCTCATAGCCATTTCCTCCAACTGCTTGATCTTTTGTCACCAGATAGGAACCTTGGAAGGCTTAGCAGACTATTCACTCTGGTAATACCCTCCAATGCAGACCATTCCTCCTCTTCATTTGAAATGAACTCAGCTAAGCTTCTCTTCGATGGATTTCGACCTCCAGCTGCAACTTTCTCGTCAATCGAGTCGCAGACAGGTACAATCTCATTAGAGCTTTGTAGAGTACCAGACCGTTCGAGAACAGTCATTCCATGGTCGGAATCAACGTCGATATCTTTAGAATTGGCGCTTGGTGTGGCCAGAACTTCTTCCACTGCTTTTGCACAAGTTTCCATATTCTCTTCTGCTTCAGGTTCGTACTCAAGAAAGAGACATACAACAGCACAATCATCATTCTTGGATGTGGGATATTTCAGCCTCCATGCACGAATGGCACAGTCGACAAGAGCTCTGGCTGCCGTTTCGCGAGAAGGGGCTGATGCCACAATTTCGATTGCTTCCTTATTCGAGAGGACGTCCCAAACCTGTGTCATGTAGGGTGATTGATCAAACACATTTTCATTGGAAAGCCTGCTTCTTCAACCTAAATCTACATTCTGGTTTAAAGATACCAGAAGGAATACTCTAATGAAACATCTATTAGCTTGACGCCAAGGAAATCGATATTCTGGGGACTTACCTAACGAGAAAAAAAACACCCTTCTTCCATACAAATAGAAAACTACAAATACGAAAAAATTAGAAGATTTTTTTAAGCTTGATCAGATATATGATGAAAGAAAAGAAGGATACCCCATCAGTGGCAAGAATTACAAACTGATCTCTCGCAGTAAGGTGACGATAGTATACATCGGGAACGGAAATTAGACCAAAATCCTTTAGACAAAAGTCTCCAAAAGCTCTTGCCATTGCCAAGCCAGGTGAATCGTTATTAGGCAACCATACTCGTGCAACTTCGGGCTCATCCTGCAAAGCAAAGACCCTTCCTTTGCATTGCTGGATCCTAGCAGCTTCACCTAGATAACAGAAAGAAAAGTGGAGTAATGTCCTGAACATATTACACATTACTAGCATGGAACTTGGAAAGAAATGGCTTGCTCAATAGTTACAGAAGGAAAAGAAGTTTGAAAATTGTAGATGTGAAACAACATAAAAATGAGTGACTAATGTGACTTTTTCTTTAAAGGTTTTAATAGGTAAAGACTAAATTTAGAATTTACTAAAATCCAAGGACAAGAATAGAACTTCTAAACTCTAATGACCAAATTAAAAATGAAATATTTTAGAGTCCAAAACTATATTGTAACCTATTTTTGTAGATGATCTTACCAGGAAGGTCAGGTTTCAAGTCCACGGTTAATTGAACCGGAATCAAAGAGTTATCTTCGTCTCTTGTAGCCAGCACCGCTCTTGAGTCGCCAACATTTCCAAGCACAAGGTTCTGACCCTAAAAGAAATATCATTTTTCACTTTTGGTTCAGCCATATATAATGAGATAAAAGATTACTTTCCGGTATCATATGAACAGTGCACTATACATTTTAAACATGGAAATAAGGAGAGTTATATGTGAAGAAATAACTAGCCAAGTAGAATATTTGAAGTTCTAACTTAAGAAAAAAGAATCGATGTTGTCTCTTAAATTATAAATTCAGTATATATCATTGGTCCATAATATTTCATCTGAATAAGATTTTTCTCGTACAAAACAGTTCCTACTATAAATGAAATGAACAGGCAAAAGCTTACGCAAGACCCGAAGGAGCTAAACAAAACATCATCCATTTGGTACAAAACAAAGAGAACTCATAGTGATGAAAAAATTGGAGAAAAGAACAATATACTTCCAAACAGTTAGAAAATCCCTTTCAGTAACTAGAAAGACCCTTCAGTTTCTCTCCAGCCAAATTACCGATGCACCTCATTCCACTAAGCTAGATAGTTTTAGCTTTGGCCTTGAGAAGAGGTTTGATAAAAATAAGCGAAAAAGAACAATGAAGGGAGCTAGGGAAGACCACATTCCAGTTTTATTTTTTTTTCCCCGAACCAGTGACAGTTAAAAACGTCAATAAGTTTATGCCCGATTTGACAAGAGAAAGGACATCCAAGAAAGGATGATCTGTCAGTTTTCATTAGACTTCTATAAACAACACCAGTTAGAGTAGATCTGAAGCCTTCTGAAACAGGGTGGAGTTTCTCTGTATCGAGTGCTTAAACTTCCAACTGCCAAACTCAATAAGAAAATTTTACTTTACAAATGTGTGAATGGGGACTGTAAAAAGGAATTTAATGGTGCAAGACCTACAGCACCTATTGTTCATAATCTAAAGTATCTTCTTTCACTGAGGAAACATGGAAATCTAAGAAGCACGGACACTGACACGCGACACGGACACGACACAACGTGGACACGGTCACGGCGACACGTTAATTTCCAAAAAAGGAGGACACGACACGTTGGAGACACGTTAATTTTTTAAAAATATATATATATATGTGTTCATATTTTGACATATTGTGAATATTTAATACTTTTAATGTAAATTTGTTGGTGGGTAGAGAAGGGATGAGAAGTCGCCGTGTCGCCAGTCGTGATGGTGAAACGCCAACCCCCGCTTGCAGTTGAAGTCACTGCTCGAGAAGGATTGACTGATCGTCAATTGTGATGGAGACCGAGTGTGACTTCATACTTCTGTTTAAAAGTGTGGTCTCAGGTCTCATGAAGAAGAAATAAAAATGTCCTAGTTGGAAATTAAAACTTGGAAAAAAAACTAATAACAAAGCCCAAATTAAATTGGGACATGGGTGGGCTTTTCTTTAACGTGTCCCCCACGTGTCCCCCGCGTGTCGAAAAAAATAATAAAAAAAAATAAGACATGCCAAATGGCGTGTCGGACACATGTCGAAGGCATGTCAGAGCATGTTGGTGTCGGACACGTGTCCGACACCGACACTTCGTCATTTTAGAGGTGTCCATGCTTTATAGATGGGGACAAACAATCCTTCAAAGAGTTACATTCAGGAAATGTGATTGTTAATTCCTTCTCTAAACAAACACCTTGGGAAGGGATTGGCAATCAGCTACCTGAGCATCCTCGAAAATGCACAATTCAGACTTCAGAGAATCTAGGGAAAGAAAACTCAAAATGCTGAGAACTCCAGCAATGATCCTTCTAAAATTGAAGGGAACAATTGTTCCCCACCACAAATCTCATTTCGATCTTTCTTGCACAAAGTTCCTAAAGCCCACTAAAAGAGTTGGAGAGTCTGTTCAGGGAATCCTTTTGGAAAGACAACAAGCATGAAGAGGGCCCATATGCAATTAATTGGGAAGTAACCTCTCAACCCGTTTCTAAAGGAAGGAGGAGGTTTTGAAGCAAAAAACATGGCTCTCCTTGCAAAATGGGGATGACAGTCTCGGAAGGAAAATGAATTCTCTTTGGAGGAATATCATAGCTAGCAAGTACCAAATAGAGGCTAAGGATTAAATTCCAATCTCAAAAGGCTACAATGGATTCAAAGCCATGGATGCACATCTGTTGCTGCTGTCAAAAGGTTGATAAATGGTACAAGGCAGTAGTTGGTATGGGGGATAAAGTCCTTTTCTGGGAAGAACCTTGGCTAACCAACATTCCTCTTCAATCAGCTTATCCAAGACTTCATAGTTTATGGTAGATTCAAGAAGATCCACTATTGCCCAATGTTGGTCGGACTGTTTGAAGGGTTGGGACCTCAAATTGATTAAAAAAAAACTTTCAAGAATTAGAGGTGGAAGCTTGGGCAGCCCTCTCTTACATGCTGGTCAATTCTGCAGTTAACCAAGAGGATTATAGAGGGTGGTCGCTTGAAGGAACTGGGTTTTTTTCTATCAAATCTCTAGTCCCCAAGTTGATGGGTAACAGAAAGTATCTCAACCCCTTATACACTAAGTTCATCTTTGTTTTTTTTTGAGAAAAGACCAACTTTCATTGAGAAAAAATGAAAGAATACAAGGGCATACAAAAAAACCAGCCCACAAAAGGGAACCCCACAAAAGGAAGGGGCTCCAATCAAAGATAATAACACCTATCGAATAGTTACAAAAGGCCTTCGAAACCGAATCCTAAAGAGAAACATGAATTCTAATGAGGACCCACACATCAGATGAGGACCTCTCCACCCCTCTAAAAACCCTATTGTTTCTCTCTCTCCACAAACCCCAAAATACAGCGCACACCTCGGCAAGACATAACTCCCTCCCCTTATCTCTGAATGGCGGATGGAGGAGGAACTCCTCAATCATCTCCCTGGTACATCTGAAGCTCCTACCCTGCAATCCAAAAGCGTCAAAGAACAAACTCCATATTGAGCGAGCAAAGGCACAACTCCACAAAATATGATCCCGGCCTTCCTCCGCCCTCCGGCATAGAATGCAACAGAACGGCCCCACCAACGAAGGCATCTTTCTCGTGAGAATGTCGAAAATATGGAGTTTGTTTACAACAGAACGGCCCCACAAAATTAGTCCATCTTTGTTTACCAAAGAGCAGTTAGGAGTTTGATTTTCAGCTTTTCAGAGGTGTTGCCTTACAAGGCCCTGCAGAAGTTCTATGGACAAACGTGTACTGACGATGCTTCTAGGAGACTGTTCAAAGAAACAAGATGAACTTTCAAGGGGAGGAGACTACTTGGTAGGCTTTTTGGGATCTAGTTAAAATCTTTGCTTCTACTCGGTGTTCTATCTCAAAAGACTTTTGTATTTATACTTTCTTTCATATCTATGCCAACTGAGAAGTTTTATTCAATCCCCTTGGTTTGATGGAGATACCTCATCCCATCATTTTGTTCCCTCCTTTTTTATTAGTAAGGGCACCTGGATTCAAGTGGGGCGAGGCATCTTCACCTCACTTAGCGTCTATGTAAATACCATGAATACATTTTAAATCTTTGAGGAAAATGGAGGATGTTGATAATGTCCATCATTTAGGTAGCCAATGTGTTTGTCTCTCTTACCCATTCTACCGTACTTCATTGTGTCCATCATTTACACAGCAACTGCCACCAATGTATTTGTCTCTCTTACATATTCTTAAAGCATACTCATTTTCTCAGTTTGGGAAATAATCAGAGGAAAAACAAAATGAGAATTCATTGTTTTAACAAAATTCCTCTGACAAATCAACATTTCTACCACCTAAAAGGAAAAAGGAAAATGCTCTCTACTCTCTCCTCACTCCTCTCTCCCTCAGCCCCTAGCCGGTAACATTCCTTTTTGCCGGCAACCTCCATGACTTCTCCTTCAGCCTCACTCCCATGGAACCATCCTACCCGATCCATTTCCATAGATCGAAAAACCTTCTCTATAGCTTTTGATGAATACTCACGTGGAAGTAAAGCAAAAATCACGGAAAAAGGTAGAAATTTCTCCAAGTCTCTGTCTCTCACTTGGAAATCCCTCAACTGGTTAGCCTCCACTTTCAACACCCTTGCCAAAGAACCTTGTACGTACAAATTTGTGCAAAAATAATTTTACTGGAATAGAATATTTTTCTATTCAATCATCATAGAGATTTATATTAGATACAAGAGAATCCTCCTTAAGAAGAAGAAGAAGCCTAATACAAAGAAGGAAAGAATCACACAAATAAATACAATATAATTACAATTAATAAGACTAATTAAGGAAAATATCAAACATAAACCAACACTCCCCCTCAAGCTGGCTTGAAGATGTCTTCCATTGTCAGCTTGTCAATCAACTTGTCAAATCGTAGCTTTGGAAGTCCCTTGGTTAGCACATCAGCAATTTGCTCTGATGTAGGAAGATAAGGAATGCATATTACTCCGGTATCAATCTTCTCCTTTATAAAGTGCTTATCAACTTCAATATGTTTTGTCCTATCATGAAGGACTGGATTGTGAGCTATGGAGATAGCCGCTTTATTGTCACAGTAAACACGCATAGGCTTCATTTGGATAAATTTCAATTCTTCCAATAGTCTTTTTATCCAAATACCTTCACAAATGTCGTGAGCTAAAGCTCTAAATTCTGCTTCAGCACTACTTCTGGCTACCACACTTTGTTTTTTACTTCGCCAAGTAACTAGATTCCCTCCAACAAAAGAGCAGTAACCAGATGTAGATCTTCTGTCAGTGGTGCTACCAGCCCAGTCAGCATCAGTGTAAATCTCAACATGTAAGTGATCATGTTTCTTAAAGAGTATACCTTTTCCTGGAGTTCCTTTCAAATATCTTAGGATCCTGTAAACAGCCTCAAAGTGAGTTGGCCCTGGGGAATGCATGAATTGACTTACCATACTAACTGCAAAAGCAATATCAGGACGAGTGTGAGATAAGTAGATAAGTCTTCCCACAAGTCTTTGGTATTTTCCCTTATCTTTTACCTCTTCATCTGTTGCTGCTTGCAATTTTAAATTCGGTTCAACAGGAGTTTCAGCTGTTCTACAACCACTTAAGCCTGTCTCTTCGAGTAAGTCAATAATATATTTCCTTTGATTAACAAGGATACCCTGTTTTGATCTAGCAAATTCCATTCCTAAGAAATACTTCAAAATTCCCAAGTCTTTGATCTGGAATTCATTTGCTAGCTTTTTCTTCAGATTATTTAATCCAGCCTCATCATTTCCTGTAAGAATGATGTCATCAACGTACACTATTAAAACAACAATTTTATCATTTCCAGTGTGCCTATAAAAAATGGTATGATCTGCTTGACTTTGAAGAAAGCCATAGCTAGTAACAGCATTCCCAAACCGCTCAAACCACGCTCTAGGAGACTGCTTAAGGCCATACAAAGATTTCTTTAACCTACATACCTTGTTAACTCCAAGATCCACTTCAAAACCTGGTGGTAAGTCCATAAATACCTCCTCTTCAAGATCACCATTGAGGAAAGCATTTTTAACATCAAGCTGATAAAGAGGCCAATCTGAATTAACAGCAACAGACAAGAGCACTCTAATAGAATTAATCTTAGCAACAGGAGCAAACGTTTCTTGATAATCAATTCCATGAGTCTGCGTGAAGCCTTTAGCAACTAATATGGCCTTGTATCGTTCAATGTCACCATCAGCTTTGCACTTTATAGTGAATACCCATTTACACCCTACCGTTTTCTTATTTTTTGGTAGTTCTACTATATCCCATGTACCATTCTTTTCTAGAGCATTCATCTCTTCCATAACTGCTAAATTCCAATTCGGATCATTTTGGGCCTCCTGTATATTCCTTGGAATAAATAGGTTGGTTATCCTAGAGGTGAAGGCTTTATGATTATCAGACAATCTATGATATGAAAGGTAATTTGCAATAGGATATTTGGTACAGTTACGGACACCTTTCCTATGGGCTATTGGAATATCAAGATCAGATATATCAGATAAAGATTGGTTACCTGAATCTTCAGTATCATTCATCGGAGTGTTAGATTGGTTTGGTGACAAGTCCGCTATCTGATCCCGGTTTTTTTGATATGTCCTTCTAGTATAAACCTGAAGTTCAGGATTTCGATCAGTGAGATCATTTTGTAGTATTTCTCCCCCTGAAATAGAATTTTCCAAGTTTGGCATAGAAGGACTAGTACTCTCAGGACAAATAATTTTAGGGAGAGGAGAAGTATCCCAAAAATTTTCTTCCAAGTTAGATATCTCCCCCTGAAGAGAATTTTTGTTGAAAAAAGATTGGTTCTCCACAAACAATACATCCATACTGTCAAAGTATTTTTTGGTTAGGGGATCAAAACACCGATAGCCCTTTTTGTTTGAAGCATATCCTAAAAAAATGCATTTAACAGCACGAGGATCAAGCTTGGACCTAGAAAAACTAGGAATATGAACATATGCAATACATCCAAATATTTTGATCGATAAATCAGAATACAAGCGAACAGTGGGAAAAAAATTCTTAAAATGATCAAGGGGAGTCTTAAAGTCTAAAATCTTAGAAGGCATTCGATTTATGAGATAGGCAGCCGTAAGAACTGCATCTCCCCACAGATAGTTAGGAACATGCATATAGAACATAATAGCACGAGCAACATCAAGCAAGTGTCTATTTTTTCGTTCAGCAATTCCGTTCTGTTGTGGAGTATTGCGACAAGAAGACTGATGAGAAATCCCTTTATCCTTCAAAAAATCATCGAAAGATGCATTAAAGTATTCTGTTCCATTATCAGAATGTAAAATACTGATTCTAGTTCGAAATTGATTCTCAATCATATTGTAAAAACGAATAAAAACATCTTTGACTTCAGACTTGTTTGTTAACAAATAAACCCAAGTTAAACGCGTATGATCATCAATAAACGTAACAAACCAACGTTTACCACTATTAGTCAAAACTTTAGATGGACCCCAAACATCACTATGAATTAAATAAAAAGGGTTTGAAGCCTTGTAAGGTTTTGGCAAATACGTGCCACGATGATTCTTGGCAAAGATACAACTTTCACAATAAAAAGAAGAACAATCGATTCCTTTAAATAAGTTTGGAAACAAATACTTCAAATAGAAAAAACTGGGATGTCCTAGTCTACGATGCCAAAGCATTATTTTTTCTTTAACAGAGGAAGAACAAATACTACTAAAGCCCTGAGCTTTTTTATCACTAGTTGGGCATTCATCAAAATAATAGAGGCCATCAAGCATCCTAGCACGCCCAATCATCTCCCCCGAGTCCTGATCCTGAAAGATACAGTGAGTTTCAAAGAAAGTAACACGACAGTTAGCATCTTTAGAAATTTTACTGACAGATAACAAATTACAAGCCAATTTAGGGACATGGAGAACAGATTGTAAGGTAATTTGTTTAGTCAAACAGATAGTTCCTTTTCCTGCAATGGAAGTGAAACTACCATCGGCTATTCGAATTTGTTCATGGTTATACAAGGGAGAGTATGAGGTAAAGAAACAAGAGGAACTAGTCATATGATCAGACGCTCCGGAATCTATAACCCACGGAGATGAATTTAGGCAAGACAAGGCTAGAGGATAATTACCTGTTTGTGCCAAGGAAACACTAGGAGTACCAGATGATGAAGTGACCTTTAGTAGTTTCAGGAGTTGATCAATTTGCTCTTGATTGAAGGGATGAGAATCAACAACATTGGCAGCGGAATTAGACGGATTGTTACTTTTGTCACCTTGCTTGGTACTTTTCCAATTTGCAGGCTTTCCATGGATTTTCCAACACGTCTCACGGGTGTGTCGGGGTCGGTTACAGTAGTCACACCATACCCGAGGTTTGGTGGGTTGTGCAGAAGCCTTATTTGCTGTAGTTTCAACTACCATAGCAGAGGTTTCAACTACACTGATGGGTTTCTTGCCAAGCATAACATTGCGACGACTCTCTTCCCTGCGAACTTCAGAAAAAACTTCATTAATGGAAGGAAGTGGATTCTTACCAATAACTCTACTGCGAACCTCATCAAATTCATCGTTAAGACCAGCAAGAAATTTGTAAATGCGACCATCCTCTACAACTTTCTTGTAATGAGTTTGGTCTGTAGTTGACTCCCATTCGTAAGTGTCAAAAAGATCTAGGTCTTGCCAGATTGTTTTTAGAGTGTGGATGTACTCTGTGATTGTATCTCCTCCTTGACGTATATCTCTCAGTTTGAGATTCAATTCAAACAATTGAGATTGATTTCCCAAGTCGGAATACATCTCAGTTACACTGTCCCATAATTCCTTTGCAGTCGCGTAACACATATAATTGCGACTTATTCTCTCAACCATAGAGTTGACCAACCACGTCATGACCATGGAGTTCTCAGCATCCCAAGTAGCCAACGAAGGATCATCCTTTTTAGGTATTGTTTTCTCCCCAGTAATATAGCCAATCTTCCCTTGTCCACGTATATACATCCGAACACTTTGGGACCACAACAGAAAATTATCCCCATTAAGTCGGATGGTGGTAATCTGAACAATAGGATGGTGGCGTGGGTCAGAAACCTTAGTCATCGATGTTTTTTCTTCTGACATATTGCTACCTTTGTAAAGGACTGATCCAAAAGAGTCTAACAATTGCAGGAACAGCAGCAAGGAAGTAAAAAAAATGCCCTAACAAACAGACGGCGCCAACTGAGAAAAAAACGCAACTCAGACTGACGGCGAGATGGTCGGACGAGCAACCTGCGACAGCCGGCGAGCAACCTGACGGACGAGCGAAGACGAGCAACCTGAGGCGCGAAACAGACAGCCGGCGAACGAGTAACCTACGAGCGTGCGAAGAGAAAAATTCGCGCGAAGGAGCAAACGCAAACACGCTGTCGAACGTGCGAAGAGGGCGCGCGACTCCTTGGCTACGAACGGAAACACGCTGCTCGGAGCTGGAAGATGTGGTCGGACGACGGCGGCGGAGGCTTAAGCAGGGAACGGCGGCGCCGGCGACTGCTGTGGAAGCGGCGGCAGTAAGGAGCTAGGGTTTAAGAAAAATAGGGTTTTATTTTTTCTTTCTATTTTTGCTCTGATACCATGTGCAAAAATAATTTTACTGGAATAGAATATTTTTCTATTCAATCATCATAGAGATTTATATTAGATACAAGAGAATCCTCCTTAAGAAGAAGAAGAAGCCTAATACAAAGAAGGAAAGAATCACAAAAATAAATACAATATAATTACAATTAATAAGACTAATTAAGGAAAATATCAAACATAAACCAACAAAATTCTTCTCAGAATTTCGTGGGGATGAATATATTCTTTGTGTTGAAAAACTCAACAATAAACATGGATACTTTGTGGAGATCAACCAACTGCAGAACTCTGGGAGCAGAATCAGCATTCTCATCCCTTCCGAAAGCAACAAACAAGGTTGGTTTTCTTTTTTCTCCTTAATTTCAGATTATCCAAAGGAGTTCAACCACCAGACATCAAAGCCGCAATCACGATCGTATAAGGAGATCCTCCAACAGAAGCAACCAAAGGTTTCCCATCCACTGAATACTTCTCCTCCAGATTTGGTTTGGACAGATATAATTGTTGTGCAGAGGTTCTATCAGCGTGATGATTGGCCATCCATTCGTTCATCAATTCTCTCCTCCATATCCAATCGATGCTCTATTAATCCCTTCCAAGACAACAAAGCTTTGCTCCATGTCTATGATCGCAAGACAGCCCTTGAGTTATGCAAATCGACTGAATGGTCTCAAATTGGAAAACATCGGCTGAAATTCTACCCTTTGACATCGAAAGCATATAAGCAAGATAATTTCACTGTTTCATATGGTGGTTGGATAGAAGTTCGAAACCTCTCCCCTGTCTATTGGTCTGAAGATGTATTTCGATTCATTGGTGATAGTTGTGGAGGCTACCTAACAACCTCAAGTCACACCGATAGAATGATCAATCTCATGGAAGCTCGTTTGAAGGTCCGACAGAATTCCACAGGCTTCATTCCATCATCGATTGCCCTCCCTATTGCCCTAGTCGGCGAAGAAATTACAGTCCAAATTCGGGGACTTACCGGAGAGACAATCGGACGGGAACAATTTAATGAGCGGCACCAATTACGGAAGGGAAGTTATGAAGTAGAGGAGGATAAATCGGAATCAAAAGATTTGAATTTAGAGGAAAAAGAGAATACACAAGTGATTGCCCGAGAATCTTCACCGATTCATGAGAGAGAATCACCGATTATGGAGCAGCCACCATTTAATGAAGATTCAATATCGGTTGATTTTCCTAATTTAACAGATTCCACAAAATCCTCCAAAGGAAAAGAGCCATTAAGAATGGAAGAGCCATCGGTGGAATTAAAAAATAACATATCTCTTCCTGTGGGCCCTGCGAATTTGAAAATTGGTCAAAAGGGCTCAACATCTGGTCTTAGCCCAAAATTGGTTATTGTAGGCTCTGATACTGAAGCTTATTTATCCAGCCCATCTCCAATCAATTCACCTCATAAGATTAATTTGGACCCACCCCCCACACACGATTTTGATCTCACCATTTTTAACCCTGACCAACATCATCTTCCTTTAGCCATTATGCCGCCAAAATCAACAAATGCTGGCCAATCAGCCATAAATAACAAAGTGAATGCTCCAGCTCCAGATATTTTAACCAACCATCCCCAACCAGAAACACCTCCCATCAATCAGCCAATGTTTGCCCTCCCAGAATATCTCCGTCATATAGCTCCAATTCTTAGTGAGCATGGGTTGTGTATCATGGCTATCCCTCCATTTCTACCACCTAAAAGGAAGACAGTTACTACTACCGGGAAGAAAACAAAACTCCAGAGAGAGCTTGATAACCTAAAAACTACAGTGCATTATGATAAAACTGCTTCTTTGGCCTTAACGGAGGGAGTACAGGTTGATCGATGAAATTTATTTCTTGGAATATTAGAGGTTTGGGCTCATGGAAAAAAAGAGCTATGATAAAAAAGACTATTCAACAGCAAAATCCAAGCTTTGTCTTGCTTGAGGAAACAAAAACGTCTAATATAGACAATCATCTGATTAAATCCTTATGGAGTTCATCTCATATTGGTTGGTCTTCTCTCGATTCCGTTGGAGCATCAGGGGGCATCCTTATTATGTGGAGTGAACCAGACTTCACTATCAAAGAGACAATTCAAGGTCTTTTCTCTGTCTCTATTCATGTTTTTATGGCTGATGGTTTTTCTTTTTGGCTTACAAATATTTATGGCCCCTCTCGACGAGAATTTCGTATTGACTTTTGGAAAGAATTACATGATCTGGCGGGTCTGGGAGGTGATCGTTGGATCCTTGGAGGAGACTTTAATGTTACCTGATGGTCATGGGAGAAATCTCATGGTCGTCACATCACTCGGAGTATGCGTATTTTCAACCAATTGATTGCAACTTACAAACTTCTGGATATCCCATTACAAAATGGTTGTTTCACCTGGTCCAGTTTTGGTGACAATCCGTATCTCTCCTTAATAGACAGATTTTTTATTTCCAAAGATTGTCTGAATAAATTCGGGTCTTCTCATCTTCTTCGGCTTGACAGAATTACTTCAGATCACTACCCTCTTTCCCTTACTTTTGGTGATATTAATTGGGGTCCTGGGCCTTTTCGATTTGAAAATTCCTGGCTGCAAATTGCATCATTCCGTGAGGTGTTGGATAATTGGTGGAATCACAATTCTCTTCAAGGTTGGCCGGGTCATGCTTTTATGATGAAATTAAAAGGGCTGAAAAATGAGCTTCGAAATTGGAATAGATCCCACAGTTTGGCATTATCACAGCTTCCATCTCTGATTACTCAGTTAAAACGATTAGATAACCTTGAGGACAATGGTCTAACTATGTCTCAAAAGGAATCTAGGCGTATTCTTCGAGAACAGATTGAAGATTTAACTGCCCAGGAGCATATCCAATGGAAACAACGTTGTAAACTTAAATGGCTTAAAGAGGGTGATGAAAATACTAAATTCTTCCATCGCATCTTGGCAGCCCGTAAAAGGAAGAATTCGATTACTGAGGTGTTATCTCGAGGTGGGGTCAGTTTGGTTTCAGCCAATGATATTGAAAAAGAATTCGTTGATTTTTATCGGCTTTTGTTCACCAAAGATAATCGTACTCGTTTTCTGCCAACCAATGTTGATTGGTGCCCAATTAGTGAAGCTCAATCAAAAGGTTTGGAAGTTGCTATTTCTGAAGAAGAAGTTTTTAATGCTCTGAACTCTCTTGGTTCTAGTAAGTCTCCAGGTCCGGATGGTTATACAGCTGAATTCTTTAAATTCTCTTGGAACACTATCAAACAGGATCTAATGTCTATGATTCAAGATTTTTATAATACTGGAATTATTAACGTGGCTCTGAATGAAACTTATATTTGCTTGATTCCAAAGAGGTTAGACTCCAAATCTGTTGCTGATTATCGTCCCATTAGCCTAATCTCATGTGCTTATAAGATCATTGCTCGAGTTTCATCTAATCGTTTGAAGCATGTATTGTCGTCTACCATAGCAGATAATCAAATGGCTTTTGTTGCTAACAGACAGATTTTGGATGCTTCTTTAATTGCTAATGAATTAATAGATGATTGGCAAATTTCCTCGAAGAGAGGGGTGGTTCTTAAATTAGATTTGGAAAAGGCCTTTGATAAAGTAGACTGGGATTTTCTGGATGCAGTCCTACAGGCAAAAGGCTTTGGTTCAGTTTGGAGAAAATGGATTCGTGGTTGTATCTCTAGTGTGAATTATTCAATCATCATTAACGGGAAACCTAGAGGTAAAATTATCCCTTCTCGTGGCATTCGTCAAGGTGATCCTCTGTCTCCCTTCTTATTTATTCTGGTTTCAGATTGTTTGAGTAGACTCCTTTCCCACAGTGCTAGTTTGGGTAAAATTATGGCTCATCCAGTTGGTGCTTCATCTTTTAGCCTGAATCATTTACAATTTGCGGACGACACACTTTTATTCTCTTCTTTTGATTCAGAGGCTTTGAACAAGCTTTTTGAAGTTATCAATATATTTGAATTGGCTTCTGGTCTAAATGTCAACCTTGCCAAGAGTGAAATCTTAGGGATCCATATTGATGATACAGAGTTGGAAGAAATGGTTGCTAAATTTGGTTGTAAGCGTGGTTTTTGGCCTAGCACATATCTTGGGCTTCCTTTGGGTGGTAACCCGAAAAACTTTGTTTTCTGGCAACCAGTTATTGAGAAGATTCAACATAAATTACATAGTTGGAAATATGCCTTTATATCCAAAGGAGGAAGGCTTACCCTCATCCAAGCTACTCTTTCGAGTATGCCGACGTATTTTCTGTCTTTGTTTAAACTTCCAAGTAAGGTTGCTAAATCTCTTGACAAGCTAGTGCGAGATTTTTTCTGGGAAGGTTCTCAAGGGGATGGTGGTATGCATAATGTTAATTGGGATAAGACTCAGCTTCCGAAATTACTGGGAGGTCTTGGCATTGGCAATTTTCAGCTTCGAAATATAGCCTTGTTAGCTAAATGGATTTGGAGATTTTTGCACGAAGAAAGATCTCTTTGGCGTAATCTCATTATTGCTAAATATTACAACTCGGAGGATGTTAGACATTGGCCTATTCCCATTCAAAGGGGATCTTTCAAATCTCCTTGGCGCTTTATTTGTACTACTATCGATAAGGTTACTAGTCGTATTCATCGAATTATTGGTAATGGTTGTAGCACATTTTTTTGGAAGGATTCCTGGCTGAATGGAGTGATTCTCTCAAATCTCTTCCCTCGCCTTTATCGGTTAACTACCAATCCAAACGCCAGGGTTGCAGAAGTATGGAACTCTATAGAATCAGCATGGAATCTGAGTCCTCGTCGTCACCTTAATGAGTTTGAGATTATTGAATGGGCAAATTTATCCTATCTTCTGTCTCCTATTCGACTTCGGGATATGAATGACTCTTGGTCTTGGCCCCTTGAAGCATCCAAATTATTCTCTGTTAAATCCTTGATGGTTGACCTTTTGGGTGGTTTTGATACTATTTTGAATAATTTATATTCGGTGATATGGAAAGATAATTATCCTAAAAAGATAAAAATCTTTCTATGGGAGCTTAGCCTTGGGGCTATCAATACAGCGGATCGTCTTCAACGTAGAATGCCTCATTTTTCACTTTCGCCATCTTGGTGTGTTATGTGCTCATCAAATATGGAGAATTCGGGCCATCTATTTGTCACTTGTTCTTTTGCTACCAAGTATTGGAATTTGATGCTTGAAGCTTTCGGTTGGCATTTACCGATGTCGAATAACATTCATGACTTTCTGGCGTCTATTTTTGTTGGTCATCCTTTTCAAGGAACAAAGAGGATTTTATGGCTGGCTTTTAATAGAGTCTTCTTTTTGTTTCTTTGGAACGAAAGAAATGGAAGAATTTTTAGGGATGTATCCTCAACCTTTGATTCTTTTTTTGAAAAGGTTCTTTTCTATGCGTTGTATTGGTGTAAATGTCAACACCCTTTTGCTTCTTATAGTCTTTCTTCTTTGATTGCTACTTGGAATAATTTCTTGTAATCCACCTTTAGGTGTGTATCCTTATTTCATTTATCAATGAAATTATGTTTCTATTCAAAAAAAAAAAAAAAAAATCAACATTTATGCATACTATAGTATACACCAGAAAAAAAGAAGAAAAAACCATTGTACAATGCAATATTACCTGCTTTATTAGAGTCACAGCGGTTGATCCACTGCAAAAACAATCAATTTTAGGATGCAGTTTCAACTCTTTATCCATTAATTTGAAGGACTTCAGTATAGATACTTTGAGTGGCAGAAACATCTTGGGGAATTTTTCATTTTCCTCAGCCTCCAATGACCTGTAAAATTCTTCATCTGCGTCTAGAGCTACAGAATCTTCAGAATTTGAACTTCTGGAACGTCTCGTCTTAAAGAGGCTGCTTTGATCTTCATCTGATTTAGATGTCCATTGTGTACATAGGATTAAGGGGAGGGTATCACGAACTTTTTTCGCAACCATATGTCCGAAAGGACCATGTCCATCAAATACCCCACAAAATATCGTATCTCTTCTTGAACTGAAATTCTACAAGAAAAAAAAAAAATTGAACCAAGTTAGTCCAAAGGAGAGTGAAGACCATTACGCTTCACTAATGACTGTTGAAAGCAAATAACGTTCAGGTATTGATACATATAATTCATAAATAAGGAATTAATAGCTTAGACAAAATTAACCACACAATAACACAAGCCATGACAGGGTTCTCTATGCACCAAGTACGAAAATAATGTAATAAATTGTATAGCTTTAATAGCTGATTGATCAACAAAATGAAGTTCACCTAATGTTAGTTAGGAAATGATTTATGGCAAACTTGTTATTGGCCACCAAAACCCGTTCCTGTAGTCTAAGCGGGTGCTCTTGGCGGGCTTGTTTTTTGTATGCCCTCTTGTTTTCTTTCATTTTTTCTCAATGAAAGCATGGTTTCTTATTTTTAAAAAAAAAAAAAAAAAAAAAAAATGTTAGTTAGGAAATGATTTATGGGTTTCTCATTGTTTTTCTGCTTCCAACAGAGAGGGAAAGACCGTCCATAAATGAGGAAACGCCATGGCCACCAAAACCCATTTCTAATTACTACGTCGGGAGCTGGGAACCATTTGGAAGTTGTTCTTAAAAATCATTTTCAATTTTTAAGAGTAGAAAAATGAGAGAAACCATGTTTGGTTAACTATTTCCTACAAATTGTTTTTCCTTGTTTTCTGAGTTTATTCTCAGAAGTGGCCTAATTCTAACTCTGAGGAGAACTGAAGTTATTCTTCCTTTGAAATATAAATTGCCTAATTATGTATTACTTACTGTATTTGATTTTTGGACAATATAGAGTTTGAGAAACAAACATCTTTGATAACTTTTATGGTAAACTTCGTCAAATGGGCTTTTCTTGGCATACCTAATCTAGTAAACCACGAAACAAAGTAGTCAAACTGTTGAAGACACTAAACCAATCACAGTTTTTAAAAATACAATTTTAAGAATATTATGTAAAACAAGTTGCCCAACAGCCCCTTAAATTTCCTGACATGCCAAAGATGTAACTTGTTGACACTTGAACTGATTTGCACAGCTCAGTTTTAATCGTAGTTGCAACTGCCAGAAGCTTTTAAAAGGAGCATCCATAGGTAATATGGCAACCTCACAAATTGTGAAATGTCCTGCCAAGAACACCAACGCTTGCAATTCATGTCTGATATAAATAGTAAACGTGGTCCAACATCAATGTAAGGCAAATTACTATTACTTACATACAGCCTTCTCTGCACCTTTCTAAGTAAACATAGATTACCTCTGAGACTGTGATAGCACCTAAAATGTGCAATTGTTAGACTTCATTTAGCGCTAGTTTTGTTACTTTCACGATCTTATTTTTCTATTTTGTAGAGGTCGAGCATTTGGAGCTAACCGGAGGACTCTAGAAGAATTGGGACCAAAAAGAAGCTAGTTATGCACAAATTCAGCAACTGAGTCAAGAGGAGATGAAGCTCAAGTCAAAAATTCCAAGGGCATAGCATTGAAACGCTACTATAGCGTCTAGACACTCAAAAATGCATCAATTAAGCCAAATTACCACACCAAAAGCATCGAGGCGCTACTAAGAGAGTTGGAACACAGCATCTTTCAAGCCTGCACATGCACAACATCTCAACACTATGAAGAGTGTCTCAACGCTTCGGATTTTCCTTGTGCAAGTCAGTTCCGTCATGAAAGAGGGATACCTCCAAACTTCCATCCGTAGCGTTGAGATGCTATGCTACCTTGAATTATCCTAAAATGCCTTAGGGCGCGGAGGAAGACCTGGATCACATTCTTTGGAGTTGTGACTATGCACGTACAGTGTGGGGCCGATACAGTCATGCCTTTAGGTTGCTAGGGATGAGTTTTGCAGATCACAGGGAGATGATCGAGGAGTTCCTCCTCTATCCGCCGGTTCACGAGAAGGCGAGATTTTTACGGTAAGCGGGGATGTGTGCTTTGATGTGGAATCTTTGGGGGGAAAGAAACAATAGAGTTTTAGAAGGAGGGAGAGAGACCCAGATGATGTGTGGTCTCTCATTAGATTTCATGTTTCTCTTTGGGCGTCAGTGTCTAAGGTGTTTTGTAATTATCCATTAGGCCTTATTTTGCTTGACTGGGATCCCTTTCTATAGGAGGATCCCCTTTTGTGAGCTTGTTTTTTGCATGCCCGTGTATTCTTTCATTTTTTCTCAATGAAAGTTGGATCTTTATTAAAAAAAAAAAAAAAAAAAAAAAAAAAAAAAAAAAAAAAAAAAAAAAAAAAAAAAAAAAAAAAAAAAAAAAGCATGAGGGTTTCTTGGGGCCTATTCATGTATCTTTTTCTATCCAATTTTGAGAGACCACATGGAAATATAATCAGCTTAAGCTACACTATAGAGGCAAGAGTCAATCAGCTGCATACCCACTAGAAACAGTACCTAATTTTTTTAATTAAATCCACAAAATTCTAGATTTTATGCTAAACGAATATTAAATGGAAACATAACCTTACACGGACCCTTTCAAATTAAAATTTAAAACACAAGATGACAAGAATATCCAGGAATCTTGCATCAACTATGCTTTCTGCTATTACAATCTCAGGATCTGCTGGATAACTTCATGCAATGAAAATTTAAACAAATTTTTTGCATTCAAATGAATTCCATTTGACACTACAAATGACTCCGAGTGTTGCAGTTGTGACTTCCATGAAACCACTTTGTATTCTCTGAATTAATCCATTAATGTTACAACTTGAAAATCATTCTGGGGACTGTAAATTTGAAACAGAAGAATTATTGCAGGTATGTTCATAAAGTAAAGAGGATAAAGCTATCAACTTCCTTGAGATTTTTGCGTACATAAAGTCCAAGACAAATTGGATTTGCAGAAAGTAGCAGGTATGTTCATAAAGTAAAGGGGACTAAAGAATATTCCCCTGCCAAAGTGCTGACTACTGAGTTTTGGATAACTTGTAGCTCTAAGTGAGGTACTTCTATCAGCACTTAAGTGTGTTTAAATTTTTCAAAGTCATTTTTAACTACATAACCAAAACCCATGAGAACTTCTGTTATGTACTTTAAGGCAATACTAAACTCGCACTACTTTACATCTTTAAACCACTGGAAGGATTAGACACAAATCTATTAGTTCCTCCCCTAATCTAAACATTCTTCATCTAACCACCAAGAACCTTCAGTCTACTAAATGCTCTAAGAGAAACAGAACACTCAGAACAGCAACAATATACAGAATATTAACTGTTTGAGATAGCAACCCCGTCTTCCTTAGGTATAGGTCTAGCTATGTTCTTTTCCATATAAGAAGCTGAAATCAATCCCCAAACAGAAGCACATAAAAGAAGTAAGAACAATAAACCTTCCCAGAAGCCAAAAGCATAAAAAACCACTTCAATTGGCATTCCAATAACAAAGAACAATTTCACTCTTCACAAAAAAAACCAGCTCCATAAGGAAGCAAAAGCTTAGACATTATCCCAAAAATCAGTAGGATCTCCATATCCACCCTCAAACAGCTTACGTTCATGAGATATAAAAACAAAATGACATCAAGCGCTAAAGGGACATTATCAGTCAACTAAAAACAAAGAACAAAGTGATGTAACAGTGTGCAAACAACAGTTAGCCACTTACCTCCTGCACAACCATGGCGTCTTGATTAACCCCTTTCTTCCCCTGCTGCGTATACAAACAAGCAACTCTCGACGACCCATTAGAGCAAATCCTCCCTGGAACCTCAAATTCAAGGACCTTCTCTGAACAAACCCCAACCCCAAAAGTTTTAGTCGAATTCTTCTTCCACCAACGCGGCCTACTGCTCTTAGAGTGCGAAAATGAAGAAGAAGAAGAAAAAGAAGAAAAGGGCTCTGTTGTAGAAGCCGTCGGAGCCTCAGCTGCAGCAGGAGAATCAGCGCCGCCGCTGCTCCGCCGCCCTTTAGAAGACGAATGGCAAGAACCCATCAACAAAATCGGCTCGATCGATCAAAATCAACAGCAAAACGGCTTCCTCTGCCCCTTTTGGGGGGTTTCGGGCGCAATTTCCCTTCCGATTGCGTTTTGGGTTGGAATTAAATTATTGTGTTCGAGCTGTTGGATTCCGTAGGGAAATGGAGGACAATATGGTAATTAAATCGGAGTTGATGAAACATCATTATCGGGGTGTGTGGATCTTAAAATTTATTGAAAAAAAAGCATTTATTATTTATTTTTCAACGATGGGAAATGAATTTTTGTACCCATTGTTCGTTTGTTCGCCTCCGGCAGCCGCTGCCGGTTGGTTCCACGGTCATGTGCGACAGTTGTTTGTGGTTGTGGTCGAAGTTGAGCTTTGTGGGCTGCCGGAATTTACCACTTTTTACAGTTGAAATCTTGGGAATGGGCAGTCAAAGAGTTGTCTGGGACGACACGACAGGACACGACACGATGCGACACATGTACTGAGTGACAATGGTGCACTTTGTCGTGTAAGAAGCGAGTGGATTCGATTCTTATAAGAATTGGAATCTATAAAAAGTTGGGTTTTTTTGGAAGATGGTTATGGTCTATAGGTATGATTGTTTGTTACTTTGATTGTGGAAGATGATGACTTGAGCTGCATGAAGCTTACCTTTGCTTTATGATTTTGACGTGGGAAGCTCAAGACTACATAGTCAAAGCCATGTGTGTTTGGTCGTGATTGGCATCTTTTTTTTTTTCTTTTTTTTTCTTTCTTCTTTTAGTTTTTTTTTTTTTTTTTAATGATAATTTCTTCTTTTAGTTTAACAAAAGTGAGGTGGAAAAACACAATCTTCAACTTGGGGTCTTGGAATAGATTGCTAAAACATTTTAGGATAAACTATTATTTTAGTCGATATACTTTGAAGCTTGTTTTATTTTAATTCAGGTCTACTCTCAGATGTCTAAATTTAATTTATGTACTTTCAATAAATCTTGCAATTAGTCTAGTTTATTGTTAGCTTCTTTATTTTTTATTTTGAAATAATTAGTCTGTATTAGTTTTCCCTCCATAAAATTTGGAAACATATTAACATTGTATCTTTTATTGAATGATAATAATTATTATTATTTGATCAAGTTCGATCAAAATTAACTTCAAACTAAAAATACGGACTAATTTCAAGTTGTTTGAATAAACTAAGGCTTCTAGTGGGATTTCTTTCTTTTGTCAATGACCTAAATGAATGTTTTGTTTGGCAAAATAAAGAGAGTTAGAAGCTTTGGCTTTAGTATTTGATCAAAAGATCAAAGAGTGATTGTACTTACAAGTTTAGTCCTTGAACTTCCAGCCTTGTGTAAATTTAGTTTGGGGGCAAGTGGAGATCAGGATGACTAATTATGGCTAAAAGTCTACGCCAATAGTATTGTCAATGGTTATTTTATAAAATAGGTTAAATTACAAGTTTAGTCCTTGAACTTCCAGCCTTGTGTAAATTTGGTTCCAAAACTTTAAAAAGTGTCAAATAAGTTCTCAAATTTTCAACTTTGTGTCCAATAAGTCCCTGAACAAAGTATCTGTCAAATCTTTAAACTACTTTTTTGTCCAATAAGTCCCTCAACTTTCAATTTTGTGTCTAATAAGTCCCTCAACTTTCAATTTTGTGTCTAATAAGTCCTTAACCTATTCTATATTTTTTTTAAAAAAAATATTCACATGTCTATCAGATACAAAATTGGAAGTTTATGGTCTTAATAAAATTCAATTTTATATCTAATAGATAGATTAATTTTTAAAAATCTCAAATATGTCCGAAACCAATAGACATAAAATATTTGAAAGTCCACAGACCTATTACACATTTTTAAAATTCAAGAACTAAACTTGTAATTTGACCTATTTTATAAAATAACCATTGCCAATACTATTCGCGTAGACCCTTAGTCATAATTAGTCAGATCTCCACTTTTCCCCAAACCAATTTGAACATAGTATGAACATAGTTCCTTGACTACTAATTAAATAGATCTCCACTTGGAATCAGATACGTCGCCTTCAAAATAATGATGATTCGCCGTGGGTGATTGGGGGGATCTTAATGAGATTTTGTGGGATTATGAGAAAGCTGGTGGGTCGATGCGTGATCAATGTCTTATTCAAAATTTCAGAGATATGATGGATGATTGCAGGTTGAGAGATTTGGGGTTCAATGGAGGAATATTTACTTGGTGCAATCGTCGTCAACATGGGGATCAGGTCAGTCTTCGACTTGACCGATTTCTAGCAAACTCTGGATTTCTGGCTCTTTGGCTGGAATATCAGGTAACTAACCAGAATTGGGCTAAGTCGGACCATAAATCGATAGAGCTATGTGTTCAAGGCAGTGATGGCGGTTTTCGTGAGAAGAGATGGGTTAAACCATTTCGATTTGAGGAATGCTGGACCCAGGATGAGAAGTGTCGGAATATTATTCTTAATACGAGGAATTGGCTTGATAAGGATGATCGTAATTCCTTCTTACACCAAAAGCTTCAGAATTGTGCCTCGATTCTTGGTAGGTGGGGAAAGAGGAAGTTCGGAGAAAGGCGGGAACAGATTAGAAAAGTTAAGGATATGATTAAAGAATAGTATGTCAAACCTTTACCCATTGATTTCGGGATGATTCATCACCTGGAGCGGCAATTAGATGGATGTCTATTGGAAGAGGAGATATATTGGAAGCAGAGATCTCGAGAAAATTGGCTGAAATGGGGGGGGGATAGAAATACAAAGTGGTTTCATCAGAAGGCCTCAGCTAGGAGGAAACAAAATGAGATCAGAGGGGTGGAGGATGAGCAGGGTGGGTGGCACACGGATAGCTCTGTAATTCAAGGTGTTTTTGAAGATTATTTTAAGAATATTTTCCGTTCAAGAAATCTAGATAATGCAGATTGGGAAAAGATATTAAAGCATATCTCGTGTCGAATAACTCAAGAAATGAAACTTTCTTTATCCGCTGGCTTCTCTCGGGAGGAGGTTGAAAGGGTGGTTAAGAGTTTATCTCCGTCGAAGGTGGCTGGGCCTGATGGTTTCCCAGCGCTGTTTTATCAAAGATACTGGGAGATTGTTGGTCCGCAAACTGTGGATTGTTGCATGGATATTCTTAATCGGAAGCGGTCAATCAAGGATTGGAATCATACAAATTTGGTGTTTATTCCGAAGAAGCGTCAAGCGAGGTTAGTAACTGATTTTCGGTCGATTAGTTTATGTAATGTTTCAATTTTAATCTCTCTCATTTAACCTATAGTTTTAATGTGCATCATAATGTACATTTTTTTTTTTTTTTTGAGAAGGCATCATAATGTACATTAATATAAACTATAGTATTAATTTGATTAAATCACATTTAACCAAACTAAATAAATTAATTAATTCATGAATTAATCAAATATCACATATTTAATTAAATTTATAATTCTCTCTTTAATTAATTTTGAATCATATACAAAATTAATTTTATTATAAAGTTTAATTCATTAATTAAACTTATACTATAATGTATCTCCATACATTATATTAATTGCATCAAAATACAATTAACTTAAATTCCCTTTTAATATTCAAGACTATATTATCTCAAAACCCGTTATGAGCTAGCAAGTGGACCTAATGGACCTACAGATCAGAACCTCCAACGATACGAGATTGATCAGCTAAACTCATTAACCGAGTCAATCAACATTCGTTAACTGTGGGTCACTCCACTAAAGACCCACAGCTGCACTATTCCACTGTAGAATATTTCTGTGTCCACGGATATCGACCAATGCAGTAAGTCAATCCTTCACGTGTGTTCGTAACACCAGCTGGGTCAAATTACCGTTTTATCCCTGGGTTACCTCTGGATCCTTAAGTACCACTGATCCCTCTAATGAACAACCTGTTTAGGGTCCAACCACTAAACAGAAATTCCTCTCAGGCCAGGAGAGGACAGCGCGCTTTTGTTTAAGCCCCGGAATCAACCCTTAAGGGAACACACATCTACTTGCCCCAATAGGGGAATGAGTGAATTCCATCTTGTACTGTTATGTTCCCAACCCCCATTCGGTCTTGCCCATGAAATGGTAGGATTATTGAGTCGGCGAATAGGCCACTCTCACCCATACAAACTTAAGAACAATTCCTCCTGAAAGGAGTTCATAACAGACTCAAGATTGAGATTGAGTTACCTAGGTCATACTATTGAAATAGAAACCCAAACTAGTTAACGACGTTACATCTAGTGGTTACTATTTCGCGGTCCGGTCTTTTGCAAACTCATTGCATAGGATACCCCCACTCGCATGTCTCCTACATGGATGCTTTGGATCATTGCATCTGTATCAGATACAAGGTGGGTCGTATCACATAGTGTCACCAGGATAATGTACCCAGCCTTATCCCTATACTATAGACCATTTAGGTTGTTTCTTGGACACCGATCCCCGTATGTCACTACATATCAGTCCAAGTTTCATTTAAACAACCTTGAATTTTAGTTTATTGGATTTAGGGTTTATTAATGCAAACTCGATTTATTCAATAACAAAATTACTGAATCACTCAAATAACGACTTATTGAGATCGATTAATTTATTTCATTTACTATCTACGAGTTTTAGGGCATAAAACCCAACACTTTATTAGTCTTAGGCCCAACCATTTGGTCTTGGTTTTGGTTTATATTCGACCCAAAAACCATATGACCCAAATATTAAAAGACCCAAATTCGATCAAATTAATTTTATTATTTGATCAAATGGTCGATCCATTTGACCTTAAAAATTTATAATTGGTAAACTTTGTCTTCAAATTAAATTTGGGACACATGTCAATTTATAATTGGCCCCAAATTTAATTATTTGTAGTTTCATCATTAATTTTAAGTAATGATGTAACAATTTGTGATTGGTCAAAATTTCTCCTTCAACCGTAGGTATGCTCGATTATCTATACTTAAATAAATGTCTCATTACCAACACACAAAAAATATATATCAACGACATGTGCAATAAATTAATGGATTTTTTTAAGGGTTGTTGAAAATTTAGAGAGCGTATCAAATAATTTACAAATAAATCTAATTGAACTAATTCGTGTAAGCCAACATCATTTAAGGTGAATTTGTTGGAGTTGTGAGTGATGACATTGTCGATCAAATTTGAATGCACATTGAAGGATATTTTTTTTAAAAAAATTGTGTTGTGAGTGAATAAATGTTATAAACTATTTATGATAGTTTTATATTTGCTTTAATGCATGTTATATATTCTAGTATATTATATACTAAAATTTATTTAAACTAAAAAACAAAAAATTATCAAAACCTGTAAACTGTTTTTAATTTTTAAAAAACAAGACACAAGAAATAGGAAATAGAAAATAGAAAACTAGAAACAAAAAACGAAAACGTTATCAAACGGGCGTTTTATCATCAGTTCTTTATTATTTATTAGGGAAAAAAAAACCATTTTTGACCCCTGAACTTAGCAGGTTGTATCAATTTTAACCCTAAACTTTCAATTTCATCGAATTGAATCCTAAACTTAACAAATTGTATCAATTTGAACCTCAAACTTGCATAAATGTTGCAATGTAGACCTTTGATCAACTTTTCATTTGAATTGCTATTAAAACATGTAATTGAAAAATTCCTTTATTTTTTTAATTCACATTGCACATGAGTATGAGTTAGTGTTTTGTAAGAAATTTGTTGAAAAACAGAAGAAATCAAATATCCCAGAACTATTTTTCTCATTATTATCCAAAAAAAAATCACAAAAAAAATTATTGGCAACACGAAAAATCCAGCAAATATGAGAAATAAAAAACCTTGAAAATTCTTTATTTTTGTTTCCTACATTTGTACATTCTTCTAATTAGCAAGAACAAGAACAGTAAAAGAAGAAAAAAAATCCCACAAAGTTCTTAGTAACAAGAAAAGACCAGCAAATATTTGAAGATAAAAAACCTTTGCTTTCGTAATCTTAAATATTAGTCGCGAAAAAACCCTCACAATTAAAGTTCTCAACATCAAGAAAAAATCATCTAAAATAAAGTTTCTCCAATATTTTATTTATAAGAAACCAATTAAGGTGCAATGTGAATTAAGAAAAAAAAATGAAGAAATAATTAATTAAGTACGGTGGTTCAAACGAAAAGTTAACCAAATATATACATGGTAACATTTACGTAAGTTTGAGGTTAAAATCGATATGATCTTATAAGTTTGAGGTTCAATTTGATAAAATTGAGAGTTCAAAGTTAAAATTGATACAACTTGTTAAGCTTATGATTGAATTTGATGAAATTGAAAGTTCTAATTAAAATTGATACAACCCAAAAGTTTAGAGTTAAAAATGATTTTTTCCCCAATTTATTATTACTTATAACATTATGATCTTATAAAGTTGGTACTTTCAGCAATAGCCCATAAAAATGGAAGAACCAGATGGAGTAGAATTGGCAAAGCAAAGATGTAGAGCGATTATCGACAGAATCGAAGCGCTGCCTTCTTCCGCCACAATCACCGTTTCAAGTAGCCAAACTCTTCACAAATTGGCTCTTCGCGAGCTCAATTTCCTCTCTCGCTGCTCCTCTTCGTCCTCCACCCCCCTCAGGTTCCTCCATTTTCTCAAATCAAAGCAAATTTACAGTTTCGAATCTTCTGCATCTTTCCTGATATTCATCAATGATTTCTCTACAGCTTGAACATTGGCCACCTCGAGGCCATTGTTCACATTCTTCAACAGCCTTCCGTCACTGGAATTTCACGTGTCTGTAAGCCGATTCCATCTTCCTGTTCGAAAGCTGTTTATGTTGATATAATCTGCACTTTGAATAGGAATCCAGTGTGGGTTATTGTATCAGATAGAAAACCTAGGTATATTTCTTGGTATAAGGGCCATAGAAGTAAGGGCTTGAAAGCTCGACTTGAGGAAGTGGTCGATGCCGCTCGCTCTTTGCAGGCCTTAGAACCTTGCTCGATCATCTTGTTCTTTTCGCATGGACTTGATCAGTTTATTCTGGAAAGACTTCGAGATGAATTTAGGGCTACTGAGTATAATTTCAATTTCTCGGACTTTGATTTTGGTTTCTCTGAGATTGATGGAGATTGGGTTAATGTGCTTCCGAGAAGCTATAAAGAAGCCTGTGTTCTTGAAATTAAAGTTAATGATAGGAATTGTGGGGTTAATTGCAACAGTAAAGTAGGTTCTACTGGTGTGGATGAGCCAGAGATTTTGGACAAGTATGTCAAGAGAGATCTGGGGGATCCTTTTTGCTCTATTGTTATGGCAATGAAACCTAATCCTACGATGGGTACAGAAGACATGGAATCTGCCAATCTGGAACATTTATTGGGTGGTGATAGTGATCTAATAAATTTTGATACCACGGCATTGATTGCATTAGTATCAGGCATTAGTAATGGTTGTGTTGCTAAATTATTGGCTACCCCAGAGAGTGAATTGAGACAGAAGTACAAGAGTAACTATGATTTTGTTATTGGTCAGGTGAGTTTTGTTTTTAGATGAGCATTTCCCTGTACCATTTTTGTGTAGCTTTTCAGCCACAGTTATATTCACAAGTCAGCTTGGTTAAAGCCTTAAAGCTTGGAACTATTGAGTATTAATATAAAGCAGCAGAAAATTATGTAGAATATAATATCCCACCTGAATGAAAAAGGTTATACTGAGATAAGATCTTATTTTCAGTATAGTCTAAACTATGGAGTTATCTTATTATGTTTGATTTTAGAATGTTCATTAATATCTTGCCTTTGACAGGATTGTAGCTTTGCTGAAATATGTTGCTTAATTGCATTAATGGATTATATGCGAAAATAATCCTCAGTGGAAAACTCAAGCATTCCTTTTACTTGTCGCCCTTTCTATACATCTTTGTTCTTGTTCTATGGTGTTTTCATCTATTGCTAGAGTCATCTGCTACAGTTAGATTCCAGGAAATGTAATCAATACCTCTCTCCTTGTCCAACAAGATAACATTGGGTTACAATAAGCATTTGTGGAAACCATTGTTTGAATCACATTGTGGGGAAATATTCAAAACCACAGAGATACTTGTTTGGTCTATTAACTTATTCTATTAATTTATCATTATCATCGTTTCTTCTTCATAGCATTTCATAACAAATGCCATTTTTGAGTTCTTAGAGTTGAAAATTAAGGTTGATTTATCAATCTCAATTATTTTGTTGATTTCTTTGCTTGTGCTAAATGATCTTAACTTGCATTTACTAGTATTATTATTATATTTTTGTTGTAGCCAATGTTATTCTCTCTCTCAATCTTCTGCTAGGCAATGTCAGAAATTCAGAAGCCTATACTTGTAGAGCTGAGTTCTCTTTTATCTGCAAAAAGAGGCATAATATGCCAAAGTGTTCACTCTGAGTTCAAGGAACTAGTTGCAATGTGTGGAGGACCTAATGAGAAGTCCAGAGCAAACCACTTACTAAAACACATTATGTGAGTCCATCAAAACAAGGTTTTGTTGTTCTTTAATCTTCTTAGCTTGATCCACATTCATTTTGAAACATGTACAAATTTTGGATTTATTACTTTTAGTTTCATAAATCCAAATAGGAAACAATATTCTGGGTCTATCCAGGATTGCTATATGCTAGAGTTGAATAAGTGTTTGATGGAGGTGATTATGTGCTCAAGTGTGAAAGAAAAGAAAAAAGTGTTGGAGTTGTGTTATTTGGAAGGAAGAGAAGATTTTTTTCCTTCTAAATCTCTAGATGCCAAGTGCCCATTGCTGGCATGCCACCATGTTTATGAATGGAAACCTTTCCCCTTGATCCCATCCCACCACGTGACTATCACCTTCAATGCCTTCCACACCTAATGGAAATTTTCCATTTCCTTCACTGAAATCTTGGCTATTTTTATATGCATTTGAAAGAGAGATATAAAGTAGGTAAAAATGCTTGTTAACATTACAGTAGATCAAGTCTTCCCCCATGGAGAAATAAGAGCCTTTCCATTTTACATATCAAGATTTTTTAAACTTCATCAGAAACACAATTTTCTTGAGTAGATTTGTGGCTTTGTGCAATGAAGATTTGCATTTATTGTTCTATAATTATTCTCTCCCTGACGACCATATGGATCATGTTATGAATAAGTTTACTTTCTTAGATACATAGATTACATATTAGTGTACTGATTGGCCTATACAACGAAGCAGGGTTGTACCAGACATGGCATCGAAACGTATGACGTGTCTCCCGACTACAAGAAAGTTGGCTTTGAAGAACAAGGTTGTGTTTGGCACTGGTGACTATTGGAATACCCCAACCTTGACTGCTAACATGTCATTTGTCCGTGCAGTGTCCCAGACTGGGATGTCCCTTTTTACCTTTGAGCATAGGCCACGAGCTTTAACTGGTGATTAGTTAATCCACTGATCTTTTCGTCCAGGAAAAAGAAAAAGAAAAAAGAAAGGATATGGCAATGGTGATTGTAATTGTTGAGGAATATTGTACTTACTGATTGTTAAGAATATTGTAGCATGAAATTACTTTTTCTTTTCTTTTTTATTAATTTTTTAAGAGAGAGATCAGCGTGTAATTACTTGTTGTGGGTGGCCATTATAACGTGGTTGTTTTTCTTATATTCTCAAGGAAGATAAAAGGAACTACCTCAATAACAGGGTTTTTTTGTAACAGTAGAAAGAAAAATTAAAAAAATTTTAAAAAACAAGTACTTTTAAAATTATTTCGAAAAAACAGAGGCGCGACACGTTCAGAGATGGGATGAAATCAGACGGAATGCGAAAATCGAGGAGGCCGTTTGACGGCGTTGGGTTGCGCCTCTTGAAGAGGCGCGACTTGCTTTTATTTATTTATTTTTTTTCCTTGAACGGCGTTTTAAATAACCAGCTTTTTATGCTTGACTTTTTGTTGATGAATCTAACTCCCCTTAATCTAGGTGTATCTGCACAACGATAATAATCCCTATAATGAAATGATAAGACAATTCTAAGAAATTTAAATAGGTTTTACTTGGAAAATTGATCCATGATCAAGAAAAAAATGAGAACTCTTTCCTATCTTCCATCTAACTGATCAGACTCGAATGAAAGTTTTAAAACATGCATTCTAACATAAGAATTCAAAGCGAGCATAAAGTTTGAGAGAGATTAAATTCGAACTGAATCAACTAGTTCAAATGACAAATTATATTCCTATTTATAATATTGAAAAAACACCAACCTTTCATCTATGTGGTCTAAACTCAATCTCTAACCCTTCAAATCCATACATGGACCTTCATAAATGTAAGGAAAAAATACACTTTTGGTACTGAGGTTTGAGTTAGGTTTCATTTTGGTCCCTGAGTTTTCAAACTCAACATTTGTTACACTGTTACCGTCCAATTTTTTGTTAAGCCCTAATGGATTGCTAACGTGACATCATTTTTTTTATTAAATAATTATTTTTAAATTTTTTAAAATAAAATAATAATAAATTAATTAAAATATATGTTTTCTTTTTATTATTTCATTTCTCCCTTTCTTTTTCTTCTTCTTAAGTCCAGCCACCAGTCGTCATCTGTGGTGACCATCTCCTGTCGTCGTCAATTTTTTTTTTTTTTTAATCTTTTTCTTCCTCTTCCTTTCTTCTTCTTTTCTTTCTCCTTTCCCTTGTTTTTTTCCCCTCAAAAACCAAAAGCAAAATTGAGGAAGGAGGAGGGAGGTGGAGCTTAAAAAATCAAAAGCAAAATAGTGTCGCTAACCTCTTAGACTTTTTTTCCCTTAAAAAACGCCTTTTCTTGAATCAAATGTGAACATTTTACCTAGAGTATTCCTCTCCCATTGTTGTTTATAAAAATTTTCAAACTTGATCATCCAATGTGTCTTGATTGAACCATAAAAATAAAAATAATAATAATAAAATAAAATAAAATAAAAACTTGGAAAACCAACCCCACCCTCATGACTTTTTCCCTTAAACACTTTTTCTCTGTCCACACATTTCTTTTTCATTTTCGTTTTTTTTTGTCTACTGTTTCATTTTTCACCCACTCTCTTTTCTCTATTTTCTAACTCTCCTCATTTTTCTCTTAAGATTTTATCTCAGCTTCATTCTTCAAAGATTAGAGAGAGAGAGGTGAACAATATTCAGATATTACTGTATTGAATTGAATGAACAGTGCAGCAAACTTACATACATATAAAGGACAACACCTGAATACGTGGAGCTATCTAATAGGAGAATGAATAACAAACTTTACATATATGAAATCAGAAGAATAGCCTTAATAAAGGATAATGAGAAACAACATTCTTTCATCCCCCCGCAAGCACAACTGGGCGTGTCTGGACAGTAAGCTTGGACCTCAAACTATGAAAACGAGCAGACGGCAAGGGCTTGGTCAAGACATCAGCTAATTGGTCTTCTGAAGGAACAAAACAACGAGAAGCTGTTTACGCATGACCTTTTCCCGAATGAAATGATGGTCTATTTCGATGTGCTTGGATCTACTGTGAAAGACCGGATTAGCAGCTAGATAAGTTGCACTAATATTGTCACACAACATCAATGGAGGCGACACAGTAGGAAAACCAAGCTCAAGAAGGACTGATTGAGTCCACACAACTTCGGCAGCTACATTAGAAAGAGCCCTGTATTCGGATTCCGCGCTAGACCGAGAAACTACCTTCTGCTTACCCGAAGACCAGGAAATGAGGTTACTACCAAGAAACACGCAGAAACCACTCGTACTACGCCTATCATCTGGACAATTTGCCCAATCTGCATCTGTATAACAAGTCAAAGAATGGGGACCAATATTTGTAAAGGAAAGGCCGAGAGTAGCTGTGGATTTAAGATACCTAAGAATCCTCTTTACCAAGTTCCAATGAGCAGTTGTAGGGGCATGTAAAAATTGACAAGCTTTGTTAACTACAAAACTTAAGTCAGGCCTAGTAAGGGTGCAATATTGTAGTGCACCAACAATGCTCCTATACTCTTTAGCATCCTTTAACAAGTCACCATCATGAGCGGAAAGGACAGAACCAGCAGCCATAGGTGTAGATATGGATTTACATGACAACATATCAGCACGCTTAAGGAGATCAGAAAAGTATTTTTGCTGAGATAAATGTAAAGAAGAAGCATCCCTATAAACTTCAATACCAAGGAAGTAGGAAAGATCACCAAGATCCTTGAGAGCAAAAAGACTATTCAGAGACTTAACAAAGTGCTGAATGAAAACAGAATCACTCCCAGTTACCAAAATATCATCCACATAAACTGATAGCGAGCATAGCTAGCTAGTTTTCCCTAATTAATTTAGCTAGTATTTTATAATTTATTGGCCAAAATTATGCATTTATGTGTTTTATTTGTAGGAAATATAGTTTTGAGCCAATTGGATGTTCGGGATGCGAAAAGAAGCCGAAGAATGAAAAAAGAATCAAAGTTGGAAGATTGAAGATAGGCCCATCCGCAGACCAGCGTCGAGAAGCTGCTCTTTGGGCGTTTCGACACTGACATTCTATATTTGGAGTTTTCAATCTTAAAAAAAAAAAAATCATAGCGTCGCGACGCTTTCGGTCGAATTTTTCAGATTCGCAGTATCGCGACAGCGTCGCGACGCTGTCAGCAGATTTTCTATAAATTCATCCTTTTGTACTATGGATTGGGGAGTCCAATTGGTTAGATTTTAGCCCTAATTTCGACTAGAGACCTTTGGTGGGAGCTAAAGCAAGGCCAAGGAGCGGGAATCAAGCGGGAAGACGTGGAGATCGTGACGGGGACGTGCCGGTTTCGACGGATTCAAGTTTTCCTTTCTCTTTCCCTTACCTCTTGTAGTTTTTATGGCTTTTCTTTCAATTAGTGTTTGTAGTTTAAAGACTATGAATTGCTAGTTGTTTGTCTTAGGGATTGATGTAGTTGTTTTAGTTTGTTGGATTGATTTTGTGGTATGAATATGCATTTATTTTACCTATGCAATTATGGTTAAATGCTTTCAATTACTTGATCACTAGTTGAATGATTCGAGTGTTGAATCTTGCTCGAGAGAGGGGATTTGGCCTAAAACTTACTTTATTTAATTGCATGACTAAAGTAGAAATTCTAAGTTTGTGACGGGATTTGGAATAACTTTAGAAGTTGCTTGAAGAACTAAACCCAAAGCCTTGCATGTTAATGAACTTAGATAGGGATATCAAGTTGGTTGCATGCAAGAGAATCAATTATGCTCGGGAGAGATAGTTGTGATAAAAGGTTCCTAGACTTGGTAGAATAATTGCATGCTAAATTCATCCCATTAATTAATCCTCAATCTCAACAATGAAATCAATTCCCTAAGAGTCTTTCCATTTGAGTCTCCACCTTTATTTTATGCTTTTTGTCTTTAGATTTATCTTTATCTTTAAGTTTTGCTCCCTAAATAAAATTGGACAAGATTATTCACGGTACTTAATTTGCTAGAAAACCAATCCAGAGGACGACACTCGTTTAATCATGAAAACACTATATTATTACTTGACCCGTACACTTGCGGTATGCAAATTTCGCATCATAAACTAAAACAATGACAACAACATTGGTCTTCCGAAGAATAAACATAGAAGCATCAGATTTGGAAGCAATAAAACCCCAATCAACAAGACAAGAGTTGAGCTTAAGAAACCATTCCCTTGGACTTTGTTTCAAACCATACAATGCCTTCCGAAGCTTACAAACATGAGTGGGATGATCTTTGTCAACAAATCCTGGTGGCTGAACCATATACACATCCTCGTGGAGATCCCCGTTTAAAAAGGCATTGTGAACATCCAATTGTTTTATCCCCCAACCAACAACAATAGATAAAACAATACGGATAGTGGTAGGCTTGATAACGGGGCTGAAAGTTTTAAAATAGTCAATACCATGTGTTTGATCAAAACCACGAGCAACAAGACGAGCCTTATGCCTTTCGATTGAACCATCTGGTTTGAGCTTCAGCTTATACACCCATTTACATCCAACCACAGTATAATCGGGTGAGTGTGGAACATGAGACCAAATGTTATTTTACAACAAAGCTTGATATTCCTTTTTCATAGCATCTTGCTATTCAACACATTTAATCGCAGCCTTAAAACTAGTAGGTTCTGTAAGAGAGGGAGGTAAAGAAGAAGTGGAAGAAAGCCAACACTTTGGTTTAAATATGCCAGCTTTGGCTCGCGTGACCATAGGATGAACATTAGAAGGAGGGGGGGGGGGATTTGTGGGTGGCTGTACAGAAGCAGAGTGAACGAGAGAAGAAATTGTAGAGGATGAATCCACTGAGCTAATAGGTAACTGAGGAGAGGAAGAGGACGAATGAGAGGTAGCTGGTGTAGGGGAATGATGGTGAACAGAACTTGGAGGTAAGGAAGCAAATCCAGGGGGGACCGAGGGAGTAGAAGAGACAGAGGGAAGAGCGGAAGCAGTGGGAACAGATGGAGAAGGAAAATGAGCCACATAAGCTAGGACAGGAAAGGGAGAGGGAGAGTAGAAAGACTGATTTGGAGCAATAGATTTAACTGGACCAAAAGAAAAGGATGACTTTGCACAAGGAAAAACAGACTCATTAAACACCACATGACAAGACACATATAAACGGCCCGAAGACGGATCAAGGCATAAATAACCTTTGTGATTTGGACTATAACCAACAAAAATACATTCAGTAGAACGAAAAAGTAACTTGTGAGAATTATAAGGGCGAAGAAATGGGAAACAAGAGCAACCAAAGCTACGGAGCAAAAAATAATCTGGATGTGTATGATATAACATGAAATAAGGACTAGAAGACTTGAGAACCGGAGTAGGTAAGCGATTGATAATATAAACGACCATTTGAAAAGCAAAACTCCAAAAGGATAAGGGTAAATGGGAATGAACAAGCAACGATAAACCGATCTCAACAATATGCCTATTTTTTATTTCGACTCTACCGTTTTGTTGAGGTGTGTAAGGGCATGACACACGATGAACAATACCGTGAGAGGAAAGAAAAGAGGACACGGAGCGAAATTCCCCACCCCAATCAGTTTGAAGAGCTTTAATAGATGACCCAAAATGATTTTCAACTAATTTCTTGAAGTTTAAGAAGCAAGCAAATGTCTCATCCTTAGATTTGAGTAAATAAATCCAAGTAAAGCGAGTAAAGTCATCAACAAAAAGAAGAAAGTAGCGAGCTCCATTAATAGAAACATGAGGGGAAGGACCCCATACATCAGAATGAACCAACTGAAAAGGTTTAACATACTTAGTTTCAGACAAAGAAAAAGGTAAACGACGACTCTTAGTTAGCTGACACTCATTACAAAATTCATTGACACTAGTACATGAGACACCACAGAAAGACAAAATCTGCTTCAAGGTAGAAGCTGCCGGATGCCCCAACCGAATATGCCAACTTGGTGCAGCTGTGGTAGACGCTAAACAAGCAGCAGGATACTCTTTGGAAGGTGAGGGAACAAACGAAATTGAGGAGGACAACTTGTAAAGCCCATCTTCAAGTTGACCCTTGAGGAGAATGGTCTTGGATTGGAGATCCTTTACAAGAAAAAAGGAAGAGTGAAACTCAACAAAAGCCTTATTGTCTTTACATAATTTTGCCACACTAACAAGTTTTTTTGTAATAGATGGAGTGTGAAGAACAGAATGCAAAACAATAGGCTTAGAACAAGAAGAAACATAAGAAGTGCCAATATTAAGAATGGAGAGTTGCTTACCATTGCCAATAGTAACTTGTTCACCACCATGGTAGGGTATTGGATTGCATAAGGAGGACATTTCAGGAGTCATATGATGTGTTGCCCCCGAATCAAGAAACCACGATTCATCGGGATGAGTGAAATCAGAAGGAACAATGGAAGATGTATCAGATACGGCAGGAGAAGAAGTTGGCTGAGTAGTATGGATTAAAGTTTGTGGAGATGGTGTTTGATAAGAAAGGTTTGTTCTATGATGGCAAATAAGGGCAGTATGCCCAAATTTGCCACATATCTAGCATTGAGGCCGAGGACTATTAGGTTTGGATTGCTGTTGGGGCCACTGAGGTTGCTGTTGCGGTTTGCCTAGAATACCAGGGGAATAATTTGGTGTGGAGGATGAAGATATAGTTGTGAAGGGAGCTCTGGAGAAGGAATTAAACTGAGGCCTTTGAGATGGACGGTGATTATTGTGTTGAATGGTAAGAGTACTCAAGTTAGCTTGTGCAAGATTCAATTGATCTACTGTGTTCTGCTTTTCAAGCCTAGCCTCATAAGCTAAAAGTAAACTCCTAACATCTTCCAAGGCCGGATTATCAACACGATTTTGTATAGCAGGGACAAAGGGATTATACTCACTTCCTAGGCCATCTAGAATGTGAGCAAGGTGATCTCGATAAGAGATAGGCTCGCCAATAGCGGAGAATTTGTCAGTAACATCTTTAATCTTAGCTAGATATTGACTAACCGACAATCCATCCTTTCTAATTTTTTGTAACTGAGATTTAAGACTCATGATCCTAGCAGTGGTTTGAGAATCATAAGAACGTCTAAGAGAATTCCAAATAGCAGCGCAGATTCAAGATTTATAATCTCTCCCATTTTTTCTTCAGATAAAGAGGAGTACATCCAACACATAATTAAACGATTGTACCACTCCCATCCAAGATAGTCAGGATTTAGTTGTGTCTGATTCTGATCAAGGAACTGTTGGGTTTTATGCCCTAAAACTCGTAGATAGTAAATGAAACAAATTAATCGATCTCAATAAAGTGTTATTTGAGTAATTCAGTAATTTGGTTATTGAATAATCGAGTTTGCATTAATAAACCCTAAATCCAATAAACTAAGATCCAAGGTTGTTTAAATGAAACTTGGACTAGTATGTGGGGACATACGGGGATCAGTGTCCAAGTAACAACCTAAATGGTCTATAGTATAGGGATAAGGCTGGGTACCTTATCCTGGTGACACTATGTGATATGGCCCACCTTGTATTCGATACAGATGCAATGATCCAAAGCATCCATGTAGGAGACATGCGGGTGGGGGTATCCTATGCAATGAGTTTGCATAAGACCGGACCGCGAAATAGTAACCACTAGATGTAACGTCGTTAACTAGTTTAGGTTTCTATTTCAATAGGATGACCTAGGTAACTCAATCTCAATCCTGAGTCTGTTATGAACCCCTTTCAGGAGGGACTGTCCTTACATTTGTATGGGTGAGAGTGGCCAGTTCGCCGACTCAATAAGCCTACCATTTCAGGGGCAAGACCGAATGGGGGCTGGGAACATAACAGTATAAGATGGAATTCACTCCTTCCCCTATTGGGGTAAGTAGATGTGTGTTCCCTTAAGGGCTGATTCTAGGGCTTGAACAAAGGCGCGCCGTCCTCTCCTAGCCTGAGAGGAACTCCTGTTTAGTGGTTGGATCCTAAACAACTTGTTCATTAGAGGAATCAGTGGTACTTAAGGAACCAGAGGTAACCCAGGGGTAAAACGGTAATTTGACCCAGCTGGTGTTACGAACACACGTGAAGGATTGACTTACTGCTTGGTCGATATCCGTGGACACAGAAATGTTCTATAGTGAGAAGAGTGCAGCTGTGGGTCTTTAGTGGAGTGACCCACAGTTAACGAATGTTGACTAAACTTGGTCAATGAGTTTGGCCAATTAGTCTCGTATCGTTGGAGCTTCTGATCTGTAGGTCCATTAGGTCCCACTGGTAGCTCGTAAAGAGACTTGAGGCAATTAAGTATAAATTGTAAATTGAAAGTGTTCAATTTATTTGGGGAATCGTATAATGTATATTGATGCATTATAATATAAAGTTTATGAAACTTTATAATATAATTTTTGAATTAATTTTAAAAAAATTAATTCTTGAGAGAAAGTATTTGAAAGAGTTCAAATAAATTTAATATGAATTGGATTCATATTAATTTTAATTTTAATAAAATCCCTAAGATTAAATATATGATATTTAATTGGATAAATTAATTAATTATGGAATTAATTAATTATTTATTAAAATTAGAGACCTTTTCCTATTAGGAAAGAAAATATTTGAAAGAGTTCAAATAAATTTAATATGAATTGGATTCATATTAATTTTAATTTTAATAAAATCCCTAAGATTAAATATATGATATTTAATTGGGAAATTAATTAATTATGGAATTAATTAATTATTTATTAAAATTAGAGACTTTTTCCTATTAGGAAAAGGTCTCCCTTTTCCTATTAGGAAAAAGGTCTTGGCCTTTACTATATATAGGACCCCTGGGGTGGGGTGAAATGCATCCCATTCATTCTCCTACTCTCAGAGAATTCTCCCAAAGGCTCCCACAAGTCTCCTGCCTCTAGAAGTCTCAGAGTCATACCGGTGTAGCTATAGTGGTGGTGTTCACACTAGTTCGTGATTAATTCACAAGCAGTTGGTGAATTTAATCTGAGTCGTCAACGAGAGTAAGTAATTTGTTACTTTATAAATTAGATTTAGATCTAATATTTTTGTATGCTTAGCCTTAATATATATTTAGAATAGTTCTAATATTATTGCCAATGTATTGGTATTTTAGATTAAACAAAATTAATTACGAATCGGTCCCAATCACGCTTCCGCTTTACGGAATTATGGAATTCCAATCCTTCAGGAACTTCGATGGAGTAGGGACTGAGCCATCGAGAAAACCAGATAGCCCATTAGCGAGAACAGCATTGAGCAGTCGATTCTTCCATAGGAGAAAGTTGGAGTCAGTCAATTTAACGGCGAGTGGCTGAGGTAAGGTCGGATAAGGGTTTGGGGAGAAAAAATTTTGAGGAGTTGGAACTGGAAATTGGTTCGGTGCCTGAAACAGGGGACGAGGATAAAAATTTTGAGGTGGAGCATAAAACCCAAGTTGAGGAAACCCATTTGGATTGAAGGGAGGGATAGGTTGATTTTGGTTTGGTAGAGGTGGGGTATGTGGTTGAACTCTGGGTTGAGTATTCTGAAAGACGAGGGGGCGAGGATTTTGAACATTTTGGGTTTGGTTTTGATGGATGGGAGTAACGACTGGAGTCGTGATAGGAGTACTCAGAGAAACCACGGAGTTGTTAATTGAGCAGAAGACGAATTAGAAGAAGAGCCTTCATCAACCATTGCTTGAGAAGAAAGAAGAGCCCTCATCAACCATTGCTTGAGAAGAAAGAAGAGCTCAGAGCTCTGATACCATCAAAGATTAGAGAGAGAGAGGTGAACAATATTCAGATATTACTGTATTGAATTGAATGAACAGTGTAGCAAACCTACAGACATATAAAGGACATCACCTGAATACGTGGAGCTATCTAATAGGAGAATGAATAACAAACTTTACATATATGAAATCAGAAGAATAGCCTTAATAAAGGATAATGAGAAACAACATTCTTTCAATTCTCAACACATACGTCAAAAATGTCATTGACTTTTATATTAATCTTACAATTTGTCTCTTCCTCTTCTGAATTTTGATGATTACCGCTATTTTACATGTGTTGGTCACTATCATCTTGAGTTTGAGTAAGTTATGGGAGAGCAAAGAGATTTTGTGTGTAAGTTGAATAAAAGTTATGGGTTGAAACAGGCACCAAGACAATGGTACGATAAGCTTGAGTCAATTATGGGGGAGCAAGGCTACAAGAAGACTACTCCTAATCATTGCGTTTTTGTGTAAAAAATTTCTAATGATGATTTTATTATATTATTGTTCTATGTTGATGACATTTTGATTGTTGGCAGGAACATTTCAAGACTTGAGACATTGAAGAAACAGTTGAGCAAATCAACTTGCCATGAAGGATTTGAGGCCGAAAAGAAAATTCTTGAAATTTGAATAGTATGAGACAGAACATGCAAGAAACTGTATATGTCACGAGAGCAATATACTTGAAAAAAGGTGTTTGAAAAATTCAACATGAGTGAAGCTAAAGAAGTTAGTTTTCCTCTATCTAGTTACTTCAAATTGAGTAGCAAACAAATGTTTTTTATAGATAAAGCGAAGGAAGACATGAGAAAAGTTCTATATGCTTCAACAGTTGGGAGCTTCATGTATGTCATGGTATCTATTAGACCAAATACTGCTCATATTGTTGGTGTTAGTTATTTTATATCAAATCTAGGAAAAGAACAATGGGAGGAAATCAAGTGTTTCATGAGATATTTGCAAGGTACTTTTAGAAATTGAAGCTCACTTTTGCAAGTGGAAAGTCAGTGTTTGAAAGATTCAACATGAGTAAACTAAAGCGCTCAATTCTCCTCTATCCAATTACTTCAAATTGAGTTGCAAACAGAGGTCTTTTATAGATAAAGTGAAGGAAGACATGAGAAAAGTTTCATGTGCTTCCACAGTTGGGAGCTTGATGTGTGTCATGATATGTACTAGACCTAAATATTGCTCATTTTGTTAGTTTTTTAGTTGTTTTATATTTAGGGATGACAAAAATTCTTGTAGGGGCGGGGAATCCTTGGTTTGACCGGGTATAAAGTCAAACTAGGGATTCTTTTCGGGTCTTCGATCAGGGATGGGGCAGGGACGAGAATGATATCCCCACCTCGTCCCGACCCTGAACCCATCTCGAATAATTTCTTTTATTTAAATTTTTAAAAATATGTAATATATATATATATATATATATATATATATATATATTATAATTATTTACCATAATAATATTATTCTTATATTATATTATTAATAACATTTTATAAAGTTTTTTTTTTTTAATTCTTAAGTTTTGGTTTATTGTATTGTTTAGTTTATATTTTTCTTTTTCTTTTAATTTAATTTAGGTGTTTAAATTTATAGTAAAATTTTTTAAATATTTTAAAAATTAATTATTTAAATAAGTAAATAATTATAATCCTAACTTTAATATAAAAGTATACATAATTTTAATATATTTATTAATTTTAATTACTTGTTAAAAAATAATTTAAAAAAGAATAAAAAAAACGAGAATTTTTTCTCGTGGGGACCCGATCCCCGATCAGGGATTCCCCGACCCTAACCCGACTCTCCGAAACAGGAAATGGAGCGGGGACGAGTTTTTGAAATTGCACATGTATACAAAATTTGAAAATTAAACAAAAAGTATAAAAGTAACTTACATAATTCGCCAAAAATATCTTGAAAATTAAACAAAAAGGATAAAAGTAACTTACATTATTTGCCAAGAATATCTTCTCGTTCATATTTTGCCAATCCTCGGGATTTTGTGATTTCCAACGAACTAGTCTTGGGCCATTAACTGTTTTGCAAATTATGAAATCTATCAATGATTGATTAATTGAAGTCTAAATGACAATCAACCATTTTCTAAAAAGGGATTACAACGTTTTGAATTGGCTAGAGCAAAGTTTGTTAGAGTTAACAATCTATCTGTGACTATCACTGATAGATTCCCATAATTGTTAAAAAAAAAAAAACTTCAATTATTGGAGTCTATCCGAGGTTGAAAAAACATAAATCAACATAAATCAATATAGAAACGAGATGAGTTGATTAGAACTGATTTTTTGAAAGAAAAAAAAAACTTACCGATTTTCTCAACTGAAATACGAAAACAATTACTGATTTTCTCAACTAAAATGCGAAAATAAGGGATTAGGGTTTGCAGGCTAAAAACTACCAATTGATTGGAAAAAATATGGGACAGTTGCATAGATGACAAATTGGACCAAATTAATAGCAAATATAGCACAATTGCAAACTAATTGCATATATAGCAAAATTATTTGTACAAGACCAAAAAGTTGTCGTCAGATTTTATTTGTGTCTATCACTGATAGACTCTGATTATTCAAAGTCTATCAGTGTCTATCGTTGATAGACTCCGATTAATCAAAGTCTATCAATGATAGTCACTGATAGATTTTTATTAATCGGAGTCTATCAGTGACAGATACTAATAGACTCTAAATAATCGGAGTCTATCAGTAGACTGATGGATTCTGATTAATCAGAGTCTATCGCTGATAAACTCTGATAATCGAAGTCTATCAGATAGATTCTAATCAACCAGAGTCTATCAGTATCTATCAGTAATATACTTCGATAGATTTTTCTATATTTGCAATATTTTTTACATTGTGCTATATTTTCAATTATATAATTCTTATATGCCACCCACTGCAAATTCTAAAAAAAATGTTCAGGCTAAATGGACCTTGATGGGCTTTTTGGTCTTTTACAACTAATTGTGCTATATATGCAATTAGTTTGAAAGTGTGCAATATTTGCTATTAATTTTGTTCAATTTGTCATCTATGCAATTAGCCCTTAGAAATAATTGGTAAATTAATTACAAAGTTGAAAAATGATCATCAGAATGGTTTGAATTGGCAATGGTTTGTTGGAGAGACGACATTATTGTAGTGGGGGAGGTAAAACTTTGGGAAAAGAATGAGGCAAGAGGCAGTGAAGTGGAGGGGAGGAAAGAATTTGATGGGGCCTTAAAAAATACAGAAATTATAGGAAATAGACCGTTTTGGAGCCAATATTTCACAAATGTCCAATTATGAAAAAAATTTCAGCTTTGTCTTGGCTCAAGATTTTCCAATTAAATCTTCCCTATTTTGCCCTCCAAGATTCTGCACATCAAAAATTGATTTGTATTAATTTTTTCCATAATAAAATCTGCTATGAAGATTTTCCAATATCCAACCCTAACGTTAAATATGTTTCACCAAAAATTTTGTCCAATTGCCGTCACCAAATTCTTCCTCTAATTGCCGTCAATTTGAAGTTTTTTTTTTTTTTTTTTTTTTTTTTTTTTTTTTTTTTTTTTTTTTTTGCGGGTCCATTAGCGGTTAACAAAAGTTTTTTTTTCTCCCATTGCCGTCACCAGAAACTTTCTCCAATTTCTCAGCAGCTCCTCCATTTGCCGTCAATTTTCAGCGACATGAGTATTCCTTTATTCATCTTCTTCTTCTTCTTTCTATTTTTTTTTTTGTTTTTTTTTTGTTTTGTTAAACAATATGAATATCATGAGATTATATTTGTCTATTCTCTCTCTCTTTTTTTTTTAAAAAAATTTTTGTCAAACAGTATGAATAGGAGGAATCCAATTACATAGTTTGCATTTTTTTTTTCAATTTTGTTATCAATAGACATTTTTTGTTATTAATATCTTATGTTATAAGATGTTTCTAATTTACACTAACCCTTATTTACATCTAATCACCCATTTGATTGTAGAATGTAATGTTTATTCAAACAATAAATATATACTATGCATTATAATATATAATCAATATTCTGAACCCATTATATATTATATATTCATCATTGTGTATTCAGTTCATAAATCAAACGTCAAAATAATAAATATATACTAGGTTGTATATTGTATCATAAATATATACTTGGAATTATATTATATAAACCTTTGTATATAGTATATATACGTCATGATTTGTAAAGTTCATAAGTGAATTTTCAGAATTATAAACAAATGTCATGCAACATAATCCTTATTAAATATTCTTCATACATTTTTTTATAGGTAATAATCTCATTCCCATACGGATGGTGTTTGGTGGTTGTTGGAATGAGATTAATAACTATATTGATTACCAAGTTTCTCAAATTTGTATTCATGAAGGAATGTCGTTCACTAATTTGATTGAAGTTGTAACCCAAAAGTTAGGCAGCCCAAGTAATTTTTGATTCTCCTGACTTGTGTGTTTCCTTAGGATCATCACATTTCATGAATAACGACATGAAGATTGTGGAAGACAATGATGTACATTGGTTGTACAACATTTTATCTAAAGGTGTTTTAGAATTATGTTCCCTAATAGTTGATTGTAGAAATAGTTTGGCTAGTTTGGTTGATAATATACCGTTTATTGGTTCAAGCTCAACCAACTTGGTTCGACAAGGTCGATTTCATCATTCTATTGATGTCGCAAAGTTGCCTGCAGATTTTAAGATTGATGTGAACAACATGTTTTCTGGTAAGGTGAATGTACAAAATGCGTTAGGTGCAATTGCTATTAGGGACAATTTTCAGTATAGGACAATCAAATCAAATCATGATGTTTTGTACGTCAACTGTATAGTTAAATCTTCTGCTTCCTTTTCTTTTTTATACCCATTATTCCTGGACAACCCCAACAATCTTTGACTTCTGCGAGTTGGATTCTTATTTGAAGATTTTTTTTTCTCTCCCCGTTGCCAAATCTATTATCTCCATACACATAAAACTATATTTTAGTAAATAAAGAGCATGCAATACCCTATATTCGCACCTTTGTATTATTCAAATGTAATTCTCTAAATAAATTTAAATTTAAAAAAATGCACAACTATATATTTCTATTGACCATGAATATATTCAAGTACAACAATCATATAAAATATATTATCTTTAACAGAAACCATCTAATATATATATAAACCATTCAATCAACCATCAATTTGCTTTATATAAACCACCACATATATTATATAAACCTACAACTAAATAATATATTATTCGGATTATATAATTTTTTATACCCACATAACAAACCCGAATATACCAAACTAACAGAATATTTTTTATACACCACAAAAACTCAATAATCATGACCTGAATGATTTTTATAAACCACAACTAAGTAAATTTGGCTGAATGATTTTTATATATCAAACTAACAGTATATTTTATATACTACGCAGAATGATTTGTATAAACTCACAACTAAGTAAACAAGCTAACAGTATATTTTATATAAACTACATAACAAACCCAAATATACCTTCGAATAAACTTCTACAGCCAACCAAGACAATGCTGCTAACAGATTGAGGATGTTTTGTCTAAACAAGAAAAACATAAGAACCACACCAAGAAAAGAAAAATAAAATAAAAAAATAAGCATCCATCGGCAGAAGCGTCGCCGCCGACGTATCAGACAACGACAGGAACACTTACAACGTTTGAAGGATGAGACGGCAACAAAACACACGTCGTTTGAAGGATGTGACGGCGGGAACAGAGCGGCGCGCAGTCGGAGGATGGACGGCGAAACACAGAGGAAGTGACGGCGGAAACAGAGTAGCGCGCTGTCGGAGGATGGACGGCGAAACACAGAGGGAGTGAGCGACGATGGCCGGCAAATCGCGAGGGAGTGAGCGTTAAGCAGAAAATCGCGAGGGAGGGAGACCGACGTGAAGAAGAAAATCGCGAGGGAGGGAGACTGGCGTGAAGAAGAAACGACTATTTGGGGATGTATATTTTGGGGTTTGAAAATAAAATAGTGAGGGAATCGAGGAGTTATTTGGAGAGAGGATTTGAAAAGATTTTTGCAGCCATAACTAATTATTACGAAAAGATATTTTGGGTAAATATATGGATAATAACCATATTTATTTTCTTAATTATAATATAATGGGCATTGATGTAAATTAATATCTATTTTGGCTTGGCTTAGGACAAAGCTGAATTTTTTTTCAAGATTAGACATTTATGAAATTTTGAATCTAATATGGTCTATCTATGTAGTTAACCCTAAAAAATAAGAGTAAAACATGAATAAAAAGGGGCAATGGGGACTAATGGGCCCATTTGATTTTTCATTTGTAAAAATGGGCTCAATTTTTAAAATCTCTTATTTGGGACCCCTGTGGTTGTGAAAAGACAAAATTAGTCTTGCCCTTTCCCTTCTTAAAAATCCCAACCGAAATTGGAATAAAATTCGTGTAATACGACAAAATTTGATTGAATTTAATGAATCCCGATCGAATTTTGACAAATAATCATGCAACCACGGACAAAATTTGCCCAAAATTAATGAATCCGACTGAATTTAGTAAATCCTGATCGAAAATGGCCGGGATTCATGCATTCCCGGTCGAATTTTGGTCGGAAATCATGCAAATCCTGCCAAAATAATGAATCCCGGGCGGAATTCATGCATTCCCGCCGGGATTCATGCATGGAGCGATTTTTTTTTTTTTTTTTTTTTTTTTTTTTTTTTTTTTTTTTAAATTAAGCGCCAAAGGTTGGTTTCTTCTTTTCCTTTTTAAATCAAGCGGCAGACTTCCTTTCTTTTTTTTTTTCTTTTTTAAATCAAGTGACAGTTTGTTTTTTTTTTTTTTGTTTTTTTTGTTTTTTTTTTTTTTAAATTAAGCATCAGATCTTGGTTTCTTCTTTTTTAAATCAAGTGGCAGATGTTGTTTTCTTCTTCTTCTTTTTTTTTTTTAAATGTTTTGAATTAAATGTCTCGTATTGAAAATTGAAGGGAGGCTATAATAGACTTTTTACACATTTGCTGACATTATTAAAGCCAGCAAAGGGTCTCCAAATAAGAGATTTTAAAAACTGGGCCAATTTTTACAAATGAAAAATCAAATGGGCCCATAAGTCTCAATTACCAAACTGGCATTTGCACATATGGCAAGAAATACCAAACATATTGCAAAAATAGCAAAAAGTAAAACAATTTGTAGAAATAATACAATGTGACCTTAAGTTACAAAAATACCCTTTTTATCAACAATTATCTGATAGTCATTGATAGACTTCAATTGATCGGAGTCTATCAGTGATAGACACTGATATAAAGGATTATATGGAGTCTATTAGTTACTATCTGACAGAAAGGATTACCAGTCTATCATCGATAGTCATTAATAAACTTCGATTAATCAGAGTTTATCGATGATAGACATTGATAGAAAAGGATTATACGAAGTCTATCAGTAGCTACTTGATAGAAAGAATTATACGGAGTCTATTAGTATGATAGTCTTTTAGTGTATATCACTAATAGTCATTAATACACTGAATTAATCGAAGTCTATCAGTAATAGATACTGATAGAAAGGATTATACGGAGTCTATTGATAGTTTATCAGTGTCTATCACTAATAGACTTTGGTTAATTGAAGTCTATCAGTGATAGACATTGATAGACTTCGATTATCAGAATCTATCAGTGATGGACACTGATAAAAAAGGATTATACAGAGTCTATCAGTGTCTATCACCAATAACAGTCACTGATAGACTCTAATTATCAAAGTCTATCGGTAATAGACACTGATAGAAAGAAATTTATGGAAATTGGTAGAATTTGCACACAATTCAAAATTAAACAAGGGTAAAACGAGAATTGTGAAATTTTATTCTAATAAAATTGCCATATTTGCTATTATTTTTACATTGTGCTATATATTTAGAAAAACCCTAATTGTCACCCAATACAATTTCAAACAAAAATAGTAACCGATTTTTTTTTTTAAATAACAAAAAAAAAAAATAAAAAAATAAAATGGTTAGCAAAAGGTTTAGAGACTTTAAGGATCAAACTTTAATTTTTTTTTTTTTTTAAAAAACAAGTTTTATATATAAGGGTTAATAGTAGTTACTTCCAAAAAAAAAAAAAATAAATAAATAAGGGATGATAATAAGGTTTGAGTATTATACCCTGGAGGAATGCATGTCTGTATCAATATCTCGACATCTCAGAGGTTGAATTTTACTTTTACATCGTCATTTTGAATTTATGGAATACTGACACGAGGGACGCACGTGGAAGGTCTTTGTATATCGATATTCAACGGCGGGCGAGAGTGCGATGCAACGTGCACAGATGGAGAAATTCAAAGAAACCAAAACCAAGAGAGGAGAGAGACAGACACAGAAATCTGAATCTGCAGGCAGTGACTCAGCCATGCCGATCGACAAGTGTCCTTCAATGGCGTCGACTCGTACTGCTGTTGCAGCCAACTGCTTTTTCTTCCTCCTCCTCTTCTGCTCTTTCGCTGTTACAGTCCGATCGCGATCATCCATTTCCCCCAAATTTCATCCATCCTCGCCTCGTTTCAAACCCATGGTAACTTCTCATCTTCTCTTTTATCGATCTTCTTTTTCATTAAATTTTGTTGTAACGAGGTGGAAAATTCGAACCCCAGACCTATCATATTGATATTTTCATTAAAATTTTCTCCGATTGCTTTTTACTACAGATTTTATCATAATCTTAATATATATATATAGAAATGGTATAAGCAATATATACAAGATTTGAAGTCAAAAGGGAGTGAGATGTGTGGGTAATCATTATGACTCAAAATTGGAGTCGATTAGATCATGGGTATTGTGAGTCGAGCCTCAAAATGCCCATTGGGAAGGAATCATTGAACATGAGGAAGGGAGAATGTCGTTGGTGCTTAGATCAGTTGGTCCTTAGAGGAGGAAAATCGCATGGAGAAGTACTAAAAATCGAGGAGCAAAGCATTAATTAAGGAGAAGAGAGGGAAGAAAAAGAGAGAAAATAATTACGACTCTCTTTTTTTTCCATATATTTTTTTAGGGAAGTTATAGAAACTACAGGTGATTTTGGGGATATTTTCAAATAAATGGTTTTAGAAAATATATTTAGTTTTATTTTATTTATTTTTAAATTCAATGGATAAATCCATAAAATCATGTTTAAATTGACTAGGCTTGAGACAAAGTTGAACAATTTTCTTGAAACTTGACATTTATGTGATTTGATATTCCAAATGACCTATCTATGTAGTTAGGGGTGTAAAATTTTTGGTCGGGTCGGTTGTACGGACAAACTGACCCAACCCTACCTAACTCGAACCAATCGGTTTCGGGTCGGGTTGGGTCACCCTTTTCGTTTATCGATTGTTCTCTTCTCTCCGGATGAAAATTGGGGATTCAGAAGTTATTACTTTAGGGGAGGGATTTGGGTCGGAGCGGTGGAGAGGGGAGAAGGAACACTTGGCCGGCGATGAAGGCGCAACGACAAGTGCAATGGTGCCGGCGATGAAGGCGCAACTACAAGCGCAACGACGCCGGTGAGGAGACCACGAGCAAAGAGTAATGACGCTGGCGAGCAAGAGCAACGATTTACCGACTGAAGCAAATGAAACCGAACCAATCAAAAACGATAGCGACGATGACGATGAGCAAGAAAATGAAAGCGAGATTGACGGTGAATCTCTGTTCAGTTGTTGAGAAAGAGAGATTGACGGTGAACAAGAAAACGCAAGCGAGTTGTTGAGAAAGAGAGATTGACGGTGAGCAAGAAAAAGCGAGTTGTTGAGAAAGAGGGAATGAATTGAGAGGAGACGACTGAAGATTAATAAGACATAGATTTAGGGTAAACCTCATCTCGGTTCAGGAAAAGGTAAACCGAAACGTCTGAACCGAACCGACGGTCTTGTCTGTAATATTCTTCAAAATCGACCCGAACCGAACCAAACCACGGTTTGGTTCAGTTCAGTTTCTTACAGTTCTATATGTAGTTAACCCTTAACATAATAAATAATAAAAACTCCACCCTCCCTCCACTTGCACTCTTCTCTCCCTCACCTCCACCCTATTCCGACAACTGGCTTCCTTCAATCACGGACAATCGATTGACGAATCTTTGATTACTAGTTATTGACCGATGAACCTTTGGTCATTGGTTATCAGTCCGTGGCCAACTGACGAAGCTTCGACAAGCATCGATTGTGAGTTATCGATTGACAGAGTTTCGTTGATGACGATTGACCGATGAAGCTTGGAAGAATCGTCGGTTGTCGATTATTGACCAACAAATCTCCCGTCACCATGGCCAATGGTCGAAGTAGGGATGAGGAGGGGGAAGAAGAGAGAGGTGAGAGGGAGGAGAGATGGAAAATTTTTTGTTTTTTATTATTATTTAATTATAATTAATTAATTATTTTAATTATTTTAATTTTTAAAATTTGCATATCAACATTAAAAATAATAAAAAAAAATTATTAAATTGATGTGAGGAGCAGTTTAAACCTATCTTTCAAAACTTGAAAAAAAATGCATTTTTGAAACCTCAAAGACCAAATGCACCTTTTGCTAAAACTCAAGAACTAAACTGGTAATTTTTTTTTAAAAAAGGAGAAAGAGAAAGAAAAGGTGATGTGTGTAGGGGCTTGAGCCTACTCTGGGCCTTTGGTGGCTTTTCCATGACATATTGTGCCCAGTAGGTGTATAAAGTATTTCACGAGGAATTTTGCACGGTTAGACTAGGAGACAAAAACTGCAAAAGTATTTTTCGATTTTGTATCCTGTGGTTATTAGGAGACATAGAGATTTGTGAATCCATATCTTACGATTATTAAGAGAACCACATCGAATAATTCTTTCGATGTGGTTAGAGCACTTAAACTATAATTGCTGAAAGGTAAAACATGTTACACCAAAAATGAGCCATAAAAGGGGCTATATCAGATACGATATTAAGATATTAAAAGTTTACGAATGTATTATTATTTTTTTTCCCTAAAAAATCCAGGAACTAAAATAATTTTGTAAGTTAAGGAATTTATATAATTTTTTTTGGTTAAATTACCAAATTAGTCTCAATTGTTGGATATAGTTTGAATTGGCTTTAGAAATGTTGAGGTTTCAATTTTATGAAAACGTCTATGTGGATAGTTATTTTTTAAAATGAACCTATATTGATTAGGTCCATATGTGATCTCGATAATAAACTGAGTTTAAAAACAAGTAAGGGAAAAAAAAGAATTGACTTTTAGATGCAGTTTAGAAATAAGTTATTTATGAGATTTATCCAAACTATAAGAAAAAAAAATTCACAGAATAGGGATTATACCAAGGCTTTTAGAATTTTAGGGACTAAATCAAAATTATTCCTAAATCATGGAACCAAATTTGTAATTTAACATTTTTAAGTCTTTTTTTTTTTTTTTTTGAAAAGTATTCTTTCTCTGATAAACGTTTAAAACAGGTGCCAAGTTATAAAAAATCCTGGAAACTTTTGTGTGAAAAAGTTGGGGTTCATTACCGTTCTCCTCCTTCCTACAGGTAATACCTGTTGGTTACTCTGCTAATCGATTCTTTCTCTCCATTTTCTTCTTGTTTCTTTTCATGTTCTTTTCATCAGGACAGCAAGAAACTCACTGAATGTTTGGAAAATGGGGGTAAAAAATCTCTTCTTAAATGTGTATTTAGAGCATTTGATGCAGATTTCTTCAATAACACCAAGGTACATAGCATCAATTTTGTTCATGTTTTCATATAATGTGCTGTCTTTTTAATTCATGTAACATTGAGGAACCTCTGTTTTTGAGTAGATGGATGAGGTTTTAAAGGGAGCTGAAGAATTTAATCTGCCTATAATCAAAGCCAATCGGAAGCTAGTTGCTTCTGAAAATGGAGGTCTGCAAAATCCTTCTCCTTTGGTGTTCAACCCCGAGTGGGCAAATGAAAGATTTCAACATAAGAGCAGAAGATTCCGTTATCCTGCTGCTTCTGGAGTGAAGAGACCACAAAATGAAGAAGACATTGCCTTCATGAGCGTATGTTTGTACAAACTAACCTTTTTAGTTTTGAATCCTCAAGGCCCCGTTTGATAACCATTTGGTTTTTGGTTTTTGGTTTTTGAAAATTAAGCTTATAAACACTACTTTCTTTGTTTTTCTAATACCCTTCTTTCCATGTTTTAAAAAACCAAGTCAATTTTTGAAAACTTTTCAAAAAAAAAAGTAGTTTTCAAAAACTTGTTTTTGTTTTTGGAATTTGGTTAGGAATTCAAATGTATCCTTGACAAGGATGAAAACCATGGTAGGGAAATTGGGAGAAAATAAGCCTAATTTTCAAAAACAAAAAACCAAAAACCAAATGGTTATCAAACGGAGCCTAAATGTTTTGACTTTTTTTCCAATTTGGTCTTTATTTTTTCCTCAATCAAAGTCCAGATTTAACTAACAAACGGTGATGGCATTCGGGTTGAAAAGAGTGTATGTTTTAATTTGATGTAACAAACGTTAAAATGTTGGTATAACATAATTGGCAACTTCATAAATTTTTACTGTTTTTTGTGTTTTTAGGGATGGATTGAAACTGAAACTTTTAAAAGAATAGAGATGAAAAAAGAGCCAAATATTAGGGACTGAAGAATATGTTTAGCCTAGATTCAATAGTGATGGCCTTTCTGGTGAATGACCTGTTGAGTTCTATTAGGTTCTTGAACTTGGAGAACTGATTAAAACGGAGCAGATTACATCTCAGGAGCTCGTTCGGATTTTTCTGCAGAGATTGAAAAGGTATTATTCAAAATCAACTTTTAGTCCTTGCAAACTATGTTGAAGTTCTTATTTAACAAATTTCTTTAAACACTATTAGGTACAACCATGTTCTTGAAGCAGTAGTTTCTTTTACTGAAGATTTGGCTTATAAACAGGCAAAAGAGGCTGATGAATTGTTTGCACGAGGAGTGTATTTAGGTTCATGTTTCTTTTTTCTTTTTACTAAAAGTTTTTGTGCTGCTACAATGAAAGTCGTTGAATTGAGTGGTGCATTTATAAATTATAATTCATTGTTTAACTTTCCTCTTTATTTTCAAATGTGGTGTTAAATTTATACTTTTAACTTTGAAATGATTCTTTGTTTTACAGGTCCACTACATGGAATTCCATATGGGTTGAAGGATATAATTTCTGTACCAGGATATAAAACAACTTGGGGTTCTAAAAGTTTTAAAGAACAAGTAATCGATGTTGAAGCTTGGGTTTACCAGCAGTAAGGAATAGATTTGGCTATAAATTTATCTCAGAAATATTTGGCATCTTCGCTAACAAATCACGAATCATTTGGTTTTGCAGGTTGAAGTCAGCAGGTGCTGTTCTTGTTGCCAAACTTGTTACGGGATCGCTTGCTTACGATGACATCTGGTTTGGTGGTCGGACGAGGAATCCATGGAATATCGAGGAGTTCTCTACAGGGTCATCAGCTGGACCTGCAGCATGCACTTCTGCAGGTGCCTTTTAGATTTGTTCTGATTGCTTCCACACAAAATGTTTTTTTTTTCTAGCAAATCTTAGGATTGGTATGAACTCGAAAGCAAAACTGCAGCATTTTAGGCTGAAATGGAGACTTCATTGTGTTTGGTCTGTGTTCCTTAAGAAAAAAGAGCTGGGGCACTTTTGTCATTGTTTCTTGCAATACGAATTTTCCTTTATAATTTTGGATAATGACCCAGAGGAGATGTGTTTGTATTGCCCCGTCTTTTACTAGGTATGGTTCCATTTGCGATTGGATCAGAGACAGCTGGTTCAATGACTTATCCTGCAGCTCGATGTGGAGTGACTGCAATAAGGCCAACGTTCGGAACGGTTGGTCGCAGTGGAGTGATGAGTATTTCTGAAAGCTTGGTAGTAGCTATGAATCCTTTTTTCTTAGCTTCTCGACGCTTCTTCGGTATTCATTCTGCCTTTGCTTAACAGGATAAGCTTGGTCCATTTTGTAGAAATGCTGTTGATTGTGCAGTCATTTTGGATGTCATTAGGGGAAAGGATCCTCATGACCTCTCATCAGTTGAGAGTAATCTTGATGATCCATTCTCCATCGATGTTTCGAAACTTATTGTTGGTTATCTTAATGATGCTGATATGGAGGTTAGTAATTCCATTAGACCAAAGTCACCTGCCTTGACATCTGGATAGCTAATCCAATTTGTAAAATGATGATTATAGGTCGTTCGGGTTCTTTCATCGAAGGGTGTTAATATGGTTCCATTCAACTTATCTTATTCTGTTGACTCTGTTCAAGGCATCCTTAACTTCACTATGGATGTTGATATGTTGGCACATTTTGACGAGTGGCAACGGTCAGGGCTTGATGATGAATATGAAGCTCAAGACCAATGGCCGACTGAACTACGTCGTGCACGTTTAATTCCTGCAGTAGACTATGTGCAGGTATTGTTTGTTGTTTATTGTTGACAAATTATGAAATGTGTGATTTCAAGTTCTTTGATCATAGGGTAGAAATCCCTCCTATGAGTAAAAGGGATATCTATCTCAAACTAGTTAACCAGATATAGTAAAGAATTTTAGCATTTTAAAAAGTTAGATTAACAGATGTCAGATGATTTAGGTATTATATTTTTGGCTCATAAAGCTGGGTTATGTTTTCAAAGTCCACTATTTAAAAAATTTCTATGTATTCATTTATGTAATGATGTTTTTTAATTTAGTCTCTTACTGTAGATGAATATTAAAATTGATAAACTTACATGGCATGTACTTGAGTGATTGGAATAAAAAATGTGTTATTTAAGGGAAGAAAACTCAAAAGTCTCTACAAATTTCTTGTTTTAAACTTTTCTATTTAGATAATCCTTTTCTTCCCCTAGCCAATTCAGTATTGTGTCATATATAAGTTTATCACTATTTTTAACATAGGGGCAGTATTAAAAATTGTTAAAACATGAAAAGATCGACTCAAATATTAAATCGAAAATTTCTAAACAATAGAAGAAAATGAAAAACATATTGGGTAAGTGGGAGATTGCTTTTCAGTAATCTTGCTTCTCATTTGAAGCATTAACATCTTGTGCATATTCCTCCATTTTTGACCAAAATCAAGATAATTATCGATCCACAGGCACAGAGAGCAAGGGGAAAGCTAATGAGGGAAGTTAAAGAAAGTTTCAATGTCGATGCTTTCATCGGCAATGCGACCGACTGGGAGAGAGTTTGTATGGGAAATCTTGTTGGTCTGCCTGTCATTGTTGTTCCAACAGGTTTCAAGAACATCTCAAACCCGCCTGCAAGTGGCACGACAAGACGACGAACCACCATTACCACTGGCATCTACGCTCCTCCGCACAAGGATCACGTTGTACGTACACTCTTAACATTTTCAAGTCTTAGACAAAAAATATAATTCCTTTTGTTTTGTTTTTGCTGAAAACTGATTGGATTGTTGTAGGCTCTGGCTTTGGCTATGGCTTACCAGTCTGCAACAGATCACCACAGAGCAAGGCCACCGATTGATGACTTGGGGCCTCATGATACCATTACAGATCCACGTTTGGTTTCTATTCCTCCAAGATTATTGCATGTCTGAACTTGAATCTGCACTTTATTTGATTGTCATACTGAAATGATAGAAATGGTAGATCGCCATCTTTAGTGCTAGGCCTTGGGGCTTGGCCTTATCTTACATTTTGGAGACTTTTTTCTTTTGTTGGTCTTTTTCTTTTTGATTATAAAACACACATGTTTTAGCCCTGATTTTTCTCAGTATATATGTTATTCCCACCAGATATTATAACTTGGACTAAGAAGTTCAAATTCACATGTTGTATATTGTTAAAATCAGGACATGAATTCAAAAAAATTGAAAAAAATGATTTGATAAAAACCAATGCCATGTCAATATGGATAATTGGAGGAAAGGATGGGTGTAACGAAATCTAAACTTCGGAAGTAAAATTGGGGATCATAATGCTATCTTTGAATTTCCTTGGGAATTTGGTTTGCTCCTTGTAGCAATATATGAATGGACAATTGAAATAAATGAGTCCTTTTAATTTTGGGTTGGTAAAAAGGGCCCATCTTTTGAAAATATGTATTTGAGGATCCCTTGGTATGTGAATAGACATATATGCCCTTTTTACAATTGAAATCTCACTTCCCTCTCCTCTCTTTACCGTTAACCCACGTCGGAAGTTCTCCCTCACGCTCAACAGCCATCCAAAAGTAAAATCATTTGTTTTTTCCGTTTGTTTCCAAATCTTCCGTCGAAATCTAAGTTCCAACTACACGAGGTAGGTATCTACTGTCATTTTTGTGTATTCCTTAGGGATTGAATCTCGATTTTGAACATATTTGATGCTGATAACTTGCAAAAAGCAAGTTATTTCTCCTTTAAACTTAAACTAAAACAAGGCTACAAGATACAGTGATGCGTTACTTCAACGCAATAAGGAAGGAAAATGTGATGGTTTTCTACGGTAGGCTATATTTATGGATGCGGTACGAAATTATAAAAATATAAGGTGCTAACGCATTTAATTCAGTTGTTTGTTGCCCAAGTTTCTCTCAACGCAGGCACACATCCCAAGACGATCATGAAACAGACAAGATGGATGAAAAGACCGTGCTGACACAACTGACGCGCAAGTGGGCTGAAGATGACTGAAGCAAGTTTTCTAATTCCTTGGAGAAGTCAGTTTCCTTCGCCTATAAATAGAAACCACCTGCTCAAAGGAAGGGAGGAGGGAAGAGACGAAGAGAACAAAAGCAAGAAGAAAGAGAAATCACAGAAAGCTGTGATTAAGGGTAGACTTGCATTTGCGATGTATTGCACAATGTATTGTTTTGCTCACATGAGCTAATTTTCTTCATCAAGACTTAGTGCAAGCACCCATGCGGTGATAAGTTTACTTTGTAAGCGCATACTTTGATTTAATGAAACATTATTGCCTTCTACTTAGATGCGATACTATTTTCATTACTAACTCTCGCCTGGCCAGCCGGATGCGGTAGCAGCATGATAAATCCTTGACAGGTAATGCATGTGGACACGTCTAAATAGAACAAGCTAGCGCATTGCATGTAGTCTCGAGGGAAGGGGTTGGCAAGATGACAGGCGGCGGCGGCGGTGGTGGTGGCAGGGACTCTTGATTCTGGGCGCAGACAGGGTTTTCCTACGCCGGTGGATCTAGCTGATTGGTCCTTGCGGCCAGTGGAGAGTTGCGCCCCGTAGTTTGTTTGCGCCTCTTCTTCTTTGGTGCTTCAGGCGCAGGGGCGGTTGCTGTTGCTTGGGATGTGGGGTCTTGGTGTTGGGTTTCTGGGTTTTGACGCTGAGATGTTGCTTGCAGTCGCACGTTATGGGTGCGCGTTATGCGCGCCCACCAATGATCATCAAAATCCTTCCGCATGGGTCAGATTTCTTCGTCTGGCTGAGGCAGCAAGTCGGATGCGCGACAGAGTCGGGTGACGAGGCCAGTGCAGAACATTGCACCCTTAGGTTTCGCAGCAGTTTGGCGCAGGGCTTCGACGATTATTCTACCCAAGTCTAGTGGGATCCCCTTCATTATGCAGTAGACGAGGACCACTCTTGGGATGCTTAACGTGGCATCATGCGTTGTGGGCATGATGCGGTTCTTTATCCAGTGCATCCAGGCTGAGGCCTCGAAGTCCAACAGCTGCGACCGTAGGGTCCTTGCAGCACCATGCCCATCCCACTTAGCACCTGGTCTGGCCACCGCAATCAGTACTGCACTTAGGAAGTCGTCATCTAGGCAGTTTAACAGTGCATTGCCATCTGCGTCTGGCATGTCTGGAAGTTCGAACACGGAGTTGATGCACGTAGGGGCAAATGCGACTGAGTGGCCACGCACCAGCACTTCATTTATTTCTTCCTGCCATTGCGCTCTGTAGAAGTCGTGGACCAATGCAGGGGCATAGTTGGGAAAGTTCTCGCAGACTAACTCCCATTTGTGGTGGGAGATTTGGTCCGTCATGGTCTGCGGGAGCGTGCAGCTAAACGCCCTTTCTTTTGCGAACTTGCCCTTTTCTTCGCCCATTTTCTCTTCGCCTTTTGATGCGGCAGGGGCCCCCTTCCTCTTTTTGCTTGGGGCTGCCGCAGGTCTTTCTGTGGGCTCTCGGATGATTACCCCAGTAGGTTGGATGTTGCGGCGATGGGTCAGGGGCAGGCCATCTTCTGAATCCGTGGACTCTGACCCTTGCGTTGGTGAGTCCAGAGCTGCCGCAATTACAGCCAAATTCGCTGCGGCGACTTCTGCTGTAGCTCGATCTTGCGTCAACTTACTGGCGCGTTATCTTTCTTTAGTCGCTTCTTGTTCTGCGACGGCCTTGTGAGCAGTTTCTTCTGCCGCAGCTTTTTCTTGCTCTTCTCAATGGCGAATTGCGTCGCCTTCTTTTCCCAACTCCCCCAGCAAGGAGTCCCATGCGGTCACTTCCTTCTCAGAAAACTGCGGTGAAGTGGGGTGCGTGGAGGTTGATTGTGGGAGAGAATCAGAAATGGGTGCGGGAGTGGAGGAAGATGATGGGGTGGTGTTTGAAGCTAAGGTAGCTGAAGAGTTTGGAGGTGGAAGAAGGAATACAGATGGAAAAGGGGAGGGAAATGGGGTTAGGTTGCGTGGTGCAAGGGCGTTTTGGGTTGGTTGGAGGTGCACTGGTTGGATTTTGAAGGTGGAAGTGTCCAACGGAGCAACGTCGAGCACTTCTGTAGCAGTGGCTTCGGAGGTGGACGGTGCGGTGGTGTTTTCTCGGGGTCGTTTACCGTTAAGGATTTCGGGCTCTTCTGCCTCCATGGGGTCGCCTTGGTTCGGCTTGTCACTTTCTTCGTCAGACGAAGTGACGATATCTCTGTTAGGTCCCTCAACCTCCGGCGATGAGGGTGGTGCGTCGTCTGCGTAGCCGACGATTGAGAGGTTCTGTGAGTCAGACATGGTGAAGTTTGGTGAGGGTGAAGTTTTCGCGAGAGAGAGAAGAAGGTTTAGGGTTTTCGCACGAAGAAGATGAAGAGATGAAATAAGGTAATCCATGCATCGAGGCCTTTTATAATTGTCGCAAGTTCTGGTTGCTTTGGGGTAATGATGCCCTTTCGCATCCACGCAGGTAGATAGGCCATGATTGCTATGGGGGAATGTGGACAGTTGCATCGGGCAGTGTGCAATAGCAGAGAGTAGTGTGACTCATTAAATGTGAAATGATGTGGCTGCGCCTCCAATGCGAGTAATGTACAGATGAAAGAGGACATGCGCTAGGGTTTCCTTCCTAAGGCTCTAACCTACCAAAATACTAACGCAACAAAATAAAACATGCGGAAAGAAAGAAAATAATTACAACTTCTGACCTGCTGTGCTCTTGCTTTGCGTTAGGTCCTGCCGCAGCTGAGAACACTCTTTTTCTGGACCTATCTTTTCCTTGTTGCTTCATGGTGGATCTTCTAGAAGAACAATCTCAACTACCTCGTCATAGGTCCCATCAATGTATGGTTTTATTCGTTGTCCATTGACCTTAAAAATTCTCTTTCCATCAGCAGAATACAAGTCAACAGCCCCCTATGGATATATCTTGTGGATAATGTATGGGCCCGACCACCTTGATTTCAGCTTACCTGGAAAAAGACGTAAACGAGAGTTGAATAATAATACCTTCATACCTTCCTTAAGATCCCTTTTGCATATTCTCCTGTCATGCCACTGTTTTTGTTTTTCTTTGTTGATTTTGGCATTTTCATAAGCGCATCTTCTAAATTCTTCTAATTCTGAGAGCTGGCGCAATCTTTCCTGACCTGCCGCATCTGGATCAAAGTTAAGGCGTTTTAATGCCCAATGCACTCTGTATTCCAACTCTAAAGGCAAGTGGCAGGCTTTCCCAAACACTAACGCATAAGGAGACATCCCTATGGGTGTTTTGAAGGTCGTGCGATACGCCCATAACGCATCGTCCAGATGTTGCGCCCAGTCCTTCCTATTTATGCTGACCACTTTTTCAAGAATTCTTTTTATTTCCCTGTTTGATACCTCTGCTTGACCATTGCTCTGGGGGTGATAAGCTGCTGCGATATGGTGCTTGACATTGTATTTTTGCAAGAGCTTAGTCATTACCTTGTTCACGAAATGTGTTCCTTCATCGCTGATGAGTCTTCGTGGCACTCCAAATCTTGTGAAAATGTTTTTCTTAAGGAACTTCGCCACGGTCGCCGCATCATTTTTAATGTAGGCAATTGCTTCCACCCACTTAGTGACATAATCGACTGCAAGGAGGATGTACTGATACCCTTGCGATGACGGAAATGGTCCCATAAAATCGATTCCCCAAACATCAAATGGTTCAATTTCCACTATAATTCTGCGACATCTCGTTTCTTGTGCTGATGTCACCCGTGCGTTGGCATTTGTCGCATCTATCGACGTGTTTCTTTGCGTCTTGGAACAACGTTGGCCACCAATATCCACTTTGTAACACCTTCGCCGCAGTGCGTTGGCCTCCAAAATGTCCTCCATATGGAGCTTCATGCCATGCTTCTAAAATTTTTGACGCATCTGTACATCCAACGCATCTTCGAACTAGGTGATCTGGTCCTCTGCGATAAAGGTAGGGATCATCCCATAAATAAAATTTAAGTTCATGGAAGAATTTCTTACGCTGCTACGCGAAGTATTCTTCAGGCAAGACTCTTGCGGCGAGATAGTTTGCTATGTCAGCAAACCATGGTTCTTCCTCTTCGATATTTAGCAGCTTTTCATCAGGGAATTCTTCGGTGATAGGGATATCAGACGCATCTGCCTTTTCAAGGTTTTCCAGTCGCGATAAATGATTTGCCACTTGGTTTTCACTCCCCTTTTTGTCCTTGATTTCCAAATCAAATTCTTGCAGCAAGAGAATCCACCTAATCAGCCTTGGTTTTGCGTCCTTTTTAGTGATTAGGTATTTGATTGCCGCATGATCAGTGTAAACAGTGACTTTGGAGCCAATCAAATAAGCACGGAATTTATCAAAAGCATAAACAACCGCCAATAATTCCTTCTCGGCTGTTGTGTAATTATTCTGTGATTCATTCAATGTCTTGCTGGCATAATAAGTGGGGTGAAGTGACTTCTCCTTTTTCTGTGCTAGACTGCTCCTAGTGCCACGTCGCTTGCGTCACACATTAGGACAAATGGTTCTTTCCAATCAGGGGTTGTGAGAATGGGCGCAGTGACTAACGCATGCTTCAGATCTCCAAATGCCTTAGCGCATTCTTCTGAAAATTCAAATCTTCTGTTTGCCTCCAATAATGCACATAATGGTTTGGTGATCTGTGAGAAGTTTTTTATGAATCTGCGGTAGAAACCTATGTGACCTAAGAAACTTCGAATTCCCTTCACAGAAGTGGGTGGGGGCAGCTTTTCTATCACATCTATTTTTGTCTTGTCTACCTCAATACCTGCTTTTGATATGCTATGGCCCAGGACTATTCCTTCCTCCACCATAAAATGACATTTCTCCCAGTTTAACACTAGGTTAGTCTCTTCGCATCGTTCAAGAACACGTTCCAGTTGCGTTAGGCAATCTGCGTAAGACTTTCCATAAACTGAGAAGTCATCTATAAAGACTTCTATTGATTTTTCCAATAAATCTGAGAAAATGGCCATCATGCATCTTTGGAATGTTCCTGGCGCATTGCATAATCCAAAAGGCATTCTTCTAAACGCAAAGGTTCCATATGGGCAAGTGACAGTTGTCTTCTCCTGATCTTCTGGCGCAATGGATATTTGATTATATCCTGAATATCCATCAAGAAAACAGTAGTACGCCTGTCCCGCAAGTCTATCTAGCATCTAATCAATGAAGGGAAGAGGGAAGTGATCCTTCTTCGTGATTGCGTTGAGCTTGCAGTAGTCCATACATATGCGCCACCCAATAGTGGTGCGTGATGGGATTAATTCGTTCTTTGCGATGGCTACTACCGTCATTCCTCCTTTCTTTGGTACGCATTGCACCGGACTTACCCATCTACTGTCTGCGATAGGGTAAATCATTCCTGCGTCGAGCCACTTGATGATATCTTTTCGCACAACTTCCATCATGGCAGGGTTCAGTCTTCTCTGACGCTCAATAAATTCATTAGATTCATCTTGCAAACGAATTTTGTGCATGCAATATGAGGGGCTAATTCCCTTGACGTCTGCGAGGCTCCACCCAATAGCACTATTGTGCCTTGCTAATACCTGCATTAGAAGGCTTTCTTGTGGCTGATCTAGCTTTGACGAAATGATCACAGGCAGAGATCCTTCTTCTCCCAAAAACTTATATTTTAGATGCGCTGGGAGTGGTTTGAGTTCCAGCGCAGGTGGCTGCACAATGGTGTTGGGTTTTATGCCCTAAAACTCGTAGATAGTGAATGCAAACAAATTGTATACTTGTTTCAATAAAGTGTTATTGAGTTTCTACAATAAAGTGTTATTGTTAAATATTGCACAATTTGACCCAAATCCAATAAACTAAGATCCAAGGTTGTTTACATGTGACTTGAACTAGTATGTGGGGACATACGGGGATTGGTGTTCAAGTAACAACCTAAAAGGTCTATAGTACAAGGATAAAGCTGGGTACCTTATCCTGGTAACACTATGTGATACGGCCCGCTTTGTATTCGATACAGACGTATTAATCCAAGGCATCCATGTAGGAGACATGCGAGCGGGGGTATCCTATGCAATGAGTTTGCATAAGACCGGACCACAAAATAGTAAACCACTAGATGTAACACCGTTAACTAGTTAGGTTACTATTTCAATACGATGACCTAGGTAACTCAGTCTTAATCCTGAGTGTGTCATGAACTCCTTCTCATGAGGGATTGTCCTTTGATTAGCATGGGTGAGAGTGGCCAATACGCCGACTCAATATGCCTTCCTTTTTGGGGACAAGACCGAGTGGGAGGCTGGGGACATGACAACACAAGAAGGAATTCACTCCTTCCCACATCTAGGAGAAGTAGATGAGTGTTCTCTTAAGTGGTGACTCCGGGACTTGAACAAAGGGATCCCGCCCTCTCACTGGCCCGAGAGGGACTTTCTGTTTAATGGTTGGACCATAAACAGGTTGTTCATTAGAGGAGCGTTGGTACTTAAGGAGACAGATGTAACACAAGGATAAAACGGTAATTTGACCCAGCTGTGATTACGAACACTCGTGAAGGATTGACTTATCGGCATAGGTCTACATCCATGGACACATAAATGTTCTACAGTGAGAAGAGTTCAGCTGTGGGTCTTTAGTGGAATGACCCACAGTTAATGAATATTGGTTAACCTGATTAATGAGTTTAATCTATTAACCTCATATCATTGGAGCTTCTGATCTGTAGGTCCATTAGGTCCCCCTGCTAGCTCGTAAAGAGTAATTAGGAACAAATATATCTTGAGAGAATTTGAATAGTTCAAATTCATATTGGGAATTAAGTTAATTGTACGAGATACAAATTAATATAATGTATAGTGATGCATTAAAATATAAAGTTTAATTTTAGATTAAACTTTATTATATTGAGAGATTGATATATTTGAAAGAGTTCAAATATATGTCTAATTAAATATATGGTATTTAATTAGAAGATAAATTAATTAATTATGAATTAATTAATTATTCAATTTAGTTTAAATTAAATGAGATTTAATTAAACTATAGTCTATGAGAGAAATAAATATTTGAAGAAGTTCAAATATTAATATGAATTTGATTCATATTAAATTTATAGGATATAAGAGAATTTGAAGGAGTTCAAATTTTAATATGAATTTGATTCATATTATAGAATTAATTAATTGAAGGTCTCAAATTAAATATATGATATTTAATTGGGTAATTAATTAATTAACTAATAGAAGGTCTGAAATTAAATATATGATATTTAATTGGTGATTAATTAATTGGAAATTAATCAATTATGAAAATGATTAATCACTTATGGAAGTAATTAATCATTTATGGAAATGATTTAATCACTTATGGAAGTGATCAATCATTTATGGAAAAAATTAATCAATTATGGAATTGATTGGTCATGGAATTGGTTGGTTATGGAATTGATTAATTATGGAAAAGATTAAATCAATTATGGAAATAATTGATTTTAAATGAATATTTTATTCATGACCTTTCTCCTATAAATAGAACACTAAACCTAGGGTTTAAGTACAACAACATAAGGCCAAAAGAATGCACTCTTGCATTCTCTCTAGCCTCCCTCTCATATTCTCTCAACTCTTTAGTGTTTTTCCCATTCAAGATTAGGTAGTCCCACAACTATGTTCCTAATCTCAGAGTTATAGCGGGGAAGATCAAATGGTGGTGTTCTTCGTTGTTGCAGAGCAAACAAGAATCATCCGTTGAAGTATTCAGAGTCGTCAACGGAGGTTTGCTTCTCTTTTCTTTATTATAGATCTAGATCTAAATTTTGTATGCTTAGCCTTAAGTTTCTATAGAATTTGTTCTATGTTTTAACCAATGCAATAGTATTTTTGGATAAACAAAATTAACTACGAATCGGTCCCAATTACGCTTCCGCTTTAACGGAATTGGGGAATTCCAAATCCTTTCAAATGGATGGTAAGGTGGGAATTCTTTCTTTGAGATCTAGCGCATGAATTACTTCTGTGGGTTGTGCTAGGATGCAATTATCATCTATCTCTCTTTGTTCTTCCTTTGCTTCCTCTCGCGCAGTTCTGAGCGCAGTTAATTGCAGCATTTCCAGTGGGGAACATACATCTATGTGTGCCACCATGTCGCATTTCTTCGTGTCGTCTGGGTATTTTAATGAGGTGAGTACATTAAAAAACACTTTTTGATCATTCATGCGCATGGTGAGCTCTCCTTTTTGTACATCAATCAATGTCTGTCCAGTCGCTAGGAACGGTCTTCCCAAAATAATGGGAACTTCCCTATCAGCTTCGTAGTCAAGTATAATGAAATCTACTGGAAAAATAAATTTGTCAACTTTGACCAGAACATCTTCGATTTTTCCTTCAGGATGAACCACTGATCTATCTGCCAGTTGAAGCGTGACAGTGGTTGGACGTGCTTCTCCAATCCCTAGGCGCTTGTATACTGACAAGGGCATTAAATTGATGCTTGCGCCAAGGTCGCATAGGGCTCTGCCAACATCAATCCCTCCTATTGAACAGGGAATAGTGAAACATCGAGGATCTTTTAGTTTAGGTGGGAGCTTGTTGGCGAGTATTGCGCTGCATTCACTTGTCAACGCAACTGTCTCGAATTCTTTCCATCGAGGATCTTTTCTGAGGAGCGCATGGAAAGAATTCGAGACAGTTGCGTTGACAAGTGAATGCAGCGCAATACTCGCCAACAAGCTCCCACCTAAACTAAAAGATCCTCAATGTTTCACTATTCCCTGTTCAATAGGAGGGATTGATGTTGGCAGAGCCCTATGCGACCTTGGCGCAAACATCAATTTAATGCCCTTGTCAGTATACAAGCGCTTAGGGATTGGAGAAGCACGCCCAACCACTGTCACGCTTCAACTGGTAGATAGATCAGTGGTTCATCCTGAAGGAAAAATCGAAGATGTTCTGGTAAAAGTTGAAAAATTTATTTTTCCAGCAGATTTCATTATACTTGACTACGGAGCTGATAGGAAAGTTTCCATTATTTTGGGAAGACCGTTCCTAGCGACTGGACAGACATTGATTGATGTACAAAAAGGAGAGCTCACCATGCGCATGAATGATCAAAAAGTGGTTTTTTAATGTGCTCACCTCATTAAAATACCCAGATGACACCAAAGAATGCGACATGGTGGCACGCATAGATGTATGTTCCCCACTGGAAATGCTGCAATTAACTGCGCTCAGAACTGCGCGAGAGGAAGCAAAGGAAGAACAAAGAGAGATAGATGATAATTGCATCCTGACGCAACCCACAGAAGTAATTCATGCGCTAGATCTCAAAGAAAGAATTCCCACCTTACCATCCATTGTGCAGCCACCTGCGCTGGAACTCAAACCACTCCCAGCGCATCTGAAATATAAGTTTTTGGGAGAAGAAGGATCTCTGCCTGTGATCATTTCGTCAAAGCTAGATCAGCCGCAAGAAAGCCTTCTAATGCAGGTATTAGCAAGGCACAAGAGTGCTATTGGGTGGAGCCTCGCAGACATCAAGGGAATTAGCCCCTCATATTGCATGCACAAAATTCATTTGCAAGATGAATCTAATGAATTTATTAAGCATCAGAGAAGACTGAACCCTGCCATGATGGAAGTTGTGCGAAAAGAGATCATCAAGTGGCTCGACGCAGGAGTGATTTACCCTATCGTAGACAGTAGATGGGTAAGTCCGGTGCAATGCGTACCAAAGAAAGGAGGAATGACGGTAGTAGCCAACGCAAAGAACGAATTAATCCCATCACACACCACTACTGGGTGGCGCATATGTATGGACTACCGCAAGCTCAACGCAATCACGAAGAAGGATCACTTCCCTCTTCCCTTCATTGATTAGATGCTAGATAGACTTGCGGGATAGGCGTACTACTGTTTTCTTGATGGATATTCAGGATATAATCAAATATCCATTGCGCCAGAAGATCAGGAGAAGACAACTTTCACTTGCCCATATGGAACCTTTGCGTTTAGAAGAATGTCTTTTGGATTATGCAATGCGCTAGGAACATTCCAAAGATGCATGATGGCCATTTTCTCAGATTTATTGGAAAAATCAATAGAAGTCTTTATGGATGACTTCTCAATTTATGGAAAGTCTTACGCAGATTGCCTAATGCAACTGGAACGTGTTCTGGAACGATGCGAAGAGACTAACCTGGTGTTGAACTGGGAGAAATGCCATTTTATGGTGGAGGAAGGAATAGTCTTGGGCCATCGCATATCAAAAGCAGGTATTGAGGTAGACAAGGCAAAAATAGATGTGATAGAAAAGCTGCCCCCACCCACTTCTGTGAAGGGAATTCGAAGTTTCTTAGGTCACATAGGTTTCTACCGCAGATTCATAAAAAACTTCTCACAGATCACCAAACCATTATGTGCATTATTGGAGGCAAACAGAAGATTTGAATTTTCAGAAGAATGCGCTAAGGCATTTGGAGATCTGTAGCATGCGTTAGTCACTGCGCCCATTCTCACAACCCCTGATTGGAAAGAACCATTTGTCCTAATGTGTGACGCAAGCGACGTGGCACTAGGAGCAGTTCTGGCACAGAAAAAAGGAGAAGTCACTTCACCCCATTTATTATGCCAGCAAAACATTGAATGAAGTACAGAATAATTACACAACAACCGAGAAGGAATTATTGGCGGTTGTTTATGCTTTTGATAAATTCTGTGCTTATTTTATTGGCTCCAAAGTCACTGTTTACACTGATCATGCAGCAATCAAATACCTAATCACTAAAAAGGACGCAAAACCAAGGCTGATTAGGTGGATTCTCTTACTGTAAGAATTTGATTTGGAAATCAAGGACAAAAAGGGGAGTGAAAACCAAGTGGCAGGTCATTTATCGCAGCTGGAAAACCCTGAAAAGGCAGATGCGTCTGATATCCCTATCACAGTAGAATTCCCTGATGAAAAGCTGCTAAAGATCGAAGAGGAAGAACCATGGTTTGCTGACATAGCAAACTATCTTGCCACAGGAGTCTTGCCTGAAGAATACTCCGCGCAGCAGCGTAAGAAATTCTTCCATGAACTTAAATTTTATTTATGGGATGATCCCTACCTTTATCGCAGAGGACCATATCAGCTAGTTCAAAGATGCGTTGGATGTACAGATGCGTCGAAAATTTTAGAAGCATGCCATGAAGCTCCATATGGAGGACATTTTGGAGGCCAACGCACTGCGGCAAAGGTGTTACAAAGTGGATAAAGGTTGCCAACGTTGTTCCAAGACGTAAAGAAACACGTCGATAGATGCGACAAATGCCAACGCACGGGTGACATTAGCGTAAGAAACGAGATGCCACAGAATTATATAGTGGAAATTGAACCATTTGATGTTTGGGGAATCGATTTTATGGGACCATTTCCGTCATCGCAAGGGTACCAGTACATCCTCCTCGCAGTCGATTATGTCACTAAGTGGGTGGAAGCAATTGCCTGCATTAAAAATGATGCGGCGACCGTGGCGAAGTTCCTTAAGAAAAACATTTTCTCAAGATTTGGAGTGCCACAAAGACTCATCAGCGATGAAGGAACACATTTCGTGAACAAGGTAATGACGAAGCTCTTGCAAAAATACAATGTCAAGCACCATATCGCAACAGCTTATCACCCCCAGAGCAATGGTCAAACAGAGGTATCAAACATGGAAATAAAAGGAATTCTTGAAAAAGTGGTCAGCATAAATAGGAAGGACTGGGCGCAACATCTGGACGATGCGTTATGGGCGTATCGCACGACCTTCAAAACACCCATAGGGATGTCTCCTTATGCGTTAGTGTTTGGGAAAGCCTGCCACTTGCCTTTAGAGTTGGAATACAGAGCACATTGGGCATCAAAACGCCTTAACTTTGATCCAGATGCGGCAGGCCAGGAAAGATTGCGCCAGCTCTCAGAATTAGAAGAATTTTGAAGATGCGCTTATGAAAATTCCAAAATCAACAAAGAAAAACGAAAACAGTGGCATGACAGGAGAATATGCAAAAAGGATCTTAAGGAAGGTATGAAGGTATTATTATTCAACTCTCGTTTACGTCTTTTTCCAGGTAAGCTGAAATCAAGGTGGTCGGGCCCATACATTATCCAGAAGATATATCCATATGGGGCTGTTGACTTGTATTCTGCTGATGGAAAGAGAATTTTTAAGGTCAACGAACAACGAATAAAACCATACATTGATGAGACCTATGACGAGGTAGTTGAGATTGTTCCACCATGAAGCAACAAGGAAAAGATAGGTCCAGAAAAAGAGTGCTCTCAACTGCGGCAGGACCTAACACAAAGTAAGAGCATAGCAGGTCAGAAGTTGTAGTTATTTTCTTTCTTTCCGCATGTTTTATTTTGTTGCGTTAGTATTTTGGTAGGTTAGAGCCTTAGGAAGGAAACCCTAGCGCATGTCCTCTTTCATCTGTACATTACTCGCATTGGAGGCGCAACCACATCATTTCACATTTAATGAGTCACACTACTCTCTGCTATTGCACACTGCCCGATGCAACTGTCCACATTCCCCCATAGCAATCATGGCCTATCTACCTGCGTGGATGCGAAAGGGCATCATTACCCCAAAGCAACCAGCACTTGCGACAATTATAAAAGGCTTCGATGCATGGATTACCTTATTTCATCTCTTCATCTTTTTCGTGCGAAAACCCTGAACCTTCTTCTCTCTCTCTCAAAAACTTCACCCTCACCAAACTTCACCATGTCTAACTCACAGAACCTCTCAATCGCCGGCTACGCAGACGACGCACCACCCTCATCGTAGAGGTTGAGGGACCTAATAGAGATATCGTCACTTCCTCTGACGAAGAAAGTGACAAGCCAAACCAAGGCGACCCCATGGAGGAGGAAGAGCCCGAAATCCTTGACGGTGAACGACCCCGAGAAAACACCACCGCACTGTCCACCTCCGAAGCCACTACTACAGAAGTGCTCGACGTTGCTCCGTTGGACACTTCCACCTTCAAAATCCAACCAGTGCACCTCCAACCAACCCAAAACGCCCTTGCACCATGTAACCTAACCCCATTTCCCTCCCCTTTTCCATCTGTACTCCTTCCACCTCCAAACTCTTCAGCTACCTTAGCTTCAAACACCACCCCATCATCTTCCTCCACTCCCGCACCCATTTCTGATTCTCTCCCACAATCAACCTCCACGCACCCCACTTCACCGCAGTTTTCTGAGCAGGAAGTGGCCGCATGGGACTCCTTGTTGGGGGAGTTGGGCGAAGAAGGCGACGCAATTCGCCAAAGAGAAGAGCAAGAAAAAGCTACGGCAGAAGAAACTGCTCGCAAGTCCGCCGCAGAACAAGAAGCGGCTAAAGAAAGAGAACGCGCCAGTAAGTTGACGCAAGATCGAGCTGTAGCAGAAGTCTCTGTAGCGAATTTGGCTGTAATTTCGGTAGCTTTGGACTCACCAACGCAAGGGTCAGAGTCCACGGATTCAGAAGATGGCCTGTCCCTGACCCATCGCCGCAACATCCAACCTACTGGGGTAATCATCCGAGAGCCCACAGAAAGACCTGCGGCAGCCCCAAGCAAAAAGAGGAAGGGGGCCCCTGCCGTATCAAAAGGCAAAGAGAAAATGGGCGAAGAAAAGGGCAAGTTCGCAGAAGAAAGGGGGTTTAGCTGCACGCTCCCACAGACCATGACATACCAAATCTCCCACCGCAAATGGGAGTTAGTCTGCGAGAACTTTCCCAACTATGCCCCTGCGTTGGTCCATGACTTCTACAGAGCGCAATGGCAGGAAGAAATAAATGAAGTGCTGGTGCGTGGCCACTCAGTTGCATTTGCCCCTGCGTGCATCAACTCCGTGTTCGAACTTCTAGACATGCCAGACGCAGAAGGCAATGCGCTGTTAAACTGCCTAGATGACGACTTCCTAAGCGCAGTACTGATTGCGGTGGCCAGACCAGGTGCTAAGTGGGATGGGCATGGTGCTATGAGGACCCTACGGTCGTAGCCGTTAGACTTCGAGGCCTCAACTTGGATGCACTGGATAAAGAACCGCATCATGCCCACAACGGATGATGCTATGTTAAACATCCCAAGAGTGGTCCTCGTCTACTGCATAATGAAGGGGATCCCACTCGACTTGGGTAGAATAATCGTCAAAGCCCTGCGCCAGACTGCTACAAAACCTAAGGGCGCAATGTTCTGCTCTGACCTTGTCACCCGACTCTGCCGCGCATCCGGCTTGCTGCCGCAGCCAGACGAAGAAATCCAACCCATGCAGAAGGATTTTGATGATCATTGGTGGCCGCGCATAACGTGCACCCACAACGTGCGACTGCAAGCAGCATCTCAGCGCCAAGACCCCGCATCTCAAGCAACAGCAACTGCCCCTACGCCTGAAGCACCAAAGAAGAAGAGGAGCAAACAAACTGCGGGGCGTAACCCTCCACTGGCCGCAAGGACCAATCAGCCAGATCCACCGGCGTAGGAAAACCCTGTCTGCGCCCAGAATCGAGAGTCCCTGCCACCACCACCACCGCTGCCACCGCCGTCGCCGCCTGTCATCTTGCCAACCCCTTCCATCGAGCCTGACGAAGACATGCGTCCAGACGAAGTCCACGAGGCCCACTTGCCTGACTCTCCTCGAGGAGAAGAATTCCCTACGCCCAGCTCCCAGCCACAGGTCACGCCATCTGCCAGCACAAGCACTGCTGCGCCTGTTCCACAATTTGATGTGGAAACAGCCCTCATCTTTTCAGAGCTAAGGCAGATGATCCAAGAAGTCGCGGAGCCCCTGCGCCAGCAACAGGAACGGATGTGCCAACAGCAAGAAATGCTGCGAAAGCAGCAAGAGGAACTGTCGCAATGCGTAAACGCCCTAGTCCTCTTTCTAATGCATTGGACAGAGTCTTTTGGCCGTCTACCAGTCACGCCAAATCAATTCATGTGGCCGCCTGCGCAACCAAGACCTGATGGCGCAGGAACATCTCAAGTGCGCACACCCAGGCTCCCCCTACGCCGAGACAATTCCGACCGCCGCCTCCATCGCCTCCGCAGGAGTAAAAGAACTATTTCTATTTTTGACTTATCTTTTGTTTACTTTAGATGATTGCTCCCATTTTTGTACTTTTGTCCCGCATTCATCAATATAATTTGTCGTTTTTTTTCTCATCGCAATTTCCTTCTGCCTTAGTATAATGCCTTATCTACAAATTCTTTGCGTTAGCTCCTTGGTTTTAATCAACGCATCTGAAATTCTTAAGTTTTCTTGCCCGCATTAGTTTATTGGTTTCACCTTTTTTTTCATTTCCTCAAACCTTAAGAAAAATCCCTTCACATTTTCAACCCTGTCGCACCTCAGCCTTGATGTCCTTAAGTCTATGCGCTCCAGTTTAAGTTTGGGGGACAATAGGGACATTGTCCATTTTAAGTTTTGGGGGAGTGCGATAGTCAGCGCATAAATAAATTACGCATGCGTTCCTTTGGTATGCGATGTGTTTGTAACCAAGGGCATTTATGACACCCATAGTTTGCCACTGCGCGAAAACGCATCCGCATCCCATGAGCGTATAGGACAGTAAAAAATGTAATGCCCGTAGTTGGATACCTTTCATCACAAATGTGGGTAAGCCAAAACAAAAGCATACGTTTTGATGTCTATTGCCTTCTACTTAAAAAAAAAACTTATATATAATAATAATAATATATTTATGCGCCCAGGACCTAAGGAGAGGATTGGCTGAGTTAGCGCAAAGTAGAATCTAAGCGCAAGGAACTTTCCTTAAGCAATGAAGGGAATTTGACAGAAGTCTAATCCTGTTGAGTAATGTGCAAAAGAAAAATAGAAAAGAGGATGTTAGGATCAAAGGCGTTGAAGAGCTAAGTTACCCTCGCAAAGTTGATAATAGGCATTGTTTGGAGACAAGCAATAGTTTAAGTTGGAGGTTTGATAACTTGCAAAAAGCAAGTTATTTCTTCTTTAAACTTAAGCTAAAACAAGGCTAAAAGATACAGTGATGCGTTACTTCAATGCAATAAGGAAGGAAAATGCGATGGTTTTCTGCGGTAGGCTATATTTATGGATGTGGTACGAAATTATAAAAATATAAGGTGCTAACGCATTTAATTCAGTTGTTTGTTACCCAAGTTTCTCTCAACGCAGGCACACATCCCAAGACGATCATGAAACAGACAAGATGGATGAAAAGACCGTGCTGACACAACTGACGCGCAAGTGAGCTGAAGATGACTGAAGCAAGTTTTCTAATTCCTTGGAGAAGTCAGTTTCCTTCGCCTATAAATAGAAACCACCTGCTCAAAGGAAGGGAGGAGGGAAGAGACGAAGAGAACAGAAGCAAGGAGAAAGAGAAATCACAAAAAGCTGTGATTAAGGGTAGACTTGCATTTGCGATGTATTGCACAATGTATTGTTTTGCTCGCATGAGCTAATTTTCTTCATCAAGGCTTAGCGCAAGCACCCATGCGGTGATAAGTTTACTTTGTAAGCGCATACTTTGATTTAATGAAACATTATTGCCTTCTACTTAGATGAGATACTATTTTCATTACTAACTCCCGCCTGGCCAGTCGGATGCGGTAGCAGCATGATAAATCCCTGACAGGTAATGCATGCGGACACATCTAAGTAGAACAAGCTAGCGCATTGCATGTAGTCTTGGTAGCATTAGATAAATACTACCGCTATAAGATAGTGCATGGATGAGCTTTGATTGCGTTAAGACTAACGCAGTCTCTTGTAAGTTGTTAGAGAACTAAGCCCACGCATGAACTAGCCAAACAGACAATTGATAGTTTTATGCCAAATGTAGAAGAAGTATCAAAAGGGAAACTTGTGATTTTTTCTCACTTAGGCATTAATGGATCAATTAGCCCTGGTATGCGCTACAAGGTTCTTATAAACGCATGAGGTTGCGACTGCAACAGCCTTGATAATATTCTCCTTAAGACTTCCCTTTTTTACTCTCAACGCATGTTTTACTTTCCTGCAACATTTATTCTTCATACTCATCAACTCTCTTATTTGGTTTTTCATAATATCACGTGTTTTTGAGTTTAGATCAGTAAAAATTATTAAAGCTTTGCAAATAACCTTTCCCTGTGGATTCGACCCTAGACTCACTAAGTATTACTTGATTGTGTCAATTTATACTTGGATTGATATATATCTGCGATAATTTTGTATTAAGTTATTAGCATACTGACAACCGATCAAATGCATTTGTGGGTTTCTTAGAAATCTAGGGTTTAGGGTCTATTTGTTGTCCGTTATTGGTAGTGAATGCTTATTTTAATGCATTGATGGGTTCTAAGTAGATTAGAGGGAAGAAATACTCGCGTTTGGGGTGATTTAGAAGGGTGGGTTTTCTGGAAATGGGATGAATCCCCATCCTCTGTAAAATCTCGGTTAATCGAGAAATTTGGCAGAAACTCGAATACATTCTCGGTAAATCGAGATTTTTCAGAGGATGAATCCCAATCTCGAATTCGACCGAGAAACACGATCGAGAAATAAGGCAGAGTCGTTTTTGGGGCTTGTAATTTAATGTAATCTTAGTATTTTATTTTATTTTTTTAATTTTGATTTTGATTGTTCTAAGTTGAATGTGTTAGGTCTATGATGAAAGTCACTGAGAAAATCCCCCTCGCTGACCATTTTCCAACTACCTTGACATGTTGCTCACATTTAACCAAAACAGTTTGGAATATTAAGTCGACCCTAACTACAAACCAATTAGCATTGTTTAGCAAACATGCTTTGGGCCACTACTAGATGGGAATGTAATATTTAATGGCCAATTAGTTCATCCTCCTTAGGGAAGTCGATGACAGTAGGTCGGGTGTAATGAGTTTTCAAATATTGGGTCAGAAGGTTTCTTTTGGTAAGAGAGAGTTGAAGGTGGAGTTAGATAAAGTGTTACCAAATCTAGAGTTTGAGAACGACGAAGATGCGGTTAAGATCACAACTTTTTATTTCTTTGAACTAGCTTTGATGGGGAGGGAACGTAAACAACAAGTAGATGCTGACACGTTGGACTTAATGGATGATTGGGTTGCCCTCTGCAACGATGATGACCGCAAAGTGCACGGGCCGCAAGTAATATAAAACGGTACAGTAATACCGAGTATCGAATTCCACAGGGAGGATAATGGTCATGCAAAATAATGATACGAACACTAAAATTACTGAGACAAAATATTATTTAGGGATCCTAACATGGTGAATAAAGCAATCAAAAATTAATGGAATCAAGGAATTAAAGAGATCAATCAACTGTAAAAGGTGGAGAAAGAATCTATTGTGAGGTGTTGCCTTGTGCAAAGTGATTTACAATATGCAAGAAATCTTCACAAAAACACGTGCAAGTGCACACGATCAGCAGCAAACGATAAGTATTTTTATATCGTTCTCCACAGGGATTGATGCAACGAAAAACACTATTCTTAAGCCTATTGTCAATGAAATTCGAGTAACCAAAGTCAAATATTAATTAATAACTAAGATGCACTAATGTAAATAAAATTGAGTGAAATTAAGAAGAATTGAGAGCAAATAACGCAAGAAAAACGGCTGAATGCAGAGGAGAAGTAAGGCTCGGATTAGGGATACTCTGTATTGTTTCCAGGGATTGCTATAGCAAAAACTGTGCTAATTCATCTCACCCAGATTTTTCAACGGGAATTTTCCAATTCTCCAAAGATTAAGGCGATTAAACTCCCATTTAACCCCTTATTTTTAGCTCAATCTGATTAGTGCCCTAGGTGGTGATTTATCCCTAAATACCCACTCATTTTCATGATCATAAAAGACTAAGGTAAAGTAAAACAATCGGTTACTAAATGTTTTCCCAAACACCCAATAACAATGCTAGAAAATGGATGGCCAGTCGAAATTCCAGCTTAAACAATGAAGAACATTTTACTTTAAGATGAAAATAGCACGGTTCAACTATAAACAACCCCTCGTTACAATATAGGATCCCTAATCCTCACCTAAAGAGGATTAGTTCATGTTCAAAGCTAAAATAAGTTCAATATAGCAGAAAATGCTCATACTCAACATACTTTTCAACTTTTTACACAACTAATACCAATGGAAAGATAAAAGATAAGAAGAAAAGGCCAAAGAAGAAGCTCCCAAGCTCAAATCCAGCTTTCCCAAGCTGAATATGGTCTCCTCGGCAGCTCCCCTCTGTTTTCCTCTGTTTTTGCTCCAAAATCAGCTCCCAATCGTGAGTCTCCTCCCTTTTCAGCCCCATTTCCAAATTAGGGCCTCTTTTCTTTTATACCCAGCCATATTTGTGGGATTCAGGGCTGATTAGACAAGCCTTGCCCACTTGGAAATCATTCTAATGGCTGAAAATAGCTTCAACCTCCAGCTGGGAATGCCACATCAATTAATGAAGCCTTCCACGTGTAAATCAGCTCCAGCTGCTATTCTACCTTTTCCAGCTCATGCTACAGCATAGTCTGCAAAGAAAACTGGAGCTCCAAGTCAGTTTAAGTACGAAATTAACGTGAAATTAAAGCCCAAAGCCTCTAATCAGCACTCTCACTTAATAACATTAAAATTCAACTAATTCCAGCTCAAATAACAATTTCCTAAGGCAAAATTAAGCCTTTAAGCCCCAAAATCATGGCTAATAACTCTTATTTCTAAGAGTTATCACACCCCCAAACTTAGCTCATTGCTCGTCCCCGAGCAATGCTAGGCCAAAAGCTCAGCTAAACAGGAAAAGTCGGCTAGCCTCACACTAGAGCTTCTCAGATGTTGCACAACTACTTCTTGCTCAAAACTTCTCTTAACAAATGCTCACAGCTCCAAAAAGAATTCAACATTTAAAAACAACTAGGCAACAGTACTCGGCATCTCCAAATCAACATTATGCTTTTGATCCACGCTCTTAGCCCATCTTGATTAGCTATCAAATCCAATTGAGCCAACCTATAGGCATCAAACAAGCCACTAACTTTCTTTCTTCCTTAGCTCAAAATTTAGTCATTAAGCTTGTTAAGCAAGCCTACAATCCTAATGCCCAAATTATAAAAACTCTAAGCTCAACCCAAAACTTCTCTCGACTCTTTTTATCTTTTTGACTTTTGCCATCTTAGAAAATCTCTTAGGTCATAGCCTTTTTGGTCCCAGAATGGCAACACTTTTTGGTGAAGCTCACCCAAGCCTCCAAGCTCATCACCTAGCGAGCATTGCATTCATATCCCCTAAATTTGTCTAAGATAGCTATCTAGCAACTTTTCCTTGCTTCTCAGAGTGGCGACACTTTTTGGTGAAACTCACCTAAGCTTTGGGGAAACTTGCACTTTCAAGCTAGCACTCATCCCTTAATCATTCCTTTTGATTTTTCTTTTTTCTTTTTTTTCATAGGAACTCATACCCTTCAAGAGCTACTTTTTGACGCAAGGGGAAACTATGGGTATCATAAATCCCCCTGGTTACTAGGCAAGCTCAGGAAAAGAATAAATTCCACAAAGGGAGAGGAGTACATCTTAGGCAAAACTAGGACAAAGAGGAATGCTTTCTAAGATGCTTTTTCTAATTTTTTTTTTCTTTTTTCGAAAGGGCACCTCACCCCCAAACTTAAACTATTCATTGTCCCCAATGAATAAGAAAGTAAGGTAAGAACCCCCACACTTATTTCTTTTTGAGAGAGAAGCTAAGGCCTATAGCTTAGGGAGATTATGACCTTGGGCAAAGAATTAGGCACAAGCTTTCCTAAGTTTTTGAGCTAAGCTAAAGAAGAAAATTAGGAAGCTTCCAATCAACCTAAGGATTTACAACCCAACAAGATATTCAAACTAAGCAAGAGGCTAAGATGCTTAAGATTAAAAGACATCATGCTATTTCAAATAAAAACAGAATTTTTAAGCTAAACCAAGCAGGCAACTGCTACAGCATTTATCAGGGGGAAGCCAGGCAAAAGCACAGCTGTATGCACCAAAAAAAAAAAAAAAAAAAAAACTCTCTAACCAAAACCAATTTGGGCCTCTGTAACAAAAATGAATCTTGCAATCCTATAACTATAATACGCCTAAGGCCCAAATAATTTGTAAGAAGAGGCTAGCTACTGTCTTCAAAAACAGAGTCATAACCTAAATCAACCATGCAATATTCCAACAAGATTTTATCTATGGGCACGCTCAACTCATCTCTCTGTTGATCAAGTTTAAATTTCATCATCTAAATTGCACTAAAAATTGCCCAAGCACTTCAGTAAGAATTAAATATGCACGAAAAACAGAGAAGGATCAGATTTTCATTACAGAGACTTTTTCTTAAACACACAATCATGCAGTAGATTTTTTTTTCTTCTTCATCAAGATCACACAAAACATCAACTGATTACAGCAAACACACAAGCACCACAACCCACAAACACACATTTTCATTTTTTCTTTTTCAACAAAACAGCCGCAAGACCCACAGAAAACAGAATAACCATTCATAAAAACATAGACAACAACTACAACTCCCCTTTTTCAGCTGCCATCTTCAGCATCTTCATCATCATGAGCATCAACATCTTCTTCTTCACTAGAAGACGAATGAGGGCTTGTTGATTCTAGCAAAAGCTGAAAAGATTTCCCATCAAATTAAAACTTTCCAAAAATGCCTAATCTGCTCCACTTTTTTCTCTGCTACACCATTGAATTCTTCCAACAATTGCTGAAATTTTCTACAAAACCAAAACTTAAGCAAAAACAATTAAAGCATTAAGCTAGACAAAAATAAGATAACAAAATAAAGCTATAAATTACCTATTTGAAAATAAATCAACTACCAACGGAAAAATGCAAAAAAAAAAAAAAAAAAAAAAAAAACAGAAATTGAAATTGACTTTTTCAAAACCACCCCACTGGGCATTTACAAAAATAGAACTTTAAACACACTGCCCCTTTCTAGCTCACAACTCAATTTTCAACTAAAATGCAAGAGGCTGACATCTTTGGAATTTTTCTGTCCAATGATGTTTCAACCTTTGCCCATTTACCTTAAACTCTCTGCCATCATTATCAACACATTGTTTAAACACAAATGAATCATCCCAAAAATAAAACTTTATCTCATGGAAAAACTTTTTCAATTGTTGCTTTGATAAACCATGGGGCAATGTTCCAAAAGCAAGGTAATTGGTAAGGTCAACATACCAAAGTGTTTTCATTTTTTTAGTGTGAGCTACTGCAAAAAACAACTCATCAAGGAAGTAATTTTCAAACTCAAGTTGTTGAAACAATTCAAATGCACCGAATGGTTGTGTAGGTGGATTTTTCTTATCAATCAACTCTAAGGATTCAAAAGTCCTATTAAAACCAAAAACCTCGCCTACACTACTTTCAAGCTCAAGTTCCAATTTGTCTAATTCCAAATCCTCAATTCCAATTTTTCCCAACTGCTGTATGTGATGCTGCAGCAGTTCCTCCTCAACTTGATCATCAACCAACTCATCTTTCACTTGAATGACAGAACACTCTTCAATATCAGTGGGGGACTTTATGGCATCAAAGACACTAAACTTCACCTCTTGGTCATTCACCCTCATAGTTAGCTCACCCTTTTGCACATCAATCAAAGCTCTCCCCGTTGCTAGAAATGGCCTTCCCAAAATAATCGGCACATCCTTGTCGGCTTCATAGTCTAAAATAATGAAATCCGCAGGAAATATCAACTTATCCACTTTAACTAAGATGTCCTCTATTTTGCCTTCAGGGTAGGTGATGGATCGATCAGCAAGTTGTAAAGTCACTGTGGTTGGCCTTGCTTCTCCCACTCCTAATTTCTTGAAGATGGACAATGGCATGAGGTTAATGCTAGCCCCAAGGTCACATAAAGCTCTTCCCAATTCTTTGCCACCAATAGAAACGGGGATGGTAAAAGTTCCAGGATCTTTTGCTTTGGGGGGAATTTTGTTGGTCAAAATGGCACTACACTCCCCAGTCAAAGACACGGTTTCATACTCACCCAATCTCCTTTTCTTAGTTAAAATATCCTTGAGGAACTTTACATAATTGGGCATTTGTTCCAAGGCCTCAACTAGTGGTATATTAATATGAAGTTGCTTCAAAACCTCAAGGAATTTCTTAAATTGACCATCTTGATTTTGCTGCTTAAGCCTTTGGGGAAAGGGTGGTGGGGGCGGTTTAAACACTGGGGGAGGTATGGGTACAGTCTTGGTTGGTGCTAAAGGGGTTGTCCTAAGTGTCTCCTCAATTTCCTCATTTTCATCCACTTTTTCACTTGGTTTTTCTGCACTTTTTTCACTGTCATTTTGCACATCAACTTGTTGTCCAACTTTCTTTGGTTGGGTGGGTTCTTTCTTTTCAACCAATGTCTTACCACTTCTCAATTCCATAGCTTGAACTTGCTCCTTTCTTTCCCTTTTTGAATTTTCAGTATCCGAAGGGAGTTTACCATGTGGCCTAGCTTTCAGCTCACTTGCTATTTGACCCACTTGGACCTCTAAATTCCTCAAAGAAGCTTGCTGAGTTTGAATGACGGCATCAGTTTTTGCCATATATTCCTTGAACATATTTTCTAAAGAAGACCCAGTAGCTTGTTGATTCATATTAGCCTTTTGGAACTGACCTTGCTGATTTTGATTACCAAATCCACTTGCCATTTTCTGCTGAACTTGCTGATTGTTGGTGTTACTCCCTTGACCTCCCCAAGCAAAATTGGGATGATTTCTCCACCCGGGATTGTAAGTATTGGAGTAAGGGTTATTCCTTGGGGCATTCTGATTCCCAACATAGCATACCGAAGCAGGATTCCCTGGGCAAAACTCGAAAGTATGGTTCTCCCCACAATACACACAAGAATCTGCTGCATTCTGACTTATATTAATTGCTGCAGCATTCTGGACTGCACCAGAATTTGCCAATTGCAAACTTTCAAATCCCGAATTCAATTTCTTCATCATGCTCTCCATTGAATCAAATCTTGCATTGAAGGATGTCACTGTATCCACCTCAAGCATACCCTTATTCTTCTTTCCAGCCATGCTTCTTGAATCTGACCACTGACAACTATTTGTAGCAATTCTCTCTAAAATAGCATATGCTTCATCATAGGTCTTGGACAACAAAGCTCCATTGGCTGAAGCGTCTACCATGTTCTGAGTGGCCATGTTTAACCCATTATAGAAAGTCTCCATCTGAATGCAATGGGGGAGACCATGGTGAGGACATTTTCTCAATAATTCTTTGAATCTCTCCCAAGCTTCACTGAATGATTCATCGTCAAACTGCCTGAAAGATACTATATCCGCTCTAAGCTTGGCATTCCTCGTGGGAGGGAAATACTTGATCAGGAACTTCTCGGCTAGCTCATTCCAAGTAGTGATAGAGCCGGGGGCAAAGTTGTTCAACCAAGCCTTAGCTCCATCCCTCAAAGAATAAGGGAATAAAGTTAGCCTCAACGCGTCTTGGGAAACTCCTTGAATTCTGAATGAGTCGCTTACTCCCAAGAAAGATTTAAGGTGCAAATGCGGGTCTTCTGAAGGTAACCCATGAAACTGACCCACTGTTTGCAGCATCTGAAACATCACAGGCTTCATCTCAAAATTCTGAGCCTGAATCTCTGGCCTTGCTATCCCCGGATGCAACTGATTGAAAGTAGGGACTGCATAAGCTCTGATAGCCCTTCCCCTATTGTTGGCTATCAAGACAGGGTTCTCAGCTTGAATATCTATCCCCTGTTGCTGATTTCTCTCAGGATTAAGTGGCTGATTTCCTTGAACTCCCGAAGGTAAAAGGGGCGGTGGATCCATCCTGTTGTTCCTTTCTCTTTGCTCTCTCCTTCTCCTGTGAAAAGTCCTTTCAATTTCGGGATCAGAATTGAATTCCAAATCAGGGAATTCGTTCATAAACAGCTACCAACACCTGCAAAATCAAACAACAAAGTTTAGATTATGTTTTAGCACCAATTTCACTGAATTTCAACTTAAAAATAGCGAAAATCTACTCAATCCCCGGCAACGGCGCCAAAAACTTGTTGCCTTGTGCAAAGTGATTTACAATATGCAAGAAATCTTCACAAAAACACGTGCAAGTGTACACGATCAGCAGCAAGCGATAAGTATTTTTATATCGTTCTCCACAGGGATTGATGCAACGAAAAACACTATTCTTAAGCCTATTCTCAATGAAATTCGAGTAACCAAAGTCCAAATATTAATTAATAACTAAGATGCACTAATGTAAATAAAATTGAGTGAAATTAAGAAGAATTGAGAGCAAATAACGCAAGAAAAACGGCTGAATGCAGAGGAGAAGTAAGGCTCGGATTAGGGATACTCTATATTGTTTCCAGGGATTGCTATAGCAAAAAGTATGCTAATTCATCTCACCCAGATTTTTCAACGGGAATTTTCCAATTCTCCAAAGATTAAGGCGATTAAACTCCCATTTAACCCCTTATTTTTAGCTCAATCTGATTAGTGCCCTAGGTGGTGATTTATCCCTAAATACCCACTCATTTTCATGATCATAAAGGACTAAGGTAAAGTAAAACAATCGGTTACTAAATGTTTTCCCAAACACCCAATAACAATGCTAGAAAATGGATGGCCAGTCGAAATTCCAGCTTAAACAATGAAGAACATTTTACTTTAAGATGAAAATAGCACGGTTCAACTATAAACAACCCCTCGTTACAATATAGGATCCCTAATCCTCACCTAAAGAGGATTAGTTCATGTTCAAAGCTAAAATAAGTTCAATATAGCAGAAAATGCTCATACTCAACATACTTTTCAACTTTTTACACAACTAATACCAATGGAAAGATAAAAGATAAGAAGAAAAGGCCAAAGAAGAAGCTCCCAAGCTCAAATCCAGCTTTCCCAAGCTGAATATGGTCTCCTCAGCAGCTCCCCTCTGTTTTTCCTCTGTTTTTGCTCCAAAATCAGCTCCCAATCGTGAGTCTCCTCCCTTTTCAGCCTCCTTTCCAAATTAGGGCCTCTTTTCTTTTATACCCAACCATATTTGTGGGATTCAGGGCTGATTAGACAAGCCTTGCCCACTTGGAAATCATTCTAATGGCTGAAAATAGCTTCAGCCTCCAGCTGGGAATGCCACATCAATTAATGAAGCCTTCCACGTGTAAATCAGCTCCAGCTGCTATTCTGCCTTTTCCAGCTCATGCTACAGCATAGTCTGCAAAGAAAACTGGAGCTCCAAGTCAGTTTAAGTACGAAATTAATGTGAAATTAAAGCCCAAAGCCTCTAATCAGCACTCTCACTTAATAACATTAAAATTCAACTAATTCCAGCTCAAATAACAATTTCCTAAGGCAAAATTAAGCCTTTAAGCCCCAAAATCATGGCTAATAACTCTTATTTCTAAGAGTTATCATGAGGCGGGGTCTTGAAAGTTGGATTATAGCTAATTAATTATCCTAATTGTCTTATCTCGTGCCCGACTAATTATAAACCTAGAATCTCTGTTTAGCACATAGGTTCTCCTTTCGGTTTCTCCTAATTATAATTAACTCATATTAATAACCTAAGTGTCCTTAGCGCTATTAAATTCGTTAGTTAATTAGCCCTGATTCATCTTTGGTCTCTAAGCCTAACCAACTACTCTCGTTGTCACTACGAGCAGTTAAGCCTAATTGAGTGGATTATGATCTATCCTAACTTCTCTCCGTCGAGTTTCCATTAAGAATCTAATCACCATACAATTGGCCAGATTATATAGAGCATTAAGACCATCCACACAAATAATCAGCATATGGACACAAGATAGGCAATTAAGATAATCATCAACTATAATCTTTCATTTCAAGACCCACAATTGGGATTTAGCTATACATAATGGTCAAAACTTTCCAAGAGTACATATTGATAAGCATAAAAGAACAAAATAAAGAGTTAGGAGAATGAACCGTAGAGAACCCCTTGCTTGCGCTTTGGATCCTCTCTGTTACAAACTCCCGAGTCCTCCAAAAATGCTCGATACAAGATTGAACACTTTCCTCACAACACGACCCTCAGAGAGGCTCTAAGAGCCTTTAGAAAGACTAAAGAAAGGAAATGGAGTGGTGATTGATGATCCAATGAGCAGGTGAGACACACTTTAAATAGGCCTGATAATGGGGCAGCGTCGCGACGCTGGTGTCTGACGTCACCTTGTCTTGGGCGGCAAGTCAGACGCTGTCCTAGTTCCAGAAGCTTCTAGGTGCGGATTGAGCTGAATTTCGGGCCTCCCTCATTTCTTTTGGCCCAAACACTTTATATGATGGATCTTGGGCTCTTTCACTCGACCCAACTTGATATTTAAGACTTGAAATCCATGAAATTGGGCTCTTTTTCTCTAATTATCCATACAATTCTCCTAGGGACAAAATTACAAAAATCAATAGATATGTATGATAAAAACACAATAAAAGCATACAAAAGCTAGTAAATTTAAGGATAAAATAACAACATTTATGCTTGCTATCACACCCCCAAACTTAAGCTTTTGCTAGTCCCGAGCAAAATTAAATTCTAAAGATGCATGAAAAGAATTGCTCTAGCCTCAATGATTTTAAAATTCTTAGGGGAATACAAAAAACATGCAAGTGGACTAAGCAAACACAACATACTCATAAAGAAATTTCAAAAATGAAACTTAGAATTAACGAATAGCATGCTCAAAACTTATCTAATGACTCTTTTACTAACCTAGATTAGTTTTACGACTTTCTTCATTTGTTTTCCCCCTACACTGGCTAAGAGTCCTAACAGGTCGGAATTTAGCTATCATGCAAACAAAGAAACTAGGGTGCCGATTCTTTTCTTTTTCTTAGGGGAGCATTCCCCCAAACTTGCTTTTTATGATTCTAATGGCACTAGCTTTCACACTACGATGCAGGAACCCATAACCCGAATTTTATTCTTGGTTAGCCTAACTGATCACATCGCAGGTAGCTCTTTTTACCCCTAGTTTATTTTTTTTTCATGCAAGCAAAAATTATTATTATTATTATTATTTTTTTCAACAGATTCTTTTTCTGTGTTGCTTTTCTTTTTGCAAGCATAACATATATATATATATTCACATAGTTCTTAAAAACAATCAAGCATAACTCCTAATGTTAGAGACTAAGCCTATCGGAGTGACAACAAACTTATAAAAACCATAATAAGAATCTAGATTTTCTAAGATCTCAAAAGATAAGTTTATTGCATGCTTTAGACATTAATACTAAGTAAAACATTTTCAAAAATTTCTCAATTTTCTGCCATGCTCCCAAATTCCACATCATATAAACCGTATCCCCCAAAAATTCAAAAACTAAATCCTCGGCTATCATCGCTACCTATCATGCATCCATAAGAATTTAAACATGCTCAAACATAGCGAAAGCCTCCCCCCCAAACTTAAACTAAACATTGTCCTCAATGTTTGAAAGCAATAAAGCATAAAAGGGGATACTGAGCTTCCCTGAGCTTAGGAGAAAACGTCCTCATCCTTCGGGGTCGGGATAACGAATCTTTTGGAACTCTTGGGACTTGCTGCGCGGATCCTGCTAAACAAAATCGGATCACGAAGCAAGGGGGATTTATTTACTGCAAAATGAAAAACTAACTAACAAAAATTTTAAATCCTTGGGTTGCCTCCCAAGCAGCGCTTTCTTTTACGTCTTTAACTAGACGAGGCTCGTCATGCTCACGGAGGTTCGAAGTAAAAGTTTTCATCCTCCTCTGGGCCCTGGATAAAATCACGTGCCGTAGCACACAACGCAAACAGGGGAGTAAAAAAACATTCCCCTGGCCCGTCCTCGCTAAACAAATTATCAAAATAAGAAGTCATGAAAAATTCAACAACATTAAAACTTTTCTCCAGGTCTCTATTCACAAAACAATTATTTACGGAGTCATCAAGCATCAATATGTCTACTGGTCTCGTGTCCTGAGGTGGTCTATCAACTAAGACTAACCATTTGTGAGGCATAATCTCTACGGGGCTGTTTGGGGCGCTGAATTGGTTATAATATCTGGTGGTTATAATAATCTGGGGATTATAATAGTCTGGGGGTTATAATAATCTGTGTTTGCGGTGCAGATTATTATAGTCTGGGATAAAATAATTTGTGTTTGGGGTGCAGATTATTTTAGTCTGGGATAAAATAATCTGTGTTTGGGATGCAGATTATTTTAGTCTGGGTTAAAATAGTCTGTGTTTGGATTGCTGATATGTTTAACATGAGATTCTAAATCAAATGTTCAAGTTGACTGTTTTTTTCCTGACTTTTTTTTTCCTCATACAACATTGTATGTCAAATATTATATTTTACAAATATCAATAAAAAATTGTTTGGATTCAGTTGTAAAAAAAAATAAAGTATTGGGTATACGGGTTAAATGATGTGTTTAACTTAAAAGGAAACAAAAATAACCTAAGGTTAGATTTGATTTTCTTTGTTTTAGGGTCATGATTTTTTCACAAAAGAAGTCATTTTATGATTTCATATTGGAAAACCATATTTGTTTCATTTCTGTATTTTCAACGTAAAAAATGCTTATGTACAAAGAAATTATATAATAAAACTTCATATTTAATAAAACTCCATATTTATATATGTAGAAAGACAACTGAGAAACTGGTAAGTGTTTCTAACATGGAATGACCAAAAATCGCTTTTTTCTTTTTCTTTTTTCCTTATTTTTCATTTTCTTCCTCCATCTTTATCTTCTTCCTCCATCACCATCATCTTCATCTTATTCCTCCATTTCCATCTTCATCTTCATCATCTTCTTCCTCCATTTCCATCATCATCTCCATCTTCTTCCTCAACCTCAAACTTTTCATCATTTTCTTCTTCCTCTAACCCTAATGCCGGCAACGTTTTCAACGACTTTTCCGGCGGTTGCCAACAAATTTTTCGACGACCAAATTTTTTTTCCTCGTTTTCTTTCTTTTCTTCTTTTTTTTCTTTATTTTCATTTTTTATATTTTTCAAAATGAAAATGAGAAGAAATATGAAAAAAGTGGTTGCCGGAAAAGTCGTCGGCGATCGCCGGAAAAGTAGTCGGCGGCCGTCAGAAAAGTCGCCGGAAACTTCGCCGGCCGACGGCGACCGACGGTCGTCGGAAAAGTCGAGGAGTCACATGGAAGAAGAGAGGAGAGAGTTACTGTAGAAAATGGATAGAATAATTGGGTGAGTTGAATGATGGTTACTGTAGAGAATGGATAAAATAATCGAGGGTAAAAATAACCTACCTCACCATTTATTTTAGTTGATGCCCCAAACACTGAATAGGTTATAATAAAGGGGGTTATTATAACCTATTCAGTGCCCCAAACAGCCCCTACATGCTCATGAGACTCAGTAATCAGATCAGACTGTATAAAGCTATCATCTAACTCCTCAATGTCAGAAAACTCATCTAACTCATGCTCCTCTAAATTCAAAGCAGGCAAATTATACTCATAAACATTTACAGCAGGCATCTCAACTTTATTCAACAGTTCATTTTCAAACATGGCATCGTCAAAGAAATCATTAGGATAAAAATTAAAATCATCCATAGGCAAACCATCTAGCTCTAGGCCTAAGTTTAACTCTTCTTCTTCATCCTCATCAGGTAGTAAATCTAAGCCAATAGAAAAACAGGTATGTATGCTACAAACAGAATCATCCTGGCTAAAGATATTGAAAACTACCTTCTCATCATCAACGCTAAGAGTTAATTTACCTGTATGCACACTGATTTCAGCCTTACCAGTAGCTAGAAATGGTCGTCCAAGAATGATGGGTACCTCTCTATCTTCCTGCATATCGAGCACAACAAAGTCTACCGGGAAGATGAACTTGTTTACCTTCACCAGCACATCCTCCACTATACCCATTGGGTGAGTGACTGAACGATCCGCCAGTTGGAGGGTGATGTCGGTGTCTTTAAGTCCAGTGAGTCTGATCTTCCTGAAAAGAGAATAGGCCATAAGATTAATACTTGCTCCAAGGTCACATAAAGCCCTATCAAAAGATACCTCACCTATTGTGCAGGGAATAGTAAAACTCCCTAGGTCTTTTTGTTTTAAAGGTATCCTCCCTGAAACTATTGCACTGCTATTTTCCGACAGTCTACAAACTTCTTTTCTATTCAAATTTTTCTTTTTCGCTAACATCTCTTTCATAAATTTCCCATAGTTAGGCATATTAGATAGAGCGTCTACTAAAGGTATATTAACAGATAATTTCTTGAACATTTCTAAGAATCTAGCAAACTGCTCATCTAATTTAATGTTTTTAAACCTATGGGGAAAAGGTAACTCCCTGTAATCAAAGGTTGGACACTCGCCCCTCCTCTTGGGTGGGCTAATGTGCGATCCTCTGTCGTGGTGTCTGCATGGGACTACCGCCTCTTCTTTTTCTTTCATCTTCTCTTTTTCATCCAACTTCTTCTTTTCACCTGCAAAACTGTTAGTAGAATCAAAATTTAAATTAACAGAGCAAGGAGGATTTTGGGACCTGTCCTTAGAGGTTTTTTGTGCCTCGGTCCCTCCATCTTCATCCAGGCTCATTCTTTCTTCCTTCTTCTGTTTCTCTTCATTCGAGCAGTTCTCCAGTCGTCTCCCACTTCGTAGTGTAATCACCTTGAATTGCTCTCTGGGATTCACTTCGGTATAACTGGGAAACTTACCCTTTTGAAGGGCGTTTACCGCTGTTGCTATCTGCCCCATCTGAACTTCCATATTCTTGAGAGTGATATCATGGTTGTTTACTGATGTCACCAAGGTGTTCACTGACGTTTGTAGGTTCACATTCAGTACCTTCTGCTCCTTTATGAAGAGTGCCACCATCTCCTCCAGGCTGCTCTTCTTTTCTGGTGTACTTGATGAAGCAAACCCTGGAGGTGGCTGCAAGACATTCTTAGTGTTAGAATAAGAAAAGTTCTCGTGGTTGCGCAAACCTGGGTGATAGAAATTCGGTAGGCTCTGATTTTGATTATATGCACGTTTGCCTACAAACTGAACTTCTTCAACCTCCTGGCTCTCCTTTTTCGAATAGTTCTCAGCTAAGGTAGAAATGGACTTTACTACCTCAGAAGAAGACAATTTGTTTAACGCTTTCGTCAGGGAGGCCATTTGCGCTTTCAGCGAGCTCGACTCATCAATCTCATAACTTCCAGCCTTCTTTGATGATGATGCCCTCTCTGTGGGCCATTGATAGCTAGTTGAAGCCATTTCCTCCAGAAGCTCTTTTGCATTCGTAACAGTTTTTTATAAGAAGCTCCCACCTGCAGAAGTATCAAGAATAGTTTTAGTAGAAGAATTCAAACCGTTATAAAAGAGTTGTACCTGTAGCCAGCCTGGGTAGCCGTGCTGCGGGCATTTTCTGAGCATCTCCTTGTATCGTTCCCACGCCTCGTACAATTGTTCATCGTCCAACTGTCTGAAAGTACCAATCTTCGTTCGGAGCATGGTTGTCTTTGCGGGCGGGAAAATTTTGTGAGAAACGCCTGAGCTAGCTCGTCCCAGGTACTTATGCTACCAGGTTCTATCGATTCTAACCAATCTTTGACTTTATCTTGGAGGAAAAATGGAAACAACCTCATACTTATGGCGTCTGCCGAAACCCCGTTCATCTTCACCGTCCCACAAATCTCGAGAAAAGAACGAAGATGGGAATGAGGGTCTTCTGAAGGATGTCCCTTAAAGGAACAGTCCCTTGCCATTTGGATTAACCCCGTCTTCAATTCGGAGTTATTTGCTTGTATGAGAGTGTAGATGATACCAGAATTTTCGATTGGGAGAATTGGCTGAAGAGAATCTCTGATCGCCTTGGGTGCGTTATCTTGCTGCGCCATTGTTTCCGTCAATCTTTTGTCTCTGTGAATAGCTTTAATCGTCTTGTCAATCTCAAGATCTAAAGGAAACAAATTAACCTCCTTATCACTTCGCATACAATGCCCCCAAGCTAATCAAAAATTAAAAAAAAAAATAAAACTATGCACAAAAAGAATAAAAGAAAATGTTTACACCCTAAATTAATACTCAGTCCGTTCTTCTCAATGTCAGAATATTATTTTGCCTAAAACAAACCTAACCTCCCCGGAAAAAGCGTCAAAAACTTGATGACCGCAAAGTGCACGGGCCGCAAGTAATATAAAACGGTGCAGTAATACCGAGTATCGAATTCCACAGGGAGGATAATGGTCAGGCAAGATAATGATAAGAACACTAAAATTACTGAGACAAAATATTATTTGGGGATCCTAACATGATGAATAAAGCAATAAAAATTAATGCAATCAAAGAATTAAAGAGATCAATCAAATGTAAAAGGTGGAGAAAGAATCTATTGTGAGGCGGGGTCTTGAAAGTCGGATTATAGCTAATTAATTATCCTAATTGTCCTATCTCGTGCCCGACTAATTATAAACCTAGAATCTCCGTTTAGCACATAGGTTCTCCTTTCGGTTTCCCCTAATTATAATTAACTCATATTAATAACCTAAGTGTCCTTAGCGCTATTAAATTCGTTAGTTAATTAGCCCTGATTCATCTTTGGTCTCTAAGCCTAACCAACTACTCTCGTTGTCACTACGAGCAGTTAAGCCTAATTGAGTGGATTATGATCTATCCTAACTTCTCTCCGTCGAGTTTCCATTAAGAATCTAATCACCATACAATTGGCCAGATTATATAGAGCATTAAGACCATCCACACAAATAATCAGCATATGGACACAAGATAGGAAATTAAGATAATCATCAACTATAATCTTTCATTTCAAGACCCACAATTGGGATTTAGCTATACATAATGGTCAAAACTTCCCAAGAGTACATATTGATAAGCATAAAAGAGCAAAATAAAGAGTTAGGAGAATGAACCGTAGAGAACCCCTTGCTTGCGCTTTGGATCCTCTCTGTTACAAGCTCCCGAGCCCTCCAAAAATGCTCGATACAAGATTGCACACTTTCCTCACAACACGACCCTCAAAGAGGCTCTAAGAGCCTTTAGAAAGACTAAAGAAAGGAAATGGAGTGGTGATTGATGATTCAATGAGGAGGTGAGACGCACTTTAAATAGGCCTGAAAATGGGGCAGCGTCGCGACACTAACGTCACAGCGTCGACGCTGACGTCACCTTGTCTTGGGCGGCAAGTCAGGACAGCGTCACGACGCTGTCCTAAATCTTGGGCTCTTTCTCTTGACCTAACTTGATATTTAAGACTTGAAATCCATGAAATTGGGCTCTTTTTCTCTAATTATCCATAAAATTCTCCTAGGGACAAAATTACAAAAATCAATAGATGTGTATGATAAAAACACAATAAAAGCATACAAAAGCTAGTAAATTTAAGGATAAAATAGCAACATTTATGCTTGCTATCAAACGAGGACTAGAGTACCCTCGTTTTTTACAAGACGATTAAAAGTCTTAAAAAGACACTGAAGGTGAAGGCCGAGTCGTATAAGCGCAAGGGAGGTGGTCCGAAGAAGCAGGAAACGTATAGTTTGTACTGTTTCCCGTTTACTTTTCATGTTAGTAAATAATTAAACTTTTGAAAGGTAATCTTAATGTATTGATAGCATTTTTTACTCTTTTATGGTTTCTTTATACATATATTGGCATACGAGACTATTTCGTCTCTAACTGGGCATGTTGCCAATCGAACAAGTGAGACGACCATCCCACGCATCCTTCAATGGTCTTGCTCCCACTCCCCATCTTACACAACCCTTGTTGATGAGGTTTTTGCATCACGAGTGGTTAGTTATTTTGATTTTTAAATGTTTTGTCTTCATTATATTATTTGGGAACTTCTGGTTGTAACTAAGTATTTTTTTCAGGCTAGAGTGAGGTTGAGTCTTGATGCCTCCGAGGAGGAAAGCAGATTCATGAATCGAGTAATGGAGCCTCCACGTGCACCAGAGCCAGAGCTTGTACCTACTGTAGCCGAGGCTACACTCCCTGTGGTAGAGGAGGCTACAGGCGGTGAGGTCGATACTAAGATGGTGGATGCCATTAAAGCCTTGCCAGAAGTTTCAAACAAGGAGAAAGATGCTCCCAACAAGAGAGAAAGGGAGAAAGAGAAGAGTGAGAAAACAACGACGAAGGACAAAGACTATTGTGTGGAGACCAAAGAATATTGTGGGGGGACCAAAATCGTGTTTGAGCAATCCCAAGTACCTCCTTCAAAGTGTTGAATGTTGAAAGTGTTTGAGCAATCCCAAGCGTGATGAACGTGACAAAATCGTGTGGGGACCAAAAAATATTGTTTGGGGACCAAAGGACCAAAATAATAAGAATAAGAATGTTCTGTGGGATTTCTTTCCAATTATTCCTTATTATTGCTGACAATTAAGGAGAATTCACGTTGGTTGATTGACCATTAAATTTGGTAGGTGAGATAATAAAGTTTGGTATTTGAAAACTTAAGGGGAGGCTATAATGGACAATTCACAATGTTTCTGACATCATTTAAGTTAGCAAAGGGTCCCCAAATACATATTTTCAATAGATGGGCTCTTTTTACAAACCCAAAAGTAAAAGGGCCAATTGCCCTATATGAATGTTGTATTAGTAAACGTTACATAACATAGTCAATTGACGACGTATATATTTGAGTTCAACTCCATGGAGTTGGGGATTTGATGTGTCCTATAGTCCAATATTGTGTATGTAATGATTGTATCCATTAATTTTCTTTTTTAAGGTTGAACTACAAATTAATTAATTAGTATCTCAAAAGTCCAGTAAAATTAATTCATTGTTAATAACATCATTATTTACTTAGATGTTGTGGTGGGTTAATAGGCAATGGATTGATATAATGTGATAAAAAAAATATGTCAAGTAATAATTTGGCGTAATGTGGATAAAAAGTATGTCAACTAGATAAAACAAAGGTAGCCAAACAACTTTGATTCCTTATCGTTTCTTTTCTTTTTGATGACTAGCTTCTCAAGTGGGTGATTTGATAAGTAACCTTAAATAGGAGTCAAATCCCTATTAATAATAGGTCGTCACGGTAGGGAAGGATGTCCTCCAAACTTCAATGGAAAGGATGAAATCCAATAGTAGTAGAGAAAGACCCTGCAAATAGAAAAATATATATGTCGATGGTAATGAGAGTAGTACAATAGCATCCTTATAACATCCTTCTAGTTTCCTTTACTAGCAAGGGGAGTCATTAGTCGTGAGTATTTGAATAAGTCAAATTACTTTGATTTTTTTTAGTAGAATTATAGTTCAGTAAAAACAAATTTGGCTATCTTTTCTTTAATCTCAAGAGGAATACGATCGAGGGGCTAATTCAATTTCTTTGAGTAAAATAAGAACAAACCCCATATCCAAATCAAGAAGACTGTCACGACCATATAAGCGGTTTATCATCACGATAGGTGTCAATGGAAGTGTAGTGATTCATGCAACCGAGACATCTTAATAGACTAATAGACATGAATATTGTTCCTTCATTTATGAGGTAAAGGATTAATTCCCTTTGAGAAATAAAGTTTTTACTTGGAATGTTAATAAAACCAAAGAATCCCTTAACTATGAAGAGATTAATAAAACGATTTGGGCTTAAAACATATTTTGCTCACAATTCCAGTAATAAATTTTTAACATTTCCGCACTAATCTTATCAAATTAGCAGTCTTCTTTGTATTACATTATGTCAAAAAATTACTTATTAATTCAATCAACATGTTAGGTCGATATTTAGATAATAGTTTTAATAATAAAAATTTATTAGAATAAAAATAAAAAGTTCAGATGTATTATATTTTATCTTATCATTGGATAAGACACCCATCACCATCAAATCCACTCATGCAATTAAATAAAAAAGGAAAAAGAAAACCACGATTTGTTCATATAGTCAAGTGCTACAACATATTGAAAAGCTATACTCAAATTGTGAGAAGCCTCTTTCAAAGTTTCTCTACAAAATAATTTCAACATTTCTTTAGAATACCCAAGGCGATCATTTATTTACAGATCTCCAACGAGTACCTTACTACTCATAATTGGGAAAAAAAAAATCCGTAGAGTGAGGTCCTTGACCCAGTTAGGGTGAGAATTCCTTGATCAAACTAAGCTCGAGGTCAATGGTATCTCACTCGTCCATGTCCCCACATCCAACCCACCTTTTTTTTTAAAAAAAATAAAATATATGTATATACTTGAATTCTTAGCCATATATAATAGTCTTTCATTCCAATATTATCTCACCCCACAAATTAATTATTTATTTTCAAACTCTTAGCCTTTTCTTTGAGCATACATATGTAAAAAAAAACTTAAACAGAAGGGTTATCAGAGTTCAAAAGCCACCCATGAAAGGTGTTCCAAGAGCCAAATTTTCGACAACATGTGGGGGTGGAGGGATTCGAACCATAGACCTTTCAATCATTAGTACAAGTCTTATGCCAATTGAACCATGCTCATGTTGGCTCCTCGAGCCAAATTTTCGATGCTCTATTTCTTCGTGCATGACATGCTAACTCGTGGACAACAAAGTTACACTTTCGATTAGTTAAGATGAAACCATAGATCAATCCTCTTTTTTGGTTGTCCCGCATAGAGTCTACAAATGCTTGTAACTCGTTTGCAAATGGCTCCTTTCCATTTAATAGATTCCAAAGTATTTGAGAGTCCATCTCCATCCATAGGGTTAGATTCCAGAGTCTAGAGCTATGGAAACACCTTCATTAAGAGCTAATGCTTCGGCAAGCTCCACCAATCCAACCATGGGTTGGAATTACTCTGTCACCAACAAAGTTTCTCCCTTCAAGTCACATATTATGGAGCCGAGACCCACATCTTCATTGATCATAGTAGCATCTGAGTTCACCTCGTATGAGAATTGGGAGTGTTGAACTAATTCCGCACAAACAACAATCTACCAACAGAATTAAACTACCAACGGAAGAAGAAACTTAAACGATAAAACAGAGGGTAGAAGGATTACACTGGAGATTATAGTGGTTCGACCCCAAAAAGATGGTCTACATTCACTCTAGTCCCTTTTACTCATCAATGATTACATCAGTCAACCATTTACAATCAATCTCCAATGATCAGTAGGATATCACCTTCTCACACTCTAACACTTCCTCTCATTATAGAATTGGGAATTAAAAACCCAACTAATACAATCACATAAGCACTCACACTATTTCAAACATGCCAGGATCCATCACATGCGTAAAATCAGACTTAGCTTCAAGGATTGTCCACGTAATCGTTTGCTGTACAAAATGGCCTGGAAAGAGTTAGTTGAGAATGCTGACTTGGATAACAGCCAGTTCACAAGAATCAGCACCAGTTTATATTCTAGCTCACTGCCACATAAGAAATTGCTACAAAAGCTCTTGTAATAATATGTCAATATTTGAACAAATCTCCACCTTGACAAATTATTAAAAATAATCAATCATCTGAGCAAAGGGACTAAAAACCGAAATTTACTTAATTTCAACACAGTTGAGAGCAGTTAAATAGCTCTCAAACTTTTGGCTTGGCAATGCTTTAGTAAGCATATCTGCAGCATTTTCATCAGTAGAAATCTTCTGCACACAAACATTTCCTTCAGATAAAATATCCCTGATAAAGTAGTACTTCACATCTATACGCTTCGTTCTATCGTGGTACGCCTAATTTTTAGTTAAAAACACAACACTCTGACTGTCACACCGAATTACTACTTGTCCCACATAATCTGGAACTAACTCAATCACAAGCTCCCTAAACCAAACAACTTCTTTAGTAGCTTCTGAACCAGCCATGTATTCAGTTTTTGTGGTTAAAAGAGCTACCACAGATTGAAGCACAGACCTCCAACTAATAGCATTATCATTCATCATATCCCAACCAGTTAGAGACCTCCTACGATCACAATCAGTGGCAAAATCAGCATCTACATACCCTTCAAGATATAGATTTCCAGCATTGCCTCTTCTATAACATAAGCCATGTTTTAAAGTGCCTTTAAGATACCTTAACATCCACTTTACAGCAGACCAATGACTCCTCCCCAGGTTTTACATATATCGACTGATTAGACTCATACCATAAGCTAGATCGGGCCTAGTGCATACCATTAGGTACATTAAGCTACCTACAAACCTAGCATAGGGAACATGAGCCATATCACGTTTTTCTTGGTCATTTTTAGGTGATTGTTCAACAGAAAGTTTAATATGTTGCTCTATAGGCGTTGACACTGTTTTACAGTCTTTCATTTGGAACTTATCAAGAAGTCTTTGGCTATACGGTTCTTGAGATAGAGTAAAAACTCCTGCCTTTCTATCTCTACTGATACCAACTCCAAGGATCCTTTTAGCATGCCCAAGATCCTTCTTCTCAAACATTTCACTTAGTTGTTCTTTAAATTTTTCAATCTCTCTCATGTCAGAACAAGCAATTAGCATGCCATCTATGTGAAATAGCAAATATACAGATACACTTTTACTAACAGGCTTATAATAGACACAGTGATCTAATTGACTCCTTATAAATCCACAAGAAACTATAAAGGAATCGAATTTCAGATGCCATTGTCTTGGAGATTGTTTGAGGCCGTAGAGAGACTTCTTTGACAAGCAAACTTTATTCTCAGTTTCTTTAGAAATGTAACCAAGTGGTTGCTGCATATATATTTCTTCTTCCAGATCTCCATGAAGAAAAGTCGTTTTTACATCCATCTGCTCTAACTCAAGATAAAAAATAGCAGTTAGAGAAAGAATAAAACGAATGGAAGTATGTCTTACCACTAGTGAAAAAATCTCAGTGAAATCAACTCCTTCGACTTGTGTAAATCAACGGGCCAGAAGTATTGCCTTAAATCGAATTGGTTCCTTCGGATCAACAACTCTCTTCTTCTTATACAACCATTTACAATTGACTAGTTTTTGCTTAGCTAGTTGATCCACCAATACCCAAGTTCCATTCTTCATGAGTGAATTATATTCTTCATCCATAGCCCGCAACCACTTCTCATTGTCTTTAGATTTTATAGCAGCTTCAAATGTCAAAGGCTCATTGCCTTCTGATAACTCTCCAAAAGGGAGTTATTTGGGCCTTAATTCTATAATGTTTTGTGTGTCATTTGTGCTAATTAGGGTTGCTATTAGATGATTATTGCATGTTCTAACCCATTTGGAAGAATGGATGCTTTAGAAGTTATTTTGTGCAGAATATTATTGTTGAGCGACTTGAGGAAGCAAAATCTGCAATCCAACAAAACAGGGAGCAGAACTGCCACGTCACAGCCCGTTATCCATTTTAATGAACTGGAGTTTGTTAAGCTATTCTCGGATTTGAGGAGCAAGGAGAGTCATCCACGTGTCTAGGTCAACCTAATTCAGGCGTGTCTTCATTCTATAAAAGGGAAGAGTCGTTCAAGTCAAATGAATTCCTTTCTTGGGAAGGAACATTCCACTTTTGGGGAAGAGATCATTTCTCATTTCTATCATTGGGAGCCAAATAGAGGAGAAAGATTGGAGACCTCAAGAAGACCATCAATTACGAAGTTGATCAAGGGAATTAGTATTTTCTTGTATTATTTTGTAATTATGGATGCACATACTCAGATTGTGGTGTGTGTTGCCATGTGTGTTATGAACTAATTTACTTTAGGTGTTGGTTAAGGAATATGTAATTGTTGCGCTTAATTCTTTATGCAATATATGTTGATTTGATGCATCTTGATTATTTGTTGTGCTCATTTATATTTTATGCCTGCTTGGCCAGCCGGTATGAATACCACTTCCTAGTTTCAGGGATGATTTAGGAAGTGTGTGGCATTTAATCACACTAGATCATTGTGTATTGGTGAATGCCAGTGACTGAGCTAGGGATAGCCAGTTGCCTAGTGCTTGATCGGTAGTGCGTCATTGGAGTTGAAACACATTCTAAAAAAATCCAGAGTTCCGGGAGGATCCTGCTAATAAGACTGCAAGAGTTTTGCCTGATCAATAATATTGCTAGAGCATCTTCTAAACAATTACTAAATCCTGACCAACGCCTGTTTCTAATCTGTCTGCTTTATTTGTTTACTTTCGGTTCTGTCATTTCTTTTTCTTCAGCATTCTATAAAAACCAATCATTTTAACTACTTTCAAAACCATTAAAGAGTTGCACAAAATAGATAAAGTGAGAGCTAATTCAGACCCTGGATTCGATAAATACTTATTACTTGTTGCGGATTGTGTATGCTTGCACAAGTGTTCTAGAGTTTAATTTCACCTTATTTTTACTCACTCTAGGAACCCAACACCTTCTTGCTCCACCTCAGTCACAAGGGCATAATACACAAGATTTGCACTTGTGTATCTTGATGGAGGTTTAACTTGCCTTCTTGTTCTATCTCTTGCAAGTCTGTAGTCTTGCAAATTCTCTAGTTGTTCATCTAAACCTTCAGTAGGCTGTTCGTGAGTATCTACTGTTGGGGTTTATGTCCTAGAACTCAAGTTTTGTTATCCTTTATATAATAAAGATGTTATTCAGTGAAATTGTTTATTTTATATCTTAAAATCCAATAGAAACATTCATGGTTATAATATGAGATACTCGAACTATATCGTGTATACAAACAGGGACCAAGTTCGAGTATATAACCTAAATTGTCTATAGTAAATGGATAAGGCTAGGTACCTTATTCTGGTAACACTATGGATGCAGCCTACTTTGCGAATGAGGCAAACGATGTGATCCTGGATCGTTCATGTAGAGACATGCAAGTAGGGACATCTTGTGTAAAAGATGTTTACACAAGACAGGACCGAGAAATAAGTCACTCTTACTTTATAACGTCGTTTACTGTTAAGACTGACTATTTCATAGTATGACCTAGGTAACTCGATCTTAATCCTGAGCTTATTATGAACTCCTGTTCATTTAGGGTTGTCCTTTGATCTGCATGGGTGAGAGTGGTCTAAAAGTATCGTTCAATATTCCTACCATTTTGGGGATAACACTAGATGGATAACTGAGAACATAGTAAAGCAAGACGGAATTCACTCCTACCGGATTCAGGGATAGTAGAGAGGTTGTTCCCTTAAGTGATGAATCCAAGGCTTGAACAAGGGGCCCCACCCTCCCATTGGCCCTAGAGGGACCTTGTTTATTGGTTGGACCATAAACAAATTGTTCATTAGAGGACCAGTGGACTTAAGGAACTAAGATGTGCTATAGGGGTAAAACGGACATTTGACCTGGCTATAGTAACGAATGACCTGTGAAGGATTGACTTACTAATCATGGTTATATCGAGTGGATGGAAATATATCTACAGTGAGGGGAGTTCAACTACTAGGCTATAGTGGAGTGTCCCGGTAGTTAACGGATGTTGGTTAGCTGGGTTAAAAAAGTTTAGACAGTTAAACCTCGTACCGTTGGAGCCCATGATCTGTAGGTCCATTAGGTCCCCTTGCTAGCTCTAGACTAACCTTTGGAACAATATGATGGATAAAATATGAATTACTTTATGTTCATGTTTAGGGAAATAGATAGAGGTGATAGACGTTATCGATACATCGGGTTTTGTGAAAACCGGGTTTGTGTGATTTAATATTTAAATATGATTTAAATATTGAGAACATGAATAGGGATTCATGATTGAAAAATAACATTTCGAAAATGTTCGAGATTGATGGCAAAATATTAATTTAATATTTGATATTAAATTAATTATTACTTATTTAATTAATAATTATTTTAAATTAATTTTGAATTAATTTAAAATTGAAAAAATGAAATTTCATTTTCATTTTTCAGATTATTAGAAATTAGATAATTAACTAATTAATTCAAGATAATACTTGAATTAATTAAATTAAAAAATGTTGAATTTTTGGAGGTGGAGTGCATGGTGACTAAACCCATGCACTCCCCTCACTTAAGCCACTTCAATTCCCACTTAATTGTGGTTAATTGTTGTCAATCTCAAGCCTCTCCATTTCAGCTATGATCCCTCTATATAAGGGATGAAGTTTGCTGAAGAATTCAAGCTTTTACATTAGAGAATTGCTGTCAAAATACATACTCACCAAACCCACCTTCATAAGCTTGTTCTTCAAGCTTTTCCCTTCAATGCCAACACTTGAGGATCCCGCAATCCGTTCCAAAGGCTTGAGGATAACAATGAAGATCCAGTGGTGGTTCGTGATTGATTGGTGAAGAAAAACAAAAAGAGAATCCAACCAATTTCTCCATTGAAAAGAGGTTGGTAAACTTACTCTGTTTTTCTTCTCATGAATAGCATGCAATGAATGATCAAATTGAGCTTATTACGTGCCTAAGATCCAAAATTGTTTCCGCATATTAGATATTAACACTTTCATCTACATGGTTGTCTTGAGGCACATCACTATTTTGATTAAGCGGTGAAGCTGCTATCCCTTTACTTAAATCAAGTTCAACTTCATTCAGGCTATTGGACGAGTCTGTACACATAGCATCTGTGACTTTCCTTTCAAAAGCAACCATCTACTCCTCAAAAACAACATCACGGCTAATCAGGCATCTTTCTTCCCCTTTTTCTATGCACCATAGACGGTGTCCTTTAACACCTTGAGGATACCCCAAAAAAATGCACTTCTTGGCTTTGTTGTCTAATTTTCGCTCTCGACAGTGGGCATAAGCTACACATCCGAATACTTTCAAGTTCTCAAGACTTGAGAGGTTTTCCAGACCATTTTTCTAATGGTGTTTTGAACTCAATGGCTGATGAGGGACAACGATTTATTAAATAAGTTGTTGTAGTTATTGCCTCTCCCCAAAACTTTTTTGACAAATTAGCATTTGATAGCATACATCTTACTCTCTCAAGAATAGTACGATTCATTCTCTCAGCTAGACCATTATGTTGTGGGGTCCTTTTCACTGTTAGATGCCTTTGTATGCCTTCTTTTGACACATTCCTTTGAACTCACTACTAAGGAACTCTAGCCCGTTGCCAGTCCTTAGAATTTTGAGTTTCCTCTCAGTTTGCCTTTCAACCATAGACTTCCACTCAGTGAACTTTGCAAACGTTTCTGTTTTTTTTTTCTTGAGGAACCTCAAGTTTAGTTTTTCTCAACTAAAAGGACTACACTAGGCTCAATGAGTAGAAGTTAGGTAGTTTAAACATATTGGTTAGGATGGACTAGGGAGAGTTTTGCTTTAAAAAAGAACTATAGAAATCTTCATGCCTAGGAAACTTAGAAGTTGTGACTGGCACTAGAGTAGAAACCTCTCCTGAAAGGCAACTTTTTAGAAAACAATCTTGAGAAACATGTTTACTTGATTCCATATGGTTTATTCATAACATTTTGATTTGCAATTAAGATAGATGTTAGTACCATGATTGGCAATTACATATGATCCATAACATTTTGGTTTGCAATTATTATTAAGCTCTCACATTGATGACATGCAGAAATGTCATCATTTTCCTATTAATTTTAGCTAGTTTTGTGCATGAATTGTGAGCTTTAATGTATTTTTATGTTGATTTTGTAGAAAACCGAGTTCGAGAAGCAAAACCAAGAATTTTACCAATTTTGGACATAAAAAGAAGACTTTGGGCCATAAAAAAAGAAAAGAAAAGAGAACCTTTGAAGTGGAGGCCCAAAAAGCCCAAAAGAAAGAAGAAATGAGACAAAAATTCGTGTTTAAGGCTTTTAGAAGGCCTAGCGTCTCGACGCTAGGTGATCAGTGAAGAAAATTCCAGAATCGCGGTAGCGTCTCGACGCTACGACAACTTCTGCTCCAAGAAAACCTGACGTCACAGCGTCTCGACGCTGTGACGTAGCATCTCGACGCTGTGCGTCTTGGGCAGCAAGCTACCTCCGTTTCTGCTCCTATAAAAAGGGCCCTCTCCCAAGGTTCAAATCATCCCATTTTGGAGAGCTCTCCCCTAGCTCAATAGAGAGAAAAAGTGAGAAGAATTGTGAGGAAAAAGGAGGAATTGAGCGAGATTCCAAGGCTCGGGATTCGAGATGATCGTGATGGGAGCTTGGGATCAACTTATCGGTTATTTCTTCCTTCTTTGTAATTCCTTATTATAGTTTGAGTTAGGCCTATGGATCAAGATCATTTTGGCAAGATTATTTCCATTTGTGAGTAGATCTTGAGACCTAGGGTTGTTATTCTAGTTAATTGGATATTGTAGCACAATTACTTGGATTATGTAATGAATCTCTTCATATTTCATCTATGCAATTCTTGCTTAATGCTTTTAATCTCTTGATCACGGATTAATTGATATGTTGGTCTAAATTGATACTCGACAGAGAGAAGTTAGATTAGATCCAAATTGCATGGCTAACAATTTCTTGGAGCACGAGAGTGAAAGAGAATTGTTAGAAATTGATAATGAAGTTGCTTAATGCCATACTATGATTAACTAAGGAGATGGACACATGAATTAGTTATGTTAGTATGAGATGTGGAGGAGCTTGAAAGAGGAATCCGCTTATAATTACTTCTAGATTTATGAAATTGAAGATTATTAGTTACATACATCCATGTATTTGAGCTACATATCCAAAAAGCTAGTTAACACCCTAGGTCAAGTTCCCTTAATCGGATATTTCCAAATTTTTTTGTTGCATGTTTCTTTTTATTAGCTTCTTTAATTTTCGCTTAGCATTCGAATTCGACTTCTAAATAAAATCGAACATGATGGTTCTTGGTACTTAATGGACATAATTCAAATTCCCTGAGGATTCGATACTCGGTATTACCTACCGTTTTATATTACTTGTGGCCCGTGCACTTTGCGGTCATCACACATTCTGATTGACAATTAAAAATTGATCTCTAACGTTCTGATTGGCTATTGCTTGAGGACAAGCAATGAGTTAAGTTTGGGGGTATGATAAGGGTAAAAAATATACCTATTTTACCCATATATTTAGCTCATTATCTTGTTAAAGTTGCATGTTTTAGATCAAATTTACTATTCTCGAGCTCTAAAAGTGTTAAAGTTGATGAATTAGGGAGTTGAGAGTCATGTATGTCAAATTATGCTTATTTGTGCTTAAAAAGACCTATTTTGATGAGAATTTGACTTAATTAGATATGCTGCAGAAAACAGAGGATATCTGGAAAAACCCAGAAATGCAAGGCAGACAGAGGCAGTTCTGAGTCCATCGCAGGTCGTTTTGAACGAGTATTTTGGGCACCTAACCGGCTGTTTTGACTCCGAAACTGACTGGGCTACCTACCAGCACCATTTTCATGGCTCCTCAACTACTCCCACACTGTATAAGGCCTTGATTCGAAGAGAAATCCAAGCATAACTTACTGGGAAGAAGAGGGTGGTGACAGAACCCTAGTAGATCGACGCCCATGAGTAGGGATGCCCGAGGTCCTTCTTAGAAGATTGAATTCTAACCTTTAGTTAGACATCAAACCTGAGTGTTTGTAGAGATTTTCACCCTATTCCCACTTGTAAAGGAGAGTAGAGTGTCGAACGAACTCTAGAAGGATTGGATAAAAGAAAAAAATCCTAGTTTTAGCTACTGCACCTTATTTCCAACAATTGTTCTTTTCATTATTTCTGTATTTTTACTTCATTATGTCAATGAAATGTTATTCATTTGCATCTTATTCCATCATGCGTAGCTAAATTCCATTGAGGGGTTCAATATAGTGAATTCCCTTATGGTTTAAATAGCTTGAAAGTGTTTATTTGCTTAAGTTCTATTCATTGCATGTCACTCTTTATTGAATATCATTTTGAATCTTGCTAAGTTTAAATTGATCACTTAGACTTTGCATGCTATGTGAGTTTGATCTCGAAAGGGACAAACAATACCGGTTTTCATAAAGGTGATATAGGAGAAATGGCTCGAGAGAGTGTATTCGGTGTTATAGGGAAAAGCTACCTAAGGTGCCTTATAACAACTATAGGGTTATAGATTGCATGCATGAACTATCTATTTCGGAGTCGAGTCACAGAAATGTGTATAACGGTACTCGCTTAGCCTTCTAACGGTTCTTTGGAGCAAGGCCAAATAGAAGTTAAATCTGACCCAATGCATGAATAGACTTAGGTTTAATAAGCCATGATTAGAGTTATTTTCCTTAGGGTTGAAACTATATTGAATACCTCGCTTATTTATCATTGTTTTTCTTTACTTGTTTATTTTTCAAAAACCATCATCAACTATTTCTTTGGTTACCATATCTAAGCAATATTTGAACAATTTCTTCTTCAAATCTATGTTTCAAATTTAGTCCCTGTGGGACCGATACCTTTGGAATACTTCTAGAGATTTTATTACTGCATGCGATAGTGTATACTTGCACTAGGTTGGCTGAATTATTCTTAATCTTTATTTACCATCATTTACCTACATCCATATTCAGTACCAGCTCGCATCAAGTTTTTGGCGCCGTTGCCAGGGACCAAAAGTGAAACCAGTTTGTTTATTGAGATTGTGATTCGATTGCGACTGCATTTCTGTCTCAAGAAAGATTTGACTTTGATTTGCAATTTCTTTTGGCAGGTTAAAGTTAGTGCATGAACAAGGGGTGTCAACTCCTTGATATAGATCCTGAGATAGAAAGAACCTTTCGTTATCGTCGGAAAGAGCAAAGACGAGAGAGAAGGGAACAACAAGAGTTGAGCGCATAGGAACCTCTTGAAGAAGCTTCTTATATACAAGAATTTCCGATGGACCAATGATGTGCAAATTGCTAACCGCAAGTGTACGGGTCAAGTAATAATATAGTGAATGTAAATTCGAATGTCGTCCTCTAGATTGGTGTCTAATCAATTTTAATTACCGAAAATACTTTTGACCAATTTTATTTAGGGAATCGAATTGAATGAGAATATAATTGATTCAAACACAAAACTAAAGCAAAAAGTGACAATCTAATGGGAAGAATTGGTCTTAGGGATTTGATTTCACCAATTGGAGTTATGGATTAATAAACGGATTAACACATACTATGATTCATAAATCTTGGCAACTAATATCACACATATCTCTCCCGAGCATACATGATTCTCCCATATGCAATTGAACCCGATATCCCTATCTAAATCCAATAAACATACAAGGCAATAAGGCTAACCTTTATAACAATTTCTAGAATTAACCTTAATCTCCCGATTTTTAGCTAAATTCTAGTTATGCATATTGATTTCTAATTTAAATCCTCTCTCCCGAGTTAGATTCAAGCATAAACATCAATCAATTTATGGCCGGTAAATTGAAAGCATTAAGGACACATATATGCATAAATGACATCAATAGCATAAAAACCGTAAATCAATCCATAACGTGCCCAACGGCTACATCAATCCCTAAGAGTTAAAGCCTAGCTACTCATACAACATGTTACGATATAGCAATAGTCTAAAACAACCATAAACACTAACTAAGTTGAGGGAAAGAAGAAGAAAACTCAATGTAGGCCGAGACCGAACGTCCCCGTCACGATCCCCACGAACAATGGGTTGATTTCCACCTTGCTCCCTTTGCTTCAGCCTCAAAATCCTCTGTTTTGCTTTGTTTTACGGCTCCAAAGTGTCCAAAAGAATCCCCCCTTTCAGCCCTAGCCGAAAACTAAATATAGTGCAGATTTTTGCCGTAGCGTCGAGACGCTAAGGTCGCAGCGTCTCGACGCTGTGACCGTTTCGCGCCTATTCAGATAAGGAATGCTAGCGTCGAGACGCTCAAGGGCTAGCGTCTCGACGCTAGTCTGCGTTTGACCCTATTTTGACTTTTTTCTCTTTGACTCTTTTTCATTCCTTTGCATCTTTTCGCATCCCGAGCACCCGATTAACTCCACTATTGCGTTTTAGCTCCAGTCAACCATTCCTACAAAATAAACATTAAAGCACAATAAAATGGCCAAAAAATCATAAAAGACTAGCTAAATTGAATAGAGAAAACTAGCTAGCTATGCTCGCTATCAACCAACCTGGAGTCGATCCTCAAGTTGACCCACTGAATCGTGGAAGGGAGCAGAATGGTGGGAGAATCCCTCCAGCACCTCCAGTTCCACCGGTGCCACCACATGAAAATCCAATTTATATTACTGAAGACCGCAATAGAGCAATAAGGGACTATGCCTTACCCGTTTTCCAAAGTCTGAATCCAGGAATTCTGGAGCCACCAATAGAAGCTCCATAGTTTGAGCTGAAACCAGTGATGTTTCAAATGCTCAATACCATGGGCCAGTTTTCTGGACTTCCGAGTGAAGATCCACATAAGCATATCAAGCAATTTTTGAGAATTTGTAGTTCTTTTAAAGTCACAGGAGTACCTGAAGATACATTGAAACTAAAGCTTTTTCCTTTTTTCATTGCAGGGAGATGCTGAAGCTTGGTTGGACTCTTTTACTCCAAACTCCATCACATCCTGGAATGACTTGGCTAAAAAGTTTATAGAGAAGTTTTTTCCTTCTAATAAAAATGCTAAATATAGAGCTGAGATTATTTCTTTTAGACAATCTTATAATGAACCTTTAGATGCCGATTGGGAGAGATTCCAAAGGCTGGTCAGGAAGTGTCCTCATCATGGATTGCCTGCATGTTTCATCATAGAGCATTTTTATAGTGGATTGGATCAAGCTTCAAAAGCTCTAGTCAATGCATCTGTCAATGGATCCTTCTTAAAGAAATCTGCAAATGAAGCTCATGTCATGTTGGACACAATAGCCACAAATAATAGACACTGGGGAGAGACTGAGCCGACAATTTTGAAGAATCCAGTTAAAGCAGTAGAGACGGAGGCAAATTCAACCATGCAAGCCCAGATCAATGCCATCCACAGCATGATGTTGCGCATGACCATGGCAAACCAAACAAACATAGCCCCCGCCAATGCTATCTCTTCTCCCTGTTGTGATATTTATAGTGAGGAGCATGTCACTAATAACTGTCCACTAAATCCTGCATCTGTTTTTTATGTAGGTCAACAAGGGAACCAGAACCAATGGAATCCATATTCGGCTACATACAACCCAGGGTGGAGATAGCATCCAAACTTCTCTTGGGGAGGTCAAGACAGTACAAGTAATGCCAATACAAATCAATTTGGGAAATCTCCAACAGGATTCAATTCCCATCCTACACAGCAGCAGCCGCAGAAGAACTTCCAACCAAAGTTCAGAATCAAGAGTCAAATCTAGAGGCTCTGATGAAAGAATACATGGTAAGAAATGATGCCGCTGTCAGGAATTTGGAAGTGCAAATTGGACAGATCGCTCAAGAAATCAAAAATAGACCACAAGGGACATTGCCCAGCAAGACTGAGAACCCTCACCGAGAAGGTAAGAAGCAGTGCAAGGCCGTCACCTTGAGAAGTGGATTGGAATACGATGGACTAGAATACCCCGTGAATCAAGAAGTAAGGAAGATCCCAGAAGAAGTTCCAGAAAAGTCTACAGAAAAGAAGTCAGAAGTTACCACGGAAGTTTGTCAGAATAATGAGAATAAAGAAAAGACCAAGGAGCCACAAGCCTTGGAAGAAAAAATTGAAAGTTCAAGTTCAGAGAAAAAGCAGAAAAATGCGACCGCAAAACCTAAAAAGTTTATTATAGATCCAGATTACAGACCACCACCTCCATATCCTTAGAGATTCAAATATGCCTCACAAGATGCACAGTTTAAGAAGTTTCTAGATATTCTGAAGCAACTCCACATCAACATCCTGTTGGTGGAAGCGCTCGAACAGATGCCAACTTACGTGAAATTCCTAAAGGACATTTTGTCCAAGAAGAGAAGATTGGGAGAGTATGAGACAGTTGCACTTACTGAATGCTCCAGTGCATTGGTTAAAAAAAATCCCTCCCAAATTAAAGGATCCAGGAAGTTTTACTATTCCATGCTCCATTGGAGGGAGAAATGTTGGCAGGGCATTATGCGATCTAGGAGCAAGTATAAATCTGATGCCATATTCAGTTTTCAGGAAATTAGGTATAGGAGAAGCTAGACCTACAACTGTAACCTTGCAGTTAGCCGACAGGTCACTAACACAACCCATTTGCAAGATTGAGGATGTGTTAGTTAAGGTTGATAAGTTCGTATTCCCAGCAGACTTTATCATATTAGACTGTGAAGCCGATAAAGAAGTGCCGATAATTCTAGGTCGACCATTCTTAGCAACTGGTAGGACCTTAATTGACGTACAGAAAGGAGAATTGACTATGAGGGTCAATGATCAACAAGTTACCTTCAATGTCATGAACGCACTGAAATATCAAGGAGATCTTGAAGAATGTTCAATGATTGATGAGATTGACGAACTTTCTTTATCTACCTTGCAGGAATTATTAAAGGGAGAGACGCTGGAAGACTTACTTGAAGATGAAGAACAAGAGGAAAAAGGTGGGAAAAAGATTGAAGGAATAGAAGAGAAAGATTGAAGGAATAGATCCATAGCTATAATCCACTCGTCCTTATCCACGTCATCCATTGCCTGTTTATAGGTCAATGGATCCTCGACCCCGTCATCAGGTATGACTGGAGTTTTTGCTAAACCTAAATAGCGATCAAGTTGTCTAATAACCCTCCCACTACGTCAAGGCTCTCGTATCTCTTGAGAAGGATGTGACTGACTTGAGGTGCCAACTTCATCAACAATCCTCGTAGATGTTTCCGTAGCTTCGTTTGATAACTCGCTTAACACTATCTTGCTACGTGGCTTTTGATTTCTTATGTGGTCTTCTTCTAAGAATGTGGCATTTGTCGATACAAATACCTTGTTCTCTTGTGGATCGAAGAAGTATCATCCTCTCGTTTCATTGGGGTAGCCTACAAATAAGCATAGTTTTGAACGAGGTTCCAATTTCTTCGGGTTCGTCACTAGCACATGTGCTGGACAACCCCAGATTCTAAAGTAACGTAAACTAGTTTTACGCCCTCACCACAATTCAAATGGTGTTTCAGGAACACTCTTGGATGGAACATTGTTCAAAATGTAAACAGCAGTCAAAACTGCATGACCCCAAAACGAGTCAGGCAACTGAGCATAGCTCATCATAGAACGAACCATATCCAGTAAGGTTCTATTTCTCCTTTGCGATACATTGTTTTGTTGAGGTGTACCAGGTGATGAGAGTTGAGATGTTATTCCATGTTCTATCAGATAGTCCTGGAATTTGTAATCCATATACTCTCTGCCTCGATCAGATCGAAGTGTTTTTATCTTTTTACCTAACAAGTTCTCAACCTCTGCCTTATATTCCTTGAATTTTTCAAGGGCTTCGAACTTATGATGCATCAGGTAAAGATAACCATACCTAGAATAATCATCAATAAAACTAATGAAATATTCAAATCCTCCTTGTGCTTTAACATTCATTGGACCACAGAGGTCTGAATGTATAAGCTCTAGAGGTTCTTCGGCCCTATAACCTTTTCCCTTAAAAGATCGTTTAGTCATTTTGCCTTCAAGGCGTGATTCGCAGGGAGGTAATGAATCGTCTTCTAACTCGTTTAGAATCTCATTCTTAACCAATCTCTCAATCCTATTGAGATTAATATGGCCTAACCTCAGGTGCCAAAGATAGGTATTCTCTTTAGGAGAAATCCTTTGCCTTTTATTACTTTGAGTAGTAGCAGTCTTGAACATTTCAGTATTATTAACTGCTATGCTCTCGATAGGTCTTAAAACATATAAATTATTTTCCATTAACGCTGAACAAACATGAATTCCCTTTCTGGAAATGAAAACTTCATTTAATGAGAAAGATACGGAATATGTTTGTTCAAGCAAACAAGATACATAAATCAAATTTCTTTTAATCTTTGGAACTATATATACATTCTCTAATAATATATACTTGTTTTCTTGGAAAAATAATTTTACGTTTCCTACTGCTGTAGCTGAGACAACCTCTCCAGTTCCAACTTTGAGAGTCATCTCACCAGCCTCAAGTTGTTCCTAGAAATTGATTCCTTTAAACGAAGAACAAACGAGATTAGTGGCCCCTGAATCGAGTATCCAGGCTGAACTATCATTCTCCACTATGCCCGTCTCTAAGACTAATAATTCTTTAGTTGAGTTCTCGTAAGGTAAGCAGTTTTCTTGAGGACGATCCTCATTTAAGACCTTTAAATCAAATGCCACTCGATTAGTGTTAACGTTCTTAGTAGTATGATCTAAATCGTTTAATTTGGCGTCAGACAAAGCAAATGAAGGAGTGTACGACACTCGAGCAGAAGCAATTACGGATCTTGGGCGTTTAATTTCATTAATTTGTAAAAGAAAACATGCTAGAAAAATAAGCAAAAAACAGAGTATCGAGTTTACTTATCTTTGAAGCTCAAATTGGTGCGATTCTTTGGATGATACTCAGCACGAATACGTCGTGGACGACCACCGAGATCTTCCCCGCTATTCTCCGGCCTTAGAACGAGCTTGTGGGAGCCCAAACATGATGAATTTGAAGATGAAAAGAATGGGTTTTGAGAGTTGGAAGCCATGGTGTTTGAGAGAGAATTTTTTCAATCTTGCATGAGAATTCTCCAACAACTCTCACTCAAAAATCACCACTTTTATGAGTCTTCTCTTGGTATATATATGAGCAACACAACTTACCCATATTTACTCACAAGAAGACAGCAAGATTGAGAGAAAGGTGACTCATGGGTTTGGTGTCCTTACATGAGAATTTACCTCATGATTTAAAATGAATTTCAAAATTCATTTTGTAAATTAATTTCAAAATTAAATTAATCTTATTAATTTAAATGAAATTAAAGCTTTAATTAAATAAATCTAATTTAGTTTATTTAATTTCGATTTTAATATCTCATATTAAAATTAATAATGCACCAATACCATTTTCTCTCAAAATCGGTGAATGTGAATCATTATTCAAATTCAACCGAATATCTCAAACGTGAATCCCTATTCACGTGTGTTATATTTAAATTACATTTAAATAATTCCAATTCTCTTATTAATTATAGTTTAATTCAAAGATTAAACTAAAATACGTTAAGTATATCGTATATAATTAACGACGTCTTCGAAAATCGAATTTGAACGATTTCAAATTCTTTCATCACTTTGTTCTAAGGTTTATTCCGTTTGAGCTAGCAGGGGGACCTAATGGACCTACAGATCATGGGCTCCAACGATCCGAGATTAACCGGTTGAACTCTTTCAATCCTAGTTAACCAACATTCGTTAACTAACGGGACACTCCACTATAGCCCGTAGCTGAACTCCCCTCACTGCAGATATATTTCTGTCCACCCGATATAACCATGATTAGTAAGTTGACCCTTCACAGGTTGTTCGTGACTACAGTAAGGTCTAAAGTCCGTTTTACCCCTATAACACTTCTTGTTCCTTAAGCTTCCACTGAGTCCCTAATGAACAATTGGTTTGTGGTCCCACCACTAAACCTAAAACCTCTCGGGCCAATGAAAGGGCGGTGCACCTTTGTTCACATCTCGGAGTCAGCACTTAAGGGAACAACCTTTCTACTATCCCTAAGGTCGGGTAGGAGTGAATTACATCTTGCAAGACTATGTCCCCAGCTATCTACTCGGTCTTATCCCCAAAATGGTAGGCTTATTGAGTCGGTGATGTTGAGCCACTCTCACCTATGCAAATCAAAGGATAATCCCGAATAAATAGGAGTTCATAGTTAGCTCAGGATTAAGATCGAGTTACCTAGGTCATGGCTTTGAAATAGTCGGTTTCACAGTAAACGGCGTTATAAAGTGAAAGTGACTTATTCCGCGGTCCGGTTTTATACAAACTCTTTTGCATAGGACGCCCTCACTCGCATGTCTCTTACATGAACGATTTTAGGATCACATCGTTTGTACTAAAACAAAGTGGGTCGCGTCACATAGTTTTTCCTAGGATAAGGTACCCAGTCTTATCCCTATACTATAGACCGTTTAGGCTATTGCTTGAACTTGATCCATTCTTATGTCACTACATAAAGTTCAAGTGTTCATATCATAGCCAAGGATTCTAGTTTATTGGATTTGGGTTAATTAATACATAATTAAAAGCAACTATTTAACAACCAGAAATGGAATATCCTCAATATTGCTTTATCGATTATAATTGACTTTGTTACATTTACTATCCACGAGTTTTAGGACATAAAACCCAACAGCAAATACATTATTCAACATTATTGCTGAAATAAACAAATAACTTGTATTAAAAAAATGCACTAAACCCTTTATACATAATAACCAATCAAATATAGCAATAGTAATTAAGCACCCTATAATTCATGATTCTTTTGCAACGATATTTCAAAGGTTTAGAGCAACAGCCACCGAGGGGTGATCAACTACTCCTCCTTTGAACCAAGACTTTCTCGACCAAACTCTAAAGATTAACGCTTTATTCTTTTAGCATTTAGTTACCGTTGTTCGGTCAAGAAATTATTAACTATCTTAATAATTTCCTGTAAGTGTAACGCACCAACTTTCAGATTCCAGAGGTCCGCCCCAACAAGCTACGATCAAGAAAGACAATGTTGGAGCAAAACCTAAGAAACTCTATCCATTACGGAGTTCGCCCAGCTACCCCATTGTTGAGTTCCTAGAGTGAGTAAAAAAAAGGTGTAAATAGACTCCAGAACTCTGTGCAAGTATACACAATCCGCAGCAAGTAATAAGTATTTATCGAATCCAAGGTCTGAATTAGTTCTCACTTTATCTATTTTGTATAATTTTTCAATGGTTTCGAAAGTAGTAAAAATTATTGGTTTTTATAGAATGCTGAAGCAAAAGAAATGACAGAACATAAAGTAAACAAATAAAGTAGACAGATTAGAAACAGGCGTTGGTCAGAATTTAGTAGTTGTTTTAAAAGATGCTCTAGCAATATTATTGATCAGGCAAAACTCTTGCAGTCTTATTAGCAGGATCCTCCCGGAACTCTGGATTTTTTAGAATGTGTTTCAACTCCAATGACGCACTACCGATCAAGCACTAAGCAACTGGCTATCCCTAGCTCAGTCACTGGCGTTCACCAATACACAATGATCTAGTGTGATTAAATGCCACACACTTCCCAAATCATCCCTGAAACTAGGAAGTGGTATTCATATCGGCTGGCCAAGCGGGCATAAAATATAAACGAGCACAACAAATAATCAAGATGCATCAAATCAACGTATATTGCATAGAGAATTAAGCGCAGCAATTACATATTTCCTAACCAACACCTAAAATTACTTAGTTCATAAAGTGCATAGAGACACACTTCACAATATAAGTAAATGCATCCATAATTACAAAATAATACAAGAGAATACTAATTCTCTTGATCAACTTCGCAATTGATGGTCTCCCTGTGGTCCCTAATCTCTCTCCTCTATTCGGCTCCCAAGAATGGAAATGAACTTTCCAAGAGTGGAATGTTCCTCCCCAAAATCGCCTGCCCCTTTTGACTTGAGACTGCTCCTCCTTTTATAGAGTGATAGGAAGCTTGAATTAGGTTGACCTAGACACGTGGATGGCTCTCCTTGCTCCTTAAATCCGAGAATAGCTTAACTGAATTCAGTTCATTAAATTGGCTAACGAGCTGTGACGTGGCAGTTTTGCTCCTTGCTTTGCTGCAGCACAGAATTTGCTCCCTCAAGTCGCTCAGCAATACATTCTGCACAAAATAACTTCCAAATGGGTTAAAACATATAGTATCTATCTAAAAACAACCCTATTTAGCACAAAAGACACACAAATCCCTATAGAAATAAGGTCTAAATAACTCCCTTTTGGAGAGTTATCGCCCATACTCAAGCCCTCCGAAGGGATGATTACACTTTTGGCAACACGCAGGCAGAGTATGAGATCTCAGAACGTACCAATGGAGGAGACCGTAGGATGTGTTGACACACTTCCTGCTCCCACTTACTATAAACACTCTCTCTGATCACTTTGGTATTGAATCACACAAACACCTTCCGAAGGGAGGTCACTTCCAGGGTGACACGAGGCCGAGCATGATTCTCACGATGAGAACTATCTGGAGATACGTGGGAATAAAAACTCGATATGAAACATCTTGTTTTTATACTTTTCCTCCCACTGAGTATTTTAGCGATTAGGGTCTATTTTACTTAGGTAAATTCCAGCTAAATGAATCTATTTAAGTCTATGCCTTATTATATAAGGTCTTTACTCTATTATCTAGGTAAATTAAACCCTTTTAATTACCTAGTGTCACGTGCATGCTAATAAGACCATGGTTAATTCAACTCAGGTTCCGGACCAGACGCCGGGAGAGTTCCCTTATAACCGAAGTCTTATATCCTACTTAATCATATTTCAAATCTATTTAAAATACTAAGTAGGAGATTCTAATCCTATTAGAAATGTGATCTTAGGTCTATTAAATTTTAAACCATTTAATATTAATTCAATCCTAAAATCCTATGTTAGCATGCAACTCTTTGTTATAGGTTTAACGGTTTCTATTCATTAACCTTTATAACTATTATAATTTTTAATGAATTAGCCCTATAACATGCTTCTAATGGTGATAAAAGCATATAACAATCAAGTACTAAAGTTATATAAAGCACCATTCAAAAGCAACCTACGTTTAGGTGTGTATAACTACTTTATACTTATGATGTTTAGGGGATACACCCTTTTTAACCTTACATCGCTCACGCATGCTCATAAAACTCGGGTTAACTTAACTCAAGTACCGACTCGATGCCCAAGTAGGAGGTGTTCCGTAAATCGTCAACTTAAATACCTCCAGCCTTAGACAGCATCTCGTCGGGTGAGTTCTTTGTAACCTTAGCTTTACAAGATATCGACCTATTCTATGCAATTTGATCGAGTTTTGAGGTTCGTTAACCCTAAGTGAGCATGCTTTTATCTTGTTATAGATTTTAATGTCTATCTCGGTTTATAACACTTTATAAAGAACGATAAATCTATAACATTTATGCTAAGGTGGTTTCATGCTGCATGCTTGTTCGTTCTCGTTTATTAATTTAAAAATTTACACTAAACGAGCTAAATGAATTTAAACATTCAACATGCATCTAATCATGAAACCCTAATCATGCATCTCATGTTTATTACAACACTTATAATAAATTACTAATGCATGAAACATGTTTTCCTATGGTGGGATTTTAAATCTATATGGCATACAATACGCATATTAGATCCTAATTTAATTTAACTACACATCCACAATGCATAATAAATTAAACACACTAAAATTGGACCGATTTTGGCATCCTAATCAAGCTAGAAACTAAAAATATTACATTAATAATTGAAAATTGGCCTTGAACCGCTCCCGAATCATTTGAACCGGCCCGAAACAGCTTGATTTTGCTTGAACCGAACCAAAGGAGGTTGAAATTGGCTTGAACCGGTCTGGAATTGGGGGTGAACCGGACCAAAAATAAACCGGACCGCTCGAACCACCGTTTGAATCTTCAAACGCGCCTTTGAATGTTGAACAACATCGCGACGCTGATGAACAGCGTCTCAACGATGTTCATACAGCCGCCCAGAAATTGCAGTTTTCTTCGTGCTCTTTTTTTCCGGCCAGCGAACGAGTTGTCTTCTTTCTTCGATTACATCCTAATTTCCACTCTATTGACTCCCAAATTTTTACAGATTCAAGCCAACACATATATGCCCATAAACATGTAGGCAATTACAACTTTCACCCACGAATTTAAAGCTAATTTGATGCCAAAATCATAATAAGCCCATTTTAGCAACCAAGCAAACATCACATGCAAAATTCAACCCACCAAGCTAAAATTAAACGAAATTGAGTGCTCAATTCATGCTCTGATACCAATTGAAGGAGTGTACGAGACACATGCGGAAGCAATTCGGATCGAAACACTAGAATTTCCTTTAATTTTAGTTATGAAAAACATGCACAAGGTGAACCGAAAACAGAGGAACTATTTTACCAACCTTTGATAGTCGAATTCTTCAACACCGTGGATAATTTCTTTGCACGAACTTGTTGTGGACAACCACCGTAATCTTCCCCGCTATTCTCCGGCCTTAGAACGAGTTGTGGGACTCGGATTTGTGATGAATTTGGGTGCAAAAGCTCAAGAACTCAGGAAAGAAAATGAGTTTTGCAGCCACTGTTTTTTAGAGAGATTTTCTAAAGAAATTGCATGAGAAGTTCAGCCAAGTTCCTCATCTCAACAAGAAGACAACTTCAACATATATATATGTGAAGCACAAATTGAAAGTGGGATTCAATTAGTCATTGCCCAATATGGCAAGACATGAAATTATGCATTTCATGCATAATTTAGTTAATTTCAAATTAATGAAATTAGTTTTTATTTATTTAAAATTAAGATACTTAATTAAAATAATTTTAATTAATATATTTATTTAATTTAATATCCCATATCAAATTAAATAATTGTTTCAATCCCGCTTTCTTTCAAACCCGGTTTCTAATATGAATCACTTATTCATATCCAAACCGAAACATTTTATCAAATACATAATTCTAATATTTAAATCTTATTTAAATATTCTTGACTCTCTCCAAAATAGTTTAATTCGTAATTAAACTTTTAACGTTAAATTTATCGACCATAATTTAACGATAGCTCCCTAATATGAGTTTGAACGTTTCAAACTTTCTCATCACATATGTTCTAAGGTTTATTCGTATGAGCTAGCAGGGGGACCTAATGGACCTACAGATCATGGGCTCCAACGATCCGAGATTAACTGGTTAAACTCTTTTAACTCAGTTAACCAACATTCGTTAACTACCGGGACACTCCACTATAGCCCGATAGTTGAACTCCCCTCACTGTAGATATATTTCTGTCCACCCGATATAACCATGATTAGTAAGTCGATCCTTCACAGGTTGTTCGTAACTAGAGTCAGGTCAAATGTCAGTTTTACCCCTGAAGTTACATCTTGTTCCTTAAGTCTCTAGCTGAGTCCCTAATGAACAATCGGTTTGTGGTCCCACCACTAAACCTAAAACCTCTCGGGCCAATGAGAGGGCGGGATCCCTTTGTTCACGTTCCAGAGTCAGTACTTAAGGGAACAACCTCTCTACTATCCCTAAATTGGGTAGGAGTGAATTCCGTTTTGCAAGACTATGTCCCCAGATATCCACCCGTTCCTATCCCTGAAATGGGGGGTTTATTGAGTCGGCGATGTTGAGCCACTCTCACCCATGCAGATCTAAGGATAAGCTCGAATAAACTGGAGTTCATAGTTAGCTCAGGATTAAGATCGAGTTACCTTGGTCATCACATTGAAATAGTCAGTCTTGTCAATAAACGGCGTTATAAAGCAAGAGTGACTTATTTCTCGGTCCTGGTCTTATGCAAACTCATTTGCATAGGACGCCCCCACTCGCATGTCTATACATGAACAATCAAGGATCACATCGTTTGTACTAAAACAAAGTGGGTCGCGTCACATAGTTTTCCTAGGATTAAGGTACCCAGCCTTATCCCTATACTATAGACTGTTTAGGCTATTACTTGAACTTGATCCATATTTATGTCACAACATATAGTTCAAGCACTCATGTCATAGCCCAGGATACTAGTTTTTTGGATTTGGGTTATTTAACGTGCAATTCACTTATTTAATAACTTGAGTGAACAAAAACTCCATAACGACTTTATCGAACAAGTATATAACTATTTGTTTCATTCACTATCTACGAGTTTTAGGACACCAACCCCAACAACGAGATATTACGAGAAAAATTCCAACACTTCAGATAACCATTTTTGTAGTTTATCTCGCACTTTCTTGCTGCGAGATATTGCGAGAAAAATTCCAACCCTTCAAAAAACCATTTCTATAGTTTATCTCGGACTTTCTTGCAGCGAGATATTGCGAGAAAAATTCCAACACTTCAGAGAACCATTTCTGTAGGGGAATGGTTCTTTGAAGTGCTAGAATTTTTCTCACAATATCTCGCAGCAAGAAAGTGCGAGATAAGCTAGATGAATGATTCTTTGAAGTACTGGAATTTTTCTCGCAATATCTCGCAGCAAGAAAGTGCGAGATATGCTACATGAATGGTTCTTTGAAGTGTTGAAATTTTTCTTGCAATATATTGCAGTAAGAAAGTGCGAGAAAAACTATAGGAATCATTCTTACACAATTCACCATAACAACAACTGCATTAAAATTAACTAAAATATTTAATATATCAAACAACAATTAAAATAAAATCACTAAAGTGTTCAATACAACAAACAAGTGTTCTATTAATCTCGTACAATTGACTTCTCAATGTATGCAATAGAATTATGACATGTTAATCTATTATGGTCTACTTTGTCACATCGCCACATTTATGTATTCTCGGAGTTTCACCAACAGATGGGATTCACCAACGAATTTGAGTCATCCTTTATCACAAAATTTGTAATTCCTACCAAAAAAAATAATAATAATAAGGAGAATAGTTAACCAAGCAAGAAATGATTCATTAACAGCAAGAAAGTTACAAAAAGAAAAATCTGACACATTAAAAATTAGTACTAATTTTTATTGTAGCCCCTACATGCATATTTTTTTCAAAACCCTCCTCTAGAAAGCACTTTATTAATTCTTTGCACTTTGTTCTGGTATAAAATTTCGTGAGGAAAAAGCAATAAGCTAAGTTTGGAGGTGTTATATTTCTCATTTATGATGTTTATTTAGCTCTAAATCTAAGCCTATTGTTGAGAAATTATGTGGTTATTGTGGTAAATCATGTCGTAAAGAGAAAATTTAAGTAAAAAGAAGTCAAGCACATGTTTTAATTCATGAGTTGTTAAAAGGAAGTAATTAGGTGTAGAAGAAATCAATTTGTGAAGAATTTGACAATTTTTTGTGTTTTATGCGGAGGCTATGAAGACAAAGACAGCCAAAGCTGGAAAGTGACCAGATTGTGCCCAAAGATGCGATGAAGTTGTGACCACAACTGGACCAAAGCCACAGATACCGTGAATTACGAAATTTACAGATTTGCCAATAAAATCTCGATCAATCCCCTCCAATCACAGTTGTAATGTCAATTACCTTTTCATAGTCATTGTTTACCTTGAACTTACTTGTACTACATTCATTCTTTTAATGTGAAATCAATTTCTATTTATCTCTATTTTGTTCTTTATTTTAATATGAGCTAAGTTCATTTTGGGGATACAAGTATGTGGTAACCTTAAATTAGGAAGCAAACACCACCTTTTGAATAAAGCAACCTTACTCAATACTTAGCATGGTTTGCTTTTATTGAGTTTAGAGTTTGTTGGTAATCTAAACTAATCACTTAAGTTAGCATAAAACATTGAATCCAATACCGAAAGGGTTGGGTAAGATACAATTGTCATAAAAGCAATATAAGAAAAAGAAATCTAGACATAAGTCTTTTGCTTTAGTTTTGATCGTAGACATTGTTAGGCGATAAAATAGTCCCAATCTAAATTCGATCAACCAAATTCAGACAATATATATTTATCGCAATTCCCAGATCAGGTTATGGTTCCAAATATAATGCGGAATAAATAATTTGAAACCAAGAGCTTAGAAGAATAGATAAACCAACCTAAGTTCTAAGCAACAAGAACAATAATGAATAAAAGAGAAGGGAAGATGAATTGACACCGAGTTTTATACTGGTTCACCCAATGTGGGCTACGTCCAGTTCTCTGCTACCTATGCAGGTTCCACTAAAACTCCAGGGAGATTACAAGAAACCTTCAAGAACAACACCTCAACCTATCCCTCAATAGCCCAACAATGGCTATTGACTACCAAGTATCACAATCTGACAGCTTGGGATAAACAATAAGAAAAGGCCCTCAACCCGAGAAGAGAAACACTCTTATCTCTCTCTCTCCCACACTACAAAGGAAGAAAAGATCACTCTCTTTTTCTTGCTCTCTTCAAGAGACAAACACACATATATATAGGCAATGAGCCTTAATGGCCAATGTTCCATCTTCCTTCTTCCTTGTACACCAAGGTGGTGAGTTTCATCCTTGCACACCAAGTTTGGTGAGTTTCTTCCTTGCACACCAAGTACTTCTTACTTGTGCTCCAAGAGGCTAGAGTGAAGTCTTCAAGTTTTGTCTCCACACAAGACACATCTCTTAACAATCTCCCACTTGGAGACAAAACAAGCAACATGTCTCTCTTGCACCGATAGTGACTCCTCTCTACTCATGGAAGAGTCCAACTGAAGTGATACACAACTTCAGTTTGTCTGCAGGAACAACCTTTGTAAACATATCGGCTGGATTTCGATTTCCTGTAATCTTTTCAAGCACCAGCACTCCATCTTCCAAAGCTGATCTGATAAAATGGTACCTCACCTGTATGTGTTTCGTTCTAGAATGAAACACTGGATTTTTTGCTAAGTGAATAGCACTCTGACTGTCACAATGCAAAGTCCTCTTCGCTAATTTCAAGTCAAGTTCTTCTAAGAAAGATTGAAGTCATATCATCTCTTTGCTTGCCTCAGTAACTGCAACATACTCAGCTTCTGTAGTAGAAAGGGCCATTATCTTCTGCAGTCTAGAAATCCAACTAATAAGCAGTATTACCCAAAGTAAAAACATACTCAGTAGTACTTTTCCTGTCATCTGTGTCACCTGCCATATCTGCATCTACATAACCCTGCAGTTTAAAATCTGACTTCTTAAAATACGGAGCATAGTCAGTTGTCCCTCTCATATATCTGAGAATCCACTTTACAGCTTCCCAGTGCTGCTTTCTTGGATTATTCATATACCTTCTAACAACTCCCACTGCATGTGCAATATCTGGTCTTGTGCAAACCATGACATACATCAGGCTACCTATAGCTGAAGCATATGGCACTTTAGCCATATGATCTCTTTCCTGCTCAGTAGTGGGTGAGTGCTCTTTTGATAATCTAAAATGACAAGCTAAAGGAGTACTCACAGGTTTTGCATCTTTCATGTGAAATTTGTTTAGCACCTTTTTCACATACTCTTCCTGTGACAATGTCAATGTACCATCTTTCCTCTCGATCCTCATTCCCAAGATGTGTTTGGCAGCTCCCAAATCTTTCATATCAAATTCTTTAGATAACATGGCCTTTATCTTTAGAATTTCCTGTTCGTTTGTCCTTGCTATCAACATATCATCAACATATAGTAGCAAAATAATATATAAGTTACCTTGAGATCTTATGTAGCAACAATGATCTTCCTGACACCTCTGAAATTCATTATTGCACATAAAGCTATCAAACTTCTTATACCATTGTCTGGGAGCTTGTTTGAGACCATAAAAGCTTTTCTGAAGTTTGCATACCATTTTCTCCTGCCCTTGTACTGTGAAACCCTGTGGCTGTACCATGTAAATTTCTTCCTCCAAATCTCCATGAAGAAATGCGTTCTTTACATCCATCTGTTCCAGAAACAGATCTTCTTCTGCCACTATCGACAATACAGTTCTAATAGTAGTTAACTTGACTACTGGAGAAAATATCTCATTAAAGTCAGTACCTTCCTTCTGTTGAAAGCCTTTGACTACAAGTCTTGTTTTGTATCTTTTGCTACCATCAGGGTCTTGCTTGATTCTGTAAACCCATTTGTTCAGCAAAGCTTTCTTGCCTCTAGGTAACTCAGTCAGTTGCCATGTCTGATTTTTCATGAGTGAATCCATCTCATCCTTCATGGCCAACTCCCACTTGACAGAATCTTTCAGTTGAACCGCTTCATCATAACATTCATGTTCACCTCTGTCAGTTAATAATATGTAATTTAAAGTAGAGGAATACCTTTGTGGTGGTCTAACAGTTCTGGTAGATCTTCTGACTGCTGCAGGCGACGTTCTCTAAACTTCATCAGGTTCTACAATAGTTTCCACAATTGGATCCTCAGATTCCACAACCGGTTCCTCAGGAGTTGTTGAATCCTGATCTTCAATTCTTGTTTTTCTGGTCTCAACCTCTGGAAGACTTATAAACTGAGTCTTCTCTTCCTTGCTTTCATCTGACTCTGGCTTTTCAAAGTCACTTGTTGTTCTGTATTTTTACAGAACTTCCTCATTGAAGATCACATCCTTGCTTCTGACTATCTTCTTGTTTTGGTCATCCCAAAATCTATAGCCAATCTCAGCGCCACCATACCCAAGAAAATAACACTTCTTGGATTTAGCATCCAACTTACTCCTGTCTGCAGCATCAATGTGAAGATAAGACACACAACCGAAAACCTTTAGGTGAGAAAGGTTTACCTGTTTACCGCTCCAGACTTCTTCAGGCAACTTGAAGTCTATTGATGTGGTCGGGCTCCTATTGATCAGATAGGTCGTCGTGTTGATTGCCTCTGCCCAAAACATCTTAGGCAATCCTGCATGTAACCTCATGCTCCTGGCACATTCATTCAATGTCCTGTTAATTCTCTCAGCCACACCGTTTTGTTGTGGTGTCCCTGGAATGGTCTTTACCATCATAATCCCATTGTCTGCACAATGTTTCTTGAATTCCCCATCAACATATTCACCGCCATTGTCTGACCTCAAGCTTTTAACTTTCAGACCTGTCTCATTCTCAACCATAGCCTTCCAAGTTTTGAAAACAGAGAATACATCAGATTTATGTTTGAGAAAATAAGTCCATACCTTCCTGCTTGAGTCATCTATGACGGTCACATAGTATCTGGAACCACCAAGAGAAGAAACTTCAGAAGGCCCCCACACATCAGTATGAACTAATTCCAACTTTGTAGATTTTGGCTTTGCTCCTGTTTTTTAGAAACTGACACGCTTCTGCTTCCCAAATACACAACCTTCACACAACTTGTGTTCAACTGCCTTCAGTCCTTGTAACTTCGCTGCAGAGTGAAGAAGCTTCATACCTTTTTCACTCATATGTCCCAACCTGTTGTGCCACAAATTTGTTTGACTCGAGCAATCTACAACAGCCACCATATCTTTGTCATTGTTGTTGACATACAAAGTCCCTGACTTTCATCCTCGAGCAATTATCATAGCACCTTTTGTAACCTTCCAGTTTTCTTGACCAAAGGATACTTCATATCCTTCACTGTCTAACTGTCCTACAGAAATCAAGTTTTTCATCATATTTTGAACGTGACGTACCTTGCGAATTTTCCAAGTTGAACCATCCACCATTTTCAATTTTACGTCACCGGTCCCAATGATGTCCAAAGGTTCTCCATCAGCTAGATATACCTTTCCATGATTTCCTGCAACATAGTTTTCAAGAATGTCGCGTTGACCTGTAGTATGAAATGACGCACCTGAATCAATCACCCATGTGTCATGAGCACTTTCCACTGCTAGAACCATAGCATCATGCATCTCATTAGCAGCGACATTTGCACCGGCTTCATTCCCTTCAGTTCGCTTCGGGGCCTTGCAATTCCTTTTCAAGTGTCCAGTCTTACCACAATTCCAACGTTCTATTCTGCTGTTTCTAGACTTGCTTCTGTTGTTTTTCGATTTACCTCGATTCCCATGACTTCTGTTATTACTCCTCCCTCTGTCCACATTCAATGTTGAACCAGAAGTAAAAGCAACACCTGAGTCCTTCCTGCGAATCTCTTCTACGAGAGCAGAATCTCTAACCTGTGAAAACTGCAATTTCTCTTTACCACATGAATTAGAAAGTGTGGCCTTCATGGTTTCCCAACTATTAGAAAAAGATCTCAACAACAAAATTGCATTTACTTCATCAGTAAATTCTAGTTCAACAGCAGCTAATTTGTTCATCAACAAATCAAACTCATTTAAGTGGGTAGTAACAGATGTACCTTCGGCCATTTTCAAATTAAAGAATTTCGTTGCAAGATACACCTTATTATTTACCGAGGGTTTTTCATACATCTTAGACAAGACTGTCATGAGTTATGTTGTGGTCGTTGCCTTCGCCACACTGCTTTGCACATTCTTTGTCAAAGTCAAGCGAATAGATAAACCAACCTAAGTTCTAAGCAACAAGAACAATAATGAATAAAAGAGAAGGGAAGAGGAATTGACACCGAGTTTTATACTGGTTCACCCAATGTGGGCTACGTCCAGTTCTTTGCTACCGATGCAGGTTCCACTAAAACTCCAGGGAGATTACAAGAAGCCTTCAAGAACAACACCTCAACCTATCCCTCAATAGCCCAACAATGGCTATTGACTACCAAGTATCACAATCCGATAGCTTGGGATAAACAACAAGAAAAGACCCTCAACCCGAGAAGAGAAACACTCTTATCTCTCTCTCCCACACTACAAAGGAAGAAAAGATCACTCTCTTTTTCTTGCTCTCTTCAAGAGACAAACACACATATATATAGGCAATGAGCCTTAATGGCCAATGCTCCATCTTCCTTCTTCCTTGTACACCAAGGTGGTGAGCTTATAAATAATTTGAAACCAAGAGCTTAGAAGAATAGATAAACCAACCTCTAAGCAACAAGAACAATAATGAATAAAAGAGAAGGGAAGAGAAATTGACACTGAGTTTTATACTGGTTCACCCAATGTGGGCTACGTCCAGTTCTCTGCTACCGATGCAGGTTCCACTAAAACCCCAGGGAAATTACAAGAAGCCTTCAAGAACAACACCTCAACCTATCCCTCAATAGCCCAACAATAGCTATTAACTACCAAGTATCACAATCTGATAGCTTGGGATAAACAACAAGAAAAGACCCTCAACTCGAGAAGAGAAACACTCTTATCTCTCTCTCTCCCACACTACAAAGGAAGAAAAGATAACTCTGTTTTTCTTGCTCTCTTCAAGAGACAAACACACATATATATAGGCAATGAGCCTTAATGGCCAATGCTCCATCTTCCTTCTTCCTTGTACATCAAGGTGGTGAGTTTCATCCTTACACACCAAGTTTGGTGAGTTTCTTCCTTGCACACCAAGTATTTCTTACTTGTGCTCCAAGAGGTTAGAGTGAAGTCTTCAAGTTTTGTCTCCACACAAGACACATTTCTTAACAGACATAGGGCAAGAATTATAGAACCATTAGAATTGTGTGCTAAAGTACGTACAAATTAGCCATAGATATATGTGTCCGATTGCTTAGGTTCTTAAAAGCATTTAAGTAAGGGTTGATAGGTGTTGGACCCGGTTAATAGTGTTGAGGTCCATTTCTCTCTTGTACTTTTTCCTTCTTTATGGCATTATGTCTATTTTCTCATGAATGAAATATTGCTTCATTGGGAATTTGGTTTGGCCCCTTATAGCATTATCCATGTCCAATAATATTATTATTGGATCCCTCCTTATCTTCAATTCATAATAAATTCAAGTTATTGTTAATAAAGGCAATTGAATAACTGACTATTTAATTGCTTGTTACATAATTCAACCAGACAATTCTAGAAATATAAAAATTAAAATAAAACAAATAAAAGATAAAAAAAAAATGTAGGTTAAAATATCATTTTGGTTCTCATACTTTAGTTGTCATTTTATTTTAGTCTTTGTACTTTCATAAATCTTAACAATAGTCTCTATTCTTAGCTTATTGTTAATTTTAAAAAATAATAATAAGAAGAACAACTTCTATAATCTTCTCTCTATAAATTTTGGAAATATGTTCACAATGTGCCTTTTAGAAATTATTATTATTATTTTACCAATTTTGCTAAAAAAATAACTTCAAACTAACCAAAGGGACTACTTTTAAGAATTATTGAAAGGACAAGGACAAAATGTGGACAATTGAAAATAAAATGAAATTCAAAATACAGAGACCAAAATAGTGTTTTAACCTAAAATGTAACTTTTAACTTAAAGGGTAAGTTATAATAGACATCTAGCCTTGTTATTTTTTCTCTTCAACCTTAAACATCACAGTTTCTACCAAGTCAAAATTTGTTTTAATTTTAAATTTTTTCTAAGAAATGAAAATTGTATACATTTTATAACATGTTAAATTAAAATTTATGTCAAAATTTTATACATCGACTATAAAGTTTTAATTATGTAATCATTTGACATGCAAAACAATAAAAAATGACCATCTAAATAAAAGGTCGTGGGAGTTCAAACATAAAGTTTAAAATATATTTACCAACAAAAGTATAGCTCAACTGGCATAAAGTTGTACTGATAACCACGAGATCTGTGATTCGAATCCTCCAAAAAAAAAAAAATTAAAATATATTCTACCCATGTTGACCCTTTATTTAATTGGCCTACCTATCACATCACATAATATAAAATTAAAAAAAAACAATAAAATTATAAAATTATTCCTCAATGTCTTGTCTGACATTCAATTGTTAACCAATCTAATCAATGTATCAACTTTTGAGAAACCTTTAACAGCAAAGATTTATTTGAGTACTTTTTAAAGTTTGGAAACTCACTCATTGAAACTTTTTAAACTTTTTAAAGTTAATAAACCGAATAACAGCATTAAAGTAAAATTTATAAATTTATAAAAATAATAATGACAATCATAATAATAATAATTTAAAATTGAAAGAAAAATAAATGGAGGAACATTCATCTCATATTCACAACATTCTTGAACTATTCCTAACTTCCATAACTATTACAATCTGGTGGGTTGGAATGTTGCAAGAACAGATATTCAACCTAAGTGTCTCCATCTTTTTTGTTTCCTTCCCTAGAAGTTAGCATTAAAGATATGCAAATTCTTAATAACAGAGGCACCTAAATAACTAAAAAAAACAATAGAACTTTAGAATTGCTTATAAAATTCAATAAATACGATCTAAGTCGTCCAGCCACCAATCGGATTTGCAAGACCCGACAAACCAAACCAGATCGATCAGAACATTTGGTCAACAATTTACAGTTGGCTCTTCGTACTTCCTTTACAGAAGCCACAACTGTTAAAAAAAGTGATGCAGAATAGGGAAGGAAACCATGATCCCAGGAGGCTTCTTACAACAAACAATGCCAAAATGTTGAGAAAATTAAGTTCCTCATCGTTGCATCATTAAGTAAATTACATTAAGAAGAGACAGGCCTGAACGAGCTTCTCTTTGCTGCTTCCACTAGATCTTTTTTGCCTATTGCTTACACGAAGGCAAATAAGTTAGAGTAGAAGGAGCAAAAAGAAGCTCAGGAATTCAAATATACAAGATGAGAGTTTATTAAATTTATTGACAAAAAGAAACAAAGAAAGAGAATGGTTAACTGCTCATCTAGCTCTCTTCCTGTTCACATATTCTACATCCTATACTACCTCTTGGTGAAATCGTAAAAGGTATACAGATTCAAAAACTGATGAACCACCATCGTTGAAGTCGAAGTGAAAATTCATCGATAGTAATAGTGCAACAGGTCAGCAAAGCAACAACCAAAACCTTTTTCGGCATTGCCCGATATAAAGACAACAGGCTAAGTCAAAGACGACTCGACTGCATTCAAACACCCAACAACTTCGAGGATATTTTAGACCAAAACCTCCATTCTCATTTTGCCACTGTACATACCTGAACTTCTGAATATGTACACGATAGATGGATCGGATCACTCAAACTTTTCTTGCATCCATTTTGACTGATATGCCTTTACTCTATGAGGAGCAATGATCTCCAAAGCACCTAAAACACACTTGTGATAAGAAAAATCTTCTGTTGTCCCATCTGATCGTATCAATATGAAGCAACGTGTATTTTGATACTTTGAGTGGCTACCAACCTGCAAAAGAACAACCAGGTAGCAGGTAAAGAAATGATTATGTAAATTGCATGAATAAACATCAGAACTTTTTACTAAACAGGTAGGCAGGTAATAAATAACAGCTTAGAGATCAACTGCATATTTTGAGCCACAGTTTAGGACAAAGACACAAATGCGGAGGAAAAAATAGAACATGTTGGTAGTCCATATGTCAGTTGTTTAAAGTATAGGATCCCACTAAACAGCAAGGCATATTACCATTGATATAGTTGAATAGCTTCTAACTTCAAAGTTAGAGTTCCGAGGAAATTTATATAGAATGAAAGTGCGTAGGGTCATGGAAGTTTCTTGAGAGCATTAGAATTTGTTGGACGCTAGAATTTGAAATTTAAGTGATCACTTTGAAGTGACTGTTATTTGTCTCCACCCACCTACCTAAGAGGAGTGTCACCGGCTGACCAACTGGATCCCTACCGCCATTCGCTTGAAGAACCCATGCATGAACCTCATGCACTCCTTTAGGTCACTGATATTAGTCATATGCCTAGACATGTGGTGAGCCACCTATTTCACCTCCTGCACTTATTCTCATCTCGTCTCCTATTATGAGTCCTTGGTGGGGGCAGAATCTAGTCTGATATAGACCATTTTAAGAAAGAGTTGAAAGAGTTGAATTTTTAACCATATATTTCTACTTTACTGCATTCAGATCCAATCAGATTTTGCATTACAATATGCTTCCTTGATTTTATGGCCAAAAAGAAGTTAATAACATCTATGCAGTTTCAATTATGTCGAAAACAGTGGAACTTAAGATAAGGGTGACTAGAAGTCATATTCTTTTTAATTCTAAGATCCATCTTTATAAGACGCACCCTTCAGAGTACTTTGTACATAATAAAATTCTATACTTGTTCAGCCTAGTGTGTTACCAAAGTCAAGTTCTAGTAGCAGAGCCAACCAATTCTATGGAAGGTCAGAAGTTGAAACCCCGAGGGCATGCTCTTTGTACATCCAAGCAAAGAGCTAGCGAGGGCCAAAATGAAATACCACATGTGATGTAGGATTGAAGATGAGGCTCTTTAATAAGATTGGAATATATAAGGAACAAGTGTCCACAAGCTCCTCTTAGGCACTTAACATTCAGTTAGCTCAAGACGTTCATCTTCATCATATGGCCATGTGAACTGCAAACTGGCACCCTCACCTGGCACCATGGACATTGTGGCTATAGTAAACAATATGATCAAGATGGTGCTTATTCTTCAAACAATGTCGTAGACTTTCAGTGAACATTAACAAGTCGGTGATCTCAAGGCTTAGTTGCTCTCAGTCTGACTTCTCCTTGTTAACTTGGGCTCTGGCCGGTCTAGCCTATTTGAGCCTGCCATTGATATTGATCCTGGAGTAAACAACATCGCATAGTGGACCGTGGCAGAAAATAATAGTGAGCAGATATGAATCTTGCATCCAGGTTAGACTATTCGAGAATGCTCCTTTTTCCAGCAGGAAAACCTCTCACTGCCGGATCTCTATCATTCTTCAAGGATTTTCTCCCTCGTTAATTCTAAAGAAAAGTCTGTCCATAATTGCTGGAATCTGGCAAGAATGGTTGGGCAGAATGGAGCATGCTAACCCGAGACAGTTGCCAGAGCAGAGGAAGATAAAAAAGCGTAAATCACAAAGGAAACTTCCTTTTTCCTTGTTTTTACTTTATTTAGTCATTGTTTTATTTTTGTTTTGGGGTGCAGGGAGGCATAGAATATGCTAAAAGAATTTCATCTTCTATGGAAAATACCTTTATGTCCTGTGCTCCAACACCAATCTTTTCATCCCTTTGAGGATGGAAGTATAAAGCCATCATCAAAGTTGACTTGTCCACTTCATTTAATCGTTCATTTAAAGAATACCTGAACACACAAATGAAACATTTTAGAACTTCAACTCCATTCTGAATATAGCATGTCAGCATTTGAATTTTAAACATAAATAACTCAAGATACTAGGTAAGTGATTTTCGAGCAATAAACAACTATTCATTAAGCTAGAACATTTTTTTCTTTTGAAAAGGGAAATTATAAATAAGGAAAATGTTCAAATATAAAAAAGGATGCATCTATGGAAATTGTAAGAGCTAAGCAATGCCCACAGAGGAAGAACTAACTTGCGTAAAATGCTTCTTAATGCATGAGACAGCTTCTGAATATCATTCAATGTCAAAAACTCCCTTAAAATCGATTTAGATACACTATCCAGCTTTTTAAGTCCTTTAATGGTAGAACCACCATTTTTATGCACTAACTGAGCACTATATTTCTCAGATATACTGTTCTTATCAACAGATTCAATCTTCGCATTCTGCTTCTCACAAATGCTTTGACCACCCAGTAAATTATAAACATCGACAGGCTTATTAAGTTCATGCCCCTGAAAAGTAAGAACAGTTTGGAACAATTAGATAGTTGAAGTACCACAAAAACCTGAAGCAACAGAAGGCACTGAACATTCAATAGGCTAATAGAAATGAAAACTTCCATACATCTAGCACGAGATAATATATTATATATTTTTAATTATCACTCTTGTTTGAACTTCGAATAAAAAAAAAAATAGAAAAGAGTGATATCAAGTCAGATTACATTGAAAAAAAATATAGATACCACATTTTAATAACAAAAGAAAAAGAAAAACCACGCTCAAAGCGGACAAGAAGCATCATTATTTTGTCACCAAACTAATGATTAAATATATAATATTGTAGCCTATATATATATATATAAAAACCCTATAATGTGAAAAAGATAGCAGGCAAGAAATTCCCAGATATACGAAATCAAAACCTTTTTTTTATTAGGTGATTAACATCTTAATCTTAGGATTGTCATTAATTCATCTACACAGACAGGTTTGAAAATTCATTAGCCTAAAACCTTTTCCAAATGTCAGATATAGTTCTATGTAATTGCACACACTGAATTATTGAATACTTCTGAAATCCCCATAAAAAAATTGTTGGACTTTTAAACATATACGAGTTGAAACGTTGTTTTTTAATACGACACCAGAATGTTATAGTCTCACCCTTCCAGAGTATAGGATATCGAACTGTCCCCCAGTTCCCATAGAAGGAATTTTCCCCCATGCCAAGGCATCTAGACTTCCTGAAAGATTGTCCTTAATTCCAGCCTTGGCAGCTTTAACAAAACAAGCACCAGGATTCTGCAGAAAACCAAGTATGGATTAATTTTTTCTTTTTTTTTATAAGAAAACAGAAGTAATTATTCACAAATCCAAAAAAGAACATCCTAGGGGCAGGGGGAAGAGAGAACCCCCACACAGAACAAAAAGCCTTATCTTCAAAAGTTTGGATTAATTTACATTCATCGCTTGCTCTAGCTCTATGATGATTCAAATGAAGATTAGAAATTAGATAACTAACTGAGAAGCAAGCTTGCATAAAGGGTGTTTTGACCAAAGCATGTTCCCTTTGACGTGATACTCCTTTCACATTTAAGCCAACAAACTCTCCTGTAGCCGAAAGAGAATTTGCAACAAGCAGCAAATGTTCAAGACGTATAGCTTTACCAATATCCAACGTTGCAGACTCCAAACTCTGCATTAAAATATTTTAGTGGTTCAATTAGAAGCATGCAGAAGTTCCTGTAAATGGTCAGATGCAAGAACCAGGCCAAACTTGTCAGGAGAGTAGAGGACAGAAAATTACTCACGTTGAGAAAGTACTTCCATCCAGAATCTATTCCATATGCCAAACAGAGACTATGAGTGTTATCTGGATGACTACGAGACCAATCAATCAAATCCATTATCGGAAGGCAATTATTCAAAAGAGTTGCCCAAAATCTTGAATTTCCTTCTCCAGACATGGTCACTCGCAAGAAGAGCTCCCCATGAGATTTACAATGAGGCTTCGGTACCTTTGGCCGGTCATTCCATGCAATATCTACCCTGTCAATCTCAGCAAAGCCTAATGCAAATACCAAAGGAAAAGAAAACATAAAATTTTGGTAAATCAAGCCAAATAAAGGGCATACTCAAGCAAACGACAGATCATCGTTAAAAGTCCCCTGGTATTTCAAGAAAGTTATGCCAGTTGAAACAATGAGAAATCTAGAGAAACCAAGCAATTTTAATGCAAATATCATTCAAATCTTGTCAAACATAAGGCATCCCACATTATATGTTTTCTTTTTGTTAACTTCTTTTTACATTAGTGAGTGTCCAAGCCAACTTCCACGCGCACCTTGACTAACCTCAACGGACAACCACCTAACCCTACTACATTTGGTTGCTAGGAAACTCGTAGGATATTAAATCCTAGGTTGGTGGTCACCTGGATTGAACTCATTCCCTCTAAACTCTTTATTATTTCCCTAACCCTTATTGACCACTAGGTCAATCCATGATAGTTTTTTTCTTTTTAACTTTTATAAAAGAAAACAAGTATCTTCACAAAAGAATGCATAAAAAGGTAACAAGGGGATACCAAAAAGAACAGACTTAAATTATAGAAAAACCTTCCAGCTGGCCAAAATCAGGAATGACAGGATAAAGAGTAATTGAAGAAGAAAGACGGCATTCAATCCACATCATCCTCCATCTAAAGCCCAGACCATATATGACCAAGCAACCTCTTTTCTTTTTTTTCTTTTTTTTTTTTTTCTTTTTTTATATAAAAAGCCAACTTTCATTGAGAAAAAATGAAAGAGTACAAGGGCAAACAAAAAACCAAGTCCACAAAAGGGAGTCCAATTATAGAAAAGGACCCCAATCAAGCAATATAAGACCCAATGGGTAATTACAAAAAAGCTTAGAAACCGACGCCACAAAGAGACACATGGAACCTAATAAGGGACCAAACATCATGTGGACCTCTGTCCAACCCCTAAACACTCTATTGTTTCTTTCTCCCCAAAGATTTCAAAGCAACGCACACATCCTTGCTTGCAACAAAAGTCTCCCCTTCTCACGAATCGGTGGATGGAGGAGGAACTCCTCGATCATCTCCCTGTGATTTGAATAACTCATCCCCTGCAACCCGAACGTATGGAAGAAGCACCCCAAACATAACGAGCAAATTCAGAGCTACAAAGAATGTGATACAGATCTTCCTCCGCATTTCGACAAAGAAAGCAACAGAACGAGCCAATCAAGGAAGGCATCCTTCTCAAAAACCTATTGTAGGTATTAACTCTACCATAGATAACTTGTCAAATAAAGAACCTAATCTTCTTCGGGACTTTCACCTTCCACAGATGAGAGAAGATGTACTAACCTTGGGAAGACGGATACAACAACCATCGTAAGAAAGAACTACAAAAGAACCCGTTAGAAGGACTGTGGCTCCAATATAGGATTATCTCTCCTCCCCAACTTAAACTCAAACTCCACGATTAAAGACAAAAGAGACGTCACATCTGTCGTTTCCCAATCAGGCAAAGCACGACAGAACCCCAACGAGAACAAGGGGGCGCTCCCTGAATGAAACAAGACCTCTGACACAGTTCAGTTCTTCATGGACGATGAATGGAAAAGGAGAGGAAACGTAATGCAGAGAGGTCTATCCCCAACCCACTAATCATCCCAGAAATACGTATCCTTCCCATTCCCTCCCCCACAATGGACAACACTAGAGAATGAAGGAGTCTCAAGGGAATCTTTCCACAGATTTTTGAAAGTGCCTTTAACTCCACCCGACAACCACTCAAAAGGATGAGGACCGTATTTAACAATAATCCTATGCCACAGGGAAGAAGACTCAAGGTTAACCGGCTTTCCCACCTCCTCCCAACTCACAAGATGGGCACCTTTTCCTTCCCCACCACCTTCCCACAATGGATCCCCCATCAATTTCTCCAAGCTCTTACACACCGCTTGAGGAGCTCCAAACAAGGAAAAGAAATAAGTCGTCATCGCACTCAACATCAAATGAATAAGATTTAACCGGCCTCCTTTAAAAAAGAAACTTCTCTTCTCAGAGGCCAATCTTCTACTCACCTTGTCTTCCAAGGGACTCCAAAAAGAAAGATTTCTAGGGTTATAATCGAGAGGAAGACCTATATAGGTAACCAAAAAATCACCCACATCACATCCCACCAAAGAAGCCATCTTTCCCACCTTGGAACAATCATAGTCCAGCCCCAACACCTGACACTTGCTTCTATTAATCTTTAACCCAGACATCATCTCAAAGAAAAGAAAACAAGCATATGATTCAGGATCAAGAAGGACTCCTCCTTGCCCGAGCAAAAGAATATTATATCATCGGCAAACTGAAGATACAAAGAAGCTCCTTCCTTACCCACCTTAAAACCTTCAATAATCTCTCCCTCCACCCCTTTGAAAATCATTCTACTAAGAACATCCACAACTAGAAGGAAAAGAAAAGGTGATAATGGGTCACCTTGTCTAAAGCCTTGAGAAGCATGGATCCTACCCTCAGGACAACCATTAACAAAGATCGAATATTTCACTGTTCGAATACAGCTCCAAACCCACGACCTCCATCGTATCCAAAACCCTTCTTAGTCAAGATTTTGTCTAGAAAATTTCAATCCACATGATTGTACGCCTTCTCGAAGTCAATCTTAAAAATTATACCTTCCATCTTTCTTGTCCTATAATCCTCAATAGCTTCATTAGCGATGAGAGCCTAATCAAAGATTTGTCTCCCTAAAATGAAAGCACCCAAAGCCTCCGAAATCGTAGAGGGAAGAACCTTTTTCAATCTATTTGCAAGGATTTTAGCAATAATTTTATAAACACTTGTCACAAGGCTAATAGGTCTAAAATCCTTGACTCTAACCACCTTCTCCTTCTTAGGAATCAGACTCACAAAGGTCTCATTCAAGAAACTATTTAGGATGCCTCTTTCATATAAAACTCCCTAAAAACCCGAAATAAATCCTCCTTAATAACTTCCAAGTTCTCCTGGAATAACCCCAAAGAGAATCCGTGAGGCCCCAAAAACTTATTCCTATCGCACTCGAAAATCATTTTCCTACTTTCTTCCAAAGAGAATGGGGATTCCAACTCCAACTTCTCTGACCCTTCGACAAAAGGTTTGGGTTCCACTTCTTGATCATTAAGGTTCAAGAAGAAAGAGAGAATCTCCTCCTCAATCTTCTTCTCACGTTTTATCTTCTCTCCATTTCCATTCTCCAAAGAATCGATGAAGTTCTTACTTTTCCTACCATTCACCCATTATGGAAAAAAGCTTAATTACAATCTCCCTCCTTAGCCCAAATAATTTTCGTTTTCTACCTCCAACTACTAGTCTCCCTCTTAATCAACTCTGCAAGCTCCACTTTTAAAGCTAGAAACTCCTCCTTCATCCCTTCCTCCAACCTAACCTCCTTTACCAAATAGTCGATGACTTTAATTTTCCCCAAGATCTTTTTTTTAATCCTGAAGTCCCCGAACACATCCCGATTCCAATTTTTCAACTCCCTCAACTTACCCATAAAGCGATACCCTCCCCAATTTCCAAAAACTTCCACATTCCACCGAGAAGGGAGAGAAGCTTTAAAGGATGGGTGACCAAGCAACCTTGTCTTCGTCCCTTTCAAAATAAAACCCTCATTTCCCAAAATTCGACTCCCCTACAGCTTCACTTACTCCTGACTCGTAGATTATACAAATAGAATGACCCGGATGCCAAGGATTAAAACATACCAATTATACCCAATTTTCTGTGGAAAAAGTCCAGAAACATATCACTGAAGATGTTTTAAACACATTGTGACTTCAACTCTAAATTCAAGAAAAAACTGACAACAATGATAAGTTTTAGATCTAATGAAATATTATCAAGTCAAAACATCATTTGTTCAGACTGGCCATGTGTGTTGTCCTGGACAAGCACGTTAAATCTTGGATGGTAACGAGCAGTACATACCTCTTATAACTGTACCAAGAAGGAAATGAATCAGCAAATCTTGAATGAAATCTAATTGCGGGAAAGAGTTTTTTGTGTTTTCAGCAATTGTAACAGTTAAGCACACTGTATCACCATCTTCTCTCGGTGAATCAGCTAGAGGACAATCCCTTATCAGCCAAGCCAACAAACGACATACAGCTCAAGTGAGATTACAATGGTTAAAATTGCTTTGGTAAAAAACCCAAAAAGAGAATATTTCATGAAAGGGAACCAGCTCAAGTATCAATGGAAGAAGTAACTTACTGGGTTATTATTTGCAAAGAGGGCAAATTCATTCTTGCTTCTTGTCTCACAGAGTCACACCGCATATTAAGGGAATGGATAACAGAATCCATTTTCAATCTTCTTTTCTTCAAATTTTCCTGGATGGATAAGTTATAGTTGATACCAGATATAGAGGACTCAGAAACAATATGCGCATAAGTCATATAAAGAAAGACAGTTTCCAGATTGCATTACCTTGCATACATGAAAGTGGCAAACCCAAGGACTAAAATGCTTTTTCCGGGAGGGCTGTGGGGAGAAGCTAATATCCATAGGAAACATTGTTAATAATGTCAAACCAAAGATACTGTAAACACAACTAATTAAAAAAAAAAAAAAAACATAAATTACATAATTACTTACATAATCATGACATTAGACACAATATCTTTAAACATTACTCTTTCTAAATGGTTCTTAACTCCTAAAGCTCCATACTCAAATCCATAACTTCGTTTCGAAAGTTTCTGTGATAAGAATAATGAAAAGGTTTGTTTGGTACTATTCCTCTTCGAACCACACTCCAGCACTCTCTGCATTAGTCAAATATATCACAACCATTAGTCTTGGTATCAGAAACTAAAGACTTGTTTAGAAGTTATGCTTGAAAAAATTTCTAGTATTAAAAATAAAAAACAGTTTCTTGAAATAGAAAACTTGTTTGGTAAGATAAATTTTAAAAACCCTATTTAGAGAAAAAAAATATATATATGTATATATATAAAGAGCATATAGCAGAAAACATAAATGTACTTCACAACCCCAAAAGCTTAAATTTATGGGTTACTTTAAATTTAATCTTATATCATGACTTTAACACTCTCACATACTTGTGGGATTAGAAATTTGCATGAGGCCCAATAAATAGTTGTCGAGAAAAATGACATTATATGGGTTTAAACACAAATCCTCCTACTTTGATACCATGTTAAACTGTCCGTCTGCCATGGAACCCAAAAGTGTAATTTTGAATGCTTAAACAGTCGCATTTGAAGAACTTTATACTATGAAGAACTTAAGGAACGTTTAATCTGAAACATTTAATGATGTTCAAGTATTGGTATAAAATTAAATTTACTGTAATCCATCAGCTTAAACTTTGATCGGTGATTTAACATACTATTGGAGCGATGATGTCTTGTGTTCAAACCCTGGTATTGTTGTTTCGTCTTTCATACTAATTTTCAAACTCAGATATAATGGGGAGGGTCAAAGTATTGATATAAGATTAAATCTACCATAAATCATCAATTGATTGGTGATTTAACAAATCGACAATAGCATAATAAAAAATATATAGATTTCCCAAATCCTTTACTTTAATTGCTAAATTGAGAGGAGCAGGCTGCAGTACCTTTAGGTTTAGCAATGGAGAAGTTTCAAGTAGACTAATGGGTTGGTCCAAAGCACTATATGCAGCTTCTGAAATAGCACAAGCAGCCAATGAACCAACAGGCTGACCACCTATATCATGATTTGTATTATTATTCTCACTATCCACTTCATTAGAGACGCTAGTGGGTCTGTCAATATCATAAGAAAACTGAACCAGCTGATTTCCATATGCATTCCTCACTGTTCCATCATATGCACCATGTATATCCCGCATTAAAAACGTAAGCTTTCGTGTCAAAGTCCCAGGAACTTCAGCATTGTCACTGAAAGAGCTATCTCGATTTGTCACTGAATGAACAAAACACTCAAAAGGATTGAGCCCTGAGAGAAAGGAATTTTCAACTACAGCATATGGGATGAAAGACTGAGTACGGTCAGGAAGACCATCCTTCTGAATACAACGAGGCAGCTTCTGACTATTCCATGCAGAACACGAGAGTTTATGTGGAAGACCAAAGGACAGGGTAACCAAAGAGTGTTGCAAGCCAAGACACATGCTATGCTGAACTAATTTCAGCAAATTACCCTTGCTTCCAGCCTTGAACATAGTTAGAAGTGAATTCTCCTTACCAGCGTACTTGAAAACTAGATTTTGTATGTCTCGAAAAACTTTCTTGAAGGCATCAACAGAACCTTGATTTAGAGCCGCAGATTTCTGCTTCTCATAACTTAAACGCTCCACTGCAATGGATAACAGATGTTGATTACCTTCATCATCTCCAGTAAGGATATCTTTATGTGAATCCACCATCAGCTGTTTTAAATTGCATGTTTCCTCAGCTTCTTGTAACCCACAAAAGATATCATCCATCATGTTTTTGTGGGAGTATGAATCAGCAGAAAGGTACAGGTCAGATAGTGAAACACTCAAGCCCCTCGTTGATAACCATTCACAAAGAACTCCTTGAGCGTCACGCAAGTAATCAAGAGTCTTGCCCTCACAATGTTCAACTAGAGCTTGGAAGAGGTTTCTACCAGTATCACGAAGCCAATAAGATCCTTCAGAAGATATAAGTTCACCATTTTTAATGCAAACACAGTGAGAAGGAGAAGAATAATCAAAATCAGGAGGCAGGAGGATGCTGAATAATTGTTTTCCAGTCCATGCACAACTTTTAAATGAAGGAGCTTTTACAATTGCTGGGGGCAACAATTGATGTAAAGAGAGCATTTGCAACTGCTGCATTTGAAAAAGATTTAAGGAAACTCCATCTTCCATAATTAAATGAGCAGCAGTTAAACTATCATGACTAAGTGACAGCAGATTTCTACCACTTTGGCCATTGATTAGTTGCCTATCTAGAGAAACCAGCTCTCTAAGCTCCACTCGGGCCTCAAGTGATTGAGGAACATAACCATGAAGGCAATCGCCATCAAAATCTCCACGGAAAGGAGAACAACAAAGAGGATTTAAGGAAAGAACTGAAGAGACAGGAAGAACCTTGACAGATAAAGCTATAAGTGAGTGTTGATGTATGGATGGAGGTCGATTAACTAACACAACATCCCCATCAGCTAGGGGCCTATATATAGTGTCCCCCATATTAAGCTCAAGAACATGGCGTACACGAACCAGACGACCTTCACGACGAACATAGATCTCTCCCTTTTCAACAAGATTAAGGTAACAAGAAGTACTTAATTTCTTCATATTCCAAGAACTCAGATGCTCTGATATTTGCAACCTCTCTGCAACATGACATGGTATACCGATTTCACTTAACTCAATGTTTGGATCACCAACAACAACCATGCGGAAACAATGGTCACTCCGCTTTCCAAGAACAACATCTTTGATCCATCTCAAACCATATGAGCTAGTAGCAGTATCCTTAATTTTCTTTTGCTGGTAAACCAAATCTTTACTTTGTAACTTCTCTGGGCTAAGCTGCATAAAAGAAGTGTCAATATGAGCAAGAAAAAAAGTTTCACATGATACTTGACATGATTAAGGCAAAAGAAAAAGATATTGTAAATTGCCTTCGAAATTTTGAGACAATCGAGAACGCGAGAACCTAACTCGTTAGCCGTCCCTCTGAAATCAACCATCTTCTTGTAAGCCCTGGTCCTTTCATCCTTAAATCATTAAACAGGTTCAAAAGCAACACGTTAGAAAGAGGCAAATGTCATTCAAATATCCTTCTATTTGAATAACCTCAACCTAACAATAGAGCATTGAGAAGACAAATCTTACAAAGACCAAGCGCTGCCCATTTGAAAATGAATGTGCCATTTCAGTCACACGATGACAGTTCGGAGTCACAGGGAAAGAGTTTAGAAGCAATGAATCTGTTGCAGATACAAACTTTTTAAGAAACTTTGGGTCAATGTCTTTCAACAAATAGTGGACCTGAAATCCAAGAAAAACATATCACCAAAATATCGGATCAGAATCAGAAAAGGCAAATATCACAGGTTTCTTTAATTTTTGTCCTTGAATATATCATTCTTCGTTTCATTAACGGTTGGATATCTGATTTGCATTTTCTTTTTTCTTTTTTCCTTTGGTAAGAAAAGAGAACATACTAATTACATCATTAAACAAATCAGGGTTTCATGGGGTTCATTGTGATCAAGAAAAACAATGGTTTCTGAAGTTCCTAATGGGAAAAAATTTTGAGAAAATAATGAAAATGTGCATATATGAAAAACCTGAATGAACTAAATCTATTCAATTGCATAAAGAGGCCCAATACCTGAGCATGTGTTAGAACTTTCCTGTTTGGTCTACAATAACTTTCTTCCTGTTGTTCATCTTTGGGTATAAAATTCCAATAATCAGGAGGCAATCCTCCTCTAGCCACCCTCTTCTGGTACTTCTTTGACATATTTTCTTTCACTTCCACCATAATCATACTTTTTCTGAACATGTCCGTAGTTGAAAGTTTGAACCTCATGGGCGGATACCAATCCTTTAGACTTCCCTGTTGAGCACATAAATCATGGTTTGAAATGAATTGTTTTCATCAGAACAGTTTTGAAATGATAAAGAGTTAAGACAGGAAAAAGAACAGCAAGATGAGCTCAATGAACTTACAAAACAATATCGGCAACCTTTAGGTCGATGATAATCAGATGTTGGATCCTCAACCTGGTACATGTAAAGAGAACCAAAATATATATTTAAAAATAAAATTTAGATTTAGATTTAAAAATAAATAAATAAGGCTACCACCACACACAACCACTCGGCAATATGTGACAATGGTGATTCACAAAGAAACTTTTCATTAATTAATATAATGAAAAGAGACTATTACTCAAAGAATACAAATTTTTCATAGTGATTCCCATATTAAACCAGCCTAGATAAAAATTTCAAAAGGTGAAGCGTTCCATGGTACAATGACATGTCTCTTTTTTTTTTTATGAGAATCAAATTTCCATCAATTGAAGAAATGTAAAATATTAATGAGACTGGAAAAGATCCACTACCAAGCAAATCAAGAGCTACAAAAGGCTCTCCATTAGATATCATATAAAGGGGAAAAATTGGAGAAATTACAAAAGGCTCTCCATTAGATACTGTCCGCTTGGAGCCTTACCATCGAACCAACTCTACAGATATTCAAGCTAATTGCTCATTCTTTTCACTAGATGAATGAAAAGATGTTGATTCTTTCTCAAAAACAAGATATTCAAGCTCACCGACAGCCCGTTCGAATCACCAATATTAAATATATGGGAGTTAAGAAACCTTGGATTTAAATGTCTAAGATAATAATGTCATGCTAATTAATATCTGGGAGTTAAGTTAAATGTTTGGGTTTGTTTTACGGGTTTTGTTTATGGAAAAAATAATGTAAATTATCTTTGAACGTTTTTTATCTTTTCATCTTGTTATAGTATATATGTAAATATAGTAGCTTATTAGTCTTCGTCCTTTATTGTAATTTTACCATTAGTGGTTTAGGGCTTCTATGTATGCCTATATATAATTGGCTCTAGTGTATAGAAAATATATTGAATTCTCTCATGTTTGATATCTTGATAACATGGTATCAGAGCCACTCTAGGGTTTTAGAATTTTCCTTTGGCTGTTAGGGTTCCTTCTCATCCAAGTGGGGTTAGGGTTTGAAATTTGGGTCACCACATTAGAGGGGCCGTTTGTCGACACCACCCACCTAAAGAGAAGCGCCGCTGCCAGGGGAGTCGAATCGCCGTCGTCGTTCGCCGGAAGTAGCTGCGCGTGAGCCACACGCGCCGTCGGAGATTTCTGCAGCTGCCGCCACGCGCCGGTGCGTGAGGGCGCGTGGGAGGTCCGTTTTCCCTTCCGTCAGTTGGGTTAGCATCGGGCTGAGAATTCTAACAAGTCTGTATACTTGGTTTTGCCAAAACAGGTCACGTTTGCTTCAGTTTGCGTGCTCGGCTCAATTTCGGTTTGTTTTTGTTGAGTTCAGTTCTGTTTTTTCCTCGTGAGGGTACGTTTGTGGCTGGAATTTTCCCTGGTTGTTGTGATTTGCCGTTCTTGTGCATCAAGAGTATTTTTGACTTATTCTTGTGGCTAGTTTGGACATAATTTGCTCGAGTTAAAAGTTGTTTGGGAGGAGAATTAGGGTTCTTCATTAGAAACTCCATTCAGATCATATTTTCAGAAGTTGTATGGTGATTTGGCTCTAATTTCCAAGGTTTTAGATCAGAATTTGTGGTTTTACATTCAATATTGACCTATGGTTGAACAAGGATTCGTAGCAATGTCTAATGTGGTTCAATCGCGGATTCCGTCCATCCATGATTCATCTAAGCAACCATTTGTTACTTCTACTACTGAGTTTGCTAAATTTCAACAGTACCAGAAGTCATTGAAAGCATATTCTTTATCATCCATGCTTACCCCTATTACAACCATTGCTGAGTCAGGTAACATGAATCATTGTCTTCTTTCCTCCTCTACCAAATGGGTCATAGACTCTGGTGCAACCAATCATATGACAGGTAATCGTGATTTGTTTTCCAATTTTTCTTCATCTACATCCCTTATCGACGTTACTTTGGCAGATGGATCAACATCCTTCTGTGCTAAAAACACTCTGGATTTCGATACTTCGTTACCTTAGGTCAACCATTACTTTAGGTCATCCTTCTCTTTTAGTGCTAAAAACACTCTGTCCTCAATTTCATAACTTGTCTTCATTAAATTGTGACTCATGTCAGTTTGCCAAATTTCATCGTCTTAGCTCTAGTCCTAGAATAGCTAATCGAGCAAGTAAGCCCTTCGAATTAGTTCATTCTGATATTTGGGGTCCTTGTCCTATTGTTTCCAAAACTGGATTTCGATACTTCGTTACCTTTGTTGACGATTACTCTCGTATGACTTGGTTATACTTTATGAAGAGTCGTTCTGAGTTACTTTCTCACTTTTGTAATTTTCATGCTGAAATTCGAACTCAGTTTGATGTTTCCCTTAAAATTTTGAGAAGCGATAATCCTGGTGAGTACTTTTCTGAAGCACTTACGTCTTACCTATGCAAGCATGGAATCATTCATCATTCATCTTGTGCTGATACTCCTTCCCAAAATGGAGTTGCTGAAAGAAAAAATAGGCATCTCCTTGAAACTGCAAGAGCATTATCCTTTCAAATGAGTGTTCCAAAGCAATTTTGGGTTGATGCAATTTCTACAGCTTGCTTCTTGATTAATCGCATGCCTTCATCTGTTCTTAAAGGTCAAATTCCTCATCATGTTCTATTCCCCACAAAACCGTTGTTTCCTATTGAGCCGAAAATATTTGGTTGTACTTGTTTTGTCAGAGATGTTCGTCCTAATCTAACAAAATTAGACCCCAAATCTTTAAAGTGCATTTTCTTAGGCTATTCTCGTGTTCAAAAAGGTTATAGATGCTATTGTCCTAGTTCGAATAGGTATCTTGTATCTCGTGATGTTACTTTCTTTGAGGACACGCCTTTCAAATCATCTTTGCCTAGTACGAGTCAGGAGGAGGAGGATGATCTTTTTATTTATACACTTGTACCTCCTACACCCTCTACCGATCCATCTCCACTTGTGTCTCCTACACCCTCTCTCGATCCTTCTCATTCGACACTTGTTCCTACTCGTCCGCCTATTACTCAAGTATACTCTAGACGGCAACAACCTCCAGGTGAATGTCTTGTACCACAAGATTCTTCGTCATCGGATCCAGGGCCGAGTGATGAGCTTCCTATTGCTCTTCGTAAAGGTAAACGTTCTTGCACTTTTCCTATTTCTTCATTTGTCACTTATGACCACTTGTCATCTTCTACATGTTCTTTTGTTGCATCTCTTGACTCTATCTCGATTCCTAAAACGGTTCATGAAGCCTTGTCTCATCCTGGTTGGCGCAATGCGATGATAGAAGAGATGACTGCTTTAGATGATAATGGTACCTGGGATTTAGTATCTCGTCCAGAAGGAAAGAAAGCTATTGGGTGTAAATGGGTGTTTGCCATTAAGGTAAATCCTGATGGTTCAGTTGCTCGATTGAAAGCACGCCTAGTTGCCAAAGGCTATGCTCAGACATATGGGATTGATTATTTTGATACGTTTTCTCCTGTTGCTAAATTAACTTCTGTAAGGTTATTCATTTCCATGGCTGCTTCTCAATGTTGGCCTTTGCATCAGCTTGACATTAAAAATGCTTTTCTCCATGGTGATCTTCAAGAGGAAGTCTATATGGAGCAACCACCTGGGTTTGTTGCTCAGGGGGAGAATGATAAAGTGTGTCGTCTTCGTAAATCTTTATATGGGTTGAAACAAAGTCCACGAGCATGGTTTGGAAGATTTAGTCAGGCACTTGAGCAGTTTGGAATGAAGAAAAGCAAGTCGGATCACTCTGTCTTCTACCAACGAACTAATAGTGGTATTATTCTACTTGTCCTATATGTTGATGATATTGTTATTACTGGAAATGATACATCAGGCATTTCATCTCTCAAAACTTTCCTCCAAAGTCAGTTTCATACTAAAGACTTGGGAACATTAAAATACTTCTTGGGTATCGAAGTAATGAGAAGCAAGAAAGGTATTTTTATGTCACAAAGGAAATATGTACTTGATTTGCTATCTGAGACAGGAAAATTGGGAGCCAAGCCATGTAGTACTCCGATGATGCCTAATCTACAACTTACAAAAGATGGAGAACCATTTGATGATCCTGAGAGATATAGAAGATTGGTTGGAAAGTTGAATTATCTTACAGTGACACGACCAGACATAGCTTATTCAGTAAGCATTGTGAGTCAATTTATGTCTTCACCCACAGTGGAACATTGGGCTGCAGTACAACAGATTTTATGTTATTTGAAGGCTGCACCTGGACGTGGGATCCTATATAAAGACCATGGTCATATGAAGATTGAGTGTTTTTCAGATGCTGATTGGGCAGGATCAAGAGAAGATAGAAGATCAACTTCTGGCTATTGTGTTTTTGTTGGAGGCAATTTGGTTTCATGGAAAAGTAAGAAACAAAATGTGGTTTCAGTGCTGAATCAGAATACAGAGCTATGGCACAATCAGTATGTGAGATAATGTGGGTTCATCAACTCTTGATCGAATTAGGTTTCAATGTTACAGTTCCGACCAAGTTGTGGTGTGACAACCAAGCTGCCCTTCATATTGCATCCAACCCAGTATTTCATGAGCGGACTAAACATATTGAGATCGATTGTCATTTTGTTCGGGAGAAAATACAACAAGGTTTGGTAGCTACTGGATATGTGAAGACCGGAGAGCAATTAGGAGATATTTTCACGAAAGCTTTAAATGGAGTTAGAATAGATTATCTTTGTAACAAGTTGGGCATGATTAACATATATGCTCCAACTTGAGGGGGAGTGTTATAGTATATATGTAAATATAGTAGCTTATTAGTCTTCGTCCTTTATTGTAATTTTACCATTAGTGGTTTAGGGCTTCTATGTATGCCTATATATAATTGGCTCTAGTGTATAGAAAATATATTGAATTCTCTCATGTTTGATATCTTGATAACACATCTATCAATGAAAAGTCTGTTTCTTTTTTTAAAAAAAAAATGCATTCATGAAGAAACTTTTTTATGACTCCTTTGGCATTTGGAAGAATAACTGTTAGTGTGCTTTCTTCCCCCTTCAAAAGTGCAAGCAGAAATTTTGTTTTTTTAATATGACAATTGACACTAGAAAATTTGTTTTATTTTAAAATGCAACTCTCAGAAACACTTCTAAATACACTATTATACCCTCAATTTCCTATTCTTCTTTCAGTTAGTGATATTGTTTCTTATCCCCTAAAAGAATGTACATATCCAAATGGGTGGGATAACCACATTGTTTAATACCAAAAATTCATAGTTTTTAAATTAATTATAATAATTCAAGGTTCATCACAATAAGTGAGGTACCTGACCTTGCCCCATAGTTCCTGCCTGATAGATTTACACCCTGGACAAACTTTATTCAACACTTGTGCAACTTCCGAGAGAAAATAAGGATGGATTATAGTATATGGGAATTTGATAACCCCAAAATGACCTGACAAAACCATTTAGGTAAAAATGTTAGTACACTTCAATGTGTGAAAGGAAACTCAACAAGTAACATCTCCATAACGTGACTAGTTAATTACCTTCGCAACATTTTAGAACGCTAGCACCACATGTGGAGCACTGATAAGATGGATTCGGAAGTCCCAACTTAGGATCAGACACCTCACCGGCTGCATCAATTGTTATCACTGCTATATTCTCCTATTACATTAATAAAATTTATTTTCACATCAGAAATATCAAAGTCAAATCCAAAATATATATAGCAACACAACACCAAACAAAATTAAAGACACGTAAAAACTCAAGTTTTTTTGTGGTAAGAAACCAAACTTTCATTGAGAAAATAAAGTAAAAACTCAATTGAAGGCACCTTTGGTTATTTATCCAACTGCCTTTTCATACATGAAACAAAAAAAACAATTTTCCTTTTCTTATTTTGAAAAGTGGTTCATCCACCAAACTATGGTTCTTGTCTCCTTAGAACTCAAGGACCCAGTTGTACAATCTATAGAACAGATCCTGTTCAAGTAAGCTCGTAACAATTTTCCTTTTCTTACAAACAAAATACATGGAATAAAAATTAAGATGAGAAAATACATACAAAAAAATCAAAAATCAAAAATCACAACAAGAATTGAATAGATTTGAGCAATTTCCTCCACTTGTGAAATTGTTGCAATCAAACCCCATACCATAAGAATTCACAAACCAATCTTGAACTATGGGGTTGTTATGATTAAACCCTTCAACCATACGAATTGTTATAATTTATTTTTGTTTATATCCATGAGTGTCCAAACTAGCTTGCACACTCCTCGACTATTCTTACGAGACGACCACTTAACCCTACTACATTTGGTTGCTAAGGAAATTCATAGAATATTAAATTTTAGATAGATGGCCACTATGGTTTGAACCTACATTAGCACTTATTGACTACTAGACCCATAGTGGTTTATAGGGATTTTTATGATTAAATTTTAAATTAATTCAAGGAATTTGAAAACTAGTAGATTAACTATGAAAAAAAGTATTTTAAGCTTTGAATTCAACTACTAAAACACTGACTATAAGAAAGTTATCCACAATTGAATAAAATCATATACCATATGTGTTATATCCTTGAAAATAAACTTGTTATTTTACCAAAACATTATTAATTAATCTATTAATTAAGGTCCCATTCATCATCTATTTTTGAATTGACAGTGTTGATAATGGTAAGCTAGTAGAGAATGAGTGTTTAGGGTGGTTGTCCATCATATTCATATTTTTTTTATAAAGAACCGAGAGAAAAAATGAAAGAATACAAGGGCATCCAAAAAACCAAGCCCAAAAAAGGAACCCAACTAAATGAAGGGTTTACAATCAATCAAAATAAGACCTAGAGGGTAATTACAAAATGTCTTGGCAACCGAGATCAACCTCACAAGAATGTCTCTCGGTCCCTCTAAAAATTCTATTGTTTCTTTCCCTCCATAAACCCCACAAAATAGCACAAATGCCAGCATTCCAAAGGAACCTTCCTTTCTCCCGAAATGGCGGATGGAGGAGGAACTCCTCAATCATCTCCCTACAACGGCGACGGCCCACAAACTGAAACTCGAAGACCTCAAGGAAGAGGCTCTAGACAGAGCAAGCAAACTCACAACCCCATAACAAATTATCAAGATCTTCCTTCGCTTTCCGACATAGAATGCAACAGAAAAGGCCAACCACAGGAGCCTTCCATCTAAAAAGTCTATCGAAAGTGTTAACACGGCCCAAGATGACCTACCAAACAAAGAACAGGACTTTCTTCGGAACTTTAACCTTCTACAGACACGAAAAGATAGACTCTCTAACTAACTGGGGGAGGATTGACCAAAAAATGAAAAAACAACCTACAAGAAAAGTTTGCTGAGGGGTCGAGACTCCAGAAACGAACATCCCTCCTGTCCAATCTAAGGCTAACCCCCCCAAGACAACCACCATTTGAGAGGGTGGGGCTCTCCTAACTATCACAACCCGATAGTAGAATTCAGCATAAACCAAAAACATGATCAACACAAAATACAAAACAAAGCTTAAATACTAACACAGACTAGGGGATGGTGAATTTCCACTTCTACTCCTAACATAAGTATTAACAACGGGGGTCTCACATGTTAGTTGTGCTTGAGCCGAGATACAATGTCTGTTGAGAGATTACTAGAACACTATATCCCAGCCAAACATGTTGGAATAAGGTAGAAGTTTGTTGTCATATCCAACTAAAAATAATCCTAAGGAGAGACATGTCTTCAAGGTATCTTTTCCTATACAAAAAAATAAGTAATAAAAATAATTTAATTTCATGTGCGTATTTAAATATAAAATTTCAGAAGCCTCCCATAAACTAATGGGTTGTTCTCATATTTTCTAACTGGGGCAATTACACCCTCGAAGTTATAAAATTACACTAATTAAAACCTTGCCACCTCCAAAGGAAAACAACATTTTCTTTTACACTATTTAAAGACAATGTTTTAAGAGACTAAAGGCGGCATCGAGGCTTTTCCTCTTGAAGAGGCGAGGCGCAAGCCTCAAGGCGGTGTGAGGCGTAAGCCTCAATTTTAATTAAAAACACTACATTAATCCTAAATTTGTGTGAACAAGTAATGCTAAACATAATACTTATATAAAAGTATAGAAAAAGTCACTTCCTTGAATTTCTACTTGAACAAAAATTCTACAAGTATATCTTTAACATCACTACTATTATCACTACTATTATCACTTATACGATTGACTTATTCTATAAATTTTTATTTTCAATGTTTTTAAAGCTTAAGTGGTAAAAGTAGTAATATTTTAAATTGTAACAACTCAAACCTTTATATTTTTAAAGAATGGGGAAATTAATACTTTTCTTCTAACCGTTATATGAGGCGTAGAGACTTTAAGCCTCAATACATTTTTATAAAGGCGTAAGTCTCTCCTATGAGAGGCGTAAGCCTTTTATGGTCCAAAGAAGGCGTAAGTCTCGAGGCTAAAAGCGAAACTCTTTGATCAAAGATAAAGAAACCAGGCCAACAAGAGCATGGTTCAACTGACATAAAATATGTGCTTATGACCAAGAGGTCATGGGTTCAAATCCCCTGACCTGATATTTGTTGAATTCGAAAAAGATAAAGATAAAGAAGCCAGAATATTCGTCATTTCCCTATCGAATAATAGATGACGAAACCCCAACGAGGAAGAAAGAGAATTCCCAAAATGAGAAATGATTGGAGCCATCAAATAATTCCTCAAAGAGGATAACCAATGTAAACAAGGATGAATCAACGAGGTCTGTCCCCCAACCACTTATCCTCCCAAAAGTGTCTCTCGCATCCCCCACAACACAATGGACAAATTGAGAAAGAAACACGAGCACAGTTGGGACATCTTTCCAAGAGTTTCTAGAAGCGCCTTTAATCCCACCTAAGGTCCACTCAAACGGGTAAGGACCATAATTGCTTACAATGACCTTATGCCAAAAGGTGTCAGAATCTTTTCTTTTTCTTTTCTTTTTTTTTTTTTTTATAGAAAAGCCTGCTTTCATTGAGAACAAATGAAAGAGTACAAGAACATACAAAAAAAAAATAAGCCCACAAAAGGGAGCCCAATTAAAGGAAGGGACTCCAATCCAATAAGAAAAGACCTAAAGGATAATTACAAAATAATTTTGTAACTGAAGCCCAAAGGGATATATGGAATCTCGTTAAGAACCATACATCGCTCGGGCTTCTAACTATCCCCCTGAAAACCCTATTATTTCTCTCCCCCAGCAATTCCATCAAAGCGCACACATGTTGGCTTGCCATAAAAATCTTCCTTTGTCATGGAATGTCGGATTGAGGAGGAACTCTTCGATCATCCCCCTCAACTCTGGATAGTTAATCCTCTACCGCCCAAACGAGTCAAATAAAAGATTCGAACTAGAGCAGGCAAAATCACAACTCCAAAGAATATGATCCAAATCTTCCACCCCCTTCTGACAAAGGATGCAGCAAAAAGGGCCAATCAAAAGAGAATTTCTTCTCAAGAGCCCGTCGAAGGTATTAACTCTACCATGGAGAACTTGCCAAATAAAAAACCTAACCTTCTTCAGAACTTTTACCTTCCACAAAAGAGAGAAAATATACTCACTATGGGGAGAGGGATTCAACCAAGAAGAAAAGTAGGATTTACACGAGAACCCCTCCAAAGGATTAAGTCTCCAACGATGATTACCTCTCCTCCCCAACCTAAACTCAAACTCATCAATCAAGGAAAGAAGAGCCATGACATCCATTGTTTCCCTATTGGACAAAGCACGACAGAAACTATACGAAGACGAGGAGGAGCTCCCTAAATGAAACACAACGTCCGCCACTGAACGATTTTTCATGGAAGACAGGGAAGGTAAGATAGAGAGGTCTATCCCCCACCTATCTATCCTTCCAAAAATGCATATCATTCTCATCCCCAACCACATGTTGCACAAGACTAGATAAAGAGGGGAGCTCCATGACAATATCTTTCCACAAGTTTCTGAACGTGTCTCTAACCCCATCCAATAACCACTCAGGGGGATGAGGACCGTATTTATTCACAATAATCTTGTACCACAAGGAGGATGACTAAGGGGAAATCGCCAAAGCCATTTTGCTAACAGGGCTTTGTTACGGGTTCTTAGGTTACCAATCTCTAGACATCCAAGGTGAATTGGCTTTCCCACCACCTCCCAGCTCACGAGATGCGCTCCTTTTGCCTCCTTTCCCTTATGCCATAAGAAGTTCCTCATCAACTTCTCAATACTCTCACACTTTTCCCGAAGCCCTAAACAACGAGAAAAAATACGTTGGGATCCCACACAACACAAAATGGATAAGAGTCATTCTGCCCCCTTTAGAGAAGAAGTTTCTCTTCTAGGAAGCCAAACGATTTCTAACCTTATCAATCAATGGACTCCAAAAAGAAAAGCTCCTAGGATTGTGACCTAGGGGAAGACCTAAATAGGACATCGGGAAATCAAAGACATCACAACCCACCATTCTACCATGATTGTAGGATTTGTCAAGGTTGCATAGAGACATCTTAATGAGGAAAACATAAGCGAAAGAACAAAATACTCCTACCTAGTTCAAGAAAGAAAACTCTACCATCTCCAACCCTCTCATCTAGAGAAATTTTGGAAGATTCATTTTCCAAATTGGCAAGAATATGTATGTTGAGGATAATGTGGTAAAAACAAAGCAAGCTATAAGGAACTTCATTACATGAACTTAGAAAAAAGGAAGGAGATTCAAGAATAATGAGTGAGCAAATAGAGAATCTTGAGAGTGAGGAAAATAGAGAGAGGCTTTCAGCCACTTGGTAAGTTTTTCAAAACCTTCTTCGAGTTTTAAACCTATCAACTTGACCTTCTTCTTACTTTGGATTCAAAAAGTCTAGTCTTCCTTGCCTGTGACATTCTTGATGATTAATAGTAGGCAGAGAATACTCCACAATCCTTACTTGAATGATCAAATTCTCACACCAAGAACCAGATATTCCTATAATCTCTTTTTTGATAAGAAGATATTCCTATAATCTCAACATTCTTGTTTCATTCTAAGGTAGATATTGGCAACATTCTTGTTGTTGGACATTTGATCAATTGATCTAGCAGAAGAATTCTAGAATGTTTCTTAAATTCCTAATGAAGGTTGTAGGTTGCTACACTCCTATATTGTCTTACCAATGAGCTAGTCCTTCGAGGCTAATTTGTTCTATTTGTCCGCTTTTTCATAAAGACATGTAAAATGTTCCATTTGAATTGTAGTCTGCGAGCAGACAGCCTATTCCTTGATAGTGTTTGTTGCAGCCAATGCCTTGGCTGATTAATTAACTACATCAATCCTTCTTCGCAGGTTCAAACTGGGTCAAAGAAAACTAGAAGCTGCTTCCTCTTGCCGAACCATAGGATTGTCCTTTACCAACTACTTTGATAACAAAATTGGTGCAAAAGACAGAGAAAATTTTATTCACTGGAAAAATCGTAAGCTTAAGTCCAAATATCCCATTCAACTAGTGATGTTGACAACATATATATCCAGATAATCCAAAACCCAAAAACCCTACTGGGCAAAACAATGCCAATTACCCATTACAAACAAAAACAAACCCTGGCCCTACACTGATAAACTATAAACATCACATAACGAGATTGTTCTTGAAAATATTGAATTGCTAAAGCAGTATATGATGTTAAATCACCATTAAAATGCTTACTGTATCTTGCTGAGTTGAGACACTAAAATTTATGCCAGTAAGGAGACCAGACGGAATTTGTAGCTCGCCATCCTGTTCATCTTCCATATGGATCATCACCTAGGGCATTTGAAATAAATGAAATAAGCTATATAGTATCTATATCATGAAGGAAAGCATGGAGCGATGTTGATCAGGAACCCAAAAGAAAACAGTCACAACAATGACATTTAATGAAAGCTTTTCCAGAACTTTCATTTATTTGACAAGAAAGAACTATACGGGACAAAAAAGAACTTGCACAAAAGGGGGATATTGAAAGTCCAAGTAAAACTTGATCTTTATAGAGATTACTGAAAGTGAAAGGGCTATAGCCACAATTAAAACTTTTTAGAAAAAGAAAAGGAAGAAGGAAAAAGAAAAGAAACAAAATAATAGCCCTTAATGTTGGAAAATCAAATAGCTGAACTAACAAACCTTGTGCAAGTAAGAATAGCAAAGCATTAAGGCATGCTGAAGAGTGAAGGCAAACAGAGAACAAGCCTTAGATAAACTCTTAATACTGTAGAAGCCTCTAGTAAAAAGAGACATATTTAAGTGGAAAATTTAGATGAGAGAAATAAATAGTGAGTTGCTCAATACATATAAGTTAAAGGGATTATTCAACTCTAGAACTAGAGCATCCTGGAAATTATACCTTCTTGCTTGGTTGAAAGTCTCCGGTAGAACTCATACAACTTCTTCTCCCACCCAACCCAGTTCAGCACCTGAAGAAATAAATAGGACAACATATTCATATTCGTAATGGAATGCCAAAATGTTTGAAGCTTTTACAGTTTTACTACAATACACCAAAAAACCTACGAGTGAAAAAGCTGACATAGTAATATATCTGTGTATCAAGAAACTAACTACAAACAGCTTCTTCTAATATTGGCATTATCTCTAATTCAAATGCAGCATTCACCTATATCAAGCATAGTTTCTTATGTCATGAAATTAGCATTGCCGATTGACCATAAACTTATTATTCATAAACCACAAAAACAATAAACACAATCATGAAATACTAAATAAGTATGTGTGTGTGTGTGTGTTCATTGAACAAAGTTCAGTAACAATAAGCTGAGATCAAGTTACTCAGAGTTATTGCAGAGAACAGGCATGGGTAAAAGTAGCAATGGCAACCGGCACCAGTAAAATAAATGTGAGGCTTATTAAGTAAGCAGCACAAGCAAAACTACCATTGCAGAAGTGGACTGTACAATAGCACATTAGTTCAATAGATTTTGGAAGTCAAATGAATTTGACAAGATAGATCACTGGCATATTCATTCATGATTATTAACAGAAAAAGAAATCCTAGCATGCTCTAGTGCCCCAAACTTTTTGTTGATGGAAAAGTGCCCCAAAATAAGAAGACCGGAAGTTGAAGGGATACAAATACAGAATGCATGTGGCCTTTGTCCAACTTCATAATGCAGCAAAAACGCCATGCTCGCTCAATGAATATACATAATTATCAATTGATTATAAATGAAAATATTGACACTAAGTGATTTAATGCCCTAGAATAGCCACGTTATATAAGCAACCCTTGATATAAATAGTTATCTTCAACAGAAAGATCAATTGATCAATACACCATGTGTCAGGACAAGTTGCTATGCCTTCAAATATTGTAACTTTGACTCATCCCTTAAGAGTTCAGGTAGAACAAACACTTTCTTCCTAAATTAACTTCCAAACTCAGCACATAGTATTAAAGCGTCATGCACTGATTTCGCACATAAAAGTTAGCAGAAGATAAGCATTGATGCATCAGTAACACTTCAACAACATGATATCGCAGAGTCAACCAATCATTGCCTTTATAGAATGTGGATGTATAAAGAAACATAATCAGAATCATGAAGGCTTCAAAAGTCAAGGAAAACTTGTTGCTCCCATTAGCTCAATGAGCTCGACTCACAGATGAGCAGATTTTAATATTTGGGGTTAGACCACCACCCAAAGCTCCCTTCAAAAAACCTCAAAACTCCATGATCAACATGCCACATATCCATCAAAGTTGATCTTCCAAACAAAACACTTCAAAAGAACACTCATTCCCTTTACCATTCCCAATGATCCCAAAAACCAACACCACCAAGAAAATGCAGAAAATCACCATAATAAACCAAAACCGAGAAACCCAAATGCAATGTAGTCGTATAGGAGGAAAGATCACACATTTTACACATGCAAGGGAAAACCCCATTCCCACCCACAAATCAAAATCCAGTAAACAGTGATAACATACTCCAAAGTAAGGGAAAAAGCAGGAGGTCGTTCAATGTGGGGCTTCACAGAAATCAAAGCACACAGCCCCAGAAACGAAATTTCTTGAAGTTTCTAGCTCAGCCAAAGGGGGAAGGACTGTAAAACCGTTAACGAAAAGTGGGGGGATGAACAGGGAAAGAAAAATATGGGAAAAGGGGTTGTTCTAAAAAAGGGAAGAGGGAAGAAGAAAGAGCTCAGTATCGTCGACGGCCTCTTCCCAGTTCCTTTTCCCACCAACCAGAAGCTGAACGCCGAGTTCGAGGACTTGAATCAGTCCGAAACCAGGGCCGATAAAAGAGGTCTTTGGAGTTGTCAGAAATTTACCCTCGCTGTTCCTCCTTATTACGATTCTGACACTTCAAAAACTCTCTCTGCAACTGCTCGTGGGATTATGATGAGAAAGTCACTCACACCTCATGTCTTTCTGAAAATTTTTCCACAATTTCGCCTTTGCAATTTTGGGGCAGAGATTCCAAATTTGATAGCGGTTTCGGTTTTTGTTTTTTGCTTTTAAAAATAATGTTTCCTTATTCCCAATTTGTTTGGTGTGTTTTTTTATTTTATCTATCCAAAAATACATTTGAATAATTTACTAGATTTTCCGAAAACAAATAACATAAAACAAAATAAAATTTGGATTACATTTTGAAATAATTTTAAAAAGGTATATAAAGAGTGGGAGGAGTGTTTATAAGCCTAATTTGAAAAAAAAATAAATAAATGGTTATTAAATAGGGTTTTAAAGGGTTTTTTCTTTTACCTAAACTCAACCATACCTATGGTAAATTTAATTTAAAATAATTTTAATTAGATGATGTAATCAACTAAACTAATTGAGGCATAAGTACTAAAAAAAAAAAAAAAACTAATTAAGGCATACACACATGACTAAGAGATCAGATGTTTAAATCATCCTACCTCTAAAAAAATAACATAATTTATAAGATGCATAGATTGAGTTGGTTGGAGTTATTTAAAAGGGTCGGTTGCATATATAATAAAATTGACCAAAATATTAGCAAAAATGGCAGCCAGCAAAAAGAATGGTAAAAATGGAAAAATGTTACACTCAAAGGGTCTAAATTACTAAATTACTCTCCCTATCACTGATAGAATCTATTAGTGATAGAATTATATCATTGATAGAAACGTATCACTAAATAGTTTTCTATCAATGACAGAAATCTAACTTTCTATCATTGATATAAACATATCACTTATAGATTTCTAGTAGTGATAGAAATCTCTTATCACTCTATCACTAATGGAAATGTTTCTGTCAGTGATAGTAACGTACTATCAATGATAGAAAGTTAGATTTCTATCACCGATTGATTCAACTCACTAATTTACCTTATATTCTAATTATCTTTTAATAACAATCAATTAAATTTTAGAGATTTTGGTTCACATCCTTCAGATTTTCTTACATTCTCTACACCAACAATACAGATCTAAAGGTTTCTATCAGTGATAAAAATGGTTATATCCGTCAATTACTTTGTATTGTACATTCTAATAGGATCAACCTGAAAAAAAAATTAAAAAAAAAACATAAAAAAGTATTATTTGAAAAATATCAAAGCATCACAATAGGTTTCTATAGCGATAGAATCTATCACTGATAGAAATGATAGAAGATTTCTACATTTTGTTTGGAAGTTGCTATTGTTTTCTATCAGTGATAGAAGATTTCTATCACTTATAGACCTATCAATGCTAGATTTCTTTCAGTGATAGAAACGTATCACTGATAGATTTCTACCAATATGGAAATTGAATCGGAAGAAAAGAAAAACACAAAGTAGAAGTTGAAATTTAAATAAGGGGAAACCTCAACAAAAAAAAAAAAAAAAAAGATATGTACAAAATTATCATGTAATCAAATACACTATTGGTTTTTATCAAATACACTATTGATTTCTATTAGCAATAAATTTCTATCTGTGATAGAAATCTATCACTGTGATTCTATCGGCGATAGATTTCTATTAGTGAATAGTTTCTATCAGTGATAGAAATCTATCACTGATAGAAATCAAAACAGGAGCAAAACAGGAATTTAAAAAAACGATTTAAAAATTTTGCTATATTTGCAATTTTTTATAAAATTTGCTATATCTACCATTAATCATTAGAATTTAGCCACCCATTAAAATTTTCCTATTTAAAATGCATATTTAACCTTTTGTTTTAAAATTAGTAAAATTCAATATTAATCAGTTTTAAGATATACAACTTTTTTTAAGTCAATTTGAACCTAACTGATAAGATATCAATAATCCTTCTAAAGATTTATGTTTCAATTCTTGTTACTCTAAACAAAATTAAATATTTACTTATTTTGAAGTATTTAATTAAGATAATCAATTTAATATTAACTTTATACTGTGAAAGAAACCGTACATGTTGCTGGATTTTCTTTTTTTCGAGAAGAAACCGTGTTGGACTGGACAGTAAAATCTAAAAACAATTATTGAATAAAATAAAGTTAGAGTAGGATTTTTATTTTTTTGGGGGGACAACAAGTTAAAGTAGATTGTTGCATATATAATATAATACTATATTTAGTAATGTCTATTTTGTCAAAAAGAAAAAAGAAAAAATAAAATAAGTTTTCGAAAAATTACCTTTTTAATCCCTGAGTTTTCAAGAATAGGTATGTATGAAGGTATGTGATTCAGTTTTCGAAAAATTACAAATAGAATTCTGTGGAAAGTCGTATTCGATGAAAGTCGTATGTACGGCTTTGAGAGAGATCTTTCATATCTTTCGAGATCCATCCTACAATATGGGGTCAAAAAGTCAAAATAAATTATTTTAGCCCTTATAAAAAGAAAACCGCTTCTTGAACCCCTTTCACGCTCATGTCACGTTGAGGTACTGCAGAAGAACAAATTGCAAAATCCGATCCAAATTATCGTAATCAATTAGTTAACATGTTGGTTAACCGTATTCTGAAACACAGAAAAAAAAATCATTGGCTTATCAAATTATCTATCGAGCCATGAAAAAGATTCAATAAAAGACAGAAATGTTCGCAGGTTACTGGTGCATCAAACGAACATGGTGAATTCCTTGGCTCAAGACTCTGTCAATTAGTGAAGGTCTGTGATTTCTCCCATCGAACTCCCTCGAAACTCGTGTGGAGACAAACGCCTTGCAAGTCGTTCGAATCTTGAATCAACAAGAGAGGGATGAGATGGAGCTGTTTCTTTTTGTTGCTAAAGTACAAGCCCTAAGGGGCTGTTTGGGGCACTAAGTTGGTTATAATAGCTGGGGGGTTATAATAGTCTGGGGATTATAATAGTCTGAGTGTTATAATAGTCTGTGTTTGGGGTGCAGATTATTATAGTCTGGGATAAAATAGTCTGTGTTTGGGGTGCAATGTTTGGGATGCAGATTATTTTAGTATGGGTTTCAAGCTGACTGTTTTTTTTCCTAATTTTTTTTTTTTTGTTTATTTTCCTCATACAACTTTGTACTTCAAATATTAATAAGAAAAAAATTTGGGTTTAGTTGTAAAAAAATAAAGTTTTGGAAATTATGTGTTTAACGTAAAAGAAAACAAAAATAACCTAAAGTAAGGGTTGATTTTCTTTGTGTTTAGAGTCATGGTTTTTTCACAAAACAAATCATTTTATGATTTCATATAGAAAAACCATATTTGTTTCATTTTTTTATTTCCAACATAGAAATGGTAAATGCTTATTCAAAACTCATTTTACCTTCATTATCAAAAGAATCAAGTAAAATAGAAATCACATAAAATAAAAACTTGAGTAGTATTTTTTTAAAAAATTATTATTATCACGGTAAACTTAAATACGATAAGTATAATTTGGAATGAAAAACATGGTACGATGAAGGTAAACATTCATATACTTCATTATCAAAAGTAATTATGTAATAAAACTCCATATTTATATATGTACAAAGACAACCTAGCATCTAACTCCCTCGAAATTTTTCGATTTTTCCGACGACCACCAACAAATTTTTCGGCGACTGAATTTTTTTTCCTTTTTTTTTTCCTTTCATTTATTCTACCTCTTTTCTTTTCTTTTTTTCGTTTTTTTATATTTTTCGAAATGAAAATGAGAAGAAAGATTTAAAAAAAAAAAAAAAAGAAGTCACCGGAAAAGTCGTTGGTGATCGCCGAAAAAGTGGCCGGAAAGTCGACAGCGGTCGTCGGAAAAGTTGTCGGTGGTCGCCGGAAAAGTTGTCGGCCAGTCGTCGGTAGAAAAGTCAATGAGTCACATGGAAGAAGAGAGAAGAGAGTTACTGTAGAGAATGAATAGAATAATTGGGTGGGTTGAATAGTGGTTACTGTAGCAACACGGAGGGGAAAAATAACTAACTTCACCCCTTATTTTTGTTGATGCCCCAAACACTGGGTGGGTTATAATAGCCTCCTATTATAACCAACACAGTGGGCCAAACGGCCCCTAAGTGAAAACAAGAACATTGAGGGATTAATGAGAAAGTTAAATTGATTTTGAAGAAAAATAAGAGAAAACATAGTATATTTCAAACTAATTAGAGACGTTGGCCACGTCGATTCGATCCCTTAATGAATTTTATATATTTATAATTTTTAAGAAAGATCCAACTACATCGATATTTTTATTGCATTTTTTTAATTTTTCTTTGTGTTTTTGTTTTTGGTTTTTTGTTGTTTAAATAAATATAATTATCATTATTTATTACTATAATTGCCTTACGGTTAATTGTAATCTTAGAGACCGTGAAAAGTTTTGTTTAAACTTAAGATTTCAAGACTTGAGAAATTTTGTTTTCTTGGAACATGGGATCCCGAACTAAGGATTTGTTTTTCCGTTGAGGTTTATTTAATGTTATCGTTGTGATTTGAATTGTTTTAAATTTTAAGGCCTCCATAGCATGCATTGTAGTATCGATCCTTAGTAAATTCTATTTAAAATGTCGGGTCTTACATCTATCTATATCTATATCTATATCTATACTATCTAAAATCTATTATCTATTACTATCTAAAGGAGTTTAAAGGGAAAAACTTTTGATTTCCCCTATTGCCCCTTCTTAATTTAAAAATTCATCTTTTGCTTTTTTTATTTATTTATTATGTTGAACAACATTTAAATAAACATTATAAAATCTCTACGCATAGATTCTATTTATTTATTATATTGAACAACATTTAAATAAATGTTATAAAATCTCTACGCATGGATTGTGATTGACAAAATAATAAACTAATAAATCTATATCTATCTATCTATATCTATATCTATATCTATCTATCTATATATCTATATATCTATATATCTATATGTATATTATATTAAAAGGCGCTTAAGGAGAGAAACTTTTGATTTCCTTTTAAGCCCCCTTTTAAAAGGCGCAAAGGTTATTGTTATTAAAAAAATCTCATATTTGATAAAATTAAAATTTGGTTTTAAAAAAATCTTCATTCCCAATAAAAAAATATTAAATTAGTTCAATTTCCAATAAAAATAATGGGTTATTCAAATTCTAAATTATAAAAGGAAATAGGAAAGACAACGATGATTCAAATCTAAAAATCTAAAAAATATATAAAATGATTGAAGACATGTTTGATGATTATGTATTGATTTAAATTTCAATCTATTGAATAGAATTTTATTTTAAAGAAGAATGAATTGATTCTTAATATCATTATAAAATTAAATTACATTAAGATCATATATTCTGCAATACACTCAAAACTCACTCAACTTCAGCTGGGATATACAACCCTGAGCTTCTCGACTTCACTCCCTGGAAGCACACCTCAAGCTCCTCTGAAATCCCCAATTGAGTAGATGAATCAGCTCACTTCTTCCCCAAGAAAAACTCTCTCGATTAGAAAGAAGATGAAGAAATCAGTGTGTCAGAATTCTCACAGTTGCTACTCTTTGCCACAAATAAAAACCAGCTTGATATGCGGCCAATTTCAGCTCTGTACGAATAACTAACTTCGTTGGTGTCATGTGACCCGAATGCTTCAAATAACCCGAGAACTTGACCCTGAAACCAAAGCTGAAAACGGGGCTCCAAATACACAAACAGGTATTTAAGAAAAAGTTGAGTCAAATCCACCGTGGCAAATAAATCAGATGGAAAAAGGTCAAATGAATTAGCAAACCAATTGACTTTACATTCTGGCAAACACATACCAACAATTCTCCACCTTGACAACATATTTACATAAATCACTGACCTCATTTAACAATCACATAGTGCCTTACCACATCAATCAACTACACAGATACAACCTTGAGAGTTTTCAAGCAACTCTCAAGTTTTCCAAGAGGCAGAGTTTTAGTCAAAGCATCAGCTGCATTATCATTAGAGGCTATTTCCTCTAACATAACCTTACCTTCAGCAATGATGTCTCTAATAAAATGATACCTGACATCTATATGCTTAGTTCTTTCATGGTAAGTTTTATTTTTAGAAAGAAAAACAACACTTTGACTATCACAATATACAACTAACTGATTCAACATGTTTTCACCCATTTCTTCAGTTAATTCATGCAACCATAAAGCCTCTTTAAACGCCTCTATCACAGCCATGTATTCAGCTTTTGTTGTTGACAAAGCAACAACAGATTGTAAGGAGGATTTCCAGCTTACTGTATTACCAAAAACAGTAAATGCTAACCCAGTTAATGATCTCCTTCTATCTCTATCAGTAACATAATCAGCATCAACGTATCCTATCACTTTGGCACTTCGAAAATGATCATTTGTATATAAAAGACCGAATGAAGCAGTACCTTTCACATACCTCATGAGCCATTTAACTGCCATCCAGTGATCTTTCCCAGGATTTGCCATATACCTGCTGACCACACTCAAACCATGCGCAAGATCCGGTCTCGTACAAACCATCAAATACATTAGACTACCCACTGCATTTGCATAAGGAATAGTTTCCGTCTGCTGCTTTTCTTCAGGAGTTTGAGGTGCTTGTTGCCTTGAAAGTTTGAAGTGGTTAGCAATAGGTATAGTAACTGATTTACAACTCACCATACCAAATCTCTTGAGCATTTTGGAAATATAATCTCCCTGAGAAAGTTTCAGAACACCTCTCTTCCTGTCCCTGATTATATCAATGCCCAGTATCCTCCTTGCTTCACCAAGCTCCTTCATTTCAAACTTAGTTTTGAGTTTAGACTTTAACTCATCAATTGCTGCAATATCTTGAGATGCTAACAACATATCATCTACATATAACAATAAATATATAGATGGTTTATGTTTGAAATGCTTAAAATAAACGCAATGGTCAAGTTTACTCCTAACAAAATCACAGGACAACATAAACGAGTCAAACTTTAGGTACCATTGCCTAGGAGCTTGTTTTAACCCGTACAAGGACTTTTTAAGGAGACATACCTTGTTCTCCATACCTTTATCTACAAATCCCAATGGTTGATGCATATATATCGTTTCTGATAAATCACCATGGAGGAACGCCGTCTGGACATCTAGCTGTTCTAACTCCATATCATAGGCTGTCACTAGAGAAAGGAGCACTCTTATAGATGAGTGCCTAACAACCGGTGAGAAAATCTCTTCATAATCTGCTCCTTGCTTCTGTGAGAAGCCTTTTGCAACCAATCTTGCTTTATACTGAGGAGGCTTATCATTATCCAGTGGCTTTTTAAGCTTAAAAATCCACTTACAACCAACTAACTTTTGGTTTAAAGGTCTCTCCACTAGCTCCCAAGTGTTATTTTTCAGAAGGGATTCCATTTCATCTTTCATTGCCTCTTTCCAGAGCTTACTATTTGAAGAACTTACTGCTTCATCATAGGTAATAGGTTCACTATCAGCTTCTTGAAATTCAGCTTGGAGAGCGAAGTGAACTAAGTCTGCAGAGGCATATCGAGCTGGAGGTTTTATCTGCCTTCTCTGTCTATCACGTGCAAGATTGTAGTCTTGTAGATTTTCTCCTTGAACATCAGTGCCTGTCTCTCTGTATGCTCTGATTAGGTTACTGTATCTGTTCTTTCAGAACCATCAAGGCCAGTCTGTTGGTGTGTATTCAAATCAATTTCAACACTGCCTTTCTGTGAGTCCTTTGTGTCATGAGTACTTTCTGGTTTCAGCAGGGCATTCCTTGACTCATCAAATGTCACATCACGACTTATGATGCATTTTTCTTCCCCTTTACCAAACTGTTACCAAATTCACACCAACAACCCAGCCCAAGTGAACAACACAGCAGATAAACACCCAGATATTAAGAACAATTCTCAGCCCGATCACAAACAAGCAATTATTAAACAAGCTTAACCAATCGCAATACCAAAAACAGTAAAGAGATAAGGGAGAAGAGTAGACACAAGGTTTTATAGTGGTTCAATCCCAATGAGGGATCTACATCCACTTTCAAGGCACTCTACTATGAATCAATGAGCATCAATAGTCTTTTACAGAGATTCACACACATTCAGAGCATATATTCTGCAATACACTCAAAACTCACTCAACTTCAGCTGGGATATACAACCCTGAGCTTCTCGACTTCACTCCTTGGAAGCACACCTCAAGCTCCTCTAAAATCCCCAATTGAGTAGATGAATCAGCTCACTTCTTCCCCAAGAAAAGCCCTTTCGATTAGAAAGAAGATGAAGAAATCAGTGTGTAAGAATTCTCACAACTGCTACTCTTTGCCACGAATAAAAACCAGCTTGATATGCGGCCAATTTAAGCTCTGTACGAATAACTAACTTCGTTGGTGCCATGTGACCCGAATGCTTCAAATAACCCGAGTACTTGACCCTGAAACCAAAGCTGAAAACGGGGCTCCAAATACACAAACAGGTATTTAAGAAAAAGCTTAGTCAAATCCACCATGGCAAATAAATCAGATGGAAAAAGGTCAAATGAATTAGCAAACCAATTGACTTTACATGCTGGCAAACACATACCAACAAAAAGTGGATATATGGAGACACTTTATCTCCTCATTTTGCCCTCCAAATTTTAAATATATGTCTGTTTTATCTCATTCTACTGACTATGTATTAGAATCGAAAAAAATGTTGTGTAAGGAAAAGTGAGTTGGTTCAAGATAGTGAACCACTAAGTTCTTTTCAATTTTCAATTTACTTTATGCTATTAATGAATGTACCCCTCTTTTTTTATTAAAAACAAATATATAGACTCTTCTCATTCCGAGTACTATTGATGAGAGAATGTCACGAGACAACTATTTTATTTTTTTTATTTTTACTTTTGTACTTTAAATTAGAACTATAATTTTTTACGTGCATCGCACGTGTTCTTTACTAATGCCCATAAACATTATTTCTCTCACTCTCTCCCTAACCATCTACAATTTTTTTTCACTCTTTTACTCTCCCTTACTAATTAATTTCTATGAAAACTTTCTATATTCCTTCCTCTAACACTCACATAAATATCACCTCACTTAAAACATTCCACGCCCTTAATAATTTATTGAAACCTATTTTCAACTATTTTATTTTTTTTTTTATTTTTACTTTTGTACTTTAAATTAGAACTATAATTTTTTACGTGCATCGCACGTGTTCTTTACTAATGCCCATAAACATTATTTCTCTCACTCTCTCCCTAACCATCTACGATTTTTTTTTCACTCTTTTACTCTCCCTTACCAATTAATTGTGGTGAGGACCCATAACCTTGTCTTCTTCCTTCACCAACCTTAATAATTCTGGAGATGGTTCAAACTTTTCTTCAATATCACTTTCCTTATCGAACTCCATGTTGTGTATCGAAGTCTCAAGGGTAAGACTAACATCTTCATTCTTATGAACATTGCCCATGAAGCTATTTGGACTTTTGTGTTTTATTTTGCAAATGAAAAGGAGAAAAGAAAAGCAAAAGAGAAATTAGAATACGTCAAAGGAAAAGCCAAAATTTTATTGATAACAAGAATAATACACCCATGTTTAGAAAAAACAACCTACGGCCTTGGGTAGAGCCTCTAAAAAAATAAAAAGGAATTAACAAATAAATGCTTAATCATTACTCTTGCAAATCTTGAAAACTTTCTATATTCCTTCCTCTAACACTCACATAAATATCACCTCACTTAAAACATTCCATGCCCATAATAATTTATTGAAACCTATTTTTCATCTTCCTCAACCTTCTCATCTTCCTCAATTACTCAACTACATGGACTTTTCATATTCTCAACATATCACTATATATATGGATAATTTTAGGTCACAACCATATAGTGTTCATCATTTTCCTCCACTCTCTATTGACATTATGTGTTTCTTTGTTCTATTTTCAATTTCAATTGTTATATCAAAATGTCTTTAGAAACTTATATCTTCCTCAAAATTTTGGAGTCATTTCAAAAGGAATGGTGTGTAAAAGTCATGGTTATTTGAAGAGGAACAGTGGAGACATACACTAACCATAGAGGTCCACTCCAAATATTGAAGCTAATTTTGATTGATGAAGAGGTAATTTATTTTCATATAGAATGAAGATGTATTTTTTTTCTTCATAATAGTATTTTTCACGAACCATAAAAAAAGATGTCTAAATCGGAAAAAAGAGAGATATTATTTTGGTCAACTTAAGTATGAATAATTTTTTTTTTTCATTTATTTTTTTAAAACAAATTTTTAGAGTGCAAAATTTGGAATAGGGGAAAAAATTTGAAAGTACAAGAAATTTTTTTTTGGACTATATTAATCTTGAAATTGAAGATAATACCACAATTATCCTTAGTTCAAAATTTAAAAAATATTAATTAACTTAAAATTCTCTCTCCTCACCTCTCACATTTTCTTTTTTAATATTAGTTTGTCTCCCCCTCTCCACACAAAATCTCACCTAATTCCATTCTCCATTAACTTTGTGTCTCTCTCTTCCACTCAACAAATTCATCCTCTCTCAATCTTTTCATTATTTCTCTCTCATTAACTCTCAAGAAATTAGTATTTAATAATGAGAAAAGTTGAAACGAAAGCATTGGAATATGGAATGCAAAGAGTTAGAATTGAACAACTTCGTATAAAAAGTCTTATTTATTCTAAAAATTAATAGTAAAATCTCAAAAGTTTTAATAACTCTCTTAAATTTTAATATATAATTATATTAAGGATCTAATATTTTACACACATTCAACCTTATAATTTTTTTTTAATATAAGCTCTCTGGTGGTTCATAATGTAATTTGCAGTGGCGTAGCCTGCAGGAGAGATTTCCGGCCATAATGGCCGGATTGTTTTCGGATTCTCCATCCGTAATTTACCTCATGCCAGCGTATCAGATGGTCTGTGTATCTCCTGCTTTAATTCATTGGATTGCGAAGGCAATATCTCGGCCAGACATGGCGTTGCCGTTGCAAAATTTGATTGGCTGGCATTCGGATTTCTCAGCCTCACGGCTGCTATTTCTACAGGTGCTACATATTGGTTCTTCACAACATTCCCATTCTCAAGCTTGTTGGCTCCATTACTGTTGTGCCTGTGTTTTTTGCTTTCTTCTTCTTCCTCCGATCAAGTACGATACGTTCCAGAGTTTTGCTCTTTTTGTGGTCTGATTGGACATATTTCCAAAGATTGCGGTGATTTCTACAAACATGCCCGTTCTCACAGCGTCGCTCCTTAATACGGAGAATGGATCCGGTACGTAGGGAGGATGGGACTGATTGCTTGTTCTCCGGCGAAGGATTCCCGAGGGGAGGCCAACCAAATTCAATCTCCTATGTTACAGCGTTCATCTCACCCTCTGGTGGCCATGGATTCGGGGACGACTAACGGTCAATTGGCATTAGCAACGCGACTGGGGAACAGGAGTGATGACCAACTGGGCTCCTACCGGCTGTCTGGAAGCCCGTCCCTGGCGCCGGCGAGACGTGCTGAAGTGAGTGCCAAGTATGGGTTTCAGAAGTGGATACCCAAAGCGGTCGGGGCTAGTGACGGTGATGGTTCTCCGTCCGGCGTTAGTCTAATCAGCGGGGAAAGCAGTCCATTCAAGGTGCCGTCGGTTTCACCCAAAATTTTATTGCAGCAGCTAAACATTAATGGCGAAGAGCGTAACGGACATGCAGATGAGACGATGAAGACGGCGAGTGATAACTTGCAAAAAGCAAGTTATTTATCCTTTAAATTTAAGCTAAAACAAGGCCAAAAGATACATTGATGCGTTACCTCAACGCAACAAGGAAGAAAAATGTGATGATTTTATGCGGTAGGCTATATTCATGTATGCGGTGAGAAATTATAAAAATATAGGGTGCTAACGCAATTAATTCAGTTGTTTGTTGCCCAAGTTTCTCTCAGCGCAGACACACATCCCAAGACGATCATGAGACAGACAAGATGGATGAAAGGACCATGCTGACACACTGACGCACAAGTGGGCTGAAAAGTTGCAAGTGGGCTGAAGATGACTGAAGCAAGCTTCTAATTCCTTGGAGAAGTTGGTTTCCTTCACCTATAAATAGAAGCCACCTGCTCAAAGAAAAATGAGACAGAGAGAATATACAAGACACCAGGGACGAGAAGGAAGAGACGAAGATCAAGGAGAAAGAGAAATCACAGGAAGCTGTGATTAAGAGTAGACTTGCGTTTGCAATGTATTGCATAATGTATTGTTTTGCTCGCATGAGCTAATTTTCTTCTTCAAGGCTTAGCGCAAGCACCCATGCAGGGATAAGTTTATTTTGTAAGCGCATACTTTGATTTAATGAAACATTATTTGCCTTCTACTTAGTTGCGATACTATTTTCATTACTAACTCCCGCCTGGCCAGCCGGATGCGGTAGCAGTATGCTAAATCCCTGACAGGTAATGCATGCGGACATCTCTAAGTAGAACAAGTTAGCGCATGACATGTAGTCTTAGTAGCATTAAACAAATACTACCACTATAAGATATTGCATGAATGAGCTTTGATTGCGTTAAGACTAATGCAATCCCTTGTAAGTTTTTAGAGAACTAAGCATCACGCATGAACTAGCCAAATAACCAACTGATAGTTTTATGCCAAACGCAGAAGAAGTACCGGAAGGGAAACTTGTGATTTTTTTCACTTAGGCATTAATGGATCAATTAGTCATGGTATGCGCTACAAGGTTCTTATAAACGCATGAGGTTGCGACCGCAACAACCTTGATACTATTCTCCTTAATACTTCTCTTTTTACTCTCATCGCTTGTTCTACTTCTGCAAAAATTTATTTTTCAAACTCACCAACTCTCTTATTTAGTCTTTTATATAATATCACACGTTTTCGAGTTTAGATCAGTAAAAATTATTAAAGCTTTGCAAATATCCTATCCCTGTGGATTCGACCCTAGACTCACTAGGTATTACTTGATTTTGTCAATTTATACTTTGATTGATATATATCTACGACAAATTTGCATTAATTTGTTAAGCATACTGACAACCGATCAACGAGCATCGCGTCTGGTAGTAGCGGTTTTTTAGGAGTTCAAATGCTAACTGAAAATCCTATACAGCTGGCGACAATCAAGGAAACGGATGTTTTTCAAGCTGAGACGTGCAAACCGGCCTGTGTTAAAAAGCTTCTCCTTGATGAACCCGGTTTAGTGGGAGCTGGTGGTCTGGAGGATAATAAAGTCGTGACCAACACAGAAAGGTCAACACAGCAAGCTGTTGAAGCTCCTGTTCCAATTTCCGGTAGTTTACAAGATCACACTAAATCGAAGATGAAGGGCGCCACCTGGAAGAAGAGAGCTCGCACTAGGTTTATTCCTCAAGGTATGAATGTCAACTTAGTCATGGACATATCAAAATGGAAAGAAGGACTGGATATTTCCTCTCCGGACAATGTACAGAAACTGAAATTTGATGAGGATGATTATAATGAGGCGGGGACTGTTGAACAGCCCCGCCCGGAAATATGAATGTATTATGTTGGAATGTTCGTGGGTTGGGGAGCCCACGAGCTTTCTGGAATGTGAGCTCGGAGATAGCCAAAATAAGTCCCTATTTATGCTTTTTATCTGAGACTAAGTTCCCTTCATCGATTTTGAATAAATTAAAGGTTAGGTTGAATTACTCGGGTTGTTTCATTGTAGATCGTGTGGGGTTGAGTGGTGGTCTATGTCTGTTATGGAAGGAGGAGATAGATGTTACAATTCTGAACTATTCAATTCATCATATCCATGCACGCATTGTCTGGGGCGGGAAACAGTGGAGGTTTACTGGTATATATGGTCAACCGGACCACAATCTTCGATTCAGAACGTGGGATCTTCTACGTCGAGTTCATAATACTGATGACTCTGCTTGGCTTGTGGGTGGGGACTTTAATGAAATTTTATGGGATTCAGGGAAAAAAGGCGGCCCACCTAGGGATCATCGACTTATGGAAGATTTTCGAAATTTCATTGATGATTGTTCTCTACAAGATCTAGGATGCCAGGGTGGAACCTACACTTGGTGTAATAGGAGGGATCTAGACGATCAAGTTCTTACGCGTCTAGATCGATTCCTTGCAAATTCTGAGTTCCTGGACTTGTTCCAAGAGATCAAGGTTGTCAACAAGGATTGGGCTAAGTCTGATCACCGCCCTATCCTCTTACAAATGGGTACCCAATCAGAAGTCTATAACCGACATCGAGGCAGAAGGTTCCGGTTTGAAGAATTTTGGACCCGACGCGACGAGTGTAAAGATATCATCAAAACATGTGATGACTGGGGTTCCTCAAGGGGGCCAGGAGTAAGTCTTCATCTAACTCTGGCTAAATGTGCAGCAAAATTAAGAGGATGGGGAAGGAATACCAACTTGGATTTGAAAATTCAAATTCAAAAGCTTAGGGATCAAATCAGAATGGAATATGCGAAGAATCCTCCGTTCAACTTCACAGTCATCCATGAGTTTGAGAGGGAGCTCGATAAGCTTCTTATTGTTGGCTTTTTGGCCCTTAATCTCAAATTAATTAATTTTAATTAATTAATTAATCAATGTTTTGATGATAACAAACCTAATTTTTAATTACTGAAAATTTTAGTGTTTTAATGTGCCCATAGCGTAGAGCTCGGAACAACAATTTCAACGCCTCTTGAATCACTCAAATCGGAGCTAAAACGAAGAAGTTATAGCTGAAACAAGCTTTAACGAAAAATACCCGATGCGATGACGTGGCCGTTGAATCAGCATCAATTGGCCAATCCGGCGCTGACACGTGGATCAATAAGAGACTGACACATGGGGCTTTTTGGTATTTAAATATTTATTTATATATATATATTATTTTATTTATGAAATCAATTGTGAGTAACGTTTCTTTAGTTTAAAAAAAAAAATTCTGAATTTCATTTAATGCTCCTGACCGTTGGAAGCTTTAATTTAAAAAAAAATTATTATTATATATTCTAAAAAATTTTACCGATGGTTTGTTAAAAATTAAAAAGAATTTACTTATAATAATAATAATAATAATAATTATTATTATTATTATTTATATATTTTTATTTTTAATTTCTTTTAATCTCCTCCCTTCATTTTTCTTTAACACAAATCCAATGGTCCAAATTAAATTTATCTTTTTACCCATTTTCCCTCTCTTTTTAAGCTCATCTTCCTCCCCAAAATTTTTCACCAAAACATTTTTACATTTTACAATCCTCCAAGCTCAAAAGTTTCCATTGTTGTTCTCTCCAAGCTCTCAATTTTTTCTTTTCATCTTATTCTTGAGAGAGTGTTATTGTATTGTGAGGATACATTTGTTGAGTGCTCAAATTTGTAAATCTACTCTATTGAGAGTTGTATTGTATTCTTCAAAAATTCCAACACTTGTAACGGTTTGATCCTCACCCGTGGAAAGGATCGGGTTTGCTCTTGAACCCGTAAAAGGAGCGGTGGTGTGTAACGGTTGGGCTCTAATCCGTGGAAAGAGTAGAAAGGTTTTTATTCAAATTCCCAAGAGGCGCTTGGGGAGTGGAGTAGGTCGAGTTTGACCGAACCACTATAAAAATTACAGTGTCTTCTTCTCTAACTCTTTCCTTTTTATTTTTGCAATTAATTTAAGTAATTTATTGCATGCTTTAGTTTGTTCTTACTTGTTTGCTAAAATTGATAGAATTAAATTATTACACTTTTTGTCTATCTTATTTGTTGCATAAATTGAATTTTTCTTATTGTTTATAAAAAGTGTATTAATTAGTTTAATTGGGTCAATTTAGGAAAAAGTTTAATTAAACCCTATTCACCCCCCTCTAGGGTTGCCATACCGATCCAACACTTATAGATGAGGAAATTTTCTGGCGACAGAGATCAAGAGAGAATTGGTTGAAATGGGGTGATCGCAATACCAGATGGTTTCATATTCAGGCAAACAAAAGGCGGCAACAAAATACAATTCATGGTATTCTGGACACCAATGGGGAGTGGCAGTCCAATCCATCTCTGATTGGTGCAAACTTCGTGAATTACTTTCAATCGATATTCAGCTCTAATGATCCATCGGAAGTGGAGGTGGCCCAGATAGTATCTAAGATTCCTTGTAAAGTCTCAGATGTAATGAATAATGAGCTTTTTCGGTTGTTTACCAAGGAGGAAATAGTGAGAGTAGTTAAAGATTTCCATCCATCGAAGTCACCTGGGCCAGATGGTTTCCCTGCAGTTTTTTATCAGAAACATTGGGACATAGTAGGTGATCGAACTATCTCAGACTGTCTGGAGATGCTGAATCAGGATCATCCAGTGCGGGAGTGGAACCATACTCATATTGCGCTGGTTCCAAAGGTTCGCGAAGCCAGGTTAGTAACTGACTATCGACCCATTAGTCTGTGTAATGTATCTTACAAAATTATTGTGAAAGCTATTGTGAATAGAATGAAGCCACACCTCATGTCGATAATAGATGAATGTCAATCAGCGTTTCTGCCAAATAGAATGATTAGTGATAACATTATTCTTGGGCATGAAAGTTTACACTATTTACATAACATGAAGAAAACCAAAGGAGGTTTTGCAGCGCTAAAACTAGACATGAGTAAGGCCTACGACAGGGTAGAGTGGTCATATCTGTCTCAAGTGATGTTAAAGTTGGGTTTCCATCCGAAATGGGTGAACTAGGTTATGCGATGTGTGTCATCCACTTCTTTCTCTGTAATTATTAATGGAGAGCCGATGGGTTCAATAGTGCCGACACGGGGTTTAAGGTAAGGGGACCCTCTGTCACCTTACCTTTTCCTTCTTTGCTCGGAAGGTCTATCTTCCATTATAACACATGCAACCCAAGCTACATTGATCACAGGCATTCAGGTGGCAAGGTCAACGCCAAAATTAACACATTTGTTTTTTGCGGATGATAGCTTGGTCTTTTTAAAAGCTAATGCGGAAGAGTTTGGTACATTTAAACATATTTTAAGTTTGTATGAAGCGGCTTCTGGTCAATGTGTTAATTTTGCAAAATCTGTATTGTGTTTTTCCCCAACAATTAATCATGAGCGATCTGCCTATTTAAGTTCCATCCTTCAGATGAAGGTTGTCAAGAATTTGGGGTCCTATTTAGGATTACCATCTTCTTTTTCAAGAAGTAAAAGTAGAGATTTCCAAAGGATTATTGATCGAGTATGGTCTTATTTACAAGGATGGAAAGACAAATTGTTTTCTGGCGGGGGCAAGGAGGTATTGATCAAAAGTGTGGTGCAAGCGATACCGGTGTATGCTATGAGCTGCTTTCGGTTACCTAAGGTGTTACTATCCAAAATTACGTCCATCTGTGCAAGGTTTTGGTGGGGTAACACTAACGGTAAACAAAAAATCCACTGGCAAAAAGGGGAGAAGCTTCGTTTTCCGAAAGAGTGTGGTGGTATGAATTTCAGGGATTTTGAAGGTTTCAATAAAGCCTTGATTGCCAAGCAGGCTTGGCAAGTCTTTAACAATCCCAATTCGACTCTGGCCAAGGTTCTTAAAAGTAGGTATTTTCCAAATACATCATTACTTCAAGCTTCACTGTCTGGAAAAACGTCCTACTTTTGGAAAGGATTCTTGTGGGGTATAGATCTTTTGAAGACTGGCTTACGAAAACAAATTGGCAATGGACGAGACATCAAGATTTTTAAGGATCCATGGATTCCACGACCTCGATCATTCAAGGTTGTATCGAGTGGAGGAGGCGATATTGCTTGTCGGGCGATTGAGTTTATTACACCGTCATCAACTTGGAATTTAACAGAGCTCCAAAAATATCTATGTCAGGATGATGTTACGTTAATTTCAAGTATTCCGATTAGTCCATCTGCCCCAGATAAATGGATATGGCACTATCATAAGTCGGGTAGATACTCAGTTAAAAGTGGTTATAAGGAATATATGTTGCAGAAGGAGGAGGTCTCAACATCTGAATCTGGTCTTGTCCAGAGTTGGTGGAAAAAGATGTGGTCCCTAAAAATCCCCTCAAAGGTAAAACAATTCATTTGGAGAGGTTATCATAACTGTATACCAACAATGGCGAATTTGCACCATCGCCACGTGGTTGTTGATGTACTTTGCCCAGTTTGCAAAAAGGGTCCAGAGACTACTGACCATGCACTCTTTCGATGTGGTCGCGCTAAAACATTGTGGAGATAGCTTCATGGCTAGATTAAAATCCGTGATTTTAATCATGGGTCAATTCAAGATAGGTTTATAGAAATTTATCAATCTGAGCAAAAGGAAATGTTGGATTGGATTTGCTTGGGAGCTTGGGCGCTATGGAATGATCGTAATGCTATAGTTCACGGTAGACCAATTCCAAATGAAATTGATCGTTGTGAGTGGATACACAGGTACATATCTGAATTTCAACAAGAGAAACTTATTCACCAACCGGTTGAACTCCAGGACATTCGGTATAGGCGACCAAGTCAATCCTTACGAACGATGATCATTAATGTGGATGCAGCTTATGATTTGCCACATGGTATGTGTGGATTCGGCGCCATTATAAGAACTATTCACGGGAGCACCATCGCCGCTATGCATGGCAAATGTCCAATTTTGTCCGATCCTATCTGCGCAGAAGCTAAGGCAGTGTTGGAAGGCATCCGACTAGCTCACCGATTGGAGATTTTGGAGGTCGATATCTACTCTGATTCCCTTGGATTGATTGCCATGCTCAATGGGACCACAGACGAATATATGGAGGCTCATGCTATTTTGTGGGATATAAAGCTGATGTGCAAATCTTTTTCTTCAATTTAGTTTTTTCATGTTAACAGGAACTATAATAGCATAGCTCATAATCTAGCACGGGGAGGACTTAGCGCTGATCCGATGCTATGGTTTCAGGCTTTTCCTCCATGGCTTGATAAATTGGTTTCTCAAGATAAACCAAAGTTTGTACTCCTAGAGGGAACTTCGTTGAATTCTAATGAATGAAATTACCTTTTTGGTTCAAAAAAAAAAACCTTATAATTTTTTTAATATATGATAAATAAAAATAAAAATATTATTAACATGAAAAATATGGAAATACCTGACACATTCTAAAAGTTCACAATATTACATAATTATTAAATTAACGATAAAATAATCCAAAAATTATGTTGTGTATACTAAATATTCTTCTTTAAAATAGATATATATTTCATATTGCTTCTTTTCAAAATATATATATATATATATATATATATATATATATATATATATATATATATATATATTTCATATTGCTCGAGATCGGTAGATAACAGTACTTTATAACTCACCATTGTTTCTACTTCTTATAATTATTAATTTTTTAAAATTCAACAATATAGATGTGGGGGATTCAAAAACTTCTACAACTGTTTGATCGAGGGTACAAACTTTATTTCAATTGAGCTATGCTTATGTTGGCTCAGAATTTTTTTTTTCTCGATGATGTTAATAATAGTGATCCATCAATAACTACGTTTGTTTAAAATTTTGTAATTAATAACGAATAAAGCTTACTCAATATATTGATATTTAATTTAAGGAAAAAATACACTTTTAGTCCCTGAGGTTTGGGTTAGGTTTCATTTTGATCCCTGAGTTTTCAAACTCGACAATTTAGTCCTTGAGGTTTGAATTTTGTTTAATTTTGGCCCCTCCATCTATTTTTCCATTAATATAGCTAACAGAAGGTGACATGACTTTTTTTTTATATTAAAAATATAATTTTTTTTTATCATTTCTTTGTTTTAAATTTATTTTTACTATTTTTTTTATTAATTTCTTTTTCTCTCTCACGTGCTTCCTTCTCCATTTTTTCTCTCCCTTCCAACTTCTTTCTCCCTCTCCCTCTTCCCAGTCCGCCACCACCTCCACCTCCAACGTCCACCCCTTCTTCCACCGCTCACCGCCGTCTTTCTTCCTCCCTTCTTCTTCTCTCTTTCCCTTTTCTTCCATTTTCCATTTTCCCTTCTCCCTCTTCTTTCTTTCTACCTTCCCGAATACTTACGGAAAAAAAATCAGCCCTTTCCTCCATCTTCACGCCGCCTACATCTCGCTCTGACTACTCTAGTACTTCAAATCTGAAATCGAGGGTCCTTGCGTGGGTTTTGGCGTGGGTTTTGTTTCTTCGTTTTCGTCGATGGGTTTTGGCGTGGGGTTTCAAGGCTCCAGTACTTCAGATCTGGAACGAAACTTGGTTTTTACAACTTTTTTTTTTGATAATTTGGGGTTGAAATCTCAGTTTTGCAGCTTTTTACAACTTCAAATCTAAACGAAATCCGGGAAGGAAGAAAGAAAAAAGAGGGAGAAAGGAAAAGGGAAGAAGAAAAGGGAAAGAGAGAAGAAGGAAGGAAGGAAGACGGCGACAAGCGATGGAGGAGGAGGTGGCGGCGGACTGGGAGGAGGAAGAGGGAGAAAGAAGTTGGAGGGGAGAGAAAGAAGGGAGAAGGAAGCAAGTGAGAGAGAGAAAAAAGAAAATAATAAAAAATAGTAAACATAAATTCAAAACAAAGAAATAATAATAATAATAAATATTTTTTAATATAAAAAATGTCACATCAACTTCTGTTAGCTATATTAACGGAAAAATGGATGGAGGGACCAAAATGAAACAAAATTCAAACCTCATGGACTAAATTGTCGAGTTTGAAAACTCATGGACTAAAATGAAACCTAACCCAAACCTCAGGGACCAAAAGTGTATTTTTCTTTAGTTCTAGTTATCTCTAATTTCCTTACTCTTAAAGTCTCTCTAATATTGAAATCAAGTCTAGAATACCTTATACATTCAAGTGGATGCAAGTTTGGAACTTGGGAGGTTCTAATTCTAATTTGATGACACTAAATAATGCTATTTTTTTTATAGAAAATAACAAGTAAATTTGAAGAAGTGTATAGAGTGAGGTTTGATTTTTTTTTTTAACTATTGTTTTTTAATGTTATTTTATACTTAGTGTTTTTGTTTTTGTTGATATTTTTTATTATTGTATTTTTTTTATATTTAAAATGTTTGTACATGCTTTAATCTAAACTTTTTTTTAGCTTTAAACATGTGGGATGGATATTCGAACATTTTAACATTTTAGTTGAGGATGTATGTTTTAACTAGTTGAATTATATTTAGAATTGTTGCTTTTAATTTGAATTTGATAACGACAACGTTCTAATCTAGATTCAAATTTTATATCAAAGTTAGCATGTTCATTAAAATTGTTACGATCCGACTCCTTATAAGAGTCCATTCGGGACCGTTACTACATGCATGCTTTTGAGGCCTTTCTAAATAAAAACATTTTAAAACATAATCACATATTTAAGTGGAAACCTCAAAGTAAAACATTTGTCCGGGATCCCTGATTGTAAAGATTCTTAAATAGTTCCAAACTATAAACATACATGGCCTCTAGAAATTTCTCAAACAAGTTTACAAATCAAAATATAGTAAAACAAAGTTCTTAAAACGGATGAAAATCATGAGTCGTAGTCCTCCCATGGCTGCCTAACGGTTCTCATCAATCACCTTTCACATGCCCCTGCATTTACCTGAAAGAAAAACGTTTAAGAAAAGAATGAGTATTTTACCCTACTGTTGAGGTTGGGTCACACTTATGCGCGTTTCTAAAATCAATAACAATCATATTTTGGTGGCTCTAAATTTTATCTTAAACTTATTAATTATGGGATATACATCAATTTCATGCATATCCTAGACACAATCAATTTCATGTGTCGCCTATGGAGGAACGTCAATTTCACGAACCTCGACTCAGGTACATCAATTTCATGTCCCTAAGTTCTGAGTAGGCATCTCTTAAAGTACATCAATTTCATGTACCCCTCCAAAGTTTAAGAAACTCAAATGTCTTTTAAACTCGTATTTATTATAAATTTTTCGTGAGACCACCAACTCATAAATTTCCAAACTCAACATTTACAACCATTCATAATAAATTTAGTACTTTCAACAATTTTTCATAAGCATATACATATTCCAACAACTCATAAAACACATGGATTTTGGAAAAGAGTCAAACATGCGCTCCCAATTAAAAAGTTCAACAATAAAGCCACTTGCCTGACTTATGAGTTAAAATAACCAAACCACTTAATCCTCTTCCAATAGACACCTTATCCGACCTACAACAATAATTTTCTAGAAAATAAATACTCCTCTTGGCAAGTTAAATTTTAGGCTTAATGGCTTACTTATCCAAGTGAAACCAAGAAATTTGCCCAATTAATTCCTTCCTTAAAACTTCAAAGACTTCACTCACATAATAGAGAAAGTCTAGACTAGCTCTTACCTACAAAATCCCATTGAAACGACTCAAAAGCTTGTTGGATAGAACTTTGAATGAGTGAAAATCTACAATTATGAACTTGAAATTGGATGGGCAACGCTGAAACTATTAGAATACATGGGGTTCCATCTCAAAACCAATTGGCAATGAGTGGGGTGACCCTTGAATCTTATAAATTGTGAGGTCTCCACTTATCTTTTCAATGTGGGATCCTCAACATGCCCCTCAAGATGGTGCCTCTTTGGGTTCACCATTCTTGGATCGGATCCCAATTTTTTTTGGACCGAATACCCGTTTGGGTTTAATGGGTTCTGATACCATATTAGATTACATGGGCTTCCATCTCAAAACCAATTGACAATGAGTGGAGTGACCCTTGTAGGGTATATATTGTGAGGTCTCCACCAATCTTTTCAATGTGGGATCCTCAACATGCCCCTCAAGATGGTGCCTCTTCACCATTCTTGGATCGGATCCCAATTTCTTTTTATTGGACCGAATACCCGTTTGGGTTTAATGGGCTCTGATACCATATTAGATAACACGGGCTTTCATCTCAAAACCAATTGGCAATGAGTGGGGTGACCCTTGAATCTTATAAATTGTGAGGTCTCCACTTATCGTGGGATCCTCAACAGAAACAAGTCCAATAAGGAATGGGTCAGCTCCGATTTACAAAATAAGCTCAATACGAACTCAAGTGGATAAGAAAACTCACCCAATCTAGCAATTCCTTTGCTGGACAGCAAATTAAAGATCTGAATAATCAGTTTTAAACGTCGAAGACAAGCTATGGGCCTGAAATTATTGATTCAAGAAACAAATGGACAAATTTTACTTCTCAAGAAAACGACTAAAAACTCCAATCGAACCAAGGATCTAACTGAAACTCACCTAAATCAACACCCAACTCTAATCACAGACTGCCGCCACTGACTCAGCACGACGATGACGAACCACGACGACGGTGATTGCACAGGTGCCCGAAGCCGGAAGCTGGACACGAGGCTCAGACTGGAGTTCACGGCGGCGGCGCACGAAGTTCAGACGGCGCGAAGGTGTAGGCAACGTCGGCGGCAAGGGCGTGACTAGCGGCGGCGAGGGCGTGACTTGCGGCAACAACAGGAAGAGAGAAAGTCGATTGAGAGAGGGAGTGAAAGGAAGAAATCGGTGGGGTTTTTTTTTCTTCTTAGGACTGCAAAAATCGTGGAGGAGGAGGAAAGGAAAGATGGAGAAGATGAAGGAAAACCTAGGGCTGCGTGCAGCCTTTAAAAAAAAACTTAGGCTTGGCTCAAAAATCATTATAATCACAAAAATGCCATTTCAGCCTTGAATATTAAATTTTCACCAAATTCCCTCCTTTAAATTTCCTTCTTAACCCAAGATTAGCAAAGATCAAACCAAAGTAACTCAAAATTAAAGAAATTGAGTTTTACCTTAAACTATCGACGTTACAAAAATTTCTTTCTCTTTTTTATTACAATAATTCATATATATAGTCTTAATTATTTTTTAAAAAAGGTACATAATACTGGAGAACATTATTATTTAGCTCAAAATGAAGCATTCAATTTTTTTTTTATTTATAAAAAAATTATAGTAAGTTCATTAAGTTTTGTAAAAGCTCACTCTAAAATTTATAACTTTCAATATAATAGCTTTTATTTCAAATGAAAAAGAAATTGTTTTAACTCTAAAATTTAACTTATTATAAAAATAAATAAATAAAATTATAAAATATACACGTGAATTTTAAATAAAACAAAATAATAAGTATGTTAATATAAAAAGGTTAACAGATTTATGAAATGAAAATTACATAAATGAATTTAAATTATTTATAAAATTATAAATTATCTCATATTATACTGGTAATAATTTATTGTTTGTATTTTACATAAAATTATTTTATTAGTTATAAGAAAAAATATGCATAAATTTGATACATAAATGTGCATCGCATGTGTGGTAAAAAATTAGTACAAATATAAGTGTTCCTTAGTGAAAAAAATTAGTTAATGAACCAATGTAGTCTTATTATTATTATCACAACGTCATCGCAGCGTGAAGCATCCGATGTCCTTCCATAAGAGTCTCTTTCGAAAGAAGAGGTTTGGAGTCGCCATCAATCATCTTGGGTGTGATTGGTCACACATTTTAAAGAAAATCTGGTCTTAGAAAACCAAAAATTAAGTTCGAAAGTCGATTGAGTGTATGGAAGGTGTTAGCACCCTAACAACACCCGTTTTTAGAAAACGACTACCACGTTTTTAGAAAACGACTACCACATTTTATCGACAGGCCCAACAGTATCCCAGGCCTGTCGATAAAAGGCACCCGACAGACCATCTGGTCCCGGAGCCTTATTAGGATGTATCTGCCTCAAAGTAAGAAGGACTTCCTCTCGATTAAAAGGCCTAAGCAAACCCCTGTTCATCTCCTCTGTAACCGATCTGGGCACACTGCCTACTACTCTACTGATCTCCCCTTCCGCTGGACGGCTCAACGTATATATCTGTTCAAAGTAATCTGAGATCAAACCAATCACTCTGACCGGGCCCTGAGTCCACATACCAGTACTATCCTCGAGACCCCGGATAACATTCCGCTTCCTTCTCATCGAAGCCTGAGTATGGAACCATATGGTGTTTCTATCTCCCCACCTCAACCAGTTCTCTTGTGATCTCTGTTTCTAGTATACCTCCTCCTCAATCAGCAGGGACTCAAGATGGGCCTCCGCACTGTGAAGCTTCGCCCTAGACCCAACACTGCTTAAGTTCCCCATAGCCTGTTGGACCCAAGCACCAGCCTCCCTGATCCGCTGATTATAATTTCCTACCTTATTCCTACCCCATCTCACTAGAGAAGCCAAACAACTCTCCCCTGTAGTCTCTAGACCTGCCGGGGAGGAACCCTCTGGTCCCAAACTCCAACCTCTGGCCACCACATCACTGAAATTAGGGGCAGATAACCATGCCTCCTCAAATCGTCGAATCCTCCTTCCCATGTTACCCACCAAAGATCTGACCGGTAATAGAGACAATAGAATTAGTCTATGATCTGACCTACTAAAGTCCAAATGACTTACCTCGTGATTGGGAAACAACTCCTGCCATGCCAGATTACTAAAACACCTGTTTATTCTCTCCCATACTGTCTCATTCCTTGACCGACCATTGCACCAGGTAAACTGGTCACCATTAAAACCCAAATCAACCAGACCACACACGTCCACTGCTTCCCTGAAACCATTCAACTTTGCCTCAGGTTTCGGTCTACCGCCCTTCTTTTATTGCTGGTAAAACACTGCATTGAAATCACCACCCACCAACCAAGGTGTTGTTGCATCACCTCGGATTGATTTCAGTAATGACCACGTCCTCGGTTTGAGCTCTGCCTGGGGATGCCCATATATACCTGTAAACCTCCACTGCTTTGACTCCCAATCAATCCATCCATCAACATGGTTCAACGAATAGGATATCAGGCTGAAAACCATCTCCGACTTCCACAACAAAGCCAGCTCGCCACTCCTCCCCACACTGTTAACACAGAAACAACTGGAGAAACCCAATCTTACTTTTAGAGCATCAAAACGTGAAGCATGCACCTTCGTTTCAGATAGGAACACTATATGAGGTCGCATCAGCTGCACCAACTTGTGCAGTCTACGGAATGCACAGTTCGACCCCATCCTTCGTGCATTCCAAAAAAGAATACTCATAGCTCTTGGCAGGGCTGATCCCCAGCCACCGCCGAATCCGTCACTGCATTCAGAAGTGTAAGACCCACCTCCTCTACCCCCAAAGGAGAGCTCCCCACTCTCGCCTTCTTACCCCTATCAGACCCCAACTGCTTCGTCCCTGCCTTCCTTTTACCCTCAGGCTTGCTCCATCCCTGCCTTCTCTTTAAACAAATATTAAAAACAAATTTTTTACTCATAAATTTATTTTAAGAAAGACCAATACTTGGAAAAGCATTTTTTTGTTAAAAAGATTTAATTTAGAAATTCACGGTGTAAATTGAAGGCTTCTATTTTTATTTATTGAGAAACAAATCCTCTTTATTAGAAACAAAAATTATTTCCAAAAAATACTAGGCAAAAATAATTTTCATTTTATTTTAACCAAAACCCCTACAAAGCCTAGAAAATTTGTTTTTTAAAAAATACAATGGTCAATTAGAGAATTAAAACCAAACATAAGGACAGTTTAGGAAGTTAACATTCAAGTCAAGAGTAACCACAGTCAGTGATGTTAAAATCATAGGTATTTACGGTGCTTATATAGTTGTTTTCAAATTAACTTTTTAAAAAACAATTTAGTAATTTTCAAATCAATTTTTTTTATAAAAAAAAAATCAATTTTCATTAAAACTTTATTAAAATTATCAATAACATAGCGTGATTCTCAAAAAAAAAAAAAAAAAAAAAAAAAAAAAGAAAATATTTACAGATATTTGTTTTTCTATTGTGTTTTTTTTTTTAAATTTTATTTTTTCTTCCTTACCTCTAATTTAATTTGAATATATTGGTCATGATTTGAATTTCACTTTTGTCAATTTAAATTTATTTTAGATTATTTCTTTGTCTATTTATTTAAATAAATTTCATCATTTTCGATTTTTAAAAATATACCATTTTAAATTTCTAACAATGAAAATGAGATAATTTGATTTAAAATGAATTTGAATTAAAATTCTTAATTTGATTAACATTGAATTGAATATGTGATTTGATTCAAAATAAAATCAAATTAGAATTTGAATCTAAATTCCCTCTAAAAGTTGTACATCTTCTCCAATTGGTTTTCAGGTTTATAATTAAGTCATCTCCTCCCATTGTTTATGTGGGTTTTAAGTCCTCTTTCTCTCTTTTTAATTTTTAATTTCTTACTTTTTTTATTTATGAAACTTTTTGAATAGTAGAAACTAATTAGTTTCTACTATTCAAATAGTTTCAACTTTGTCATTATTTAAAAGTTTGAATTTAATCTCTAATGTTTTAACATTTCTCAATTTTATCTCTTAGCATGGGTGAATGTTAAAATTGGCTAATAATAAACTTATATGACTTCAATCTTAGTGAATTAGCATGAGTTTAGAAGAAAACCAGGTTATCTAAGATAAGAAACTCGAAATTTCTACCAATTTCTAATAAATTTGGATCTTGATAGCTCACGTTATGAGCTATTTTTCCCGGTATTTTATTGTTGGTCTTAGAATTAATTTGACTAATTTCATACTCTTATGTGTTTAATTTGTAGGAATTAAATTCTTGGGATGAAATTGAGTTATTGGAAGTTGATCGAGGTTTAGGAAGCAAAAGGAAGCAAAGGAATTGAAGAAGAGAAGAAAAAGAAGCTGCAGCAGCCATTGACCCGAGAGGAAAGTGTCGATACACTACCCTTTGGCGTCTTGATGCTATTGTAGTCATCAATCCAACCAATTTTCCCACAGACAGAGTGTCGAGATGCTCTAATTGTAGTGTCTCAACGCTACACATTTTTTCTATTTTGTTTAAGGCAACAAAGGGACAACGTTGAGACGTTGTCCATAACATCTCAACATTGTCCAATTTTTCCTATAAATAGAATGCGATTTCTAGCAGTTGAGGGGGGTTCTTTTGGAGAGATTTTTGCCATAAATTCGATTCAAGACTTCTTGGGAGAGCTAGAGGAAAAGCTGAGAACAAGATTCCAAGAAGGAGCTCGTGGAGATCGTGACGAGGGTGTGCGGCCAACACGAGATTCGAGTTTTATTCTTCTTTCCCTTATTTCTTGTACTTTTCTCATGGGATTTTATTTGAGGTTTTATCTTGAATGTATGAACATGAGTAGCTAGTTTGTTTATCTTAGGGATTGATGTAGCCTTTGACTTTATGGATTAGTTATTTGAATGTTTTGTTGCGCTTTGATTTCATTCATGCAATTACATGCTTAATGCTTTTAATCTACCGACCATAGATTGAAGCATCTACAGACCATAGATTGAATGTTGTTTATTCTAAATCTTGCTCGGGGGAGGGGGTTTAGATTAGATCTTAATTGCATGACTAAAGTAGTTCTATGATCGGGAGATTTAGGATCACTTTAGAAGTTATAAAAAAGATTAGACTTAAGGCCTTGTATACTTTGAATCTAGATAGGAATACTGGATTCTTAAATTGCATGATAATTAATTATGCTCGGAAGAGATAATTATGAATTAAAGTGTCCTTGACTTATGGGATATTGCACATTGTTAATCACATTCAATTAATTAATCCATAATTCCAATTGTTGAAATCAATTCCCTAAGAGTTATCTCATATTAAATTTCCATCTTTTTATTTTTCATTAGTTTAATTCATCATCTCATCACATGATTCAATCTCTAAATAAAATTGAACATTAGTATTGATGGTAGTTGAGTGACTAGAAACTCAATCCAAAGGACGACATTCGTATTCACTTACACACTATATTAAAACTTGACTCGTACACTTGTGTTAAGCGTTTCTGCGCGCATAAGATCTTAGATGATATTTTTCCTCCTCTAAATTCCCACAAATTGATCGAGTATTATGTTCTCTAAGTTTATTTATAGTCAATTTTAATATTCACAAAGTTGGGGACTAAATAAAAGAGTTAAAACATAAAAGACCAAATTGAAACTTTTTATACCATATGGACTAAATTGAAAAAACACTCAAACATATACTAGGCCATACAAATATTCAACAAACTAAATAAGATTATACTATAAGAATATATAAAATTGATCTAAGTCATTTTAAAAAAAATAATTGTATTGTTAAAGAATATATATTATATATATATAATCCACCTTATATAAAAATTTAAATATTTAACAATTTTAAAAAATACACGTGCAATACACGTGATAAAAATCTAGTATGATATAAAATTTACAAGTAAATCCTCCCCTACTTACAATGCAGGAGAATAGTTAGTAATAAATAAGCAAAGGTGAGACAAAAGTTATGACTCATGTGACTATACTTGTTTATTGGGGTTACAACAAAAGGATCGATATTTTATTGTGCCTAAAAAGATGGACATGTTTGGACAAAATTGTCCCAATTGATTCTCATTCTAAGTGAAGTGAATGACATTGTAAACTATATGTTACTGAACAAGTGGCACTGTGACAGAATTATATGAAGGGAAATTTAATCAACATTAGATATATTAATAAATTAGTTACTAGTTGTTGACAGAGATATATTATTTTTTTTAGTTCAATAACATTTGAAATTGAAAAAATTCGAACCTCTAACTTTTGGATCAAGAGAACCTGTCAATTATTACTCAGCTATTCTTACTTTGGCTATTGACAATAAATATATTAGTAGTCAATTAATAATTTCAATATAGTCTATTAATTGAGTAATTAGTATATGAATTAAATTTCAACGTTAAGAAAAATGTATATTTTAAAATTCAATAGAAAAAACCTACCCATTACATTTTTTTTTTTCCAAATAATGGTGAACCTTACAAAACATTTTGATTCAAGAGATAGGCATATCCATTCATAAAATGAAAAGACTTATCTATTTTGTATGACTTGACTCCAAATAATTTACTTGACTCAAAGTGGCTTGACATGACAATTGATCCATTAATAATAAAACTATGCTTACAGATGGCTTGATAAAAAGATTCTTTTTTAAATTCACATCCACCTTCCTTCTCACTTTTGGTGACAATAAAGACTAAAATACATAAAATTAGAATTATATTACATAAGATATGAAATTTAAATTTTTTAAAAGTTGTTTTTTATCTTTCAAAACTTGACTTCAATTTTGAAAACATTATAAAAAACTAGATAACAAAACGGAAAAATAAGGGGTGAAAGTAGTATTGATAATTTTTTTTTTTAAACTAAAACAAAAATTTAAAGGATTATCAAACAAAGTTTGACGGATTAGAAATTAAACTGAAATGATACAAACATTAAGAATAATACAAATTATACTTTTAACTGATTCAACAACACAAATGATTCGTTTGATTTTCATTTCGCTAAATAAATGTGTTTCTTTTGAAGAGAATAGCTTTGAAAGATTTTTATTTTTGTTCTGTTTTTATGAAATGAAATTGTTTTATTGTCCTTGTCCACTAGTATTTGGTAGGGCAGTGGGGGACACACATATATGCCCTATCATACCTAACCACATATTTGCTTTCAAAGCTTTTTGAGTACTTCATACTTTTATGTTTGTATTCCAACTTTTTCTCACTGAATTTGGGGAGCAACTTTTTCACTTTTTATGACATGAGAGAAAAATAATTGATTCTTTCACTTTCTATCTTTCTCTCTTTATCAAAATTCTATTATTTTTTTAAAAGAAAAATAATTGTGTATTGCATTTTATATTTTAACACAACAAGCCTAGTTAGACTTTGAATTAAGAAGTTGTTTAATATTTAGGCTACTTTATTTATTTTAGAGAGAGAGGTTTGTTTAGGTCCCGTTTGATAACCATTTTGTTTTTTGTTTTAGGTTTTTGAAAATTTAGCCAATAAACACTATTTCTACCTAATAAGTTTCTTCGTTTTGTTCTCTACCTTCTTCCCATGTTTTCAAAAACCAATTCAAGTTTTGAAAACTAAAAAAAAATAGTTTCCAAAAACTTGTTTTTGTTTTGGAATTTAGCTAGGAATTCAAATGTGCCCTTGACAAAAATGAAAACAATGGTAAGAAATTTGGGAGAAAACAAGCTTAATTTTCAAAAACAAAAAATCAAAAACCAAATGGTTATCAAACACGACGTTAGTTAATACAAGTTTGTTTTGATAATAGGTATTAAAATCATGTTTGATATGGGAAATACATAAATGTTTTAAAGTAGAATGACACACATAAAAGAAAAGTAGAAAGTGAACTTTAAAATGGTCAAAGATACATTTATGTTGAGCATGTGTGCTTTTAGAATTTTATTATATAGTCACTAGTCTTGTTTAATGAAAACTTAAAAAATACAAGCAAGTAGAGAAAAATATTGAAACCAAGGGTTTACATGTGGAAATCCTTAGTCTGGGGAAAACACCCTGAAACAACTCCAAAAATCTTCCACTATCAATTAATTAATATGTTGCACAAGTTTTCTTCCTTAGTTGCAACTAGAAGATATGTAATATTATAATCAAGAACAACATGACAGACAATAATCTTTGACTAAATATATCAAAACGTTCTTCGCCTAATTGTAGATGACCTTAATATAGTAAGGAAATATTTTATCAAATAGTATGGCTTAGAGTGACCCATTTAAAAGAGGAACAAATGATTTAACAACAAATTACAATCTACAAGAATTTTGAATGAGACATTTCGTCGAGAAAAGAGACTTCTACAGTATTGCATTATCATCAGCAGTTCTATCAATGAAAATGTATTTCCGTTGGCAAAACTATAAATAAAGACTCCTACTTTCTTTTCTTCTTCTTCTTCTTCTCTTTATTTCTTCCAACCCCCTTCTTTGTTTACATTTTTGCACATATATGTTTATCGCACACATGTTGGATCTCCTTTTTCTTTTACACTTAAAAGTCTAATGAGTTTCAGGTTTCGTGGGTTCTTCTCAAGAGCGCTTGCTCATGAAGACGGGATAATACACCATATTATGATTGATGATGATCAATTTAACCATTAACTTTGGCTCATAATTGCATGAACTTATGAGATACTATAGATTGTGTTATACACCATACTTTGATTGATGATGTTGAGGATCCCACATTGAAAAGATTAGTGGAGACCTCCCAATTCATAAGATAGATGAGCTACTCCACTCATTGCCAATTGGTTTTGAGATGGAAGCCCATGTTATCTAAGAAGGACCAATTTAACCATTGACCTTATCCCATAATTGCATGAACTTTTGAGATACTACCTAATGTTAGGTTCATAATTCAAATGAAATGCGAATACCCATTTTATGGGTATATTACAAGCTTTTTTAGATGATTATTTAATTTCTTGAACTCCATTTTCTCCTATCAACTATATAATTAACAAGAGTATATTAAGTAAGGACATGTTTGAGAATGATTTTGATACCAAACCGCCCTAAGCTCATGGACGAACAATTGAATAAGACCTAAGGAACTGTTTGGTTTGAGGTTTGAGGATGGGAATAAGGGTGGTTTGGTATAAAGTTTTGAGTTATGTGAAGATAGCCCATTAGCCCATTTCAGTTTCTGTGTATATGATTGGTGTATATTGAAATAGGCCCATTTTATAAGCCCATAATATCTGTCAGATTATGTTATTCATTTAGGGTTGTATTTTGCCCATCAGTTTTCGTGAGCCCTTTCATCATCTTCCTCTTCAAGAATTAGGGCAAAAAGAAGATTCCAGAGAGAGAGCAAATTTCAGAGTTTGTTTTGTAGGAGTTTTTCTCCCCAGGCCTATATATATGGCTGATTGCCTTTATCAAATATATATATAAGCATAGGGTTTTCTCCTGCATCCTATTATGGCTATTTTCCTCTTTTTCTTCTTTGCATTTTAGTTTAGATGGTATCAGAGCATTATCTAACGACTGAGTGCTTTTTTTTCGGCTTTACAGCCCAATATGTCGACGCCTGAGAGCTCTCTCACCGCTGCTGCGGAAGAATCGCCTAATGTTTCTTCTCAGATTTTCAGCCCCGGTAACAAAATATCCATTGTTAAACTCACTGACGACAATTTTTTGCTTTGGAAGTTTCAGATTCAAATAGCCCTAGAGGGCTATGATCTCGAGTCTCATCTTCAGAATGACCCGCCTGCGAAATATCTTGTGACTACAACTGCTGCTGTTGGGGCGTCTTCCTCTGATCCTGTGGCTTCTCCGCCTGCTACGCAAACTCCCAATCCGGCTTATCTTTCATGGAAAAGGCAAGATAAAATTATTTCTTCATGGTTTGTAGGTTCAATGTCGGATGACATTCTACATCAAATGCTCCACTGTACGACTGCCAAACAGATCTGGGACTGTCTGCACCAGATTTTTACCACCCGAAACTTGGCTCAAATGATGAAAATCAAGACGAAATTGCAGACAATTCAAAAAGGTGGCATGTCCTTGAAGGAGTACTTCTCCAAAATCCAACAGTATGTTGATGCATTGGCCGCGGTAGGTAAGCTAGTTGAGGTAGATGATCACATTCTATTTATCTTATCGGGTCTTGGGTCTGAGTTTGAGTCGATGGTTTCTGTTATTTCTGCTAAAGCTGGTCCTCATTCGGTTCATGAGGTGATGGCCCTTCTTCTCACCCAAGAAAACCGAAATGAGAGCAAACTTGCTCTCACGGAAAGCTCGGTTCCCTCCGTTAATCTTATGGTCAAACCTCCTGATGTTGATTCTTCTAAGACTAACTCTCCTCAGTTTTCTCAGCCTTCTGGAAATGGTAACAGGGGTGGCCGTGGTGGTCGCTCTGGCTTTGGCTCCAATCGAGGAGGACGTTCCTGGAACAACAGGGGTAAAATTCAGTGCCAACTATGTGGGAAGTTTGGCCATACAGCAGCTCGTTGTTACTTTCGCTATGTTCCTCAGACCACTCAAAATCTTTCAGGTTCGTTTCCACCTGTTTATAATCAATTTAATCGTCTTGCCTCCTTTCCTCAGATGACGGCTATGGTAACTACACCTGACTTAAATCATGATACCAATTGGTATCCTGATTCTGGAGCAACGAATCACCTCACTCACAGCTTCAATAATTTAACTATGGGCTCTGAATATGGTGGTGGAGGTCAGGTTCATGTCGGAAATGGAGCAGGTTTGCCCATTCTCAACTTTGGTTTCTCTTCTTTTTCCTCTCCGTTATCTGCTGATCGTATGTTTTATCTTAATAATTTGTTACATGTTCCATCTATTACAAAAAATCTAATCAGTGTCAGTCAGTTTGCAAAAGATAATGGTGTGTTTTTTGAATTCCATCCTACCTTATGTTATGTGAAGGATCAAGTGTCTGGTCAGGTTCTGCTCCAAGGGACTCTCCATGATGGATTGTATCGGTTTAATCTCTCCACAGCACCTTCCAAGAAGTCCACTGATAATACAGCAGTTCAAACGTTTCTTTCCAAGTTTTTTGAGTCTGATAATGTTTCTGTTTCTTTCAGTAATCCTTCTGAGTTAGATCTATGGCATAGGCGCCTTGGGCATCCCTCTCTTTCTACTGTTAAGAGTATACTTCGGATGTACAAACCTATGATGTCTATAAATAATAAATTTCATTTTTGCAATGCGTGTGCCATGGGCAAAAGCCATAATCTTCCATTCCTTGACTCTACCACTGTTTATACTAAACCATTGCAACTCATAGTCTCTGATTTATGGGGACCAACTTATATTCCTTCCAAAAATGGTTATAGATACTACATCAGTTTTCTGGATGTCTTTAGTCGCTACACTTGGATTTACTTCTTACGTTCTAAATCTGATGCGTTTCCGGCCTTTCTAAAGTTTAAAGCCATTGTTGAAAAATTATTGGGTGTTCCTATAGTTCAATTTCAATCGGATGGGGGTGGTGAATTTAAAACTTTCACTCCATACCTTACCTCCAATGGCATTACTCATAGGTTTTCATGTCCCTACACATCCCAACAAAATGGGATAGCTGAAAGGAAGCACAGACATATAGTTGACACCGGTCTAGCTCTTCTTTCTCAGTCTTCCATTCCTCTAGAATTTTGGGATGAATCGTTTGCAACTGCTGTTTATCTAATTAACAGACTTCCTACACCAATACTCAATCATGTTAGTCCCTTGGAGAGACTTTTTTTTACCAAACCTGATTATTCCTTTTTAAAAATCTTTGGGTGTCAATGTTTTCCATGTCTTCGACCTTATCAAACTCACAAACTATCCTTTCGATCCACTCCTTGCACTTTCCTTGGTTATAGTCCTTCACATAAAGGGTACAAATGTTTATCACATGATGGTAAATTGTTTATCTCTCGTCATATCACGTTTGATGAGTCTATTTTTCCTTATGCCCAACGCTTGCCTAAACCATCTTTTAAACAATCATCTTCGGTTTTAGTCCCTTCTCCTGCATCTATCCTTCCTTCTTCTAATCCTCTACCCATGATCTCAAGCTCCATACCGTGTATGCCTGAGTCTCTCTCATTATCTCCTACCGCACATGAACCTGATCACCAATCCTCTCAAACTTCTAGGGAACCTAGTCTGCCACCCAGTGATGTTTCTCCCCTACCCGATGCTTCATCTCAAGCAGCAATCAACACTCATCCTATGGTTACAAGGGCCAAGAGTGGCATTTTTAAACCTAAGGCCTATATTACATCTTCGCCCACATATGTTGAAACTGAACCTCCTAGTGTTCGGGAAGCGTTAAAATGTCCTCACTGGCGTAAAGCGATGCAAGAGGAATATGATGCTTTACAGAAAAACAATACTTGGGATCTTGTCCCTATACCATCAAATAAGAAAATCATTGGCTGCAAGTGGGTTTTCAGAATTAAAAGGAACTCGGATGGCACAATCTCTAGATACAAGGCTCGTCTTGTAGCCAAGGGCTTCCATCAGTCGGCTGACATTGATTATACTGAAACTTTTAGTCCCGTGGTGAAGCCAATTACCATTCGAGTGCTTCTCACTCTTGCTTTAACATATGGATGGTCTATTAGGCAAATTGATGTGAACAATGCTTTTTTACATGGTCAACTAACCGAATCTGTTTTTATGGAGCAGCCTAGTGGGTTCAAACGTGCAGGAAATCAACACTTAGTGTGCAGCTTAAAAAAGGCCTTATATGGTCTTAAGCAGGCGCCTCGTGCATGGTATGACAGGTTAAGTTTGTTTCTTAAATCATTGGGTTTTAAAACTTCCATGGCTGATTCTTCTCTTATGATTAGACATACATCTAAGTCATGTTGCTACATTCTCATATATGTGGATGATATCATAATTCTGGGGAATTCTACTTCTGATATTGGTAGTTTGATTCAATCCTTGAATGCCAAGTTTTCCTTAAAGGACTTAGGGTCTCTCAGTTACTTCTTGGGAATAGAGGTTTCTTATCCAGCGAATGGAGGTATGTTTCTTTCTCAATCTTCATATATCTGTGAAGTTCTAAACCGTGCAAACATGGCTGATGTGAATGCTATTGCCACTCCCATGATTAGTACCTCTATACCTTCTGCTCATACTGGTGAGAATTTTAGTGACCCATTCTTATATAGAAGTATCGTTGGCGCTTTACAGTACGTTACGTTAACTAGGCCGGAAATATCTTATAGTGTTAACAAGGCTTGCCAATTTATGCATGCTCCTAAATCTGTACATTGGCAACTTGTTAAGCGTATTCTGCGTTACCTGAAGGGGTCTATTAATGATGGCTTGTTACTTAACAAATCAAGTTCTTTATCTCTTGTTGGTTTTGCTGATGCCGATTGGGCTTGCGATCCTGATGATCGTAAGTCAACAACTGGTTTCTATGTTTACTTTGGTGGTAATTTGATATCATGGGGCTCAAAGCAACAGGGCATTATTTCTCGGTCTAGTACTGAGGCGGAGTACCGAAGCCTTGCCACTGTTGCTGCTGAGTTGGTTTGGCTTCGTTCCTTACTTAATGATTTACATATATCTTTATCTAAAACTCCTACTATTTGGTGTGATAACTTGGGAGTCGTTCATCTCAGTGCTAATCCGATCCTTCACTCCAAAACGAAGCATGTTGAGCTCGATATTTATTTTGTCTGTGATCTAGTCAGAAACAAGAAAATTTGCATTCACCATCTTCCAGCTTCTGAGCAAGTGGCAGATATACTTACAAAGCCTTTATCTGCAGTGAATTTTCAAAATTTGAAGTTCAAGCTCAATGTTTGTGATTCAACCACTATTGGCTTGCGGGGGGGTGTGAAGATAGCCCATTAGCCCATTTCAGTTTCTGTGTATATGATTGGTGTATATTGAAATAGGCCCATTTTATAAGCCCATAATATCTGTCAGATTATGTTATTCATTTAGGGTTGTATTTTGCCCATCAGTTTTCGTGAGCCTTTTCATCATCTTCCTCTTCAAGAATTAGGGCAAAAAGAAGATTCCAGAGAGAGGGCAAATTTCAGAGTTTGTTTTGAATGAGTTTTTCTCCCCAGGCCTATATATATGGCTGATTGCCTTTATCAAATATATATATAAGCATAGGGTTTTCTCCTGCATCCTATTATGGCTATTTTCCTCTTTTTCTTCTTTGCATTTTAGTTTAGAAGTTATTCCCATGAGTTTTGTATACCCATGAATAAGGATATTTGATACCCTTGCAAAAGTATGAGTTTTTTTCACGCCCTTCTTTGTCTCTCTCTTATTTTTATTAATATCAATTTTTAATACATTTATTTATTATATTAAAATTAATTTTAATAATCAACCAGATTATATATAAGGGGTTGAATTAACCTAATTAATTATTCAATCTATTAAAATTGATTATATTATTTAAATTAATTATTATAATTAACCAGATTATATAAAACTTATCTTATAATAATGTGTTGAGTTAATCTAATTAATTATTCAATTGTAATAAATTAATCCTAACTAATTAAGTTTTCTTTTGAAAATTTGTTAACAAAAAAATATTCCTCTGTGCTTTCAATATATTACAAAACATATGAGATATAAACTTGATAAGATTTCAAAGAAAACCGTGTTAGAGCTACATTTGTTAAAATTTGTGAGTTTTGATAAAGTTATTCATTAGTTAATTTGTGGATTAATCAAACTTAAAAATTAATGTAATTAAGGATATTTATTAAAAAATATTAAATAAATAATTTTAATTAGTCAAATTAACTTAATTCAATTAAAACTATTCCTTGATCCATTAGAAAAATATATTCATTGATTATCAATTCATTATTTTTTATTAATGTTTTGAATTAATTTTGATTGTTTTATTGATTAATCTATTAAAATTACATCAGATTTTCATGATTAATCTCATAAAATAAATACAAACATAGTTGATTTCCATAAAATCCACAACCAAACAATAGTTATCTTGGATTCCAAGCTATCTTATTCCCAGATATCCTTTATTTTCAGCATCTGAAAAACCTTAAACCAAACGATTCCTAAGGAGTCATGGTAATTAAAAGTCACTACAAATATATATATATATATATACATACATGCTACCATAATTTTTTTTTTTTTTAGAAGAAATATATACTACCATAATTTATACGTTAATATTGTAAACGAATAATTTATTTTAGTACTATTGTAAATCTGAACACATTTTGAATAATTATTTTGTAAAACAAATACTTAGTTAATTTTGTAATTATTTTTTTTAATATTTATCAATTTGTAAACAAAATATAAAGAAATTCCTCCTTATAAAAATAGTTTTTGAGTTTAGTTGGTTTGACTAAAGCCAGCATATCTGTTTATGAAATAATTGTTACTATGTGCAATTTTACCTAAATTCATTTACGTATTTATTATAAAATTACTATTAATTAATTGTTATTTAACTAATATATTGGAAAAAATACCTTTTTGGTTCATGAGTTTTGAGGGATATAGGTTCATTGGGTCATTGAGTTTTCAAAATGGACCTTTTTAGTCTTGAGTTTTGAAAAATAGGTTTAAAAAGTCTCTAATTTTTCACAATGAACCTTTTTAGTCCCTGAGTTTTGATAAATAGGTTTAAAATGTTTCTCATATTATTTTTTCAATTTTTTAAATTGATACTTTTTAATTTAAAAAATCATTAAATTTTAAAAAATAATAAAAATATTAATTTAAAAAAGTTGAAAAAAAAATGATATGAAAGACCTTTTAAACACACTAGGTTTTTACCACGTGCGATGCACGTGTAATAATTTGACTAATTTATTATGAAGTAAAATTAATTAAGATTGTATATACATTCTTATATTAGTTTTTTTTTTTTTTTTTTTTTACTTCTATGATGATTTTTTTTTGTTTTATAATATGACTAATTTTAATATAATAAAATATATCATAGCAAATGAAGTAACAATAATTATGCTAAATAATAAAAAAAAAAAATACATGTTAAATAATTTGGCTTATAAAGTCAAAAATTCTTTATAAAAATTAAACCCTCAAACTATATGATAAATTTAAAACTAAACACTCAAACTATCAAAATATAAAAATTTGATCTATTTTAGTCAATTTCTCTTTCTCTCTCTATTCTCTCTCTATCATTTGTCCACTCCGACTACTTCTTATACATTTCTCCCTCGACCATTTCCCTCTTTTCAATCACCCACTCTTTCTCTACTTTTTCTTTCTCTCCTCATTCACTCTCTCTCTCTCGCTCCTCTCCCATTTTACTCTATTTAACTTTAACCTTGAAAAAGTTGAGTAATTATCTATCTTGTTCAGTTCAACACTATCTCTTTTGTTGTATTTTTTTTTTTTTTATTTCTCCCTAAACCCTAAAATTTTCATGACATAATTATAACATATATGAACAATTGGAGGGGATGACTACTTTTAAACCTAAACTCATCGAATTTAGCTCTTTGTCCCTGAAAAGATGCGGTCAAGGCTGCCACCACCTTATGCTTCATATTATTTTCATTTAAATATTTATCAAATTAAGGTTTTGAATATACCTTCATTTTGAATAAAATTATCATGTTTGATTATGATCCAAAATCATATGTGTTTTAGTTATCTCTTAATTTAATTACATTGTATATAATTAAGGTAAATTATGTGAAATACATATTCTATATAAAAGTTTTGTTTAATAACCTAAACCACAATTGAGATGAATGACGATTCTTTATTTGATGAAAAAATGCATCCACTCAAATTCAAAAAGAGTATGTGATTATGATCCAAAATCAAATCAAATTTAAATTTGAATCTAAATTCCTTCCATACATTTTTCATTATTCCCAATTGGTTTTCACATCTAAAACTATTTTTCATCGTGAAAAATGACTAAACTTTTTTATTAGTTTCCAGACATTTATTGTAAAAAAAAATGCCAACCCTATTTGTTTATATTTAAAAAAAAAAAAAGAATAAACAGAATTCGTGTGACAGATTTTTTATAAGAAAAGTTTTTTTCAAAATTTCATATTTTTTTTTTAAAAAATTCTCAATCATTTATTAGATAATTATTAAAATCACTACCTTTGTTTTTTGTTTTTGTTTTTTTTTGTTTTTATAGGAAAAGTTTTTTTTTTCAAAATTTCATATTCATTTTTTAATTTTTTTTATAGATTACCACTTTTAAATTTTTGTATCTTTTATTTTGTTTAATTAAAATAATTAGTTTTTAACTAAAGTAGTTATCTTAAATTTAAAGGGGTATTTTAGTCTAAAAATGTTTTTCACGGATTCTTGCTTTTTAATATATTTTTTATAGGAAAAGATTTTTTTTTTTAAAATTTCATATTCGTTTTTTAATTTTTTACAGATTACCACTTTTTAATTTTTGTATCTTTTATTTTTTTTAATTAAAATAATTAGTTTTTAACTAAAGTAATTATCTTAAATTTAAAGGGATATTTTAGTCTAAAAATGTTTTTCACGGATTCTTGCTTTTTAATATATTATAGATTTCTCAAAACTCATAAACTAAAAAAGTTCATTTTGAAAACTTAGGGACCAAATGCATCTATTTTTCAAAACTTAGGGACTAAAAAGGCCTATTCTAAAAATCAAGAGACCAAACACACTTGTTACTCAAAACTCAGTGACAAAAAAATATTTTTTCCTAATATATTTTATTAAAAATTTAATGCATTTTCGTAGAGTAATTAAAGACAAAATTTGTATAGTAGCAAACTTGGTGAGTAAGAGTAAAATACTTTTGTTCACACATAATTTCAAAAACATGAAGCACGTGGAATAAACTTGTATTTGTATTAATCTTGTAGGTGTAGTACTATTTCTAATGTACGATACTCTGATTTTCTCTTTTGTGTGTGTTTCACTCGTGTATTAGAATACATATTCTCGAATTTGAAGCTTCAATTAATCCTTGGAGTCTTGAAGTTTTCAAGTCTTGGAGGATTTTTGGTCTTCAAAGAGTGTTAACACTAAGAGACTTATGAATTTCTGGGAGTCTTCTACCTTCTCTTCTGATGGAGTCTCTCTGAATTCTCTTATTTGAGTTGAGTTTAATTTTTTGAACCTTTAAAATGAAAGAAAACTCCTCTATTATAGAGCTTTTCCATGAATAGGTGGGTTTGGACTTGAATGATTTTTGGGCCTAGTCATTTGGACTTGGGCTTCATTGACTTTGGGTCTAGCCATTTGAATTTAGGTTTGGTTTAAACTTGATCCAAATATTGTATAACCCAAACACCATATGACCCAATTTTGATGCCAAAGTGAGCTTGGTTCAGCGGTAATTAGCATGTATTCTTGACCAAAAGGTCTGAGGTTCGAATCCCCCTAGAGACATGTGACATTTCAATTCAAAATTAATTATTAGTAATTTGGTCATTATAATAATTTAAAACAATGATATGTCAATTTGGTATTGTCCGAAATTTTTCTTTCAACAACTTCAGCAAAGTAAACCTAGACAGAAGAATAGTATACTATAACAAATTCGGGTTTACAAAACTGCGAACCAAATGTTAGTTTGATTAAACTTTTTTTCCCAACTTACACCATTTTCCCCCATTTCTACCCCTACATGACCCCTGAATTCCCCTTTCACGAAAATTGTAATAGGATTCCTCCTCTTCCCACTTTTTCAGTTTTCATATTTTAGGATAAATATATATATTTTTGATAGGGATTATCTTTTTATTATCTTTATTCTAAGAGAAATTTTGATAGATAGACCGTTTTGGAGACATATTTTCACATATGTCTAAAATTTTCGATATTTACAAGATTAGATTTCCAGATATATTTTCTTATCTTTATACCCTTGTTTTTATCATCTATTTTCAAATAATATTAAAAATGATAATAATATATTCCATATTAGCCAACCGAATATGCTACATTTTAGGAAGGTTATTTTTCACCAAATCCCCTAAATTTAGGAATGTTCCCATAATCGTGGTTTATTATCCTTCATCTATGTCTATCCTTCGTTTTGGTTTTATTTCAGGCCTCTTCCCATTTATTTTCTTCTTTTTTCCGGCATCATTTTCTCACTTTCTGTTGTCCATTGTCGGTGGTTTTCAAATTTTTTCCCTGCTCTGTTTCTGTGGTTTCGGACTGCATACAACAGTTCATAGAAACTTTGTTTGTTCGTGATATTTTTTCCAGTGGTTTCTCTGCTGTATTTAGGTTTTTTCTGTAGGTTTCCAGCAATCTGTGTTCAATCTTCACGTTCCGTTTTCCAGTCGTTTGTACATGGATACGTTTTTAGTTTTTATATTTTATATATTCCAAGAGACATATCGTTTTAGTCAATGTAAGTTTCGTATACAGTACACATTATAAACACGTTTTTATATGGCTACGTTTTAAGTTTTTATATTTTATATATTAAGAGGGATATATCATTTTAGTCAATGTAAGTTTCGTATATATTTTGTAGACATTATAAACATGTTTTTTTATGGTTACGTTTTCAATTTTAATATTTAATATATTCCAAGGGATATCTCATTTCAGTCAATATAATAATAAAAAAAAAGTAAATAAGGAAATGTTTCCTTCCAAATACGATTTTTAAGAATGGATTTTTTTTAAAAAAAAAATCTCTCTCTCCTCATAACCGCACCTCAAAAAAAGGAAACTCTCTAACTTTTACCCAAAAAGTTAACTATCCCTAAATATATATATATTATATTTAGAAATGATATAAATATACAGTAGAACTATCACTGAATTGATTGTAGAATGTAATAATTCTCCAAATAATAAATATATATCATGCATTATAATATATAATCAATACACATAATCTATTATATATTATATATTCATCATTGTGTATTCAATTCATACGTAAAATGCCAAAATGATAAATATATACCAGACTGTATATTGTATCATAAATATATACTTATAATTATATTATATAAACCTTATTGTTTTTTTATAGGTAATAAATACTGACTTTGAGCATATCCCTTAATTCCTATATTCGTAATAACAGTTTATATGTTCTATGATATATATCTTTAATAACAGTGAATATGCCGTATGGTTTATATCTACAGTTAACTAGTTTTCTGGCTAAAACAGAGGATCATAATGAAATATTTCTCTAATACGACTCTAAAACAGAATGCACGTGGATTACATCTTATAATCAAGCATGTTTTTAATTTCAGAAATCTTTAGTGAAATGTATTTAGCTATATTGAAGAAGATTAAACCCTAGACACTTTCCACCAGTGAAGAACTAAGGACACTTCGAAAAAGCAGAGTGTCGACGCTTAAGGGTCAGTGGGCATGAAAAAACCCTAAAAAACAGTGGGAATGTCTCGCATGAACTAGGTATTTCGAAGGAGTATACCAGATTAATTGTTGAATGTAAACAAGAGGAAAAAAAACCCTAAAGAATATACCTTCGAAGTTCGCAATATACCTGAGGATTTCTACAAATAGCGGTCCGTATTCTTCCCGAACTTTTTGAGTCCTCTTCTTCGCAAAGTCACTAGAAAATCGAAGCAAAAACCGTGGGTTTAACGGAAGCAAAAATCGTGGGTTTTTCCCCCCCGTTTGCACGCCCTTTCCTTTTCCGTTCACTCTCTCTCACACACGGTCTGAAAAATGAAATTTGAAAGGAAACGGTTTGTTTCCATTTTTGGTTTTATTTTATTTATTTTATTTTTTTAAATAGTCAGTAGTGTATATGTGACACCCGAGTTAGGAGGGGTACATGAATGAACCGATATCACATCCGAATGAGAGGGATCCTGAGGACATGAAAGTGTGGTCAAGATAAGCTTAAAAGAATTGATAGATACTACCTATACCAACAAGGTGCACCTTCCTTTTCGGTGGCTCAATCATAGGAACTTGTAAGTTAAGCGTGCTTGGCTTGGATAAGTTCTATGTTGGGTGACCTTCTAGGAATTTTCCTAGGGAGCATGTGACTGAGGACAAATCATGCTAAAAGGACCCCGTGTTGGTTTGTAGGGATAGTCTTCACTCTTGGAAATAGTTTAAGACCAGTTGGTAACGTGGCCAGGTCGTAGGGGAATATCGGGGCCTTAGGTGCCAAATCCGGATTTCGAATCCTGGGCCTGGGGCATTACAGATGGTATAAGAGTGGAACCTCTCCCAGTAGGATGTGGTTCGGGGACGAACCAAGGCGGAAGCTGGTGGGCATGTGACACCCGAGTTAGGAGGGGTACATGAATGAATCGATATCACATCCGAATGAGAGGGATCCTGAGGACATGAAAGTATGGTCAAGATAAGCTTAAAAGAATTGATAGATACTACCTATAACAACAATGTGCACCTTCCTTTTCAGTGGCTCAATCATAGGAACTTTGAAGTTAAGCGTGCTTGGCTTGGAGAAGTTCTATGTTGGGTGACCTCCTAGGAAGCATGTGAGTGAGGACAAAACATGCTAAAAGGACCCTGTGTTTGGAAGCAGTTTAAGACGAGTTGGTAACGTGGCCAGGTCGCAGGGGAATATCGGGGCCTTAGGTGCCAAATCCGGATTCTGAATCCTAGGTCTGGGGCGTTTCCCCTATTCTGATTATGAATTATCATTAGGGGCAACAAGAAAAAATTCCAAAGAACCAACCTACGTAAAAAAGTTAGAGAAATTCTAGGAAGCTTGAACTGTTTTCTGGAAAAAACACACGGGACGAACTCAAGAATCGATACCTTTATTAGGGGAAACATGTAAAATTCAACCCCCTCCAGCAGGAGAAACACCTTTCAAATGCGTCGATTGAAAAATCAGCCCTCTCAATAAGAAGATATACCCCCTGCAAAATGCGTTAAAAGTGCCCCAAATTGGAAACAACTAAGAAAAATGAACTTAAATGCTGCAATTATGACAAATCAAATCAACCCAAACCCTCCACCAAAACCGCCTCATGCATTTCCTCCCCACGCCCGTGCTCTTCGTCTTCCACACCTCGCAAACTTGAGAGCCAAAACCTAAGGAAACCTCCATTTCCCACCTCATCTGCTGCAATCCCGTTAGGAACCTTCTTCCTAACCCAGTGTATCGCGCTTTCTACCTCCTACACCGCGCCGACGAACCACTTCCGTCGTGTCGACGAGCTTCTCCGGCCGCGCCGACGAGCCTTCTACGCAACCTGCAAGCTCCATTTAGTCTTCTTCTCCACAACGACTGTCACCAAAAAATTTAAAATAAGATATGTAGATAACGACTTCATTTCCCTTATATTTGCAACAACCGTATACATAATCCCCCGATTTTAGGGATTCATTTTTTCCTTCCAATCTGCGATTATATTGCTCTATTGTAAGACGAAAAGCACAGGCGTGGGGAGGAAATGCATGGAGGCGGTTTTGGTGGAGGGTTTGTGTTGATTTGAACTTAAATGCTGAACCCGCCAAAGCGGTATGTACTGATAAATACCATTTCATCAATATTTCAACTTCTCTAGAAAAAATGTGCTTGTGGTATACTCATATGTATGTGTGCGTCCCCCCTCCCCCCCCTCCCCCCTTACATTATACACATTGGCATGTCTAATAGAAAAAATGTTTTGATTTGTCTGTACTATTATATACATCCATGGAATAGTCTGATGTGTCTACTTGTGTGTGTGTACACTTAATCCTGCCCTGTATTTGAGTTAATCACCCCTATATCGTGTATGTCTGGAATGCCCAATAAAAATACACTCTGTCTTTGTCTGTGTTGCTATATGCAACCATAATAACCCGTCCATACCATGTTCACCTGGATGCAAATACCTGATGAATGCCATAACTAATATCTATCTATAGTATTACATACATACGTGTTCCGCATGCATCCTGTGTGTATGCATACTTACCCCAGTCCCACCCCCATATGAGTTATATATACGCTGCAGTTTATATGCACTGTCATCTGTCTGTGTGTACTGCTACTTACGACTTTTATTATTGTCCTTTTGTAACATGGATAATGAGGAGCAAAATGTGAGGGATAAAATCTTTTTTTACCATTGGAAACACTGAAACTTAAGCCTAAAAAATAGGTAGATCTTTTTCTACCGTTGAACACAGACTGCCAACTGAACTCCCTATAAATCGGGATTCATCCATCTCGAAAAAAAGGGGGAGAAAAATGAATGAAAACAAAAAAATCTATTAAGGACGTTTGTCTATAGTCGTATATACTAGAGATAAAAATGTCAAAAAAAAAAAAAACTGGAAAACAGTTCCTGAAAATGCGGTAACCACCCCTACGAGTTCTGAACTCCCGTAGCCAAAAAACAAGAAGGTTTTTTTTTTTTTTCCTTCTAGCTATTCAACACAATTTTCCTTATAATTATCTTTCAATTATCCTAGATTTGCAACATGATCTTATTTTATCATAAATCAAATTTAAAATATTAAGATTTTTATCCTTTTCGATTTGACCCATTTCAAATTAAATATTAATGTCAACGACTCGAGTTCCTACAATTTTCTAGAGGTTGAGAATGTTTTTTGTTTTTTGTTTTTTTTTTTTTTTTTTTTTTTTTTTTTTTTTTTTTTGAAAAACTAGAGGTTGAGAATTTAAGCTGAAGAGTTAGTCCCCAAATTTCTTATTTGTCAATATTAGGTATGCTACATTCTTCTAACATATTTCTATATTTTATTTAGAGTCCGTTTGGATTACATTTTAATTTAAATGTTTTTTAAGAATGCATTTTTTAAAAAACATTTTGTATAAAAATTGTTTAGAATTTAAACACTCATATGTTTGGTTGCATTTCCTATAAATGTTTTTATACACAAGTTAGGGTGTGTTTGGTTTAACTTTTCAAGTGTTTAATTTTGAAAATAAATCATTTTGAAAAAAATTATAGTGTTTGGCAACCACTAAAAATGACTTATTAGAAAATGAGATTGATAAATAAACCATTTTGTGATAAACACTAGAAACCAACTTTTTTAAAAAGACTCCTTAAGTAAACAATAACTTGTGTATAAAAACATTTATGAGGAAATGCAACCAAACATACGAGTGTTTAAATTCTAAACAATTTTTATACAAAATGTGTTTTTAAAAAATGCATTCTTGAAAAACATTTAAATCAAAATGTATTCCAAACGGACCCTTATTGTATACATAAAAAGTCTTTTAAAAAAAGTTGGTTTCAAGTGTTTCACTCAAAATGGTTTATTTATCAATCTCATTTTCTAATAAATCATTTTTAATGCTTGCCAAACATTTGAAATTTTTTCAAAATGACTTGTTTTTCAAAATTAAACACATGAAAAGTTAAACCAAACACACATATCAACATTTTCAAATTAAAATTATTTTGGACGGAGATGTATGATGGTAAAGTACCACGATCGAAATTTGAGAGGATTCTGGTTTTTAGAGAAACAAGATGAAAACGCCTTTGAAATCCACGAAGATGAGAGACGTGGATGGTGGGGGTTTGCGTTCAAAGGAGGGTAGTTTGGAAAATGGGGATTTGGAATTCAATTATTTTGGTGGAAGAATGGGTAATGGCAAACGAGGCTCTTCCGAGGAGAAATTAAGGTCCCGTTTGATAACTGTTTGGTCTTTCAGATTTAGGTTTGTTTTCTTCCAATTTTCTTACCATAGTTTTCATAAAACATTTGAATTCTAAGCCAAATTTCAAAAACAAAAACAAAGGGTGGAAGGATTCGAACCATGGACCTCGAGTTCTGATTTTAAAAACTTTTTTTTTTCAAATTTGAAAAAGAAAAGTTGCTTATTTTTGTTCCCCAAATCTTAGTTTGTGAATTGAATTTAAATTACCATGTTTTTGTTAGCTTAGATTTTATATCTTCTTTCAATTCAAATGTCCGGTAACTCCAGGATTTTGTTATGCAGGTATTTTAGTCCGTTTCAATATTAAAAACCTTTATCTAATAAAAAAACTCCTTCCTATTATTGTAGTTTTTTTTACAACATGTGAGTGGAGATTTGAACCACATACCTCTTGATCATTAGTACAAGTTTTAGTTGAACTATGCCCATGTTGACTATTATCGAAGTTAATGGAAATGGAATGTTAGGCATATGACAGAAACTAGAGTTTTCAACTGAGAAAAACGGGTTTTAAAATTCAGAGTTACCACGGTAATGACTAAATCAATCAAACCTCAAGAATTAAAAGCATAGTTTTATGAAATGAGAATATACCCCTTAGAAAAATTTTAAAAATAAAAAGTTTAAAATTTATTTATGGTTTCAAACATGATTTATTTAAGTTATTAAATTTTCAAAATATTTATTTTATTCAAAACTTTGAATTTTATTCCATTTTTATCCTTGAACTTTTCAAAATGGTTATTTTAGTCCATAAACTTTGAAATTTTTTTTGGGTCATTACCTTTATGTTTCTTTTAAACAAATTGATAAGCATGGTATCGATTTTCAGATTGCGAGTAAACATCGATTATGGAAGAATCTTAACTATGGTATTTGGTAAATCTAATTATTTTTTAATTGATCTAAAATCACTTTTTAGTTTACTTCAAAATCAGATTCATATCAACTTTTGATTTTAGCTTTCTAGAAAATCTCTCATCTCCTTGAACTAAAATTTAAGAATTTCAAATATATCCTTCCATATTCTTTTTTTCACATCTATTCTTATAGCAACCAAATTTGGATTGATTCAATATTTATTTGTTTTATAATAATTTTTTTCTAAACTTTTATCAAATAATTTAGATTAAACAAAATTACTTACAATTTAAATTATATAAATTTTTAAATAATTATCATGAAATTATATACTATTATAAAAATAATTGAAATACTATGCCTACTTAGATCATTATAGCCAAATCAAAATAATTTAGTATTTAATTTACCAAATATAATAATATGCTTTTTCAAGTTTAAAGTTGAAATAATTTAACAAACACTATTTTTACTTCATGTTAGAGTTGATTTTTCTAAAAGCACTATTGCCAGCAATTATTTTAAAAGCAACAACAAATCAGTAATCCGCCAACATGAGCATAGTTCGACTGGCTTAAAGCTTGTATTAATGATAAAAAAATCTATGGTTTGAATCTTCCTACCTCCATATGTTGTAAAAAAGCAAATCAGCAATCCCAAACAAAGCCTAAAGTTAGTTGAAACAAGATGGGAAACAAATAGTGAGTAGGTAGAAAAATGATAGAAAAGCCAACAAGAGGATAATTGAATTGACTTAAAGTTGTACTCATCTGTGGTTCGAACCTCCCACTCCCACATATTGTCAAAAAAAAAAAAGAAAAAAAATATTTATTTGAAAAAGAAAATTTAGAGAAAATTTAAAAATCTAATTTCCAAAATAATGGTTGTTTCTATGCCAGGAACTATAAATATGGCAATAATAACTAAATCTTAAAAATTTAAGTAAAAAAAGCGGCAGTAAAAATATGCGTTTGCCGGGAGTCGAACCCGGGTCTATTGCTTGGAAGGCAATTATCCTAACCGTTGGACTACAAACGCTAACTGAACATTGTATTATAACAAAATATAAAAGTATCATAAACTTGAAAAAACAAACAATCTGTCCCGTTATGTTTGACCAAAAAAATCTGAAAACATGTGCCTAAAGCCCAATTGAGCCCAACAACGAAGATAAAGTGACATAGAAATCGTCAAAAAAAAAAAAAAAAAAAAAAAAAAGAAAAAAAAGATAAAGTGACATAGACACTATGTTTCAGGGTGCTAGAGAACTTACGTATAAATACTTGTACAGTAAATAGTTACAAAACTATATTGTAATTTATTCATTTTGCTGATGCAGACATTAAAAAATAGGTAAAAGGACAAATTAACTACAAGAGGAAAAAGAGAATGAGAATTAACTAAAGTGACATAGACACTATAGATGTGTTTCTTTTCAAAAAAAAAAAAAAAAAAAAAAAAAAAAAAAAAAAAAAAAAAAAAAAAAAAAACTACAAGAAGAAAAAGAGAATGAGGGTAGGGATTAAGAGAGAAGTAAAGTAGAAGATCTCAAAAAATAAAATAAAATCATAATAAATTAAACCACATGCTACTGTGATAGAAAAAGAGTGAGGGGACACCCAAAATATGCTAAAATGGTATGTAAATAAAAAATTTAGGGTTCAAGGATCTTTTGTGTATGAGAAATGTATTAGCACCTTACAACATTCGTTCAACAAACAAAAAATTTCTTTTCTTGTGTTTTTTTAAGGAGATTTGCCATTGTAAATATCAAAGAAGATTTTTTTAAAAAAAATTTATTTTTAAATGTCCCATATTTCACTTCTCATTATTTCTTAAATAAATAATGAACAATAATTATGGGTGACATAAAGCCATTCAAAATTTGTTTGAATTTAATTTGATATCCCAAAATAAATTCATTACACCTCAAGAATATTAGGAAAGTCAACATCTTGATTTCCTAATTTTTTTCATAGGAAAGTTTGTTTGCTTGTTTTTTTTTTAAAACGTTTGGTTTATTAATTTTGAAAAAACATGTGTGTAAAGAAATATTTTAAAAGAAAACTCTTAATTAATTTTTATTTTTAAAGAAGTGACCTTTTTATGGAAAATAATTTTAGAATTGATTTATTATTTTGGAAATAAAGTTAATGGAACAATTTTAGCAAAAAACTTTTAATACATTCCTTTTAAAGGAAAACGTCTTTTATAAAATATGTTTCTTTTGAAAAATAAGTTTTAAAATATAAACAATTTTCATTTATGTTTTATAAGGAAAGAAATATCTAGATCAAATCCCGACATCCCAAGATATTGATTTTTTACCTCAAACTTAAATATCGGCATCCCGAAAATTCAAGATTCTATCATTGGAAGATTTTTGTTTTGAAACTATTTAATTCAGGAAAAAAATTATAAGAGAATTATGGATTAAATATAATATCATAATTTAGAGAAATAAAAAAAAAAATCAGCAACATATAATTTAGAGAAAATATTTAAGAAGGGAGAAAAACTACGATATACCAGAAATAAAATTTCATTAAATTCCTTTACTTTAAAAGAAACATATTAAAATCAAATTTTGGCATTCTAAGAAATTGATTTCTTACTTGAAAAAACTCAAAACATTAACATCCCAAAAATTTGAAATTCCATCATTGGAGATTTTATTATTTTATTATTATTATTATTTTTATTTTTAATTTGAACACAAATAACAAAAGAATCATTGGTTTAGACAAAAATATCTACATATTAATTCAATGAAATTACATGGCTAAATTGTAAACAAAAATACAAGATCCAATTGTAAATAAAATTAACAATTTAAACATAAACAACATATAACAATCTACTCTAAAAAGGTTTAACTAAACCAAAATATAAATGTAAAATTCAATATAATACATGTGTGCAATTATCAAATGTTCCCTAGGGGGCCGTTTGTTTTTTAGGAATTTAGATAGTCGGAATCTTTAGATGTCTGGAATTACAGATGTCTGACATCTTTAGATAGCAATGTTTGTTTTTAGGAAAATTTTTAAGGATGCCTGAGAATATTTGAATAACTGTGTTTGTTTCGCAAGATTTTTAGTTGGGAATGTCTTAAATTTACATAATGTTCCAATAATGCCCTTATGACTATTTATGTAATTTGTATGTCACTTGGATCTAATATGAATTTATATAACATATTTTTCTATTAATTTAAATTTAAATTTAATTTAGTTTAGTTTATATTATTTTTATATGTTATCTTGCATAAAAAAATTAACAATCACTGAAGTCATCCCATATTCTCATGACTTGTCTCTATGTCTACTCTCTCAGACATATCTCTTGGCGGTTCAGCTCCTAGGCCATTAGCTCGATCTTTGCCAAATATGATATGAAACCCTTGATGATTGGATCTAAAAACTTGCTAGCAAACAAGAGCCATAGAACTCAATTTCAAAAACCCCAAAACCAAGATGATTTCATCCCAAGGACGAAGATAGAAACGGATTTACCTTGATGATCAAGATCAAGAGTAGAGAAAACTCGTTTCTAAACTCGAGATTCGAATCACTCCACAAGTAGTTCGATCAAAGCTACTTGAATGATCCTAGCATGCAAATCTAAACACAAGATATGCAAAGAAAGTTGCTCATGGCCTTTAGGCTCAGAAGACTCAATTTCATTGAAAAATCATCAAAACAAATCTGATTTGTGTTACATCAAAGATGACTTTTTATAGCCTCCAAAATATAACCTAAATTTAGCCACTAGGTCACCTTAAATTGTGTAACCTTCCTAACTTTAATGTATTAAAGAGCCACTAACAAAAGTAACCTAAGTAACATTGAAAAGACTCAAAAAATTGAAAAAAATTACATAATGGACTCCATAAATCTGAGAATTGGAGTCTTGGTCAACCTTCATTTTGTGTGTAACATTCCATGAATTAATTAAGCTTCCCTTTGAAGTAGCTTAAAGTATAGTTCCATTAATTGATGCTTGATTTGCATTAAATGCAGCTTTCATGAACCCGAAGTGCATTTAATGCGTTCCATCTTGAAGCTCTTCTACACATAAAGTAACTGAAATCAACACCTTCAACCCTATTTGAATTCTTTATTGGTAGAATTCATATCATTCTCCCCTTCTTCAAGAGGATTTGTCCACAAATCAAAAGGGTCTCCTACATCAAATGGACGAAAATCAGCGGCATTGAAAATGTAATTGACATCTCTCTCGCCTTGTAGAGCAATCTTGTAGTCATGGGATGTGATTGGTAAACCGCCTTTGGATCTCCACTTGGGTTTCTTATGAAAAGAACAAGGATCCTTCCAATAGTGTTTCCAAACCTAATCACCCGGTTTGAACACCTTATGCGTGTTGCCATGGATGAACTTAGAAGCAAATTTGGAGTTTTGCCTCTCAAGAAATGCATTGGCATTGATGTCCATGTGCTGGTTGCCATTGTTGACTTTAGAAGGGAACTTTGAATCAAGCTTCTCAATGATTGTTTTGGCTTCCTGTAAGAACTCAAGAGAAACACTAGAAAAACACGGTTTGAGCTCACCGGTGAGAAAACAAGTTCCTTTGTATAAAAGATCAAAAATATTTTGTTTTGAAAACAAAACATATTTAATCTCACAAACTCATATTCTTGGCTTTTCTCTCATTTTTCTCTTTAGGCCATAAACTAATCTCATGCTTTTCTCTTTCACTCATTTTCTCACAAGATTCTTTTTCAATCAATTCACATGCTTTTGTCTTGGCCTTTTGTGCCTTTTTCCCTAACTCACACACATCAACATGTACTTCATCATGAGTAGGTATAACAATAGTAGAAGGGTTACAATCAAACAAGTCTTTGCAATCTAATTGCCTACTAGACAAGAAATCATTAACATGTGTTGGTTGCATTTCAATTTTAATTTCACCACTTTCTACCTCAATATTAGGTTGTATTTTAATGGGCAAACTAACCTTTTCCAAAGATGAATGAATATTGGAAATTGGTTTAGGTTTAGTGTACCTTGTAGACTTCCTTTGGAGATGTTTTTCAATCTTTATGGCTAAGTTCACCATCTCGTCTAAATCCCCATAAAGTTGAAGACCAAGTAGGGCGGCAATCTCCTTATTAAGTCCTCTAAAGAAATGAGCCATGATAGTCATCTCATCCTCATAAAGATCAAGTTCCTCAAGCAATGTTTGCATCTCCATGTAGTAAGGCTCCACGCTTTTGCTCCCTTGTCTCAAAGTTCTCAAGTTATGGAAAAACTTTGGAACAAAGTTCTCCCGCATTAATTGCTTGAAAACATTCCATGAATCTATTGGATGTTCAAGGTTCCTCCTACCCAAAAACAATTTATCCCACCAAGTAATGGCATAATCTCTAAGATGAGAACCAATAAGTTTTACCTTTTTGTCCTCACTTAAAGTGCAACAATTAATCAAAGACATGATCAACTTTCCTTTCCCATTGAATGTACTCCTTTGAGTTTGTACTTCCATAAAATTTAGGAAGTTTAGGCTTCATGCACAAGTTGAGATCAACTTTATGAATGTCTCTTTAATTTCTCCGTTGGACAGCTTGGAAACCTCCACCATATTCTTTTCCTTTGACATCCCAATATTCCTTATGGTGCATTGGATTAGATCTCTCCTTCCGCATAAGATAGGCTGGTTGTTTCTCCACGAATTTGATCCTTGCATCCAATTTGTCAAATTGCATGGTCATTTGCTCCATGCTTCGGTGAAGTCTTGCAAAATCCTCTTGAGACATTTCTGCAAAACTAAGTAACGTAACGAAAAAGAAATGGACCTCACAAGCACTCCCTCATGTGTTTACACTCGTAAAGGTATAGTCACTCGTGTATACACTCGAATCAAAACACACTCTCAGCAAATGCATGTTCTCTATAACATGAGCCAATGAGCAAGTTTGCAATCAAGTGTTAGACAACACACTTACAAATCTATTCAAATAGATTAAATATGGAGCAAAATGAAAATCAAATAAGAAATAAGTCAAGAAAGAATGATGGACAGATTTGAATATTAATTGCTAGATGGAAAGAACAAACTTTGAATTGTAACTCTTCACAAATAAATATCTAAAGGCTAACATTAAGAATTATGGAGTTTTAATCAGCCTTTACAACAATAGGAGTTACACAAATGAGAAAGATCATGGGCATTGACACTAAGTGGCTGGAAATTTAAATGTGTAAAACTGTAACCGCTAAATTTATTGCAATTGGCTGTTTAATTTCAAAAAATTAAACATGCAACTGAAACCAATAAATAGAAAACGGTCAAATTTAACACAAATGAGAGTGTCATTACCAGCAAATTCAGATCCAACACACTTTGACACAAAAAAACCAACAAGAACAACAACAATTTGCAGAATCTCGATTTTCTCGGTTTTTCCAGATATACTATCAAAATGACGGATTTTCTATATGAAGCAGCTCGAATTTGAAGATCTCATAGAAGACAAAGTTGTAGATCAGAAGAAGATCTATAAGATTGCAGAAGACAAAAGTATGAAACGATAAATGGAAGTGACACTTTTTTTTCAATTTTATATTTCTGGACAGAATGCAAGAACATGAACAGTGAGAGAAAAAAAAAATTCAGAATGAAGAACAAGAAAAGAAATGCAACAATGGAAGGTTTAGAGTTCAATTTTAAGGCTATATAATGCCATGTAATTCCATTGTAAAAAAAGAAGACTTGGAAATGTAGAAAAAAAAGCCCTTGTGCTTTTCCTTTAGCCTAGAGCTAAGTTTCTTTGCAATTCTATGTAGTTTAGATTGCATGCTGAGAATCATTTAAGCTTGACTTGATCAATCATGCTTGTGGAGTGATTCAAATCTCAAACAAAGTTTCTTGTCTTGAGATATTTGATCAACAAGGTAATCCGGTTTTTACTTTCCTTGGGTTGATTTTCAAATCGGTTTTGGGGTTTTCAGTTATGTGATCTAAAGGTCTTGTTTTTCAACAAGGTTGTTAGATACATTTCCTGGGAGTCTCATAACAAAATATTATTGCCATCTCGTCTAAGTATGAGAATGACTTGTTACACAATTCTTTTGTTGTGGGGTGACTCTACAACAAAATGTATATAATGTTATATTAATAACTAAAATAATATTATGGAATGTAAAGAAAAATAGAATATCATATTTACTTGGATACCTTAACCCAATCATCAAAGACATCTTTTGAACAATCAATACACTTCTCTCTTTCATTCCAACCAAACCACTACAATTTGGTCCTAACATCTCTGCAATTGCATTATATTGTTTCTTCAAAAGTTTTACTCTTGATTCTTTGTGAGGTTGAGCCTTCACCTCACATCCAGGCAACTTTAACTTCATCATTTTCTCCACTTGTTGTAGATAGTCTGATCTAAATGTTCCATTATCACAACGCCATTGGCTAAGATTTGCCAACTCCAATAGACACTCAACCAACTTGCCATCCTTTTCTTTAGTCCAAACGTGTTTCTTGTTAGAATTCCATCTAGATTGATCATTGACTTCCATATCTATAAGTTGTGAATTCATAATTAACAATTAAATAAAATGCTAAGATTGTTACATAGATATCTATTAATTACAAGACAAAGAATACACCATAATAACATGTTAAAGTTCATATTAAATGAATAAGATAAAGAACAAAAAAAAAAAAAAAAAAAAAAGAAATAGATTAATAACATTTAACTAAGCTCAGTTATAAAATATAATAATTAAAAATAACCATAATTAATAAAAACAACCTCAATTAATGAATTACAAAAAAAGATTATAAATGTCTAAAAATATAAACAGTAGCTGCGACTACTCTCAAATATTCACTAATTCATACTAAATCTCCATGTATCATACATCTCCCGTGCTAAGGTATCTCGCCAAGCATTCCACTCATTTGATGTCTCCACATAAGTGATAGGGTCTAACTTAGTTTCATTCAAGGTACTATGAACCAACTCATCTTTCATTGGATCAATGGCCATTTCCCATCTAATTAAATTGTGGAGCAAACAACAAGCAGTTATTATTCTACATTGAGTTTTAACAGGATAATATGACTTTGATATGAGAATAGCCCACCTTCCTTTAAGAAGGCCAAAGGCCCTCTCAATTACATTCCTTGCAGAAGAGTGCTTCATGTTGAAAAATTCCTCTGGTGATGTTGGAGTATGACCTTGTCGCCATTCACTTAAATGATAGTGTTGTCCTCTATACGGTGTTAAAAATTCCTCCCCATTTGTATATTCGACATCACATAGGTAATAAAATCCTACAAATTCAAGGGCTCAATTTGGAATTTTAAGTTTTTTAACATATACATACATTATAGGAAATTTTAAATTATTTGTGTAGTTACTACCTTTTGGGATTTTCAGCCAATTCCTCTTCGATATAGCATCCTTTAGAACTCTAGAATTTGAAGCTAATCCTTCCCACCCAGGTAAGACATAAATAAATTCCATATTTTGACTACAAACACCCAACACATTTGTGGCTATTTCATTTTTTCTTGTTCTATATCTAGGTCTATCAATGATATTGACATTCACTTTAATATGTGTTCCATCTAATGCTCCCAAGCAAATCTGTAAAAGAACAAAAATAATTGTTTTATCCCATTTAAACAAGTTTCACTAATGACAAATATTAAGCTTAGTACTTTAAGTCATACCTCAAACCATTTCCACTTTCCATCCAATGAATATGCATGTATAGGATCTGGTTTTTTTAGTAGACACTCATGTAGGCGCAATATCGAATTAAGAACTTCATTAAAGCATTTACTAACTGTTTCACCTGATCGAACAAAATGTCTACGCACCACTATATTTTTTACATCGTGTGCCATTTGTAAAAATATTGCTACCATTTCTTTAATCTCTATATGTTTACTTCCATTTAACTTGCCTATAGTTTTGAGCATATGACAAAGTGTATTAAATGTTCTCCTATTCATACGAGTATGCTCAAAACATGCCAAATCACTCTGATATATCAACATATGGACATTAAGTTGCCTAACTTGTAATCTACTGAATGTACTTTCACCTCTTACATATCTATGAGAGTGCTTCTCACATACAATAATTGATTATAACAATAAATTCAAAAATTACATTTGGTTCAACATGTCTATGTAACAAATTAACATTGCCACAATATTATCCATCAATTCCAATAAAAGATCATCCATATCTGCAAAGAATATAAATACAATTTTTGTACATAAGTTTTAGAACATTATCAATATAAATACTAAATTTACCTAAAAAATCCAAGCATGATTTCAAATGGAAAAAAAAGGAAAAAATCTAGATATATATCAGTGTACCATTTTCAATTGCAATTTAGCACTATTGTACCATTTTTTTGTTGTAATTGAGCATCAATAATGTTTTTCATAGTTTATAGAATGACATACACAAAACAACTATTTTTTCCTTCTAATATTTTGTTGAGGCATTTTTCTTCTACTTCTTAGATATGAGAATTTGTCTTTGCTTATTCATTGTCGAACTTGACCTCCCATTTGAGTTGATGCAATCAATCTAATTTAAAAAACTATCTTACTGACATCTTTATATTTAAATTACATAAAATAAAATTTTAAAAATTACAGAAAACTATTTACAAAAAATTCAAATGCAGTAAATATTAAAGTGTAAAAATTAATGTGTATAAAATCTATAAAATTAATTTGCAAAGGAGAGTGAAGAAAATATTGAAATGCAAAAAAAAAAGTTAAAGTGTAAATTCAAAAAGTAATATGCATAAATTTAACTTGCAAAATATAATGCAGAAAATCAATATGTATAAAATAAAAATGCAGAAAATGTTTAAAAATGCAGAAAATTCCAAAAGTAATATGCAAAAAAATATGGAAAATGCAGAAAACCAATTTGCAGAAAATAAAAATGCAGAAAATCCAAAAGCAATATGCAGAATGAAAAATGCAGAAAACCAATTTGCAGAAAAAAAAAATGCAGAAAATCCAAAAATTAATATGCAGAAAATTAATTTAGAGAAAATATAAATGCAGAAAATATTGAAAATGCAAAAAAATTGATTAAGAAATGAAGAAAACTGTGGAAGATGTTGATATTATAAAAATGTAAAAGATTAGATGATCTAATAAAGAGACATTGAGACCTCCAATTTCAAGGTCAATGTCTCGACATAAATCTCATATTAAAAAAATGATCAAATTTGAATAGAAAACACAATAGAGAAAATGTGAAAATGTTGAAAAAGAAAGGCAAATGAGGGAGTGAGAGTAAGAAAGAAAACATGAAAAATACCTGGAAGAGAAAGCCGTAGAGAAAATTCTATGTAGAGCAAATGAGGGAGGGAGTGAGAGCGTTGTTTAGAAAAAAATATTGATGAGGAGGGATGACTAATTATACGACTTGTAGAAAAAATGAGTGAATAGTGGCTAATAATTAGGGTTAGGGGTAAATTATGCAATCTTCCAGATGCCTTAAAAAAGGAAATTTTAAAAACCCATCGTTTCAACGGGAATCAAGATAGCTTAAAAGGGGGGGATTTTAGGATACCTGATATCTTTGGATGCCCGTTAATTTTAAGATTACCACAATCCAAACATAGTAATCTGGATGCCTATGAGGAGGAAATCTAAGATTACCTCAAAGCAAATGACCCCTAAAGGATATTTTAAAGTATTATTCACTTTTATTAAAAAAAAACGGTATTATTTACACAACTTCCCTAAATGTTAAGAAAAAACATTAAAATAAAGCAAATGAAACGATAAATAAATAAACCTAACTCTTAAACAAACATGGAAAAATTAATTTCATTAAAAAACTAACTATTAGAGAATGAATTAAGAACAAAAAAATCTATGTGGGAGAGGGGAGTTAGTTGGGAAAGGGAGAAAAGTGTATCTAAGGTTTTTGAATGAGAGAGATTTGAGGAGTCTATGTTTTAGCCAAAAACCAACGTGTAGGGAGTCTTGGATGGCCAAAATGCGTGTGTGAAGATTTTGGAGAGCCAATAAAAGCGTGTGTAATCACAAGGGGTAGGAGGACTCTCATTTTATAGCCAATTCCAACCATCACATATTCGATATAATACATGTGTGCAATTATCAAATGTTCCCTAAAGGATATTTTAAAGTACTATTCACACAACTTCCCTAATTGTTAAGAAAAAACATTAAAATAAAGCAAATGAAATGATAAATAAATAAGAAACAATTGCGTTGATGACCCATTTGGAGAGGCCAAAATGAAAAATGTCCTACCTTTTCAATTCAAGGATATATACCATTTTGCTTATGTCATTATCCTAGCAAAATTACCATTTTACTCTCTGATAGCGAGCATTAGCTAGATAGTTTTCCCTAATTAATTTAGCTAGTCTTTTATAACTTATTGGCCAAAATTATGCAATTATGTGTTGTATTTGTAGGAAATATATTTTTGAGCTAATTGGATATTCGGGATGCGAAAAGAGGCCGAAGAATGAAAAAGAATCAAAGTTGGAAGATTGAAAATAAGCCCAACCGCAGACCAGCGTCGGGACACTGCTCTTTGAGCGTCTCGACGCTGCCTTTCCTTATGTGAAATAGGAGGCAACAGGTCACAGCGTCGAGACCTAGCGTCTCGACGCTCTCGGGTATTCCAAATCAGAATCTGCGATAAGGCAGTAGCGTCGCGACACTACGACGATTTTTCAGCCTATAAGTATTTTGCAATTAGGTCAGCCGTGGGGACTTTTTTTTGGTGATTTTGGAGCCGTAAAACAGAGGAAAAAAGGGGCTGAGGAAGCTGAAACAAGTGGAGGAAAAACAGGAATCAAAGCTTTGTTCGTGGGGATCGTAACGGAGACGTGCGGTCTCGACCTACCTAGCATTTGTACTTAGTTTATATCATAATGCGGATTATGTGTAGCTAAGTTTAATTCTTAGGGATTGATGTAGCCATTGGGGCAATTGTGGATTGATTTTATGGATTGTTGTTATGACTTCATTTATGCATAATGTATGTTTAATGCTTTCAATTTACCGGCCATGAATTGAATGTTGTTTATGTTTAATTCTAACTCGGGAGAGAGAATTAAGCTTAGAAATCATTGTGCATAACTAGGAGTTAGCTAGAGATCGGGAGATAATAGTTAATTCTAGAAATCGTTAAAAAGGATAACCTTAATGCTTTGCATGCTAAATGAATTTAGATAGGGATATCGGGTTCATCGCATGTGAGAGAATCATGTATGCTCGGGAGAGATATGTGTGAGTTTAGTATTCCAAAATTTATGAGTCATAGCATGTTAATAATCCATGAATTAATCCATAATCCCAATTGGTGAAATCAACTCCCTAAGGCCTTTGTCATCATTAGATTGTCACACTTTTTCATTGTTTTTGTGTTTGATTTTGCATTCATCCTCACTTTGTTTGGTTCTCTAAATAAAATTGGACAAGAGTATTTTCGGTAATTAAAATTGATTAGAAATCCAATCTAGAGGACGACATTCGAATATCACATTCACTATATTATTACTTGACCTGTGCGCTTGCGGTAGGAAAATTCCACACCACTCTCTATATGAAAACACGCATTTAATTGTTCACACAAGATTTCAACAAGGAAATTTAATTTGTGGAAATGAACTTGATCTTATTGAATTTGATGTAAGTGTTACAATCTCTAATATTTATCCTCTGATTCTTTCTCACAAATATATAAACTTTGGTCTCTAGCTTGTTTCTCTTCTTGGGTCGGTTTGTTGGTTTGTTGATATTTTTGGATGATCGACCTGCTAGCTTGATGATTTCTTGGATCTGTCTGTTGGCTTGATGATCTCCTAGATCGACTTGTTGATCTTCTTGGATGATCGGCCTGTTGGCTTATTGATCTCATTGGATGATCGGCATGCTGCTTTGTTGATCTTCTTGGATGATCGATCGCTGGCTTGTTGATCTTCTTGGATGATTGGCTTGCTGGCTTGGTGATCTTTTGGATTAGCCTGTTGGCTTGTTGATCTTCTTGGATGATCGACCTGTTGGTTTGTTTATCTTCTTAGATGATCAGCCTGCTGGCTTGATGATCTCTTAGATCAACCTCTTGACTTGATAATCTATTGGATCGACCTAGTGGCTTGATGATCTTCTCGAAGTCTTCTAGTCTTCAAATCTTCTGAGTCTTGAATCTTTGGAATTCTGAATCTCAGATCCTTCTGAATTCTCTGGACTATTTGGCTTCTGACTCTTCTGGATTCTCTAACTGAACTTGAAGCTTCTGAATTCTCTGAATGCCTAAATGCTTCTGAGTCTGCCCCAATACCACTCTGAGTATGAGTCTCTATCCCCTTGAATGAAGGGTGGCCTCCTCTATTTATAGAGTTTGATGGACCTTGTATGGGCTTGGACTTAGTTGACTTTGAGTCCAACTTTTGGGCTTGAGCTACATTTGGGCTTTAATACAATTCTGTTTTAATAAGGTTGGATTATTTTAATTTAGCCCAATTTCTTCAATGACCTCGGGTTACATTAGTCTCGAGTCCAATTTCCACGTGGCATAATTTGATTGGACTTGGCTTACTTTGTCCGATGGATCAATAATAATAGACATGTGACATTATATGATTTACCAATATTTCATGTCTTTTAATTTAATTTAGGGACACGTGTAAATTTGTAATTGGTCTCAAATTAATTTTATCATTAATTTAAATTAATGATGTGACAATTTGTGATTTGCCAAAATTTCTCATTCAACAAATGGCCCATTTTCGAGATTTATGCACAAGTATGTGTGTGAATCTCGAAAAAGATAATTTGAAGTCAAAATATAAGATATTTGTTCTTAATTTTGACTTTCTTTGATGTGTCAATTAAATCAAAACATGAATTTAGTTCAAATTTTGATTTGGAAGAAAATTTGGAGTATGTCCAAATTTTAATTTTAGAAAAATTTGCCAAAATCTTGAATAGAATTTGAGCTCTATTCACCTTGGCTTGAATTTTGGGATGAAATTTGAATTTGAATATCAAATTTTGATTCGAGAGGAAATTTGGAGCATGCTAAAATTCTACCAAATATTTTGTATGAATAACATTTGGCTCCCATTGAATGTGGAATTGAACTTAAACACCACTCAAACCTTAATTTTTATCACTCAAGCTTTAATTTGGAATAGAGTTTAGAGTGTTCCAATCTTGAACAAGAATAATCCCAAGAATTTTGAATTTTACTCAAGTTGGAGTAAAAAAATTAGCATTCCAACCTAACCAATTGAACTCCACCATTTTTTTTAAACGATGTTTGGGTGAAATCCAATTTGAAGCCACCTCCCTTTAAATTTGGCATGAAGTCTCTGGAATTCAAATTCTCAATTTGATAAGAAATTTGGCATAGAATCTTACCAAATTTAGGTGAGATATGAGAGAATCTCTTGGAAATACCGATTTGTTCCTTGAATAAAGATGGTAGGAACCCTTTTGGCTTATTTTTATTTGGCCAAAATTTTCCTCTCAATTCACATAATTTGGATGTAGATTTTTTTTTTTTTTTTTTTTACCTTAATGGCAATTGTAGGAGGTTCCTAGATTTTGTTTGCCATATTTGATTAAGGCAAAATTTCCTTGACCAAAATCAAGACTTTCCTTTATGTATTTGACCTAACCCATTCCTTTATAAATTGGAGATGTTGCATAGGCCAAAACACATAGTCATTCAAGCAAGAAGCTTTAGGTATTGCTCAAAGAGTTGGATTAAAGCCCAAATGTAGCTCAAATTGGATTAAAGCCCAAATGTAGCTCAAGCCCATAATTGGATTAAAGCCTAAATGTAGCTCAAGCCCAAAAGTTGGGTCCAAAGTCAACCAAGACCAAGCCCATACGAGGTCCATCAAACTCTATAAATAGAGGAGGCTCATACTCAGAGAGGTATTGGGGCAGACTCAGAAGCATTCAGGCATTCAGAGAATTCAGAAGCTTCAAGTTCAGTTAGAGAATCCATAAGAGTTAGAAGCCAAAGAGTCTGGAGAATTCAGAAGGATTCGAGATTCAGAATTCAAAAGATTCAAGACTCAGAAGATTTGAAGACTAGAAGACTTCGGGAAGATCATCAAGCCAGTAGGTCGATCCAAGAGATCATCAAGTCAAGAGGCTGATCTAAGAGATCATCAAGCCAGCAGGCCGATCATCTAAGAAGATAAACAAACCAACAGGCCGGTCATCCAAGAAGATCAACAAGCCAACAGGCCGATCCAAGAGATCATCAAGCCAACAAGCCGATCATCCAAGAAGATCAACAAGCCAGCAGACCGATCATCCAAGAAGATCAACAAGTCAACATGCCGATCATCTAAGGAGATCAATAAGCCAACAGGCCGATCTTCCAAGAAGATCAACAAGCCGATCTAGGAGATCATCAAGCCAACAGACAGATCCAAGAAATCATCAAGCTAGCAGGTCGATCATCCAAAAATATCAACAAACCAACAAATCGGCCCAAGAAGAGCAACAAGCTAGAGACCAAAGTTTATATATTTGTGAGAAAGAATCAAAGGATAAATATTAGAGATTGTAACACTTACATCAAATTCAATAAAATCAAGTTCATTTCCACGAATTAAATTTCCTTGTTGAAATCTCGTGTGAACAAAGGCATTTTAGAGCAATATGTTGGAGCGAGAGCGAGATTGGAGGGAGGGCAAGAGATTGGAGAGAGAGAATAGAGAGAGAGTAAGAGATTGGAGGGAGAAATTGGAGAGAGAGCAGGAAGCGAGAGCGAGAGTGAGATTGGAGAGAGAAATTGGAGAGAGTGTGACAGATTGGAGAGAGCGAGAAGCTAGAGCGAGAGGTTGGAGCGAGAGAGAGCAATGTTAGAGTAGAGAGTAAAATGGTAATTTTACTAGGATGCTGACGCAAGCAAAATGACATAATCCTTAAATTGAAAAGCTTGTGTAATCAAGGGGTAGAATGACTCCCATTTTATATCCAATTCCAACCATAGGAAGGGGATCATGAATAAAATAAAAAATAATAAAATCTAATAAAATAAAAAGTGAAAGAGGAAACAAATAAGTTATTCTAATTCTACCTTCTAAATTTACAAAATTTTATTTGCCAATCAATCTTCCAAGGACAGAAATATTTCGTTTAATTAACTTTGCCAAATAAACCTAATATTTGATTTGACAAATAAATTAATCAAAATAATATATTTGCACTAATTATCTCTACCAAAATTAACAATATTTGATTTGACTAGTTAAATGTTTCAAAATATTCTTTTTTTTTAATTTTATTTTCGAAAATGACAAAATAAAATAAAATAAAATAAAATATCGGAAAAATTTAGGGATCTTCACTTTACATAATGTACGCTTTGCATAAATGATTATTTCAAAATAAACTTTCTCTAAAGGTAAATTGACATGCATGTGGTGACGGCTGTAACGACCTGACTAAAAGGAAGTTAAAACATATTGAGGATCGCTACTACATACATGAACACGTAAAACTTTTGAAACTTTGAGGCGGAAGAGACTATAGGTAAAAATCTTTTATTTAATAAACTGGACCCAAAAGCATAAGTCATTTTACATTAAACGAACAGTCAAAAAGATGATAGAACATTTTACATTAAACGAACAGTCAAAAAGATGATAGACAATTTTCATAAAATTGAACATTAAAAGCATATGAAAACATGAAACTAGGAAACTCGGTCCTAGACTTCTAGGGACATGATTTGTAGCTGCATCCCATAGCCTAGCAAAGTCACTACTCTCGCCACTCGCCTAGTGTCGTCAAGTACCACCAGAAAAGAAAAGTCATGTAGCATGGGTGAGTATATAAGAATATACTCAGTAAGTAGCCCACTTAAGGGTTGAAACTGATAATATGAGATCTAATGTCTTAGCATCATAGGGACCTGACTGGAAACATTCATTCGGGTTTCTAACCCTAGGGCCATAACAGGGTGCATGGAATGTTTCGTCTAGGGTGATTACCTATCCCCAACTTGTGCCAACTAGAGTGTTGTGTGGGTCAGTCGGGTAAGGCAAGTGAATTAGAGACTAGCTGGCAACCTCTAGCAGAACTACACCTATCCCAACACAACACCCCTGAATCATGGACATAAAATACGGTGGAGCAATTTGGTGCATGTAAACATGCATGAGGCCATCTGGCGCATGAAAAACGTGCCTGAACATAAGCTCAACATCGAAAACTTGATGGAGCGACTGGTGCACGAAATCGTGCCTGAACATAAACTCAACACCGTCCTGAACTGAGAGAGCGCACGATAACGTGCTTGAAACTGGGCTCTAACAGTCAACTGATAGAACACACGATAACGTGCCTGAAAACTGAGTTCTATCAGTGAGAAGGGTAAAAAATATACCTATTTTGCCCTTATATTTAGCTAATTTCTTTGTCAAATATTGCATGTTTAGATCAATTTTACTATTCCCGAGCTCAAAATATGTTAAAGTTGATAAGTTAGGGTGTTGAGGTTCACTTTTTTCAATTTATGCTCATTTGTGCTTAAAAAGACTTGATTTTAAGAGAATTTGACTAAGTTTGTTGCAGAAATGCGAGAAGGCAAAATGAAATGCGACCGCATTTCTGGAAAAACTGAGACAGTTCCGAGTCGTCCGCGGGTCGTTGTTGATGAGTCTTCTTCGCACCTAACCGGCCATTTTGACCCCGAAACCGACTGCGCTACCTACCAGCACCTATTTCGCAGCTTCTCAACCATTTTTCACACTATATAAGCTTAAGATTCGAAGTTAAATTCAATCAGAACTCATTTGGAAGAAGAGGGTGGTGACTGAAGGATTGGAATTTCCAATTCCGTTATAGCGGAAGCAATTGGACCAATTCGCCTTTTAATTACGTTTTACAAAATACCCATACATTGGCAAATAATGAATTCATAATTCTACAATTTAAGGTTAAGCAAACAAACCTCCATGGAAGACTCTGAATTCAAAAACACTTTCTTGACGAACACCACCATACAACCTTTCCCGCTATTCTTTGAGTTTAGGAATGAGATTGTGAGATCTCTGAATCTCGAATTTGTGATGGAAAAAAAAACAGAGAAGAATTTCTCTCTGTTTTCTTGTTGAGAGAGAATGAGAGAGTGAGAGTATGGAGAGGGAGAGATTCTGCAGGAAAAACAAAAATGAGAGAGCTCACTTTTGACCCCTCCAACGTGAGATATGATATGAGTGAGGGAAAATCTTTTAGTTCAAATTTTAATTAATTAAATAAAACGAATTTAATTTAATTAATTAAATATTAATTAATCAATCACATCAATTAATTAATCTTATGTGCATTTTTTTTGAAATATTAATCTTATGTGCATTTAAATCATATTTAAATGCATTACCCTCACATAATATATAGTTTTAATTAAAACTAATTAAATCAAATTTAATTAACTTAATTAAACCACACAATTAATCAATTCATAATTAATTAATTATTTGATCAATTAAATATCACATATTTAATTAATCAAACATTTGAATCATATTCAAATGTGCATCTCACTTAGAACCTATAGTTTTAATATGAATCCAATTCACATTAAAATTAATCTATATTTTTAATTTAATTAAATCACATTAAACTAAATTAAATTGAACAATTAATTAATTCAAAATTAATTAATTTTATAATTAATTAAACATCTACCATATTTAATTAATTACATATTAGAATTATATTCTAATATATATCTCTCATATGATATAGTTTAATTAAATCACATTTAATTAAACTTTAATTAACTAATTCATAATTAATTAATTAATTTACTAATTAAATATCATATACTTAATTAGCTATATATTTGAACTCTTTCAAATATATTATTCTCTCAATTAATAAAGTTTAATCTCAAATTAAACTTTATATTATAATGTATCACAATACATTATATTAATTGTATATCATACAATTAACTTGATTCCCAAGATGAATTTGAACTATTCAAATTCTTTCAAGATAAATTGTTCCCAATTACTCTTTACGAGCTAGCAGGGGGACCTAATGGACCTACAGATCAGAAGCTCCAATGATATGAGGTTAACTGACTAAACTCATTAATCGAGTTAACCAATATTCATTAACTGTGGGTCACTCCACTAAAGACCCACAGTTGCACTCTTCTCACTGTAGAATATTTCTGTGTCCACCGATATTGACCAATAACGATAAGTCAATCCTTCACGAGTGTTCGTAACTACAGCTGGGTCAAATTATCGTTTTACCCCTGAGTTACCTCTGGCTCCTTAAGTACCAGTGCTCCTCTAATGAACAACCTGTTTATGGTCCAACCAATAAACAGAAAGTCCCTCTCGGGCCAGTGAGAGGGCGGGATCCCTTTGTTCAAGACCCGGAGTCACCACTTAAGGGAACACTCATCTACTTCTCCTAGAAGCGGGAAGGAGTGAATTCCATCTTGTGTTGTCATGTCCCCAGCCCCCCACTCGGTCTTGTCGCCAAGAAGGTAGGCTTATTGAGTCGGCGTGCAGGTACTCTCACCCGTACTAATCAAAGGACAATCCCTCGTGAGAAGGAGTTCATGACACACTCAAGATTAAGACTGGGTTACCTAGGTCATCCTATTGAAATAGTAACATAACTAGTTAACGGTGTTACATCTAGTGGTTTACTATTTCGTGGTCCGGTCTTATGCAAACTCATTGCATAGGATACCCCGCTCGCATGTCTCCTACATGGACGCCTTGGATCAATACGTCTGTATCGAATACAAAGCGGGCCGTATCACATAGTGTTACCAGGATAAGGTACCCAACCTTATCCCTGTACTATAGACCTTTTAGGTTGTTACTTGAACACCGATCCCCGTATGTCCCCACATACTAGTTCAAGTTACATGTAAACAACCTTGGATCTTAGTTTATTGGATTTGGGTTATATTGTGCAATTTTAGACTTAAAATGACAATAACACTTTATTGCATAAACCTCAATAACACTTTATCGATACAAGTATATAATTCATTAATCATTCACTATCTATGAGTTTTAGGACATAAAACCCAACAGTGACAGAACCCTAGTTGACGCCTATGAGTAGGGATGCCCGAGGTCCTTCTTAGATGACTAAATTCTAACCTGAGTTAGACATCAAACTTTAGGGTTTGTAGGGATTTTCACCCATTCCCACTTGTAAAAGCGAGAGAGTGGAGTGGTTTAGCGAACTCTAGAAGGATTGAGTAAATAGAAAACCCATAATATTTGGCTACTTTCTTTATTCCCAACTCTTGATACTTTTCATTATTTTGTATTCTTTACATTCTTATTTCAATGGAAATGTATTCATTTGCTCTTTATCTCACCATGAGTAGCTAAATTCCATTGAGGGGTTCAATATGGTGAATTTCCTTATGGTTCAATAGCTTGAAAGTGTTTTATTTGCTTAAGTTTTGTTCAATGCATGTCATTCTTTATTGAATATCATTCTGATCTTGCTGAGTTTAACTTGATCACTTAGACTTTGCATGCTATGTGAGTTTGATCTCGAAAGGGACAGACGATATCGGTTCTCATAAAGGTGATATAAGAGAAAAAGCTCGAAAGAGATTGTTCTGCAGTATAAGGCAAGATGCCTAAGGCACCCTATATCGACTATAGGGTTATAGGTTGCATTCGTGAATTATCTATGTCAGAGTCAAGTCACAGAAGTATGCATAACGGTACTCGCTTAGCCTTCTAACGGTTCTTGGGAGCAAGACCAAATAGGAGTTAAATCTGACCCAATGCATTGAATAGGCTTAAGTTAAATACTACATGATTATGGTTATTGCCTTTGGGATGAATCCATGTTGAATACCTCGTTTATTTCTTATTGTTATTCTTTATTATTTATTGCTTGTTTTATTTATTTCTTTAAAAACCAATCATTCAACTTATTTCTTTGGTTACCTTTTCAAAAGCAATCATTTGAGCAGTTTCTTATTCAAATTTGAATTTCCAAATTTAGTCCTCGTGGGATCGATACCCTTGGAATACTTCTAAGGTTTTTTTTTTATTACTACGTGCGACAGTGTATACTTGCACTAGGGTTAGCTGGATTTATCTTTATCATTATCTACCATCTTATCCCACATCCATCCATTCAGCTGACGACGCACCAATCAACCTTGAGATAGAGAAGGAAACCACTCTAGTTAACATAAGACTTAAGGATCCTTTAAGTCTACCTGAGACCCTAAAACATGATAAAGGTCCCCATTCTAAGTCTATTCTCATTCATACATATGGTTCTCTAGCACATCATAACTAAGGGATATTACTAAGCTTAGCCCCATAATCACTGTAGTGCATGCTATCGAAAATTCGACAGCATAACAATATACATATAGTCAACCCCAAAATTTTATCACCTGGAAACAAGATCATACACTTCTATATTCAAAACTATCTAACTACAACATCCACAACACTCTCGGTACTCCGAACTTCTACAACCAAAGCGAGTCAGATCTCGCATCCTCAACTCAACTATAACTTAAACAGACATTCAGCGCAACCATAAGATATCCAAATAAAACATGCTTCCAAATGATCTAAAAGATGCTAGTCCAATTAAAGGTAGTCTCAACATGCTACAATTAACTATAACTTCTCATACAGTCATCACGCCTCACAACGAAACTCATCATGCTCATTTAAATTCAAAAGCAAAACTCAAGGCTTAAGTCTAATTCAGGCTAGCATACTAAACTCTCAAGGAAAATTAGCTAAAAGCATAGAACTTAATCCGAAGGCTACTTATCAACTCCAACAAACATGCAATGGGTCTAAAACATAGAAATTGTGTGTCCAAATAGCTACTTACCTTAGTCAAATAATACTTGATAAATTAAAAATTATCTCCTTAGACACACAATTTCCTAACTTCAAGGTCCTACAAGCAAGCTACACAAGAAGGGGAAAAACATCATTAAATCCATAGGGGTTTTATACCAAGCATACATCTAGGAGCCAATTAAATTTGGGAATGTTTTAACACCCAAAAACTCACCTAAAACAGAAACAAAGCTTGCTGTCTGGGCTCCCAATTCTACTCCAAAACGACAATTAAACGTTTAAAAGCTAAGAGTACCTTGAAATCAATGGCCACAATCAATGGGCAGTTCTCTAGCACAATTAAATCATCCAAAACTTGACTTAAATCACTTACCCAATGTCGAAATTACTCAACGGTGTTGAAACTCGAAGACCCACTGCTCGAGTCGCTGAAATTGACAAAAAAAAAGCTTGCTAAACATAGTTAATAATGAGTGGGTATTCGATTAAACGTGATAACCAACCACTATAACCCTCAATCCAACTTACCCACGTTGAAAGCTCGCTGAAAACGTAAAAAAAAAAAAACGCTGCAAGCCGCCCTAAATCTTCGTTGTTCGCGCCTAACAGACCTCTCGCCGGAAAACCACCAAAAACTAGCCTTTGCTGTGCCTAAATCTCGTCAGAAAAACCACCAACCCGAGCCTATATACCAATCGACGACTGAGAGTGAGAGATTGAGAGAGAAGCCAGAAGAAAACGGGAAGAAATTGGGAAGAACAAACCTCGACTGCATCGTGTGACCCACGAACCGCCACTGGATTGAAACACGAACACCGCCGTTGCCAGAGAAGACGACTGGAGATAGACACCCACTGGCCGACGACGAGAGGGACTAACGAAGAGGAAGAAAAAAAACTTACCGGAGATGATACTAGCGGCTGCACGATCATGAAGGAGAGAGGAAGGAAGAGATGGGAAGATAGATGGCTTGGTTGATGGCTCCACCCTGGGCTGCGTGCACCTCTTAGATGATAAAAAAAGGGAAAAATACACTTTTAGTCCTTGAGGTTTGGGTTAAGTTACACTTTGGTCCTTGCGTTTTCAAACTCAACAAAAATACCCTTGAGGTTTGAGATAAGGTGCACTTTGGTCCATGCCCTCCATTTTTTGTTAAACCCTAACAGTTTGCTGACGTGGAACCATTATTTTAATAATTTTTTTTAAAATTTTCTAAATAAAAATATATTAAAATAATATAAATATTATTATTTTATATTTTTTTAAAATTCTCTCTCTCTTTCTTTCTTCTCCATCTTCTTTCTCCTCTTCATCTTCTTCCCTCCCCATCTCCTTCTTCTTCAGCTCAGGTGGCCGGTCGCCGCCGACTGCCGACGAACTGCGGCAGTGGCTGCCGAATTTTTTTTTTCCTTCTTTCTTCTTCTTCTCTTCTTCTCCCTTCTTTTCTTTCTTTTTTTTTTTTTTTTAAAACAGAGGGAGATTGGGGGAGGAGGAGCCTTCTGTTTCAGATCTGAAACGGAAGGGGGAGAACGAGCTCCTCCTCCCCGAAACTATCTGTTTAAAAAAAAACAGAAGAAAGAAAGAAAGGAGAAGAAGAAAGAAGGAAAAAAAAATTTCCGGCGACGGCTGGCCATCGGAGCTGAAGAAGAAGGAGATAAGGAGGGAAGAAGATGGAGAAGAAAGAAAGAGAAAGAAAGAATTTTAAAAAATAATAAAATAATAAGATTTTTATTATTTTAATATATATTTATTTAAAAAAATTAAAAAATCATTTTTTTTAATTAAAATAGTAATGCCACGTCAGTTGCCGTTAGGATTTAATGTCAAAATGAATGGCAGGGACCAAATTGCTCCTTATGTCAAACCTCAGGGGTATTTTTGTTGAGTTTGAAAACTCAGGGACCAAAGTGTAACTTAACCCAAACCTCAGGGACCAAAAGTGTATTTTTCCGTAAAAAAAAATTAGGGTTTAACATGACTCCAAATACACCATATTTACAAGTTCGCCATCCCATAATTTATTATTTTTTAAAAAAATTACATTCCAAGAATCTCCACTCATTGAACCTCTCTTTTCACACGATTTACATGAAATTAAATCTAATTAGCTCAAACTTAAAGAAATTGAGATTTAACTTGAAATACCGACGTTACAACGACCCTAGGCAACAGTCATTAGAAGTAGGGACGTTACACAACAAACGTGGAAGTTAAATACTCAAACTTCTCAATTTGAGAGTACACCTTTCCAACCCTCAAATTTTACATCCCATTAGAGGAAAAAAAAAAAAAAAACTTACATAGATATTAGAGATTTTGGCTGCTCAAATATCCATAAAAAATCAAGTTCATTCCAAAAAATTAAATAAAATTGCCAGAAATCTCGTGTGAACAACATACTTACCGTGTTGACCCAAAAGATTTAATTGAGATTCGTGGTGAACATATCCATATTTTGTGGAAGAACGATAAAATTAAAAGCTGAGTTAGGCGCGATTGCATTTATTATTCTTCTTCAAACACATGATTTTTGACAATGAAAAAGTGTTTAACCATACCAAAATTACTCTCCAACAGGTCCTAAATATTGGCTAAGTACATGCTTGGAAGTGATTTTGAAATGACTAAAATCACTTGAAATGGTTAAAATCACTTTCGTCAGGTTCCAAATCACCTTGAAATATACCTTTAATTATTCAAAATCAATTTCTTATTTGATTTTACACTGATTTTCATATCATAAAAATTGAGTTTGAATTATTAAAGGCATGTTTCGGAGTTCTTCTGAATATGACTTCATTTCAAAATCACTTCCAAACATGCACTTAATTATTCAAAATGAATTTTATGTTTGATTTTACAGTTCTAAACGTGATTTTTATATCATCAAAATTGATTTTGAATTATTAAAAGCATGTTTTGGAGTGATTTTAAATACGACAAAAGTAGTTTTAACCATTTCAAAATCACTTTCGAACGGCAAACAAATTGCAGGCGCGGACTTCTCCAAAGGTGTGCCGTACGCCAAATGGTTCCAACAGCAACATTGACTCACTAAACACCAAGGTTTTTCAACTTTCAATTCAGTCTTATCCATGTATTATTTCAAAGGTGTGCCGCACGCCAAATGGTTACCAAGGTTTTTCGAATTTCAATTTCCAATCCTTTCCCATGCCTATAAATATCACTGTCAGAACTCCAAAATTGCTCAAAACATAAAGCCATAGCAGAAGAAAAATACTCTCTCTTCAGCCTTTCTTTTTTCATTATCTTCATAAGAAAAAGAATTATTATGGCATTTGAAGTCATAGCCTCAGCATTCAACGGTGGGGTTCCTCGTCGTTTTGCAAACTTTCAACCTAGTGCTTGGGGAGACTACTTCATTTCATCTGATTCCAACACTATGGTATATATATATATATATATGTTGAAAATATTCTTTTCCTAACATTTTATTTTCTTTTCTACTTTCTATAATGAATTTTCGTTGGATAAAGTTTTTGTTTCATGTTTTTTCTTATAAATCTCATAGACAGTATAATTAGTTAAAAATATCATTCCCTTCCGTTATGAGAATTTTGTTTCCAAATACAATGTTTATTCCAAAAACGTTCATTCTTTAAAAGTCCAAACAAATAGCAAGGATATTAAAATATTATTATGTAAGCCCTAGAAAAGAAAACCCTATTATTATTATTATTATTATTATTATTATTATTATTATTATTATTATTATTATTATTATTATTATTATTATTAGATTAGTTTTTTTTGACATTATTAATGGATATTGTCGTGAAACTAATAAATGAAAAATCTGTTTGTGGAAACAAAAATTATGGAAAATCAGGAAGAAGAGAAGATGGTAAAGAAAGAGGTTGAAAAGCTAAAAGAAGAAGTGATAAGGATGTTTGTGAGGGCTGCAAACTCTTCACAAAAGTTAAGTTTGATTGATACAATTCAGCGCTTAGGTTTGTCACACCACTTTGAAGGCGAAATTAATGAAATCCTACAACACATACAAAAGCTTTCCAATGTTGACCATCATCAAGATATTTACCATGCCGCCCTTAGCTTTCGGTTGCTTAGACAACAAGGTTACTTTATTTCATGTGGTAAGTCTCTCTCGACCAATTTTCATGAGCTTATTCTGTATTTGACATGGCGTTGAAAGTGCTTATTCCATACAGAGATATTCAACAATTTTACAAACGAAAAGGGGGATTTCAAAGAATGGATTGCTCAGGACAAAAGTGGAATATTAAGTTTGTACGAAGCATCCCACTTGAGAATGAATGAAGAGAATATATTGGATAAAGCTTTGACCTTCGCAACGGCTCACCTCCAAACAATGGCCAAGGATTCCAGCTCTCCTTTTGCAGAAGAAGCTAAATATGCTTTGAAGTGGCCAATTTATAAAGCTTTGCCAAGGCTTATAACCAAACACTATATTTCTCTCTATGAAAAGGATCCATTGAATAACAGTATTTTGCTCACTTTTGCAAAGTTGGATTACAACGCTATGCAAAAAGTTTACCGGAAAGAACTCGGTGAAATTGCAAGGTAAACATTTTTCGTTACATATATAGACGTTATTTTCTTTGAGTTTTTATCCTTTTTATTCTTATATATTAAGTTAAATAAGTCATATAAAAGTTGGATTACAATGCTATGCAATAACTCTTGTTTTGTTTTTTTTTTTTCTTTTTTAGAATTTTAATTATGTGTTTGCGTGAATTTATAGATGGTGGAAGCATTTGAATTTGATGGAACAACTATCTTTTGCACGAGATAGGGCGGTAGAGAGTTACTTTTGGGCATTAGGAGTTTACTATGAGCCAAAGTACTCTCTTGCTAGAATAATATTGGCCAAAATTGTTGCTCTTGCAACAGTTCTTGATGATATGTACGATCTATATGCTACACTGGATGAACTTGCACTATTCACTGAGGCAATTGAAAGGTTTAACTTTTTCCACTCTTGATTTATTCAATGTCTTAAACTATAGCGTTGGTCTATTTAATTTGTATAGTATTTAAAATTAATCAAATAAAATAAAATACACATTTTAATCAATTATAAATTGTGGTAATGTAACATGGTATTCTATGGTTATTTTTGTAATTAAGTCTATATAAAAGCATGCTTAGTTGAATGATAAATCATCCCCATTCATATTTGTCCTCCACGTTTTTTCTAACAAAACTTGGCTTGTGAACCCATAAATTTCTCTGTAAACTAATAACACTTGAATAAAAAATAAATTTTAGGTGGGATATTAATTGCATTGAGAAGCTCCCAGAGTACATGAAAGTTTTTTATGAAGCTATATTCAGAGTTTATGAGGAGATCGAACAAGATATCAGCAAGGACAACATTCCATATGCCATTCATTATGCAAAAGAAGGGGTGAGAATTGAGCCTAATGTAGTTTTCTATTCTCCAAGAGAAAGAAGGTCTCTCTTTCTAACTTTTTGTTTCGTTTACAGATGAAGAGACAATGTAGAGCTTATTTTGCAGAAGCGAAATGGTTCCATGAAGGGTATGTGCCAACAATGAAAGAATACATGAAAGTTGCCATCGTATCTACTTGTTACTATCTTTTTGTTCCAATTTCATTTCTCGGCATGGGAGTTTCTGCTTCAGAAGAGGCTTTCCAGTGGGTTGAGAGTGATCCGATGCTTCTTAAAGCAACTGGAGTAATTGGCAGGCTTATGAATGACATAACTTCCCAAAAGGTACACAAACCAATTTAAAAGACAAATGAGGAAAATTGAGTTTTGTTCATGTGTTTAGCTTAATGAGACAATAAACCATATAGCCAATATAACCAATAAAACACTCAGAAACAAACCATTGAAGTGCACAAACCCAATCACAAAAATGCTAGAACATAGAAACAGGACCCACCTAAAAAATAACCAAAGAACCAAACTTGAACAATCCATTTGAATAGAATGATCTCGTTCAAGAACTAACTACAAACCTTTGAGACAAAAGTTGAAACTCAACTAATGGGAGGGTCTTAGTTTCACTACTTATATTTAACTTTACAGTTGAATTTGCTGAAATTAAACTTTATAGACATTAAATGTCTTGTTTCCTCAATGAAGTATTCACATTCCTTGTTTTAAAAAAATACCTTATAAAGTTTTTTTCAGTTCAACATTTGAGAGTGAGAATTCGAACTTATAATGTTTTGGTCAAATATATACGCCTTAATTAGTTTGGACTATTTTTTGAGAATAATAATAATCATATTGATGTGATTTAGTAGTAATGAGACATACTAACTATCCATCACATAACATGTCGAAAACTAGTTAGACCTCTTCAATAATGATTAAAAACAATATATTGAGTTGATTTTAAAAATCGCTGAGAACTATCAAGTTATTGTTTTGCTAGATTTGTGATTATTAAAATGAGTTGTTACAAATTCATTATTTAATTATTTAAATTATCTATTTTCCAAAAAAAAAAAATTAAATGTTTGTCACGTTTCAATGTTAATCAGTTTGAACAAGAGAGAGGTGATGTTGGCTCAGCTGTTGAATGCTACATGAAACAACACGGAGTATCAGAAGAAGAAACCTTAGTTGAATTAGAAACGGAGGTCGTAAAAGCATGGAAATATATAATAGAAGACTATATGAAATCTACCAAGATTCCAAATGTGGTCTTCATGCGCGTGTTGAATCTTGCACGACTCTCAGACCTCTTCTATAAGGAAGAAGATGGTTACACATTCGTTGATGGAGCAACCAAACGTTTCATTGCTTTCATCCTTGTAGACCCTGTACAAATTTGATCCATCTAAGTCGTCATTCCTTTTTTATACCATATATCTTTTTTAAAATATGATTATATCATGCATGTAATTCTCTAGTCAACGTGTGTTTGAGGAATACTGTTGCAATAGAATTAGTGGTTAATTAGATATTAATCTTGGGTAATACGTTGGTTATTTAGGATTAAGATAGTTTGTTTTCCAATTCTTTGAGCAATTTGGTGTAACCTAAGAGACAAAGGAGAGTTCTCTCCAAAGTTTCTATCGAAGAATCTTTATTATGATTAAAAAAAAAGTGAGTTTTCCAAGATTTCTATCAAAAAAACTTTATTATGATAAAAAGTATAACCACAATGCAGGTGTTAATATCACACATGCGGAAGCAATTTTGGATCTTAGGCACACAATTTGATCAATTTAATCCTAGAAGACATTCTGTCCATAAGAACAAAAAACAGAGTAATAAGGTACCTACCTACCTCTTGGAGCTCCAAATTCGTATAATCCGATGCTTTATAATTCACACTAACGACTTTTTGACAACCACTTGGATCTTCTCTACTGTAACGCCCCATGTTTTCAAACCTCTAGCCTAGAGACGCTACTACAACTCTAAACCCTTAGCTACGAGACTGAACCACTTGAAAACCGAGCGTACCGAAAATTTCAGCAGCATAACGGCGCAAAATGGGCTAATCCAAAATTTCACAACACCTGATAAGCAACAAACACTTCTAGATGAACTCGAAACCAAACTCCACCAAACTACATATCAGATTTCACAACCTAACTTCTCTATACGAGTCAGATCTCGTAGCAACAGACAACATGATCATTACATTGTCACCAAGCAACAAAGGTTATTGCCAGCTTTAATTAACTCTACGCAGCGGAAATAACTTTTATTAAAACCAACAACTCACCCCAAAGAATACTAGCTAAGCAACCTTTATTCTTAAATGAGAAAACAATGGAACTAAACCCTAAGTTCATAAACATAAACAACTCAGCCAAAACACACCATAACAGAAATAATGGTTATCCACTAATCAATAAACCTAACCAAGCAAACTGAAATAAACCAATATCCAACTCTAGCCTATTTCATTAATACAAATGAAAGAAATAACCCAAACGCCCTAGGGTTCCTCTTCGAAGTTCTCTTCCTCACCAAGGTCCAGCTCGTCATCCAAACCTACAACATCTAAAATGTTGGGGGGAAGATGGGGAAGGGGGTATCAGTACAACCGTGGTACTGGTAAGCAGCTCACACTTACCAAGCCACAAACAATCAACCAATACAACCAACATGCTTAGCACACGCATCCAACATGTTACACAACCACAATAAGAAACATGCTTTTAAGCTATAAACTAATCACATGCTTAAAAACATCAACCCATGCAAATGCATCTCACGCTATGCAACGCACGCACTAGACTCCACATGATTTCCTCGTTATGCTCCGCAACTACATGATTTCCGCGTCATGCTCCGCTAATTACATGATTTCCGCGTCATGCTCCGCTACACATGAATTCCGCGCCATGTGTTGCGCTACTTACATGATTTCCGCGTCATGCTCCGCTACACATGAATTACGCGCCATGTGCTGCGCTAATTACATGATTTCTGCGTCATGCTCCGCACCTACCCCACATGAATTCCACGCCATGTGTTGCGCCACTCATTCGTGATTTCCGCCTCACGCTCCGCACTCACACCCACGTGATTTCCGCATCACGCTCCGCAACACATGAATTACGCGCCATGTGCTGCGCCTCACACCCGACTCATGCTACACAACCCCCATGCAACATGCTAACCAGACTCACCATGCTTGACTCAACAATCATCATGCTCGAGGCTAATATCTATCATGCTTATACTCCTTAAGCGAACACAACTCAAGCAACACAGTAATTACAATTCATGATAATCACAACCATTTCAACATTCACAATTCAACAGTTCATACATAGCACAGATACAGGTAAAGAAGAAAACAAACAACATACTTCAGGCAATCAAACAAGCTTAGTAAGTAGAAACTACTTACCTAACGCTTCCAAAGCAACCTTAGCAAGCCCAATGCAACCAAGGTAAGCTCCTAAGTCACAAAGGCAGCTAAAATAGTTAGAACTAACCTAAAGTTCTTAAGACACGCTTGAAAAGCCAAAACCCACTTGCTAGGCCTATTTCCTTGTTAAACAGCCTTCAAACATTCCCCACAATGAAAACCCAAAAGCTTTAGTCCATGGGTAACCATGTCTAAGGCACAACGGGCCATGGGTATACGCCAAACGACCATAACTAAGGCTTTTTAGCCGCTGGATAGCAAGTGAAAAGTCACGCGAATGACATTCCAAGGACTCCTAAGACTTGGGCAATGCGACTATGGCTTAGATAATTAATGAGACTTGATCTAGCATGCTTTTTAAGCCACGAACAGCAAGCAAGTGCTCATTTAAACCATGCTTAAAGAATCTATAAGGGTCGGGCAAAGCTACATAGGCGACGAGACTAAATGACATTGATGAACTACATGATTTAAACTAAAACAACTCATTAATAAGCATATTCTAGGACTTATGAAGGTTGAGTAACACCTACGAGCCTAGATAAACCATGGGTAACGACCAACACATGCTTCTAAGGCTTAAACAACTAATGGGTAGCAAACTACAATGCTATAAACCAAGGGACAGGAAGGAAACTTACCCAAACGAACCCGTTTCCACACTAGGCGGGTTATTCTAACCTCTATCAACGTGCTAGAATGGTCCTTGGGTAGTGGGTACTCGAGTTGAAGTGTATCGAACTCAATCGAACACTTAGGTGGCGTTGTAGATCAGAAAATCAAACACAATCTTAATTTTCCAGCACCTAAAACGAATGGGTATTTTACTTAAATCTCTAAACATGAGTGGGTGAGGACTAAACTTACCAGAATTGCTTAGACACGCCGAGACACCCACAATTTGAGCAAAGACGGCGCTGCAGAACATAATTTTCATCACAAAATATTAAAATTCCAGCACCTAAACCATTGGGCATTTTGATTCCAACAACAACCAAACATGGGTAAGAGTTAAAGCTTACCAGAATCGCTAAGTGATACCGAAAACGCCCAATGATGCTGCTGGACAGAGGCGAAAACGCAAGGAACTGAGACTCCAAGCTGCTAGGACAGGAGATCTGATGAATCCAACCAAGGAATACTTAGATCGGGCTTTAACCACAAGGAAAGGAAAGGGAAAAAGGCTAGCCCACGAGCTTAAGGCTGAAAAAACATGGAGAGAGAGAGATCTGAACCACGAAACCCACCTGAACCGAGAGGAAACGCGCGAGAGAGAGGGCGGTGGGCTGGTTGCGCGACGGGTTGCACTCCACGGCCGGCGATACACACGACGACGACGCTGCTCCGACGGCGGCTGGGACCCAGACGGTGGCGGCGCGACGAGCTTGGGCAGCAACAGCGGCTACACGACGACGGCGCGACAATCGGCTGGGTGGCGACTAAGAAACGGCAAGGGGGGGGGGTTCCTTCCTCACGACAGAAAGAGAGAAAGAGAGATGAGGGTTTAGGCTAGGGCTTTCTCTTCTTTTTTTTTCTTAGAATCCTTTTCTTTTCTTAATTTCTTTAATTAAGAAAACCCAATAATAAGTATTCCAAGAATAGGACTCCAACTAAAACCCTTTTGATTAGCATAAACTTTTCTTGCAACCAACATTGGCTTTAAAAATATATCAAGCCTAAGGGAGAGATTTAATTTATGTAACGCTCATATCCCGAGAATAATTTTCCAATGCCTTGGTATTAAATTATAAATCCATATCAAAAGCCCAAATAATAAATATATTTTCATTCGACTTTATCCATGGAATTTAAATAACACCCAAAAACCACGGGGCGTTACATCTACTATCCTCAGGCCTTGGAACGGATTGTGGGATTCTCAATTGATAGGAATTGGAAAGGAAAGTTTATGGGTTCATGCAAGCTTGAGAGTATGAACATGGAAGTTCTTGGGAGAATTTTGGCAGCATTTTAGGTTGAAGAAGATACACTAATTTTCATCAGCTCATCCTCTATATATAGAGGAAAATCATGCACAAGAATTGCACAAAAAATTGACAACAAATAGGGATCATTTTGAGTCATAAGATTTGGTGGTGCAATAAGGCTAATTACAAGTGATTAGTCATTTAAGCACCACCTCCAAAATTTGCTAACTTTTGAATTTCTTTTAAATTCAAAATTTGCAAATAAAAATCTGAACAATCCCACTTTCTTTTATTTTTATTTTTATTTTAATTTAAATATCATTTATTTAATTAAAATAAAATTATTTAATTTAATATCTCATATTAAATTAATACCATTTGTGCAATCTTGGTTTCTTTCTCCCAACGAATTTTTTCGAACATGAATCCCTATTCACATGTTTAATATTTAAATCATATTTAAATATATAACTCTCATTTTAAGTTTAATTTCATAATTAAACTAATATGTCGTTAAATATCGTATATAACCGACTTTTGTATCCTTTTCCAAATTTGAACGTTTCAAATATTAACCTATCATATTGTTCCAAGTTTTATTCCCATTGAGCTAGTAGAGGGACCTAATGGACCTACAGATCATGGGCTCCAACGAAATGATGATAACTGGTTAATCTCATTAACCTAGTCATTCATCGTTCGTTAGCTTCCGGGACACTCCACTATAGCCCATAGCTGCACTCCCCTCACTGTAGATATATTTCTTGTCCACTTTAGATAACCATGATTAGTAAGTCGACCCTTCACCGATTGTTCGTTACTAGAGCTAGGTCAAATGCCGTTTTACCCCTATAGTTACATCTTGTTCCTTAAGTTTCACCGATCCTCTAATGAACAACTAGTTCGTGATACAATCACTGAACCAAGCCCCTCTCAAGGTTATGAGAGGGGGGGGGGGTTGTTCAAGACTCGGAGTCAACACTTAAGGGAACAACCTTTACTAACCCTAAAACGGGTAGCAGGGAATTCCTTCTTGCAAGGCTATGTCCCCAACTATCTATTTAGTCTTATCCCCAAAATGGTAGGCTTATTGAGTCGGCGATGTTTGGCCACTCTCACCCATGCAAATCAAAGGATAATTCTAAATAAACAGGAGTTCATAGTCAGCTTAGGATTAAGATCGAGTTACCTAGGTTATTAATATGAGGTGTTCAGTTTCAACAGTAAACGGTGTTGTAAAGTGAAAGTGACTTATCTCTTGGTTCGATCTCTATGCAAAATCTTTGTATAGGATGCCCTCACTCACATGTCTTACACATGAACAATTAGGATCACATCGTTTGTCTTTAAAGAACAAAGCAAACAGTGCTAATAGTGTCCCTAGGATTAAGGTACCCAACCTTATCCATATACTATAGATCGTTTAGACTATTTACTTGAACTTGATCCATACTTATGTCACACATAAACTTCAAGTATACATAATATAGCCATGGGTTCTTAGTTTATTGGATTTGTGGTTATATTTAGGCAAAACAAATATATAGAAATAATACTTCATTGAAGCAAGTCAAATGTTACATTTACTATCTACGAGTTTTAGGGCATAAAACCCAACAGACAATTATTGGCTACTTACACAAAATTGGAAAACAAACTAATTCTAATTCCAAATAACCAAGGAATTAACCACAATTAATATCTAATTAACTAATAATCCTAATCCAAAATAACCATTAAATTTGTTAATACTAAAGATTTGAGAAAATCATAATAATCTATTTCATTCCTGATGCGTGCAAAAACGCTCACTGCAAGTGTACAAGTCAAGTTTTAATATAGTGTGTAAGTGAATACGGATGTTGCCTTCTGGATTGGGTTTCTAGCTACTTAACTACCATGAATACTAATGTCCAATTCTATTTAGAGATTAAAATGTGATGATCAGATGATGAATTAAAAGAACAAAAACTCAAAAGATGGAAATTCAATGGAGAGAGCCCTTAGGGAATTGATTTTACCAATTAAGATTATGGATTGATTAAGTGAATGTTAATCGTCATGCAATATTCCATAAGTCAAAGACACTTAATCCATAATTATCTCTCCCAAGCATAATTAATTCTCATGAAAATCAAGAATCCAATATTCCTATCTAGATTAAAAATATGCAAGACCTTAAGTATAAAATCCTTTTTTACAACTTCTAAAGCGATTCTAAATCTCCCGATCTTAGAACTACTTTATGTTGGGGTTGGTGCCCTAAAGTCGTAGATAGTGAATGAAACAAATAGTAGTATACTTGTACGATAAAGTCGTTGTCGAGTTTTTTATTCACTTAAGTTATTAAATAAGTGAATTGTACGTTATATAACCCAAATCCAATAAACTAACATCCATGGCTATATGATATGAATACTTGAACTTTATGTAGTGACATAAAAGTGGATCAAGTTCAAGTAATAGCCTAAACGACCTATAGTATAGGGATAAGGTGTGGTACCTTATCCTGGGTGAAGGGAATAAAAGTCCCCACGCAGCGGAAGCGCATCGAAAGGACCTTACGCCATATATTAATTAACATTAAAATACCGTTACGAAAAACTCAAATACACTTTAAACACACTTTAAAGTTGCTGGAAAATTGGTTTAAACATGCTGAAAAATAAATCTAAATTTATTTTCATGCTTTTCTAAAGAAAAGGGCAAGAGCCGTTACAAACCTTCGTTGTAGACTTGACCGTTCTTCGCCAACGACGCTCCAACGATCGAAAACGCAGCAGCCTCCTTGTCTTATAATCGCTGGAAATTTCTTCTTGATTGACACAATAACCACAGAGGTTACACCGGTATGTCTCTAAGTTTAGGAGGCAAAAGACTTGTGGGAGTCTTTCTCTAAGAGGGAGGCTAGAGAGAATTCTAGGTCTTGTCTTGTGAGTCTAAGAGCAAGAGGAGAGAGTCTGCTTGACCAATTAGGTCTAGTGTTCTATTTATAGAAGAGAGGCCATGAATAAAATATTCAATTAAATCAATCTTTTCCAAAATTGATTCAATCTTATTCCTTATTTAATCAATCCATGACCAATCAATTCCACAATTGATTAATCTTTTCCACAAATGACTAATTACTTCCATAAGTGATTAGATCATTTCCATAAATGATTAATCACTTCCTTAAGTGATTAATTATTTCCATAATTGATTAATTCCCGGTTAATGAATTCTTTAATTAATTAACCACCAATTAAATATCACATATTTAATTTCCAGCCTTGAATTAATTAATTTGCCCAAATAGATTTTAGGCCTTAAATTAATTAATTCATTATTTGAACTCTTTGAAACTTCCATAAATTTATATTAATATTTGAATTTCTTCAAATATTAATTTCTCTCATAATAATATATCAATATATATTATTATGAGAGAGCAGGAGTCCATAATCAACTCAGGATTAAGACTAAGTTGTCTAGGTCGTCCTAGTGAAATAGAAAACCAACTAGTTAACGGTGTTATAACCAATGGTTACTATTTCGCGGTCCGGTCTTATGCAAACTCATTGCATAGGATACCCCCACTCGCATGTCTCCTACACGAACGCGTTGGATCGTAGCGTTTGTATCAAATACAAAGTGGGCCGTATCCATAGTGTCATCAGGATAAGGTACCCAGTCTTATCCCTATACTATAGACCCTTTAGGCTGTTTCTTGAACAATAATCCCATATGTCGCTACATATAGTTCAAGACTCATATTACAGCCTGAGATGTCTAGTTTATTGGATTAGGGTTATTTTTAGGCAAAAACAAATATAAAATAACTAATAACATTTAATGGAAAAATATATCAATATTATTTCATTAATATTAGGTCAACGGTTACATTCACTATCTACGAGTTTTAGGGCATAAAACCCAACACTGGGAACACTATGTGATGTGGCCCACTTTGTATATAGTGCAAACGATGTGATCCTGAATCATTCGTGTAGAGACATGTGAGTGGGGGCATCCTATGCAAATGAGTTTGCATAAGATCAGGACCAAGAAATAAGTCAATTTCCTTTATAATGTTGTTTACTATTGAAACTGACTTATTTTAGTGCGATGACCTAGGTAACTCGATTTTAATCCTGAGCTAACTATGAACTCCTGTTTATTCGGGCTTATCCTTAGATCTGCATGGGTGAGAGTGGCTCATCATCGCCGACTCAATAAACCCCCCATTTCAGGGATAAGAACGGGTAGATAGCTGGGGACAAAGTTCTGCAAGATGGAATCACTCCTACCCAATTTAGGGATAGTAAAGAGGTTGTTCCCTTAAGTGCTGACTCCAAGACGTGAACAAAGGGATCCCGCCCTCTCATTGGCCCAAGAGGTATTAGGTCTAGTGGTTGGACCACAAACCAATTGTTCATTAGGGACTCAGTGGGGGACTTAAGGAACAAGAAGTAACTCTAGGGGTAAAACAGACATTTGATCCAGCTGTAGTTACGAAAAACCTGTGAATGATCGACTTACTAATCATGGTTATATCGGGTGGACAAAAATATATCTACAGTGAGGGGAGTTCAACTACCAGGCTATAGGGGAGTGTCCCGGTAGTTAACGAATGTTGGTTAACTAGGTTAAAAGAGTTTAGTCGGTTAATCTCGGATCGTTGGAGCCCATGATCTGTAGGTCCATTAGGTCCCCCTGCTAGCTCATACGAAATAAACCTTAGAACAAGTGTGATGAAGAATTTGAAACGTTCAAATTCATTATAGGGAGTTGTCGTTAAATTATGTTTGATAAATTTAACGTTGAAGTTTAATTACGAATTAAACTATACTAAAATTTGAGAGAGTCGAGAATATTTAAATGAGATTTAAATATTAGAATTGTGTGTTCCATACACATTTTGATTTAAATATGAATAGGGATTCATATTAGTTTTGAAATAGATTGGAATTGGGGAAATTATTTAATTTAGTTTAAATAATTATGATTAATTAAAATTTTAATTAATTATTTTAATTTCATTACCTAATTATAAATGTTGGGATTATTTGAAATTGAAATTATGAATTTCAATTTAGGTGGCTTTACATAGCATGAAGTGTTTCATGCATTTAATGTAAAATTGACACCAAAATTGGTGACTAGTTAACAACCACCAAGCTTTGTTTCCCCATATATAAGATCATCTTCTTCTTTCTTCAAGAGGTGTGTTTTGCTGAAGTTGGTTCATGCAAAAAGACATTCCATTTATCTCTCAAGTTGAACAATTTCATTCCCATAATTTTTACTTGAACCATCAAGAGAAATCTCCCAAATTCATCACATTCTTGAGTCCCACAACTCTTCCTAAGGCCGGAGGAGAGCGGGGAAGACTCTCGTGGTTTTCTTAGACGTGTTCGTGAAAAGAAAACACCATAGGAGTTGCTTGATTCGAGCTTCCAAGAGGTTGGTCATCCAAACTCTGTTTTTCGGTTTCTTTTGTGCATGTTTTCTCTCTAAAATTAAAAGAAATTAGAGTGCTTCGATATAAATCGCTTCCACTAGTGTCTTGTACACTCCTTCATTTTAGTATAGTTTTTAAGATCTAATCTAAACTCCCTCTCCTGAGCAATATTCAGAACAAACAACAATTAATATATGGTCAGTAGATTAAAATCCTTAAGTATATAATTCGCATAAATGGAATTAGAGCAACAAAACATTCAAATAACTAATCCATAAACTCAATGCCTATATCAATCCCTAAGATAAACAAACTAGCTACTCATAGTCTTACAACTACAAACAAAACTTGAATAAAAGTCCATAAAACAACACAAGAGTAAAGGAAAGAAAGATAAAAACTCGAATCCCGTGTTGGCCACACGTCCCTGTCCTGATCTCCACGAGCTCTTGCTTGAAATCTTGCTCCCGGCTCTTTCTCTAGCTCTCCCCAGAAGTCTTGTATCGATTTTAGGGCAAAAATCTCTCCACAGGAACTCCCCTTCACGAATCCCAATCACATTGTATTTATAGTAAATTCTGGACAACGTCGAAATGTTGTCCCTTTGCCGCCTCAATCAATTTAAGAAAATTGGGTAGCGTCAAGACGCTACAATTAGAGCGTCTCGATGCTTTGTCTGTGGGAAGTCTGGCTTGAATGGGTGTTGCGGCAGTGTTGAGATGCCAAAGGGTAGCATCTCAACGCTCTCCTCTCAAGTCAAATGGCTGCTACAACTTTCTTTTTTTTTCTCTTTTTCAAATCCTTTGCTTCTTTTGCTTCCTTTGCTTCAATCAACTTCCAAAAAATCAATTTCATCCCAAGAACTTAATTCCTACAAAATAAACATAAAAGAGCATGAATTTGGCCAAATAAATCTCTAAGACTAACGATAGAATACTAGGAAAAACAACCCATAACGTGAGCTATCAAACACCCCCAAACTTAAGCATTGCAAGCCCTCGAGCAAACTAGAAATCAAAAATAGGTTGTAAATGGATGCAATTACATAACTCAATCCTCAAGACTCAAATGTCAATAATCAAGCAATCAAGAGACATGCACATAAGGCCCAATAGGGAGACAAATCAAAATTTTCCCAAAAATATCTTGCAAATGAGAGATCTAACTTAGTTTATATTGGATTCTACTAACTCAGGATTGAATTATAACGCTCTCAACCTGTCTTCCCTCTACACTGGCACCAAGGGCTTACTAATGAGTAAATGGAAAAAATTGGATTGTTTTTCTCCATACGTAGGTACTTTAAAATAAAATTGAATCATGCATTTATAAGAGGACACTAGCTTTCACACACGTATTGCAGGGACCCATAATCCTAGTTTAATCCTTTGGTTGGCCTAACTGATCACAACAGGGGTAGCTCTTTTTGTCTAAAACATTATTAAAGATTGCATAGTATGCATAAGACATGTCATTATTTTCCTTCAAATTTAATAACAAGAATGATGTTTCTTTTAAGCATAGCAAGCACATTTTCTTTTCTTTTCTCCTAGGCAAGATCTAACATGCTAATTTGCAAAAAACAAATAACTCTTTAGCTCATCCTTACACCTATCGAGGTCACAATAAGAATATGAACCTAATAATTCGCTCCTAAGCATTCAAGAAAGATACTCCACTAATGCAAGAATTATCATAGAAAAAAAATATAAAAAGGCTCCCTTTTGAGACATTCATACTTACAACTCATCAAAAGCTCAAAAATTGACAAAAGAGCCTATTCTAGGAAATCATAACTATGTAAAAATATCCAAAAACAACCATCATGCCAAAATTAAGTAATTTGAGAAAAATTCATTTAAATATGATTTAAATGCATGTAAATTAAATATGGGATATTTGATTGTAATTAAGTAATAAGATTAATTAATTCATTTAATTAAATAAATATTAATTGTTATTATTTATTTATTTGATAGGGAGTTAGTTATTTTATTCTCTCCTAACGTCAGACCTCTCTCACACCGTTCTCTCAGTCTCTCAGTCACTCTCTTTCGTTCTCTCTCTGCCAAGAACATAGAGGAAATATTCCTCTTTTGTGTTCATCCCAAATTCAAGAACGAATCCCACCATTCCATTCATAATCTCAAAGGATAGCGGGGAAACCTCGTGGTGGTGTCTCTTTGATCGTGCTGCAACTTTAGTCCATGCGCTATCAATAGGAGATCTTGATTTTCAGAGTCGCCCACGTCGGTATGTAAATGCTTCTCTCTTCCCTTGATTAGATTAGATCTAATAGATAATGTATGCTTAGCCTAATTAATTGCTAGAATAATTTTGTGATTGTTGCCAATGTAATGGTATTTTAGGAAAACCTAATTAACTACGAACGGTCTAATACGCTTCCGCTAGGAATTAGGGAATTTCAATCCTACAATAACAACTTTAGTGAATAAACCTCAATAACAACTTTATTGAACAAGTATATATAACAAATTACTTGAATTACTTAATTGCACTAAACCCATCACATTAATCCAATCAGATTCAACAAAAACAAGCAATCAAAGGAACCCTAATAAACTATTGATTTAGTTTTTGCAACGATACTTTAGAGGTTTAGAGCAATAGCCACCGAAGGGTGAACAACTACTCCTCCCCTAAATTGAGACAATCTCAACCAAACCCTAACACCAGAATAACTCATATTTCGTTAGTGTTTAGTTACCGTTGTTCAGTCAAGGATTCACTAACATATTTAATGTTGGGTTTTATGCCCTAAAACTCGTAGATAGTAAATGTAACAATTGACCGAACATCCATAAAATGATATTGATGTCTTATTCAATAAAGTATTGTTGTTTGTATTATGTTTGTCTTGCGTAAATAACCCTAATCCAATAAACTGAACATCCTAGGCTGTGGTATGAGTCTTGAACTGTATGTGGAGACATACGGGGATCACTGTTCAAGATACAGCCTGAAGGGTCTATAGTATAGGGATAAGGTCGGGTACCTCATCCTGGTAACACTATGAATACGATCGACTTTGTATTTGATACAAACGCATTGATCCAACACGTTCGTGTAGGGACATGCGAGTTTGGGTATCCTATGCAATGAGTTTGCATAAGATCAGACCGTGAAATAGTAACAGCTAATTGAAACACCGTTGACTAGTTAGGTTTCTATTTCACTAGGATGACCTAGGCAACTTAGTCTCAATCCTGTGTGGGTTATGAATTCCTGTTCACGAGGGATTTTCCTTTGATTTGTATGGGTGAGAATGGTCAGTACGCCGACTCAATAAGCCTATCATTTTGGGGACAAGACTGAGTGGGGAGCTGGGAACATAATCACACGAGAAGGAATTCACTCCTTCCCGACTTTAGGGACGTAGATGAGTGTTCCCTTAAATGGTGTCTCTGGGTTTAGAACAAAGGGCCCTACCCTCTCATTGGCACGAGAGGGGTTTCTGTTTAATTGTTGAACCACAAACAAGTTGTTCGTTAGAGGAACACTGACACTTAAGGATGTAGATGTAACCAAGGGGTAAAACGATAATTTGACCCAGTTGGAGTTACGGACACTCATGAAGGACTAACTTGATGTTATTGGTCTATATTCGTGGACACAGAAATATGTCTGCAGTGAGAAGAATGCAGCTGTGGGTCTATAGTGGAGTGTACCCACAGTTAACGAGTATTGATTAATTTGGTTAATGAGTTTAACTGATTAATCTCATATTGTTGGAGCTTCTGATATGCAAGTCCATTTGGTCCCACTGGTAGCTCGTAAAGTGATTTGAGACAACTAAGTCTAAAGGGAAGAATATAATGTATGGTGATACATTATAATATAATTTTGAATTAGATTCAAAATTATGAGATAAATAAATATTTGAAAGCGTTCAAATATTTGATTCATATTGAATTTATAGGATATGAGAGAATTTGAAAAGGTTCAAATGATAATATGAATTTGATTCATATTAGTGATATGATTTAATAAAAGACCTAAAATTAAATATATGATATTTAATTAGGTACTTAATTAATTATAGAATTAATTAATTATTTATTAAATCAAATATGAATTTAATGTTAGTTTTTTAATAATATTTTATTCATGGCTCTCCCCTATAAATAGGTCACTAAACCTAAGGTTTACTGAGACCCTCATTCAAGCCTCACAAGCCTCCCTCTTAGAGAGAAAAGGATTCCACCTCCTTGCCTCCACAATTCCTAGAGTCATATGACTTGCAGCGTGTAAGCGCAACACCCACTCGAGCGCAAGTATACACTATCAAGTAATAAAGTGGAGAGTACTCCGGATATCGAATCCAAGGGAGATGGTGACTAGTTGAAAAACACAAGATTCTACAAAACAAGAACCTCCTCTAAATTTGCAACCGAAGATGGTAAACAAAGAAATAGTTTGAATGGGGGTTTGTTTTAAGACAGAAATAGAAATAAACAAATAAATAATTGCAGTAAAGATATATGAGATAAGCGGGAAAATTCAAATAGAATAAACCAAAAGCTTTGGATTACCCCGACCTTTGCGCTAGCAACTTACTCAGGCATTGCAAACGGCTAAAGAACACTATCTATGTTGCCTACATAGATTTGGTGCAGATAGCATCCTCCAGTTGCACCTGCAAATGCCTTGACAACTAGATTGTGAGTTAAGTCCTACTTCTATTCAACTTCGCTGTAGGTGCCTTTAGAAGACTAAGTCAACTAGAAATCTATTTCTAGGGCTAGCAGAAACTTAGATAAGTAATGCTCACGACTCTTAAAACTCTAGTGGTTCCAGTCATATTTCTAGGATGCAAGAAAACAAAGTCCTATTTCTAGGATCTTTTCCACTATTGTTTTTGCGAACCCGTGCATTCAACTCCAACCTTTCGGTCATCAGCTAAACACAAACTATGCTGACTTAAGTGATTAGTTTAAGCTAACAATGAAACTTAAACATCAGCAAAAACAAACAATGCTAAGAGGGAGCAAGGTTGCCTTTGCATAGGTGAGACTTTCTTCTACTCAAGGTATCCACATATTTGAATCCCCGAGAAGAAGCTTAGCTCATTGATGAAAGTAAAGTGCAAGACATAAAATAAAGAGTACACAAAGTATAAGAATCAACTGAATTCATTTTAATTAAATGGAATGAGTACAAGAATGATAAACTTACAACTGAAAATTAAAGGAAAAAAAGAAAAGTACAGCAGCTGAAAGTAAAGACTAAACAGAAAATAAAGTGCTAGACTCGACTAAGGATCTTTCTCTCTCTATCTAGCTTGCTCTAAACCTCTTTCAAGGGGAGACAAGCCTTTCTCCTCTTCTTCTTTCGAATGGAAGAGCCGACAGAGGTTGAAAGATCCAGAACTCGGTGTGGTTACAAGATGAGAAGAGAGAAAAACTTAAAAACTATCCTAAGGACGAATTTCCGAGCTCCTTTTGCTTCTTGCATCTTGGTCGCCTTTTATAGACCTTAGAAGGTAGGGATGGTTGTCGAGATCAGTGTGAGAGAGCCTTAGAAGGTAAAAATTCATGATCCTTGGAGATTTGATATGAGATTTTGGATTTTTGGATGATTCTGTGAAGATCCCATGAATCTCGGAATTTTGTAGGAAAGCCCAGTTGCGGTCGCAAAGTCGAGCGCAAATCTTCTGTGCACTGCCTTGGCACTTTTGTCTTCAGCTGGGGCTACTTTCCTTATTAGTTTGCGGGCGCATTTCAAACGCATCTTCCACATCTTCAGGACCAGACGTGGGCACAAATCTTCAACTTCAACTCTTTTGCTCAGCTAACTTTTAATCTCCAATTGCGGTTGCAATTCCCTTGAAAAGCCCTCTGCACAAAAACACTAACTTTAGATAAATTCTTGCAAAAGTAATCTCTTTTTGTACATTTTAAGCATAAATTCTATACTTCTACGATTTTCCTTGTGACTTTTGTTAAATTGACTAAAAAAGCTAAGCTTTTAAGCACAAAAGCCTTGCTTTCTAAATAATAACCTAGGTTTTTAAGGCTAAATAACGTACATAAATGAGCGTTATCACACCCCCAAACTTAAGCCATTGCTTGTCCTCAAGCAATTTCAACAAAATCAAAAGAACAAGAAAGAAAAGATGTGCATTTCATAGGCAAGTTTAGTTTGTGAGGGCGCCTTTCAAGAAAGAACTCGGCTCCTAACATTCTAAGTTAACAACAAGACTTCTCTAACACTAGGCCTTTGCTCACTTCTCTCAAGATAAGACATTCTCATGCATTCCCTCCTCTACTACCTGTTATTCCACCTGGCCTTTATTCAGAGTAGCCTATCTCTTTCACAAGTTATCCTAACTCTCAAAATGGAAAAGAAAGTTTTACTTCACTCCCCCAAACTTATTTGAAGTTGCTGCTAGGCTTCATATTTTTTTTCTCCGTTTTTTTAGATATAGGAGAATCTCATAGTCATCTACACCTTCGTTCCAATATACTAACATTTTGTGGTGAAAGTAGCTGACTACGAGCATAGCTCACTATTGAGACTATAGCACATGCTCACTTCTCAAACTGACCTTTCATGCAGTGGAAATCGTGGGTGTCACGACCTCCCCTGGTTACTTGGTTTATTGGAGAAGGAGGATTATCTCCTTGCTTTTCCTATATATATATATATATATATATATATATATATATATATTTTCGCTCTAGCAAAAGGCAACTTAATACATGATAAATAGAGAGTACAAAACACAAAACTGTCCCCCCCAAACTTAAACGAGTCAATGTCCCCATAGACTAGACATGAAGAACATAATAGAAGAGACTAAATGGGATGGACAAGCTAAGATCAAATCTAAACTTTCCTAAAGGTTTCGGTAGTCAAAGCCTAAGGTGAGTTTGAACTTGAATGTGTTATGGAGAGAAAAGTTTATTCAGGTTTCATGCTTTGAAAAACTCGAGGTTACTAAAATGTTTAAAGAGCCGAGAGAGCTTTACTTATCATCATTAAGGGCGCTCAAAACAAACAAACCACTAAAGCACGCTCATCTTTAAAAAATCTTTTAGAATTCTTTTTCAAAGAGATAAACTTTTTTTCAAAATTTTTTCCAAACAAAACTTAAAGAAACAAATAGATAAAAGCAACCTATCTAAGAATAAGAAATGACAAGAACTCAAATAAAGAAACTCACTAACCTATCAAAGCCAACAAAACAAAACAAAACAAAACAAAAGAAATCAAAACAAAGAAAATAAAATAAAGATAGTTGGACCCTATTTATTTTCACGTATAAAAGAATAAGAAAGGTGAAAAGAAAACTCCCCTAGGCATTTGAAGGGTCGGCTCCATCGCCTCTCGGTGGGTCCAAATTGATTTTAGGGAATGGAGGGAGATAATCATCGAGGTCTTCTACAAGCTCATTGAAGACCTTCTTGATGACATGATCCCGCAGCTGGGCATATGCCATATAGAATCTGCATTGCTCCCTCATATACTCAAAGTCTTTCCACAGCTCCACTATATTGTTTTCATGTTGTTGTGGGGTAGCTAGTTGATCTTGGCTTTGCAGCTTATTTGCGGTCGCATTTTCTCTTGTTGCTGCATCAGAAGTTGCTGCAGGTGGTTGTTGATTTGCGGCTACATTTGATTCATCAGCCACTGTGGCAGTTTCTGGAGGAGGTTGTGAGGCTTGGACTGCAGGAGGAGTTGCTTGAGCTTTCTTCTCTAGAGAGGTCACCTTTTGCTTGGAGTTTGTGATGAGCTTCTTGATTAAGCTCAAATCAATTGAAGTCTTGCGCGATCTCCTTTTCTTCATTCTCCTCAGGCTCAACTCCTGCAAGCCTGCATAGTTTTGTGGTCAAGGTTGGGAAGAACAACCTCCCCACATTCTTGTGGTCGCAGGCTAGGATCTCGCTCTAGATAATTTGGCCTAAGTTGAGATCCAGACCCTTGTACATGCTGTATAACAACATGACTCGCTCTTGAGATATGGTCGTGTCATCCGTTGTAGGCATGATCCTATTCTTGATCACGTAAAGCCAGACTGCTGCCTCTGGCTTCAAATCTCCAGATAAGAGAGTCCTGATCCCTGTCCTAGACTCCTGCCACTTGACTCCCTTGTGAGCCACTTGATAAGACCAATTTATTATACAGTTAGAATCTCCCAATTTGCTTATCTTAGTTTTATTCATTGCGAACAATGCTTTAAAATGAGTATAATATGTCTATAGGTCCTCGCCGGAGCATCGGAAGCGATTTGGGGCTAAAATGAGCAAAACCGGAGCGTAAAAAGACCATTTTGCCCCTAGAGCTGTCGCAGCGTCGAGACGCTATCGTATAAGGGTCGGGACGCTGCTCAAATAAGGAAAATTTCGTGGGCGCCAATCTGAGGCTGCAGCGTCTCGACGCTGCACCCATAGCGTCTCGACGCTAGGTTGATCAGAGAGATTCATTCCATATCTGAAGGCCTAGCGTCGCGATGCTGGGTCCTAGCGTCTTGACGCTAGGCAGTTTTCCAGAATTGTAATTTTCCAAATTTAGCTGGAATTTTTCCATGTTTGAAGACCCAATTCAGCACCATTCTACCACGAATTGAAGGCCAAGAATCCCTATAAATAGAGGCCTTTGGTGTAGGTTTAGAATCATCCCTCAACACACAATTCACTACAATTTTGTAGTCCATCCCTCTCCCCATTTTCCACCATTCTTCTTAGTTTTAGTTTTTATTGCTTTCTTTGATGTATTCCATGAAGAAGCAAGCTTGCTCTTATTCGATGAGAGGCTACGCTCTTCATTCATGTAACCGGGAAGTCAAGAGTAAGTTCATATTCTTTTAATGAAATTTCTTGTTTGAATTATCAAAGCATGTTTATGTGATTTTAGTTCTTTTTCTAAAAATTTAGTTTGTGGTAGGAAAGATTGACAACCTTGACCACGCCCGCTCTAAATTTACTTGCTAAATCTTAGTAGCATATAGGTTAACGTTATGTTTATACGCATGCGTCCCAAGAACTAAATGATTTAATTAATTGTAATTGTGGTTTGTTGCCCGTTGCATGTGAATTAACTCGGCTAGATCCCATTGCGGTTTAGGTTAATTAATCGGCCAAGTAATTAGTTTAAACTAGAATCAAACTTAGCGTTTGCATGTTTGTGATAGTTGGATCATGATTCTCGGTTTGTTGCCGGAATACGTCGGGCTTAAACTTGTTTTGACTTATTAGTGAAATTGATGATTTAATTGAATTGAACTTACCATGACTAACCCGGTTGCATGATTTTTGAGGTATTGTTATCTTTCCTTAATTTAATTTTCTACTTTCCTTTTACAACATTTTCCTTAATTAGTTTCCTTTCCATATTTACTTTCTTTCCATATACAAAATTCCCCCCTTTTGGTTACCTAAAACAAATAAGGAAATTTAAATTTGTTGCATAGACTCTCTGCGATCGACCCCGGGCGCTACTGCTACAAGTTAGCTTTAGAGGTTGAGGATTATAAATTTATTTGATAAGAGACCTCGACAATCTCTTCCATCACCACTAAAGATAGGGCCTCTGCCAGCTGCTCAGTCGTTGGCTCCTCTATGGCCATGTTTCCAACTTGGTAGCTTAGGGATGGCAATCGGAAGACCCGGTTGAGTTGCTTTGTCGAGAACTCCACCACTCGGCCTCTTAGGTGCATCACCGTTTGCATCTCCTCCCCAATCTGTGCATAAAACTCACGTACCAGGGGGATGGAAGCTGCTTTCGGTTCCTTGCTTAGTCGGTCCCAACCGTACCTGTGCAAAATATCCTCTATGAAAGCTAGGAGAGGTCCTATCTTGGTGGAGAATGCTTTCTTGCACATCAGGACCCTTTTCTTCATTATGATCAGGCGGGTCTGTGTGTCAGCGTTGGGTGTTGGATTTCCAGAGTGAGTAAAAATAAGGTAAAAATAGACTCTAGAACATTGTGCAAACATACACAATCCGCAACAAGTAATAAGTATTTATCGAATCCAGGGTCTGAATTAGCTTTCACTTTATCTATTTTTTGTAACTCTTTAATGGTTTCGAAAGTAGTTAAAATGATTGATTTTGATATAATGCTGAAGCAAAAGAAATGACAGAACAGAAAGTAAACAAATAAGCAGACAGATTAGGAACAGGCGTTGGTCAGAATTCAGTAATTGTTTTAAAAGATGCTCTAGCAATATTATTGATTATGCAAAACTCTTGCAGTCTTATTAGCAGATTCCTCCCGGAACTCCGAATTTTTTAGAATGTGTTTCAACTCCAATGACGCACAACCGATCAAGCACTGGCTATCCCTAGCTCAGTCACTGACGTTCACCAATACACAATGATCTAGTGTGATTAAATGCCACACATTCCCCAAATCATCCCTGAAACTAGGAAGTGATATTCATACCGGCTGGCCAAGCGGGCACAAAATATAAATAAGCACAACAAATAATCAAGATGCATCAAATCAACATATATTGCATAGAGATTAAGCAAAACAATTACATGACTCCTAACCAACACCTAAAGTAATTTAGTTCATAACATTCATGATAACACACACTACAATTTGAGTATGTGCATCCATAATTACAAAATAATACAAGAAAAGATTAATTCCCTTGGTCAACTTCATAATTGATGGTCTCCTTGTAGTCCCCAATCTTCCTCCTCTATTCGGCTTCCAATGATGGAAATGAGAAATGATCTCTTCCCCACGAGTGAAATGAATTTGACTTGAACGACTCTTCCCTTTTATAGAATGAAGACACGCTTGAATTAGGTTGACCTAGACACGTGGATGGCTCTCCTTGCTTCTTAAATTCGAGAATAACTTAACTAACTTCAGTTCATTAAAATGGCTAACGAGCTGTGACGTGGCAGTTTTGCTCCCTGCTTTGTTGGATCACAGATTTTGCTCCCTCAAGTCATTCAGCAATATATTCTGCACAAAATAACTCCCAAAGAATCCATTCTTCCAAATGGGTTAAAACATATAATAATCATATAAAAGCAACCCTATTTAGCACAAATGACACACAAAACAATACGAAACTAAGGCCTAAATAACTCCCTTTTGGAGAGTTATCATTGGGCTCCACTTGTCTTTTCACTCTCGGCTTCTTTGTAGGAGTCTTCTTTGACCGAGGAGTGGAGGGTGCTCCCCTCGTAGGTTGTGATGGTGGTGGTGTCTGGGCACGACGTAGCTCAGAAGTCGCTCCCCTAGTGTTTGGCCTCCTTAGAGAAATGGTAGACTTTCTCTCTAAGCTTTCCCTTCGGCCTTACATTTTTCCTCTTCTCTACCCCTCTTTTTAAGTATTTGGTCCTTGGTTATCTCCAGGACCTATCTTCATCTACAGGAGTCTGTTGCTCCTCTTCGTCTTTCTCTTTCTCATGATCGAACAGGTCCTTAGGAACTTCATCTTTCTGGTTCTCGAATAGGTCCTCGAGCACATTCTCGTCCTCCTGTGGTGGTGATGGGGATTGTTGTTGTTGTTGCACCTCAGGAACCGATGCATTCTCTATTTCTTGCTCTGTTTGCACCGTGTTTGCGGCTGCTAACTCCCCTGCATTTTGTTCTTTAGATTGGCCCTCCGTGATGTGGGCATAGAAGGTCTCCAACTGAATACAATGTGGCAATCTATGATGTGGGCATCTTTGCAACAGATTTTTGAAACGTTCCCATGCATCACCGAGTGTTTCATCTTCTATTTGAGCGAAAGTCATGATTTCCTTTTTAAGTCTCTAGTTTGTTGTTGGTGGAAAGTATTTTTCCAGAAACTTCTCGGCTAAATCATTCCATGTAGCAATGGAATTGGCTGGTTGTTGATTTAACCAGACTTTGGTGGCATCTCTTAGGGAGTAAGGAAAAAGGATAGCCTGTAACTGTTCTTGGGTTACTCCGGGAATAATGAATTTATTGCAGATATCAAGGAATGATTTGAGATGCGAATGTGGATCTTCAGCCACACTTCCTCCAAATTGTCCTGCTGTTGGGTTTCCAGAGTGAGTAAAAATAAGGTAAAAATAGACTCTAGAATACTGTGCAAGCATACACAATCCGTAGCAAGTAATAAGTATTTATCGAATCCAAGGTCTGAGTAGCTCTCACTTTATCTATTTTGTATAACTTCTTAATGGTTTCAAAAGTGGTTAAAATGATTGATTTTGAAATAATGTTAAAGCAAAAGAAATGACAGAACAGAAAGTAAACAAATAAAGCAGACAGATGAGAAACAGGCGTTGGTCAGGATGTAATAATTGTTTTAAAGAATGCTCTAGCAGCATTATTGATTAGGCAAAACTCTTGCAGTCTTATTAGCAGGATCCTCTCGGAACTCTGGATTTTTTAGAATGTGTTTCAACTCCAATGACGCACTACCTATCAAGCACTAGGCAACTGGCTATCCCTAGCTCAGTCACTGGCGTTCACCAATACACAATGATCTAGTGTGATTAAATGTTATTCACTTCCCAAATCATCCTTGAAACTAGGAAATGGTATTCATACCGGCTGGCCAGGCGGGCACAAAATATAAATAAGCACAACAAATAATCAAGATGCTCAAATCAACATATATTGCATAGAGAATAAAGCACGACAATTACATACTCCCTAACCAACACCTAAGTGAATTTAGTTCATAAAGCTCATGGCAACACACGCTACAATCTAAGTATGTGCATCCATAACTACAAGAAATTACAAGAAAATACTAATTCCTTTAGTCAAATCCGTAGAGATGGTCTTCTTAAAGTCTCCAATCTTTCCCCTCTATTCGGTTCCCCAAAAGTGGAATGTCTTTGACTTGAATGGCTCTTCCCTTTTATAGAATGAAGACAAGCTTGAATTAGGTTGACCTAGACACGTGGATGGCTCTCCTTGCTTCTTATATCCGAAAATAGCTTAACTAACTTCAGTTCATTAAAATGGCTAACGAGCAATGACGTGGCAGTTTTGCTTCATGCTTTGCTGGATCACAGATTTTGCTCCCTCGAGTCGCTCAGCAATATATTCTGCACAAAATAACTTCCAAAGCATTCATTCTTCCAAATGGGTTAGAACATGCAATATTCATCTAAAAGCAACCCTATTTAGCACAAATGACACACAAATCATTATAAAACTAAGGCCTAAATAACTCCCTCTTGGAGAGTTATCACCTGCAGCAGTTAAAATTTGGAACATAACTAGCTTAAGCTCGAACCTTTCAGTCTCCAAGGTTTGTTGTACTATTCCAGGATTGAAGTTGCAGTTTGCAGGGGCTGCATAATCTCTGATTCCTCTGGCTCTATCATCAGCCATTTGTATGGGGTTTACTGGCAGATTTTGTGGGTTTGGTGCTTCCATCTCTTTTGGTTGCTCAATTACTGGTCTTCGAGCACGTCGATTTCTTCTTCTTCGATGGTAAGTTCGGTCAATCTCAAGGTCGATCTCAATATCAATATGGCGAGCAGCACACATACAATCTTGCTTACCTAGAGACAAATACTCAACAAGAAACAAGGTGAATAATACCAAACGAAATGTTAGATCAAAAAAGAATATTAAAACTTTGTTTCCTTCCCCGGCAACGACTCCAAAAACTTTATCGCTTGACAGAAGGTCAATTAATTAATACAAAATTGTCGTTGATATGCGTTAACCCAAGTATAAATTAACACACAATCAAGTAGTGCCTAAAGAGTCTAGGGTCGAATCCACAGGGAAGGACGGTTAAAGATTTTTAATAACTTGTTGACTAAACCCTCGCACACATGATATCATATTAGTAGGAAAAAGAGTTGATTGAAAATGGTTGAATAAACAGTGCATAAAACATAAACTATGCGATGAGATTAAACAAAATATCAGATGACAAGGCTATCAAGGCTTTTGCTGCGGCGACCACATGTGTTTATAAGAACTCTTGTAGCGCATACTTTGACAAATTGATCCATTAATGCCTAAGTGAGAAATAATCATAAGATTCCCTTCCGGTACTACTCATGCGTTTGGCGTAGAACTAACAACTGTTTTGTTTAATTAGCTCATGCGTTGGTCCAATTCTCTAATAACTTGCAAGTGATTGCGTTAGTCCTAAAACAGCCTAAGCTCATTCATGCACTATCTTATTGCGGCAGTATTAGTTTTAACACCAGCAAGACTACATGCAATGCGCTAGCTTGCTCTACTTAGATATTTCCACATGCGTTACCTGTCAGAGATTTATCATGTTGCTACCGCATCCCGCTGGCCAGGCGGGAGTTAGTAATGAAAACATTATCGCATCTAAGCAGTGTACGTATACAAGATAAACCTATCACCGCATGGGTGCCTACGCTAAGCCTTGATAAAAGAAAATTAGCTCATGCTGATACAGAAATACACAAAGCAATACATCCTAGCGCAATAATAATTCTACCCTGCTACAGTATTCTTCCTTCCGGTTCCTTTCTCTTTGCTTTCTATTCTCTCCCACTCTCCTCGTCTCCACCCCTCTTGGGCAGATGGATGCTTCTTATAGGCTGAGGAGGCTGACTTCTCCAAGAAATTGGCATGCGTGCCCCATTCATCTTTCGCCAGCTTGCACATCAGCCACACGTCAACGCGATCATCTCATCCAGCTTTCATTATACAAATTTCTCTGGGATCTGCGCTTGCGCTGAAGAAAACTTGGGCAACAAAACAACTATAATTTTCATGCGTTAGAGGCTAAAAGTATACAATTTCCTACCGCATCCATAAATATTGTCTTTCAAAGAAAACTATCGCAATTCCCCTAATAATATGTGCTAGACTAGCGCAACTATGATCTTTTCAGCCTTATTTAGTTTAACTTGATTTTTGCAAGTTATCAGGTTTGTGTGTCATTTGTGTTAAATAGGGTTGCTTTTAGATGAATATTATATGTTTTAACCCATTTGGAAGAATGGATGCTTTGAAAGTTATTTTCTACAGAATATAATGCTGAGCGACTTGAGGGAGTAAAATCCGTGATCCAGTAAAGTAGGGAGCATGTGATTCATTAAATGAGGTGGCATTAGCTAAATTAATCTCAGATCTAGGAAGCTTGGAGAGCCCTCCACGTGTAAAATTTGACCTAATTAGGGTTGACTCCACTCTATAAAAGGAAGGAGCCGTTTAAGTCAAAAACATTCCAAATTCGAGAAAGGAAAGTTCCATTCCATTCGTCGAGGCTTACTTTCCATCTTTGGGAGCCGAATAGAGGAGAAAAGATTGGAGACTTCAAGAAGACCATCAACTACGGATCTAATCGAGGGAATTAATCTTTTCTTGTAATTTCTTGTAGTTATGGATGCACATACTCAGATTGTAGCGTGTGTTATTATGAACTTCATGAACTAAATTTGCTTAGGTGTTGGTTAGGAATTATGTATTTGCCGTACTTCATTCTCTATGCAATATATCTTTATTTGAGCATCTTGATTATGTGTTGTGTCTATTTCTATTTTGTGCCCACCTGTCCAGCCGGTATGAATATTACCTCTTAGTTTCAGGGATGATTTGAGAGGTGTGTGACATTTAATCCCACTAGACCATTATGTGTTGGTGGACGCCAGTGACTGAGTTAGGGATAACCAGTTGGCCAGTGCTTGATCGGTAGCACATCATTGGAGTTGAAACACATTCCAAAAAATCCAAAGTTTTGGGAGGATCCTGTTGATAAGGTTGCAAGAGAATTGCCTAATCAATAATATTGCTAGAGCATCTTTTAAAACAATTACTGAAATCCTGACCAACGACTGTTTCCAATTTGTCTGCTTTATCCGTTTACTTTTTGCTCTTTCATTTCTTTTGCTTCATCATTATTTCAAAATCAATCATTTTAACAATCTTGAAACCATTAAAAAGTTACATAAAATAGGTAAAGTGAGAGCTATTCAAAACCTCGTGGATACGATAAATTACTTATCACTTGCTGCAGATTGTGTATACTTGCACAGTATTCTAGAGCTTATTTTATCATATTTTTACCCCACTCTAGAAGGCAACAAGTTTTTTGCGCTGTTACCGGGGACTTGAATTAGTTTTTATTTGATCTGTTTTGTGTATGTGTTTTAGTGGTTTGGTTCTAGAACGTTTTGATTTTTTCTTTTGTTTTTGCAGGTGTGAGTTTGGTGCATGAGCGATCCACCTGGGCTAAGATTCGAGCTTGATCCAGAAGTTGAAAGAACATTCAGGAGAAGAAGGAGGGAGCAGCATAGAAATCAAAATCCAATGGATAATGTGCCACGCCTCCCGGAAGTTCCAGAAGATCCAATTAATCCTCAGCAGAATCATGTGTTGCAGCCTAATCCACCGCTGGAGCAAAATGGACAGCAAAATAATCCGGTTGAGAACCCTATTTTGGTGGCAAATGATAGGGCCAGAGCCATTCGAGCTATGCTTTTATGATGTTTGAATGAGTTAAATCCAGGAATTGTGCGCCCTCAAATTGAGGCAACAAATTTTGAAATGAAATCGGTAGTGTTTCAGATGTTACAGACCGTGGGTCAATTCCATGGTTTGTCATCTGAAGACCCCCATTTACATCTTAAGTCTTTTCTAGGAGTTAGTGATTCGTTTGTAATTCAAGGAGTGTCTAGGGATGCCCTTAGATTACTTTTGTTCCCATATTCCCTTGGAGAGGGAGCAAAGGCATGGTTAAATATTTTTGCTCCAGAATCAATTAGGACATGGAATGAGTTAGCAGAAACATTTCTTAGTAAGTATTTTCCACTAACTAGGAATGTCAAATTGAGGAGTGAGATAGTGGGATTTAGGCAACTCGAAGATGAAACTTTTAGTGAGGCTTGGGAGAGGTTTAAGGAGCTTTTGCGAAAGTGTCCCCACCATGGTTTACCTCATTGTATCCAAATGAAAACATTTTACAATGGGCTACACATGGCAACCCAGAGTATGGTCGATGCCTCTGCAGGAGGGGTCCTTTTGGAAAAAACCTTTAATGAAACCCATGAAATTTTAGAGAGAATATCAACAAATAGTTGTCAGTGGTCAGATGTGAGAGGCTCAAATAAAAAAGTTAAGAGTGTGTTAGAAGTTGATGGTGTGTCTACCATTAGGGCTGATATTGCAATGTTAGCTAACCCTCTTAAAAATGTAACAGTGGTTAGTCATGTTCCACAGGCGCCAGTGGTGGAGCCTGCTGCAGTGGGAACCAAGTTACAGAGGAATCATGTGTCTATTGTGGTGAAGAGCACAACTACGAGTTTTGCCCCAACAATCCTGCTTCTGCGTTTTTTTTTTGTAGGTAATCAAAGGAATAACCCTTATTCTAACTTTTATAATCCAGGTTGGTGCAACCTCCCCAACTTTGCATGGGGAGGGCAAGGAAGCAACCGCAAGCACAACAAAAGGTGAACCAGTCAGGATTTGCTAAAACGCAGGCATTGCCCCAGCAAAATAAGTAGGTTTTGCCCCAGCAAAATTCGGACAGTTATCTTGAGGCAATGATGAAAAAATATATGGCTCGTACAGATGTCGCAATTCAAAGTAATCAAGTTTCAATGAGAGCCCTGGAATTGCTAATGGGTCAGCTAGCTAATGAGTTGAAGGCAAGACCTCAAGGGAAACTTCCTGCGGATACTGAACACCCTAGAAGGGAAGGTAAGAAGCAGATACAGGCAGTGACTCTAAGGAGTGGTAAGCCACTAGAAGAGAGAAAAGAGCCTAGTAAACCCCAGGATGTAGAGAAGAATGGTGATAAAAATGTTGTTGTTGAAAAAGAGTTGGAGTCTGGTAAAAGTGATGGAGGCAGCAATAATGATGCTAGAGCATCTGGTTCTGTTCAAGATGTGGAACCACCTTATGTGCCGCCCCCACCTTATGTACCACCTCTACCTTTCCCACAAAGGCAGAAGCCTAAGAATCAGGATGGTAAATTTAAGAAGTTTTTAGAGATTCTTAAGCAATTGCATATAAATATTCCTTTAGTAGAAGCTATAAAGCAAATGCCAAATTATGCTAAATTTCTTAAGGATATTTTGACTAAAAAGAAGAGGTTAGGTGAATTTGAAACTGTATCTCTTACTGAGGAATGTAGTGTTATTCTTAAGAATGGGCTACCAACCAAGGCTAAGGATCCAGGATCATTTACTATTCCTGTCTCAATAGGTGGAAAAAAGTTAGGTAGAGCACTTTGTGATTTACGCTCAAACATTAACCTTATGCCTCTTTCGGTTTATCGAAAGCTAGGTATTGGTGAAGCTAGGCCTACCACAGTCACACTTCAACTAGCTGATAGGTCTATCACATATCCAGAGGGTAAAATTGAGGATGTCTTAGTGAAAGTAGATAAATTCATATTCCCTGTTGATTTTATTATCTTAGATTATGAGACAGATAAAGATGTCCCAATTATTCTTGCTCATCCATTTTTGGCTACTGGTAGGGCATTGATAGATGTTCAGAAAGGGGAATTAACAATGAGGGTTTATAATGAGGAAGTGAAATTTAATGTTTTTAAGGCCATGAAGTATCCAGACGAAGTGGAAGATTGTTCTTTCATTAGGATTCTGGAGAGCACAATTGTTGAGACAGCAATGGAGGATTTGACAAACAAGCATTTGGAAGATCATGGAGAGATTAGTGTAGAGGATTTAGAAGTTTGTTCTTTAGAAAGAAAAAGTGAAAAAGAAGTTTCTAGGTGTGAGGATGTTTTTGAGTCTTTAGATTTGGATGAAAGGAAGGCTCCTCCTATTAAGTCATCCTAGATTGAGGCACCCACTTTAGATTTGAAGCCCTTGCCGGATCATCTAAAGTATGTGTATCTTGGGGAAGGTGAGACGTTGCCCATTATTGTTGCATCAGATTTACTACCGAAGGATTAAGAGACCTTAATAAATTTGCTGCAGCAATATCGCAAAGCAATAAGTTGGACATTGGCTGACATTCAGGGAATTAACCCGTCTTTCTGTATGCATAAAATCACTCTAGAGGAGGGATCCCTTAGGAGTATTGAGCAACAGAGAAGGCTTAACCCTGCAATGAAAAAGGTAGTTAAAAATGAGGTGATTAAATGGTTGGATGCTGGGATTATCTATCCAATTGCAGATAGCAATTGGGTAAGCCCTGTCCAATGTGTTCCTAAGAAAGGAGGTGTTACAGTCGTGTCTAATAAGGACAATGAGTTGATCCCAACCAGGACAGTAACTGGCTGGAGGGTTTGCATGGATTATAGGAGGCTTAACAAAGCCACCCGTAAGGACCATTTTCCTCTACCATTTATTGACCAGATGTTGGATAGATTGGCTGGTCAGGCCTACTACTGTTTCTTAGATGGTTATTCTGGGTATAACCAGATTATCATTGCTCTTAAGGATCAGGAAAAAAACACTTTCACCTGCCCTTATGGGACGTTTGCCTTTAGGCGAATGCCTTTTGGTCTTTGCAATGCTTCAGCAACATTTCAGCGGTGTATGTTAGCAATTTTTTCTGATATGATTGAGTCCACTGTTGAGGTAT